>JAEQBH010000675.1:0-1329565 GCA_016808115.1 Tetrastigma voinierianum
TTGCTGTTGTCAGGAGGAATGCTTGCAGAGGTTACAGAGCCGTATAGATGTGTCCTATGACGGTTCTATCCCTGAACACCAGGTACCTTTCTTCCTTTAGATCGCTCCTGCATTTTAGTACCGGCACCTAAGTTATGCGGATAAAATGCACTGTTAGTAGATTTTATCCCTATGGCCCTTGACCTTTTTGGTGAATGTCATGCATCCATTTATTTACATCACTTGTTTTAGTGTAATGCTCTATTTCATCAATGTTACTTGGTCAGAGACCAAGTTGTCTATAGTGGGTAGGCTTTCGACTTTAGTTGGATTTATTGATTGACTGGATCGTTAGTGAGGATGGGGATTCTTTTGTTTGTATATCCTTGCTGTTTTGTGCAGGTCTTTTGAGGGGCTTGTTTTCCCAGGTCTTGTGATTTCCAAGTCTCTACTTTAGCGCCTTTCTAATACAATTACTTATAAAACAAAAATTGTAGGAAGCCTTAAGGGCTTTGTGGAATGCTTCATTTCCTGAGGAAGAACTTCGTGATTTAATATCTGAGCAGTGGAAAGAAATGGGTTGGCAAGGAAAAGATCCATCCACAGATTTTAGGTATGCAAGTGTTTCCTAAAATCTTTTGAGCTTGTTTAGCACTTCAGATTTTCTGTTTCCTAATCCTTACATATGGACCCTTTCTGGTAGGGGTGGTGGTTTTATTTCATTGGAGAATTTATTGTTCTTTGCTAGAAATTATCCGGTAATCCCTCCCTCTTCTCTTGATTAGAAAATAATGCAGATAAACTGAATGTTTTGTTTTGTTTTATTGGACAAGTTGATGTTTGGGAATATGCTATAACTGATGATGCTCTCTTGTGAAATCAGTTTCTATAAGTTCTTTTGTTTTTAAAATCATTTACAAGAGATTTATTATGGATAAAGGGTTCCTGAGAATGATGAATAATGCTTCTCAGGGGATTACATAAAACTGACTGGGCGCATAATTGAACCTCCATTATATAAGGAGATCTATGCAAAGTGGAGACAAATATAAGAATATACATGAATCACCTATCAATCATAAAAAAGAATGTACAAGGATCTTATTTTCTCAAACCTGAGCTAAGCTCCTCTTTTTGCCAATCCAACCCTTTTAGTCTACAAGCTGATGCCAATGGAGTTGAATGATATTAAGACTAATGCCTTTAAAAAAATATCCAAGAGGACCAAAAGAAAAATAGAAGTGAAGTAGATCCCAGAATATCTCTTATGTGTCCCCCACTTATCCTCAAGGATGCTAATATTTATCTCACCATGTGATCTAAAGTAAATTGAGACAAACCACTTTCCAAAGGGTCTTGCTCATAATGGGGCTCTCCAAATCCCTATTTGAAATGATCACCATGTCGCATATGTTCCTAGGTTGAACTCTATCTTGGCTTTTCTGTATAGACTGTCCTCTGTGCAAAAGGGATTTGAAAGGTCTTCTCAATTGTATCATATCATTGGCATTTATCTTCTTGTTTGTTCCTTAATTGCCATTGCATAAGATGAACCAATCAAGAGAGAGATTTGATATATCTTCTCACCTGTAGCATATCATTGATATTCACCTTGCCATTTACCAAATAAAGGCCTTGACCTTGGGTGGGAAATTGGTTGGCATAATTATATTTACTTGAAATTATTAAGAGTAAACTAGGTTGAGCCGATTTAAGTTTAAGAATGTGCTGAGATGTATTCTTGTTTCCTGTCTCAGTGGTGTACATATGCATTATTTGGGGGTCAATATATTGATGAAATATCATTGGCAGATGGATAAACAGATTTCATCAATACTTTTGCTGGCCAACATCCTTATTTTCTAGTATAGTATGTGTTGCTTAATGCTTTACAGAGGTTAATGTTTTTTTTTGTTGGTGGCATCGTTTATTGCATAGTATCTATATATATCTGTGTTTATTCCTTTTCCTCCCAGTTTGTAGTATATGACTATCTTTTTTCTCTGTGCTACTATAGTAAAAAGAGAACCATTATTGCTTTCAAAATGTCTAAAATCTGTTTTATTGTTAACTCACAAATAATAAAAAAGAAAAAAAGAAAAAATAATTATAATCTCTTTAACTCACTTTACAACCTAATTAATCAATAAAGTCAATGAAGAATGTGTGCTAGATGTTTGATAGATTTTCCTAAAATGCTTCCCTAGTAAAAAACTGGACTCGAGGGACCAAAGGTTACTAATTACACTATGGAGCTGTTTTTCGAAAGCATCCTACTAAGGCTGCTATTGAGGAGTAAAAATAATTCTTATAACCTATTAAAAAAAAAGGAATTCTTGTAAAGGTGCCTCCCTTTGTTAACCACCAAAGTGATGACATCATCAGTTGCCCTTAGAAGCTACTAAGCATCTCTTCCTACTTCTGCCAATTCTTTATCATTTACTTGTTTTGTGAGCATTGGATTCTAGCAACCCCCCCTTCCCACTTCTGCTCCCACTGAAAACAGCATCGTGGAATCCATGGCCAGAGCTACTAGCTGGCACAATTAACCTTGCAATTGAAGTTAAGGGAAGAATAATCCTATCATCTAACCTTCTCACTTGTTGAAAATCTAGTAAAAACTTATAGATGATGAAATCTATCCACCATAATTGGTGAAATTCACTACTATATATATATATATATATATATATATCCTCAAGGAATCTGGTTGGGTTAAGGATAACTGGAAATTCAGAGTTGGGAATGGAACCAGAATTTACTTCTGGACTGATCACTGGTGCGGTCCTTCAGCCCTCATTATCTCTTTCCCTTCTCTCTTTGGTATTGCCGCAAACAAGCATGCCACTGTGGCAGATGTTTGGGACTCTTCTGCGGGTCATGGCAGCTGGAATCCCACTTTTGTCAGGGCCTTTAATGATTGGGAGATTGTTCTAGTTGAGAATCTTCTCTTTAGTCTCCAGAAGGAGAGGGTCACTGACAAGATGGATACAATCTTATGGAAGGGGTCTGCCGGCGCCAGCTTCACAATCAATGAAGCTTTCTTCAATTCATTGGCCTCAGGTTCTGCAATCCTCTTTCCAGCGAAGGGCATTTGGGTGCCCAATGCTCCTACTAAGGCAGCATTTTTTGCTTGGGAAGCGGCGTGGGGAAAGGTCTTAACGCTGGACAAACTTCAAAGAAGGGGATGGCACCTTCCCAACAGATGCTTTTTGTGCGGTTGTGCTAAAGAGACAATTCATCACCTCCTTCTTCATTGTCCTATAGTCAATTCCTTGTGGGAGATCATATTCTCTTTGTTCGGGCTTTCTTGGGTTTTCCCCAAAACAATTAAGGAAGCGCTTCCGCTGGAAAGGCTCTTTGTGTGGTGGTCTAAGGTTTGAAGTCGTCCCCGTGGTGCATTTTTGGATAGTTTGGAAAATAAATTGTTTAGCCTTTTAGGAACGGGTCCTTAGTCAGATAAAGGTTAAAGCATTTTTTTTTGTCTCTAATTTGTGGGATTGGAACAATATGTACATAGGTGAAGAAATTTCTTCTAATTTATAGGTTTCTCGGAGTGGTCAGCGCCTAAATGAGGGCCGGTGTGTTCTCTCTCCCTTCTTTTGGTTTTGGGCTGCTTGTATACTCTTTGTATGCTTGGCCCTTTGTCAGCTTTTCTTTCATTATCATCCTCAGATCCTCCGGGCCTCGCCTTGTTTTGTTTATATATTGTCCATCTTATCAAAAAAAAAAAAAAAAAAAAAAAAATTTCTTGGTATGTTGTCGTTTAGTCTGTTCCAAGCTAAGCTTGGGGTGCTTAATTGTGACATTCTCCAAAACTCACAGGAATTCTACTAGAAACCGGTTTTATTCAATTGTGAGCATTTACAATTGTGTAAATTTTCCAGAGCTGTTTTCTCCTAAGAACATGCTTTGGTGCACAAAAATTCTCTGTAGCTTGTTGAGTCTTCCTATGGTATTTGGAAACTCACTGAAATTTTTTTGTTTTATAGTCAAGGCTCTTGAACCCTCTAAAGCATGGATACGGCAACTTTGTGGGGTGTTCGTGTGTCGGACACGTGGACACTCACCGGATACGCGTCGGATACGTGTCCGATACGCCATGCACGACGTTGACCACATAAAGAGGTCAACGACTGATAATTCCGCCAGCACGGCCTGACATTCCGCTGACACGCCGCTTGTTCGACCGCGATTCCACCTAGCAACGTGAAAAAGGGAAGGGGAGAGGAGATGGGAGGCGGTGGAGTCCCGCTGGTTCCAGGGGAAGAGGGGAAGATGAGAACACTGCTCGGTTGTTTTGATCAGTAATCCAATCGGCAGCGTAGAAAAGGGGAAGGGGAGAGGAGATGGGAGGCGATGGAGTCCCGCTTACGGTTCCAAATTTCTAAGGGGGAAGAGGAAGAGGAGAACAGGGATGGATGCTGCACTGATGGGGCCGTGCGTGTGCGGTGGTGGGGGGAGAAGGGAGCAAAGGAGTGGCAGGGTGGGGAGTCAAAAGGAGGGGGGTGGCAAGGGGAGTGGGCTGAGTGGGGGAGGTGGCAGGGGTGGGGGAGCCAAAAAGGGGGTTATACTTAATTATAAGATAAATTATTTAATAAATAATAAATTATATTTGATAAATAATTAAATTTGATAAGAAAGCATCATTTTAATCAAAAGATAATTCTTTTTGTAAGTTCATAATTTTTCAGAATACAAATAATGGTATAAAATTCATCCATTTATTATACACTTATTAGTATAATTATTAACCCCTTTGTATGACAATTATTTCTATTTCCATCGTATTAAGGCCGTGTCCTGCCGATCCGTATCCCGATTTTTGAAATTGCCGTGTCCTCTGTCCCGCCGTGTCGCGCATCCTCGCGGGCCGCATCCGTGTCCGTGCTTCTTAGCTTGAACCTGTCAATCGCACTTGGTATTTTTCCTAACTGGCCAGATTCTCTCGTTTGTTATATCTGAATTATTTTTGTAAATCTATATTGACTCATGGGTTTTTATTTGCTTTTGATGTTTTTACTGAAGACTAGACTTTTCAAATAAGGTTTTAGACTTTTGGCTCTTACCTAAAATCATTTTCCAACGTTAAGAATTAATTGCTGAAGTTTGTTAGGACTCCTTTCTTCCTTGATTTTTCTTTTCTTAGTCTGGGGGTTGGTGTTTGCATGTGGAATCTGGGCTTGCTATTTGACTGAATTTCCTTTGCTTTTAGGACTTCCTTTGGTCGGCTTTGATGGAGGACCCAAATATTGTCATAATGATTTATAAATGCCAAGTATGCACTGTGTAATATGGTGCAACACATATAAAGTTACCAATCAACCTTAATATGAATTAGTTTAAGCTCGTTTCTTAACAAGAATAGCTATATCTTCGACCAAATTGAATTAATTTGATTAATAATATTATGTATTTAGGTAAAGAAACATTCGGAAAAACTCATATATGCAGAACAATACTGCTCCTTTATGAATGCATGTTCCATACCTTATATTATAGAGCACTCTTGGAATTGTATTCAACTTGATTTGCATGTTGGAACATGTTTGATTTGGTTATGGTTAAGCTTGCCAAAAAAATCAACGGCCAAAATGTTACAAGTAATTTTTTTTTATGCTAACTAACATATTTTTTTGGCAGTGAAGATGCATTTTTCTTTCTTCTACTTGTCATGTGTTCTCTGTAACAATTAAAACCCTTTTCATCCAGAAATCCTTCCAGGATCTTCTCCGAAAGCAGGAAGGTGATCGAGCTTTGTGGGAATACCCCTTTGCTGTAGCTGGTGTTAATATTACATTCATGCTTATTCAGATGCTTGATCTAGAAGCAGGTTTTTGATTCTTTTCTTCACTTCATATTTAAATGTAGCATTAAATTTCTGCATTCTCAGCCCTACTCCATCCAACAGGAACTCAAGTATCTCTGCCATTTACTTTTTTTGCACTTCTTGATTTACCTGGTTTCTTCTTGAAATTCTTGCTTTTAACATTGCATATCAGTGCTTATTGGGTAAGATTTGCTTGGATCTCTAATTAAGATCAGGCTATTCCTTTTTGTTTGTTGTGTCTTCATTAAATGAGTCCATAGATGTTCTTCTGATTAAGTTGATGTTATGATTGCAATAAGTGACCTTGTGTATCACGTAGTTCTCATTATTATGAAGGAAAATATCATAATATCCCTCGATAACATTCTTCAGCATACAAAAGCTTACTCTTGCTTGCGTGTAGGAAAAATGCGTAGGAAAGGGTATCACTTTAAGAAGGAAACCAGTTCTTATTTCATGAATGGGATTTGTGTTTCTTTGTTGAGGAAGTATATGGTTATCACATTATATGCACAGCATACCATGCATGCTCATGTAAAGATTGACCCCATCATTTTTTTTTTTTGGATGGAAAATAGAAAATATATATTAATGACTTTACACTCCACTTTTGGCGAGTAAACTACACACACACAAAGGTGTGCATATTTGATGCCCAAAAGGCATGCTTGTATGAGAATAACAAAAACAGGTTCCTCCTTGAACTTTGACTTAAGCCAATGTATAAAATCTATCATTGACAAGAATTATCATTCATGTACAATTTGGATTAAATTTCAAAGAAGTACTTTAATAATATTTAATTTCCATCTTATTAATCTAAATCACAAAAGATCACCATTTTTCTTTCATAGTGTCCAAAACAATCATAAAGGGGTGGTCTTCCAAGTCTTTTTCCTATTTATTTCCTACAAAGATTTCCACTTACTATGAGGTGCATCACCCATGAGACTCCAAACATAGATAATTGTCATGGGTACTTGCTTTAAGGATATGAAGTAGCAAATGGTAAATTGACTCTTTCTCAACTTCGCATTATACAATGAATTGACATATATGATGAATTATGTATAAAATAATTCAATAGTTTGGACTAGACACCTCCCCACCACTTGTTTGGGCCTGCCTTTGGGTGCTACCCATAAGTCTGTGGCTGTTTGGGACAGTATAGAGGAAAATATACATAAGAGACTGGCTCTTTGGAAAAGAATTTACATCTCAAAAGGTGGGAGGATCACCCTGATCAAGAGCACTCTTGCCAGTCTTCCTCTATATCAAATGTCCATTGTCAGAATGCCGGTTGCTGTTGCCAAAAGATTGGAAAAGTTGCAAAGAAGTTTTCTTTGGGGAGGAGGGGCCCTTGAAAGGAAAGCTCACTTGATCAATTAGGATGTGGTTTGCTCTGAAAAAAGGCAAGGTGTTTGAGTTTGAGAACTGACCATTCAACAAAGCTTTCGCTTTGGCAAATGGAGATGGAAATTCGCCTCAGACGGGGATTGCACTTGGAAAGCCCTCATCAGTTCCAAGTATGGTTTAGATGGCCTAGGATGGTGCTCAAAGGATGTCCGTGGGCCCTTAGGGGTAGGCCTTTGGAAGGAGATCCTTAAAGAATCTAGTTGGGTCAAAGAAAACTAGAGATTCAACATTGGCAATGGCTCTAAGATAAGATTCTGGCTAGATCCGTGGTGCGGAATCGACCCTCTTAGATACTCCTTCCCTACTCTGTTTGACTTAGCTGTTAACAAGACTGAGACTGTGGCGGATGTTTGGGACCAATCTGTTGGGAACGGTAGCTGGAAACTCAATCTTACTAGAGACTTTAATGATTGGGAAGTGGATTTAGCTGTGACGGCTCCCTAACTCCTGCGTAAAAGAAAGGGTCTCCTCTCGATTCACAAGATCCTGCGATGGGGCCCTGTAGGTTGCAACTTCTCTGTTAGTGAGGCCTGCAAAGTGCTAAATCCGAGCAACCCTTGCTCCCATCATATACTTGATACTGTTCCCACCAGCACTTTTTTGCGTGGGAAGTAGCATGGGGAAAGGTTTTAACTTTGGACAAACTACAAAGGGGTGGCACCTCCCCAATCGTTGCTATCTTTGTGGCGGGGACGAGGAATCCATCCATCATATCTTGCTGCATTGTCTGATGGTTAAATTTCTCGGGGACTCCTTTTTCCTTAATTGGCTTCTCTTGGGTCTTTCCAAAATCTGTCAAGGATGCTCTCATTAGTTGGAAGGGCTCCTTTGTTGGAGAAAAGAGAAGAAAGATTTGGAAATCCGTTCCACTTTTCATCTTTTGGACTGTTTGGAAAGAGCGCAATCGCATAGCTTTTAGAGATGGGACTGTGGATGTACAAAAACTTAAGCATTCTTTTGTTTTTAACTTTTCGAGTTGGAATAGTTTGTACATAGGTGAAGAGATTTCTTCACTTATAGGTTTCTTAGAGTGGTTAGCCTCATGTTGAGGGGCTGGTGAGGTTCCTTTTTGTCTGCTTGGCCTTTGGTGTGGGTTTCTCGGCTGGTTGGTTTTTTTGCAGCTCATTGTTCTGCTATCTCTCGCCTCCCCTGTGGTTCCCTTTTGTACATCTACTGTGTACTCCTTGGAACCTTGGTTCTTTTTTACTCAATACATTGCTTTTTATCGATCAAAAAAGAAAAAAAGAAAAAAGAGGAATTCATTCACTGTTCACACTTCCACATTCTTCAGGTTGATTTTTGCTCTTTTTGATGTGTAGTGAGTGATGCGCTCATCTATGAGAAGAGTGCTCTTGAGTTAGGGCTTCTCTTTTTTTTTTTTGGTAGAAAAAGGAAAAAGGCTTGGAAAGTTGCTTTTTTCGGATTCATTCAGAGGGAGTGAGAGAAATAGATGGATATTGAGAATTCTGCAAGTTTGGAGCAAACAATTAACAGTTAATTATTTTTTATTCTTTTGGTATCTACTTTAGGATTGAGTTAGATTGTATATTGGAGATGTTTTTGTGTTGCTATTAGATTTAATGGAAGCTTATTTTTGTGTATTCATATATTCTGATTTTTGGTTGCTTTGTATCCATCATGTAGACTGTTTATTGTTAATACTACACCATTGACCTTTTATAAAATATCCATCTCTCTTTGTGTCTACTTTGTGAAACAAGTCCTCTCCTCTCTTCAAGTTTACACCATGTTTGTTATAGACGTATTAAAAACAGAATAGTTAGGACAAAAAAAAAAAATCCATGCTTCTGCAATCACGGCTGCCTTTCCTCGGTCTTTCCTCTAGCTGCTCTTTTATTTTGGGTGCTCTTTGTGAAATTATTGCCTTGTGCTGTGTTCCTTTTCTTGTCTTTTTTCTCTTTTCCTCCTATTAGAAACAGCAGATCTATTGTTATAAATAAGTAAAAGGGAAGGCCAAATAAAAGGTTATTAGAATTGTTTTCATAGATCTGATTGTCAAAAAATGGAAAATTGGTATTATTAACTAAACCCTCAATGTGGCTCCTTTGCTTTTGTCATCTTTGTGAAGCCAGTTCTCTTCCAAGTTACCAAAATCCTATCATTTGTTAAGAACAAAATATTCAAAGCTATACTATTAATGTAACTATATATATTTTTTTGTGCAGAAACAATTAATGTAACTATCTTTTTGCTATCAATGATCTTGCAACTCCATTAAGAATGAGTTATGGCATTATACAAATCATTTTTATCATAGTTTCTAGTAGTTTGAATTGGGATTTGATATGATGAAAATTTTGAATTCGGATGCTTTCCTTCATTTAACAATGTGGTTAAAACTGTACAGTCAAACCACGGACAATGACAGGAGCAATTTTCTTGAAGTTTCTTTCAGGTAATTTTCAGTTAATGTGATCCTCCTATTATTTTATGTTTATAGATTTCACTTGGATACTGGGAGGAAAATCACCTCACTGAGAATGCAATTCACTCCTGCATGTGTCTGAAGCTTATGAAATATGGTGGGTTCCTTACACTAGACATTGGAACACACGGGAACCCCCCCATCCATTTGATGTCCAAGCCAGCTGCTGTTCTTCTATGTGTTTATATCTTTGATGGACTGTTCATAGCACTTTTTTGTATTGAGATTATGAATTGAGATTATTTTTGTTTACGTGACAGAAAACGAGTCAGCATTTGACCTTCTTTATTGCATCGCCTTCAAGCTGATGGATCATCAATGGCTTACCATGCGTGCATCATACATGGACTTCAATGTACGTTCCTTCAATCAGAAAGCTCTCCTCCTAAAGAGATACTAAACTGATACTGGGAAAAGAACTATATACTCCATATGGTTTCTCCCTTTAGTCCATGCATAAATTGTACTCTTTCTCTAATTCACGTGTGGGGAAAGTCTATTGTTCCTTCAATCTTTGATGTTGGAACGGAACGGAACGGCACTCCCCCTGTGGGGTGCAGCACATGCATGAAGCATTTATAGGCATCAAGTTAAGCACATATGAATGCTCCCACCTGGTTGCTGTGCTCTCTTAATCTTTTAGTTTTGGATTCACAATTCAATTAATAAGGAAGCCACTGAAATTTCTGTTCAGAAACAATTTTAGAGTGGGCGGGAAAAGAAAAGCCACTTAAATGGTCCTCTTGCCATGCCTTAGAAACTGATGTTCCGACTGATATTTGAGTTATATAATCATGACATGATCTTTCTTGGTATTTGTTTTTTGGTTTACTGGTGTAAAATTTTCACAATGGTTGGCCTTCTGGTACCTCCTTGCAGACAGTGAGTAAATCGACAAGGCGGCAGCTGGAAGGGAGCTTCTATAGGATGTAGCACGTGTGGAAGACTTGCCATCATATAGCCATCTTGGCCGATAGTATAGCAGTTTGTAGGAGTTGTTGAGAACAAAGTGGTGGCTGGGCAAACACGGAAATGCCATATGCCCATTACAAATGAACCGCGATCTCTTTTATTGGTCTCTGTTCCTCTTCTTCTCTTTGATGTTTTTAACTAGATGGTTGTTTTTCCTCAATGGATAAACTTTGTTTAGAGCCTTATCGGCCTAATATTCCCCATTTTATTTCTTCTCCGAAAAGGAGGGGGTTTGAGTTTGGCAAGTAAGTTTGTTAAGGCTGTAAGACCAGTAATTCTCAAATGTGATTGCTTTCCGGTTTCCAAGGCAGCAGCTATAATTTGTCATCCCAGGGGGGAAGGGGGGGTTGTTGGGTTTGGTTTGAGTCAAAATGTCTGTCTGATACACACTGCAAATGAATGCAGGTCTTTTCCAAGTCTCATGGTTTGCCAAATAAAAATGCCTCTGTTTTTAAATTGTGGTTGGTTGAGCTCCTTATTGAACTCAATTTTAAATATGATTGCAATGCAACCCTGCTGTGGACTGGAAATTTTTGAACAGTTGATTTAGGCTGCTACTACATTGAATCGTAGGATTGTGGTATCCATGATAAAGACGCATTCTCTTGAAAGAATCACAAAAATTCCTCACAATGTTACTACTTTTCTCGCCTAATTTGCACCTGTATCCTTTTCCTTTTTATTTTTATAACTACGGATGCTCCAGATAGCTTGCCCTGAAGGGTAAAAACTCCAATTACCTGACTTTGAGCGGACTCCAATTGGTAACCCTCAGAGTTTTAGAGCACCTTTTTTCTTAAATAATGAGAGGGAATCATTATTTAAGAAATAATAATGTTAGGTAAAACATTCTCAATCCTTATGACAGCAAATTAAGGCATCAAGCCTCTAGCTAAACATCTCGGCTAGGTATGATCACAAAAAATAAAAAATATCACCAAATCCAGGATAAGATGCATTCCATTATTGTAAAAGTAAAGTCCGGAAGTATTCTCAGAGTACAGCAATTGTATTAATTAAAGTGCCTGAGGCATAACAACATATAAAGTCGGGAAACAGATGTGATCCCCTAGAGGACCCGGATAAAAAAACTGAAAACACGTCAAAACTTATAAGAAGAAGATGAAGCTGCTGCTGCTGCTGCTGCTTAAGTTCTTATGGGTAAACAAAGACTGGCAAAACCACATAAATAACAACTAAATGGGGGTTGGGTGGGCGGGTGGGAACTTAACTTATATACTCTTTTTGTTTATTCATAGATCCAGGGGTGGAGGCTGCTGGACCAGGCAACAGGGCCTTCCGGGAACCATGAGCAAGACTTCCTTCCTGGCACTCTCCACTGAGTCACTTCCATGAATCACATTCCTGTGAACACATCAAATTATGAAAAAAGAAAAGACTGACCTGACCACCAGGATACATAACATATATATGTGATGGATAATAGTATTATACCTTCCAATTTCAACAGCTAAGTCACCGCGGATGGTGCCGGGAGCAGAGTCGGATGGGTTGGTAGCACCGATAATCTTCCTACCGGTGGCGACGACATTCTTGCCTTCCCAAACCATGGCAACAACTGGACCAGAGCAGATATACTCCACTAACCCATTGAAGAATGGCTTTGTTGACAGGTCCGAATAGTGCTTCTCAGCAAATCCACGTTCCACACTCACAAGCTTCAATCCTGAAGAATGGATTTTTCTCTACATCAGAATTATTAATATACAAGCCAAAACCCAAACTCCTACAAGACTTTTAATGCCTTTTTTGTTGCAGTTTTTGAAAACCGTTTTATGTTCTAATAAACAAGATAACAAAGGAAAATATGTTTCATCCCCAATTTCTTTTGTTCTAGAAAACACAATGAACACACAGAAAAAACACTAAATTTAAAGAACTATGAACAGTTTTTCAGGAACCAAATATGTCCTTAATTCTTCTATCTTTTTCCTGAATGCCAAACAAGGTCTTATAGTATGAATCCTCTCCCCGTTGAGGAGTTCTCCTCTCCATCATTATTAGGTTTCATTCCAAGAATACAAAGTGAATTATTTGTGATCATATTCCGTACAAAGAAATCTGATTGCAAAACACAAAAACCCCACGTACGAACTGAGGGTCCCTCCCCCCAATCATTCTTTTACACCATCATGGTGGTAAGATCTTACTGGTCATCTCACCCAGCAATCATTGCAGAGGAGTCACCACCCCCCCATCAAAAGGTAAAACAATTCAGAGAACAATAAATCGTGAAAAAGAAAAGAAAAAACCCACCTTCAAGGAGAAACTCCTTTCTTCAAATCTGCCAACATTCACCGGACCTGAAACACACAAAATCCTTCTTATTTAAAGCATATTCCAAAAACAAAACTAGGGCCTCCTGTTTGGCTGCCAAGAAAAATCCAGAATTCACGTTTTCCGGTAACGGCTTTCCCAAAACTCAAAGACCCATTTCAGACGAAACTAAAACAAATCCGCCAGTTGGCACACTAGACAAAACTAATCTACGAAATATGTTCTACTTTCTTGCCAGCTTTCTGGCCAACCAAACAGAGCAAAAAAAAAATACTGTAAAAAAGAGCAGAAATCTTGGTAGAAAGAAACAAACCAGGTTCCTCTGGACGCCATCGGGCTTGATCATGATGAAGCTTAGTTCCATCTTTTCTCCGATTCTCAAAACCCACAATCTCTACTCTCAGTTTCTGCCCTCAAAGAAGTGAAGTGATGTGAGGGAACAAGGAAAGCCCCCCTTCTCTATATATACGCGCACGTAGAGAAGCATCTTCAAACCAAACCCTAACCCTAGCTCCAAAGAATATTCGTTTTTTACGGGTTTGACCCGACCCGACTTGTTTATATTATTCGGATCATATAATTTTTATGGGAATAATTTACGATCGAACTCGAAAGCGGATGGAGAAGAAAGCAGAAAAGGAAAAGTAAAAGAAATGCAAATTTGAGGAAATATAAAAATTAAGTTTTAATTTAAGAAATTAATGTTATTGTTGTGAATAATATTATAAAATGTAATTTTAAATGAAAGAGAAAAATGTTCTTCCTTTATTTATAGCAAAAGAAAAGAAATAATCAACAAGAACAGAGAGAAAGGGAAATGTAGGGATAGATATAGAGAGAGAACTGAGAAACAACTTTGCAGAGCTTTATAAGACAGCCACGAAGACCTTTATATAGTTTTTATTAAAGGTGATTCCATTTACTCATCTTAAAATTAAAGAATGAACGTCATAAATTGTCAAGCAGCGGAGGTCATGAATTAAGCTTAAGTTCATTCTCTCACAGCTTAACCGAATGGGCCATTCACTTAAATGCTTCATTTACAATACTCTCTCAAAGGACGACCACTCATTGGGCACCTTGCTCCCATTAATACTTTGCTAGTAAAACCCAACAGGATAAAACCCAGTACTTAAAAAGAAAGACACACATTCATAATGATGTCATTGGATCAAGCCTAAATCGCAGACTCACTCCTCGTTAAAAACCTCGATAAGAAAAACCCACCTGCACAAACCCTCGGGGACGGCTTAAAAGAAACAGAAGACACTCAACATCTCACACGTTAAAGCTCCCTCTCATGTCGATATCTTTAAGTTGACGCATTCCAATCTTATGTATTAGCTTCTTGAATGTTGAGGTTGGCAATGACTTCGTGAATAAGTCTGCTAGATTATCACTCGACCGTATTTGTTGAACATCAATTTCACCACTCTTTTGGAGTTCATGTATAAAGGGAGTAAATGTGTTTAGTTCTATCTCTTTGATATAACTCCTTTGATTTGTGCACGCGACGCAACATTATCTTCAATAATGTTGTCACGTTGTCTTTGATGCAGGGTGAGTCCGCATTTAGATTCTTTGATATTGCCAACTCATCGACGTGATAAAATAACCATCGCTTGCTTAAAGGATTTCCATGAAATAGTAGTTCCACATAATTAAACACATACTTGTTTCCAGATCCGCCTATGTAGGTTTGAAAGTATCCCGCATCAAGATATCCAAACAATTGTTACTGATCCTTTTCGAGTAAAATAAATCTTACTATAAGTTGTTCTTTTTGGAGGTAGCTGGAATAAGTATTGATAATTCCAATGTCTTTGGTTGGAGCGGAACTATACCTGGCTAATAAATTGATAGAAAAAGCAATATTTGATCGAGTACAGTTAACAAGATACATAAGTGCACCAATGGCGACAAGATATTGCACTTGTGACCAAGTACTCTTCACCATTTTCATATGATCGAATGGGTCATTTTTCTGCCACTATGAACAGACAATCATTGGTGAACTTAAAGGGTTTGCTTTATCCATATAAAAATGTTTTAAACTTTTCTTAGTATATGCTGATTGATGAACTAAAACTCCAGTAGGGAAATGCTCGATCTGCAGGCCGAGACAAACTTTTGTTCTCCCAAGATCTTTCATTTCCAATTATTTTTTCAAATATTTTGCTGTTCTTGTGAGCTCTTTAGGAGTCCCAATAAGATTTAGATCATCAACATACATAGTAATAATTGCAAATTCGGTTTCTAATTTCTTAATAAAAATGCATGGGCATATAGGGTTGTTTGCATACCCTTCTTTTAATAAATACTCGCTGGCGCGATCAGACCACACGTGCTGGTCCTGTGATTGGCCTAATCCATATAGAGATCGTTGTAATTTGATTGAGCACATATTACGAGGCTTTGTATTATTTGCTTTAAGCAATTTAAATCCTTAAGGGATTTTCATATAAATGTCATTATCTATGAATCCATATAGATAAGCCGTGATGACATCCATGAGACGCATATCTAGTCCTTCAAAGACTACCAAGCTTATTAGAAAGTGGAAAGTGATTGCGTCCATGACAGGAGAATATATTTCCTCGTAGTCAATACCAGGTCTCTGCGAGAAACCTTGTGCTACTAATCCCGCTTTATATCTTATGATCTCATTATTTTCAACAGGCTTTACACCTTTAGGTGTTTGAACTACAGATCCAAAAACGTCTCGTTTCATTAACGAGTATAATTATGCCTGCATAACTTCTTTCCATTTTGGCCAATCATTTATATTTCAACATTTTTCCACATTTCCGCTCGTGCTCATCATTTTTATGATGTCTAAGGCCATTTGGAAAACAAAATATTATTATACAACTTTATTTCGATCCCATTTTTCTCTATCAGGCACATAATTTATCAGGATCTCAAAATTTTCAGTAATTCGTGCCTCTCTTTCAAGGGCCAATTCTTTTTGCCTGAACATCTTCAGGGTCTTTTTGTTCAATGTGTATGCTCCTACAAAGGTATTTTGTTTCACTAAATGCCTCTCTATAGAGGCTCTTTTATTTATCAAATGCCTCTATATTCCCTTTATCATGTACCCTCTTCAGGTATCAATTTTCATTTTTGTTCTCCTTCTCCAGGAGTTACATCTTGGAACCAATAGGTCCCCATGAAGCTAGGCATTTTAGACTCATTTGCTAATTGTCCCCTCGTGACATTAACTGTTGGAGCATTTTTTGCAATGGATATGTGACTTTGTCACTTTCTTTGCATCAACAAATGCATATGGTAATTGATTTTCAAGATTATGTAAATGAATGATCCTTTGAATTTGTACGAGGATCAAAATGAGATAATGTGGATGCATTCCAAGTAATTTCTTGTCATTCTAAAGGAATTGACTTTTCTCCCCCTAATGGTGGAAATATAGTTTCATTAAAATGACAATATGTAAATCTAGCTCTACAAACATCTCCTGTTAAGGGTTCCAAATATCTCATGATAGACGGTGAATTAAAACCTACATAAATCCTAAGTCTACATGGTGGACCCATTTTAGTATGTTATGGGGGGTGAAATTGGTACATAGACTGCACAACCAAAAACTCGTAAGTGGGAAATATTTGGTTGTTTACCCAATACAGCCGTGGAAGGTGTATACCATGGTAAGATGTTGGTCTAATTCTTATTAGACTTGGCAAAGATGCATAACAACATGTTCTTAGGTAGATGTCGGTAATTTGGTCTTCATCAACAGTAAGCCACCTTATTAATTGAAGACGCTTGATCAAAGATCGCTAAACCATTTTTTGGGTATGAACATGAGCAACATGATGCTCAATGTTTATCCCAATTGACATACAATAGTCATTGAGAGTTTGTGAAGTAAATTCACAGTATTATCAAGTCTTATTGTCTTGGATTGATAATTAGGAATTGTGCTTCAATTTGGTCATTTGTGCGCGAAACTATAGCAAAGATAAACATTTCTTGTGGAAAAAGACATACAAGCATGTGACCATATCTAGTGAGGCATCTATTCAGGGAACCATAAAAATAACGAAAAGGTCCACATGGTGGATGAATATGTCCACATAGGTCCCTATGTATTCTTCTAAAAATCGGGTGATTTAGACATGATTTTATTGTTCCAATGTCCGACTCATTAACTACCCTGTGAACAAAGGTCACAAGAAATCCATCGCAAAGAATCTTTTGATTCTTTAATGGATGCCCATGTGATTGCTTAATGATTCGCAGCATCATTGAAGATCCAGGGTGACCTAGCCTGTTATGCCAAAGAGTAAAAATCTTTGGGTCATTGAACTTCTGGTTCATTACAACATACTTACTAATCGCTTTATGGTCACGATATAAATTCTTATATAGAATGACGAGCCAGAGCAATATTTTTCCCATAAATTATAGAGGTAATATATAAACTTTCTTTATTACATTCATTCATAGTTTCAATATGATATTCATTTTTGCGGATATCTTTAAAACTAAGCAAATTTCTTGTTGATTTGCTAGAATATAATGCATCATTAATATGAAATCTAGTTCCATTTGGTAACATTATATTTGCTATTCTCGAGCCTTCATCAAATATGATGTACCGGGGATATGGTGCCTTACACTGCATATTTGTTACCATTAAATTTAAAAATATTTTTTCGAAGGATTTGTGGCGTGGCTGCTGTTCAAGAAGACATATATCACTATCATTCATCTTGAAATTCAATAATATTATTAATTTAGATAAAGATAAAATATAAATAACAAGATGATATTTCCTTATTAACTCACAATAACATACATAGAATTATTTAATATTTACATTTTCATCATCTATTAAGCAATTGAGATTATCACTAGGTTCTTCAAAAAAGTTCATATCAAAATAAGGTAGGTTCAACCTATTTCCATCAGCAAAATTAGTTTCTACCATTTTTCCTTTATCCTTTAATGATGCTCGATACAGATCTACCAAATGTTTGGTCGTATGACAGGTACGAGACCAATATCCTCCATTCCTACACCATGCAGCGGTGTGTTCCTCTCAGGAGCCTTTGAAAGGTTTTTTGTGGTGTACACTTTCTTCATTTCTCTGCCTTTGTCTCACTCATTATTCGCTTTTGAAGTGGAACAGGTCTTTTCTTTAGCGGTTATTAGAAGGATGATTTATTATAGTGCTCGGGAATTTCGCCTATCCACTACATCACGACCACGACTACGACTCACGTCCTCGCGCTGCCCATGGGGTTTGGGACGATATCACATTCACTTCAGTAATGGTTCGGATTCGGGGCTTGGACTAGACCGATAGATTTTTCAACAAAGCTTATTATTTTATTTAGGTACTAGAAGACAAGGATATTAACCTGAATATTTAGCAAATCTACGCCTCTATATTGTCAAGTGCAGATACATTAGAGGCGTGGAAATGTTGTGAACGCTTTTCTAGCATAGCCCATCCCCGTGATTTCTTTCCACATAGCTTCAATCTGTAGCTTATTCGAATCAGAGCGAGTTATACCACGATGCTTTAAATCTTCGTAACCTCAAAAGAGATTTAATACAATGAGATTCTGGTGAAAATCACTGCTTTTTGGTGGTTAAATCTATCATTCGGGTTATTCCATAGAGTGAAAGGATCTTTGCCAAAGAAGATACTCATTTTCTGGGCTATCCCCGTGGAGATGATGTCTAAGGAAAATTAAGGCTCTCGCACGCCTTTGTTAGACTCTCATTTCATTTCTTTATTGTTTCTCCAAGATTCATGGTGCCAGGTGTATTTCAGTATCAAGAACTAAGAGAGATAATTTTTTACCAGAAATATGCTGCCACAAACTCAAGTTTTGTGAGATTTGACATTTCGGTAATCCCTTAATATATGAAAAATGATAACAGTTTATACCATACCTTTGTTGGAGTAGAATCGCGTCGACACTTGTCAGAATATTATAAATGCAACTTTAAATGAAAGAGAATATATCGTTCTTCCTCGTGATGCTATAAAGTAAGAAAAAGTGAAGAACTGAGGAATAAGAAAAAGAGAGAGTAGATAGATAGATAGATAGAGGAGAGAGAGAGAGAGAGAGAAAGAGAAATAAATCTTTGTTTATAAGAGGTCAAAGACCTTTATAGGTTTTTACAACGGTGATTCCATTTACTTATCTTAAATGTGAGTAATGAAATGTCATAAATGGAAGCTTGAGTTAATGGAGTGTCATGAATTGAAGCTTAAGTTCATTCCCCCCTCAATGAAGTAAATGAATGTGGCCATTCACTTAAATGCTTCATATATAACAGTTATATGTTTATTTAAATTAATTTTATTTGTTTTTAAGAATTAAGAAATTAAAAAATATGTAAAATTTTGATTATATTTGGGTTTTTTTTTATATTTTTCACGATCAAACCAAACATGATCTTTGATATTTTTTTTTTCTTTTTCTAGTACCTTATGGCTCCAAAGTGGTCATTGAGAAAACATATTTAAAAATATTTTTTTTCCTGGTCAGGTCAAGAGGTGTCCTGAGCGAGTTCATACACATATGACAGACACTTTTAAACCATACCATATTTAGATTAATATTCATTCGAGATGGGATGGACCACAAAGGTGATAAAGCTCTACCACAGAACATAACTGCATTCTTAGGGCTTGAAATTGAGACCTCTGATTAAGTTAAAAGATATCCAACCATCTCACCTACATGTTTGTGGTTTTTAAAATATTGCCAAAAGTTAGAAAAATTGTAAGAAAAATAATTGAAAAGTGAGTACATTTATTATTTTAAAAATATGCTTAAAATTAACTTAATAAGCCTCGGTTTAATCTCTCATAGTTGTCTTGAATAAAAACAACAAATATAGCCTTTAAAATGATTTATAATTTGAATCTAAAAAAAGAAGGTTTTTTTTGTAACTCTTTATCACTTGAGATAGGTCTCTAAGGAAAAATTAAAGCTTTGTTTATTTATTTATTTATTTTATTTTATTTTTCTTATACTTTAATTTCAAGATAATAAATTGTTCCATTAAAACTTGAACTTGGAACCCATAGAACCCTGACTCCTCCCTGATGTCTTATGTCTCTTTAAAATACTTAGTGTTTTACTACTTGATCTAGACACAGATGTATTTGGAAGCTTAAAAAAATAATTAAAAATAATCTAGGTTGACAAGTAAGTTTTTCTAAGTAAATAATAAAATATTTTTTTATTATGTACAAAAATTTATCATTGTACTATATTTCAAGAATGATTTATTAGAGAATTATAATTACTAGTTAAAAAAATAAAATTTGAAGAGACTAATGGAAGCTCCTTTTGTGAACGACCCACATGCTTCATGAGGAGGAGAGTAGCAAGAAGGTTAGGGCAGGGGAACCTACTCACGACAAAACGTTGCTAGGGTATGGAGATGATGGTGGAGGAAACAAGAGGAGCCATGAGCCAGATTTCTTATGAGGTACCCGATGAGTGAATATCGGATGATGAAGAGATGAAGATGGAAGAAGAAGAAGAAGAAGAAGAAGAAGAAGAAGAAGTCGATTGCACCCAAATCACCATGACAAAGAAGGAGAAGAAGAGACTCCACGAGCCTTGAAAAAAACCTTGATTATCAAACTATTAGGAAGAACTATTTGCTTTCAACTTATCGTCTTGAAAAGCACAAGGAGATGTGAGACCAGCAAAGAATTAATCTTGTTGCCTTAGATAACAAATTCTTTATGGAGAAATTTACTTCGAGTGAGGATTACGAGCACGCTAAGTTTGGTGGCCCATGGTTGGTTTTCAATACTATCTCACTGTGAGACCATGGCAACTCACCCACCTCAGGACACTCTTCGAACCCATTGGCTAGGGTGCGCATACCTTGCCTCTCATAGATACTATGACCTCAAATTCCTTGTGAGTTAGATCAAAGATTGTCGCAAGCCAATAAAGGTGGACGTATGCAACCCATACAGCTTCAAGTGGCCACTATGTGCGAATTGTGTGGAGGTTTATTATTTCGAAACCACTATTATCCAAATTCAAATCGAGGAGAAGCAATACATGAGAGCTGAGGGACTTTAAGGGATTCACATGATTTGCTTTGAATGTGGTGTTAGAGAAGTGCTCTAAAGGCAATCGCCATTAGCACTTATAGTACGCACTACATATTATTCAATATGAAAGACTTCTTTATTAATTTGATATTCATACGTTGAATTGATAAAGATCTTCAATCACCATAAGTTCAAGATTTGCCACAAATTGGCAGCATGGAAGGAAATCATGATAGTCAAAATTCTATCATGTGTAATTATGTTTCAGGTTCAAATTATCCCTAGTCATGATTAACTAGATCGGGATATCATGATCCTGGCGGTAATAGCATATGTCATACTTCTTGATTGGATCAAGAAGGGATCTTATAAACTGGCGATCATGATATTAGAGCTGATATGCAATGTTTCTGCTAAGTGCGAGTAGCTAAGTACATCGGAGACCCGTCATTTGACAACTTCATATGAATTATCTATTTCAAGTGTAGATGATCGTCTCATCATAGTAATGGTGCAAGTATCCTTAGATCGAGGTGTCAAGGATATCTCGATGTTGATTTCAGATTTCGACCTTTGATTCATGTTGCCTCTTGGAGGTCGCTTTTTGGATGATAGTCAGGTATAGCTTAAGGCATTTGAAGGTAAATGAGTAGCCAACAAAGGATTCACTACTCCCAATAGAGGGAGGGTATACCTATGGTTCTTCATCTACGTCTTCTTTCAATCATTACTCTGAAACTGGTAATAGAGTGGAAATGCCATGAAGAGCGCCTCTCTTCGCGCATAAATTGATGAGTAATGAGTTCAGGGACAAGTGATCTCGATATCACTTCAAGTTAGATGTGGCATAGCTACTTAGTGGAGCTACACTTTGTCTATGATCCTAAACCCGAGTAGGGTATGCGATCGGGTAAAAGAACGACTGTGCTGCATTTGTTCATGGAAGGGTTTGCAAATCATCTTACTCACTCTTGGTCAATTGGGGGTATTGATGTCTTGCTAGATACCGCTCATGACTTACTTGATTCAATGGTTGAATCAAATGGCCAACATAATTGGGAACTTAATGGGTCACACACTTAGAAGAATGTAGAGCTGATATGAAACAGTTTTGGATGTGATCCAAATACGAGGGAGATCAATCTTGAGAATGGAATGTCATGGGATTAGTGGAATCCTAGGTTCTAAGACCCTCACTAAGAGAGATAGCAGGCTTACACTTGTTCTTCGGCTTAAGGCCCGTGAAGGAACACGCCATAGTGCATAAGGATGCATGTAGCCTATCATCCCTTAAAGTGAGGGGAACTTTAGACATTTCATAAGCTAGGGTTTTCTTATAAAAGGACCTTTATGCAAAACCCTAAGCCTAAGTCATTTTTTGTTCACTTCTCTCTTGAAAGTGTTCTAGAGAGTTTGAGAGGGTGTTCTTCAAGAACTCTTTGTGAGATCGGGTTTTGGCTTCCTTTTCTGATCAAGACTTGACTAGCATCGAGACTTTTTCCGAGACCGTGGCCTTGGAGGTTGTCGGCTCCATTCTTCGTGTGGATACTGTTAGAGGTGAACCTAGGACTTGGTTCTTCGTTGCCCTGACCAGTAGATAGGTTTTTGAAACTGACACAAGGTAATACCGCACCCCTTCTTTGGTATAGAATCGAATTGATGCCCTAAGGGATCCTTAGGAGGGTTTTGTTGAGATTTTTGTTTTTTTTTTCGATACTTTTGGCAAGAGGTGCCACCCTTAAAACCCAACAGTGGTATCAGAGCACACTTGTGTGCATTAAAATCGGTTCTTTGTTGAGAGTTTTCGGTTTTTGATACCCATGTTTTTCAAAGGTTCAAAAGAGATTTTTGGTTTGAAAAGTGTAGATCCAGTGTTGTTCTTCATGTAATCTGGTCATGACATGATTAAGAATGGTTTTATGAAGGAAAAACAACTTGGATGAGATTAAAAGTCCAAAAGGTGGGATTTTTACGTGTTTCCCGAAGCTAAAAACCCAACAACATCGCGACGTTCATGCCCAACATCGCGGCATTGCTCTTTTGAACACAGCAACGTAGCAATGTTCGTTCCCAATGTCGCGACATTGCTCATCAGAACTTAAAAACGCCGCGACGTTCGTTTTCAACATTACGATGTGAAGACTTACAGTGGGGTTTTGAACCCTGCCAACGTGACGTAGCAACGTCACGATGTTGACACGTTGCGACGTAAGATGCTGTTGGTACCTTGTTTGTTTACTCTCTCTTATGGTTTTGCATAAATTTCAAACACCCTACTATAATATGTTTGAAATAGAAACGTGCAGGTTAAAACTGAACTGTTCAGTTTTAAAATTTCTAGAATCATGGATTTTGAAAACCATGTTGAAATTACCTACTAGAGAACTTTGGACAAAAACATTCTCTCGACAATTTTTCGGTTCAAGGAGTTGAATTGGGATTATGGTTCAAGGAGTTGAACCAGTTGGAGATTTTAAACTTGAATCGGGTTTGCTGATTCGGCGAGCGAATCAATTGAAGATCTGAAGAGTTGGACCAGCTTGTGATAAGAGTTGAATAGAGTTCATGGTTCAAGTTGTTGAATCATTTTAGTTCCTGGTGTTGAAATGGTAGGGTTTCCGTGGTTCAAGTGTTGAACAAAACGAGATATGGATCATTTTTTGTTCAAGTGTTGAAAACCTTTTCATGTGCTTTAGAAATCATGGGGTACCTTTTATCTTTAGACCAATGGGATGCATTAAAGAATGCAAGTTTAAGGGTGTACGTAGGCATGATGGATGATTATGGACTTTGCCCAATGGTGATTGAGCATACTGCATTTGATTATTATTTCTTTTTGGGTAAATAGGGCTTGCGTGTCCTTGTCTCTCTCTAATTTCTCTATGTACTTCTCTTCTTATCTAAATCCCCCTCAAATGTAACTTGAGGTTCTTCTTATTAAATGTATGTAATTGGGATTACATAGATTATGATAAGCTCTGAAGAGTAAAAAAGGAGAAAGAACTATGGAGAGAAGGGGTTCCAAGAAAGAAGACCTTGAAGATTGTAAATTTGATTTATTTTTCAAGAGTTGTAATAATCATGGCATATCCCCGGGTTCGACTCAAGTTAATCTCCATTTCGCTCATGGAATTGATTTTAGAAATGTCCATAAATCGCGCCACAAAGCAAATTTATTCTTCTTTTATGATTTCATGAGATGAATGGATAAAACATGCTAATGAAATGATGAAACTTATCTAAAGAAAACCCTTCATTATTAATATTAAGGCTAACGCCTTCCACTACTACGGTGTGTGAACCCGGGTTCTTCCGGAAATCAGCTGTTGGGTAAACCTGCCTTTACTCTAAGGACATGTTCTATCCATGGAAATAAGTTTTCTTGATTAGTGGCTAGCTTTAACTAGACTCATTAGCTTGTTAGGCAAACCCAAGGTTAATGTTGGATAGAGACGCAGTTGGGTCAGTGTACATAAGTTGTACACATATCATGGGTTGATAGCCCAATGATGGTGTACAAATCAACAGCTGATAGCACTAGATTTGATAGTTGCATCGAATTACAATTGGTATAAGATAACTACCTATTGATCCAGGATGGCTTGTTGGGTAAACCCAAGGTCACTCATGGTGATATTGATCTGGGCATCATGCATACTGCAATCGGGTATGGACAAGATACCTACCTGACTCAGATAACACTGGGAAAACCCAAGGTCATTCTCGATGATATTGGATATCGACCCACTAGGAGATCCTCCACATAAGTTATGTCGGATCAATAGTGAGGGCTATGAATTCGTAATAAAATAGTGGGAGCCATAATGCCTAATTATCAAGCCATAATAATCATGCATTGTTATACACCAATGATTATGACTCAGGTAATAGAATGTAACCACAAACAACTGCAATGCAAACCCCAGTTCCTGAGTTATATCGATGTCAATATTTTTGATTCAGCTCCAACTTCGATCGTCAACCACATAAATGTTCCTCGAAAGGGAAAAATTAGACTATGTCATTATTGAGCCACTCCCTAAATCTCCAGCTGCTGATGCACTTGAAAACATTTAGAGGGCATATCAGAAACACTTGGTTGATAGCGCGAGGGCGGGATTGATTATCCACACCTCCATGTCACCTGAGTTTTAGAAGCAATATAAGATTGTGGATGCATATTCCATAGTACGCCATCTAAGGGAACATTATAATGAGCAAAGTAGTATTGAAAGGTTCAAAGTCTCAAAACTCCGCTGTTCCAAGACGGAGCTGGACATCCCCTAGTGCAAAGATTCACTCGAAGATGTATAAACACATTGAAAGGTTGGATCAATTGGGTTATTGGATGGATTTTAAATTGAGTGTAGACTTGATTCTAGCTAGGTTACCCGATAGTTTTGTACAGTTTGTGCTCGACTATGGGATGGACCACATTATATCTACCATACCCGAATGGTTAAGAAGAAAGGCAAAAAGACTGCCCTGAAAGAGACTTGCTTTTATTGTGGTCATGTTAGCCATTGGAAGAGGAATTGTGACGTCTCAAAATCCGGGGGTTCGTTGATTTAACCATCAACCTGTGGAAGCCCGATGAAGATCGTGTAACCCGATTCCATATTGTATGTTCCATTCATCGGGACCCATAATTTCACATAACTGGACAGAGCCCCCTTTGTGCTAGGAGCTCTTCTAAACAACCATCTTGCACAAATTACAGTATAGCAGGAAAAACAACACTTGAGAGCTATTCTAGGTTCACCTAGGCAAAGCTTCTCTTCGCTTAGGCGAGGTAGAACCTCACCTATAAGACTCCAGCCTGGTTCGCCAGCAAACTACCTCGCCTCAGGTGTGAGCGTAACCTAAACCTCGCATCGACTTCACACATAAATCCCACAAGAGTTTTGAGTTTAACTCTTAACATATTATTACATGCTAACATTCATTTGTTACGAAAATAAATGTTACAAAACAATTACAGAAGTAATTATAAAGCCATAAGTCAACTTTCTTCACTATTGCGACCCTGAATGAGAGCCACCTACCGATGCTTGTCCCGCACTTGAAATGTTATCCCATATAAGGTGAGTCACACCCAGTAGAGTTATTCATACAGAGGCTACTCCCTACCTAAGTGCACATGCAATGCTTACACTTAACAATTTTCACATTCACATCAAAATTCCAAGCAAGATATGCAATCCTAGGTTGGAATTCTACATGACATGCTATGAAATGAGATGAGACTCACTTATGCCCAGTGCCCGAGTATTTAACGACTCCCATCATACCCGAGTCTTTACCGACTCCTACCACACCGTGATGTCCATGTGTGATAAACCGTCATTGATGGATTACATGAAATGATAATTTTCAAACAAAATATATTTGTTTATAAACCGATGAGTCTAAAACTTATATATTTTTAAGCCCATTTATTCATGCATATTTAAGGCTTATAAGTTCAATTTAATGTAAAATTATGGAGCCTTCCAAATTTATGTTTTGTAAGAAATTAAGGAAAAGAACCATAAATCAATAGAAAATAAGTAGAAATCATCACTATACAGCAAGAGAGCAATGTCGCGACATTGACTGAAGAATGTCGCGACATCAAAGTTCACACACGGTGGCAACAAGTCATGACACCAAATTTGATCCACGACATAGTAGCTTCAATGTCGCAACATCGCCATGACATAGTAGCTTAGATGTCGCGACATCGCCGCAACATTGCCACGACATCAACATTAGGGCAGAATTTTTCTTAAGCTTTTCTAAAGCTGTGATATTCGCCTGCTTGAGGAGTGTCTGAAATTAGCCATTTTCATCCAGCTTTGTGCTTTTCAAAGAGTCAAGTTCATTGTGCTATAATTTTCTTTTATTTTTATTTTTCTTTTCTCTTTACATTTTAGTTTTGTTTCGTGATTTATTTTTCTTGTATCAGAGTAGTAGATCCTCGGGAAATAAATTCGAAATGGACAATTTGTAAAATCTAGCCTATTTATGTCTAAACTTTAATGAAATTTGGAAATTTTTATGGAATTCGCTTTATTTCAGTTTTGATTAAAATTTCAATGAATTTGTTTGGACAACTCAGTTGGCTTGTTATTGAGATCCGTATATAGCCAAGCTCTATCCTGGGAAGAGTTAGTTGTTTTGATTATTGTTTATAGTATTTTAATGTTGTTTTAGGAATGAAAACTGGAATGATTTAATTGGTATTACTCTTAGCTGTTTGAGATATCAGTGTTATACACCTAGAAAGAGCTGTATCTGTGCTTTGATTTGGTGAATCCTTGAGTGACATAGGATGGATGACTGAGCAAATAGCGTTACTTAGTATATTGTACCGATATTCACGAACTAATGAATTCTAAAGATCACTTTGATACATCAACGGTGAAGTTCTAACCTTTCGTTCTGTTCCTCCCAGGGTGACATGCTAGGAGTGTGCTCCCGAGGCATAAGATCCGGCCACCGATCTTTATCGCTTTAATCTTTAGAGGTTTCACTTCAATTAGGTAAATATAATTCAATCTCGTAAGTAGCTAAGATTCTAATCAAGGAGAGAGATGACATTTGGCCGACCTACGGTTGAGGTACCAATTGTGTTGGAAAGGGCTTACACATTCCGCCTATGGAAGCGCTCAGTCACCGCGATGGCTGAGAAGTACCAGAAGGCGCCGTCAAATCTTAAAGAGGATCAAGTCCTAAAAGTAGCTTTCTTTAGACCCATTGACTGTTTAGAATATGGTCATTCAGAGAGGAAATGTGTAGTGTCAAGAGGCATTCCAAGGCTATACTACTCGTTTCCCTGGCACCCCGTAGAGTTCATGTCCATAACTGTATTTTCTTTTAGAATTTTGAAAAATTGATAATCACAACACCGATTTCATTCTGTGCTGTTATTTCGGGGCCAAAGTGGAACTCTAAACTCATGTATTTTAGAATTTCTTTACTTCTTTCATCCAATTTATTTTAGAAAGTTAAATCTATTCTGGAAAATATAGGTTTAAATAGTGAGGATCTTGAGTAGTAGGGGTAGTGGTTCTTTAGATTTTCTAATCAATCCTTGTGGGAATGATATCTGGAATTATAATCCACTTTATTACTTGTATGACCAGTGCATTTGCAGCGATTTAGAGCAAACCAATTTTAATTGAAAATTATTACATACACAGCAGAAAACAACCTTTATATACATAGTCAAACAAGTTTTTTGCATAGCTGCTGGGGATTGGAAACAATTTCCCGTATCTCGAAGCCAATCATTTTGTTGCTTTGGTAAGTTATAAATCAAGTAAATCAAGTTTTTGGCGCTGCTGTCGGGATCAAAGGCGCTCGTAGCAAAAAGTGGATTTAAAATTGCAGTATACTCATTTTATGGTCTTAACAAGTTTTTGGCGCCATTACTGGAGACTGAATTAGTCTTTGGCAACTTAGCTAATTACTCTTTCAAATTTGGTCTTATACAAATTTTTGGCGCCGTTGTCGGGGACTGAATAGTCTTTGGTGGCAGTGCTAGAAGTTTGGCACACACACACTCATCAAATATGGTCTAATCATAAACTAAAAGCTTTTTGAATGTTACACCTCAAATGATCATTTCATTTATAAAACCATGTATCTTTTGTGGGCAACGAATTTTCGGGGTTCCACCCTAGGCTTCCCACGCCTTCCAACACTTTTTGGACTTTCACTGTTGGAGTGTCTGAATCAGTCTAATCTTTCACCCGAGGGAGTATCTAGCCTTTCTTGCTATTACCCGACACAAGTTTTTAACATTTTATTCAACAGTGCGACTCTATTAAACTTCGTCCAACGGTACCATGCCCATTCATTAATCATCAATTGTGGTGTTGATCTCAACCATGCACTCACACCCATGTAATTCGATGTTTCCTATGCATAATGCAATGTGATGCACCATTACATGTTTATGTCATGCCACATATGTGATGAATGCCATATGGACAATTTATCTCATTTATTTAACCATGCATCATGGACAATTATATCACATGCATATAATTTCCAATTAAACACTCATAACAATGTTAATACATTAGAACACACATATTAACATTCATCAATCACAACAATAAGCACGCTATAACGTATCAAGCAACAACACACTTAATCCTCAAGGCAAAATGTGGCATCTAGGGAGCTCACAACAACAACCCAACAACCCCTTAACCCGGGCTCTTAAACTGGCCATGAAATCGACCAAACAAGCCTTTAAACATGCCATAGTTCTGGCCAAACAGGCCCTTATCAGTCTGGATTAATTCTTTTCAATCCAAATAGTCCCTAAACACCTTTTTGGGACATATCACATACAATTCACACAACCGGCCACAAAACAGCTACTAACGCTTTTTAACACTATTCAAACAACCCTTTAAGGCATCAACACAACAATTCCACCTTAAAAAAACCCTAAGGTTGGAAATACAACCTCTACAACCATTTGAACCTGCTTATTCACACACAGTTTAAATCACCAGAATCGGCTAACATAGGCTTTATGCTTCGCCTAGGCGAAACAAACCTTTGCCAAGGCGAAGCTTGCCTTTGCCGAGGCGAACTTACCTTCGCCTAGTGATGAGTCCAAAAATTCATCTGATTTTTAATCCATTTTTCTGAGCATATTACAAGATAAATGTTGATTTGTATGCGTAATGTGAATATTTTACTCCAAATTTAATTTTAAGGTAAAAGTACAAATAGAGCCAAAATCCTTAAAAACTGTAAAGAGATCACCCTACAAGGTAGGTAAATGAAGTCGCAATCGAAAAACCCGAGTAGCGATGTGTGAAGCTTATTTGTTTAGTCATTTCAAGTCATGACATCACTAAGATCGGGCTGGGGGAAGAAACAGGTGGTTGACCTTAGCAAGCGGTTGCTATGACTTGAAGTCGTAGCCATACCACCGACCAAGGCAACAAGGAAAGAGGGTCAAGTACAAAGGAAGTGTGGTTGAGAATAAAGGAATTATTTAAGGTAGAATCTTCCCACGACACCACTGGCGCGTCGCAACGATAATTGAATATAATCGAGGTCGCGGACACCATGTAACGACGTGATCCGCCACGAAGCCACAAGGGAAGTTCTCGTAAGAAAACGGTTGCAATCTAGTTTTTAAATGAAGGGCTCCATTTGAGGTCACGACACGTCTTTGCGGTCGCGACACGCCATAAGGGCCGCTGGCACGCCGCGCGCTGGCGACACGCCGCGCGTATCGCCGGCTACGAAAACGGAACTCGAGTCTCGGCTGCAAAGATTGAAGTTACAACCAAATTAAGAGTTGAAGAACACAAGGGAGATCGCAACCTGAAGTGAAGCCAAACGAAGTCCTTGCAAAGAAACTGAAGTTGCGACCATTTATTAACCAAGGATCACAAACGATGTCATAATTCACTCATTCAGTCACGCATCAAGAAGAATCGAAAGGTAAAGAAATCTAGGGTCGCAGTTAATTTTGAGCACTAAATTACAAGTACCGTAAAAGAGCAAATTACAGGTCGCGATATCACCTTGAGGTCGAGACTGAATAGCGTTGGAAGGAGGTAAATCAAGCCATAAAGAGTTGAGGTTATAAATTGTGAAGAATGGAAATGAATATCAAAGGAGGTCGCTGACCTAAAAACTCCAGGTCGCGACGCGCCAACGCAATATGAAAAGGAGTTCGACTCGAACCGGGAGGTCGTGACTCGCAATGCGTAAGAAGGAAGATAAATAAGGTCGCTGGCGCTGAAACCATGGTCGCTGACATCAACTCTCGAGAAATGTCGAGCCAACAAGGTCGCTGATTACAAACGATGTCGCGACCATTAATCCAAGCAACTACGAGAATCCGCAGCAAGAAGCAATAAGGTCGCGATCGAACAAGAGCAAATATGGAAATTATGTTGTATTATCATCCCGAGAGAAGACACTTAGATAAAGAATCTTGAAACACCTGAGCTTGGATTGTCCACTTAACACAACAGAAATGCAGGAATAGCAGATCCCGCCCATCCGGAAGAGCGATGAACAGAACCCATCGGTTGAGCCAGATAGAATTTTCTCATTTCATTTTTTATTTTTATTTCTCGGATCCCTCGCAACGATTAGGTTCTAAATTCTTACGACATCCTTAAATTGATACCGGGTAATTTGCGGAACGGACACTCTGAGTCCATTCCCCATTTCACGGCATTATAGTGACGTGTGACGCCAGATCCGCGATTCTTAACGAACGAATGGAACCACGCACGGATTTGAATCTGATAGCATTGGTGTCCCAATTCTTATGAACCACATTTGGGCAGTGATCACCTTGGTTTTGCGTTGGTTTCAAATCGATAAGTCTCAATGGTAGCATCAACACCATTCTCGAGGGAATGTATCTCGCTCTGATTTCCGTGACGCCCTCCTCACAAGTGGAAACAGAGAGACAAGACCCTCGAGTCGAGAGCATTCTTTCCGGTATGTTAGACTACCATTGAAAGCTAATTCTTTTGATAAATCTCTATCTGCTCATATAATTGGTCAGAGGAGCATTTAACAATATAAATAATCGCAGAGTTCACCTTTAATCTTAAAGGGAAGTTCCTAACCCCGTTAGCTTAGATCTAATCAAGGAAAGGACGAACCAATAGATATGAAGGATGAGCCATCAGTTAAGTTGTAGAACTTTTGCTAAAATCCTGAGAAGGAAAGCAAAAGATCTGTAGTCATCAAGAAATGAGTGTGAAGTATTGAGAAAGAAAAATACCCAAATCTTGCAAGAAAAGCAGAAATACAAGTAACTAGGGTAGAACTTGATTTCGAGAGAAGCAAGAGTTTCTAACCAGTGAATGTGGAGAAATCCAACTGCAACATTTAAGCAATCTTGGACAAATCAGATCCATCTCATTATAATTCACTGATGGTTTTCGTTTCTAACAGGGAACAGATTAGATCCAGTATTTAGTTCTTAATTTTTGTAGTTTATTTCCCTGTGACTGGTCAATTTCTAGTTTTAGTTAATGGGCCTAGATTTATTATCTAGTAGATAAAATTTCATTACCAAATTCTTTTAGTCCAAATAGCATAGAACTTTAGTAGTTGGGGTACTTGATCTTTAATTCATAACAATCCTATGGGAATGACACCTGGACTTACATTTAGATTTTACTACTTGTATGACTTGTGCACTTGCAGTGTCATAGACTAAACCCAATTTTAAAATCCTAAACATCAAGACAGATTTATTTAATTAAGCAAATTTATCCAAAGTGACATAGGTGCAAGAGAAGTGTAAGGTTCTTGTAACTATGTACATTTGAGGGGTTTTTAGTCTATATAGAAAAAAGCAAACAAGTTTTATGGCGCCGTTGCCGGGGATTGAAAGGATTAAATTGATCAATATTCTAACAAAAGAGGGAAATGCTAATTTGGACATTTTATGTGCAAAGAACAAAAATAGCTTTACAGTTGGCTATACCAAATTCATCGATCTTTAACAAGCCATGTTGAAAATATTTTTTTAAGTTTGACTAATCCTATTAATTTGAGGTGTTTCAATTCCTCAGAGATCCTTTAATGCATAGGAAATGTGATTCGACCTAAATACAAGCAGACACCGACCGGGAAAGAACACTAAGTTTAAGAAAGACTAAAAGAGCAGAAACCCAGCCTATGACAGATGTGAGAGACATGACTTATTGCAGGAGCAGACAACGTAAAATTTTCAAGGCCTCCTATTATCGATAATAATGGAGGATTTGGAGGCCTATCATTCAAGAAGAATATTCTCAATCGCATACCTACTGTGGATGCAAAAATAATCTCGAACTAAAGCCACTTTATCAATGAAAAGAAGACGTAGCTTCACTGCCACCCCACTCCGAAGACCTAACGAGCACTCGGGTAGATTTCTCAGATGGCAACATGCTGAAGCCGAATGGTGTGAGGCCAAAGGTGATAAAGCTGCATCTCTTCCCATTTTCCTTAAGAGATATAGCAGCCACATGGTATGAATCATTACCATATGGTTTGGTTGATACTTGGGAAGAGCTGGTAGAAGCATACTTGGGCAGGTTCTTTCCCCCATCTCTCACCTCAGAGAGAAGAAGAGAGATAATAGTGTTCCAACAAGGGGAAGATGAGAGCCTATATATAGCCTGGGAGAGATTCAAGAGGTTGCTGAAGAGGTGCCCTATGCATGGAATTGATTTAAAAACCCAGATGGATATAGTGTATCATGCCTTAAATGATATATCTAAAGGCATTATCGATGCTTCATGCTGTGGAGCATTCAAAAGAAAAAGTGTCAAGAAGCTAGAACCGGAGTAGAAGACTCCAGCTGGTGCAATATGAAAGCTCCATTGAAGCTTTCAAGGGTAATAGAGAAGCGGCTCATGGAGCTATAAAATGACAGCCATGGAGGCAAAGAGATGCCATCATGCACGTGATGGACAAACAAGAGAGAAATGCACACCAAGCCATGAAATAGGAGCAAAGTAAAGAGAAGCAATGAGAAGGAAGTGTCAAATACCAAAGTTAAGACGCTTATGAGGTCGGGAGGAGGCTACATGTGAATGAACCAAGAAACTACCATTTCAAGCCAAATCCTAACCTGCTCCACACACATAAATACCAAAGATCGAGGAACCATGAGAATTTCTCATATGGTAGAGGGGCATTACAAGGCCTAAGGCATTGACATAATCCTCAACAGTGGATATACAAACACCAAGGTTCCAAAGAGCAAAGATCAAGGAGGTGAAGGCGTAAATGACTATCGTGGTCATAGGAGGACTCAACCATTTGAAGAACAAATGCCGTAGTTCATGGGGACAACAAGAGACTTATACACTTCCCATGAACATAAACTGGTCCGACTTGGAAGCTTTCTGTTCCGATACTCAAGTATTTCAGAAGAATACAAGTGCCTCATTGAAAAACTTGGAAACACAAGTAGGGCAACTGGCCCTTAATATGCCAAATCAGAGTAAGGGTACATTCCCTAGTGACACTCAAAAGAATCCAAAGGACTGCATGGTAGTTCAGTTGAGAAGTGGGAAAGAAGTGGGCAACAACAGCAAGAAAGAAAGGAAAGAAGACTGAGGCAGAACAAGAAGAAACTGGAAAGGAAGGAGAGAAGAGCATACAGACTGAACAACCTAAAGGAAGTAGTGAGCGGAAACAGAAGGAGAGAGTACTAGCTTATACATCTACAGTGCCATTTCCACAGAGGCTTCATAAGGCAAAAAGGGAAGAACAATTTTCTAGATTCTTGGACATTGTCAAGAAAATAGAAATCAATATCCCATTTGCAGAGGTAATCAACCAAATGCCTACTTATGCAAAATTTCTGAAGGAGATACTGAGCAAGAAAAGGAAAAATAGCTATGAAGGAATAGCGTGAACTTGATCAAGCACCGTAGTGCAGCTTATCCACAAAGCTCCTGCAGCCAAAAATGAAGGACCCAAGCAGTTTCACCATCCCTTGCTCCATAGGGAAATATGAATTTAAGAAGGCTTTATGTGATTCTGGTGCTAGTATAAATTTGATGCCTCTATCAGTGGTGCAAAGACTGAGTTTGGGGGAACTTACCCCAACAGCAATTACATTGCAAATGGTTGACAGATCAATGGCACAACCAGAAGGTGTTCTTGAAGATGTGCTTGTCAAGGTGGGAAAATTTATATTCCTTGTGGATTTTGTTATTATGAAGATGGAGTAAGACACCCAAGTTCCTTTGCCGCTAGGAAGACCTTCTCTTTTATAAATCGGAGTGTACTTTGATAGATAAAAAGTAAAGGTGAATCGACACTCGAGGGTGGGGAATGAAGCAAAGGTAATTTTAATCTTAATAGGAGTTTGGAACATCCTAATGTAGATGCAGAAAGTTGTATGGTTGTAGAAAACAATAGTCTTCTCGGGGTTGTCGAAGTTGAATTCGACTGTATTTCTGGGCCATTCTATCAATGAAATTGAGATGAATTTTTCGCATCTTGAGAGTATCGATTGTGAAATGTTGCTCTAAATTTGTATAACAAAGAAACAACAGCATAAATGAAAAACAATCAAGATGATGGCGTACCAGGATGTAAAAAACTAATGAGTAGAAAACTAGCGCGTATGGGTTAATATTGAAAGAATTGCCCAAATATTTGAAATATGCTTTCTTAGAACTGTAAAAGAGAAAAACCGCTTATTATATCACCGTATTGATTGAATCCGAAGAATGTATGTTGCTGGGAAATTTTGATGAAGCACAAGGAAGCTATTGTTCGTCAATCGAGGATCCGCGGTATCGCCCATCCATTTGTGTATGCACAAAATATTGCCGGAATGACAATGCAACAAAACTTCTATTGAGCATCAAAGGAGGTCGAACCCCGTGGATGAAGGAAGTTGTCGGTGCGTTCAAATGGTTGAATGTGCTCTTATATATGCTATATCGATAGTTCTCGGGTGAGCCAAGTACATGTTCGTTCCTAAGAAAGGTGGATCTTACCTAAGTGATTAGAAAATGAAAAGAATGAATCGATTCCTACAAGAACTCCGTGTGGATGTGATGGAAGGGGTGTGTGTATTGACTATAGAAACTAAACACTGAACAAGAAAGGATCATTTACTCCCCGCCTCATCGATCGATATCGATCAGCTCGGGCAGGACAACCTCACTTTTGTTTTCTCGATGGATACCTCGATATAACCGCCAATTGCTATTGCACTCGAGGATCAGAGAAACTACTTTTACATGCCCATTTGGTACTTTTGCTTTAGAAGAATGACATTTGGTTTGTGCAATGCTCCCGGTACCTTCCAAAGATAATGATGTCTATATTTTCCGACATTTAGTCATAGTTATGAAATCTTCTGTGGATACTTACAAAAGGTATGGATCTGGCTTTGAATAAAGGCTCGCATAATCTGGGATAAGATTTCAAAGGAAAAGGACAAGAATCTAGCTCGAATTGGGAAAAAATGCTACTTTTATGGTTACGTATGAATTGTCCTAAGGCACATGATTTTTGCAGCAGGGCTAGAAGTAGACCAAGCAAAAGTTTCAATTATAAGAAATCTGATACCAGCCACTATAGTCAAGGGAATTAGAAGTTTCTGGTATTACGTCGATTTTGATAAGATTTATCATAGATTTCTCAAAAATTGCTAGACCACTATGTAGATTGCTGGAAAAAGATACTAAGTTCAATTTTGATGAATCATGCCAGAATTCTTTTGAAGAAATCAAATCCAGACTAGTTGAAGCTCCCATAATGGCAAAACCAGATTGGAACAGAGAATTTGAAATCATGTGTGATGCCAGTGATTTGCCAATGGGAGTCGTATTGGGGACGTAAAGCTTCGAAAAAGTATTCAAGGCCGTATACTATGCTTAGCAAAACCTTCAATGAAGCTCGTGAAAATTCATCTACCATCGAAAAGGAGATGCTGGCAATAGTATTTGCATGTGAAAATTTAGGCCATGGGCATTTTGGGGTCCCATGTTATTATATTAATCGATCATGCATCAATTAAATATCTAATGGCAAAGAAAAGAAGAAAAAGCCAAGATTGATCAAGTGGGTATTGTTATTACAGGTGAATTTGATTTAGAAATAAAAGACAAAAAGGGTTGTGACAATGTGATAGCTGACGCACTTGTCAAGAGAGGAGAAACCAAATTGCATAAGAAGCGTAAAGAGAAATAGTTAAAACTTTCCAAATGAGCGCTATTCTAGCTTCCGCCATCTAATCACCTCGTATCGATATTGTGAACTTCTTAGTTTGTGGAATTATGCCACCGTAATTCAGCCATCAAAGCAGAGAAAAAGCTAAGGACTACAGCAAGTACTACATCGGGGATGACCTAATTACCGTTTAAAAGAGGAGCCTGAAGGATCATAAGAAGATGTGTACTGTAAGGTGAGCAAAGCAAGATTCTTGATAAGAATGTCGCATCACCATATGGAGGACATTCATAGAGACAAAACAACCCACAAAATTCTCCAATGATTTTATTAGCCTACTATTTTTAAGGACTATTTTGAATGGTAAAAGCTTATGATCAATGCCAAAGAATGGGAAATATCGCTTAGAGCATGAAATGCCCCTACGCGAATCTTGGTAGCACTATTTGATGTATGGGGAATGGATTTTATGGATCTTTCTAGCTTCATTTGGAAATATATACATACTCCTAGCCGTGGATTATGTATCCAAATGGGTCGAGGCGCCAGCCTTTGTCCTAAGAATGATGCTAATAGCTGTGGTGAGATTTCATAAAAGAAAATACCTCCTGCATTGGGACACCAGAACTATAATTCAAGATGAGGTGTCGTCCCAAATAAGGTGTTTGAAAACCCTCATGGGCATATATGGTATCAAACACATTATGAGCTTGGTCATCATCCTCAAAACAAATGAGTGTCGTAAATTTCCAATGTGAGATAAAGAAAATTCTTGAAAAGACTGCAAGCCCGTTAAGAGATTGCCCTCGTTTGACGATACCCGGCATACATGACTGCTTAAACTCCCATTGGAATGTGTCCCTATACAAAGCTGGTCTTTGAAAACTCGCCACCTACCTCTCGAGCTGTAATATAAAGCCATGTGGGCCATCAAGAAGCCAAATTTTGATTGGCACATGAAGAAGAGAGGTTACTCCACTAATGAATTGGAAGAGCTAGAGGAATGAAGCCTATGATAGTGTCACCTGGCTAAAGATAAAACAAAAAAAAATGACATGATCAAAAATTTTTGAGGAGGGAATTCAGCGGCAGAGATCGTCCCCGTTATTCAACTCCGTACAAAGACTTCTCTGAAGCTTAAATCAAAATGGACACCATATACAGTAGTATCAAGCACACAATTTGGGGCAGTAACACTTAGAACCAGCAATCATAAGGAATTCAAGGTTAATGGTCAGAGATTAAAGCACTACCTTGGGAGAATGCAAGTGGAAGAGTGACTCTTAGTTCGAATGATAAACTGAAGAAATAAAATACAATGTAAAGAACAAGTCCTTTCAAATCTAAAGACTAAAAATTGAGCTTTCAGGAAGGCAATCCACACGCTTTGTTTTAAGTTTTTCCTCAAGTATATTTTTTGTGTTTAAATTTCTAATAGCTTTGTGTAATTTTATTCATTATTGATTGAAAAGTAGGTAAATATTTTTTTTTAGTTTTGCAGGACAAGAAAAAAATGTGCAAAAGGGGGAGCATCTACAATCAAACTTCCAATTTGCAAAAGAGACAAAAAGGGGCAGTATAATTTTCTTGAATTTATTTAAATTTTGTCTCTGATATGGCATGATTGAAAGTTTTGGGGAATTTTAGTTTATTTTTGTGCTTAAATTTTTAATCTGATGCATAGTGAATGAAATTGTTGAATATTTGAATGATGAAGACAAATTGAATTGTGTTTGCTTTGATTAGATTTGAATAAAGTGAAATTGCTGCGGAATTGATTGTTTAGGGAGACCTGAAAATCTTTCTTGTTGCAACAACAATCCATAAGTTGCAACTAAGAATGTTGGATATGGAAACAATAAAGTAGAAAAGAAAGTCGAAACAGTGAAATTGAGGTCACGACTAAAATAACTAAGGAAAGAAAAGAGCAAGTCATGGACATCAAGCTCCCGTCAGACTACACTTCCCGGTGTCGCAACAAAAATCTTTAGTCGCACTGCACTGTCCAAACCTCAATAAAAATATGTTTTTAAACCTTTCATTTTGGGCATTCCAGATTAAAAAATAAAATCTACGTAAAATCATTAATTGGCAGGCTAAAATTTAATGTCGGTGACCCCATATCGCAATCATGACATTGAGCCTAACTTCCATTCAAATTAGTCAACTTCAATTATCCTAAAACGCTTCCAATTTTGCATTCATCATTTAGAACCCCAAAATAAATTAAGGTTAATGTAGAACTAAACCGAGCCTTAATTAAAAGAATCAATTTAGTTTGCTTAGTTTCAAAAGAATAAATCCAGGGAATTCAATAACTCTCAGAAAAACGATTCAAAATTCCTTCAAAATTTTCCCAAACTTCCTGTTGGAAATAGCCAGGACGCTAGAATCCGAGAAAATGCATTCAATTCATTCATTGGAAATATGCAAAAGAGAATTAAAAACTTTGTCGTTTCCAAGAGAAACCAGATCACTATAAAAGGATGGGAAGGCAAAGAAAGAGTAAACAAAGAAGATGAAGGAAAAGGAAAATGAGAGAAAGGAAGAGTTCCAAGGTTGCAAATGCATAGTGTATGGAATGAATGGAGTAGGAAAACAAATCAATTCCATTCATGATTCCATAAAACGCTCTGTAATCAAGAGAATGGATGATGGGAAGGGAATTGGAAGAAGGGTTAATCAGAACCCATCATCCGTAGGAACTCCAATGTAGAAGCCAAAGGAAGGGCCCCAATTTGCTGAACAACCTTGTTAATAAATTTCTTCCTTCCTGGGCGCAAAGCTCAAGACTCAGGGAATCGATAAAGTAGAAGCTACAGCCATTAGGAGGAAGATATAGGGTTTTAGATCAAGAAATAGAGAGTTTTTTCCATTGGATTGGATACAGTTCTATTTGTAATTTTTGTATTAGATAAAGAAATCAGATTGTATAAAATCTAGATGTTTTGATATTTGAATAAAATGCCTGTTGATTAACAGATTTTTTTTTTTTTTTTTGGGTTCATAAATTGATATACTGAATTGTGGGTTTGAGTCATTACTTGTTTGTATGCTGAATGTTCAAACTCTTTTTTGTACAAGAATCTCATGACCAACTCTGTTCTCTCCCAAGAACAAAGATGCAGGAAAAATAAGAGCATAGGCTAATAAACTGGAATTAGGAGTTGCAACCTGAATGTTTAAATCCACTTAGATTGCAAAAATTGGAAAAATGGATATTGTTGAAGGAACAAATAACTTGGTTGAAATAGTGTAAATAAACAGTGAATAAGTACAAGTCTTGAAGAAATAATACACTTGGTCAACAAAACTCATGAAACTTTGAGGAATTAGAACATCTTCTAGAAATTCATGATTAAGAGTCCATGGTCCTAGAACTTGTTAGATTATTGATTGAGGCGTATGTGTGGGCCAGCTAACAAGAAGTGATAGAGCTGGGGCCTTGGCAAAGCTTTGAGCTTTTCCAAGCTTCATTCTCAATATATGCTAAAGCATGCCCTTTAGTTCCATAATTTGAGCCAAACAAGCCTTATTTCTTCATCAAACAAAGAATCGAAAAACTCGAATTCCTTCATTGCACTAATCCTGACATGCCAGAGCTCCAAATTATCCAGTTTCTAGTACAAAAAGGTCTATTGTAAAGGAAGAAACAAGTTTGGGAGAAAAATATTTCCAAATATTACAAGGTAGGAGGAGAAGAAGTAAAGAAGTAGAAATTAATGAAAAAGGGAATAAGTTTTGTCTTGTGGCCTATTTCCCTTGAACAATTAAGCTCGTAGGGGTGTTTTAACACTTAGTACCCTAATACCAACTGGTATGGGAGTTGCTAGCCCAAAGTTCTCTAAGGGTGATAGGAAGCCTAAGAAGACAAAACATTGCACTATTCCCAACTTTAGAAAAACAGAAGCAAAAGAGTTCTAGAACAAGGGAACTGGCCTGAATAAAGTGCAAGTGGAAATCAAAATTCCATAAAAAGAATTCAAAAAGATGAATCAGGCCAAGATTGAGGAGAATCAACAAGTACAAAGAAGAAAAAGGGTGAAAGTTGAAGGCAATAAGTACAAAGAAAAGGTGGAAATCGGGTGATTTGCAACTTAAATTTTCCCATTATCTACCCAATTACCTAAGCCTAACATTACAAGACACTAAAAAAGACCTCATTGGATCTGAAGGTTGAATTTACTCTACATTAGTGGAGATCAATATGAAAAACAAGCTTATGGGACTTTGACCAACAATCCAAGGAGACTCCCAGAAGATTAACTAATTTCAACATGAAGATGAAAAGGATTGAAGACCTGCACACACACACAGAACAAGACTTGTTGAATAAACTGTTTACATACATTATTTCATCAAGAAATTTGTGATAGAAGTAGAGACCATTCCTTTTTCTGGAATCGAAACTGAAATCTAAAATGATGCTGCTATCTCCTATTTCAAGTTAGAAGGTGGAATAGGAAAGACTGGTGTGAATCAGAAAAATGTCCTTAAAAATTTAAGCTTAATTGTTTGAGGACAAACAATTCTTTCTTTTCTTTGCTTGGGGACAAGCAAAATTTTAAGTTTAGGGGAATTTGATGAGTCCTGAAAACTCATCCTCGATTTTTAATCCATTTTTCTCGAGCATATTACAAGATAAATGTTGATTTGTATGCATAAATGTGAATATTTTACTCCAAATTTAATTTTGCTTAAAAGTACAAACAGAGCTAAAATCCCAAAAAAACCAGAAGAGATCAGCCTACAAGCAGAAATGAAGTCGCAACTAAAAATCTGAGTATTATTAAGAGTTTATTTGTCTACCATTTCCAAGTCACGACATCACCAAGATCAGTTTTGGGGAAGAAATAGAAGACCTTAGCAAGCGAAGTTATGACTTGAAGTTGAGCTTGTGACTTAATGACTAAGGCAAATACGAAGAGTGCCATGATAAAGGAAGGTCGAATAAAGGAATTATTCAAGGTAGAATCTTCGGTCGCGACACCACTTTGATGTCGCGACGTCAATTGAATATAACTGAGGTCGCGACGTGGATCCGTTAATGAAGCCACAAGGGAAGTCTCTGCAAGAAAACGAAGTTGCAACTAGTTTTTAAATGAAGAGCTCCATTTGAGGTCATGACACGTCGTTGCGGTCGCGACATGAAACGGAATCGGAGTCTCGGTTGCAAAGATTGGGAAGGTAACCAAATTAAGAGTTGAAGTTGTAAACACAAGGGAGATCGCAACCCGGAAGTGAAGCCAAACCAAGTCCTTTGCAAAGAAACCCGCTGGGCACCATTTATTAACCAAGGATCACAAACGATGTCGCGACCACTCATTCAGGTCACGATCTGAAGAAGAAATTTCATTATCAAATTCTTTTAGTCCAAATAGCATAGAACTTTAGTAGTTGGGTTACTTGATCTCTAATTCATAACACCTGTGGGAATGGATACTCCGGACTTAAATTCGCATTTTACTACTTGTATGACTGGTATTAATTCTGTGTTGTCATAGAATAAACCCAATTTTAAAATCCTAAACATCAAGACAAATTTATTTAATTAAGCAAATTTATCCAAAGTGACATGGGTGCAAGAGAAGTGTAAGGTTCTTGTAACTATGTACATTTGAGGGGTTTTTAGTCTATATAGAAAAAGGCAAACACCTAGGCAAAGAATATCGGGTAGAAACCCAGAATTTTCTATTTTTCCCCCGAAATAGAACCTAAAACCAAAAACCCTTAAATTCGCCCAAAGGGTGAGAATAAAACCAGAGTAGGAAGAATCCTTACCTCTTGTATCGTAATAGCACAGTGGAAGCCTCGAGCTCCAATGTTTGATCTCAAAACCCTCCATATTTCGCGAAATCCCACGCTTTTTGGCACTCCACGCCGTAGCCCCTGGCCGAGTATATGAACTTTCACTTTTAGCTAGATGAATTCAGACCGATGGAACTCGTAGGAGCCGTAAAGAAGTTTGGTTCTTTTTCCTCCCCTCTCTCTTCTCTCTACGCGAGAGATAAAACCAGCCTTGTGACAAGAAATGGGATCCTTCTTTTGTCCCTAAAGCCCTCATCTAAGTTTAATCGCGTGCTCACATCGCGCCACGTGTTCGTGATCATTCGGGTCCGCTTTCGCCCTCGAAACGCATTTATTTTGCCCTGGTTAAAGTTCAAATTATTTTAAATGAAATTTACTTAAATTATTTCCCAAAATCTCATTTTTTTGGGTTTTACCGGACACATGTTGCTTCGAAATTCGTGAAAAATTCTTCTATCTCGGAATTAAACAAAATTCATCTAGGTAACTAGATTTCACGAGACGAATCCAACGGTGAGGTTTGTTTTGCCCTCCGAGATCTAGAAAAATTTCCAGGTTTGCAACCTGTACTATAGCGACAATTTACCGTTTTGCCATTTTTCGGAAAAATTCAAATTTACCAGGCTTTTACATTCTTCCCCCCTTAAAAAAAGTTCATCCCCGAAATTCACACACACATACACATCCAATCACATGCATATGCAAATAGCCATTTGTCACCAAATGACTAAAAAAACATACCTTCATCATCCCCCAAACAAGAAAAGAATAACAATCGAACGCATAAAGGTCTCTTGCGTCCCATGTCGTCTCTCTTCCACTCCTTGGTGCTGCCACAACACCTTTACTAGCATCACAGTCTTGCCTCGTAGAACTTGATCCCGACTATCCATGATACGTACTGGTCCTTCCTCGAAGGTTCCATCTGCATTAACAACAAGCTCGCCCCAATCCACTACATGAGTCGGATCTAGAGTGTACTTCCGGAGCATGGAGACATGGAACACCTCATGAACACTCGATAAGCTTGGTGGTAAAGCCAACCTGAATGCAACTGTACCTACCATCTCGAGTACCTTGAAGGGCCCAATATACATCGACGATAGCTTTCCCCACTTGTCGAACCTGACCACTCATCTCTTAGGTATCACCTTCAAAAAGATATGATCTCCTACCTAAAACTCTAGAGGTCACCGCCGTCTGTCGGCGTAGCTCTTCTGCTGGCTCTGAGTCGTGAGAAGAAGCTTTCCTATCAGATCCACCTTCTCAGAGGTGTCTCTAACCAAATCCGGACCCCTGGTGGTTTTCTCTCCCACCCCTGTCTAACAAATAGGAGATCAACAAGGCCTCCCATATAATTCCTCATAGGGTGTCATCTATATGCTCACTTGATAACTATTGTTATAGGTGAATTACACTAAGGGTAAATGCTCTTCCCAATTACCCTTGAGATCAAGGACGCATGCCCGTAGCATGTCCTCTAACGTCTAGATAGTCCTCTCTGACTGACCGTCTGTTTGGGGATGAAAAGATGTGCTCATCATCAACTGTGTCCCCATGACTCATTGGAAACTCTTCCAAAAAGGAGCCGTAAACCTAGGATCCCGATCCGATATTATGGATACTAGCACTTCATGCATCTGGATAATCTCCCGTATGTACAACTTGTAGAATTCCTTCAGAGTGAAGGTCATCCGCACAGCCAAAAAGTGTGCTGACTTAGTAATCCGGTCCACTATCACCCACATTGTGTCATTCCCTCGCAATGTCTGTGGAAAGTGAGTCATAAAATCCATCGTGATGTGCTCCCACTTCCACTCAACTACTTCCAAGGGTTAGAGTAACCCTATTGGCCTCTGGTGCTTAGCCTTTACTTGCTGACACGTGAGACATCGACGAACAAAATCTCCAACATGTTTCTTCATCCCTTTCTAGTAATACTGGTGACGAAGATCATGGTACATCTTCGTGCCACCTGGATGCACTGCAAAATGGGAACAATGGAACTCCTTAAGGATCTCCTCTCTTAGATCTGTTGACTGGGGAACCACAACCCGTCCCTTATACCAAAGACTACCATATGTGTGAATGGCCCAGCCTTCATGACCTGTATCCGATCGTACCTGGTCCTTGATGGACAATATCTCTATGTCCCGTACTTGGGACTCGATCACTCTTCTTAGTAGGGAAGGCGTAAACACTAAACTCCCCAAAGTACCTTGAGCCTAGTCCCTGTAGTGTAGCTCGAATTATCCCACAGCCTTGAGCATCTGCCACTCCCGAGAAGCCACACTAGCCAACACTCCTCGTGACTTCTGGCTAAGAGCATCAGCCACTACATTTGCCTTACCAGGATGGTAATGCAAAGTGAAGTCATAATCCTCCAGATACTCCATCCACCTGCGTTGCCTCATGTTGAGGTCCCGCTGTGTAAAAATGTACTTTAGACTCTTATGGTCTGAAAACACCTCGAACTGCTCACCGTATAGATAGTGGCGCTAATCCTTTAAGGCAAAGACAATGGTCGCCAACTCCATGTCATGTGTAGGGTAACTCTGCTCGTGGTTCTTTAACTGCTGAGAACCATAAGCCACTACCCTCCCGGATTGCATCATAACACATCCAAGTCCGTCATTCAAGGCATCACAATACACTGTATAACTCTGTCCCCACTCTGAAACTATCAGAATAGGAGCTGAAGTAAGCCTTATTTTTAATTCTTGGAATGCCCTCTCACATAAGTAATTCCACTCAAACATGACCTCCTTCCGAGCCAATCTCGTCATAGGTGTAGCTAATCGGGAGAAGTCCTCAATGAACCTCTTTTAATACCTTGCCAATCCCAAGAAAGTGCGTATCTCTTAGAATGAATTCGGTCTCTCCCATCTCATAACTGCCTCAACCTTTTTCGAGTCCACGGATACACTTGAAGCCGATACCACATTCCCCAAGAATTTCACCTTAGTAAGCCAAAATTTACACTTGCTGAATTTGGCATACAACTGATGGTCTCTAAAAACCTAGAGCACAGTCCTCAAGACCCTCATGCTCCTCTTTAGATTGGGAGTAGATCAAGATGTCGTCAACAAAGACCATAACGAACTGATCTAGATAGGGTTGGAATACCCTCTGTATTAGATCCATGAATGCCGCTGGAGCATTCGTCAATTCGAACGACATCACTATGAACTCAAAATGCCCATATCGCTTCTTAAACGCTGTCTTAGGGATATCTGCCTCCCTAATCCTCAATTGATGGTAACCGGTGAGGGGATCTATCTTGGAGTAGACTCGCGCCCCTCTCAACTGATCAAACAAGTCATCAATCCTCGACAAAGGGTACTTATTCTTGATAGTAACCCTATTCAATTGCCTATAGTCTATGCATAGCCGAAGGTTTTGTCCTTCTTCTTGGCAAACAACACCGGAGCGCCCCAAGGTGAAACGCTTGGTCTAATAAAACCCCTGTCCAACAATTCCTGTAATTGGACCTTGAGTTCCTACAACTCAGCAGGTGCCATTCTATTAGGAGTCATAGAAATAGGCGATGTACCAGGGTGCAACTCAATAGTGAAGTCTACATCCCTCTAGGAAGGTAATCCTAGTAGTTCGTCCAGAAAAACCTCCTCATACACACAAACCACTCGTGGTAGGCCCAACTCTTGTCTCACCTTATCCTTCAGGGTAAAGCTTGCCAGCCAACCCACGAACTGCTCCTACTATCTAGAATCGTACACGGCTTGGGTTAAAGCATCGTGCTTATCCCCCTGAAACATAACACAAACATCATCCTATGTGTAGGTAGTAACCCTCCTATGATCCCAATCAATGACGACTCGGTGTGCTGCCAACCAGACCATCCCAAGGATGACATCAAACTCCGATATGTCCATGACCCTAAGGTCCACAGTGAGCTGAATCCTTAAGATCTTTAACTCACAATCCTGACATATCTAATCAACCCTCACTCTAGCTCCAAGGGGAGAACTCACATGCAGTGGCTCTTCCAAGGTTTCAACCTCTAAGCCCAAATCTTTCACACATGATGTAGCAATGAATGAATGAAATGCACTGTAGACCAACAACACTCTCTCGCCTATGTTTAAAGAGCAGAAATATACCCCGAATAATCAATCGATCTATGTTCCGCCCAAGGTGTGATGGCATAGACATCTTTGTGGGTCTCGTCTCTGGACAGGAGTTTTGGCCACTTCGACCAGATATGATATGTTTGGTCAAAGATCATAACATCATATGTCTGAAGATCCAGAGGCTGGGGTTCCTCCATGAAGCAACAAGTCCCAAACCGTCTCCGGAGGATCTCGTCCGTCCCAGTGGTTCCCGGTTATCCCGCTTTTGAGGGGATAATCCTTGGCTCCTCATGTGTCTAGGTTGGTGGCAATAGAAACATGTCCTCTGCCCTGGCTAGCTAGTAACCCTGAAGTGTCTCATATCTTGGGATGATTGACCCTAGCCTTGGCCCTAATAGCCGCGACCCTATCCCTGAAACCCCTGCGGAGCAAATGTCCTCTGCTTTTACCCTGAGCAAGAAGAAGAAGGTTGGCTCTCCTTTCTCTTATCTTTGACGTCATCATCCTAGATGCTCCGTGCGTCTTCCACCTCCCTCTCAATGGCCATAACTGTCTTGACCATAAAGTCCATATCTTGTAGGAGAAGTCCCACAATTTTACCCCAGATGGACAATTTCAGTTCATTCTCAAATTTTCTAGCTTTGGCCATGTCTGTGGCCACATAATCACTAGCAAAATGTGCTGATTCAGTGAACTTAGCCACGAATTCAAGCATTGTCATCATTCCTTGTTTTAGTTCTAGGAACTCCCAAGCCTTTGCATGTCATGCAGATGCCGGGAAATACTTGCCCATGAAGAGGTCACAGAAAACTTCCCATGTCATTGCCTCCAAATTGCTTGAGGCTTTGAGATAATCCCACTATACTTGGGATTCACCTTCTAGCTGGAATGTAGCTAGCCTTATCCTCGTGGCATTGGAGGTGATCTCCATAGCCTCCAAGATCTTACCAACTTGCCGGAACCAATGATCAGCTTCCAATGGTTCCTCTCATCCCTTGAAGGTTGGAGGGCGATGCCTAAAACCTCCGGAAGTTACTTGGCCCTCCCTAGCCCATAGTTGCACTAGCCTATGCAATGGTGGTAGCCGCAACACTCGCCTACGCAATGGTAGCAATTGCAACACCAATATTCTCCATGAAGGCTTGTTTGGCTAAAGGTCAGCAGGCGGTCAAGGTCTTGCTCCACTACCAAGGCCCTCCTCTTCTTCGACGAGCCATCTACATATGTCAGGTAGCAATTTAGTCATATAGAGTAGCCTACAGAAATAGGAATCAAATATAAAATTTGAGATTTCTCTCCTTGTCTAACTATTAGTGCATGTGCCAACTACTAATAGACATCTACATCCCGAACTCTCCCGTCTGCTCTTTTCCCCAAACCAACTCCCTAAGGTTATAGTTCTAACCCTAGTGTTCCTCTTTTTCCATATACACTTTACCATGTATATTATTCACACAACACACAACTCACAACACACAATCATGTAGCATATTAAGCATCAAACATGAAATGCACAATGAATGCAATGGTCTAGACCTATGCTAATCAAGCCCTAGGTAATCACATACCTATGCTCTAATACCAAACTGTGACGCCCCAAAATCCAGGGGTCTGTGGATTTAACCATCAACTTGCGGAAGCCTTATGGATATCGTGTAACCCGATACCACATCATATGTCCTATTCACCAGGACCCATCATTTCACATAACCGGACAGAGCCCCCTTTGTGCTAGGAGCTCTTCCAAACAACCATCCTACACAAATTACAGTATAACAAGAAAAACAACACTTGGAAGCTGTTCCGGGTTCGCCTAGGCAAAGCATACCTTCGCCTAAGCCAGGCACAACCTCACCCGCAGATCGCTTCTGCCCGCCAGGCGAAACCCACCTACCTAGGAGAAACTCCACCTCGCCCAAAGCAGGCAGAACCTAAAAACCGCTAACACGAATTCCTTTTCACACATAAATCCCACAAGAGTTTTGAGTTCAACACTTAAAATATCATTACATGCCAACAATCATTTGTTACGAAAATAAATGTTACAAAACAATTACATAAGTAATTATAAAGCCATGTCGCACTTTCTTCACTCCGCGCCCGGATGAGAGTCGCCCCACCCGCGCCATCTCGTACCTAAAATGTTATCCCATATATGGTGAGTGTAGTACTCCTTCTTTTTTTCTTCAGTCCTGACCCGACATGTCCAAAATCGGATCCGGATGCTCTAACACAATTTCATATCACTTTATCAAAATCATTATCAAAACACGTTAAGAGTTACATTTTAGTTGGCATAAAAGCTCTTCAAATATGCGAAGCCGCTTAAAGGTAGGCCCATTAACATTACATTTATACAAAAGTACTGCATTATAAAGGCATATCGCTTTTCAAAAATGATTTGGCAATTAGATGTTCGCAGTTCAAATTGTTTTTACAAAATATCCATGTTCAAAAAAAAAAAAAAAAAAAAAAAATGGAGTGAATGCATATGTCGAGCATAATTCGCGCAAATATTTCTTATGAATTACCCTCCCATTCACGCTTCTTCTGCCTCGCTCATCTGCACTGTGTATAGATAACACGCACTCTAAACATTTCTCATGCTTAGTGGTTCTATACAATTCCATTCTTTTGTTTCATGTCAAAACTACAATTTTACTAAACAAAACTTTCAAATCTTTTCGATGACTTCCACCGCCATCACAATACATATACTTATTTCATATACAATCATTTACGATTCATTGATAATTCCAAATATACAATTTCATATGCAATAAATCATTTATAACCAAATCATGTATTTCACAATGCTCTTTTTATTTCAATTTGTAATAATGCTTTTCAATTCCAATATGTCAACAATCTCAAAGCCAATTCAATTATGCCCTTAACGAATTTAACCTTTGTTTTCGGTATACATGATATCGGAATCACTAAAGACGGGTCCTCGCTGGCCGCAACCTCGGTATAAGCCGATTTTGTTTTAGTAAATTACGCCGGCCCCACTAGGCCGTTGGATCGGTTATTGAAAATCAATTTGTGAACACTACCGACATCGCTCGCCGGGTCAGCCGATCCGGGTGACACATCAATACGTTTGTTGCAAGATCGCTAATTTGACCATTATCGTATACCAATCTATCCCCTAATGCGACTAAACGGTTAACATTCTATTAAGGGCGTTCAAATCCTTTATAGCAACATAAAAGATAATATGTACATTTGTAGAAATGGCTCATTTTCAATATCATGCATTAGTGATGCTTCATAATCAATTGCCTCAAATCAATTAAAACAAATCAATGTGCTTTTCTTATACATTTAGAACAAACATTTCAAATCTTGAAACAAGATTAGGAGAAAATAGAACAAACATTTCAAATCTTGAAACGAGAATAGGAGAAGATAGAACAAACCAAGCTATCTTTTTCTTTTTGCCTTGCTTTCAATCTCGGTCCTAGGTTAGGTGATCCTCACCGGCTCCTAGTAAATCACACACATCACATTTAGTAAACTAGTACTATTCACACTTAAGCTTCGCCTCGGCGGCGAGGTACGATGTGTTTTTCACTTAGTTTCATTCTTATTTGAACTCCCATTAGTCATTTATTAGGGTTCCTATACTATCGGTGTACGAATATGGGACTCAACAATGCAAGGGTTCAAAAATCAGGGCTGCTAGAAGCATCGGTACCGATACCACTTTGATTGGTACCGGTACCGGTCCTTTACTGGTGAATGGGTACCGGTACCCCAACTTTTGGTACCGATATCAATTCCCCTTTGCACAATGGGTACCGGTACCCACTTTCTTTGGTACCGTACTAATGTGTTTCGTCCGCCTTAAATGGCAGATTTTTGCCTCACCCATAAAAACTCAAATAACTCCATCCAAATTCATGTATCTCATAACCCACCATGGAATCCTACCTAAACCACTCCAATAATGGGTTAGAATAAATAAAAACCTCTTTTTCCCAAGTTAGGGATTTTCCCCAAAACCAAAATCACAAAAGAAGGAAGCTAGGGTTTTTGTTCATACCTTTAATCCCCTTGAATCTTCTTCACCCAAGATGCTTGATCACTTAGAAGCAAGAAATGGGAAGAAATCACACCAACAATCTTGATCTTCTCACCTTGCCTTAGCTTTTCTTCCTTTTCTCCTCTCAATCTCTCCCCAAATTGCTTTTGCTCATATATAACAGAGCTTCCAAGACCAAAATTTGGTCTTTAAACCCCTATTTCCTCAAGGCCTTGTTTGGCTCACCAAAACCCTTTTTTCTTTTGGGTTAAGTTCTCCCAATTTACTATGTAGCCCACATTTCATTTTATTTGTACTCCAAATCTCAATAATCATACTTAGACATATAACTTAGTCTCAAATGATCCTTAGGGTCCTCATTTCTCTTCCTCCTTAAGCCTTGTTTGGCTTTTCTCAGCTTATTTCATTTCTTACTTTTTCTCATTTTAGCCCTCTGAATTTAATTTCCTTTTCTCATTTAATTCTCTTTGGCATTTAAGTCCATTTTCATTAGACCTTTAAGTCCTTATTTTACAAATTCCAAATTTGTCATTTTTACACTTGGGTTTATTTCCGGATTCAATCAATTTCTCATTTTAGCATATAACATTAATCATATGCTCACATATTCATTTCTTAATACCTTATTAGTTTTCTTCTTGAAAACCTAAGTTTGAGTCTTTAATTCATACCCATAGAATATATAATAAAAAATTATTACAAATTCTAGGTATTTTTAAGGTATATCGAGCGCGCCCAGAGAGTTGTCTTGCAGCTACTCTCCACCCAAGTATACATACAATGCTTATACTAACAATTTTCACTATCTCACATCACAATTCCAAGCAAGATATGCAATCCTAGGTCGAATTTACATGTCATGCCATGCCATGAAATGAGATGAGACTCACTCATGCTCCCAGCTTACCCGAAGTTCATCGACTCATCATACCTAGGTCTTTGATTAAATTCCTTCTGCTCGCCACCACATGATGTCCATGTGTGATAAACCGTCATTGATGGATTACATAAAATGATCATTTTGAAACAAAATTCATTTGTTTATAAACCAAAAGATTTTTGGATGTTACACCTTAAATGATCATTTCATTTACAAAACCATGTGTCTTTGTGGGCAACGAATTTTCGGGGTCCCACTGTAGGTTTCATAAGCCTTCCAACACTTTTTGGACTTTCATCGTTGGAGTGTTTGAACCAGTTCGGGTCTTTCACCGAGGGAGTATCTAGCCATTCTTACATTACCCTAGCATAAGTTTACCATTTTATTCAATATCAGACCCTCGCTGGATTCTCGCCCAACAAGACAAAACAGCCCATCATCAATTCTGCCAATTGTGGTATTGATCTCAACCATACACTCACACTCATGTAAAGTGATGTTTCCCGTGCATAATGCAATGTGATGCACCATTGTATTGCTCCATCATATACATATGTGACTTAATACCATATGGACAATTTATCTCATGCATTTAACTGACCATCATGGACAATTATATCACATGCATATGGGCCTCACTAAACACTCATAATACAAATGTTAATACATTAGAACACACATATTAACATTCATCAATCACAAAAAAAGCATGCTATCACGTATAAAACAACAACACACTTAATCCTTAAGACAAAATGTGGCATCTAAGGTGCCCACAACAACAGCCCCTTAATCCTGCCTGAACCCGGCCATGAAACTGACCAAAAACAAACTTTAAATAGGGCCACACTCACTGAACAAGCCCTATCATCAGATTAATTCTTTTCAATCCAAAATACCTAAACACATTCACATAATACATACAATTCACACAAACCCACATATAACAGTTGGGCTTTTTCAAGTAAAACAAACATTAATGTCATTTTAACACTATCCAAACAAATTTCTCTAGGCACTCAACACAAATAATCTCACTTTAAAACAGCCCTAATGTTGGAAATACAACCTATACAACCATTTGAACTTGCTTATTCACACACAGTTCAAACCACCAGAACCGGCTAACACAGGCCTTATGCTTTGCCTAGGTGAACATCTTCATCGAGGCGAACTTACCTTCGCCTAGGTGAAGAATGTTGGGCAGGAACCCAAAATTTTATGTTTTTCCCCCCAAACATAACCTAAAACCAAAAACCCTTAAATTTGCCTAAGGGATGAGAATAAAACCAAAGTAGGAAGAATCCCTATCTTTTGTAGCGCAATAGCACATGTGGGAAGCCTCCTAAGCCCTAAATCTTTGATTTCTTGAAACTTCCTCCTTCAGATTTTCGGCGAGATCCCATGTTTTTGGTACCCACACATAGCTCTCGTCGAGTAGATGAACTTTTTCTTTTGGCTCGATGAATTCCGATTGACGAAACTCCGTAGATAGTGGAAAGAAGTTTGGTTATTCTTTCCTCTTTCTCTCTTTCTCTCTACGCGTGAAAACCAGCCCTAGACAAGAAATAGGATCCTTCTCTTTTGTCCCCAAAGCCCCTCACTTAAGTTTAAGTGGGTGGCTTACATCATGTCACTTGTTTGCAATTGGCCCGGGTCCATTTTTGCCCTGAAACGATTTATTTCACCCCGGTTCAAATTCAAATTATTTAAAATGAACTTTACTTAAATAATTTCCCAAAATCTTGTTTTTTTGGGTTTTATCCGATACCCGTTGCCCCGAAATTCGTGAAAAATCCAACTGTCTCGGAATTTAACGAAATTCGTATAGGTAACTAGATTTTGAGAGACGAATCCGATGGTGATTCCATTTTTCGAAAAAAATTCAAATTTACCCTGGTTTTACAGGAATTACCTACTTGGAAGAGGAAGGTGGCATGTGATGCTCCATCATCTTTAGGTATTTATGTCATTAAGGTTAATAGTGTTTCTAACAAAATCAGGCTCTTAAGTATATGGATTGATATGCGTGGCCTAAGGGAATGTAAGGAAGCTCATAAAGGAGCGTTTCACTTCGAGAGTGGAAATGGTGCAAGAGTTGTGGCTGTTGCTCTATGGACTTATGTTTTGAACCTCCCTAGTGATATTTGGTTAAATTTGGATGATTGTTGTTATGTCCTAGCATTGATGAAGAACTTTTTCTAGTTTCTTATTTGAACAAAATGGTTTTTATTTATATTTTGTAATAATGGTTGTTACATTATGATGTCTTTTATGCTGGTAGTACATTAAGCAATGAGATTTACATATTAGATATGTCCAATCTAAATTTTAAATATTAATGGCAACAAAGAGGGCAAAAGAGAGATAATATGAAATCATCTTACTCATGGCATTGTCGCCTTGGCCACGCAAGTGAGAGATGCATGAATGAGTTGCACAATTGTGGTAGCTTGGGGTCAATTGATTGTGAATCATTTGACAAGTGTGAATCTTGCTTGTTAGGCAAAGATGACCGAGTTGACCTTATGGGAAAGGGTGAACATGCTTATGGACCATTAGACCCAATACATTCCTATGTTTGTGGTCCTTGCCCTTTGCCAATGCTAGGTGGTTTTTGGTTTTTACATTACCTTTCATCATCGATGACGCCTGCATGATTTGGGGCATTTGCATCCTCGTGAGATATGAATCAATCCTCAAAGCAAGAGACTAAATAAAGTGAAGAAACAACTCGGGGAGAAGTTTTCAAATCACTTAGATAAGATCCAAGTATTGACATTTAAGCCGCCAAGAGTTTCGATTATCTCCCGGTGGATAATGAGATTCTTATCCAAAAGGACTTCACTATACACACACTACACCCAATAGGTGGTGAAAAGGACAACCGAAATCTTGTTGACTCAAGCCAGGATGGTTAAGGCGGATCTATTCAAGTAACTTTAGAGGTATGCACATGGGACTACTATTTAAGTGTTAAACAAGGTCCAATCCAAGTCAGTTGTGGTTACTCCATATGGGATATAGATTAACAAGGATCCCTATATTTCTCACTTGAAAGTATGGGGTTGTTCTGCTTAGAAGAAGCGAACTTTGTTACACAAACTGGAGGCTAAATTTGACAGGTGTCTGCAAGTAGGATATCCTAAGGAAATTTTGGATATCACTTATACAAAACTTGGAGCAAAAGTTGTTTGTTTCAAAGTATACAGTCTTCTTAGAGAAAGTTTCTTTTAAGAGAAGAGAATGGGAGCAAGGGTGAACTTGGTGTAGTTCAAAGTGCTTAAATGCATACGTGTGCATCAACCCACTTTAATCTAAGGGTCAAGCACGCCATATCGATGCAGCAGCAGCTCGATCCTTCTAAAACATACACATCGTATCGAGTGGGTAGACAATAATGCTCCAAAGAAATATAGATTTCTCATCAATGAATAGTAGGAGGTATTGCTCACTGAGGTGGATGAGCCTACTACTTACGATGAATCTTTGAATAGTTCAGAGTATGACAAATGGCTTGAAGCCATGAAGTAAGAGATGGATTCCATGTGAATCAACCAAGTATGGACTTTGGTTGAACCACCCGTAGGGATAAAATCCATAGGGTGCAAATGGATCTTCAAGATGAAGACTGACATGGAAGGTAATGTGATTACCTATAAGGTTAGGCTTGTAGCTAAAGGTTATCATCAAGGACAAGGAATTGACCATGACGAGACTTTAACCATGCTTAAATCCATAAGGATACTCCTTGCCATTGATGCTCATTGTGATCATGAGATATGGTAAATGGATGTGAGGACGGTCTTCCGCAAAGGAAACCTAAGTAAGGATGTGTGTATAACACGATCAGAGGTCTTCACACCTAGATATGGTAATAAAGATGCAAATCCTCGCATCACCTTATGATTGAGGCATCTAGAGTTAGAATATTCGGGGATTAATGAGACAATCAAAGAGTTTGATTTCTCACAAAATGGAATGAGCCTTATGTGTACAAGAAGGATAGTGGGAGTGCAGTCGTATTCCTAGTATTATATGTGGATGACATATCAATTATTGCAAATGAAGTCTCAAAGATACAATCTGTAAATACATATTGGGTATCCAGGAACATTCTCCATAAAAGACCTTGGAGATTAATTATCCAAAAAAAAAAAAAAAAAAAAAAGACCTTGGAGAAGCGACCTACATATTGGGGATATAGATCTATAGAGATAGATTGGGAAGGTTGCTTGGTCTTTCACAGTCTACATACATAGCTTAGATGCTAAAGAGGTTTAGCATGGAATAGTCCAAGAAAGGATACGTTCCCATGTTTAGTGGGATCACCCTCTCGAAATCCATTTGTCCAAAGACATAGGATGAGAGGACACGCATGAGTATGACCTTATATGCTTTAGCGATAGGATCAATCATGTACGCTATGTAATGTACTAGACCCGACGTATCATATGCTTTGAGAGTCACGAGCATATACGAATTGGACCCAGGTGAGGGTCATTGGGTGGCTATCAAGAATATCCTCAAGTACTTGAGAAGCACTTAGGATGCATTCTTGATTAATGGAGATAGGGATCTTATGGTAAGATGAGAATTGTTGATCTGATAGAGATGACTCCAAATCTCAATCAAGCTAAATGTTCACATTGAATGGTGGCACAGTTAGTTAGAAGAGTTCCAAGTAGGAGATGACTGTGGATTCTATAACTGAATCAGAATACATTGTTGCTTCCGATGGTAGCTTAAGAAGTGATTTCGACAAGTTAGTTCATTTATGAACTGAGAGTGCTCCCTTGCATTGTTGATCCGATACTGTAATATTGGGATAACGATGGAGCCATTGCGAAAGCAAAAGGAACCACGATCTCATCAAAGGTCTAAACTAGTACTCAATGTGATGCCATTTGATTTGAGAAATATTTGGTGATCATGATGTAAAGATAGAGAAAATACCCACCGATAAGAACATTGCTGATCCTTTAACTAAGCCTTCTCCCCAAAAGAAGTTTGAATCTCATGTTCTTGCCTATGGTATGAGATACAAAGGCGATTGGCTTTAGTGCAAGTGGGAGTTTGTTAGAGAAGTGCAATAAAGGCAATCGCCATTAGCACTTATTGTATGCACTACATATTTTTCAATATGAAAGACTTCTTTATTAATTTTATATTCATACATTGAATTGATAAAGATCTTCAATCGAATTAATGAAGTCCATGATACATAACATAGCGTGAGAGAATCGCCAGTGACAAGATTACAACATGTGCGTTATGTTGAATCTCGCGATATCCACAATCTTCGGGATCAGCGGCGTGGTGTTGATTTGAACGAGACTAGCATGTCATACTCCTTGATTGGATCAAGTGTGGATATACAAATATGATCGTAAGAATGATCGGAGTTGACATGTGGATGCTTTCTATGGGGCTAATTAGCAACTTGCCGAAATACCACCCTAATGGATTTTAACAAGTTTTGAATATAATATATCCTCTATTAATTGAAGTACCAATTTCACAGCATTATTATTATTGAAAGTAAATAACAATGGAAATTAATTCTAAAAGAATCCAAGGAGTAAAGGGTAAATTGTAAAATAAGGACCCAAAGGGCATAAAATAAAAGAAAGTTATATGCCAAGCAGAATAATGAATAATTTGAAGTGCAAATGAAAGAGGAGTGAAGACCTTTGGAAAAAATGGGAAAAACTAGCAAATGCAGGCAAAACTAAGGCCTTATAAAGGCCAAAGTGGGGATAGACTAAAATGATCATTGATGAACATTTTGCTCATGTGGAAAAGAGAGAGAGTGAGAGAGAGTCAGGTTGTTGAAGGAGAAGTTATCTTTAGGTTTTATTTGTTCGAACGAGTGAGAGGAGGGAGGAAAAGCGGTTTGAAGAGAAAAGATTAAGGTTGGGAGCTCATTCCAGCTGCGAGTATTTTGTTTGGTTTCCATCAAACCTAACTTGGCTATAAATAATGATTTTAATTGTTTCATTCAGTTTGTGGTTGTTTTGAAGTTTTTAGGAGTTGAGTGAATGCTCTCAGTTGAGAATGTTTGCCGCAAAAATGTTGGGTTTTGAGGAAGTCTTTGTCAAATTTTTTCCAAAACCCATGTTTTTGTCTTAGCCATAACTCATTCAAATTGAGTGATTCAAATTTCTAGGTAAACTAGACTTCTAGGAAAACAAATATCTTTGAAGTAAGTTTATTCAAATTTGGACCCCATTAGACATGAAAGTCGATCTCAAGTGAGCCCTATTTCAGGCGGAGTTTCTAATATGGGGTTTTGGTGTTTTGAATGCCGAGTTTTGTTATTTAGGCCATAAGTTGAGTTTCACTCATCCAAATTGAGTGATTTAAATTTCTAGGATAACAAATCTTCTTGAAATAATTGTATTCAAATTTGAATCCCATTAGACCCAGAAAATTCGTCAAAGTGAAACCCTGTTTTTGGGCAGTTTGATGAGTTTTGGTAATTTTGATAGTTTTGAATGTTAGGCCATAGAGTTGAGGTTTCAAATCATCAAATGAGTGATTTGAACCCGGTAAAACTGAACTTCTGGAGAACAATCGCTAAACAAACATGTTAATTTGATTGTTGGATCATAAGTCCGTTCAGTGATCTTTATTTTAAGAAATACTGATGTAAACATTTGATGCATAAATAAAACAAAGGTTGATGAATATGTTGCGAACAATATTATGTAAATATTAGTATGATATACCAGCCATATCAAAACACTAATGACCTAATTTCCATATATTCAAAGTTGATGGACCCATTGGACATTGCCTATGAGGGATTATAAGCGTTATAATTATTTCGTTTTGGGTCGATGTTAAAGTGGCCCAGTTTGGATCAGTCATGACACGGTTGATTAACCAATCACGATAGTCGGTATGCCGTAGTGATGTTCTGCCCCAGATTATATAAACCACGTTTAGTGCATCTGATCGGATACCAGGTCTTGTTTAGTATGTTGATGATACGGACTCATCAGTTATCTCTCCCGGTATCCCGTCTTTGAAATATAAACACAAAAAAAAGGTATTGAGATATGAATAAGAAGGCACATGAAAAGGCGTAATGTGCAATGATAGAAAAGATGTATGTATTTGCCATGTTTCCACTAAACTAAAGCTTAAGCACCGAATGTTTCATCCGTGTAGGTACTAAGAAGGATATCCACGAGGCGACAGCCAGCCACCAACTAAATAAGTTTTGGATTTATGTTTTTGTATGTAAATGTAAGGTTTGTAATAGATTAAATTATATAAAGAACAAAGCTAAATGAACTCGGAATATTATGTACAAATCATTTATAGACACCCAGCCTCTGTAGTTTGTTTTATATCATATATTATAGTTGTTTGCTGTGAAAACCTGTAAATTGGGCACGATGATAAGCAGGTTAAGAGGTCTGAATCCCGTTACCGCGTCCCCCGATTTTTCGCACAGGCGTGAGGGCTCTAAACTACTACAAAATACATCGGAATCATCAGCGGGTGATTATGTGACCTCTAATTTAAAGTGATTGTCTCATCTGGCATGGTGCAGAAGTATCCTTGGGCAGGTACTGAGGATGTCTTGGATGCTGATTTTGTACTTGACCTCGATCGTGTGCTCTTCGGAGATCCCTCTTTGGATGATGATCAGATTATAACTTGAGTTATTCGAAGGTAATTGAGTAGCCAACAGTTCACCACTCCCGCCAGATATTATACCGTCACTGGCGATTGGAAATTCCATGAAGGTGTCTTGAAATTTTCTTGATGAAGTAATAGGTGGGGACGAAATTGCTATCACTTTTCAAAATATGAGTGGCCGATCTGTTCAAATTACTGTCCATCAACTTTGAACCAAATTAGACCTCCATTGGTGAAGAGGCGAATTGCGATATTTATCATGGAAGTTTTGATTGAACCATTGACTGTTCCGATGGTGAAGGCCAATGATGTGTTTACTGATGCCGCTCATGGCTGCAGCGATTAATCGTTGAATCAGTGGCCAACATAGCGGGAACCTAATGATTACTGAAAGGCTTAGGGTTGATATGAAACGGTTTGAATATTGATCAAATAAGGAGATCCAGGAATGGAGATATGCCACAGTTAAGTGAGATCGAAAGTTCTGAACCTCCATAAGAGAGATAGTGAAGAAACAGGCTTGTTTGTGAAGCCCAAGCCAGTGAAGGAACAAACCACATATTAATCATGGAATCATGTGTCTTCTCGTTACTTCTAAATGAAGGGCACTTTAGACGACTCATAAACTAGGGTTTCCTATAAAGGACACAGCCAGAGAAAACCTCGCTACGTGTTTTATTCACCTTATCTCTTGAAGTGTTTCTGAGGCTTTGGAAGAGTGTTCTTGAGAGCATATCACCCACAGCGGGGATGGTTTGGCTTCACTCTTGAGATCAGACTGATACTTTTGGGGACCCAGAACCTTGGAGGTTTGTCCCTGTAAGTGTGGTCTCGTTAGAGCGAACCTAGGACTTGGTTGCTTCCGGTTCGTTACTCCGACTGAAGATCGGTTTTGAAGCAAGGCCCCAAAATGTCCCGCCATAAATCTTTTGGTATGGCGGGATTGTTGCCAGGGAGGATCATTGGAGGGGTTTTATTTGGGAATTTTTTGTTTTTCCATACTTTGGCAGAGAGGTGCCATGTCAAGCCAGCTGTAATGAATGTGCAGCACTGGGGAGGACACTTACCCAAAGAGGAAAGGGAGTGACAGCATGGGAGATGAATGAAAAAGGATCAGAATGAGAGAATCCAGCAAAAAAGACAAATGTTCAATTTGAGGGATGGAAACTTGCTTAGTGACAGGAAGTGTAGAAACATACCCCAGGCATAGATGTCAAGCATGGTATAACTTGCAGTGCCAAAAAGACAGGAGGGGCCAGTAGGGAAGACTCAACAAACGAAAAGGAAAAGGAGAGATCCTGTCAACAAATCATTGTGTGAGAATATAGCGATTAAGCTGGCCACCGGGTTTGATATTCTAAATAAGGAGAATAGGGTGAAATTTGACAAAGCTCTAAATGGGGAAACTGAAGAGGATAATAGTGGATCCGATGAACAGAACTATGTATGATCATCAACATCACTGCATCAGAAGGGACGAAGAATGTATGTCCAAGTGCTAAATCTAGCGGTGTCGGTGGAAGGCCAACTGGTTCCCCAACTTCCACCACAGGTAGTGAACTTAAGAGACAAAGAGAAAGGGAAAATTGGGGAGGCACCACGAGCACTGCAAGACTCACGGGACCCAACCAAGCGACAAAGGAGCATTGGGTGGTGATGGGTTCTACCAAACATGGCAGCATCAACAAGGAACTTGTTTAACATGGTCATTCTCAATAGGAATTGCCTTTCACCCAACTCGGCATGCAGCATGCAAATGACGAACACCACAGGGGCCCGCTGGGAGCAGGTAGAGAAGAAGAACTGGGAGAAAGGGGAAGGAAGGTGCATGACAAAGCCCAACCCTCTCACTAGCCCGGAGATCTTTGAAGTCGTAGTGGTGATCACTTGGTTGGAGTAGCACTCAAACAATCCCCATTTTACTTTATGAAGGATATCATAGTTTGAAATTGTAATGGAGCAGCCTCTAAGGACTTCCTCAAAACCATTAAGGACATGATCAGTAGGCACCATCCAGAAATCTTGGGTTTAGTGGAAACGGGATGTAGTGGCGAACATGATAACAAGATATGTGACCAGTTAGGGTTTGAATTTTGGATACGAGTGGAAGCCCTAGGTTTCAGTGAGGGCATCTGGTTGTTTTGGAAAGAAAGTGTCCAGATAGAGATCCTCAAAACCCATCCTCTATTCATACATGCAATAGTGAAGAGACAAGGAACCTGACCTTGGTTGATCTCGGTATTGTATTGCAGTCCAACCCCATCCATGCGGAAAATGCTTTGGGAAGACTTGAGTAACAGACATATAACCATAACAGAACCTTGGTTGACTGTAGGTGACTTCAATGCAATCACAAGCTCAAAGGAAACGTCAAGGCCTGGGAGATTAGATCAGAGGAGGTGCTCAGGATTCAGACTGGATATTCGAACATGGGCTTATCGACATGGGTTTCTGCCATAGGGCCAAGGTTCATGTGGACAGAAGGTTCACCCATAAACATTCAAGATTTTTCCCTAGATGAAGGCTCTCTGTGGTTTAGATTGGGGCATGGTTCTCAAATACTACAATAGATATTCACTGGCTTCAACAGGACCCTCCTGAGTATGCGTCAGGTCAGACAGAATATAGGAGTGCATCAACATCACTTTAGATTTCAGGCAGCCTGGCTAACCCACCATGGTTTCCAACAAGCAGTGAAGGACACCTGGAAGAATGACTCTCATTTGTAGGAAAATATCAAGACTGTCTCAACTCGGCTTCAACAGGGGAACATAGATCACTTTGGCCACATTCTGAAAAGGAAAAGAAGACTCTGGGCGAGAGTTGAAGGTATCCAAAAAGCCCTAGTAGATCATATAACTAGAGGGTTCATTAAGCTTTGGAGGAAGCTGCAAAATGAACTTGAAATAACCCTCAATCAAGAGGAAATTCTTTGGTTTCAAAGATCTAGAGAGGAATGGATCAGGTCCAAAGATCGGAATACGAGCTTCTACCATGCTTCTACCTAGATAAGGAAACAAAGAAACAAGATCAATGCTCTTTGGAATAGTGCAGGAGAATGGATAAGTGAGCCCGACTCTGGAGCTCCTTGTCCAGAATTTCTATAAGAAGTTGTCCAAGCAGGAGGAAAATAATACAAGCAATATCTCAATCCCCCAATGGTTTTCCCCACGTTGAGGAAGAACAATCTACGAAGTTAAAAAAGACGTTCAATAAACAAGAAATACAAAGAGCAGTTTTTGAGATGGCACCTTTTAAATCACTCGGGAATGACAGACTGCATGCAGGGTTTTACCAACATACTTGGGAGACGGTGGGGGATAACTTGTGTAAATTTGTAGCAAACTTCTTGGATTTGGGATAGCTTTAGGAAGGATCAAATGACACTCTCTTGGTTTCCTCCTTACCGAAAGAGCCCGAAGCATCAGGGCTCTCTCAACTCCGACATTGATCTCTTAAATGGGCTATAAAATTATCACAAAAACCCTTACAAATAGACTGAAGGAGGTTATGCAGGAGTTAGTGGCGCCAAACCAAAGTAGCTTTGTACCAGGACATATTATTGAAATAGCGTATTCAGCCTCATATCAGTTCTAAACTCCATCAGAGGAAGCGTAGAATAGGTAAGAACCATGCTAAATCAAAGTTGATCTCAGAAGCGTATGACGCATATCATAGACCATAACCCACAAATACTGGATTAGCGGGCCTCCCATCTACTTGGGTCAGAAATGTTATGCACTATGTTGAATCCACAAGAATGACCATTATCTGGAATGGCAAAAATTTGGATTGGTTTAAATCGTTAAGAGGAATAAGGCAAGGGGACGTGACATCTCCCTACCTTTTTGTGCTATGCATGGAAAGGCTGAACCTTGTAATTAATCAAGCAGTGGAATCAAACAGATGGAAGCCAGTTAAAGTTTCTTGCATGGGACCTAACATCTCCCATCTTTTCTTTGTAGATGATCTCCTCCTTTTTGCAGAGGCCTCGAAACATTAAATTCAACTCGTCATGGATTGCCTAGATAAGTTTTGCACCATCTTTGGACAAAATGTGAGCCTCCAAAAATCAAATATTTATTTTTCCAAAGGGGTGGATGAAATGATGGCCAACATGCATGATTTCTTCATTTCTCAAAGATCCCAATAGCTTCAAGTCTCGACAACTATCTCGGCAAACCATCCATCACTGACCGAATGCACAAGGATTTGTACTAGAATCTGCTAGAAAAAATGGGAGATAGACTGGAGGGTTGGAAGACCCATCACCTTTCCCTAGCCAGAAGGGAAGTTCTTGTGAAATCAGTACTCACCTCAATACCTTTATATGCCTTGCAGTCAGCCCTCCTTCCTAAAGAAGTCTGCAACACGATGGAGAAAATAGTTAGACAATTCCTTTGGGGTAGAACCTAAAATATAAAGAAGTTTGTCTCTTGGGTAGCCACCCCTTTGTTAGATTTGACCCTCAAAGAAATCCCCCCTGTGGATTCGTATAGGATGGTGCATGATTATTAGGATCCGGCTAGAGGCTGGATATAGGAAAAACCTGACAGAGTGCTACCTCCCCATATAGAAAGCACTCTCCATGCAATTTTGGTTAGAGAAGACAGTGAGAATAAGGATGGTGTTGTTCATTTAGGACCGGACCGAGAATGAGCATAAGGTTAAATCAGGCACTTGAAATTTCCCTCCTTCTGAGACACACCCTCATACAGTAGATGGAAATTAAACCATCAGGAAACTACAGACACCTCAAAGGATCCGATCCTTTTTATGGCTAGTGTATCATGGCAAGCTATTGACGAACAAGGAAGAATGAAGAGGTATGACGGCAGATCCCTGTGCTGGACTATTGTCCGGACATGGAGGAAATATCATATATTTAGGAATGGGGAAGCTAAGAATTACGAGGAGTTGCCAGTGGTATGGAAAGGTGGAGGAGATTAGCCTACTTACATTTCGTGGAGTGGTTGGACAACAACTTAACAGCCAAGCAACGGGGGTTGGACGAAGCTTGGAAGACCAGATTCCCAATAATTCTTTGGTGGCTTTGGAGATGGAGGAACGAGGTAATCTTCAATTAGAAGAAGATTAACCTGGAAAGGAAGTTATACACTGTGCAAGATTATTGTAGATCAGTGGGTGCAACCCTTTCAAGCCAAACGATTATTCTTGAAGAGCATAACGGAACGACCATAGCTAGGATGGGGTGGTCCCCCCCTCAGGCAGGTTGGGTCAGCTAAATGTTGACGGGTTCTTGAGATAGAATGATAACGCAGCGAGAGGAGGAGTGCTGCTGAGGATAGAATGGGGACTTGATATGAGGATTCGCAATGAAGATAAGAACGTGTTCGATAATAAAGGCTGAACTTTTGGCTCTTATTCATGGTCCCAATCTTGCATGGTTGAAAGGAGAAAGGAAGATAAGGGTAGAGATGGACACCTTGACGGTCGTGAACTGGATTAACTCAATTGAAGAGGTCCACAAAAAATATACCAACCTGTTAAGAGAGTTCCATGAGCTGTTGAAGAGAACCTGGAGCATCCGTATGCAACATATGTACAGAGAAAGGAATAGAGCTGTTGATGTGCTAGCTAAGAAATCTCTAAGTATGGAGAGCAGGGATTTGGCTGTTTGGCCCTCACCACCCCAAGATCTGAAGCGAATCCTGCAACAAGACAAGGACGACACTTACTGGCCTAGAAAAGTTTGTTGTAGTTTTTAGTCTTTGTGGGTAATCCCCCTCCATCAGATCAAAGAAAATAAAATTTTGAATTTTGAGTAATTGGATTATGATCTTGAATTTTTCTTTGAGTTTATGTGCCATTAACCTAGATAATTGTGTTGAATGACTTAATTAATTAAAATATTATAATTAAATTATTTACATCAACATCTTGAGATTTAAGTTAAATTTTCAGGCTTAGCTCAAGCGATTAAAGAGATAGGGTGACCAAAGGGAGGAGAATGGTCTAGGGTTCAAGTCCCAATGAGAACAAAATTATGAGAAATATTATACTATGATGTACTTCAATCTTCCAAAATTTATTTGGTTAAGTATTGGAGGATTGACAAACTACTATTGATATATTCTTTTAATCATCATCATCCATTGAATTCATTTATAATTATCATTAATAATATATTTTTTTTTCATTTTGCTTCTTGTTTTTTTCTTTTTTCTTTTTAATTCATAATTGACTAGTGAAGATTTTGAGGAAGAATAATCTTTATATTTCATTAAATCAATTGAAGAATATTACATCCTTATATACATGATCCTCATGACTAAAATGGTAACAAACAAGGGAGGAAAAAAATAGAGAATCATGACATCCATATAGAAAAAATAGGATTAGGAAAATCTAGATTCTCCAAATAGAAAAATATGGATTCTCTAACCCCCTTATTTCCTTACATTAATAAACATAAAAGTAGAGTGTCATCTACAGGTAACTATGAGGAAAAGTATGCTCCCCCTCCAAGTTGGGATTCTTTGTGTTTTACCCAACACACAGTTAACAAAGTTGAAGTCCATAAAGTCTTTGTCAGGATATTAGCCAAGTGCTCTTGAGTGAATATAGATCGATTACCTTTGAGTTCTCAATCTTCCACCCACTATAAAGTACTATCAAATCTCCATAATTTTAGTCATGTCATGATGAATTGGATCCTTTGTAGTATTGTTGACCAGTTATCGCACTTAAGCTTCTTGGCTTCTCAAACTTCATTCTTCATTTCAAAACTTCAAAACCAGTATGATCCATATTCCTTCACAAATTATATTTGCTTAGGCTCTTAGTGTACATGAGCCACTGCTTCCCTAAAAACTACGGATTGATTTTAACTACTCCATATTTTAGTTCCACCTAGACTAATGACAATACCACAGTAGTTTGACTTTTGTATATTTGGCTTCAGCACACATGCCAGTGAGGTATAAACTATATCCTCTACACTCTTTCTTCTTGAAGCGATAACCCTCTTTGCGAGTCATATCTTTAGATACTTGAGAGTCGATTGCATAGCTCTGCTCCTCCATAAGGTGGTTCATAAAGCGACTTACAACCTCACTAAAGCCAAATGTCGGGCGATATGGGTAAGACTTAAATGGAGTCTCCCAAACGCTGAACATTAATAAATCTTTGTCTAATGGAACTCCTTCCTATTTTCACTAACTTCTTTAAAGTCAATGAGGTGTGTGGGTTTACACCCTAGCATACCAATCTCTTTGAGTAAATCTAGATTATATTTGCGTTAAGAGACAAATATTCTCCTTTTTGATCGAGCCACTTCCATGCCAAGAAAATAGCGTAGAGGACCAAGATTTTTAGCTGAGTTACTTTGAGATCGTTTGACTCTTGATAACCCTTCCTCAAAATCTCAAAGTTAGAATGATGTCATCAACATACACAATGAGAGGATGGCCTAATTTATTCGAATCTCTTTTGCTTCACACAAAGTGTATGATTTAGCAGCATTGAATAAATCCATGTTCCTTTACTGATCGTGAGAACTTACCAAACCACGCTCGAGGAGATTGTTTAAGTCCATACAAAGACTTCAATAATTTGCATACTTTATCATTGTTATTGCTTATTTGTAGACCCAAAGGAATTTCCATGTAGACTCCTTCTTCAAGATCTCCATTAAGAAATGCTTTCTTTATATCAAGCTGATAAAGTGGCTAGTCAGTTCTTAATGAAGAAGTATTAAAGTGTTTAAGCTTTTTAAGTTGAATGAAATTCTCTTGGTAATCAACTTCCATAAGGTGGGTGAAAACCCATACTTTGCTAGTTTATAGACCCTCATTTGCCCTTATGTTTCTGATTGAACCATTTACAACTTTCACTGCTGCAGGAGGAAATTCAGGTAACATAATCATGTATAATCTTCTCCAGGTGTGAAATATCCTCTTGAACAACCTATTTCCAACCTAGATGGCTTAAAGCCTTTTGAATGTTGTTGGAATTTGAACATTATCTAGCCTTGAGATGAAAGCTCGATAGGGCTTAGAGAGGCCTGCATATGATATCAAATTCCTGATCGGATGTTGATTATAGGTTTGAGTACCTTTCCTTAAGGCAATAGGCAATTCTAAATCATCATGATTCAATCACTCACCATGACCTTTTGTTCGATCATTTTTCCTCTTGTTCTGATTCTCTGATCCAGCGGGATCAGTTGGATTCTTTAGATGAAATTGTGAGATGTGAGGTCTCATTCTCCTTGGTTATCTTTTTCTCTTGACGTATACCTAAACTTCTCTAGTTTCTAAACTAAGATTAGACATACTCGAAGAAGGAATATTGGGCTCGAATGAGTGAGAATTATAATCAGGAACATATGCACAAAGTGGACTTGATTGCAAATCTGTTTGTATTCTAGATCTTTGTTTAATCCATTGAGATTTAAGCTACTCTCTTTGCTCCACTATTTTGAGATACAAGCTTGTCTTGAGCACTTCAGTGATATGGCGCAAACCACGATGTTGAATCTTATGCATTCTTTATGGGGTCTCCTTTATACAATGATGGATGGACTCCATTGCAAAAATTTGATATGTTACGAATTGGAGTAGGTTTCTCATTACGGTTGGTGGCAGTCTGGTTGAGGAGAGAGGAGGAAAGAAGATTCTACCAATATCAACATTCAGTGAGACACATATGACGACATGATTTGATGATTTTTTGCTTCCACTTCTTGTAACTTTGGATGTGAATCTTTGGATTTGGAATTTCCACTGTGAGATAATCTTCTTTGCCCCTACCACAAATAAAGATCCTAACGGATTGAGACCATTGGAGAAAGTTTTGGCCATTGAGTTTGTGGCTAGTTATAAGAAGAGCAGTATTTTCTATTTCTGAAATTTCTAATTTGGAAGGTAACTTGCCTGATTGAATGAGGAAGGAGCTTTTTCAAAGATGATTGTTTGCTCATTCAGAGTTTTCAGAAGACATTTTGATACCATGAAGATTTTGAGGAAGAATAGTATAAATGCAAGTAAGTCAGTTCAAATATTATCCTTATATACATGATCTCATAGCAAAGGTAACAAACAAGGGAAGGAAAAACTAAGAATCATGTGCTCCATGAAAAAAATGAGGATAAGGAAGAATTTGGGTTCTCCAAATAGGAAAATATGGATTCTCTAACCCCTTATTTCCTTACATAAATAAACATAGAATAAATTATAAATGCGGTAACTATGAGGGAAAATCAACAACTAGTATTTAAGTATGCAAAAGGAAGCATGTGGAGGTTTTATTAACTTTTGTTTCAAATACTTTTTGTATTTTAATATTAATCTTTGTTATTATGATATATGTGTGATTGGGCTCCCATCATCATGCAAACAGAGTAATGACAAAACTCAAAGTGTGTGGTACTGCCAGAGAAGGTCTGGATCAGCCATTCATTCGTGGGTGAATGGCCCGGGACTGGAAGATTATGGCGAGGGACCTGGCAGAAGAATGGAGAAGGCTCATGAAAGAAGGTCCCATAACTATGAAACTAGAACCATACGTGACATTCTCAACTATGAAGCCACGAGTTGGCTAACCAATGAGAGATGTTGTTGGTATTGATGCATGGATCTTCTGGTAATTACTGGCTACGGTGAATATCATTCAGAAGACACGGGGGTTCTGAAACTCATTGAGTGCGAAGCCCAAAGTTCATCATATCATGGTTCTAATAACAAGATCATTAGAAAATGAGGCCATCTGGTTGACTCGTTAAATGGTGAGTCACCATAGTTGAGCTCATGCCAGGATATACCTCACGTCAACATTGCGCTTCCTTTCCAGTAAAGACTGCCAAGAAGGGCTGCAGTTAGTGGGAATCGGGTGGTGCCATGCTAAGTAGCACTAAGTATAAGAAGAAATTTGGGCCCCAGTGGCGAAGTGTTTGTTTTGCATCTCAGACGAGAGCATACAGTCATGGTGATCTGAAGAATGGAGAAACGTTCTGAGGCCAGCTAGAATGGACCTTGGCAGTCCCACGCTATCAACGCGCCCGATTGTTCAAACGTCATTACGGTCGCAGGCGAACACATGGCGTATTCATTGCTGAGCTTGGATTGATGATATGCCACCATGATATGTGCCATGTGCGCGCTATGGCGGTGCGCATCTTTACTAGGTACCTGAACAAGACCCCTGTTGGAATCAGACACAGGAACTCCACACTGGTTACCGAGAGGCATACTTGCAGGTTGTGTAGCTCGCGGCAGATTCCTCCGTGGTGCAGAGAACAAACAGGTGGTGAACGAAGTATTCCCAGCCTGACTGAAGTGGGTATCAATCCTTCCACCAAAGTCTCTCTTGGGGAATTGCTGCATCATGAAGGGCAAGAATTTGGAGTTTGGTGGGTGTGATGAGGCATGGATCGTGGCTATGGTGAATCTTCTTCAGGGTTGACATCTCTTCTTGAGTGTGTTTCTGGTACTAATTTGATATTTCTAGGTTTAGTTTAGTTTGGTACTTCACATAAATTGTGGTATTACTACAAATTCAGATTGAATTTATCCCAAAAATAAATAAAATGAAACAGAAAGACATCCTATTTTCATGAATGAAAAACTTGAAACTACGAAACTTTTTCAATAGTGCTGGAAAGTTTGATGTGACATAAATGGCTTTTGAAACTTTTGGTTGTTTCCCACATTGTACAGGAAGATCCCCAGTGGACACAAGCATTTCTAGTTTTTTTCTTTCGAATCAAACAGGTTCAAATGCAGTTCTTTTCCTAGTTTTCACTTCAAGTCAGACGGATTTCACAACAAGCAAACAACAGCCGTTTGGTGCTGTTATTAAAGCTATTCTGGAAAAACGCAGAAAATTAAAGTTCCAGGAGAAGCAAAAAAAAAGGAAGAACAACTAAAAAAATTTTTTGGCTCCGTGTTTCTAATAAAGAATCTCAGTTCTTTAGAAAGAACACTACAGATATGTGACATTACCATTTTTTATTTCTTGAGAACAAAAACCTGTTCTCAAGAACAGCAACCAAACAACCAGTTTCTTACCTTCAAGTATCCTTCTTCCCCACCCCAAAGCTCAGCGGAAGAAAATGAAAAGGGATGAGAGCTCTTAGGAGGGGATCAGAAAGGGCATTTGCACCAAGGCCCATTCCAGTTGGGTGCCATTTTGCACCAGCCACCAACTTATATCCAACATTTGCACCTTCAGAAACAATCGGAAAGGTTATATCCACCAAGGTCCATTCCAGTTGGGTGCCATTTTGCACTAGCCACCAACTTATATCCAACATTTGCACCTTCAGAACACCTATCCACCAAGAGTGCAAACGTTGGATGTAACTCGATGGCCGGTGCAAAATGGCACCCTACAGTTTGTCCATGATAAAACCATCATGTATGTGGGGGCCATATTGAGCCTCCTAGTAGTCCGGATCCCTTGCCAAGGAAGAGAAATGGGAATGACAGTTCTAGGTCTCCTAATTATAAGATGGAGAGAAAATCACAAAAACTTAACAAATGGAAGTTTTTACTATTCGGAAAAACTGAAGGCTCTCAAGAGACTGCCACAAAGAGAGTAATGGACTAGGCAGAAGAAAAAGGAGATTAAAGTACCAAGGCAGTTTAGAATAGAACATTTGACAAGATTCTCCATATGGATCATACGAAAATTAGATCCCGGCTCAGGCTCCAGCCTCCTGTAGACTCGCCTGCTGATCCTTTGCACAAGGTGTCTGATGAATCAGGCTATTGGAAAACCCGGGGTAGCTGCTGGGAGTGTCATTCCAAACAGATAGGAAAGATTGATGAAGGTAAGACATCCGAAGAAGAATTGAAGGCAGAAGCAATAGATCGTGCAGTGGTTAAATCCTGAATGCAGATCAGGAGAAGATAAACGCAGAGTGAGGGTGGAAGAGAAGAAATCTGATGAGCCAAAGCAGAAAAGGAACTTGTCTGATTCAAGCTGAAAGTGATCTGATCAGGCTGCCTATGTAGGTTTGAAGTGAAAATGGGGGCGCAAATTAGAAACAATTAGCTAAAGTCTGAGACAGAAGTAGATGAGATCAGAATGCGTTAGAGCTGGAGTTTCTCCTGGTGCTGGGGGGCAAATAGACAAGAATGATGAGCGGAGAGAAAACCTCAAAATGAGACTCCTGCTAAAGTGGATGTATTCAGTTATGTCTATTTCAACATACTTTCAGCTTCTCCTTTGTCGCCATGCTGTAGCCTGCGTGCTGGTTGAAAATGATTTAGGCTTCTTAAGTCTTGAACATTAGCTAGATTTCAAATTCATCCAATTACATATTCAATAGATTCCATATGTAAGATGAAGCATAAAACTAAGGTCTTAATATAAACTTTGAATTTGAAATCAATTTAGGAAACCCATGCCACGATATATGCTGCCTTAAAGGAAACCTTCAGGAACTGTCAGCCCAGAAAACATCAGGATTCTTAATGCACTAGTTCTTAGGTTCAATCAGTTCGAGAGTTTTACCCATTTCAGTAGTTGTGCTTACTAAGATTCACTGATGCTATCATCTTCTTATTTTGTCCTGCTTTATCGTTGTTTATGGGGCTGCAACCGGATCTCAGGAATATCAGAAAACCATTGGCAGGGAGCTTGTAACCTTTGAAAGATCGATTCTATAATGAGAACAAGAATCCTGGAAGCCTCTGCTATTGAGGGGCAACCATAAACCTGTGAAGACCTCAGCAAATATCAGCGGATCACAAAGGAAAAGAGTTCAGGATAAATTCTTCAGCAGACAACTTTGATGGAAACTGTTTACAGGGCTTTCATGAAATATAAGCGAGGAAGGTGTGTCAGTTGAATCCGAAGGTGAGGACATTTCAGAATCCATGTCTGTTGAGGAGAAAGTAGAAGTCAAATCAGAAAATAATACCACTGGAGCGGAAGTGAAAAGTAATGTGGGGCATATGGCGAACTATAGGGTCCTATCTTGGATATCAAAAAAGTGAGCAAGGGAATGAGCCTGGATCCTGGTCAGGTGGTCTCTTGTGAGCCTAATTCTGATTCTGGCATAGGAAAATACTAGGCTTCCACTGGTTCACAGGAAAGATACAATATGAAGTGGGATTTTACTGAATACTCGTTCGGAAACACAATCCATGATTCAAATGCAGCAGACAAAATTAAAGGAGTGGCGGGGTGTTGAAACAACACCACTAACAGTGAATATCGTCTGAAATAGACAGCTAAACAGAACTGCCACAGGGGATAATTGAAGAAGATGCTGCCATGAATTTGTTTCTAAGAGTTCTGAAGAAAGATGCAAGATTGAGAAGCAGAAGGGATCTCACCTGGAAGTGGGAGAAGGATGGAAAGATTTAAACAGAAGGAAATTCATCCAGAGGAAACTCTGTGGGGAATGAGGCCAGAACAACAACTATTAGGCAAAATCTGAGATTATAAGTGAAGAAAGGCACAGAGTCTTTGTATATATCAAAAGTACTTACGCATAAAAGAGAACACATAAGTTATTCCACAAATCTTAAAATGGAAAATATCACAAATTCTGCTTATACGTATAATCTAACGCCCCCCTCAAACTCATGGTGGTTTTAAGAGAAACCATTTTGGGTTTGAGCTTCATAAAAAGGCTACGAGAAGGAAGGGGTTTGATAAAGATATCGACTAAGCGTCTAGAGAGCAAAGCGATGCGAGAGTGTACTTTCGACGGATGTTCGCAAAAGATAGTGACAGTAAACCCTCAATATGTTTAAGTAGTTTCATGGAAGACATCATTATGGCTTGTTGAATTCGCGGCGATTATCCACGAGAGAAGTTTAGTTCTGCGGTGGAACAATCGGCCACGAGATCACAACTAGTAACCCAGCGCGTAACCAAATAAGTTCAATTGCTGGTATTTGTCAATGCTCTATATTCTGCTTCAATCTTTTGGAGCGAAACAACGGCTGTTTGTTTCGCGCTTCTCCGAGAGATAAAGAAATCACCCCAACAATATCATAGTAGATCGACGTCCCGGTGGGATCACACACCATTATATTAGATATATGCGAAAGAGTTGTGAGGAATGGAAGAAAATGAAGACTTGTATCAAATGTGAGGCGCTTTGGGTATTGCCAGAAGTGCGACGACGTGACAACGGGGAATCTGGGGCGACGTGGCCGGCAGCTACACGCCAGCGCGCGGAAATGTCTCGAGCGAATGAGTGAGACAGTTGAACTTCAAACTAAGTACATGCGTAAATTATCGGACCAAACCAGTTAGCCATCATGAAATTGAGGCCTTGAGTTATACGCTCAATAGTTATTATTGACTATCTTACTTACCAGGTGATAATGACAAGAAATCAGGATCAGGATTATGTTAAAAACGAGTAACGAATGTTAACCATCTGTGAAGAAACTGGGTGAGAAATGAGTGTTGAGGACGAAGTCTTTCTGTTTCAGTCGACACAAAAGTGCTTTGCGAATCCACGAATACCACGTATATATCACTGTAATAATCTATATCAATGACATACAAGAAGTGAATATTAATATACTGATGGGTAATCTTAGAAAATAGTTGTATCAAAAGAACTACACGAAAAACCATGTTTGAGATAATTAGAAATGAACTTTATAATAATCTTTGATGAGCTTGTTTAGTGCAAAATTTTTTGGCAGTTGGCATACTATGTGAGGAACTTTGAAGGGTGAGAATACTAAGAGGAAGCTTCTGTATTCTCGAGGGTTCCACCACATTAAGAGAAAAGCATTTTGCATCCATCGAAAAGAATGGCCATTTGTGAGCAGCAATGTAACAAAGTCTGACGGAAAGTCAGCCTGCAAGCAAAGTGCTGCCTGCAGTATTCCCATATACAGGGTAAAATCCTTAGCAGCGGGTGACTTATGCGATAGGCCAGTACATCAGATGGGAATCTTGATCATATAAACCCATTTAAACCCCGATAGTTTTCTAAGAGGAAGATCCAGCTTTGAGATCTATGTTCAGATCTTATATGTAGTGCATCTAACTCTTTCTTATTGCATTTGCCATAAAGGGTTGAAACCTCACTTGCAAAAGAATGCGAGTTCTGGAGCGAAAGCGAAGCGTGAGTTATTAGTGAGAAGGAAAATGATTACGATAAGACGGCCGAAGTACGCAATAACAGAGTCGGAAGGGCCAAAGACCGAAGTCAGTTGGGCGAGTATCAATGAACATCGATGATTGATGCGAGCTCATGGAATCGAAGGACATTAAAGCAAGGAAACTCGTATACGAGGATGTGGATATAAGTGGGAGACTCCTCGGGAAAAGGGTCGGGGAGAGAACAAATCAGAGGAAGCCAGGTGAAGCTTGAGAGAACATGAACTCGTTGGTAAAACGTGACCCGGGGCACATGCAGAAACATAAGGCGTTTGCTAATGGATCTGTACATAACCTTTTTGACCGTTAATACCGGCTTTCTTTCTGACGAGTGGGGCGAAGGTTGTTTCTTTGTATACTTAAGAAGGGTAGCGGAACTCAAATACTCGTAGATCATAGGAGAGAGAAAAGATTGAAACAGAGATCATAAGGATTTTGATTACGAACAATGGGAGAAGGAACGTTGATGAATTGTTAATACTTGATGAATGTCTAATGTTGTGTTGGTCTTGAGCGAGTGGGATGTCACTTGCTGACCTCTTGGGTACCTACGGGATAAACATGCTAAGCTTACAAAACAGTAGGAACATAGATAATATATATCATGATCACTTCAGTGGTGGTTCTTAATACAGTGCCATGTAAAATAATTTGCAACATAATGTTCAATCTCCCGTAGGAGTACATAACAAAAGTTTTATATCATAAGGTACTCGTAGATACACTACAGGACATAACTGAGATATGCCTTAGCATCAAGGCTGATTGCTTTTGTTTTCTTATGGTTAATTATTCAAATACTTATCATATAAATAATTGCCTGCATAGACCCATAACAATGAATGAGAGGAATGGCAGCCTGATAAATGTTAATTGAGTCTAAACTCATCTAATTTTATTATTTTCTATGAATATTTTAGGCTTAAAAGAAACCATTTAATGCAATTATATAGTCTTCACTGAGTGTCGTGTTTCTTTGGGAATTGGAGAAAAGCTGAGAAAAATGATAGAAAAAAAGCGACAATTAAACAAAAATGAGGCGGCAGGCAAAAGTGGTGGAAAGCAGCCGGTGTTGATTATGCTTGCGGGTGTCACCCAACAATACTCGGGGAAAAGTGGTAGAAAGAATGACGCGACATAAATTGAGAAGAATACAAAGCAAGTGAAGAATCTCGCGCGACATTCAGCGGTATGTCGACTAAAGTAGAAGGCTGCGAGGAAGCAGTTGAAAGTTATATGCTGGCAGCATTCCACGGCCTTATCGCGACATAAATTATGAAGAAAGCGGCGAGAATCGATTCGCGACATTCAAACTTAAATTTGCGATATAAAACAAGGCGAAGGCGGTGAACTTTGTCATTTAGTTTTTATGTCGCTGCCAGCTCAGGAAACCATGTCTCGCGCAATTTAACATCTCGAAGGAACAGTTGAAAGAATGTCACGACATTCCACAGCCTTGTCGCGACATAATTTGTGAAGAATGCTGGAAAAGTTTGTCACGACATAATGCAAAGCTAAAGGCAATGAACTTTGTCGGTACATAGTTTTTATGTCATGACAAAGCTCCTCGCCAGATGGCATTACCAAGCGAGAGAAGTTATGTCATAGCGACATTTCCAAAGTAATATGCGACCTGCTTCAAAGAAAAAAGCAAGAAACAAATATTCTGATACCATTTCGCTATTATTGACGCATTATGAAGAAAGGCATGAGACATCCTACTGAAATTATCCAGCGACATTAGAAAGTATGTCGACGGTCAAGATGCATTCGATTCTTTATGTCTGGCAACAAAAGTAAAGAATGAACTTACATCGCGACATAAATTAACAATGTTGCGACAAAGACAATCGTTGAGCTTACCGCAACCCACAATTCGACTGGTGATGATATTCATTCTGAGTGAGAGAAAAGGAACATCACAGAAGAGGCGGAGGAGGAAAGAGAAGAATAGTGAGGAGCCACCATTTTTAGAGATAAGTGGCAGTTCTGTTTCCATTTGGCCACCATTTTATTTTCTTTTGATTTTTCTTTTATTTTCCTTTTCTTAGAACTAGAATAAGGGATTTGAGTTGTAATCTTGAGCTAAGATCAATAAATATCTAGTTCCATTTTTTGTATGAACTTGAGGCTTTTAAGGTTGTTTGATCCTTTTCTTGATTCTGTTTATCGATCAATGAATTTGTCTGATCAACTGGTCGTTGTCGTGCAGCGGGCGATGTGGAAGGGAGCTAAGCTCTCCTGTTAGGAAGGGGTTAGAACACTGCGGTTATGATTATTAGCATTTAAATGATTGTTTTGGGTTTTGAAAACTAAATTAGTTAATCAGGTATTGTTCTGTCTTTTGATGAGCATTCGCCATCTCTCATTACTTCACATGGATAAAGTTGTATGTATGTGCTTTGGTTTCCGGACCTCGGTGACACAAAGATGGTGATTCCTAAGAGCATAGGAGTAGTGACTTGGGGTATGCTAGGCTGATATATTTAGAACTAATAAACTCTAAATCGTCACTCCAATAAATCATTAGGTGATTGTTATAACTAGTTTCAGGGTTCTCTTACAGGTGGCAGTGTGTTTGAGCACAAGAACCACTTGTGAGTTATCGATTTAATGTTTGAGGTGTCGTCTGGTTCGTGGGAGTGAATCATGATCCCATATTGGCTCAAGATTCTAATCAAGGAGTGTTGCTCAACTTACGATGTGTCAGATGGTGGAGGAACATGTATCCACTTCTATGGGGGCGAAATGCTGATTAAAGAAATGGTGTGGACTCTTAGAAAAGGAAAAACAACCAAATCTTAAAGAGGGTCATATCCTACAAGTAGTTGTTTAGAACCTCTAACCTGGTTTAGGAATGAGGTGTTATAAGTCAGAAATGTATATGAGCAGAGTAAGTATTCCTAAGGTTATTATACTTACCTCGCTTTTGAACAAGTTCAAGATTCAAACCCATAACAAAACTATTTTAAGAACCTGATGCAAATCGATGATCAGAACACTGATCCCATTCCCAATGTTTGGATTACATCTTAGCAATTATGTTATTTCAGTATAATTTTACAATTTTTGTTATGTTATTTTAGATTTCGTTATTTCAGTTTCTGCTAGTTAGTTTCAGCTTTTAAGAATCGAGGTTCAAATAGTGATGACCTTAAGTAGTAGGGGTAGTTGATTTATAGATTCTCTTATCGATCTCTATGGGTACAATATCCGAAGTTAAAGGTCTACTTTATTATTTGTACGACCTATGCATTTGCAGCGATTTAATTTAGACTAATCTTCATTTTTCATCGTATTTTAAATAGAGAAACCAAGAAGATAAATTTCCATCCTAAAAACAAATGACGCATTTCTGTAGCACCGGGCTGTGGACATTTTATTAACAACTATGAAGAACGCACCAAGGTACTCAGACAAGATCAATGGCGTAAGTCGATGTATTGAACAGATGTGCCTGCACTCGGGATGCATGATCGATCGATGGATCGGCCTTTCAAAAAATCCACATCCGACCCCAAATACACATATCCATGACATCCATATCCATACAGTTAATTTTATGTGTGCTCCAAACCATAATTCATGCGGGAGCTTCTATATTTCTCCATTTGATATCAGAGCACATGTGACACTGGGCACATATTTTGTTGGTCCTATGACACTAGTTGGTAACTTATGATTCATAGTTCTTAGAATATAAACTGTCTACATAAAATAAAATCAACTATTTTTCTTACAGATTCCAAAGAAATGCATTTCAGAATATATGTTGTTCATACAAAATATAGGTAAAAATTGAAATGAGGTACTGAATCTTGGGCCTCGAGGTCCTGTGCACGCAGATAGTAATGTGTCAGTAAGAATAAACAAAATAAAAAGAAATACGCAAACAAAGTCAGCAGATACCTGCATCGAGTCCATCGGCACAACTTCAAATACCATGCTAAAGAATATATCTCGAGCTTTATGTCGTTATACTTCGCATACCAACATTTAGACGAGACAGTCGCTTATCATTTTCAACAAAGTATATATGCTGCATCGGTAAAATACAGCTTCCAGGTCTTTTGATTTGTAGCCATATCTGTTAGTTTCACAAAACTGATTATCGTACCTAGAATGGTATAAATTATTGAAATTAAAAAAGTATTACAGTCGAAGGAAATAACTTTAGCCTAGGTCATATAGTCGGACAAGTTGAGCTGCAGAATTTCCTCGAAAAATCATTTGCTTGAAAGATGGTTGCCTATCACAACTGCTGCTCTATTTTTACAAAATCAGCTTTCTTTCCTTTCTTTTTTTTATTTTTTTTATTTGAGTTTATGCCTGTAACCACATTACATTTTGCTGTGGGCTGCAATGATACTGTACTTTAGTGAATGTTTTTCATACACATACTAATATTTTATTTATACAATAGTTGCTACCATTTCACAAATTGCATAGTTATTATTATTTTGCTCCACCACCAAAGATTCAGATTCTACATTTTCGATGTCGCTGATGCACCCAACATGCAGTTACACAGCATGAATGAGTCTGGTTACTAGAACAGATAGCATGTAGTTTTAGATTGCACGTTTCGACAATGCAACACATATATCGGGCTCTGCACTGTTATCGATCTAAAATAAAGAGGGTCCCGAGAATGCATTAACACATCCCTCGTTTATCGCCATGAGCGAACAGGTCTAAGATACTCATCGTGCTTGATGCGATGCGACCTGGCTGCTTGTTTTGAGATTGTCGCATCGCCAGAGTCACGAAGTGCTTTACGTGCACTGGTGCCTGATTTGCAGCCTCGACTACTTTCTATCAAAACTGCTGGCCTCACCCTTCCGTTCTCTTCCTTCTTTCTTTCCTTCTTTCCTCCTGGCATCACAGAGCTGTGTTGCGATGCTGACAGCCGTGCTCGTACCTACAATATTAGAATTAAAACAGTATGTTACATAAGTGCCGTGGATTTTGGCTCGCAAAGCCTGCAAGATGCCGTCGTCGCTTTTCTCTTCCGTCGCCAGACACCTGCTAAAGTCATCGCAGTATGATGAGCCCCACAGTTATTTGCCAGTCAGCTGATAAGTTTTACCTCTATATTAACTTTATCGTTTACTGGTCAAGTGATTTCCCAGTGTAGCCGACTCGTGGTATGTTCAGCCTGAAGCATGGTGAAATATCGTGGATCAAGATGATCGTATGCTTACCAAATGGCTTGTTGCATACACGCCACATAATGCAGGATTGTGGGGCTCAGCACGCACCAGATTTCCATACTTATAATGTTGTTGCTAGGTTTGGGGTTTACATACAGTTTTTAGTACTCATTTCTAATTTGTCAGATTTAAAATAGGTAATTAAACATTTGAATTAGTAATGTGAGATCATATATATGTAAGTTGTAATTGGCTCAAATAGCAAATGATAGCGTAACAGGCCCAAATATTAATTCAATATTGTTGACACGTTAGTCATTATGCTTCTGAGTCGGACATGCCCCAAATCCACATCCAATCCATATCCATTCAAAAAATCTGATTTTATCCATATCCATATCCATTATCCAAATAACGATTTTTTCTACCTGTCAATCGACGGACGGCCTGAACTACCTTGATACCTTAATATTTGCCATCTCTACCAGAATATCTAAACAGAGTGCCGTAGCACCGTAGGAGTGTCGTAGGCACCAACAGACAGGCCTGGTCACACAAAACAAAAGTGTTGGGTAGCACTAGACAGAAGTAGAGATGGCAAATGTGTCCGTATCCGTGGATTTCCGACCCGATCCGATCCGGTCAAACAGTAGAAAAATCCGTTGACTGGATAATGGATATGGATATGGATAAAATCCGATTTTTTTGAATGGATATGGATTTAGGCATATCCGATCCGAAACCCGTATCATATCCGACCCCAAACGTGTGTAATATTTGAATTAATATTTGAATGTTATAATATCCGATACAATATTTGAATTAATTGTAATTTGTAATAACACTATATAATATGATATGATCTCACATTACTAATTCAAATATTTAATTGGCCATTTTTTTTTAAAAATCCTAATTAGTAAAGAAATGAATAATAAAAATATAGCAATAATGTAAACCCCAAACCTAACAATAACTTTATAAATTATAAATCTAGTCCTAATTGTAATTTGTAAATCCTAACGTAACATGCTAACATTGTAAACCCTAACTTCTTAACACAAGAAATTTAAACTTATAACACTACAAACCCTAATTGCTGATAAAGTCTCATACAAATATGCTACCGATCCACGTCATTATCCTTCCCAAATATGGATCTGGACATATCTCTTCCAAGATGTTTCAGCTACCATTCTCGAATCACCCAAGAGAATTCTTGATAGTCGCTGATAACGTAAGAAGCCCTCCCGTCGTATAAGAATTAAAACTTATGTGACTCTTTAAACTCTTAATGACCGGCTCTATCTCGTCATGCAGGCATTTAGCCTATTAATCTCCTCTCTCGGCGTGCAGGGAGTCCGACGGGCGATCTTTCTCGGGCCCGCTGGATTTTTAGTCCCTAAATCCCTAACCTTAATGTAACACCACAAATTTTAATTCCTAATATTGTAAATTTTAATTTAACACTTAAAGTCCTAATCAAACATCACTAACCCTAAATCCTAATACGTCATATAAATCTTAATCTTAATATAAAGGGAGGAAAGGAGGAAGAAAAGAAGGGAAGAGACGGAGAGTGGTTTTATGGAAGATAGCCTGCTTTTTTGATAGAAAATGAGTCTATACTTTGAAGTTGTCGAGCATAAGTATAAAGGCACCAATTTGCACATCCTGAAAAAAAACCAGTTTGGATTTATAAAAGAAAAACACTCACTCCGACCGCTCGTGAAATCTCAAAACAAGCTTGTAGTTCGCATCACATCAAAGCATTAAAGCAACTTCAGACCTATTCCTTCATAACATTCGACAAAGTTGATTTGGTATTCTCGCTTTTCTTTTTTATTTAGATCGTAGTAGCTTAATTATTGCACTCCATTGTAATATAATATTGTGTTGCATTGTCGAACATTACCAATCTAAAATACATATATCATGTTCTAATATCAGACGATTCATCATGCTTCAGGCTTAAATGTCGAGATTCATCATGCTTCTGTGTTTTTTAAATTGCTGAGATTCATCATGCTTCTCAGGTGTCGAAATATTAAGTTCAGTGTCGGGTTCCATGAGTGGAATTAAAATAATAATAATAATAATTATGCAAGTGCAAATAAGGAGAATGTGTGTTATACTTGCTGTTTGTAGAATAAAATATTAACAGATTGGTGTGAAATATTTGCTACAATTAATATAATAATTGTTTTGTAAAATGGTGTAACATGGTGGTTCAATTAAACCAAATAAAAAAAAATAAAGAAAAGGGAAAGAGACTCGGTTTTTGTAAAGTAAATCAGAAGGTGATACCCATCTCGAGCCATGTAAAGTGAAATGATTTTTCTCGTAATTCTTTTTTATTTTCAACTTGTCCATATTTACCGTATTTGTGACTAAAAATTTGATTTGACCTCGTTTGTAATACTTTTTTTTAATTTCCAATAATTTTATACCATTCTAGATTTTTTTTTAATTATTGGTTTCAGAAAGAATCAGACGAAAAACAAATCAAAGTTTTGAATGTCCTGCTTTTACCCGGGCCGCACACTCGATATGTTTTGTTGAAAATAAATTATTAAACGACTTTAGAATGTCTCATTGATTTTTTCCGCGTGATTCTAGACATCATGAAATTAACTTTTGACACATAAATGTTGAGATATATTCTTTTTAGCATGAGGTATGATTTTCTGAAGTTACACCCATTGCAGTGGATCGATTCTGGATCTATGACCTGATTTCTTACATTATTTCTTTTATTTTGTTTTATTTTATTTTATTTTATTTTCTCTCATTCTTTTCCAAGTTTTCAATTTTAAAATTCAATTGCCTCATTTTCACTTCTTACTCATATTTTGTATGAACCACTATACTGTTCTAGAAAATTCTCATTTGCCGAATACGACAAAGTAGTTGATTTTGATGTTTTATTAACTTTAGACTTAGTTTATATTCCTAAATTTATGAATCATGAAGTTATAACTGTCATAGGTTAGCAAAATATGTCTTAGTGTCACATGGATAAATCCGGGATATCCGTGGAGAATATCCGAAACTGGCGGATAGGATATATGGATTTAGATTTTTTTATCCGTAGTATATGGATATGGATATGGATATATTATTTTTATTTAGGATCGGATATGGATTTTGAAAAATCCGATCCAAATCCGATCCGATGCCATCCCTAGACAGAAGTGTCGAAACACTAAACAGACGTGCCTATTCATTCACCATCTGGTCTTAGGTAGGCATACAATTATATGTGTTTCAGAGCAATTCACACTGGTCTTATCAATATCTGGCGCCTATCGCTCACCTCAATCGAGTCCTAATCAGCCGAGAATCTGCTCTAGAATTAAACAAGGAAGGAAAAACTGAACTCGTGTCTGTTAAGGCGGCAACCTTCACCGAGGCTTATAGAGACTGAAATTTGGGCTTTTGCCCCGCAGACGAACGCACCTCACGAGGTGAAGCATACCTTCGCCGAGGCGAAGCAAGTTGTGTAGACCCCCGACACCTGTCATTCACCTAGGCGAAGAATGTCAAGCTTGAGCATAATGCTTCACATTCGAAGCCTTAAATCGAGGGGTTTTCAACCCAAATCAAAACAAGACTAAAGAACCTCAAATTCCTACCCCAAACCAATGAAAATAACACAAAGATGGGGAGAGTTAGGATAGTTTCCTAACCTTGATTTTCTTGAATCTTCAACCTAGCTTCCCTTTTCTTCTTTTCACTTTCTTCCTCTTTACTTGAACAAGTAGAGCCCTACCAAATGGAGAGATAGCAACCTAGAAACTGGTTCTTCTTCTCCCCAAAATCGAATGCCCTATAACTCCAAAGCTAAACAAATGGAGAATTCCTTCTCCTAGAAGACAAGTTATTGTCTTTATCTCATTTGGCTCAAATTATCCCTTTACTATTTAGTCCTTCAACTCCCTTCAATTTGCAACTCAACTTATTAATCTTCTACTTTAATATATAACATTTTTATCTTACGTCCTTTGGGTCCTTAATAGGCTAATTACCAGTTTACCCTTTTACTTCTTTAATAATTTCGGTTATATCATTTTTCACATTGAACTACTAAATTTCCAAAAAACACAATTTGACTTCTATTATACCCTAAACATGTCATAAAACTATTAGGGTATAATTTTGGGTGTTACAATTCTCCACCCCTTAAAAAAATTTTGTCCTCAAAATTAATACCTTAATTGAAGAGTTGCGGGTGCTGTGCCCTCATTGTCGATTCTGGCTCCAAAGTTGCTTCCTCCTTACCGTGGTGTTGCCAAAGTACTTTTATCAGAGGGACTTGTTTGTTTCGTAATTGTTTCACTTCACGAGATAGAATAGCTTTTGGTTCTTCATCATAAGTGAGTGATTGCACCGCCAGACATCTTTGATCGTAAGATATGCGATTCATCATAATCCGTGAGTCTCCGACATCGAGATATGGAACACTATGTAATCAATAACTGAGGGATCGCCAAACGATGTTTAATCGTCCAATTCTTTTCTAAAATTCATAAGGTCCGAGCAAATTAGACTCAATCCTTCTTTCTTTCAAACCTGAAATTTCCTCCATGGTGCAGCTGACTTTCAAGAAAACCTTATCCCCGACTTCGTACTCTACATCATTTCTTTTTAGATCTGCATACGACTTTTGTCTATCACTAGCAGCTTTTAATTTTTGTTGAATGACCCGAACTTTTTCTTGTCACTTTCACTATGTCAGGACCAATTACTTTATGCTCGCTCGCATCCGTCCGAAGATACAGAGTGCCCCATTTCCCCGCCACAAGGCTTCAAGGGGTCATACCAAGGCTGACTGATAACCGGTTGTTATAGGCAAATTCCATGTTAATGTACCTATCCCAACTTCCATAAAATCTGAAGACAATCACTCTTCGGGACACCCATCCTGTTGATCAAGGCTTTACTAAAATTCAGTCGAGTACCTAAGGCTAACTCTAATTCTTTCTGAAACCTTGACGTAAACCGTGGACCGCAGTCATACACTATTGACAAAGGAATCCTATGCAACTAGACACCACTCACATGCCGCCTCCGCTAACCTGGCCCACATGGAATACTGTCAACTAGTAAGAAATGAGCGCACTTTGTGTCTGATCGAAAAATCACCCAAACCGAATCATGTTTCTTTTCGGGGTGAGGAGTCCGACACAAAATTCATAGTAATTCAGTTCCACTTCCACGTGGAATTGAGACGGATTTACCAGATCGGTGGTACTTGATGTTACCTTTATTTGCTTACAGTCAAACATTTGGATACATACTCTTACTATATCCTTTACATCCCCGCCACCAATAAGACTGCTTTCAATCCTAGTACATCTTGTTACCTCCAGGATGCATGGTGAATATGGTATTGTGGCTTTCATACATCAACTTCTTTTTCAATTCCTGGACATTCGGCACACATAATATGTTGTTGTAATAGAAACCTCCATATTCTCCTATAGAATAGTCAATCTTGTCTCCATTTCTGACTAATTGTACCATTTGTTATAACTTGACATCATTTTTCTGAGCATCGATTAACATCTATTTCAAATCAGGCATAACTCTTAATTGAGCTAACAAGGCTCCATCATATGCAAATCTCCATGCACAGTGTTTCAGGGACAAAACATAAATCATTTTTCTACTTAAGGCATCCGCCACCACATTAGCTTTTCTGGGGCGGTAATCAATTATGCAATCATAGTCCTTGAACAATTCTAGCCACCGACGTTGCCTCAAGTTCAGTTCCTTATGAGTTAACAAATACTTAAGACTCTTATGATCTATAAATATTCTACATTTTTCACCATATAAGTAATGTCGCCATATTTTCAAAGCGAACACTACCGCTATCAACTCCAGATCATGTGTGGGATAATTCCGCTCATGCAGTTTCATCTGTCTGGAGGCATATATCGCTTACTTCTTTCCATCTTCGCATCAATTCTAAACCAATCCTGAAGCACTACTATACAAGGTGTATTCTCTACCCAAAGTAGGTCGAAGTCAACATCGTGCTTCAACCAAGATTTTCTTTAATCGTCAAACTTGATCGCACTTGTCATCCTGTCTAAACTTCACCGGCTTCCAAGAGTAACTTAGTAAGTGTAGATGCTATGACGGAGAATCCCTTTACTCTAATCGGCCGATAATGCACTCAGCCACACTCAAGAAACTTCTTACCTCCGGGTTACATTTCGAGGCGGTGTTTCCAACTCACACCGCCATAACTCCAAGAAGGTCAACACTAATACTTCAAGGACACAATATGGCATAGGAATGACACTTCCTTAAGCCAAAAATCACATTTACTTAACTTTGCAAACAACTTTTTCTCTCTCATGATATGCAACACTATCTTCAAATGTTGTTTATGGTCTTGTGCATCCTTATAATACACCAAAATATCATCTGTGAATACCACTACAAACTGGTCCAAATAAGGGTGGAATACCCTATTCATCAAGTCCATGAATGCAGCTGGTGCATTAGTCAACCTAAATGGCATTACTAAAAACTCATAATGACCATATCGGGTTCTAAAGGTTGTTTTCGAGACATCAACATCTTTCACCCAAAGTTGATAATATCCTGATTGCAGGTCTATCTTTGAAAAGACACTTGCTCATTTCAATTGATCGAATAGATCTTCTATTCTCGGCAAAGGATATTTATTTTTTATGGTTACCTTATTTATTTTTCAATAATCAATGCAAATCAAGAGAGTGCCATCTTTCTTTTTGACAAACAAAACCAGCGCACCCCAAGGAGAAACACTAGGTCGGACGAATCCCTTGTCCAATAGCTCCTGTAGTTGAGTCTTCAACTCTTTTGGTTTAGTTGGAACCATATGGTAGGGTGCCCTAGAAATAGGGGTCGTTCCAGGTAAAACTTTAATAGCCAGATCTATATCTCTTTCGGGTGGCAAACCCTGTAATTCCTCAGGAAAAACACCAGGAAATTCCTTTATCACCATAATATCTTCTAGATTTACCTATCCCCTCTTAGAGTCAAGCACCAAAGCCAAAAAGGCTTCACAACTTTTTCTATGAAACGCCGGGTCATGTGTGCCGAAATTACACTGACACGATCCATATCGATATATACTACGTACGCTACCTTCGACAAAGTCGTAACATTTAAGCACTACCGCTTTCTATCACAATCAACTATAGCCCAATGTTTGGATAACCAATCCATCCCCAAAATCAAATCAAATTCATGAAAAGGCAAAGCAATCAAATCAACCGAAAACTCTCTATCTTGAACCATTAGGTGACAATTCTTATACACTTGATTGACTCTAACACTGTGCCCTAGGGGACTGGTAACATGCATGTCATAAGCTAAAGGCTCTACTCAAGGCAATATTATCACTCAATTGTTAATGCATACATAAGAATGTGTGGAGCCTGGATCTAGTAAAGCATGCATTTCATTGTTATAAAGAGTGAAATTACCCACGATAACCCCTAGTGCATCCTGATCTTCACGAGCCCTCATAGCATAGGCTCGGGCTAGGGATGTAGTAGTAGGGTGATTCACTGTTTCCGATGCAATACTTCTTCTATGTCGCCTAAACCGCCGCCCTTGTCTCTATCAATTTAACAGTCGATGGAGGTACAAGGATCCTCCTCCGCTACTTCCCCGCGAGGATTTAGAACTCCCGCATCCTCGCGGACAATTCACTATAAGGTGGTTTATGCTTCCACATCCGAAACAACCCCTGCTATCCGTCTGGCTGGGCAACGTAACGATGTTTATACGCATGGCATTCACTTTTTCCTCGTCCTATTGAAGTGCCTCACCAAACCCTGTCATCAGAGGTCCTTGCCTTCATTTCCTAGTAGTTGAACCATCTACTGGTTCAACTTGAGACTCTCTAGTTCTTTTTCCTGAAGATGAACTACCCCTGGAGAACTTTCTCTCTGTTTTTCATTCCCGACTCATCATTTAAGATTTCTCAATTTTCATAGTCGCTTGCACTAGCTGATAGAAATTCACCACTTGCAATGATGTAACAAATTGTGGAGGTACCTTTTATAGACCTTTTACGCCCATCCTTAAACCGTTCACATCGGTTGTTTCAAGTAAAGAACTGTTCGTGCATTACAATTTTACCAGCGCTAAACTCTTTCTCATACTCCGCCACTGTCAAATAACCTTGTTTTAGATTCAAGAATTGCTTCCACTTTGTCTCTCGGTAATCATCGGTGACATACTTTGTCTGAAACTCTTGGACAAAGAAGTCCCATGAAATTGGGTCTGGAAGTAGTGGATTTCTTAAAACTAACTTCCACCAATCTTATGCCGCATTCCTCGTTATGAGACCGCACATTCACCATCCGTGTGGGACATTTCACTTCATCCGTAGCCCTGCGCCTCAAGCCAAAACTCAGCTTTATCAGACTCTTCCAAACTTGTACCATGGAATTCTTCTACTCCATGTTTTCTTACTGAATTAATGGGAGCTTTAGGGGTTGTGAGTCGATCTAAGACCCTTGCCTTATCCTAAGAAATTTTTAACAACGCTTCGGTTGACACACGTTCACCACTAACTAGCTCGCATTTTAATTCGTAGACAAATGGATCAAGGTTCATGATTTACCACTCTCGTGTTTCCTCCATGCCTTACTCGGGATTGGTCCATTCTAGACAATATTCAAAACAAGGACATCTGCATTAGGCCAACTCAATACTATGTAGATATGTTTTTAACCTAATAATTTTCCATAAACGTCTAAACCTAGGCTCCGATACCACTAAACTATAACTCCCCTTCCACCGACTGCGTCAATTGAGGGGACATCACACAGAACATAGAAATATTAACCTGACATCAGAGGGCCCATTTCAAACATATATTCATGAAGACATAAACTTGTAAAACTACCACCATAGTGGTGTTTAAATTGTCTTGTACATATATATGCCCGAGTCCAACTACTCGCTTCATACAAGTCGCACTATCTCCAAAATATTACGCTTACATTTTATTACAACAAAACCAACGTGGACCTACATCGTAAGGACTCCTACTTTGCGGTCGCCCCGACGGTGCGCGAGATGTCTCGAAGACTTTTTCAATACCTACACGAATGAAACACCCGTATGCTTCGCCGAGCGAAAACAGAGGCTGATATATGACCACTTAGGTGGTCCTCACCATGAGATATGTAAAATAATTTGCATAACAGAATGTTCAATATCTCGTAGGAGTACATAACAGAAGTTTTATATCAAAAGGTACCCGTAGGTACACTACAGAACAGAACTGAGATATGCCTTAGCATCAAGGTTGATTGCTTTTGTTTTCTTATGGTTCATTATTCAGATACTTATCATATAAATGTTTGCCTGCATAGACCTATAACAATGAATGAGAGGGACGCAACACAATAGGTACCCGAAGGTACTGCATGCGCATGTATCATAAGTGCCGGCATTGAACATACGTGTTCGCAAATATGAAACAAGAGTGTCAGAAGACTATGAACGAGTGTCGTGAAGATCAATGAAACGTGCTCGTCATAAGAAACAGAAGTAGTGGGTAGCACTAGACAGAAGTGTCAAAGCACTAAACAAACGTGCTTATTCATTCACTATCCGGTCTTAGGCAAGCATACAATTATATGTGTTTCAGAGCAATTCACATAGGTATTGTCAATATTCATGCCATCGTTCACCTCAATTGAAGTCCTAACAAAGGAGTAATGGTTCTAGAATTAACAAAAGGAAGGGGAAAAAAAATGGAACTTTAGGTTCGCCTAGGCAAAGGTAGGCGAGGACATTCGCCAAGGCAAAGCAACCTTCGCCGAGGCAAGGTAGAGACTGGGAAATTTGGGCTTCGGGTTCGCCTAGGCTTACAGACCTTTGCCTAGGCAAACAGACCTTCGCCTAAGCAAAGACCTTTGACACCTATCCTTCGCCTAGGCGAAGAATGTTGAGCTTGAGTAGAATGCTTCACATTTGAAGCCTTAAATCGAGGGGTTTTCAACCCAAAACCGTAACAAGACCACGAACCTCAAACCTTTAAATTCCCAAACTCGATCTAAAATAACACAAAGACGGGGAGAGTTAGGATGGGTTTCCTAACCTTAATTTTCGACCTTTCAACCTAGCTTCCCTTTTTTTCTTTTCCCTTTCTTCCTCTTTACTTGAATAAGTAGAGCCCTTCCAAATGGAGAGATAGAAACCTAGAAACTGTTTCTTCTTCTCCCCAAAACCAGATGCCCTAGAACTCCAAAGCTAAACAAGAATTCCTTCTCCTAGAAGACAAGTTATTGTCTTTATCTCATTTGGCTCAAATTATCCCTTTTCTATTTAGTCCTTCAACTCCCCTCAATTTGCAGCTCAACTTATTAATATTCTACTTTAACATATCACCTTTTTATCTTATGTCCTTTGAGTCCTTAATTGACTAATTACCAGTTTACCCTTTTACTTCTTTAATAATTCTGATTATATCCTTTTTCACATTGAACTACTAAATTCGTAACACACTTCACTTCTATTATATCCCAAACATGTCATAAAATTCATTGCAGATAATTAAATACAAGCAATATTCTAAGTCAAAATCCTTCACTTAGATCCTCTCCCCTCCGTAAACAAATTAAAGTTTATTCCATGGTTATCATCGTCCACTTGCTTTTGACTATTGCCACAACCATGGCTTGGCCCATTCATCAGTTAGACATCAATAACGCTTTTCTTCATGGTTATTTTCATGAGGAAGTCTATATGTCACCTCCCAGTGGCTACACCAAGGCTGCTCCTGGCCGGGTATGTCGCTTGTGCCGTTCTTTGTATGGTCTGAATTAAACAAGCCTCCCCCGTCAGTGGAATCTTGAGTTTTGTTCCAAACTCACCCAGTTTGGATTTACACAATCAACACATGACCTTGTCTATTCCTTAAAAAATCCCCTCAGTCTTTTTTGGCTCTTCTAGTTTATGTTGATGATGTGTTAATTACGGGCACTGCTAAGGCTGACATTATTCTGGTCAAGAAATTTCTTGATTTTGTTTTCACCATCAAGGACCTCGGTTATGCAAAATATTTTCTTGGTTTGGAGATTGCTTAGGTCCTGAGGTAAGGCAAGGGTTCATCAGCGTAAGTATGTCCTTGATATTATTCGTGATGCTAGCATGATACAAGCCAAACCTACTTCTATTCCCATGCCCAAAGGTCACAAATTTTCTTTGGATTCTCCCATCCTCCAAGAGCCTGATCTTTTATCGTAGTGATATTATTCGTGATGCTAGCATGATACAAGCCAAACCTACTTCTATTCCCATGCCCAAGGTCACAAATTTTCTTTGGATTCTCCCCTCCTCCAAGAGCCTGATCTTTATCGTTGTCTGGTTGGTCGTCTCTTATATATCACCATGAAGCATCCTGACATTACATTTGTTATACAGCAACTTAGCCAACATATTGCTGCCCCACGGCTAACTCATTGGGACACCTCTCGCCATTTGCCCGCCATTCACGGTTTCCTACCACTGGTTTATATTGATGCCTAGCCACAATACTCTTCACCTATTGCTCATCAGATGTCGACTGGGCTTCATGCCCAACTAACTCACTGTCCTTTACTGCTATTGCATTCACCTTGGTTTTGTTCTCCTTTCCTAATATATATATAGAAATATCTTGCCTTTTGATTCTGATTACAATATAACAAAAGACCATTTTTGTTACTTTCTTCCTCGGCAGCCTTTTACAGAGGTTCCTTCATGTTCTGAACAACTCGACGGTGCAGATTCGACGACTTCCTCTTCGTCAATGAGTACCACGGTTCTCGATGATTGTAATGATATTGCGTTGAGCGGGAGGGAACAAAACGCATTCAAAATCTGATTTTATGGAGGAGGCATATGCAGATTGGGGTTTCAAAGTGAGGATTTTTTGGAGGCCGTCAGATCAGGATTTCCAGGTCTTCCTGTCAGACTGTGACATTCAACTCCAATTTGTGTTTTTCTCGCAAGCGAAGCTGGGCAATGGCAATCTGTAGATGTTCTTTCTTTTTTTTTTTTTTTTTTTTTTGAAAAGAATCTGTAGATGTTCTTCTTTTGTTCTCCATGTTTTTTTAGTTGAAACAAGGAGCTTAAAAAAGTTTTTTAGTTGAAAAACCTTGTTTGATTTGAATCTTCATTATTATGATAAAAAAAAATATAAAAAAATTTGTAGAATATAGGTATAACAACATATTAACATATTTACAAAAAAATAAAATGATAAATAATTTATTATCATTCATACAAAAATAATTATTTTTGTTTATTTTATTTTATATAACTAAAATAGAATATATAAATTAATAATTTAAAAATAATAGAGGATGAAAAACAAACTTAAAATAATTTGTTTTTTGCAAATATTTTGTAATCTTCTATGTGGATTTTAAATTATTTTGTACAGATTCTAAAGTATAGCTTTATATAAAAAGCTAAATATTTTGGTTTTTTCTATTCAGGATAAATTTTCAAAAATTCATAAATATGTTATCCTTTTTCTAGACTTCTTTAAGAATAAATAATTTACAAATTGAAATTTCTTCCAATATCTTCATAGTCCAATATAAAAATATTCTTTCCGGAAATTCTATTTAATATTTTGTTCTTCCCTTCACTTTTTAAATTCAAAACTGTGAGATTTTGCTTCCTTGCAAAATAATATTTTTTAATACTTTTTCATACTTTATTTTTTGGGTTTTCATACATTATTCATGACTATTCAATACTTAAATTTTAAACCGACCCATTTAATTTCATTTATACTAGTAGTTTAACATGTATTTTCTAATTCTACCTCTATTCAAAATATAATTTGAATTTATTTTGAGTTATAGAAGCTACATTTTTTAAGTCTTCTTATACTCATTATGATCAGAGATAATATCTTATTTAAGTTTAATAAATTTTTTATATTTATTAGTATTTCGAATCATCCAATAAAAATAACAATAATGAAGATATATCACACTATTAGAAGTAATTCTCAAATATTATTCTCATCTGAATTAAACTATAAAACACGTCTTAAAAACCTATATAACACCATAACATAAACTAAAAACAATAAAAATATCATTAACGTAAAATCATAAATAATAATGATAATAATTCTGTGTCAAGATGGAGAAAAACCAAAGTAGGAGTTGGAAAAATGTTGGGATGGCATGTGATAAAGCCACGACAGTCTATCGTTTAGACTGAAAATAAAATAAATGCGCTTCCCTCTAAATAATATCCAAAGCGAGGTCGAAGAGGAGGCTTAACAGAAAGATGTTGCACACGAACAGGTTTCATAAGAGAATGCATAAAATGTCGACTGTAGTAAATTGAACAGGAGCTTTAATAGAAATTGAATGACTTTCTCCCAAAAATAAGGCTACGTCCCCCAAAACCTCTTCCCAAATCGCATTCTTTGAAAATTCATGCATGTACTTATTTATCACCCGTAGTAGATCTCCTTCAGGAGATTCCACCAAATATGACTCCCAAGGAGATTCCACCAAACTCGTTTTGAGTGGAATGGAATTTGTCTTAGTTTAATATCGTCACTGTTAACCTCACAAGAAAAAAGGAATCCGGATCTATCTAATAAATAGAATAGCTCATTTATGCAAATGATATCTTCCACACCTTGCCACTCTTTGTAAGTCCAATCTTTGTCACCTGATCTAATAAAGGCTATCATGTGTTTAATACCACTATTATAATCAATATTATCAAAATGACCATCAGGTAGAACATAACTGGTATGCCTCACCATGAGGACAAAGTTATCCTATTCGCATCACCAGACACCTCTCCTCGGAGGGTGACGAAATATATTGGTTTTATTAAGCTTTCCAAAAGCTATTAATTTTGGAATCATAAATTCATATTTGGATATTGATGTTTCGAGAGGAGGAAGATGTATGAGTTTTCCAGAGAATAGGTTGTAGAGGATTACCTTATAACCACAGAGAAGAATCAACCAGCCATGAGAGCATCCTTCACACCTCCCATATTGCCCTGGAAACTTAAACTCAACCAGACTTTTCCCTTGCATTATGTCAAATAAACAGAACCTCTCTTCCCCAATATTTCCGCTGGTGGGAGCCAATAACAATGGGACACCACAATGGAGTTTATGCTTGGACTTTAAATCTTCAACTTTTACACCAAATGCGTGTTCCAATGGAATGCCAATGTAGTTCGAATTGGACGGCCAAGCCATTATTTCAGAAAATGATGAAAGGTTAGGGTTTCACTCTCCATATTTATAGATTTTAATAGTTTATTTTTTTTTAATTATTTCATTTTTTTAATGTTATTTAATTATTTCTATATGTAGAGAATCCGCCCTTAGATTTATTTATTTTAAATAATTGATAAACTTGTGTTTTATCCCATTGATTTAGGAATAATCATAAAGAAGGTATAAAAAATTAAAAAATATATGGTTCACTCTTGGATTTCATAGAAAATAATGGATTAAAGGGGCCCTCAACTTTTTTTGTCATTTTTACTATTGTAATATTTAAAAAGTTAAGAAAATGTTTTTCTAGTATTTAGTTTCACAAAGAAAAAAAAATTAAAACTTATTCAACTGATTATATTTTTTAAAATTATTTAATAATTATAGAAATGAATAAATAAAATAATTTAAAAGAAGTGTGGGGAAATAAAATATTGAGTTTAAATATATTTTTTATATTTTATTTTTACACATCAATTTCATACGAAAAGAAGGGAAAAATTATTGGTTTTTTTTTAATCGAAAACAAATAATTGGTTTTATACTATAAAACTAAAAATGACAAAAAAAATTAGTTGAGTCATAATTGAGGGGGCAAAAATGACCTTTAACTTGAAAATAATAATGTTTCAAGTATGGTAGTACTTAGGTACTATCTAAATATATTGTAAATACCACCTTTACACTATTCATTATGGTTGTACCTAGAACATTAGGGTAATACTTATAATTTATTAAGATAATACCTAGATACTAGCATACTTAAAATACGATTATTTTCTATAAAATCGAACTAAGTCATATATTTTACATTCTTTATACCTTCTTTATAATTATTCTTAAATTAATGGGATAAAACACAAGTTTCTAAATAATTTTTATATAGATTTATTTTCTTTAATATAATATCATGGATAATAAATATTCTTTTCGTAATTACATTTCATTTCTAATAAATTTATTAAAAAGGGATTTTTTTTTCCTCATTTGAGTTTTAAGAACTTCCATATTAATAAATAATAATAACAGTAAGTATTTATGATAAAGAATTGCAATAGTCTTATCGTTTTAATTGAAATAAAATGCACTCTTATGGAAATAAGAAGTGAGAGGAGTGGGTGGATGTTTTTGCAATTTTTTCAAGAGATTTTATATTATTTTGAAAATATTATACCATTAATTAAGATATTTTATACCATATTAAATTTTAATTTGACATTTAATAAATTTTTATAATTCTATCGATGGAGACAGGTTTGCATATGAAATAAATACCTATCCACAAATCAAAAGTATCCCTAAATAGAAAAAAGCTAACAAAAACTTCTCTAGAATGTTCTCAAATCATTGTTTTCTTTTTATATCTGGGCTTTTTTTCCAATATGGATATCGTAAATATAATACAAATATGAAATCTTAGGTATTCTAAAAAAATTTGATTTTTTTTTTATATTAATTTGGATATCATATCACCCTCTAAAGTTTTAGCACTTTTTGATTTATCTTATTTCTAAATCACAAATTTATTTCTTTTAAAAACAAATTTTAATTGTTTTATAAAATATTTTATTTTTAATTTATTTCCACATTATAGATTAAACATCTTCTTAAAACGTTTTTTAAAAGAAATAATTTAGAAATTTAAATTCTTTTGGATAGGAAGTTGAAATTTTCTTTAAAATCACTTTCACAAAAATTTCCACAATTCTATTTTATTCTTTCAACATTCTTCATATTTTTTCCATATATTGTTCAATGTTCACTTTCAAATAAAATATTATTAATTTTTTTTTCTTCATATTTTAATCAACTTTCTTTCCTACATTTGCTTGAATAATAGTAGTTTAACATGTACCTATGTTGCAAGTGAGTGATATTATATCTTTATTTTTCATTTTGAATTCAAATTCAAATTAAGTTGAATTTATTTTTTTATAGTTATATAATTTGTTAGGTCTTTTTAATTTGTATACTCATTATAATCAGAGATAATATCTTATTTAAGTTAATATCTTCTTTTAAAAAAAAGTTAATATCTATAAATTATTTTTTACATCTATTTCGAAATAGGTAACGGTGAAAGAAAACCATAACCACCATTCTCTCATTTTCTCTCATATTTTTTTTCTTATAACCTATTTTTTCTTCTAAGCAAAAGGTGAAAGAAAACCCTAGCCACCTTCTCCTCATTTTCTCCTCTATGCCATTTTTTTCTTGTAGCCTATTTTCTTCAGACAAGAAGGGGTAATTTTTTTACCATTATTGACTTGAAATCACTCATGTTTAATAGCGATTATTCCAATGTACATTTGTGCTTTATTTTGCTTTGCTTTGTATCTTTGTGGGGTGATTAAGATAAGTAAGACAGATTTGATCAGTTCAATATGTTGAAGTGGAGTTGCAATTACAGATATTCTAGTTAATATTTTATAAACTTTATGTTGATCGGATATTGAATGTCTATTGCAAGTTTAATAGTTTAAAAAGGGATATTTTTTGGTTTGAATCGTGCCATGTTTTTAATAATAATGAAGACATTACACTAATAGAAACTATTCTCAAAATTATTCTCACCTCGAACAAAATATAAACACAATCATGAAAACCTATAAACACAATAACAAAAATTGATCAAGAGTCAAATTTCTAAAATTTAGTTTTCAAAATATCTTTTAATCAAATCACCTATCTAACATTTCCCATGTTTTTCTTGAAAAATAATCCATTTTGGGTAAAAATGACCTTACCTATTTCATGTATTTACATTAATTTTTAAAGGAAGGGTTACTTTGCAAGAAAACAAAAAAGGGTCAAATTGATAAAATGATACTAAAAATTGATAAATGGTCAAATTTCTAAAATTTAGTTTTCAAAATGCCTTTTAATCAAATCACCTATTGAATAAAAAAAAAAAAAAAATCCCTTACCCTTTCATGTATTTACATTATATTTTTAAAATAAAGGGTTACTTTTGGTAAAGAAAACAAGAAATGTATTTTGCCAAAATGAGGCTAAATTCATAAAGGTCAAATTTCTAAAATTTAATTTTCAAAATATCTTTTAATCAAATCACCCATATAATATTTCTATGTTTTTCTTGAATATAAACCATTTTGGGTAAAATGACATTTTCATATTTACATTACTTTTAAAATAAGGGTAAGAAATGTATTTTTGTCAAAATAATGCTAAAATTGATAAAGGGTCAAATTTCTAAAATTTAGTTTTCAAAATATCTTTTAATTAATTCTCATGTTTTTTCTTGAAAAATAATTCATTTTGGATAAAAATGACATTTTCATATATTTACATTATCTTTAGCCGCTCGCTGATTGAAATTGACAAGTAATCATGAAATCGAGTCGATTCACCCCTAATCAACAGAAGATTTGGTAGCATATATAATCAAATTCTCCTCATAGTTGATTATGACTAATCGTATCGGCGGGAAAGCTACAAATCGTAACTTTTTTTGAAACGCTGCTTTAAAAATATGAAAATTTCCATTTTTATCCTTCTCTCCTATAAACCTTTCATAAATCTTACTTCAATTTTCTTCTTTCCATGCAGAGTGATGTTATTTCGCTTTTTATATTGATGAAATTCACATTCATTTTCTTTTTTTCCTATTATTGTTAAGTGAATATATGATTTTTTCCCTTTAATTAATAATATTATGTTTCTCTCTGACAAGATTTCTCATCCCAAGCATATCTAATTTTAATTTCTTTGAATGATCAAAATTGTTTTTTGATAATATATAAATTTTTAATTTTGAGATAATATTTTTATTTTTAAAAATATTAGTTTTCATAATTAATATTACCTATTTGGTAAATAGCAAATCACTGGATATATTAGTTTCAAAAAAACTTTATATTTAGTAATCGTTTTGAATAATATTTTTTTATTCTTAAAATAAAAATAGAGTAATGGAAAAATGATAAATTTGAGATATTTTTATCCAATACTTTAACGATAATTTTAATTTCAAATTTTATCCTTAATTATTTTATATAAAAATTTATTTTAGTTTATTTGTGATATTAAATTTAGTCATATTATAATATGATAAAAGTATAGCTCAAAATAAACTCTACATTAACACCTCAGAACCCTCTCCGCCGGCGGCTCCCAAATCGACCGAGTCGGCGCGGAAAACTCTACCTGGAACGATAAGTTCTTCCCGATTTTCTCGATTACCTGGAGCTGGAGGAGGCCGTTCTGATTTTCTCGCCTGTGACACCTCCGCCGTCGGAGTCATCCGCGATCATCTCATCGGCGCCGTCCGTATCCTTATCAGCAACTGCCTGCCGGACCGGAAAATTCGCCGCAAGATCTCCCTCCATCACTTCGTCCAGATCCAGCTATCTCCTCCGGGAGTAGTCTCTTTGGCGTTCTCAACGTGGATGCGGCGGTGCTCAACGCCTCAGACTGGAATTACGGCGATCGACCACCGCGATCTAATGGGACAGAGCCTCCGGCGCCGACGCGGCCGCCGGCATAGAACGGCGAATCTTGTGCAGATTCTGCTGATTACTCGGACGGTGCAGATTCGACTACTCCCTCTTCGTCAACAGCATCGACGGTCCTCAAGGATTGTAATATATTGAAAGAGGTGGCGGGAACAAACGCATTCAAATCGGACGGCGGAGGAGTGCTCTGCGGGTTGGGGTTGCAAAGGAGGATTCATCTGAGTCCGTCAGATCAGAATTTCCAGATCTTCCCGCCAAACTTCAAGAATATCTGATGAACGTTCAAGATCGCTTCAACTCCAATTTGTTTTTTTACAGACAGTTTAAACTTTACGGTTGGGTCGTGCAATGGCAATCGCATTTAAAATATCCTATATATCTGGCCGATATAGCTGACAGTTTCGACACCTACATCTGACGATCGATATATCACCGATATATCTACTGAAATCGAAATATCGTTTCAATGCGACACGCTACACTATACTTTAATTTTTTAAATATCCGAGATATATTTAACCTGAGATATATTTGTTCGGGCCAGATTCAAATCATGATCATTCAACTAAGCATGATTGATCACAATGCTTAATTCGATATATCGATATTCATGTAAAAATATCCACCGATATATCTCCGATATATCCGTAAAATCTAAGTACCGATATATCCGTCAAAACCGATATTTTCATCCTTGATGGCAATCACATAAATTCCACCGTTTTCAAAGAGCCGCTGACAAGCGGGTGACGAATGTAAGTGACCCCAGCCACTGAAATCTTGCCACGCCACGTTTGGAGGTGAAATCATCAATTTTTTTTATTACTTTTTTTTTACTTTTCCGATTGACTTATATCACCAGCCTCAATTTTTATGGGTGATTTGATTCTATCAATTTTTTTGCATGATTTTAACAAAAACATCTTCTTTTTTTTTTTTTTTTTTTTGAAAAAAATAACCTTTTTCTAAAAGAAAATGTAAATATATGAAATGAAAAAAGGTATTTTTGTTCAAAATAGATTACTTTTTAAAAAAAAACATGGGAATGTTCTATTTGTTGTCTTTTAACCACATATTTCATTTTTACCTTATAAGATTATGATATAGTATAGAAAAATAAACTCAAATTTTAAACCAAAAAAAAAAAAATTGAAATTAATTTAGGATTACTTTTCAAATATTGATTTAAACTCCGTATTTTGCGCCGGTATGCATATGGCGCATGTTAGGTGCCAGCGTCATTGTGTGACACAGTCACACACCCAGACTCGCACTTATTTTTCCATTACCACCATCACCAATCGAACTCCGTGGGACATTAGACACGTGTCTAGTTTTCCTTTGCCTTGGCATTTTCATTGTCATTTCGCAATTTGAATTTACCAAGGAAAACGAAGAAAATAAAAGACTAGAGTCATGATGTCCTAAAATGATGATTTTTTTTCTCAAATGAGGGCATCTTTGTTAAATTCATAGGTTTTTTTTTAAATGTATAAATTTTGTTGATTTTGGTGGTAAGTAATGTAATCGATGAAAACACATAATTGAAAGCCACAAGCAAATCTTACCACGTGAACATTCAAGCTTAATGAAGAAAAATAATTGGGGCCGCATCTTCTTAGAATACCTGTTTTCGCATACGTAATATAACACGAACAAGACGGATACGCAGCAAACTTTGATCGTATTAATCGGGCTAACACAAAACCTATGATGGAGCTAACCATCAATGACACAATTACTCATCGCAAATATGCCGATAAAACACGTCAGAATAGTCGGTGATAAAACACGAAAAATAAAGGCAACCTAAACGGCATTTAAAAGCAAATCACTACTTTAAACGAAACACATACCTAAAAAAAATGATATAATGAGTGATTTTAAGCCAAGAATTGTCAACAAATCACTCATCCCCTCTAACGAACAAATGTTTGAAAAAGATAGCAGGTGTAACGATGACTAGGGTTTTCAGATAAAAGTTTTTATCAAATCCATTTTTTTTTTTTTGAAGATAAAAAAAATTTCATTGATTCCAACTAACAATACATCGATATAAACATATAATCAAAATCGCTAAAAACCATAAATGATGAAACAGCATCCAGGTTAATATCATAATGAAACTATTCAAAGCCTATATGTTTGATAGTTAAGTCTACACATTTGATATTACTATTATGACTAAAATACTTTTGACTATAGTTATACAACATATCGACAACCATTGATTTAATTTATTGTCTCTGATCGTATATACTTTGCTCGTTCTAATCGTCTAAACACAAATAAACGCTACACCACGACGACAAAAATCAAAATGTCCTATATTGAAAAGACACAACCACCCGCCGCACCAAGACGATGACAACCACACGAAAGCGATGACTAAATCATGAAAAAAAACATATAAAAACCTAGATCTGTATAGAAGAACCACTTTATTGAAAAAAATATGGAAAAGAGGTGTACATTGAGTGATTTCAAGTCAAGAATAACAAAAAAATCATCCCTTCTAACTTAAAAAAAAAAAAACTAGCAGAGAAAAAGGTGAGAGAAATTGAAGGAAGAGTTGGCTGAGTCCTTTGATATGAAGGATCTTAGCCTAGCCAAACAAATTTTGGGGATGGAGATCATTCGTGACGGGAAAAATAGAAGGCTATGGTTGTCACAAGAAAGATATGTTGAACGAATTCTTGAAATATTCAACATGAAAGGCTGTATTAGCTAACACACTTCAGATCATTTCAAACTCAAGAAGAGGTCAGGCCTTCACTGGAACAAAGAAAACAAAAAAAATGGTTGTTATTCCATATTCACAACAGAGGGAAGTGTCGTGGTATGCTATGGTATGTATTAAGGCTTACATTGCTCATATGCAATAGGGGTAGTGAATAGATTTCCGCAAATCTCTGCAAAGAGCACATTGGGAAGCAAGAAAGTGATCTTCAACATTCGAGGGGAACTTCCAAACTTTGTTTAAGTTTTGGAAAATGAAAACCAGTTCTTGAAGGCTACACAGATGCAGATATGGCCAGTGACCTTGATGGTAAAAAATCTACATCCGATTATTTGTTTACTTTTGTATGGGGAGTCATATCATGGCAATCCAAGTTGTAAAAATGTGTGGCTTTATCCACAACGGAGGCTGAGTATATAGCTTCCATCGAAGCTAGAAAAGAGATAGTATGGATAAAGGCTTTTTTCAAAGAATTGGGTCTACGATAAGATGAGTATGTGGTATATTACGACAACCAAAGTGCAATAAACTTGAGTAAGAATGTCACCTATCACTCCAGGACAATGTATATCGAAGTCAGATATCACTGGATTCGTGATGCTACAAAATGAAACGCTTTCAATTGAAGAAGATTCACACAGACAAGAATGCAGCCGACATGATGACAAAAGTCATTCCAAAACAGAAGCTAAAGTTCTGTTCCAAGCTCGCAGACATGGAATCCGGTTAAGAATTCAAGTGATTTCCTCATTCCGTTGTTGAATGGGTCTGGAGGGGGAGATTTATGGGGTCCATCCCCATTTAGTTTCTCCTCATGGCTTATTTTTTCTTTGGCCCCTTGATTTGTGCCTTAAGACCTGGTTGCCTTCTCCATTTGTTTTGGTTTTTTTTTCTTTCTTTCTTTATTTTCTTTTTCTTTTTCTCTCCTCTTGCCTTAAATCAAGCCACCATTCCCGGATTTTCTCTCATTTCAATATAAACGAAGGCAAATAAAGGCTTTAGACATCATGTCTCATTGAAGAAGAAGAAGAAGAGAGGAGTAGAGAGGAGAGGGTGAGAAAGTGAGAGAAAAATATAGAGAGACTCAATTGAGAAGGTTGTTCTGAATTGAGGAATTTTCACACCGGGGGGAGTGTGAGGTTATCTCTATTTCTGAGTATACCAAGCATCAGTATATTCTGGGAGAGTTGTACTCAGATACCACTTTGTGATAGTGAAGAATTGTTTGAATTTGTCCCGTGGTTTCTTCCTCACTCAAGGATTTTCCTACGTAAATATGGTGTCTCTTTCATTTCGGGATTATTTCCCTCGCATGAGACTATTCATGTATATGGTACTATTCGCGTGTATGGTGTTCATAAATACGATACTATTCATCCAACGTCAACAAAAACTACCAGAGAGTAGTGTCGGAGCAATAGAATCAGATCATTCGAGCACCTAACAAGTGGTATTGGCTGTGAGCCTGTGTTATCAACAAGTTCCCACCCACCAGAGATACTCCGGGGTTGTCGCCCTCCACCCAAGGCTCGGGATGTGTGAGAGGAAGACGCTGGGTTATCCTATCGGTTGTGAAGGTTGGTGATGAATTTATGGAGTTCCATGAAAGCCTCATCTCATAAACTAGCTTTTATGCATCGAGAGAAACAAGATCGTTCTAAAAGCAGGTTAGACCGAGAGGGAGAGATTGACTTGCCATTAAAATTGATTGGTTGCTTGAATGAAAAATTGGGAGGAAGGAGTAGGAATTTATAGGCACATATGTTGCACTATACTATATCAAAAAAATTTATATTCTACACGTTTTGTGGAAGAACATTACAAGAAAATTAAGATGTGATAGACTTTTTGGTACGAGACCATAAAGACTTGCCCAGTTGGTAGGAAAGTGGTTATTGACCACTAAAGTACAGCGGTGGAAGAAGACCAAGGAAATTAACACAACTAATGGTTATGTGTTAGATATCTGAACAACGCCTTCTATTTTTTTACTATATATAAATACAAAGAAATGACTATTTTTACAAAGTAAAGGATGATTTGATTGAAAAACCTTTTGAATTTTCGAAAATTTTTATCTCATTAATTTTGACAAAAATACCTTTATTATTTACTTGTAAAAATAACTCCTTCCGTTTAAAAGATCCATGTAAATACACAAAATAGTATAGGGCATTTTAGTCTAAAATGAGTTATTTCTCAAAAAAAAAATATGGGCAGACTTAGGACTTGTTTGTTTACCGATTTTAAAAAATGTTTTTTGTTCTCAAAAACAAGGAGAGCAAAGAAAACAAAACAACATGTTTGGTTTTCAGCCTTTTTTTTTTTTGAAGAACATAGAAAACACAAATTCAAAAATTTGTCAAAAACACCCTATATTAACACAATCTAGCAAGTATCTCAAATCTTAGAATCATACCAAGTATCAAAATTTTGTCAAAGAACCTATATTGAGAATGAAAGCCAACTAAAAGGGATCCATGAGAGGTAAGTTGTCTATCTACTTTACTTAATATGCTTTATTATCCAATAGAGATTTTGGTTTTATAATGCATTTATTGTGTTGATCTTGGATTGTTGATCAATTATTTTTTGCCTCAATAAATGCTCTTAGTTTACAAAATATTCAAATAGTATATGCAAGTTAATAGATAATTTGATTATGAGACACTAAAAATTGTAATGCAAATTAGAAAAAGGCAGATCTTGTAAATCACAGTGTAATGAATCACATTGACTTTTTTATATGTTGCGCTCTATTATATTTTGATTTTTTGAGTTCAGGTTATTAAAATGGAATGATTTTTTCTTTTGCAGAATAGCCTGAAAGAACTCTGGTCACTTCGAAATCCGCTCCTTCCTGAAGTGTTTGACAATCACAATCGATATTAACAATCAAGTAATCCCTGTAATGGCCTTAAGGAAAACTCAAACTAGTGACAATTGAAGATCAAACTTAAGGTTGAATCGATCAAATAATTCCTGTAACGACCTTAAGGGAAACTCAAACTAGTGACAATTGGAGATCAAACTTAAGGTTGAACAAATCAAGTGATTCCTGTAATGACCTTAAGGGAAACTCAAGCTAGTACAATTGGAGATCAAACTTAAGGTTGAACCAAACGAGCTACCCCTTGGGATTCTAAACAGGTCATATTTAGGTTGTTGTGTTAGTTGCACACTTGCTCCATTTCTCTCCCAACATGAATGAAACTCACTGACTTTGATATTTTTTTTCACTATTTAAAAAATTTTCAGATAGAGCTTGAGAGGAACTTAAACAAAAGAACAGAGAAGAAGAATGGAAAAGGTGAAGGCTAGCTTTTGATATATGTTGGAAAAATCACATGTTTATATATTGTTACTCTCTTTTGCTTCAGACAAAAATAAATAAATGAAATGAAAAACCCTGTTTGTGATAACACTTTCCTTGTGTTCTTGGATCATCATCATCATCATCCTAATCATCTATAGAAACAATAACACAGCAACAAAACCTAACAATGGGGGAAATCTCTAGAAACAACAAAACCAATCTCAGAAAAATTGAAAATATAACCCATAAACATTACACATTAAGTACATCCCCCTACTTTTCATAACAAATGGTTTCCCCATCCCCCATTGGCCTTGAATCTGGCTCCTCTCTCCACCACCACCTTTAGCCTTGAATATTTACAAATCTATGACTATATCAATAAAAAAAACCTCAAAAACTCCTAAATCAATGCACTAAAACCACACCCTCTCATCATTTTCTTAAACTCATCAGGATCCATCTTCATCAACTTTCATTATCATCACTAGATTTTGAAAGTGAAAAATTCAAAGTATATACAGTTTAGATAGTGAAATAGATAACCAAGAAACCATATTTATGGTATTAGAACAGAAACAAATGCAACCTCAAAATGTTTTCATAAATCAAGAAAAACTTACAAAACCCCAAGAAGTAAACTTAAACCATATAATTTTTGGAAAGACCCACAAATTCCTCCTAATAAAACTATGAACTATTGTCAGTACAATGACAAAACAAACTATTGTAATGTATGTATTGACATTTTTATGGTATTTATTCATACTCATGCGCAAAGAGCAGGTACTGTTCCACATGAAGGCCATTATCATCCCGATCAGGATTTGAAGTGCTAGCTACAAAAAAGAAAGAAAAACCAAAACCAAAACCAAAATTTTAAAAAAAGAAAGAAAATAAGAGATACGAAATAAATAAAATATTAGTAAACAATAAAAATATAACATCCCATTATTCCCATACCACTTTGAACTCGTTTACCATTGAACAATTAGTACACCGTGTGGCATGTAGACACATCGATGTCTCATTTCCAAGTTGTGACCAAAACATAAGCGGAAACGAAAACAATCGGTCATTTTCTTGAACTAGCCTTGTATTTGCCCTGTTCCAATTTGATTTAGTTTAAAAAAAAAAAGCAGAATAAATAAATTTAGGTAATTAAAAATTAAAATAAAAAGAAATATGGAAAGACAAACTTACACTAATTGTACACAAAAAAATTTGGGTAAAAGATGTTCTGAAGAGTGCAAATGTTCAAATGTTTGATATCACTTGGTGGTCGGTGCAAAATGGCACCCTGCAGTTCGTGCATGATAAAACCCTCGTGTATGTGGGAGCCATAGTGAGTCTCCAAGCAGTCTGAATCTCACGTCCATAAAAAGCTTCATATTCAGGACCTGTCGGCAAAACTTGAGGCCAACTCATGCGTAGAGGCATCTGTATTCAGCAAAAAGAGTTCAAACATGAAAAAGAGTTGTTAAATAGCAAGCTGGGGTTGAAAGCTTTGATCACAAGGTTGAGAAAATAGTAATAATTAATGATATTAATAATAATAAAATTAATTTGAAAGTTAGAAATAGGCTTTAATCAGAAAGGAATGGAGTTAGAAATTTTGGGCCTGTTTGGTAACAATTTTTTTTCTTTGACCAGTTTTTGAAAATTGTTTTTTGCTCTTGAAAAAACAAGAATAAAGAAAACACCTTTGATTCACTTTTTAAAAAACACAAAACACATACAAAAAAACACACAATTTTCAGAGAAGAACGATTTTAGAGACCACAAATATGGTGTTCCCAAAACATGATACAATCAAGGGAATTGCATCTAATCCCATAAGAAACATCTTATGCCACAAATGGGGATTTTAAGTTTGAAGAAACATTCAAACCAAGTAAGTATTTCTTTTCTCTCTCTCTAGTTTGAAGCATGTGATATGTTTAGGAGTGAAGAAAATCTTTAAGAGAAGAAAGGTAAGTGAAAAGGTTTTGTAATGTTTTTGGAGATTTATGATATCTCCTTATGCAACTATTTAATTGCTTTAGAATTTGGACATATTTGAGATAAGAGAATGATCTACAATCTGAATGGTGGAGACTTGTTTTTAAGGTTTGAGCTAGAGAGCATTCTGTTTGAAGAAAACAGCTTTTAAATTAGTTTTAATTTTGCAAGTGACTGTAAGCCTTTATTCTCCTTATTCAACCATTGGATTTCTTTTAATTTTAGATATATTTGAGAAAGGACATTGATCTACGATCTGAAGGGTTTAGATCATGTTTAGAGGTTTCAAATGAGAGTTATATTCATTTAGAACAAGTAGTTTTTGAAATCAGTTTCAGTTTTTGTAAGCTAAGTGTAAGCCTTTGTTCTCCTTATTCAAAGGTTGGATTGCATTGAAATTTAGTTATGTTTTATATAAGACTTTGATCTAAATTATGAACGGTGAATATTGGAATTTAAGACTTGGAAGCAGATATTGGAGCAAAACTGTGGTAGTGATCAAACTACATTTAAATTAGTTTGGAAAAGAGAGTAATAATTGAGGGTAAATTATTCAAAGAGTAATAATAATAATAATAATAGTAAGTTTAAAATAATAAATAAGTAAATTAAAATAATATTGGAAATAAGTAAATTCAAAGAGTAATAATTAATGATTTTCTTCGCTTTTATTTGTTTAGGTGACGTAGACTCTTAATTGAGTTTAATTGTGGAATTGTATCATTCAAGACTTTTGAGTTGCTTTGAGGTAAGGAAGATTAATGTAGTTTTTCCTATATAAACACAATATCTTGTTATTATATGTAATTTTGAGTTTTGGAAATTTCTATTTATTTAAATCATATGCATGGATCAAATACATGTTTTGTATGGAAAATAGGCACGTTTGTTTAGTGCTTTGCGCCTCATCTAAAGGTCACGACATTTATGTTTCGTAGATGTGCATGTCTGCTAATGCTAAGACTCTCAAGATAAATACAACACTTCTTCATAGTAGAACTTGAATACGGGTCTATCTCGATGGGTCGCCCGATATTCTTGGAGGGTCGGCTATGAAATTAGCGTACTCGAATAGAATCCAGCCTATCAAGTTCTACTAATTGGCCCGTAGAGCTCCATCCAGCAGTCAGCCAACCCTATTGGCCCCAAATTTGACATATATACACACACACACACACACACACACACACACATTACACACACACACACACACATATATATATATATATATATATATATATGCGTATATATATATATATATATATGACTTATTGAGGATTTTTCTAAAAACCCTATGGCTAATTATACCATGAAGATGAAGATTAAGGGCATAGTGGATTTCATTTGAAACTTTGGATTTGTAGTTTTTAAGATATCATTTATTTGTTACTTTATTGTTTTTAGTACTTTGAATATGAACATGTTTATTAGTCTTGTTTATTAAACTTTGACATGTTTATGATTTGATGTTTCATTTTTTATCATGACACTTTGAACTTGATTATGGTTGGTACTCTTACACTCTAATTATTATGTGATTGTAGTTAGTTGCTTAATAGCTACTAGTTAGTTCGCTATAAATTTATACGATGTTTAGCATTATCTACGTTCATTTAAGACTTTAAATATTATTATATTGTCTAGGCTTCATCATTTATGCATTAACTATTCTTAAACACTTGTGTGTTGTTTTTTTATTTGAAGAATGACAAAATTAGATAAATTACAAATTTTAGCATTTTTTAAATTTCAGCTCCCTTAGTCTGCGCCGGACGGCCGGCCAGGTTGGTCAAAGTCGACCCAATAAATGTGGGCCAACCGGTCTAGCCTGCTTGGCCTCGTTGTACCACCGGGCCGGGCTAGCCTGCTTCCCGCCTATACTCATAAGTACACGACTCCCTCGCTTCTCGCGGCTATGTGCACGTCTGCTCAATATCGTATAGCATCTTTTCGATACCTATTATGTTAAGGCCCTTTCTCATTCATTGTTACCGGTCTATGCTGCATAAACATTTATATGATAAGAATCTGAATAATGAACCATAAGAAAGTAAAGTAATCAGCTTTGATGCTACAACATAATCTCGCCATTCAGAATGTACCTACAAGTACCCTCAGACAAGATTTCTATTCCTCAGATCTCTACTTCGGAGATATGATAATTCCCCGACATATGAATCGATGTATATGTATACTCAATGCGGACCACTATATGGTCATATATGATTATCGGCTTCCACCGCTTACAATTTGAAGAAGAGCTGCCATCCGCGTAGTACTAAGAGGACATTCGAGTATCTGCATTTACTGTGGCCAACACAGCATTAGGAGTACACCACATATAGGTTTTTGACTCTGTTTGTAGTGTAAATGTAATATTTTGCAGATAGTGGAACTTGTGTAAGTATAAGTAAATGGGACTCAGGAATATATGTACATGAACAGTTAAACACCGCTACGGTGGTCGTATTACAAGTTTTATTTCATTATGAAATTATATATGAAATGGGCCCACCAATGTTAGAAAAGTAGGTTAAAGAGTCTCAGTCCCGTGTGGCGTCTCCTCAACCGCTTGGGCGGGGGCAGGGGTGTTACAATTTTGTGATATCAGAGCCTAGGTTTAGGCGTTTCTGGAAAATTATTAGGTTAACATGTACCTACATAGTAATGTGTTGGCCTGATGTGGATGTCTTTGTTTTCTAAATAGGATGGACCGTCCCGCAACCCTCGCCAAGAACCCGCTTGAAAGTGCTAACCTGGGCGGAACAATGGTTATCGCTTCGATCCTTTTCGACAAGTCAAAAGTGAAAGCAATGTCCCTAATGAGCCAAAAGAAGCTTTGTTAAAGATTTCATGATATTTGCTCTGCATTGTGAGCTACGACAATCCCGAAGCTCCAATAGATATGATGAGGAGACATGGAGCTGGAGGAAGTTCCATGGGATGTTTCGAGAACTGATAAAGTCGAGTATTGGCTTGAAAGGCTTCAAAGGGTATCGAGGAGTGAGATTCCTCCTAAGCAAAAGTAGTTGAGGCGGTCTCACTTTTTACAAAGCGAGGCTTATGATCAGGAATCTTCACTCTGAAGTGTCCAAGGTTTCCTGACCCTAAGTGCCCCTGGAATTTCTTTCTGCCTAAGAGTTCCCGCAAAGTATGTCACCGATATGTACAAGGAGCCAATGGAAGCAATTTTCGAATTTCCAGCGTATGAAGCCTACGCTGGCCGAGTATGAAAAGAATTTAGCTTATCTTAGCAAGTATGCTCCAGAGTTCGCTCAATAAGTGACATTTCGTGTAGAAAATTTGAGGATGGTTTGAATGAGTCTATTAAGAGATATTTAGCACATGTGACTTCTCTCCAACAGGTGAATTTTTATTAGTTGGTACAAGCTGCTATGAAGGTGGAGAGGTTTGAAACAAGTAGCAAAGAAAAGTTTCAAAAGAAGAAGTTTTCAAGAGGAGCTTCTTCCTCCTCAGGGAAAAGAGCTAGGAATCCCCACCAATCGTTGTACAACCTTGCTTGGCTAAGAGAACAGAAGGCAAGGGCCTAATATGGCACTTAGTCCTAGTAGAGGCACTTCAATCAGATAAGAGGAAAGACCCGAATGCCCGCACTGTCACAAACGTCATTCTGGTATTTGTAGAAAGATAACTGGGGGTGTTTCTGTGGAAGCATGTAATTCATTTGATAGTGAACTCGTCTATGCTGATCGGAAGTTATAGAAATCCTCAAGGAAGTAGTAGAGCAGATCAAATGTATCTAATGAAGTTGTGACAGGGGTAGAGGGTATAGTAACTCAAGGTATAAAGAAGGAAGAGGTATCGTGATCGTAAACAATGAATCGCCTCTAACAAGCATAACCCCAAAATTTCTGCTTTATGCTATGAGAGCTCATGAAGATCAAGATGTACCAGGGGTGATTGTGGGTAATTTCACTCTCTATAATACTGAAATGCATGCTTTAATAGATCCCGACTCTACACATTCCTATATATGCATTGAACAATTGAGTGATAAATTGTCATCAATAGAGCATTTGACATATGACATGCCTATTACCAATCCCCTGGGGCATACTGTTAGAGTCAACCGAGTGTATAAGAATTGCCCTCTAACGGTCCATGATTGAGAGTTTTCGATTGACCTAATTGTTTTACCCTTCCATGAATTTGATTTGATTTTGGGGATGGATTGGTTATCCAAACATCGAGCTATAGTTGATTGTGATAAGGAAACAGTATTTCTTGAATGTTCTGACATGTCAAAAGTAGTACATGGTATCTGATCTGGATCAGTGTCAAATGTAATCTCAGTTATGCAAGCCCGACGTTTTCTTAGAAATGGTTGTGAAGCATTTTACTCGTAAATCGATTCGAGCAAAGCAAAGAGGGTCAGCCGAATCAATAAAATTTATAAACCTTAAATTTCTCCTACTACCGTAGCATAGCTACTGCAGATAAAATGCTCTTGTGTGGTCAACACAGGATGTGTTTTCTGTAAATGACTTGCGTGCTGGTTCAAAAGGTGAATTTCACTTTCGATTAGGGGTGTTGTAAAAACAGTGGAGGTGAATGGTTTGCAGGCTAAAAATAAACTAAACTAAAAATATGAAAAATCCTTGAAGCATCGAGCTACTGGGGTTGAGGTCCTAAGGTAAATGAGAGGTTCTCGGGTCCTTTTCCTCGCGTTGGGTAGGATGACCTATACTCATTTCCCGATCCGGATCTTCATTTGGCTATAAAAACTTAACCCTAATAAATTTCCTTTTGAAATATAGCATTTATTGGACATTAATGCTCCCCGACAGTGAAAACATATCTCCTTGATCTACCCTACACAAAGGATAAATAGGGGAGGGCAATCTTAATCGAATGTCAGATTTAGCAATAAGCATCCACCGAACCCTAAAGATTACCAAACATCACAATCAAGGTAGATATATGATTTAAACCTAGAACGAGAGATGGTAACATTAATGGAAATAAATGCTTACGTTAAAAAAAAATAGAGAACCATCATTTTACTCAAAACTTGCCTAATAACCTCCTCAAGGACGGGAGGTGCTTGCCTTACCAATCCTCGAGTTGTCATCCTCAAGGGATGTCGGCAAACGAGAAAGTGAAGAAAGGGAGAGAAAATGAAGGTGAAGAAGAAAGCCGGGAAAACTCCCGCCAAAGGCTCGCGGTATTCAAAGCAAAGCAAAAAATCAAGATTCCCCTACAAGATTTCATTTGAGCTTATATAGTGCTCAAATAAGCAAAAATACAAAAATACCCTCAATACTCATAATACATGAAGGGTAAAATGGGAAAAATCGTAAAAAGAAAATCAAACGGGAGGTGAAAAGGGCAAAAAATTCACAATGCAAGAAGATTTTCACAAAGGCGGTACCTCAAGACGCAGATGTAATTTCACACGCTACGACTGACTTTCCGCAAAGCCGCCGATTTTCCAAATTTTTTCGCTTCTTCTTTCCTTCTCGTTTCGACGGTAATGCCGAAGTTCGACCGAATTCTACGTGCTCGATCGACTTGACAATCTTGACATTAATAGTTTGGTAAAAACTACAAATTCTCGCGACGGCGAAAAATTCGCACCCTTCCTCATTTTCTTCCGTTTTTTCGCTTCTTCTTCCGGTTTCCGATCCGCACGCCGAAGTTCGACTAATTCTAATGCGGCTTGGATCGACTCGACAATCTTGGCATTAATAACTTGCAAAAAACTACAAAATTAGCCATAAATGCGACAAGAGAATAAATGTGACCTTAACGCAATCTACATCTTATTGATTAGATCACAAAAGTGCTCAAAATCTACAATAAATAGTGGCTCAAAATAAGACTTTGGGCACTAATCACTTAACCGACATTACTGCTAGTCCCTTAGCAATGAAAGAAAGAAAGAAAGAGCAAACAAAATAATAACAAAATTATGTTCTCAAAAAAATGGTATTTCAAAAAGTATGTGGATGAGTAATGCCTAACTCTCAATGAGAATCACTGAAACCCTACCCAATAACCATCATGAGAGAGTGAATACCATACAAAATTCAACATCAAAAGAGTTTCTTTCTCTAGAGAATCAACCTAGAATTTCCACCAAAACCTGTTCGATTGATCGCCAACAATAAACTATCAAACTCCGCACTTCAACCAAGCTACCGCCACCACCTAGACACTAACCAACCTAAATAGATCAGATCCACCTGTTCCACAATTCTTTTGTGTTGCAGTGGGTGCAATGCCGAGGAATCGAATTCCTCACCAAAGTCCATGTAACGGGATCCACCGATGACTCCCAACCAATTAAGGCTTAGGCATCGTCATAAAGTATCTTTTTGACCACAAACGCTCGTGTTTCACTCTGTGACTTTGAACGATTTCAAGACTACGCACTCCATAACTCGTCAACCTCACCCATTCACCCATGTAGCGAGCACTAAGTCGTGGTCTTAACCGGGCTTAGTGGCACTGTGCTTTAAAGACTTTCTCTGTCAGATACCTCCTGACCGCGGGTCGGGTTTCAAGGCAAAGCATACACTTTTTTTTTTTCTTTTCTTTTCCTTTCCTTTTTGTTTTTGTTTTTCTTCTTTTATTTCTGGGAAGACTCATCGCTTTCTTTCCCTGGGGTCCTTAACCTATTAGAGGTAGTAAATGAAACTAGGATAGGCTTTTGCAAGATTTTAGAGGTTAGCACTTTTTCACCCACTGCTCAAACCTTATGCGCACAAGATGCGGTTAGCTGGTTGGAAGAAAAGGGTTGAAAACACTACGAATTTAACTCGATCATCCACTTAATTAAGTAATGAACCAATCTAACATCAACATCATCGACAATGTTTCAATTTTTCAAACTCCGCAAGCAAAACACAAAAATGGTTGTAATTTTGAAATCAGAAGTGAGTCGTATGGTATGTATAAAAGATACATGGCTATATATTTTTCGACTTTACAAAAGAAACTAACAAATTTCACAACCAAAACAAACAACTACACAAACAAAACTAAATAGCAAGTCATTAATCTTCACAAAAACTTGCTCAAAATAGCAACAAACATAAAATGTAAAAGCCACTTTCGCTAACTCTCCCAACCAAATGTCTCATTAATTTTAATGGGGCTCGGATTGAAAGTTAGATAAGGAAGAGCTACCCTCACCGGCGAGCAACGCGGTATGTCATCCTCGTACGGGGCAAGCCGATGTAGACCCGCCGCCGCAGGAGTGCTCTGCCCGACTACAGGAGGTGGAGAGGGTGGAGGATTTATGCTACACCTCCAAACCAAAATACCAAAAATTATGAGAATGTGCAACTGAAAATGAGAAAAATTACAAAGAAAATTATGTAAAACTACAAATTAAACTTAAAGTAAAGCAAATAAAAGTCTAACAAAAATTGGAGTGGCTTCTATGTTACTACAGAAACCACTCCTACTCAGGTAGCCCTTCTCAGTTCATGGTGGATCAAGGAGGAGAAGTCCTCCATGTTCACAGGAGGTGAGCCGTATGCATTTTAGTTTCTCGGCCCCTTCGCTTTAAGCACTCTACCTTCCGTGGTGCTAGGGAATCGCTGGTGCCGAGGAGTGGATCGAGGTAATCGGGATTCTCCATCAAAACACTTCATTGTTCTTCATCAATTCCTTCCCGCAGCTTTCAGAGCACCAGGTTTCCTCGCACTGGCTAATCGCAGACTATATGGCCTCGCTTTCCATTGATTTGTGCTTGCTGCTCAGATGGAAGATGTTGAGCTCCAATGTCATGTTGCCAAATGTGAGTTGCATGACTCCATTCCAGCAATTGATAATGGCATTTGATGTGGCCAAAAATGGCCTCCCAAGTATGATAGGTACATGATTAGTACCTTCTACCACCGGCTCTGTATCAAGGACGATGAAGTCTACCGGATAGTAAAATTTATCCACCTTCACCAAAACATCTTCAACTATGCTCGGGTATTTTCTACCCGATCTATCGCCAAAGATAAGGTGATGGTGGTAGGCTTTAATTCCCCTAAACCCAGCTGCTTGTACACTGAGTATGGTAGCAAGTTGACACTGGCCCCTAAATCCAACAGTGCCTTGTCCACACAAGTGCCTCCGATATTCACCAAGATGGTAGGGCAACTCGGATCTTTGTACTTTATAGGAGTCTTGCACTGAATGATGGCACTAACTTATTTTATCAGGAAGGCCTTCTTTGCGACATTTAACCTTCTCTTCACTGTGCACAGGTCCTTTAAAAATTTGGCATATGTTGGGACCTGTTTAATCATGTCAAGCAGGGGGATGTTGACCTTCACCCGCCTCAAGACTCTAACATTTTAGTCTGATTGGAGGCCTTTTTCATACCTTTTAATGCTTGAGGAAATGGAGGGGGCATACTCTTCTTCATGGAATCTTCTTTTATAATAATCAGTTCTGGCTCCACTTCCTTTTCTTCCTTAGTCTCCTCAACAGGTTTATGCACTGGCTTCTCAACTTTCTTACCACTTCTCAAAGTGATAATGGCCTTTACTTCATCCATTTTAGGGGCAGGTGTTTGCCTTTGATTATATAGACTAAAACCCCTCAAAATTAACATAATTACAGGAGCCTTACACTCATCTTGCATCTATGTTAAAATTGGATAGACTTTCTTTAATGGAATAAAAGTTCCTTGCATTCAGAAGTCGAAATTTTGGGTTTAGTCTATGACACTGCAAGTGCACAGATCATACAAGTAGTAAAAATTGGATGTAAGTTCGTATCATTCCCTCGTAGATTGACAAGAATTGGAAATCAACTACCCCAACTACTTAAGGTCCTTACTTGTTATTTGAACTTAAAATGGATGTGTGGAGTTTAATCTGTAAACTAATAATCATCATCAGAAACAATTATGTAAACTGAAGCAAATGATAATTCCACTAAAATAAGAACAAAATTATCGGATCGAATCGGTTTCCTGTGAGAAATGAACACTATCAAAGAAATACCGTGAAACAGCCAATTCCTGCATTAAAATGCATTGCTCTGTTCTATTGATGGGTTTGGATTTGTCCAAGATTGCCTAACAATGCAATTAGATTTCTCCATGTTCACTGGTTAAGGGCCTCCTGCTTTTCTCAAAGACAAGGATTTAACCAGCTACTTGTATTTTTGAGCTTCTTGTAAGATCTGGGTATTTTTCTTTCTCAATACTTCATACCCATTTCTTGAGACTGCAAATATTTTGCTTCCCTTCTCAGGGTTACTGCAAAACTTCTACCATCTAATTGATGACTCATCCTTTAAATCTAATGGTTCTTCCCTTCCCTTAATCATATCTCAGCTAACATGAGGTTGGGAATTCCCCTTTAGATTAAGGTGAAATATCTGATTATTTATATTGATAAATACTCATCTCTAACATCAATTATGAGTGAAAAGGGAATTTATCGAAATGAACCCTTAGAGCTTAGTAGTTCATCAATGGTAGTCTAACATACCCACAAGTGAATGCTCCAAGCTCGTGAATCTCCAACTCGTGGTCACGCAAAGGGCCTTCCTGGAAATCTGCAGCAAGAAACACTCGAACTGCATTCTGCACTAATACCGAACTGACGGCTCAAGAACAAAATCAATCAACAAATACCAATCCAAGTATTTCTCTCTAAATTACGCAGAGATCAGAATTCAACGGTAATCCAATCTAGCTAAGTCGTTTCAAATACTCGTATTACAAACTAACAATAGATCATTGATCGATACACCCACTGTGATTGTGTAATAGATCGAGAAAACGACCTTAAATTTGTCTAGAATCCATTAGTTTCAAAGATTTGTATAAAGAAAATCGAAATTAAATCCAAATTTTCAAAGATTTCTACACGGTTCTCATGGTTTAGGGATCCGTAAAAAAGAAAAGAAAATAAAGAAAAGAAAAAGAAAAGAAAAAATCTACCTAAAATATATAATGAGTCCTTCTCCTCTCCCAGCCTTGTGTATCGAAGACTAAGCTACTTACTATTCTCAAAAGTCTATTTATAATTGTCAAAAAAGAAAATGGGCCTAATTTCCAAAAACCTGTGTGGATTTCACTAAAGAAAAGCCCATTTATTTGGCCTCATGTCGCACTGAAACCGATGTAGGCGACTGACCTCTCTCATTTGCACTCGTCACGGCACCCGAGCAACTTTAGTCAGGACTTGGTTCTCGCAAATGCTTTGAGAGTGGTCGCTACATCAATTATAGTCGCGACCTTTGTTAGCTTTAGTTATTTTCAAAATTGGATGTCACGATTATAGTTCCATGTCGCGACCTCTGCTCCTTCCTCTACTACATCGCCACAACCTTTCGCCTGGTTGCACTTGCTGCCTGCCACCACTACCGGTTAGACTTCTTTTTCCTTGTTGGGTATCAGACGCCGTAACTCGCTTTTAGGTCGCGACCACATTTCGTTTTTACTATCTTTAACTCTAGGTCGCGACCCTTTTTCTCGTTGCGACTGATTTTTACTTCGTTTTCTTTTCAGTCGCGACCACGTATTGGTCGTGAATCTCAATTTTCTGGCAGGACCCTGCTTGCCTACTTCTTCATGTCAAGAACCTCAAAACCCCGTTTGCGACTCAATTCCATTTTCGTCGCGATCAACAAAGATGTCACCTCAAGTTGATCCTTCATTTAAGAACTACGGTAAACTTCAAATTTTCGCTGGAGACCTCATTTGTTGCTTCATCAACTTAACAACGCCACGACCGGGGACGGCGTCACGACTTCGCTTGTCTTCAATCGGCGCCGCGACTTCGCGCGTGTCGCGACCAAGATTCTGCCTTGAATATTTTTGTCGCCTGAGCCACTATTTCCTCGTCAAGCAACTTTTATTATCGTCATTGGTACTTCCCAACAGCTCACTTCAGCCACTACCAGGTTTGATAGCTTCATTGATTCTCAAGACTAATCTCGTGATGTCGTACTGTCAATCGAGTCGATTTAGCCTTGGGGTGCCGCGACTCCAATTTTAAAGCCATGACTTACTTCGCCAGACTCCGCTTCTTCTCCCGGCTTTGCTGACCTTTTGATTCGCTGTGAATTTTCAAAACGACTTGGCGGGAGATCCATGTTTCGCATATGAATCAATACTATTCAAAATACTTAAAATGGATTAAAATCAAACGAAAGCTCTGGACTCATCACAGGTTCATCGCGAGGTTATCTCCATGGATCCACCAGATTGGTCAGGTCCGGGAAGGAAACTTCCTTTTTTCTGCACTTATCACGATTGGTAAGTCTGTGATGGAATATTGCGTTGTCTATTTTCCGAGTTAGTTCATTTCTTGGAGCCCATCCATTCTCATTGCTAAGAGTGCTCTAGTGTTGGATTTTTCGAGTTAGTCAGACATTGATGGTCTTCGTCCTCGACAAAATTGCCTACCACCTTGCCTGATTGAAATAGTTTGCTCAACCGAGGATGAGGATGGTGGTGGCTTCTGCTGAGATGATGAGCCACACTCACACTGCTGCTATGCACAGGGGGAACATATGCTTCGAGGGCTCGTTTCTAGGAGAAGTTAGGATGGTTTCTCCAATAGTTATATGTGAAAGGCCATCGGGCATTGGTTGGTGGCTCTGTATCGCCCACAACATTGGCATGCTCACCATCAAATCCTCATCAAGGAGCACTGGGCAATGCCTCCCTGCGATCACGACTGAAACGGCTGGCCGTTTGTACAGAGGCTCACCATCGCCTACCTCATGTTGATTTCTCATTTCAAGCTCTTTTAGTCTTCTAGCCAAGGTAGACAGCTTTGCCTTCATCTCCATATCCTCTAGGAGTGAGTGCATGCCTCCTCGATCGCCAGCCTCACCCTTCGCTTCCCTCGGGCTTCGGTCCATCCTACGCTCGATGTCTCAACACATAATTCCGTTGTCCAGCGCCCTCGATGTTTGCTCGCGTAGTCCCCCCACACATGTTTCCAACAACCGTCATAGCAGGGACATTCCATTATGTATGATTAACTGAAGATCCAAGTATCAAAGCCATGATGAGGACATGCATTGATGGTCTCTAGGTACCTTTCCCAAGACTGTAGAATTTTTTGCATTTTTCACGTAGCGTGTAACCGCTCTTCAAATTATTGGTTTTATGGTGCTGCACTTTTAAAAATTCAGCCTCGTATATCTCCCCTAATTCCTACGCTTCACTCGTAGAGTCGGGAGCCGCATTTTAGCCTTGTCTTCATAGTTAGAGGAAAGAACTTCAAATAGCCTCACTACATCCACATCGAGATGTCCTCAAGGTATTGCATACTTCCTCTAATTCACTCGATGTGTGAGTATGGATTTTCACTTCCATTCCATGGAAAGTGGGACAGTGGGCACAATGTAAGCTTGAGCACTATGTCCTCGTGGAGGAGCACAATCCGTGAGGGTGCACTTACCCTTGAGGATGTATATGATCTCTCATTGATCTATATGCATTAGATTTCTGGAACCCTCATTGGTTTTTACGCTTCGTGTGGAGGCTCCATCCGACCAATTACGTATGCTCACTTGTCAGCCTGGTTTTGGTGGAGCATCAAGCCTTTCTAATCTTCCCCGTTGTGTTCCTGTATCCCAAAGGTGCAGCTAAACTCCTATGAAAATAGCACAGAACACAACAAGAGACAAAAACAAAACAGGCTACCAAAAAGGTTAATGTTAGCAAAAAAAAATGAAGATAGAAATTGTATACGGATAGTATAAAAATTGAATCAACCTAATAATGAACTGCTAGGGGGAATAAAAGTAAGGGCAAAAAGGTTGAAAATTCACCAACACTTGTGATGGGATCATGTGTTCAACACCTGGCCACTTCTGCACTTAGGCACCATCCCCGACAACGGCGCCATTTGATTCGTTAGAGCGGTAGGTTGTGCCGGAATCAACAAAATTTATAAACCTAAATTCCTCCTATTGCCGTAGCATAACTACTGCAGTATAGTGGCTCTAGGGTTGAACACAGGGATGAGTTTTCTTTGTGTAAATGATTTGCAGTTGGTTCAAAAAGGTGAATTTCACTTTCGATTAGGGGTGTTGTAAAATATGGAAGGGGAAATGGTTTCAGGAAAATAAAATAAACTAAACTAAAAATATGAACAAGAAATCCTTGAAGCATCGGGCTACTGGGGTTGAGGTCCTAAGGTAAATGAGAGGTTCTCGGGTTATTTTCCTCGCGTTGGGGAGGATGACCTATAGTCATTTCCCGATCCGGATCTTCATTTGGCTATAAAAACTTAACCCTAATAATTTTCCTTTCGAAATATAGCATTTATTGGACATTAATGCTCCCGATGAAGGAAAACATATCTCCTTGATCTACCCTGGCTGACAAATAGAGGGCAACTATCCGATTGTCGCTGGATCTAGCAATACATCCACCGAACCCTAAAAGATTACCAAATACTGGTCAATCAAGGTATATCTAAGGGATTTAAACCTAGAATGAGAGATAGAAATATTAATGGAAATAAATGCTTACGTTAAAAACAGAGAACCATCATTTTACCTCAAAACCGTTGCCTAATAGCCCTCCTCTTCAAGGATGGAGGGGGTTTAGTAAACCATCCCTTGAGCATCCCCGGGCGGGGTGTTTGGTACCGAAAGTAAGAGCGGAGAGAAAATGAAGCGTAAGAAGAAACGCTGAAAAATCCCAGTTCTTACCGCCTGTAGTTCCCAAAGAAAAGCCAAAATCAAGATTCCCCTACAAGATTTCATTTTAGCTTACATAGTGCTCAAATAAGCAAAAATACAAAAATACCCTCAATACTCATAATACATGAAGGGAAAAATGGGAAAAATCACAAAAATGAAATCAAACGGGAAGTCAAAAGGGCAAAAAAATCACAAATGCAGGAGCACAAGACAAAGATAAAATTTCGCAGGCGAATTCTCGTGATCCTTCTCGCCGGCCGCCCATTTTCCAAATCTTTTTCGCTCTTCTTCCTTCGGGTTTTTGATCCGCACGCCGAGCTCGACTTAATTCTACGTGCTTGGATCGACTTGACAATCTTGACAATAATAGTTTGCAAAAACTACAAAATTAGCCATAAAATGCGATCCAGAGAATAGCCTGACCTTAACGCAAATCGGGTTTTGCTGATTATACAAAAAGTGCTCAAAACCTACAATAAATAGTGCTCAAAATAACACTTTTTGGGCACTAATCAGGTACTTGACTCCAAGAGAGGTCAGGTAAATTTGGAAGATATTCCTAGGATAAAAGAATTCCGGATGTGTTTCCCGAGGAATTATCGGGTTTACTACCCTAAAGAGAAGTAGATCTGTCTATTGAAGTTGCACATGGGATGACTCCTATTTCCAGGGCACCCTACCGTATGGCTCCCATTGAACTAAAAGAGTTGAAGACTCAACTACAGGGGCTATTAAGTAAGGGTTTTGTTCGATCTAGTGTTTCACCATGGGGTGCATTGGTTTTGTTTGTTAAAAAGAAAGATGGCACTCTCCGGATGTGCATTGATTATCGACAAATAAACAAGGTAACACTGAAAAATAAATATCCATTGCCAAGAATATAAGATATGTTTGATCTGTTGAAAGGGGCAAGTGTCTTTTTAAAGATAGACTTGTGATCGGGTTATTATCAACTCCGGGTAAAAGATGTTGATGTCCCGAAAACAACCTTTAGAACCCGATATGGTCATTATGAATTTTTAGTAATGCCATTTGGGTTAACTAATGTACTAATTGCATTCATGGATTTGATGAATAGAGTATTCCACCCTTATTTGGATCAGTTTGTAGTAGTGTTCATAGACAATATCCTGGTGTATTCTAAGGATGATCAGGAGAACGAACAGCATTTGAAGATAGTCTTGTAGACTTTGAGAGAAAAGCAGTTGCATGCTAAGTTGAGTAAGTGTGATTTTTTGCTCAAGGAAGTTTCATTCCTAGGCCATATTGTTTCTACATAAGGTATAAGAGTGGATCTTGCTAAAGTTAAGGCGATTGTGAATTGGAAACCGCCTCGAAGTGTGACAGAAGTAAGAAGTTTTTTGGGGTTAGATGGATATTACCGATGATTTGTAAAGGGATTTTCCGTTATAGCTTTCCTAGTTACTAAATTACTCCGGAAAGGAATGAGATTTGAATGGAATGATAAATGCCAAGCCGGTTTTGAGGAGTCATTGAAACACTCATTACACTCCGTGGTCGACCAACCTACTTCGGTAAAGAGTATGTAATGTATAGTGATGCGTTAAAGAATGGTTTGGGATGTGTATTAATGCAAGATGGCAGAGTAGTGGCTTATGCCTCAAGGAAGTTGAAACCGCATGAACAGAATTATCCCACTCATGATTTAGAATTGGCAACGGTAGTGTTCTTGTTGAAAATATGGTGACACTATTTATATGGTGAAAGATGCAGGATATTTACATATCATAAGAGTCTCAAGTATTTGTTAACTCAGAAGGAGCTTAATTCGAGGGCAATGCTTCAAGTGGGCTAGAATTTCAAAGATTATGACTGCATTATAGATTACCACCCAGGAAAAGTTAATGTGGTGGCGTAAGCCTTGGGGTTAAAGATTCGTGTCACTTTGGCACTATAGTTCAGTAGATGGAGAATAAAGCCAGATGGAGTGTTATTAGCTCAGTTAAAGGCTCAACCTGTTTTGAAGCAAATGATAGTTGATGCCCAAAAGGATGATGTTGAATTGTAGAAAAAGGTACAGTTGATCAGAGATGGAGTTAAGACTGACTATTCAATAAAGGAAAATGGAGAAGTGTATTATAATAACATATTATGTGTTCTAGATGATAAGGAAGTGAAAAATAAGTTGCTATATGAAGCCCATAATACAGTATTTACCATGCATCTTTGAGGTACCAAGATGTATCAGGATTTGAAACAATATTAGTGGTGGTGAGGAATGAAAATGGATGTGACAGAGTATGTGTCCAAATGTTTGACATGCCAGCGAGTGAAAGCTGAACATCAAGTACCGTTTGGGTTATTAAATCCCATTCCGGTTCCACAATGGAAGTGGGACAATATTGTTATGGATTTTGTGTCTGGTCTTCCTCTCACGCAAAAGAAGCATGGGTTATAGTTGATAGGCTCACAAAGTCGGCCCATTTTGTACTAGTTGGGATTGACTATTTTATGGATTGACTAACTGAGCTATATGTGGATGAGATTGTGTGATTACATGGTGTCGCTGTTTACTGCGGTTCGATAAGTAAAGATCCGCGACGACATCGAGGTTTTGGAAGGAATTACGCTTAGCCTGGGAACTCGCTTAATTTCAAGATATCATTCTACTCGCATACGCATGGACAAATCGAGAGGTTGATTCAAGTGCTCAAGATATGCTTCGGATGTGTAATGGAATTTCCGAAATCGGGATAGGTATATTCCATTTGATGTGGAACTCACGGCAATACGCTTATCGTGCAAGTATTTCTATGTACCATGAAGCCTATATGTTCGGAGATGTAGAACTCTCGTATGTTGGATGGAGTTAAATGAGCATAAAGTGATTGGTTCAGACATAGTGAAAGATACAGAGGATAAAGTTCAGGCTATTTAGCAAAGGTTAAAAGCTACAAGTGACCGACATAAGTCTTATGCTGATTTGAAAAGAAAAGATATTGTATATGAAGTCGGTGACAAAACATTCTTGAAAGTATCTCCGTGGAGGAAAATACTCTGATTCGGAAAGAAAGGAAAATTGAGTCCAAGGTTTATCGGACCTTATGAGATATTAGAAAGAATTGGACTAGTAGCTTATCGTTTGGTTCTCCCTCCAGAGTTAGCCAAGTTGCATGATGTGTTCCATGTGTCTATGCTTCGCCGTTCAAATGAATCGCATATCCTGCCAGTACAAGAAGTACAAGTGCAACAGGATTTCTCGTATGATGAAGAGTCAAAGGCTATTCTTGCTTGTGACGTGAAGCAGTTGCGAAATAAACAATTACCGTTAGTGAAAGTGCTATGGCAACACCATGGTAGAGAGGAAGCTACTTGGGAGCCAGAAGTGACTATGAGGGAACAATACCTGCAACTTTATTATTCAGGTATGAATTTCGAAGACAAAATTCGTTTAAGGGTGAGATAATTGTAATACCCCAAATTATACCATAGTAGTTTATTAAAGTAAATTTTGTATGTTTTCGAAATTAAGTGCAAAAAGTGAAAAATGATAAAACCGGACTTAAGCCAAGTGTTAAGGGTAAAATGTTAATTTGTAAAATCAAGACTCGAATGGCATAAGTTAAGAAGATTATATGCTAAGATAGAATATTGATAAGTTTGAAGTGCAAATAGAATGAAAAGGAGGACTTAAAAGCAAAGGGGGGAAATTAGGCTAAATTAGCCTGCTGACCACAAATGGCTTCTGTGGAGAAACGCTCCATTTTTTGGGCTAAGAAGAGGGAGCTAGGGCATGTTTGTGGGGAGAAGAAGAATCCATCTCTTGGGGCTTCTCATGCTCTGCGGAAGAAGAAAGGAAAACTTGGTTTGAAAGTGCAAGAAAGTTAAGGTATGGAATATCTCTTTTGGTATGGAGAGTATGGAAAATGATTTGGAAAAGAATCCAAACTCATCTCTCCTTTGTGTTGTTTTTGGTTGATTTGAGTTGTTTTGAGGTTGTTTTGATCTTGTTTTGGTTTGGTTTGGAATTATCCATGGATAAGGACCAAAAATGTGTAAAGAAACATGTAGGTATATTAAGGAATTTGCTATCAGAATTTTTCTAAAACCCCTGTTTTTGTTTTTGTCATATCTTGGCCTAAAGGCCTCCAAATGGAATGATTCCAATTGGATGAGAATCCTAATAGCCGTAGCTTTAAATATCCAGAAGACCACCAGGTCAAATTATGGTACTATGAGCCCGAAATTTGGAATTCAATTCCAGCTTCGCTTTGATCGGCAACCTGCACTCAAATTTCTGAGTGTTCGAAAGTTATATCTGTGCCAAAGCCGATCCAAATTGAGTGATTATAACTTTTGGATAAACTAGACTTCTTGTAGAATAATTCCCAATAAGGGAGTGTAAGAATATTTAGCCCCTGTTGTGCCTAGAAAATTTTGGAAGTGGAATTTCGAAATATGTTATGATTTTTGTACAGTCTTGGCGTTTGGGTCATAAGTTGAGTTTTACTCATCCAAATTGAGTGATTCTAATTTCTGTGTAATCTAGACTTCTTTTAGAACAATTCCTAAGGAGAGAGTATAAGAAAATTCAGCCTCTGTTGTGCCCATAAGTGGAGTTTTGAAACTGTCGATTTTGGTACAAATTAGTGTTCGAGCTTCATAAGTTGAGTTTACCTATCCAAATTGAGTGATTCCAATTTTTGTGTAATCTAGACTTCTTGTAGAATAATTCCCAAGAAGGAAATGTAATCAAGTTCAGCCCTTGTTGTTCCAAGAAAATTGTGCAAGTGAAGGTGAAAAATCTGTTTCAAAGGGAAGAAACGGTCCCTATAATTTGACCTCTTTGGAAAAATGCATTGTTAATGCATGATAGTTATGACTTGAACACATATAATAATGTGCTCCAAAACACATATAATTGTAGGTTTTCCTGAGACCGGATAGTGAATGAATAGGCACGTTTATTTAGTGCTTCAAGACTTTATCTGGGGCCAAGGTTTACACTCGTTTCATCCGATGCACGTCTCGTTTAGTGTTTCTAAGATTCTCAAGATAAAGGCTACCAAGACTCCCTGCTTTCATGTCAAGCAGCACGTCTTCTTCAATATCATAATACCTTCGGGTACCTATTGTGTTACGTCCCTCTCATTCATTGTTATTGGTCTATACAAACAAACATTTATATGATAAGAATCTGAATAATGAACCATATGAAAGTAAAGTAATCAGCTCTAATGCTACGGGATAATTCAGTTATGCTCATTAATGTACCTACGGGTACCCTCTGTACAAGATTTCTATTATGTACTCCTATGAGAGATATGATAATTTTGATATATGAACCAATGTATATGTATATTGTAATTGTGGACCACTATATGTGGTCATATATGATTATTTGCCTTCCAATGTCATTAGCTTAAAGACGTGTTTCATCCTCAGAGTACTGAAGAGGACATCCGAGGAATTCCGCATTCACCAAGGCCAACACAGCATTAGGAGTACACCACATGTAGGTTTTTGACTTTGTTTGTAATGTAAATGTAATATTTTGGAGATAGTGGAACTTGTGTAAGTATAAGTAAATGGGACTCAGGAATGTATGTACATGAACAAATAACATCGCACGTGGTCCCATTAGAAGTTTTATTTCATTATGAAATTATATATGAAATGGCTCACCAATGTTATGTTTGCCAGTGAGTCTTAGCCCTGTGAGTCCTCAATCGCTAGTAGGGGCGGTGTTAGATAGCTTGCAACTCGAAGGTTGTCTTACACTTGGAAAAGAACATAAAGTTTGCAAATTGAACAAGTCTTTATATGGTTTAAAACAAGCACCTAAACAGTGGCATGAAAAATTTGATAATGTTTTGTTGAAAAACAGGTTTTTATTTGTTGAAGTGGATAAATGTGTATCTACAAAGTGTATAGAAAAAACATGTGTAATCATTGCATTGTATGTAAATGATATGTTGATCTTTGGCACTAGCCTGAGTGTAGTACATAGTACCAAGAGATTTCTAGCTTCATAGTTTGACATGCAAAGATATTTAAAAGGTAATGCCTGTGGTATGAGCAAATCATATGGATGCAAGTATAGCATAATGCTATCACAAGAACATTATGTTGAGAAAATACTTAAGAGGTTCGGGCATTTTGATGTGTCAAACCCGAGCACTTTACGACGCTAACACCCATTTAATGAAAATCGAGTGATCCTATGAGTCGTCGCATATGCACAAATAATTGGGAGTCTGATGCGTTTGATGAACTTTTCTAGACCAGACATAACATATGCAGTGTGTAGATTAAGTAGATATACACATAATCCTAATAATGATCACTGGAGTGCATTAGCTAGACTAATGAAATAAATTAAGGGGTATCATGAACTATGGTATTCTATATAGTGGATTTCCTGCTGTGTTGGAAGGATACAATGATGCTCACTAGATCTTTGATTCAAATAAGATAAAATCCACAAGCGATTATGTCTTTACTTCCTCGAGGTGGTAGCCATGTTTGAAATCTTCTAAACAAACCTCATCACTACTTCACTATGGAGTTAGAGTTTATAACTCTGAATCCGCAGTAAAGAAGTTGGAGTGTTAATAACTTCCTATTAGAATTCCTTTGGGAATACAAATCGACACCTTCTACTCTATGCATTGTGATTGTCAAACAGCAATATCGATCGCAAAGAATAAAGCATTCAATGGGAAAAACAGACATATTCGACTAAGACATGAGGTTGTGAAAAAGCGGTTGAAAGATGAAATTATCTCTGTAACACCCAAAATTCTACCCTAGTAGTTTTATAACATGTGTAGGGTATAATATAAGTTAAATTTTCATTTTTCAGAAATTTAGTGCTAAGTGTGAAAAATGGTAAAATGGTAATTTGACAAATTCAAGACTCAAAGGACATAAGATAAAAAGAGTATATGCTATTGTAGAATTTTAATAAGTTGGAGTTACAAATAGAATGAAAGTGGAGGACTAAAATGCAAAGAGCTAAAATATGGCCAAATTCCCTTAAAGCCAAACAATGCCTTCTAAGAAAGAGAAAAAGTTCTCATTTGTTGGCTTTGGGAGTTCTAGGCTGCGCTTGAGAAGAAGAAATTTTTTGAGGTTGCTTGTCCTCCATCTTTGGTTTACTTGTTCAAGCAAGAAGAAAAGAAAAGCAGGAAGCTAGGTGGTTTCAAAGATCTCAAGGAAAAGGGTCGAGTCTGAAGGGCTGGTGCAGTAGATCTAAGGTATGAGATTCTAACCTTTGCTCAGGTATATTTTGATTTGGTTGTGTTGTTGTTTTGGTTGTGACCTCTAATAAGGAACAATTTGTGCGAAAAGGTAAGTAGGGTTTTATGGAGAGATTCTGTCAAAATTTTCCCATACTCTATGTTCTTATTTTGGCAATAACTTGGCCCACCGACCTCCAAATTGAATGATTCTAGTTTTTAAGGAAGTTTAAGACTCATGGCTACATTTTCCTAGAAGAGACTTAGATCGAATTCCTGTCCTAAGACCCCTGAAATTGAGTTTGAAGTCGCCACGAATAGTCCCCGAATCGGAGTATTCCGGTTGTTTGAATCATAACTTGAGTTTGTTGATTCAAATAGTAAGATTCAAATTTCTATACAAACTAGACATCTGAAAGAACAACTTTCATAAAGGAAGTATAGCTAAATTTAGTCCCCATTGTTACCAGAAATTCGTCAAAGTAAGGGAACAATTATGTCCCTGAAACTCGTCTCCCTGAATACCCCGAACTGAGTACCCGCTGTTTGAATTATAACTGGAGTTTTGCTGATTCAAACAGTAAGATTCAAACTCTATACAACCTAAACATTCGAGAACAATTTTCATGAAGGGAAGTATGAAACACCCTAGTCCCCATTGTTACCAAAATTTGTCAAAGTAAGGGAATACTATGTCACGAAACCTATCCGAATACCCCGACCGAGAGTAATTTCATTGTTTAAATCATAACTCGAAAGTCAGAGAAGCCTTAAATTTAAATTTTAAAAGTATAAAATTAAATAATAAATCACGAAATTGGCCAGTAGCCTAGAAAATTTCTAGAACTCTGATAATTTAAACGGACTCACGTCATGAGTCCGCTCACGAAAACGATTAACTTTAAAAGTTTCGCTAAATTCTAGGTAGTGAGAATTCTTTACGACCAAGCCAGATTCAAGAATTTTCATGAATCTAGATTTTCTAAAAATCTCGAGAGTTGCAGTCTTACTCGAAAGTTAAGTTCATTTAAAATATATTGAATTGAGACGAAAATAAATTGTTTCGGGATAGAAATGAACCCGGACAGGTCATGGACGCGTGGCTAAAAGTGGGCCCCGCGTCCAACTTAAGCTAAGAGAGAAGAAAAAAAATAAAGAAAGCTCATTTTTGGAGGGGAACCGACGGTGGGTGGAGTTAGAGAGAGAAATGAGTTAAACTCCTCCTTCTCTCTACGATCTACGGAGATTGGGTGGTCGGAATCCGTCAAACCAATATTTAAAGTTCATCTACTCGACGAGGGCTGATGTAGGTACCCGACACAACACTGGGCCTACCGAAGATTTCCCGGGGTTTGGAGAAGACAAAGCTGAGCGAGAAGCTCTAACTTTCTATGATTTACGGCGATCGACGGTTCGCCTGGTCGCCAAGACTTAAAGCCCGAGTACCTCGGTCAAGGCAACGCTGTGACACCAAATCATAATTTCATTGAATCTTACAGTTCAGCCGTGAGTCTCGGGTCTTCGAGACTCCAAAAAGTTTTGTCTTCGCTCCAAGAGGTAGGGAACCTTCCTACTCGGGTTTATTTCTTATCTAAATACTGTTTTGGTCTTGGTTGAGTCCTAGGGGCTATTTGATCAGGTTCCGAGCACAAAATCGTGATTTTGGCCGACGGAGTTGTCTTTGTTAAGTCGATTTTCGGGCCGAAGCTCGATGAGTTTTGTGCCACGTTAATGGCTGAATTGTGGACTCAATTGGGATGGGTTTGTTATCGGGTGAAAGGGTTGTTTCTGGGATGAGTTTAGGTAGGAAAAATAGCATGTACGGGAGCTTTAAAGGAGCCCCGGGAAAGCACTGTAGGTTTCTGTCGCCCGCCAATGCTCATACAAGGCCTCCAACTTCGATTCAATAACTTTCACGTTCAGCTCGCTGGGTATTCTTAGACTTTACAAATCCTTCAGCCTGTAATCCATCCATATATAAACTTGATAAAATTTGACTCATATTATGTCCCAAAATGATGAAAAATGTAGGTCTCGGTGCGCGCGGGCCATCGTTTCACAGGAGGCCTCCAACTTCGACGACTTATAACTTTCTCGTCCAAGCTCTGTTTGGGGTGTTCTTGGACTCTATGGAAAGATCTTGGAGTCTATAATCTGACCATATACTTTTCAATGGAAATTGTTGCTCACATACTTATTGAAAAAATTGATTGTTACAACAAGTGTGCTAATTGTTGGTTGTGTGGATGTGAGGAGTCAGTGTCGGGCGCCATTATAACAAGCAGGTCAGAGTTATTAGTGTGATATGCCACATGAATTAGCCTAGAATGAGGTAAGCCATTACTTGCCTAGGTAGTGACTTGATGAAATGTTAACATGTGTTTGTGTGATTTATTGAAATGGCATTTCGTTAAGAGGTGTCATTTCTTGATGTCAATATGTGTGCTCTAACATATTGGGTTTGTGATGTGGTTCGTGTGGGATATGGCTATTTCATGTCATGCAGAATAGTTACAGGCATTATGCGCCATGATAGCCTAGGGACGGAAAGTATGACATTACTTGTCTAAGTAGTAGCCTGAATGATGTTGATGCATGCTTGTTTACGCCACATGAATGTTGGTAAATGTTAGTAATATCAAATGTATATTAATGTTTAATGAATGCGGACTTCTGTGCATTAGACATGAGTGTCCATGGTACACGGTGTAGTGTACGGTATGGGGTGTCCATGTAGAGGTCTTTATACACTAAGCATGACTTAGAGTGCAATGGCATAATTGCATTGCACCGCGTACTGGGACATCGCATGGAGCGGGCGTGAGTGCATAGTCGCTTTCTATCTCACCATCCTGGTGACGTTGTGGACTCGTGACTTTGGATCGTTCCAGTCGGAGATCCACGGTTTGCATGGTGTTGCACGGGTTAAGGAAATGGAAATGGCTCATCGCATTTCATATGCATTGGGCACCCTAGAATAGTAGGAGTGAGTGCATGAGGTGGTTTCATTAGAGAATTGTTTCAAAGGGTTGACCAACAATATTATTTATCGAAGTATGCCCAATTGATATACATTAGAGGGTTGTCCATATAATGTCAATCGTCGGAGTATGCCCAAATGACATACATCAGAGGGTTGTCCACAAAATAGATTATCGAAGTGTGTCAACTATTTATATCGGGGGGTTGTCCACTATTTATATCGGAGGGTTGTCCACAGGTAAACACAAATACCTTTGTTTGGTAATGGTTTTCATTCATGGCAAAATGCATGTTTGAGGGAGTCGGTGAGGACTTGATACATGGGGCATGATGAGTCGCATCTCATTCATGACAAGTAGGATTTTGTGCTAGGATTGCATGTCCTAGGTTGGTGTGTGTTTGATTGTTTGACCATTCATGTGCATTTAGGTGGGGAATAGCCCTTGTAGGACTTATCTCTATTGGGCGTTAGCTCACCCCATCGTGGGACCCCCCTTTCAGGTATAGGACATGTGTAGGCAAACAGTGCTCCTTAAAGGCCAACATTATGAAGCGGGCCGGATTGTGGCCTTGATCCATGTTTTGTATATTATATTAGAACATGTTAGTTTTAATATAATGTTTTGTATTAAGTGAGATGTAATAACTCTTGGTGGCTTCAGTGATATAGATTGTATTTATATGGATAAATGGGCCCTACGTGGCCAATTTTACTCGTATGGACCCGTGTGGTGGTTGTATAATATTGGAGACGGGGTTCTTTATGAAATTTCGATTTGTATTTGGGTGAGGCTCCCAGTACAAAGGAGACTGCCGATTTTGACCAAATCCTGGGTTTAGGAAAAGGGGACTCAATGGGTGGTGTCGGGTTACCTGACATCTACAAATTTTCCTCAGGTTGACGGGTTGTCAACGGACCCCCGGGATTTGGGGTGTCACATGAGTTTTGTTGATTCAAATTTATGTACAAACTAGACATTTGGGAGAACAAATTTCATGAAGGAAGTATAGCCAAATTTAGTCCCCATTGTTACCAAAAATTCGTCAAAGTAAGGGAACAATTATATCCCTAAAACCTGTCTCGAAACAATTCGGATGTTAGGACCATATCTCCCAATTTAAAAGTCCAAACAACCTAATTTGTGAGCTATAGGAAACTTAAAACATAGGGGAATATTTGATTAGAATATCACTTTGTCTAAAAACAATCTATTTTACAGGGTTAAAATTGTAATTGAAAATGGACTTGAGACTTACCTCGTATAGTTCAGGCATAATTGGTTTATAATGTAGGCATTTGCCTAACCTTCTTAGGTGATGCTTGATGTGAATTAATGCATTAATGTTACATGAGTTAGTGCAAGTCCATTAAAACGATCATGATAAATATGTGAAAGAACCTATGTTAAGGATACTAGTATGACTAATCCGGAAACATAAATAACTGAATGTTTGCTTATGTTCGGGTAGTGGATAGATAGGCATGCCTTTAGGGATCTCTAATGCTACAGCTTACAGTTCTGTAGGCCCCATTTAGGTCATACTCTACTATGTTATCACTGTCCTGTAGATTAATGTACCTACGGGTACTTATTGTTCTATTTCCTGTTATCCATTTCCATTGGAAGATGCAGGCATAAGGCTTCGGTTATAAAAACAAATACATACATACATATATATAATAATGAATAACAAGTGCTTGCAAGTGCTTATGAGATATATGTGTTATGAGTAATGAACAGCAAGAGAATGAAAATGATTAATATACTGAATTATTATGGCTTTATGCTTGTATACTTATTTTGTTATGTTACCAGCAAATGAATGATGTATAGTCAAATATATGCCCATATATATGATCGAGGTTTATGACGATAGTGGTCGTCCATGCTATATGGTCCCCACTAAGCTATAAGCTTAGCAATGGTGTTTTGTCCGTGTAGATTTTGGAGCTAAAGCAACCGCTAAAGACATCTCACATCCGCCGGGGCCAACACACAAGTAGGACTTATCAGGGTAGATCTTGAATTTTGGAGAAATATTGTACATATCATATTTTGTATGGCATGTAAATAATAATTTTACATAAACCTTATAGTGGGGCTTTGCAATATTTTGTAAGAATATGAGATTAAACTTTTATAATTCTGATAAGTCTGAGATTTCCAGAAAATTATAATCTGAATTAGAAAATTATTGTCAGGATTATATAAGTTAATCAGGTTTGAAGTTCTCAGCATTGTGACTACCCTCACGATGAGTGATCCTAGCATCGGTGGAAGGTGCCTTTGTGTTCGATTAGGGCGTCCGCAGATTAAGGTGGTATCAGAGCCTAGGTTTAGGCGATTTTGGATAGCTCATAAGTTAGAAATACATGTGTATAGCAATGTGTTGGCCTAATGCGGATATCCTTGTTTTCTGAATAGGATGGACCGACCCCGAGACACTGTTGAAGAAGCTACTGAAAGTGTAAATCCTAGGGAACAAGGTCCATCAACCTCTGATCCTTCTGAATCGGTTAGAAGTGACCGTGATACAGAGTCAACTGAAGCTTTGCTTACGATTTCACATGATATGGCTCGGGTTTTAAAGCGATTGACAACCCCCAAAGCTCCAATTGATATGGTGAGAAAGACGGAGCTGAAGAATTTCATGGAACAAGTTTGAAGAATGCGAAGAAATTTGAGTTTGGGTGGAAAAGCTACAGTATTAGATGCAGTGAGATGTCCTCCTAAGCATAAATTTTCATGTGCGGTCTCACTTCTGCAAAGTGTGGCCTATGATTGGTGGAAGCTTGTCCTAAGGTGTCTACGGCTTCCCGGACCGTGCGCTTAAGTTTCTTTGTCGAGTTTAGTAGTATGTTGCGATATGTATAAAGAGATAGTGGAAGCAATTCTTGAATTTAAGCGAGAGAAATACATCGATGGTGAATATGAAGGAGTTTAGCCACCTTCGTAAATATGCTTGAGTAGTCATATTAAACATTAGATTGTGAAGCAGTTTGAGATGGATTTTAAATGAATCCATAAAAGGTATCCCAACACTGTTAGTTCTCTGATGGAGTGAATTTCTGTCGACTAGTGCAGCGGCTATGAAGGTGGGAAAGAATGGGAAATGAGTAATCGAGAAAGAAATCATAAGAGAAAGTTTTCAAGGGGAGGCTCTTCCTCGGGTAAAAGAATTAGAGAGTCTCAAGCTGAATCAGTGTATAGCTCTGCTGCTAAGGGAAGAAGACAAGGCCTATAGTAGCACCTAGTTCCTGTAGAGGCACTTCAATCGGACAAGGTGAAATCTTGAAATGCCCTCATTTCCATAAACGGAATTTGGGTATTTGTAGATGGTTGACTAGAGGATCTTGGTGTGGAAGCCACCGGACCGTCCTCTTGGAAAATATTCGAGAGAATGCGGAGAGCCAAGATCCTTAAGGCAGTGGCCGAGGAGGATCAAATGCACCTCCAATGACTCGTGATAGATGTGGAGGTCGAGGTGTTTTGAGACAACAAAGAGGATGAGGAAGTACTGTATCAGAGACAGTAGATCACCTATTTCTATAACCCCATCACGAGCCTATGCTATGAAGGCTCGTGAAGATCCGAATGCTTTAGAAGTTATAGCTGTTATTAGATCCTGGTTCTACTCATTCCTATGTTTGTACCAAGCATTTGTTTGAGAAAATGTCATCAGTAGAGCAATTGGAATATGACATTCATGTGACCAGTCCCCTGGGACATAGTGTTAATGTTAACCGAGTATATAAGAATTACCCAATAATGATTCATGATAGAAAGTTCTCTGTGGACTAATTGCTTTGCCTTTTCGTGAGTATGATTTGATATTAGGGATGGATTGGTTGTCGAAACATCGGGCTATAGTTGATTGTGATAATAAATCTGTGGTACTTAAATGTCTCGACCAATAGACGGTGACAGTACAGGGTATCAAATTTGGCCCATTGTCTAATGTAATCTCAACTATGTAAGCTCGTCGATTTCTTAGAAAAGGATGTGAGACCTTTTTGGCATTGATGCTTTACTCTAAACGGGGACAAGTAAAACTGGAAAATATTCAGGTGGTAAAAGAATTTCCGGATGTGTTTCCTGAAGAGCTACAGTCACTTCCACTTTGAAAGATGGAGTGTGCGGTGAAATTTTCTTTGGGGACGACTCTTCTCTCCGAGACAGCACAAGATGGCTCCAAGCGAGATTAAAGTTAAAAATTCAATTACAGGAGCTCTTAGACAAGGGATTTATTCAACCTAGTGTTTCTCCCTGGGGTGCACCTATTCAGTTAGTTAAAAAGAAAGATGGCACCCTACGGATGTGCATTGATTATCAACAAATAAATAATGTGAACAAATACCCATTGCCGAGAATTGAAGATCTTTTTTATCAGTTGAAGGGAGTTGGTGTCTTTTCTAAAGTAGACCTCCGACATGGATATTATCAACCTCAAGTAAAAGATGAGGATGTGTCGAAAACAACATTTAGAACCCGATATGGTCATTATGAATTTTTAGTAATGTCATTTGGGTTGACTAATGCACCGGAAGCATTTATGGATTTGATAAATCGAGTGTTCTGACCTTATTTGAACCAGTTTGTGGTAGTGTTCATAGATGATATCCTGGTGTATTCCAAGAATGAACATGAACACGAATAGCATTTGCGAATAGTTTTGCAAACTTTAAGAGCGAAACAGTTGTATGCTAAGTTAAGCAACTACGAATTTTGGCTTAAGGAAGTTTCATTCCTAGGCTATATTAATTATGTAGAAGGCATTAGAGTTGATCCTGCTAAAGTTGAAGCTATTGTAAATTGGAAACCGACTCGAAATGTAACAGAGGTAAAGTTTGTGGGTTTGAATTGGATATTATCGATGATTTGTAAAGGGGATTTTTATGTGTAACTGATCCACTAAATTACTCCGAAAAGGGGTGAAATTTGAATGGACTGATAAATGCCAAGTCGGTTTTAAGCAACTAAAGAAAATGCTAGTTGAAGCACCCATGTTGACTCAACCTACTCCGGGTAAAGAGTACATCATGTATAGTGATGCTTCTAGGAATGGACTAGGATGTGTATTGATGCAAGATGGCAAAGTAGTGGCATATGCCTCAAGACAACTGAAATCGCATGAACAAAATTATCCCACACATGATCTAGAGCTAGTAGTGGTAGTCTTCGCTTTGAAAATATCAGTGTCTTATTTATATGGTGAAGATGTAGAATATATCTGAATCATAAAAGTCTCAAATACCTGTTAACTCATAAGGAGCTTAATTTGAGGCAACGACGGTGGCTAGAATTGTTCAAAGACTATGATTGCATAGTGGATTACCACCCAGGAAAAGCTAATGTGGTGACAGATGCCTTAAGTAGAGAAAATTTATGTAGAAGCTTTGTCAACTTCCTATGAAAGTAGATGGAGAATAGCACCCAGAGATAGAATGTTGTGCTTTCAAATTAAAGCTTCGACTGTCTTGAAATAGATGATAATTGATGCTCATAAAAATTATGTCGAGTTACAACAAAAAGTACAATTAGTCAAAGCTGGAGGCAAGACTGACTATTCAATGGGAGAAGATGGAGGTATATCTTTTAATGGTAGATTATGTGTTTCAATGGACAAGGGAGTGAAAAATAAGTTGCTACATGAAGCTCACAATACCGTATTCACCATGCATCCTGGATGTAACAAAATGTACCATGATTTGAAACAGTATTATGGGTGGCGAGGAATGAAGAAGGATGTGACAGATTAAGTGTCCAAATGTTTGACTTGACATCAGGTGAAGGTTGAACATCAAGTACTGTCCGGCCTGTTAAATCTCATCCCCGATTCCCTGATGGAAGTGGAACTGACATTACTAAGATTTTGTGTGCGGTTTCCCTCACCGAGAAACATGATTCCCGTTTAGGTGTCGTTAGCCGGACTTACACTATGCAGCTCACTTCTTACGGTCCGTTTGGACTATTATATGGATTGGATTAAGCGGAATTGTATGTGAGATGAGATTGTCGGTGCATGGGATTCCCACTTTATTAATAGTGTCGTAGTGATCACGGTTTTACTTCAGGTTTTGGAAGAATTACGATCGACCCTTGGGTACTATTGAATTTTAGTCTGACCTTTCATCCATAAACGGATGGACAATACGAAGAAGAGTGATTCAAGTATTAGAGGACATGCTTCGGGGTTGTGAAATAGCTGGGTGTTTTCGAAAGTTAGGATGGAATTATATTTCTCTTATTGCCTATAATAACAGTTTTCAGTCAAGTATTGGTATGGCCCCCTATGAAGCTTTGTATGGTAGGAAATGTAAAACCCTTGTATGTTGGACATAACTGAACGAGCATAAAGTAATTGGTCCTAACATAGTAAAAGAGACGAGAGGAAGAAAGAAGTTAGGGTCATTCGACAAAAAGTTAAAGAAATTGCTAGTGATAGACAAAGTCTTATGTGTCTGAAAAGAAAATACACTGACAGTCGGAGATAAAGTTTTTCTGAAAGTATCCTAGTGGAGGAAGATACTCGGTTTGGAAGAAAGGAAAGCGAGTCCACGGTTTTATCGAACTGCTTAGGATTTTAGAAAGAATTGGATCAATCGCTTCTCGTTTGGCTCTCCCTCAGGAGTTGGCCAAACTACATAATGTGTTTCATGTCTCAATGTTGTGGAGATACCGTTAAGATGAATCCCACATATTACCAATACAAGATGTACAAGTGCAATCAGACTTCAATTTTGATGAAAAGCCAAAGGCTATTCTAGATCGTGAAGTGAAACAATTGTGGAACAAATAAGTTCCTCTGGTAAAGGTGTTTTGACAACACCATGGTATGGAGGAAGCAACATGGGAACCAGAATCCACAATGAGGGCATAGTACCCGCAACTCTTCAATTCAGGTATTAATTTCGAGAATGAAATTTTTTTAAAAGGGGGGGAGGGGGGAGAGTTGTAACACCCCAAATTATACCCTATTAGTTTATGACATGTGTAGGGTATAATATAAGTTAAATTTGCATTTTTCAGAAATTTAGTCCTAAGTGTGAAAAATGATAAAATGGTAATTTGACAAATTCGGGCTGGGGCATAAGATAAAAAGAGTATATGCTGTGTTAGAATTTAATAAGTTGGAGTTACAAATAGAATGAAAGTGGAGGACTAAAATGCAAAGAGCTAAAATATGGCCAAATTCCCTTAAAGCTAAACAATGCCTTCTAAGAAAGGGAAAAAGTTCCCATTTATTGGCTTTGGGAGTTCTAGGGATACGATTTGGAGAAGAAGAAATTTTGAGGTTGCTTGTCCTCCATCTTTGGGTATTTCTTGTTCAAGTAAGAAGAAAAGAAGAAAAGGAAGTTAGGTGGAGTTTTTAAGAAGATCTCAAGGAGAAGAAAGAAGATGAAGATGGTAGAGCTTGACATTTTTGGCAAGTAGATCTAAGGTTTGGGATCCTAACTTTTGTGTGTATATTTTGATTTTGTTGTTTTGTTGTTTTGGTTGTGACCTCTAATGAGGAACAATTTGTGTGAAAAAGGTAAGTAGGGTTTTATGGGGAGATTCTATCAAATTTTTCCCAAACCCTATGTTCTTGTTTTAGCCATAACTTGGCCCATCGACCTCCAAACTGAATGATTATAGTTTTTAAGGAAATTTAAGACCCATGGCTACATTTTCCTAGAAGAAACCTAGATCAAATTCTTGTTTTAAGACTCGTGGTGAGTTTGAAGTCGTATTATGAAACGAGGCCTTAAGCAGAGTAAAGATAGGTTGTTTGAATCATGGCAAAGTTTTGTTGATTCCAAAATGGTGTAATTAAATTTCTATACAAATTAGATATGCAGGAGAACAATTTTCATGAAGAAAGTATAGCCAAATTTAGTCGCCATTGTTACCAGTGTCGTTAAAGTAAAGGGAACAATTACGTCACACAGAGAGCACGTCTCCGAAACAATCCACACAGGCAGAGTAATTCCATTAGTTTGAATCATAACTTGAGTTTTGTAATTCAAATAGTATAGTCCAAATTTATGTACAAACTAGACATGCGGGAGAGCGAGCTGTGAAGGAGTATAGTGAATTAGTCTCCGTTGTTATCGAAATTCGTCAAATTAAGAATGATCCATTTTTCAGGAAACTGTCTCGGAACAATCAGGATGTAGGAGATATATCTGCCAAAATTTAAAAGTCAGCATTTGAATTGTAAACTATAGGAAACTTAAAACATAAAGGAATATTTGATTACAATATCACTTTGTCTAAAAACAATCTCATTTACAGGATCAAAATTATAGTTGAAAATAGACTTAGGACTTGCCTCGTACTATTCAACCAGAATTGGTTTATAATGTGGACATTTGCTTAACCCTTTTAGATGATACGATAATATGAATTAATGCATTAATGTTATATGAGTTAGTGCAAGTTCATTAAAATGATCATGATAAATATGTGAAAGAACCTATATTAAGGATACTAGTATAACTAATCTAGAAACATGAATAACTAAATGTTTCAGTTCATTTCTCGAAAGCCTAATCCACCTTTCTCGAAAGTTCCAGTTCATTTGTCAAGCTTCGTTACAAGCTGCCTCATCAGTGACGTGGACCAATGGAAACATCACACGTGGAAACTCCAGACTGTTCTTCCCCCATTGGTACACACCGGAAACGTCCGGAGAATCCCGGAGAAATATCTCGGTTTTCCTATATAAAAACTCTAAATCTGATTTTTGTATCATCGGAAAAAAAAATCAAAAGAGTTCTGAATTGTGATCGCGTAGCAAAAGAGAGGCAAAGAGAAGATTCACTGTTTCGGGTTGGTGGACGGATTTGAATCGAGAAGTGAGTCATCGGGATTGTGGAACCGGATGGGGGATTTCAGTATTTTACACGAGCTTTTAAGTGTTTTCTTTCTTTCTTTTGTTTGTTTGTTTTGTTTTTTTTTTTTTTATTGCAATTTTGGGAATTATGTTTTATGTTTGGTTATTGGGTAAACGCAGGGGAAAATGAAACAGGGCAGGTTATTTGAATATTTGTTAGGGATACCGGGAAGTTTGTGTTCGAAAAGATTCTGTCTGATTAGTTTTTCTTCCATTCGCCATGTCTAGGGTGTGTGTTTTTCTGTTTGGTTACTGGAAAATGCATGAAGAGATATTCAGTAGATGATTGCTCAATGTTGGCGGGAAACCCCGTAAACAAAACTTCCTGTTAGTATACTTCAACCTCATTGCACATTTTGGTGTAAGATTTTCTTTTTGGTTGCTGCGAAATGCAATAAACAAAAGTCTTTTAGCATTTTTTTTTATAATTTTCTCCGTCCTAATATTCATTTTCTGCGTCTTATATGATTTAAACTCATGTGCTTTTCTCGATTCTATTATAATATAAATCAGTACTGCAAATTAAAGCATTGATACTTTAGGTCTTGCTTTGATTTGTCTCTGAATTCGGATTCATCCAAGACAAGGGTTTAAATTTCATCCAACTCTGATGGTGAAATTATTTATTGCAGATAATATTTCCGTTTGGAGTTTTTTCTGCATCTCCAAGGTTCGAATTTCGAAACTCTTGGTTAAACTAGATTTATAGAAGTTGTACGGATAAATGGACTCACACCACCATCAGGGAAACCAAATGCTTTTCCACCAGAACCATTGCCCAAGTTGTGCAGCTCCACCTCCTCAAATGGGTTATGAATGGAGGCCTCATAGCGGAAATTATGGACACCCAATGCCGGTTCAGTATCATGCCTGCTGCAACCATAATTGCTTCCCTGGTTAACTATGGTTTCCTGCCACCGCAGATGCTTCGCCAACGCCATTTAACTGGCATAGTTTACCGTCCCTTACCAGACCTTATCCTGTTCATTATGCCCCAATTCCTTATTATCCAATGGAACATCTTTGACCTGATATGAGAAGAATGGTTTAGATGATTGCGGGTTCCCTAATCATGGGTTTAATAAGAAGGGAGATAACAATGTCAAGATTGAAGAACACGAGGGAGATGATGGGAGGAAGGAGAAGGAATCCTTTGTTCCATCTGGGTTGAAAGATTACCCATATCCAATTATGTGGATTCCACCTGGGTATATGAAGAATGAAGAGAATAGAGCATCATTAGAACAAGATAAGGAGCAGAGTGAGAATCGTCTTCAATCGCATGAGGCAATGTCTCCAAAGAGTTTAAACAAATCTGGTGAGTGGGAACCTGGCGTTTGGAACTTGTGGTTTCCACCTGAGTCAAACAGCGAGATCTTTGAAGCAGTGTGGAGAGGAGAAAGTCAGAATGGTGAAGAAGAATGCTTACTTCCCATTTCCTATAATTTGGATGCCTCAATTTGTGAAAAAAGAGGAAGCTGAAGGTAAGGAGCACAAGCAGGAGAGTTCTGCTTCTAAGCCTGCTGAAGAGCCAAATTTGAGTTTCAAGATTATTCCAGTGAAGCCCCTAGAGGTTGATGATGGTGGAAACAAACACAGAGCAACTCGAAAATTATAGGTAGGATATGTGAAGATTGTGGAGAAAGCTGCTGATTAAAACAATCTTCCTGTGAATGAGAGAGAAGCACACGGGGAAGAGAATACCTCATAAAACATTGAGGGGAAACGAGAAGGCAATGTCTCTAAGCATGGAGAAAATGGTGGACAGAAGAAACCTTCAGACAGTTGTAAAGGGAAGTCTTCCAAGTTACCTCCTGTTTGTTTGAGAGTCGATCCCCTACCAAGGAAGAAAAATGGGAATGGCAGTTCAAGTTCTAGTCCTCCTGTTCAGAGGAAAATCATAAAAACATCAAATGACACCACAACGGTTCTTATCCTTCGAAAGACTGGCTCTCAAGAGACTAACCTGAAGAGTCATGGACCTGAGCCAAAGAAAAAGGAGATAAAGTAGTTGGGGTTGTAGAACAGCCAGCTGGACAACGTCGACAAAGATTCTCCTGTGGATCTCTGTGAGATTCTGACTCAGACTCAACCTCCTGTGAATTCGCCTACTGATCCTTGCACAAAGGTGTCTGATGACCGGGCTGTAGAAAAACCTACGGTAGCTGTTGGGGAGTGTCAAGCTAAAACTGATGGGGAAACAAATGCAAAAAGTAAGACATCCGAGGAAGCAATTGAAGAGCACAAGGCAATGGATAAAAGCCAATCAGTTAATTGTGAATGCGAGACAGGAGAAGATAAAGCAGGGAGTGAGGTGGAAGAGAAGAAATCCGAAGAAGTACCCAAAGAAGAAAAAAGGAACTTGTCTGATTCAGAAGCTGCGGTGATCATCCAGGCTGCCTATCGCGCGTTTGAAGTGAGGTAATGGAAGCCATTGAAGAATCGAAGCAATTAGCTAAAGTCTGAGAGGAAGTAGATGAGATCAGGAATCGCATTCAGGCCCTGGAGTCTCTCTCTGATCTTCAGAGAGACAATAAGGAGCAGAAAAAGTGATAATAGGAGAAACTATAATGAGACTCCTGCTAAAATTGGATGCCATTCAGGTATGTCTATTCCTTACCACTTTCAGCTTCTCCTTTCATGTGCTATATGCCTCTTGTGCTGGTTGAAAATGGTTGACTTCTTAGAGTCTTAGACGTACAACTAGATTTCAAATTCATCAAATTATATGTTCAATAGATTGCATATGCATGAATGAAGCTTATAAAACCAAGTCTTAATATAAAAACTTAGGAATTTGAAATCAGTCCCCCAGGAAACCCGTGCCCACGATTACACATGCTCATATGTAAAGAAACCTTTAGGAACTTGTCTTGAAAGATATGTGTTTCTTAATGTACTAGTCCTTAGGTTAAATCAGTTCAAGAGTTTTACCTATTTCAGTAGTTGTGCTTACTAAGATTCTATTGTTTACGTTCTCAGAATCCTGAAGCCTCTGCTATTGAGGAACCAACTGCTAAACCTGTGAAGACCTCAACAAATATCGAGTGGATCCCAGAAGAAAAAGAGGTCTTCAGGATAATTCTGCAGCAGACAACTTTTCCAATTTTACAGGGCTTTACTTGAAATAGTGAAAGAAGGTGTGTCTGTTAGTCTGAAAGTGGACATTTTCAGATCATATAGTTCGGAGAGATTAGAGTCATATCAGAACATGATACTACTGGAGCGGAAGTGAAAAGTAATGTGGAGCAGCATGTAGCAGACATGGGATCTGTCTTGGAATCAAAAGATGAGCCAGGCAATGGAAACCTGGATCCTAGTCAGGTGGTCTCTAGTGAGCCTAATTCTGATTCTGGCCATGAGGAAATTGCTGAGCTTGCACTGGTTCCTGAGAATAATAACAATGAAGTGGGATTAGCTGAATACGCGTTAGGAATTACAATCCATGATTCAAATGCAGAAGACCCAGATTGAGGTGGCCGGGTTGTTTTGGTGGCGCCTCACTTAAACTGCACAGGGATAGTGAAGAAGATACTGCCATGAATTTTGTTCCCGAGTTGAAGAAGGATGTCGAGATTGAAGCGGAAGGGGATACTCTTCCTGAGTGGGAGAAGGATGGAAAGATTGAAGCAGAAGGAAATTCATCCCAGAAGGAAACTCAGAATGGAAATGAACCAGAACAACAACCTGTTGAGCAAAATCTAGAGATTCATGAGCTTGAAGCGTTACCTCAACATGTAATAGCAGAGCAGGCCAAAAATGATGAAGAGATAAAAACTGGAGGCTGAGTTTCCAGAGGTAGAAATCAAGCTGCTGCAAGAGAAGGGGGAGTGACCAGAGAGGCCGGCATCACGCCAAGGGATGATGAAGCTTCAGACCTTGATCCTTCTGGCAGAGCCTCCATCACAGGGCGTAAACAGGCTAGGATTGCAGAAAGAGGGGGCTAATGAAGAAGCCAAAGAAGAGGCCCTGGAGGGGAAACTTGAGCCTCAGGAAGTTAAATTTTCCACCAAAGGGTCTGAAACAGCAAAAGAAGAGACTCGTGGAACAGAAAATGCTGAAGGGATCAGCAGCAACCAGGTTGTGATCCAAGAAACAGGGGAAGAAGAAAAACCAGATGAAAATGTGATTTGAAAATAAAAATTGAGAGAGATGATGGAGGACACAGTCAAGCGGGAGAGAAGAACGAACAACAGTCATATCAAACTTAATCCAAGGAACACGAGTTTGGAAGAAAGATTGTCAGGAAAGAAGAAGCTGAGGCTTAGAAGGCACAGGGCAGCATGACAGAGACCTGCTCAGCCTCAGCCAGACCATGAAAATACTGCCCATCTCTGTAAGGGTTCAGGCGCGTGCCAACTTGAGCGGTGTTAAATAAGTCATGTCGCGAAATCAATTCACCATCACGAACTGCACCTCCTAATGGTCGTGATCTTGATTGGCCCGCTGGGAAGAATTGTTCCATAGTAGGTAAGAGTACAGCTTGCTGCATCACAACAATAAGATCTCCATTGATCTCATAAGGATTATATGGTATGTCCCAGAGATGTTAAAAGAAGCATGATACTTATTATATTGAACCTAAATCCTATAAACTTTCCGTTTTGAGAAAATTGGTAGATTAATATGTTATCCAGACCATGTTTTGGGAGGAGTCATGGGTTCGCCCAAATATTTGTCTATATTGATACTAAACCAAAAACTTACAAACTTCAGCTTCTAAATAAATTGGTAGTTTAAGCCCTTGAGGCATGATTTAAGTGATAAAAGGGTGAGAGTTTTCAAGCTCGAATGCTTGTGATTAAGAACAAAATATTACAATGTTATATGTAAAGTGAATATTACAATGTTATATGTGAAGTGAATATAAATTTACTTTAAGCTTGTTTTATTTATTTTTACAAATGGATATAAAGATTAAATAATTTAAAAATATAAAAAATTTTAAAATAATTTTATTTATATTAAAATTTCTTTAAAATATTTTATTAGACAATCAGACATATAAAAGTGAAGGAGAAGCATCACTTTTCCTTAGGATCACCAACATCCCAATAAAGAGGAGCTTAGAGGAAAAGTCTATTATAAGTATCACAACTCCTGGAATCATAATACTAATGCTTGTTGGAGTTTCAAGAATATGGATTGGATTAATAAGAGAATATTGAAGTTCCCTGAGAAAAAGGAGGCCTTGGTGATTAATGAAGATCATGTTCCACAAATGGCTTCAGTCAACATAGCTGCTACTAATTTGAAGGCAATGTTGAATGCAAAGAATGATGAGATAATTTATCCTAATGTCAAGTTAAGAAATGTATGGATTCCTAAATAACATCTGGTTCATAGAGATGAATTGGAAGCAAAAAGAAAAATGTCTGCAAGCAAAGAAAAGGAAAAGAATGGAAGGTATCCATACTATTCAAAATTAGAAATCAAGAAGGAGAAATGCTCTAAATAAAATAATGTTTCTACAAAAGAGGGACATTTTTTCAAAGAGATGATCATATACTTGGGGGTTGTCCCTATTGTGATTGATGGATTATGATATATTCTTATAGTAAGACATTACTACTATGGAGGTCATTTTTTATCCATATATGCGTTCACGTCTTTGGGGCATACCTATCCTATTGTTGGCGGATCTTTGAGATGATCTATACTAGGGCATAATCCTCTTTTCTTTGGATGATGGATCTTAAGACATTCATATATTAGGGTATAGTCACTTTTGAGAGTGCACTTATAAGAGATGCAGTTGTTTTATTTGTTACTAGGACATAGCTGCCTCATTTTATTGGTTCATCGACATAATGAGTGACCATTTGGTTGAGAATTTTGATGCATTGTTGATTTGATGTCACATGAGATATAGTATTTTCAGTATACTTGGTCAATCTTGGATGTTTACCTATCCTCCATCGCATACCCGAGTATTTCCTTCTTGATAGCCTCATAACTATACCTATTTTATCATACCCTATCTTTCATCTTAACAGCCTCTTAGTTTATGTGATTTATGATGTCTTTCCTTTGATTAGGGAACTATGTGGTTCAGTCTTAGCTAATGTCTAAGGTGGTGTTTGTTTTTTTTACTTAATGCTGAATAAAACTTTTTTTGAGCTTAATGCTGAATAGTACTTAATAGCATTAAGTATTAAGTTATTTGTTTTTTAATATTGGGTAGTGAGTAGGGATGACAGGACCAGTTATTTAGGGTTTTAAACAAAGCCTCGCTCTTAATGGGACGGGTTTGGTTTAATTGTAATCGGGTTTTTAGTAGGTTTGGGTTTATTTTCTCAAATCCGAGACAGGTTCGGGGCGGGTTCACATATTGTTGCCAGGCCCAGCCAGGTGTATTTTTTAAAATAATTTTTATTATTTTCTTTTTTATACTTTAATATAAATAATAATAATAATTAAGATGTTTTTAATAAATAATTTATAAAAATTCATAATATTTTAATTTTTGTAAATATATTAATTTTAATATAAAAATAAAAAAGAAAATATAAAAAAATAAAAACAAAAATAAAATATAAGCGGCGGGTTTAGGAATTTTTCCGTCTCCATCATGATTTAATTTAAATGAGATAAATTTAGGAATTGAACAAAATAAGCATTTGCATCGGGATGGGGTTCTTGTCCAAAATACCTCAGTTAATAAATCACTAGTAGTGTGTATTGTTAGCCCTTCTCCTTATTGGATAATGATTGAGTTTTATTATTTTAGTGGAAAATGACTTTTCGAATAGAAAAGCAAAATATTTCCCTTTTACGTAAGAACTTTTTAAAATTTCATCAGTGAGAATTTTAAAAACAAGCGATTTAATCTTTGAAAATTTGTTGTTCGTTAAGTCAAATAAGCAATGCAAGACTTTAGAAGCTAACCATTTCAACCAGCACAAAGGCATATAGCACATGACAAGGAAACTGAAAGTATAAGGAATAGACATACCTGAATGGCATCCAATTTTAGCAGGAGTCTCATTATAGTTTCTCCTATTATCACTCTTCGTCTATTGTCTCTCTGAAGATCAGAGAGAGACTCCAGGGCCTGAATGCGATTCCTGATCTCATCTACTTCCTCTCGGACTTTAGCTAATGATTTCTTCTCTTCCACCTCACTTCCTGCTTTATCTTCTCCTGTCTCGCATTCACAATTAACTGATTGGCTTTTATCCATTGCCTTGTGCTCTTCAATTGCTTCCTCGGATGTCTTACTTTCTGCATTTGTTTCCCCATCAGTTTTAGCTTGACACTCCCCAACAGCTACTGTAGGTTTTTCTACAGCCCGATCATCAGACACCTTTGTGCAAGGATCAGTAGGCGAATTCACAGGAGGTTGAGCCTGAGTCGGAATCTCATTGTGAGTCCACAGGGAGAATCTTTGTCAACCATGTCCAGCTGGCTGTTCTACAACCTCAACTACTTTACCTCCTTTTCTTTGGCTCAGGTCCGTGACTCTTCTTTGTGGTAGTCTCTTGAGAATAACAGGTCAACTCGAAGAACAAGGAAGAACCGTTTGTGGTGTCATTTGACATTGTCTTCCTCTCTGAACATGAGGACTAGGAGACTTGGAACTGCCATTCCCATTTTTCTTCCTTGGTAGGGGATCGACTCTCAAACAAACAGGAGGTAACTTGGAAGACTTCCATTTACAACTGTCTGAAGGTTTCTTCTGTCCACCATTTTCTCCATGCTTAGAGACATTGCCTTCTTGCTTCCCCTCAATGTTTTGTGAGGTATTCTCTTCCCCGTGTGCTTCTCTCTTATTCAATCAGGAAGATTGTGAGGTATCCTGGCCTACAGAATTTTCTCGAGTTGCTCTGTGTTTGTTTCCACCACCATCAACCTCTAGGGGCTTCATGTTGGATTTTTGCTATACAAGCAAGTCCAAGTTGTTTAAAACACTTAATGGGTTCACACATGGACTTGGGCCCTAAGGTGTGGAGGCCCAAATGGCTATTAAGTATTCTAGTACTTGTACTCTATAAATAGAAAGATAATGCAACCTAAATGCGAATGCGAATTAGTTTTGAGAATAGCGGAGAAAAGAAATCTTTTCTTGTGATTAATGGCCGTGTGGCTCAACCATCGCCTCGACGATGGTTTGGAAGTCAGTTCTTGTGTGCATACTTCTTTGCAAATCCACAAGGTACGATCTGACTGGTCATATTAGTTTAGTAATTAAATTGAATATTCTAAATCACATGATGATTCTTGCTTTCGCTGATTATTCCTACAATTGGTAGCAGAGCTTTCGTGTGATTAAATTTTCAATTTGATCTAAACAATTTCATGTATTTTGGTGTTTGATTAGCAATATGACACCTATGTTTTCTATATTTGTTGATTCGCATGTTTGCATGTTTAATATGATTTTTTTGTTTATGGATGGTTACTGAATAATTGTGGTTTGCCCTTCAATCCATGGTAGAGTTTTCTGTGTATTTCATCGGTTTGTAACAAGGGGGCTAATCATAAGATTAGGTTTCCTTCTTGATTTATTTTCTCCATCATCTAGAATTCTTGTACACCATTTTATTAAAGGTATAGGATTATTTTGTAAAAATTTTGAAGACTAATGAAGAGCAGGAAGCGAAGAAGAAGAACCGCGGAGAACACTTTGGCCACACACGAAATTTGGCTGCGTTCTTTGAGGGCTCTGAACATCCAAATGACAAGCGACCCGCCGGGGTTAGAGCGCGAGGAAGAGGCAGTTTGCGGACAAATTTCAAGTTGAACCGCGGACCTTACCGCAGTGGCTGCGCGTGGGCTTCACGCGCCTCCACTCAGACCGCTCGTGAGAGCGCGTGGAGAGGGTTTTGGCCGCCGGATTTTTCAGACTTCATCCTCCAGACGTCGGCCTATGGGTGCTCCGTTTGGGTGGCGGCACACGAATGAAGTAAGCTGACGGCTGGTTTCATGTTGTGTGTTTAGAGTTTTGGGTTTAACTCAATCTCTTCAATTTTGAGCCTGAAGCCCGGGTAAATTGAACAGAATGGGCCAATTTGGACCCGAGGCATGCGGGATTAATAACAGTGGGCTCAAGTGATATTGGGCTTGTGATTTTTTTTTTCTTTTCTTAGGAAAACCATGGATTGGGCCTTTTATATTTATTCAAATATTTATTTTTTCATGGATGATTAAATTATATTTGGTAACATGCTTTAGTTGTGATAACATGACATATAAACTAGGTGGTGCCATATTATCTTGCATCAATGATATACATGTGCATAATTAAATTTTTTTTTTTTAAATCTAGATAAATATAATTATGAAAATTCCTTTAATTTTTTGTGGGTCCAAATAATAAAATGGTCATGTGAAACCCTATCGGATAATCATGATATGGTTTTATTGGATTGGACCTAAATAATTTTAAAATCTTAATTAAGATTGACACATCCACCATGAGCAACTCTTAGAGATTAAGAGAATTTTAAAATTAAACAAGGACCCCAAAAACCAAAATAATTTTGTAACTTCCCACTTGAGAGCTCCCTAATAATATTATTATCAGGCATATGACAATAGTGAAATGAAAGTGTATTATCTAGTAAGGTTATCTAGAAGATTGGGATGTAAGTAATCCAGGTAAGTGACCCCACAATTTTTTGGGACGACTTATTTGAATCTTATTCATTTATGATCAAGTTTTAGTTTGTTATAAATGTCTTGCCCACGTGAGCATTTATTATGGAAACTAAATTATTGTTTAATATGACAAATATATTTTATTTTGGATTTACTAAAATATGTTTTATTGTATAATATCTGAGGGTTAATATTAGTGTGCATAATGTATAAATTTTTTTTTTTCAGAAATGGCATCACTTTCAACCCTCTAACTATGATTTGAATCAAAAACCATTGGATTAGGAAATAATTTTGAGATTGACGACTTATATGCATTCATGGATTATGAGAAAATCAAGTTTGTCTGGATACCCTAAGCCGGCTATCGGAAAAATGGTGCTAATGATATAACAAAAAGCGAACATCGACTTGGGAAAATGCAAACACTTCCTTGATGTTATATTCTTGCCCGATGTTGTGGGTCATTTGAGGCGACAAATAACACCTCGACAATGGAGTAGAAATGTCTCGATTTCGAAGGGATGTTTGCTAGTCTTGCTTTTGAGAGACAAAGGCGCTATCGCGATTTGATTAACACACCGCATTATGGCCGGGTAAGAGTGTGAAGGATCATTGTTTGGCAATGATTGCATATGATCAAGCGGAAGTGATGGGGCAAAACGAAAGGGAGATGAAGATAGATCTTATCTTGCAATTCTTGCCTAAACGTTTCATTAAGTTCAAAGTCAATTACAATATACATAGTGGATCGACTCGAGTTCAATTGATGCATGAGCTTGAGTGCTGAAGTGAGTCTCAAAGAGCCGGGTAGTATCAGAATTTATGGGGTTTTGCAGTGAGCTAAGAGAGCTGGGAGGTGGAAGCAAAGAACCAAGAAAGAGGCGTTGATGAGTTTAAAAGTGGGCCTTGTTTGAAAGAGCGAAGGCGAGTGCTTCAAGTGAGGCCAGGAAAGGATAACAGGCAAGAATTGCCTAAAATACCAAAAACTGAACCAGCACAAATTGGAGTTACTTGTTGCCGAGGCTTTGTTGATGATTTCTTGGCGATAAATGAATCACTCAGTTTAGAGGCCTCATCATGTTTGTTGCTCAACGGGTGGTTTTCGACACTAGCGTCTATTGAAGAACTGACCAGATGCTGACTTTGAACGGGAATAATCTTGCAAACCATGATTGTTTTCTTTTTGAGAATAATAGGACTTTATGTTTGAAGATTGTTTGTTGTTCAGATTTCAAGAGGAATTTGGTTTGTCGATTGTTTAGTTGAACACGGTTTGACATTGATTTAATTCCTCAGTTCAATAAGTAAATCTTTTGTTTGTTAGGTGATCTCTTATAGATAATCTTTATTTTAGTCTTATCTCCATAGTGTAGAGTTCATTATGAAATTGTTAAGAAAATAGACATTAATCACCTTGCCAAGAAAGGAAGTATCAATCAGAAACTTACCTTTGGCATTTGCGATTAAGGTCATATTAATCCTAACAGGATACATGGTTTTGTGAAAAGTGGGATTTTAAATTCCCTAGCATTTGAACCTATACCAATGTGTGAATCCTGTTTGGAAGGTAAAATGACCAAGAGGCCCTTTAAGGCCAAAGGATATCGTGCAACCAAACCGTTGGAATTGGTGCATGCTGATGTATGCGGCCCAATGCGTGTTCAAGCGGGAGGTGGTGCCGTTTTGTCACTTTACGGATGACCTCGAAGATATGGTTTCTTTGCCTAATGGCTGAAGTACATTTTGATAAATTTAAGGAGAAATATAAATTTGAGACGAGAAAAGCAATTAGGTGTCCCTGTCAAACAAACACCGATACGATAAGGGCGGTGAATACCTATCTGGAGGTTTAAGTTTTACTTGGCTTTCGAGAGGAAGTAGTTCACAGCGTCGACCCACTAGAACACCTCGGCAAAATGGGTTGGCCAAGAAGGGAGAAATAGAACTCTCTAAACATGGGTGAGATCGATGCTTGGTTATTCATCTCTCTCTGTGTTTTGGGGATAATAGCATAGAGATGCTGTACTTATTGAACTTGATTCCTTCTAAGTCGGTTTCTAAGACGCAGAATTGTGGAGCGGGCGCAAGCCTGGTTTAAACCATATTCGTATGCGGGGTGCTCAGGTTATGTCTTGAGAAAGGAACCACATAAGTTGGAATCTGTCTTTGAAATATCGTTTTGTTTATTGGATACCCTAAAGGGAATGAGAGGTGGACTTTTATAGTTCCTCGGAAAGTTGCAGTGAGCACTATTAAAATTCTTCGAGGAAGACTATGTAAACGATTTCAAGCCCAAGAGTAAGGTAATTCTTGAGGAGCTTATTTCATTTCAAAGAATCGCCTAAAACTCACACGAATTTGGGGACCTCTTGTTGCCATTGTTTCACAGTGTGTGTTCAACAAAGGAAAATGAAATATACTTTCGAGAAGGTGAATAAACACGAGTGGAACCAATAGTAGAACAATGAGTAGATATCTGAAGTGGAACTAGAAAACTAGAAATCAAATTCAAAATGAATTCGAGAGGTCTACTGTTTAAAAGTTGACAGCAGATTGAGAGCATTAGGAGTGGGAGAACGACACATAAGCCATCAGAATCTCTTGTTGGTGAATCGTACCAAGCTATAACCATTGTTGATGGCGAAGAGGATCCCGTAAATTACAAAGCCTTTGGAGGATGTTGATGCACAGGAGTGGCTCAAAGCCATGGACCGTGAGATGGAGTCTATGTATTCTAACTCAGTCTGGTCTCTTGTAGAGGCACCTAAAGGGGTAAAACCTATAGGGTGTAAGTGGATCTACAAGAGAAAAAGACGACCATATGGGAAGGTAGAAACCTTCAAAGCTAGATTGGTGGCAAAAGGTTATACCCAAAAAGAGGGGATAGATTATGAAGAAACCTTTTCGCCAGTAGCCATGCTTAAATCCATCCGAATTCTTTTAGCTGTAGTTGCAAGTCTAGATTACGAGATTTGGTAGATGGATGTCAAAACAACATTTTTAAATGGCAGTTTAGAAGAGGACATCTACATGCAGCAACCAGAAGGGTTCATAGCTAGAGGGCAAGAACACATGGCATGTAAGTTGCAAAGGTCCATTTATGGACTAAAGCAAGCATCCATAACATGGAACATTAGGCTCTGGACTGCCATAACTTTGCTACGCTTTTGAGAAAAGTCCTGATGAACCTTGTGGTTTACAAAAAGGATCCAAGGTACAAGTAGTTTTCCTAGTCTCACGAGATGATAGAGTTTACTAATCTTAAACTACATAAAAGGTGGTGCATTATGTAAAAGGATGGTCAGAATAATATTGATATGAAAGACGGGGAGAAGCCAACCATATTCTTGGAATCAAACTCTCAACGACCTAAGAATAAGGTGCCGCATTATCCTTGCTTTATATATAGATAAAATTCTAATAGGTTCACCATAAGAAAATTCTATTAGTATGGGAACTTTACCTTCAGCATGGGAGTTCATCTTTCTAAGGATAATCACCAAAAACTCTTTGTTTTAAAGAACGTATGAGCAGGATGGTCTTTCTTCTCAAGCAAAGAGGTAGTCTCATGTATGCCATGTTACGCACTGTTAGATATCTCATCACGCATCGGGAATAGTTAGCCTGCATCAATCCGATCCAGGAGAAGCGAACATTGATTTCCACATTTCTCAAATATCTAAGGAGAACAAGAGATTATATGCTAGTATATAGCCCCAGTGAGTCCGGGAACCACGGGTTACACAGACTCGCATTTCCATGGGATATTGATTCAAGAAAATCCAATTTCTAGAGGTGTGTTTACACAAATGGTGGAGCCATTTGTTTGAGGAGGTCAAATAAACTTTCGCTTGTCACCCACAACTAAGCCGAGGGTCGCTTCCAAGGAAATAAAGAAGAAGTATGGTTGAAGAAGTTCCTTCGATCTCTCGGGCGATACCAGCAAGACGCCCATTACCCTTTTATCAGGATAACATAATGAGTACGTCCCCAAGGAACCGAGGTATCACAAGAAACAGAACACATGCAGAGAGTACCATTTGATTCAAGGAGCATCATAAAGAGAGAGATACAAGGGTTACTAAAATAGCATCGTAGGAAAATTTAGCATACCATTTTAAAAGACATCACCTGCTCGAAGCTGAAACATGTAGATTATATGGTGTTAAGAGCCTACTAAACTTGTTTCAAGGCAAGTGGGAGCTTATTTGTGTTTTTTAGAACAAGATGTATGTTATTGCTTTTGAGTTTGACTTAATACAATATGAGGTATTCTTTTCATATTATTTAACACTATATTTCATGAGGGTTAAATCCCATTAATTGTATATACACTCATATGAATGCTTCATAGGAAGACATGATCATGTGTTCTTGAATATTAATGAATGATCATAAATATTAACAGTTAATAAATTTTATTTAGACTCATAATATTTTAGTAAATAACTGTTTTGGTTATTATAAAATATTGGTGCAAATATGCTATATTTGATAGACTAGCTGAGATTTTACTAGTTAAATTTCAGTGAAAAGGAAATAAACTCAAGCAATATTTCACTATTATTCTTCCTAATTGAGTTTATTATAGATAGTATTTAAATGATTATTGCTCTTTGAGCTGTCAATAAGTGATATCTATAAACGACTCAATATCTTGATGACTGGGGAGCAAGATTATTTAATTGGTTTATTTTATAAATGAAACATTATGAATTTGTATGTAATATCCTCTTCTCACTATGTTTCAAGATTTGATGTTGTATAAAGTCACCGCCAAATAGTATTTACCCACATTAAGATACCGAGAATCAAGAGAACAAATGAATTGATCATTGATAGAAAATCTTATCAATTAATTATACGATATTTTACAAAGGAGAAAAAATAAGAATAATATTTACTATTATTAATCTTTATCTAAATTATGGGCTTTTAGTGGAATAACACCGATTAGATAATTGCTACAACATATATTTTTGATTAATGATAACTGAGATCCCCAAACTAGCTCTGATAAATGGTGGAGTACATGATATCATGTGAATATAAGAGCAACCTGACTTGTTTTTATAAGTGGGAGATTGTTGGATTTTGCTATACAAGTAATTCCAAGTTGTTTAAAACATTAAATGGGTTCGTTACATGGATTCTAGTCTTAAGTTTAAGGCCCAAATGACTATTAAGTATTCTAGGCTCAGACTTCATAAATAAAGAAAGATAATACAACCCCTAAATCTGAATTGCAGAATTAAGCCTAGAGAATAAATGAGAAAAAGAAATCATTTCTAGTGATTCAGCTTCACATCTTCGCCCCATCACCCGAGGATACCAAAGATCCGCCTTTGTGCATACTTCTCCCGCAAATCCACAAAGTACGATTTGACTGGTTATATTAGTTAAGTAATTAAATTGAATATTCTAAATCAATATGATATCTTCTGCTTCACGATTATTCCTACACCACCGGAATAATCTTGAAACTCAAATTTGTTACTTTAGTGTGCTTAGAAGGTAACCCCAGTACCTTGTGCTCCTTACCTTCAGTCCCTTTTTTTTCAAACTCAGGCATCCAAATTATAGGAAATGGGAAGTGGGTATTCTTCCTTCTTCAATTATTCGACTTTCCTTTCTCCACACCGCTTCAAAGATCTCTGTCGTTTGAATCAAATGAAACCATGTGTTCCAAACGCCGTGTTCCCACTCACCAGGATTTGTTTAAACTCTTGGAGACATTGTTTATGTGATTGAAGGTGATTCTCACTCTGCTCCTTATCTTGTTCTAATGATGCTCTATTCTCTTCGTTCTTCATATACCCAGGTGGAATCCACATAATTGGATATGGACCATCTTTCAACCTAGATGGAACCAAGGATTCCTTCTCCTTCCTCCCATCATCTCCCTCGTGTTCTTCAATCTTGACATTGTTATCTCCCTTCTTATTAAAACCATGATTAGGGAACCCGCAATCATCTAAACCATTCTTCTCAGATTTCAGTCAAAGATGTTCCATTGGATAATAAGGGAGCCGAGGCATAATGAATGTGATAAGGCTCAGGGCACGTGGGATCAGAATCCATGCCAGTTAAATGGCGTTATGCTATCTCGATGGTAAGGAAACCATATAACTGTGGAAGCAATTATATGGTTGCAATGTATAATAATGAACCGAAGCATCGAAGTGTCCATAATTTCCGCTCTATGAGGCCTCCATTCATAAATCGCGATGCGCTGAGTTGACTCCATATCTAGGCCTAAACGAGATAGGATGCCCAAGTCCAATGATAAATTTTATTACTATTAGTTATTTATTTAATTGTATTTTTGGATTTATCTGTTAGTACTTTTTGAATTTATCTGTTAAGATTTTTGGATTTATCCGTTAGGATTTTTGGATCTATCTGTTAAGATTTTTTGTTGGTGCCTATAAATAGCACCTTATGTTATTGTTTTTAGCAGACTTGATATTACTGGAAAACCTCAGGAACTTCGCTTAACCATTTGCCTCGCTTTCTTTAATTTTTATTATTCTTCGTAAAACGAAAGAGACACTTATCGAGTATAACTTCGATTCGAGATCAAGTTATTATTCTTGTTCTGCATCAATTTGGTATCAGAGCCTAACTTCGATCCGAGATCAAGTTATTTATGTTTATTTCAAGTTCTTGTTTTATTTCTTTCAAATCGTCAATCGATTTTCTCTCTTTTGTCCCTGAAATCTGAAATCTCAAAAGCCTAAAAAGCTAGAGAGAGAAAAAGTGCAATTTTTCAACATAGATCTGGGAGAATCGAATTTTCGCCATACGCAGCCCCGCTGCCTCTCATTTACCCATGACGACATCGCTTGCACTTTCTCGCCTTTAAACTTCTCTTCTTTATTATTGATTTTCACCCTCAATACCTCTTCAAGGTCGCTTACACCTGACTTCGCTACACTCATCTTCCCTTACAGACAAAAATGACAACTATAGAAACCTCGACTAATGCTACTCTAATCTTAATCGAATTAATAGAACTTTCGTAAGATCGCGACGTGAACCGCCGTCGAAGATCTCGCCACTTGTTGATCTCTACAGTTCCCAATCTACTCTTCTGCTCCATTGTCTTCTGTTGATCCGATTCCCTTTGTCGCCTCTTCCATCGTTGAAATAGGCTTCATCTTTTCGACCACAATCCTGGAGGAATTGCAGCACCCAAGTGGAACGCATTTTCGGGGTTTCTGGGGTTTAGTGGTGGCTCGTTACACTTCCTGAGTTTGATTTTGAATTCATAATTGTATCTCGGGTTTTCAAGAACTCGAACGAATATATCCATTCGTGGCACGCGTTTTTTGGATCAAATCTTGGGGCTTTAAAAGGTCAGCAGAAAAGTACTGCAGTCAGTCTTAGATTTGAGTCTTGAAGCTTTTCCCTTATCAAAGAATTGCACATTTTATTTGATTCTCTTACAACCAAGCTAAAGAATTGTAGGCGTCCTAAAGGTTCTTCAATGGGTATATTTTCTTTTACTTTGAAAACTCAGTTAATATTTGTGATATTTAAACATATTTTGTTTGATTGTTTTAGGTTCTAGTTTCTTTGATAGAGCATAAAGAGTATTAAAAAAAAAAATTGTTTTTTTTAGTTATTCTTTCGTGACCTGTGTAATCTGTGATGTATAATCGCATTAGATTTTTTAGATTTGTGTTTGTTGCATTAGCATATAGTTTATAAATTTCTTTTACTCGTGAATTTAAATCTATCTCAAAAGATGTCACCTACCAAAAGTGATATTATTGCACTTTCTTCTCTTCACCTAACCCAAATGATCTAACTCGAGAGACTAAATAATTTTGACTTAAGACTACGTTTTATCTCAAGATCTAAATGATAGTCTAGTTTGTATTACTCAGTCATCATGATGCTAATAAAGACAATTTGATTCACCACGCATCTGCAATTTAAATTCAATGTGTGGTCAATTGACTCCAACGCAATCCGCTCGAACAACAAACCTGGCGCACTATATCAAAAACTGGACTTGCTTTAAAACATTCAAAACATGAGATAGGTGAATATGCGATGAAACTGTTACAGAAACACGCTGCTCACTCACACTAGGGGTTAAGTCCTTTCCGGAGGTTCACATCAACTGATGAATTTCGCAAATGGCTTGTAATAGACAACTGCAAAATGAACTTAGGTAGTAATTCAATTGCTCAACCTCACACGAGGTTACCTGCAACAGGAGACCTTCAGTTCAACCTAGGTGATTGATTTCAACCTGCTAATGTCAACTTCCTATTAGATTACCAACCACCAAGGCAAAATTACCCACCAAATCAAGTGAGAGAAGATGTCGCTCCTCAGTGATACCAACCTAGGGTTACTGGTATTTGGGGTAGAGATCATGATAGGCAGGTTAGACAACCTCAAAGGGACATCACAAAAAGTGGCTAGTGCTCCTAAATCTGATGGCAGGAAATGATCCTAATGTTTTCTCTGGATTGGCGAAGGGTTATTGAGGAATATTTTGATTGGTATGAAATACTATAGTGAATGTTCGGTTTGTTGAAATGAAATTTAACCAATTTAGCTAAGATGTACCGGTAGAATGTGTTGCAAGACATGCTTCATTCAGGAACCACCCATCACCCAATAGACTATGAAAGCAAAGTTGCAAGAAACATTCTTCCACTCATATATGTCAATTGTTTTCCAATTATGATTAATCTAAAACAAATGACTTTAGTGTAGTTAAATATTCTCGGCTAATTATGAAGCTTAGACTTAGGTGTAGTGAGTTCCATGGCGCCGGACCAATTTTGTCCAGACTTGCTTTGCTAATGGGTCTAGGTCTCTACATTCAAAGGATGGTTAGATTGCATGCTCCACACACTGTAGAGGATGCATACCAAAAAGCCTTAGAAGTCGAGAAGTTCAATAGACCCTCCTCTTTTGCACACATAGGTTAGTCTAAGTCACAATCCATGTCATCAGACGGTAATACTATGCCTAATAACATTAGGAGCAAAGAGTCAGCTTCAGTGAATCCTCTTCCCGTTACTTCTCCTATTGAGCCCAAGGCCAGTAATCCATCGATTGTCTGTCATAAGTGTCACTGTGGCAATACATTATGCCTCGTTGTCCCCAACGTGCATTGACATTAGATGTTGAACAGAGTAGTTCGAGAATGAGGAAGACCAGCCATTTTCAGATCTTTAGATTATTCTGCATTTTAAGATTTCAGAAGATGTTTGTGTTGGTGTGGTGCTATGTGTGTTATCCACAACTGTAGATAATGATAATTGGAAGCATACTAGTATTTTTCACATTCACACAGAGTGAGTACAGAAATGTGTTACAATTGATGGGGGTAGTTCAACAAATGTGGTTTAAGGATGTGCTGCTAAATTAGCTGGAACCTGAAAAGGGACCATCCAAACTTTAGGAGTAGTCATGACTATACTTTCATTTCCTCGCTACTCAAAGGCTTGAAGTTTCTATTCATAAATGGGGAATTATAAGGATGAAATCATTGTGAGGGTGTACCCATGATGTTGCCTATGTTCTTTGTCGCCGTCATGATCTTAATGTTACAAATTTTCGTAAAGATAACAGTTATTCATTTAAGTATAAGGGTAAGAACATTATTTTGGGACCTGTTAATCTAAAAGGTTGCGATGGTAATCGTGACATCTTTAAACTTCCTAAACGAAGTTTGCATATTTTAAAATGTAAGAAGTTTGAGATAAAGGGAATTGAAATTGGTATGTGCATAGCATTAGTGGCAAAAGAAGTTCCATCTATTTCTTTACCACCTCACATGCGTGCGCCCGAACCTGTTAAAACTTTGTAAAACACATCCATGACTTACATGCCGAGATTAGGCAAATATTTCTAGTAATATATATAAATCAAGAATATGCATCGTGATGTAAAAGGAATTTAATGTTTGGTGACTATGTCACATTCGTGATTCGTCTTGAAATTCCAAAATGTTTTCAAAAAACTTTATGGTTATGAGCCCCTTATTCTATATTTCAGAAATGATCTAATGCATATCTTCTTGATTTGCCTAATGACATGAATATTAACCATGTTTTCAATGTAGAGGACTTTGCTACCTTATTTGTTCTTTGAGTTCCTTCTACTCTTCCTTCTTCTTTAAGAACTCGTAGGTGAAAGCCTAACAAAGACGCACTCACTATGCCTTCGCTACAATATTCTGCAGAGATGTGGATATTATAAGTACTTGATGATGAGTTTGTGACTCTCTAGAGATAAAGTGAGTTTCTGTTAGTTCTCAAATGTTCTATTACTTAGTCTTTATCTCGATTATTTGGATACAAGAGGATGATCTTCGTCATTTGGATCCTTCATTGCTGATTGCTACCTTCCTTTCACTATTCAAGTCGAGTTCTTTCAACCCTGAGGTATGATTTGGTATAGACTAGGCCCATATTCAGCCTAAGTCTTGGCATGTGTAAAAAACCCAAAAATTGTCTATGAATTTTATTACTATAGTTATTTATTTAATTATATTTTTAGATTTATCCATTAATACTTTTTGGATTTATCTATTATATTATTTTTGCATCTCTATCCGTTAGATTTTTGGATTTATCTCGTTAGGATTTTCTTCGTTGATGCTATAAATAACACTCCATAAGTATTGCTTAATGTGAATGTTATTATTAAAAACCCGAAACCCTGCTTTATTTATTTGTTCGTTTTCTTTTTAATTTTTATTATTCTTCAGAAATAGCCACATCACTTTGATATTGCAGGATAACTTCGATTGAGATCGCTATTATTCTGGTTTCGCATCAAAACCCATTTATGGCAGAGCTTCGCTAATGTTGCCAATGGTTCACAGCAAAGCATTTGGTTTCCCTAATGGTGGTGTGAGTCCATTTATCCGGACATCTTCTATAAATCTAGTCTAACCAAGGATAAAAAATATCCGATATATCGTCGATATATCACCGATATATCGGATATCGGTAATGTTCGGCTACAATATCGGCTAAACTAATAATCGTTATGGAAAAAATCGATAAAAATTGGTAATATCTGGCGATATATCGGCGCTTGACCGAATATATCGCAGAAATATCGGTTCATGGTACGCCGCTGCTATTTAATTTTTTCAAGAAAAATATCGGTGATACATCGACAGGACGGCGATATATCCAAATAATCGATTTCAAATCCCGACTTGACCCAACGCAAGTTATGATTGATCTCAATGGGCTTTAGTTAAAAATCTAACGGTCGACGGTACAAAAATTAAATTAACTTTTATAATTAAACATAAGATTTTTTACCATCCAACGACTATTTTGACAAAAAAAATCTATAAATACCTCTAAAATCATTTCATTTAATCACAAATTCTCTCTACCCATATCCATTCTTCATTTAACTCCATTTTTTTTTCTTCGCGATACTTATAATGATACTTTCTATATTTTTAAATTGAGATGACAAATTAACATTTCATTAATACAATATATTAATAAACGTTAGTTAATACTGAATGCATTTGACGAACCTCTAATTTCTATCCATATCGAGAAGTTATAGACATATGTCACATTTACGCATTTATTAATGCTCATCCTATAATCATTGGCTATCTTAACACCTTGGTTTTTATGTATTTAAAGATTATCTTTATCAGCATTTTATCCTTCATCAAATTTTTGTAATAGAGTTCCACACATCGATCTTCATTTATTTAAAAGCTTTATTATCAGAATGTAATTTCAATGATATATTCGATTATTAAATGCTATTTTTATAATTTTTAAGATTTAATGACTTCAAAAGATTTTTATGCAAATTATATCAATATTTCATGTAAAAATATTCATCGATATATCTTTGATATATCCGATATATCCATAAAATCCAAGTACCGATTTATCCGTCAAAACCGATATTTCCATCCATGAGTCTAACCAAGAGTTTCGAACCCTTGGAGATGCAGAAAAAAGTCCAAACGTAAATATTATCTGCAATAAACAATTTCACCATCAGAGGTGGATGAAATTCTTTAAACCTTGTCTCAGAAGAATCCGAATTTTAGACAAATTAAAGCAAGACCTAAAGTATCATTGTTTTAATTTGCAGTACTGATTTACAATATAATAGAATCGAGAAAAGCACATGAGCTTAAATCATATAAGACGGAGAAAATGAATATTAGGACGGAGAAAATTAAAAAAAAGAAGTGCTAAAAGACTTTTGTTTATTGCATTTCGAAGCAACCAAAAAGAAAATCTTACACCAAAATGTGCAATGAGGTTGAAGTATGCTAAAAGGAAGTTTTGCTGATGGGTTTCCCTACACATTGAGCAATCATTCATTTGTTTCATCTTCACGCATTTTCCCAGTGAACCAAACAGAAAACATACCCTAGACATGCAAGAAAATGGAAGAAAACTAATCTAGACAAAATTTTGTCTGGAGCACAAAACTTCCCGGTATCCCCAAATATTCAAATAACCTGCCCTGTTTCATTTTCCCGCTTTTCCTCTAACAACCAAACATAAAACATAATTCCCAAAATTACAATCAAGAAAAACAACTTAAAAGAAAAGAAAAGAAAACAATTGATATGGTCGTAAAATACTGAAATCCCCCAACCGGTTCCACAATCCCGATGACTAAGTTCTCGATTCAGATCCGTCCACCAACCCGAAACAGTGAATCTTCTCTTTGCCTCTCTTCTGCTACGCGATCACAATTCAGAACTCTCTTTGATTTTTTTTTTCCGATGATACAAAAATGAGATTCAGAGTTTTTATATAGGAAATCCGAGATATTTCTTCGGGATTGTCCAGACGTTTCCGGTGTGTATCAGTGTGGAGAGAACAGTCTGGACTTTCCACGTGTGATTTTTCCATTGGTCCACGTCAGTGATGCGGCAGCTTGTGACGAAGCTCGACAACAATCAACGAGAATGGTGATTTATTAAGCTTATGGTCTGATAATTTATTATTGCTATAATAAATTAAATCATTTACAAATATATTTGGTGGCGATTAGAAAACATTTTTTTTTATTTTTTAAAATACAAATATATTGTAAATTTAGAAAATAAGTTATATCTGAAAGTGAAAAAGAAAATTTTGAGAAATTTAAGGAACTAAAAAAGTAAAAAATAAAAAATATTAGAGATTTTCTCTCCCCTTTATGATTTACAAAAAATGTTAATGATGATGTTTTTTCTATCGATTCTAGGCTAGATCTTTCGTAGTCGCCGGGTCGGCATGTCGGGTCGAATCACAGGCCAACCCAACCTGACCGAAATGACTTGTTCGACAAGTAATGCTACTGGTCGCTCCGACGCAAGTCACCTTCTTTCTCTTATCAAAAGACCAACTATCATTGCATGACACGCACTTTCAAAGGGTGTATCATGATATTTACAAGGAGAAATTGCATATTTTCCTGGGGAAGTGATACGGTATTTCTCCCATTAGGTGAGAAGCTCTCACCTTATCACTGACCGACTGCTAAGATAACTATATGAGCCACATCATGTAAAAGCATTCTTCTTTCCTAACTGTGTAAGCACTAATCTATGGAGATCGCACGCTTTCCTTTGCATGAGCTTCAAGGTCGCCTATATCGCTTGATTATCTCAAAGAGGGCCAAGCTAACTTTTGTAGTGCCTGTGTCTGCATTTCGTAAGATAAGAGATTCTCATCATGGCTGAAATTTTCTCTTAAGTATTTGCGCCCCAACTCCCTTCATATGAGGTATTGCTTGCGCCCGGCTTACGCCCTGTGGCTTGCGCACATATTGTTTTCACCCCATCATGGCCTCCCAACCCTTAGTCAAGCAAGCTTAGCGAGAAATGACTTGTTTCTTAGATCGGTCATGCTTCCACGTGCTAGGCTAGGATGGTTTGATCTAAGCTTTGTCGATGTCAAACGTCTTGTGATAATGATGCGCTCAGTTCTTTCGCGCCCCAAGCCGCATCAGTTGCTTCATATCTTTAAACATTTCTCAGACGCCTTTCCAATTTCTTTCGCTGAGTTTGGAAGTACCTTGATCGCCGAACCCGCTGTGTGTGTCACGTCCTTCTCCCTGGGGCCGTTTTCCGCTTCCTTCTGGGCTTAAGGTCTTTCTTCTTCTTCGCTCATTTTTCTTTCCTTGCTTTGACAGAAAGGCAATGGGTCGAGTCCCGCCTATCACATTTTGTTTGTTCTCTCTCCGTCAGCTCAACCATGCGCGTGCTTCCTCCGGGTCTTCTGCCTGCAGCTCACAGATAGAGGAAGGCCTGCTTGAGGATTCCGAGCCTGGGGCGACTTGGCGGCGAGCCTTGCAGGTCCCGCTGTCGTGGCTGTTTGTGTCCTTCAAGAGGTTATCTCTCCCCCACCAGCAAGGGCAGTGAAGATTAGCAGATTGGGGGCATCCCAGTGACCGACTAACCGAAATGCCATGAGGCACGGATGCCGTGGGCCCTAGCTGGTCAGAGCTCGCTACTAAACTTGTTACCCAAGCAGAAACCTCCTTCCTGTCCGAACTTGCCCCGATCTTCTTTACGCCTTACGCTTGTCTTATTCCCAAGATGGTCTGGCTTTAAGGCGGCCTTTGAGAATAACTCCGCTTCCTTTACACTCCTTCATAAAAAACGCCCTACAACATCAACGTATGCCCATCCCACTTCTCCTAATTTTCAGCCTTAGTCGGCCTTCTAGTTTTTTTCAGGATAAGGGCCTCTTGTCCCTAGTATTGCTCACATCACTGGATTTCTTCAAATAAGTGAAAGAGGCCTCGGAAGGCTTCTTGTATTTTAAAGCTAATACCGCTGCACTCCATCATTTCGACCTCCCTCTCTTCCCATAAGCATTGAAAGAGCTGAAGTATTTCTGTCTGGGTCGACATTGGGAATATAACCCGCCATCAAGACATACGTCGGGACTCACGCAAAGATGGATTTCTGCCCCCGAGAACCCATTGAGTTTACCTATGCAGAGTCAACTTTTTTAGAGGTCATGTCATGTTCTTGACTTTGCTTCGTTGCATTGCCTTTCTCCAGTATCCGCCCCGACCTTTACCTCCCGAGACGTGGGAAGCAAAGCGTTAGTTAGGGCAAGTATCACCCTAAGAGATTTATCCGATCAAGTTTAACATTCCCGCTCTTCTGTGTGTTCCTCTTATTCCCTTGTTCGACATCTCCTTCACCCTCGCTATGGAAACTTCTCCCGGGGCCTCTTGTCAGAAGCCAACTCGGGAGGAACTGGCTCATGCCGAGTCGCCGTTAAGAAGAGAGGAGCGAAAGCTGTGCACAAGGCCTGGATCCTCCCAGAACCACTTCCACGGTAAGGTCCAGCCGGGAGTATCTAATCCCCACTCGCACGCCCAAGTTCAGGTGAGGGGGTAGGCGTTGTCCTCTTCGACCAAGGTGTCCGAGGTGGCGGGTGCGCAGCTTCGCTTGTCCTCCACTGCAGGAGTCAAGGGTTCTTCAAGAAAGGCTGTCGAGCCTCCTTTGAAAGTGCTTCCTATCTCTATCTCGAGCCCTTCGGTGCAAAAACGCCTTACCTTCCCCTCCAACACAGGGAGATGTGGGAGATGATCGCTTAAAGTCGAGGGGGTGAGCACTGCCACTAATGATCATTTGAGTCGTACCGGGCTGTTTCGCCTATCCTTCCTAATCCTAATCTCAAGTATGAAGCCCTGTGGCGCTGAGGGAGGCTCGCCCTCATTCTTCTAGGGACCGGCCTCTATATGTCTCCAGCCTCTTTTATTCGTCTTGTCACAGGTTAATGTTATCCGCTAACTCCATCTTTGCCCTGGCAGACGGCTACTTATATAGCTGACCTCATGAGAGGCCGTCTCGGCCGAGAGCTCGTTTAAGGCAATGAGCATACAGCTAAGGTCGCTCCTTAACTTCTAGAGGGCCGAGCCGCGAGCCCGGATACGGTTTGGAATGATGATGTTTCAAAACTGACCTGAAGCACACCTCGACTGCAAAGGAGAGAGCTGAAGATAGAGAAAAGAAGGTCATAGAGGGTCATGTTTGTTTGAGATGAGTCATGTGGTTATGGGAAGAGTTCCAGTCGCCATGGAAGAACATATAACAAAGCAGCGGGTTGATCAGCTCGCCGAGAGGCTTCAAGCCGAGAGCTCAGGGAGCGCTGAATGAGGAGTGCAATGCGTTAAGTGGGGACCTTCAGAGGTGGGAGGCTATGATCAGCCAAAGGGATGGAGTAATAACGGAGCTAAGGGAAGAGGCCTGGCACCAGGCCTCAGATGGCTTGCTTTCCACGAGAGCCGCAAGGCTTTTCCGGCCGAATTTTTAAATCTTCAAGTTCTGATGAAGAGGAGGCGAAGAACTGTTTTCTATGGATGAGGCGATCCCGAGGTGTTCTCTCGATACTCCCACCGCCTCTCCTAAATAAGCCGAGATTCTGCCGCCAGACTGCTTCTCGTCATCAAGCCAAGCCGCCTCTCCGACTCGCACCACCGAGGCTGCTTCAGAGCCCCACCCCCAAACACTTCCAGCCCTTTGCATAATCTTGCTCATTCCGCTAACTTTGAGGCTCCCAAACCTCAAGCATCTATACCGCCCAGGTTTTGCTATCTCTATGGATATCCATGGTCACCTCTCGGTTTTCCGCTCTCACCTCAGGTTTGAGAGGTTTGTCATCCAATCTCTTAAATGGCCTGCCCCCATCAGCCATGCGTCCCTTGATCGGGTCGAACTACTCGTGCTTTCCATCAAACCCAGTTACTACTCCTTGCCGCCAGCCTTCCGGTTGTTAGGTTCTTAAGAATCGAGCCGCACGACCCCTTTCGAAACCTGCGGCTATGTGGCCCTTTGAAACCGAGCCATGGATCTCGAACCGAGCTACAAGGCTCTTGAAACTGAGTTACATGCCCTTGGCTACTTAGCCTTCGGGGTTGTCAAGCCTTTAAGAACTGAGCCAAGGCTCTTTGGAACCGAGTTGCAAGCACTGAAATCAGGCCAAGGTGGGCTCTTCGAAACTGAAATACGTGGCCCTTTGAAACTCGAAAGCCATAGCTCCTGGCACTTGGCTCTCCGGGCCGTCGTGTTCTTAAGAATCGGAAACAGATGGGTCCCTTTGAAACCGAGCTTACGTGGTTTTAACTGAAACAAAGCTCGCTTTGAAACCGAGCCACGTGGCTCCTTCGAAACTAAGCCACGGGCTCCTTTAAAACCGAGCTACATGGTTCTACTACATGACTCTTCGCTATTAGGTTCTTAAGAACAGAGTTAAGGCCCTTTGAAACTAAGCTACAAGGCTCTTTGAACCGAGTCAAGAAGGCTCATTTGAAATCGAGCCACGTCTTCAATCGAAGCCAAGGCTCTTTTAAATCGAGCCACGGCTCCTTCAAACCAAGCTGCAAGGCTCTTAAAGATGGTCACATGGCCCTTTGAAATCGAGCCAAGGCTCAGCTTGAAAACCGGAGCCACATGGCTCCTCCTCGGCCGAGCCACCAAGCTCTTTAGCTGCAGTCACATGTGGCTCTTTGTATCCGAACTCCCGGCTCTCGATCCGAGCTATAGCCGTTCCTCCCTAGGGAAGGCGCGCCGCTGCTTAATGCATCTTATGGAGAATTGAATAGACTAATGGGCTTCTAAGCGTCTGCTGTGTTTCTTTTATAAATAATCGCCTCTTCATTTGGGTTCAGGTCATACCCACTCCCAACCTTCTTCCTTTCTTCGACAGTTAGTCGGAGTCTCGTACATGATGAAGCTCGTGGCCTGACCTTCACCGCACGAAGTCCGTCCGTGATCGCATGCCGACGCTTGCTCTCGACGCTAGCCGCTTGTAGGAGCTGTGTTTTTCCCTGTTCCTCCCTTGTGGAGTTGTATTGTTCCTAGTCCCGCCTACTGATGCAAACTAGATCGGGGAACATATTCGAGGCGGTACGCCGTAGGAATATTTTAAGTCCCGCTTCCTCCATTATACCTTTCCTCCCCTCTTTTCTCCTTCTCATTCCTTTTCTCTTTCTCATTCTCCTTCCTTTTCTCTTTCCCTTTCTTGTGGTTTTTTTCTTCATTGGGGTTGGCCGATTGTGATCTTTTGAGATGTAGAGAATGGCTTTGCCGATTGTAATTTTCTGAGATATCTGAAATAAAAGTACGGTCTTTTGGAAGCGTGTGTTCTTGTCTAATGTTTTTTTTTTTTTTTTGATATCAAGTAGAGGAATATTATCTTTAGGCTGAAAATGAACATAAAGAATGTTATTATAGTAAAAGTGTGAATTTCTTATTAAAAGCTACAATCCGAGGTCTATTAGTAGAATCGCCTGAGGTGCTCAGTGTTCCAAGAATGTGGCAGGGTTTTTCCCTCTTATGTTTGAAGTTCGTAGTTGCCAGGTCGGACTATTCGCGATATGACATAGGGTCCTTCCCAATTTGGCCCTAGCTTCCCATGTACACCCTTCTTGCTGGGCGTGTGAGTTTCTTTAGGAACCGTGTCGATGGGCTTAAAAACTCCCCGACCCTCTGCCGTACATTTTGGTCACGTTTTCGCGATACTCCCCATGCGTCTAGAACCTGCTCACGTTTTTCTTCTAAGAGGTCAAGGTTCAGGTGAAGAATCTCCTCGTTGTGTTCGGCATTTGAGAACTCAACTCTTGGTGACTTTAGCCCAACCTTGACGGGAGCTATTGCTTCAACGCCGAATGCTAGAGCAAACGGGGTTTCTTGAGTTGCTGATTCAAGGTAGTTCAGATGCCCATAATACCCTGGGAGGTATTTTTGCATTTTCCCCTAGATTTCCATGGTCTTCAACACTGCCTCGAGTCCTTTATAAGACTTTTTCTTATCCGTTAGACGCTAATATTAGGGATGAGTAGTACTCTTGATATTTGAGCGTCAAATCTTCAACTTGGGATTGTTTGAATCGTTTCCCATTATCAAATACCGGCTCTGTGGATTCTAACTTGTACCAGGAACGCCAAACAAAGTTATTTACCTTTGGTTTCCTGGATCGCCGCTAATGGCCTCTGCCACCCCACTTGGTGAAGCACCCACTCCTATAACAATAAACTTGCACTTGCCCTTCCCAATGCAGTAGGCTCCAAAGTATGTCAAGCCCCTATTGTTGAAAAGGTCAAGGGCTTGTGATCGAGGCTCCAAGAGCTCGAAGGAGGTGAGAGATCTGGGCATGCCTCAGCTAAGCTCCTCACATTTTTTAACCACTGGCATTTTTAAGATTAGAACAATAATACCCTTCTTGTCTCAGTGGTCTTTGGCCGCCAAGGTCCCCGACTAATATGGTTACCACGTGATGCCTTCACACCTCTCGAGCACATAGTCGGGCGCCTTCCTTCCCAAGCATTTAAGGATGGGTGTAGAGAAGCCTCGTTTATAAAGGGTCCCCCGATGAATAGTGAACCTAGCCGACCTCGTCCTGAGCTTGTAGGCCTCCTTTGGATTGCTTGGCAATGTTTTGTCCACAAAGTAATCCTAGATAAAGTCCATCCACTCACTGACATCACGGGGACACTTCTTCCACTGTCGATGTTCACCGAGGTTCCGGGAGCCGCCGACCGGCATCGCCTGTTCAGATCCTCCTAGGTCCTGTTGCTAGCTTTGCCAAGGCATCTGCCTGCGTATTCTCTACCCTTGGGACATGCTTGACCTGAACCCGTATAAACTTTTTAAGTAGTTCTCATACCTTTTTAAGGTAAAAGATCATTTTTTCACCCCCTAAGCCAGAGGAGTTCTATCCTGCTTCACCACCAATCGGGAATCACCAGACATTCCAGCTGATCGCCTCCATAGAGGCAAGATTAAGTCTTGCCATACATGAAAATACTCGACCTCAGTATTTGAGGCTTGAAATCAACTCCCATATTCTACGTCAATCCTGGCCCGAGGAGGCAGAACCGACCGCATCGCTCTCGGGAATTGCGTACCATCTACGACAAACTCCAAAATGGGTAGGTCGAGGGCCAATTGGAGTAGTTTCAGAGGGTCAGGTCGGTATTTGAGGGGGTGGAATTCACGATGAAATCTACCAAAACCAGCCCTTGACCGTTATCCCCGCTTGTATCCATCAACTCACTCGGGTGTTCTCAATAGGATTTCACCTGTGAGCTTGGAAATATGGGCCAGTTTCCATAAAGTGGTTAACAACGCTTAGATCAATTTCTCCATCTTTGATACCTTTCCTCCGCTCCTCAGCTCACCAATAGACCTACTGAATTTATCTCTGGCCTTCTCAATTGTGGTGGCGCTTAGTTGAGAAACTAAACGCCAACAAAGGGGTAAGGAGTTCTCCTCAAGGGCTCACCAGACGGGAGGGGGAGCCTGTAAGTCTTTAGTGCCGAGAACGCTCTAACATTGGGTGTCCCCATGAAAGCCTTTTAATTCGTAACCCGAAAGAATGGTCGGCACTGCTGGGCCGGATCTAGATACAGCCACAGCAAATTTATTCTCCCAGCTTAAATGTTGAATTTCTTTGGTGTTCGAAGGCGGTTGCATGTCTAGCACGACTTTTATCTTATCTGGATTTGCCTCTATTCCTTAGTCGTTGACTATGAAACCCAAGAATTTTCCGGTTGAGACTCCAAAGGCACATTTGGTTGGATTTAGCTTCATGTTATAGTTTTTCAGGACTTGGAATGACTCAACTAGGTGGGCTACGTGGAGCTCGACCTTAACTGACTTCACCAGCATGTCATCTATATATACCTCCATAGACGCTCCAATTTGATTCTGAAACATTTTGTTTACTAGCCTCTGATAAGTGGCCCCAACGTTCTTCAACCCGAAAAGCATCACCGTAACAATAAGTACCGCCTGCCACAAATGAGGGCCTCTAATCACTAGGTCCATTCCGGACCGTTATATCCCGAGAAAGTGTCCATGAAACTGAGAAGCTTGTGGCCAGTCGTGGCGTCCATTATAAGGTCGATCCAAGGTAGGGGAAAGTCGTTTTAGATAGGCTCGCTGACGATCGATGAAGTCAATTGAATGCAGAGTCGCCATTTGTCGTTTGCCTTTTTTGACAGACTACATTAGCTAAACAGCCAGTGGTATTCTATTTCTGACAACTTTGGCATTTCTTGGAGGAGTTTGTTAACTTCTTCATTGATCGCTCGCCTTCGGGGCTTAAACTCCTTCTTTTGTTCGACAAGTTGAAGGAGGGCTGATATTCGGCCTTGTGTGTGATTACTATAGGGTCAATTCCTCCCATATCCTCCTACTTCCGTGCTTCTATATTCCCATTTAAAGAAGTGACATGATGGTCCCCATGCCTCTTAGCCAATATGGATTCGATGTAGACGAGATGTTCCGGCTGGTCGTCGAGTTGTATCGGTTTTAGTTCTTTTGAGGGCGTAGGTCGGATGCCTACCTCTACTTCTTGCAGCGAGATCATTCCATGCAGATGTCGCCACGCTTTGCTTCATTGATGCCGAGTAGCACTCCCTAGCTATGCGCCTTGATTTCTCGAATCCATTCTACCCCATTCCAGAGCAAACTCATAACCATATGATAAAGCGGAAGGACACCTTATGGTACTGAGGAGGGCCTCGCCTAATAGTATGTTATGTCGATCGGGCATCCACTATGAGGAACCTCATCGCCACAGGTTCGGCAAGGGGGATCTCCCAAAAGTGAGCACTAGCTGAAACGACCGTACACTCTTTCTCCTGAGAATCCGGCAGCTGGACTGCCCTAGCTTCTCCTTCGAATCATGCTCATTTTATGGGCTATTGACGCGAAATGATGTCATTGGAGCTCCGCTGTCGATCAGACCCTCTGTAATCGCTTTGTTGGCTACGACGCATCTTATTACTTCAAAGTGATCACATGGGATCTTTGGCACTTTCCATGCTCTGAGTCCGAAAAGCAGGTAGTGCCCAGCCGAGGGAGTTTGGATACAGCTTGTATTTCTAGTGTCTCCGATCCGATGCTGGGCGAGATGAGCCTTCCGGCTAAGCGGGCTCCTCCCCCAAACTCTCGAGATCACATGGATTTCTCCCAAGGGTCCCAGGTGCTGAGTTAGACGGGGTTGACGAGAGGTGCCGAGGGCTGTGCCCCGGTCCCTACCTTTCCGAGGCCACAAGCGGCGACACATGTCCACGCTATAATTTTATATCTCACCCTCTCTAAACAGCTGGATGCAATCATTTGTTCGGTGTCCATGATCCCTATGGAATTCACAATACTTGGTTGAGTCCCTCTCTTCATTGGTCTCAGTTCTCATCCTATTCTGTTCACCTTAAAAACTTTTCGCCGCGTCTTCACGTGAATCGGCGACACCGAGGTTGTCAGGGCGGAATTGGCCGGTGTGATACGCCGCCGCAGCCACGAGGTGGGCCTAAGCGGTCCCCGACAAGCAGTCTCGCTTCAGAGATCGTTTTATTCTCTCTCGCCCTTCGCGGGATCGTCCGTTTCTCATCTCGGGCTGCTTCGCTTTTCGCCCCGTCTTCTGACGCGAAAAGTTTTCCCTCTTAGATAGCGTTTCTTCACATGATATTTCTACTTTACGAAAGCACTCGCCATGCTGCCTGAGGGTTTTTTGAGATGGAAAACACGTCTTCACTCCGCACGCCCAACTCGGGCGATGAAAATGTGGTGGCAAACTTCTCATCTTAGAAGGCCTACCCCCAACGACTCTCATGCAAACCCTCGTGATCGAGACTTCAAGTTCTCCCGGTGGGCCTCAGCTTATGGTCAGCAAGATACCCTCGCTTCCTCGTATGTCCGAGCTCCGATGAAGTGAGAGACAAACGCGATGGACAAATTTCTTCCATGATGAGGATTGACATTTTTATGGAGTCTTGAACCACTAAAGTCGGGCCTTTGAGCTTTATGGCGGCGCTTTGCATCTAACGGTCCTGCATCCGCTTTAGCCTCATCTCGATTCCTTCAGAGGTATCGCGAGGTGGCTCACAGTGATCTTCTGCCCCACGAATGCTCAGATCCTGAGGCTCGAACTTTGTCGAGAGGGTAGCACCCCGCCGCAACTGGGATTCGGTCTGTCGCACTACAAGATCCGGAGTACTAGAGCCGTCTTCTTCGCTTCATGTGGTCGAGCTCTTGTTAGATGTCCCTGGCCGCTCCCATGACCATTCCCTATCTCCTGCTGATAAAGGATGGGTCCATTGCCTCAGCTGAGCCCACCCAACCCTCATTGTGGTCCTCTCCAGGGTTTATAAGATCAGCCTTTGGCTTCGGCCAGCGCTCTTTCTCCGTCGCATCCTATGCCTGCGGTGTCATGGTGCCTCCGTCACGCATTTGTCCGTGAGTTCCTAAGTCCCGAGCAAACGCTGGTTGGTGAGACGGTATGCCTCCACTTCGCCGCATTGGCCTCGTAGGCTTCACAGCGCTCTCGTGTGGTCTGGCCATTCAGTTGCTCCATCGGGTCTTGCAATTCTAAGGGGGGTTAGCGACTCCCGCACCATGTGTCCAGTCGATACCATCGGCCACCGAGGAATCACGCATTGTAAAGGAACAAAGAGTTCCACAGATGGCACCTTTTCAAATCGACGGTAGCTTTTTCTACCGATTCGAGGTCGACTTTCTGAGTCGGCCGGTCGCCATCGCCGACCGTTATATAACGCATAACTTGCACTCCAAAGGATGGTCTCGCGGTGCGCCGTCACTTCATGCCTAAGTCACCTTCTATTGAAAGTGAAGAATTCATCATCTGATGGCGTTATGATTGCACTTTTGTAGAATGGGCCTCCAGATGGTATGAGAAATGGAAGTTACTTTCCTTGTTACGCTGATACTACTTCTCCCAAGGTGAAGAGTTTCTCTTTTTCCTTTACCATGGACCGATCGTTATGGGATAACGGAGGAGCCGCGGATCATGTAAGATGCTTCTTTCCAACCGTGGTGCGATCGCGAAGACTGGCGCTTCCTTGTATGAGTTTCCGCCGCCTATCGCTTATCTACCCGACATGGTGGTTTCAATTCTGGGCCTAGGCCCGTGTACTTTGGCATGGGTAAGATCTCACCGCCAGCTGGGTCGGGTCTCAGGCCTCAACCTTCATAAGGTGGGAGGTCCGGGCTTCAGACCCGGGTCAAGGGCTCCGGCCTCGTGACACATATTGTTTTCACCCTATCAATTATGAATAAAACTATTTTGGAAAACATATTTCAATTTATTTCTACATCTATAGATTAAACATCCTCCTTTTAAACGTTTTTTTCTTAAATAAATAATTAGAAATTTAAATTTCTTAAATATTACATCAATGCATTATAAAACATTCTTTCCACAATTATATTTTGATATTTTTCCTTTTTTTTTTTTTTTCATATTTTTAATCTTTCCATATAGCGTTCAATGTTCACTTCTTAATTTTAAAGCATGAGATTTGTTTCCTTTAAATATCGCATAGTAAAATAATATTTTCAGTTTTATATATATATATTCATATTTTAATCAACTTTCTTTCCCACATTTACTTAAATAATGGTAGTTTAACATGTACCTATGTTGCAAATGAGTGATTTTATTTCTTCTTTTTTTTTTTTCAAATTTAATCTCCTATTCAAATATAATTTGAATTTATTTTGTTATGATTATGTTTGTTAAGTCTTTTTAATTTTTATACTCATAATAATCAGAGAGATATATATAATATCTTGATGATGCTTTTCAACCTAAAATGCAGCTCGGAGCTTCATGAACTATAGGCCTGCACTCACGACTGATGTCCGCCCCTCGCGAAATAAGAAACAAAGACTCCAAGAAGGTTCGCCGCTACCTCTCCGATGTCTCTCCGTTTCGGCTCGTGGAAGAGAAATCAACTGCTATGGAATGAATTCTTGAAGCAGCATTCTTCAAATTCGATAAGTGGACTTGCTTTTATGATGATGATCATGATAACTTTCTTGTTGATGATGATACCATATTTCGTAAGCCATTGGGTGAGGGATTTATTTCCCATCATTTACCGATTAATAAGGGATAATTGATGATCACCAGCAGGGAAATATCCTACTTCCTTAATCGGGTAGACTTAATCAAATTAGTACTTTCCTTTAATACGTTCTTGGGTCGATCAAATGAAGGTGACTAGGCTCTCGTTTTGGGCCTGTGTTTGGGGGATATCATTTGGCCAAGCAATTGTTTCAGCCTCATTTTAATCTCTTTTCAGTCCGATATTTGGCTTGTGTTCGGCTCACGCGCCTCATTATTTTAAACCCACCACGTCTCACCTCTTTGGCTAGTTATTGAGGTGCGGCTATATCGCTGATCGTGTGACTTCCACGCGGGCTACTCAAGGAGAGCTTGATTAGGCTTTGTCGCCGCCAAACGCTCAGATAATGATGGCTTCGATTTTTATGCTCATTTCGCTATGGTCTCTAGCTTCCTTAAAACGCGCTTCTCTCGACCTTTATATTATGTTCCCCTGTTCTTAAAGCTTTTTGCCTCTGCGAATTTGGGCTTCTTCTTTCTTGAAATTTGTCCGATCATTGTTCAGGACTGCTTTTTGTGGTTTCTGACATCTCGCTTGGGGGTCATCCCTTTCGTTATGTTTCTGGGATTGGTGCGTCTTTTCTTCTTCTTTGTCTTTTCGAGTTCGAAGTCTTATGAAGTGTTAGGGCTTGCTTGGTTGGAGTTCTGCATTATTTCTTCGAATTCCTTTTTCCTTGTTTAGCCTTGCAAATCTCCATGGGTCCGGGTCGCTCCTCTGTTTTGCGTATAGGGAGTAATTCCGCTGAGGCGTTTGGTTCAGGGAAGACGAGTGGTGAATCCGATAGTTTGGTCGTGGTGGTTCACCGGGTTGCCCTAGGGGAACCTCTTTTCCCCTTGGGTAAGGGCAAGGGCAAAATTAGTGAAATCCGATATCCTAGCGGCTTTAAATATTTAGTAGCTATCTGAGGAATGATGGTCGTGGGCCTTAGTCGAGTTGAGCCTTTATATGGGGAGATCTTCGCGGCCGTATAAGGCTCCCATTTAGGAATCCGGGGTTTGGTGCCACTGACGTCTGCGACCTCTTCACGTCGTCCAGTGCCAAGATGGTGTGCTTTGAGGTGGCGTTCGAGAATGGCCTGCCCTTTGCGTCCCTTTATAAAAGGGTTCTGCGGCATTTTTAACGTCGCCCTTCTCGGCTTTCTCGACTTAGGGTGATACGGATTTGAGTTCAGCTAGTCGATCTTCCAAGGGGCAGAGGATTGGATGTTCCACAGCATAGCTCACTCTTAGACTCCTTCGGCGTAAGGGAGGCGTTGAGGAGCTTTCTTTATATCTCGAGCATTCAGCCCCTTGAGTTATTATTTAGGACCTTCGTCTTCCCACAAAGTCTTTGAAGGAGCGTTATTTCTTGTCAATAGCGGAGTCATTGGTAGTATGATCCCTTGGCCAAGGGAAGACACACTTGGCGTTGGTAAATGCAGACTACTCTAGAGAACCTCATTGAGTTCCATAACCCGGTTTGGTATGGTTTTCAAGGTTATAGGATATTCTAACTACCTTGGTTGTGGCCTTGTTATTGACCCGATCCGATCCTAAAGACGAAGAGGTGAAGCGAGCTAGTTAAGTGCCCGCGTGCCTGTCGAGCTCGATGGTCGAATATTCCTAAACCAGTTCAGAAGTCTTCTCGGCCTCCTGCTTTGAGGCCATCTCCTCTTTCCGTCATGAAGTCCAGGCATGAAGGGCCTCCAATTGTAAAGCCCTCTCGGGAAGAGCTTCGGGCTCGAGTGGAGGCGTTGTCGAGGAAAAGGCGAAGCGCGGAGCGAAAACCCTAGGCCTCACCAAAGAGGAGCCATCCGGATAGGGGTAAGACCCCGAGGTTGGGAACATCCTCTTCATTATCGTCCGCTAAAGTCCGGGTAAAGGGGCAAGCGCTGTCGCCTCTGGTCGAGATGCCGAGGGTGACGGTCCGCAGCATCGTTCTTCTCTTGCAGCAGTGACTAAGGGTCCTTTAGGGAGGGAAGTCGAGTCTCCGTTGGAGGTTATACCTATTTTTGTTTGGAATCCTCCGACAGAGAGCACTGAGCTCCCTCCTTTGATGCTGGAGGACGTGAAAAGGGATCGCTTTGGAGCAGAGGGAGACGAGGATTCACTGCTGTCAAATGCGGAGCTTGCTGCTGGGGCAGTCTTATCCATTCTTAGGGATTCTGACCTTAAGAAGAGGGATGCCACTGCACGGTGAGAGGCTCCCCAACTCTGTGCTCAGGGGTCATCTCTGTAAGCCCATTAGCACCGTTTGTCAGGTCTCGTCACTTTGCATATGTTATATAAATTAATTTTACCTTCCTCCCTTGGCGGGGCTGGCTACCCAACTAACCTTGACTGGCCCGAGGGGAGGGTCGGCTGAATGAGGGCTTTGCCGGGCGTGAAAGCTTTATAAAGATAAGTCACCTCCGTGACCTCGCGAGAGGGTTGACACCGAGCTCGGATCTGGAAGCAGGCGGGGATGTGGTGAAACCTGAGTCCCGATCTAAGGCGCGCCTCAACGTGAAGGCGTAGGCGGGGATAAAGAAAGGCCCAAGGGCTTAGGGTTGCGAGGGGTGAGTTGGGTGGTCGGGAGGATTCTGAATTCTTGGGATGAGCTGCCTTGATAAAACACCCAGCATTGAGACGGACACGTCGTGAGGCCACAGTGAGAGCTCCAGCCGAGCGGCAGCCCGGGGAGTGCGGTGCGGCGCATAGGGACCTTGGAGCGGGGGATTTGGTTGCTCGAGAGGATGGGCGATAGCTTTCTTTGAGAGGTGAGGCCTGCACCTCGTGGGCCTCCGGGTGGCTTGCACCGGCGCGGCTGCTAAAGCCTTCACGGCTTGGACCTCGATTTTTGAGTTCCCAGGAGGAGGCGGAGAGAGTCCTCTTACGAGGTGGCGCGGACCCGGGACGTTCTGGATGCCGCTCACGTTACCCCGGGGATTAGATGCTGCCCGTAGGTGTGCGGAATCAAATAAAGATTTATAATCCCAATTCCTCCTGCTGCAGTAGCATACTTGGCTGCGATTATAGTGGTTCTAGGGTCGAACACATGGATGGGTTTTCTTCGTGTAAATGATGTGCAGTTAATTTCAAAATGGTGAATTCAATTTGGATTTGGGGTTTTAGTAAAAACAGTGAGAGTTGGTGATTTATAGACTGAAAATAAAATGAAGTAAAATATGAAAAAGAACTCCTTGAAGCATCGGGCTACTGGGTTGAGGTCCCCAAAGGCGAATGAAAGGTTCTGGGTCCTTTTCTCGCGTTGGGAGGATGACCTATAGTCATTTTCAGACCGGATCTTCATTTGACTATCAAAAGCCCCCCGAACCACTAATATTTTTCACTTTTGAAATATGGCATTTAATGAGCATAAATGCTCTCTGGACGATAAAGCATATCCCCTAAATCTACCCTACAGTTACTAATAGAAGGCAACTAATCGGATGTCAGTGGATCTAGCAATAACCATCCACTGAACCCAAAAAGCTTGCCAAATACAGGTTAATCAAGGTATATTTAAACGGTTTAACCTAGAGTGAGAGATAGAAGCATAAATGAACATAAATGCTAGCATTAAACGTGAGAAGCAGTCAGTTTACCTCGGTTAAAGCCCGATAGCCCTCCTCTTCCAAGGATGGAGGTTTAGCCAACTCCATCCCTTGAGTTGTCATCCTGAGGGTGTTTAGCCTTAGAGAAAAAAATAAAGAAAAGCAAAGAAAATGAAGAAAAGAAGCCGGCGGGAAAGCTTATTCGAGTGCTCTGTATTCACCTGACAAAAATTCCTCGAAAAATCGATCCTTCATTCTACGCAAGTTTGAGCTTATAGAGCTCTGAATGGATAGAATACCAAAATACCCTCAGACATTAAACAAGAATGAAATGGGAAAACCAAAGTGACAAAGGAAGTCAAAATGTCAAAGGCAAGGGATGAGCAGTGGCATGGGAAGACGATTTCACACCGGTCACGATTTTCGCACCATGGTGCGAAATTCTCTGCTTCTCTTCTTTCTATGCTTCTGCTCCTTCTTTCCTTCTGATTTTGATATTCAATGTTGAGTTTGACTCGAATTCTTCGTGGTTGGATCGATTCAACAAATTTGGCATAATAGCTTGCAAAAACTACAAAATTAGCCACAAAATGCGATCAGTAGAATAGCCGGGACCTTAATGTGCAAATCGGGTTAATTCGGTTGATTAGTACACAAAAAAGCTCAAAACCTACAATAGTGGGGCTCGAAATAGCACTTTTGAGCACTAATCACACCCCCGACCTACACATTGCTAGTCCTTAGCGGTAGAGAAAGAAAAGAAAGAGAGCATACAAAAAGCGATAACAAAATGATGTTCACAAAAATGGTATTTCAAAAGGTTGTGAATGAGTAATGCCTAACCCTCGATCAAAGGAATCACGAAACCTTGCTTGATAACTATCTTGTGGAATGAGCATGTCTGAGAATTAGTGCTCCAAAAAGAGCCTCCTTCTTGGTGGAATCGACAGACTTCCACGAAACACAGTGTTTGTTTGATCAATTCTCGAAATAATAAACCTCACCAGGTGCACTCTCCCTAACCAAGCTACTACCTACACTTAGGACACTAACCAACCTAAATAGATCAGGACCCACTCTTATTCCACAACTCTTTTTGTGTTGTAGGGGTGCAATGCTGAGGAATCGACCTCACAAAGTCAGTAGCAGGGATCCACAGGTGACTCCCGACCCGATTAAGGCTTGACATCAAGTCATAAGGGTCTTTCGACCACAAACTCTTAGTTTCACCCCAGGACTCGAATGATGATTTAGAAACTCTAGCACCTACAACTCATTAAACTCCACCCATCCACAGTGTAGCGGCAGCTAAATCGGTGGCTCTCTGACAGTTAGCTTAGGAGCCTTAGAGCTTTAAGGCTTCATAAGTATACCCCTCGGGCCGTGCTCAGTTTCAGGGCAAGCGTTGCAATTTTCTTCTTTTTCTTTTTCTTTTCACTTCTTTTTATTTTGGAAGATACATTGGCCTCCTTTTCATGGGGTCCTTAACTGTTAAAGGTATTGACGGAACTAGGGTAGGTTTTGCAAAGTTTAGGAGGTTAGGCAGTTCTTTAGCCTATTGTTGAAACCACAATGTGCATGGTGAGTGGTTAGCTAGAGTGGAAGAAAAGGTCGAGCAACGAGGAATTCAACTAATCATCCGCTCCGATTAGGCATGAAACCAATCTAGCATAAATAAAATTGGGCCGGTGTTTGATTTTGAACGGCGAGGCTAGCGAAACAAAAAAATGGGTGCAATTTGGAAAGCGTAAATTAATGACTATATAGTATGTATAAATAAGTAGCTATATTTTCGGCTTTTTAAAAACAACTACGGCTTCCTGAAACAAAGACAAACGACAAACCATGAACAACACAAAATGGGCTTGCTCAAAATAGTAAAAAAAGCATGAATGTAAAGCCACTTCCTTCGCTAACTCTCCCTCGACCGATATCACGTATCTCGATGGGCTTGGATTGGATTAGAGAAAGGAAGTGATACCTCCTTGATGAGATGTACCCGTTTTTAGATAGGAGACTTCGCAAGCTTTCCACCGACACCTTATTCACTCCATTTGGGCTTCAAATGAACAAGTTAGGAGAAGAAAAGAGGGGAAAAAAGTGACCAGTTGGAGAATTTTCAAAATTACACCTTTATCATAATTTCAAAAGTGTTCTTTCTGGCTATATTTGGATTCTACACTCTCTAAGCTTTACAACGGTAGCAAAATTACCCAAAACGGAGTTCGGATGAGAAAATTATGGACGAAACAAAATGCGGGTGCAGTTCAGTGCGAAAATTTCGCACATGGTGCGAGAATTACCATAGCGATGCGAAATTTGCACCTCTACTAAGCTGATTTTTCAGCTTTTTTTTTTGTTCTTGTATCCTGCATCCTCTCCTTCAAAAATTTGACAAAAATTGCAAAAATAAACACAGGAAAAATTAAAAAAAAATGCAGAAAAATGAAAAATAAGCTAGAAACAAAGATTAACTTAAAATTAGAGAAAATCTAAAGAGAAAAATTTAATAAACTAAAATAAAATAATATAAAATAAAGTAAAGCAGGAAAATTAAAACAAAAAGTAGGGGATACTGAGCTCTCCCAAAACCAGTTTCTCAAGCCTTTGGAGGCTGTTGAAACTGGTGGAGCTTGTAGAAATGTTGAGGTTCAGGTGCTCCAAATCTGAACCAGCACCCGAACCATCCGCTGTGCCATGCAGTATGAGCAGCTACCAAAGTCTTTGATGTAGTGGCACAAGTTTGAACATAGGCCACTAACTTCTTGAGGTTTTGCAGGGCAGGCAGTGTAGATGGGATGGCCTTTGTAGTAGGTGTTTCAGGGTTCGAGTATGCTGCAGGTGTGGGCAAGATATACACTGAGTCAATAGGGGGCAGGGGTAAATTGTGCTCTTGGTGTTCTTCCACTACCTCCTTTGCACTACCTTCCTCAGTCAACAAGGGAAGAATTTCTTCTTCTCTCCTCCATGGCCCATGGAAACTGACACATGATTACGGGGCGTCTGTGATTCTCAGACTTACAGCGGTTTCTTTCACGATTCCTCCTGAAGCTGCAGTTGAGCTTGTTCACCCAAAATAGTGTTAGTCAAGCACTCTTCCTCTGGATTTTCTTCCTCTTGATGAACATGTTGTTGACTAGAAAGCCTTGAAATTGAGCATTGAAGGTTGTCAAATTGCTGATCAATTTCACCTTGCAGGTTGTCAAATTTTTGACCCACTTCACTTTGAAGCCCACTCCCAATTTTGGTCCGGGGAGTTCTTACGATTATGAATTCTTTGACTAATTGGGCATTGAATGTCTTACGCTCTTCCACAAAGTCACCCACTAGCTTAATGAGGTTCAGGATGGCTTGTTCCATTGGAGGTTGGTAGTAGTGGTTGAAATTTGGTGAAGAGGTATACTGTGGATGTGGAGGAGGTGTATACTGTGGAGGTCTTGGATCCCATGAGGAATTTGTGTGGTTCCCCCAACTAGGGTTGAAAGCATTTCCATATGGTGCATTTGTTGGAGGCACCATGTAGGAGGGTGCACTCACCTATGGAGGATTTCTATAGTCCCTCATGGACCCACTTGCATTAGGATTTCTCTCACTTTGAGTGCCCGACCATGTTGTTCTTCCTCACAGATGTTCCGTGGCTCAGGCGATGTTGATTCGAATTAGGCTCACGAAGAATCGACTTTGATCGAGCTTGCTTCCCGGATTTCTAATCCTTTGGAAAATGTACTCTGCACCCACCCAGAACGGAGAAAACACAAAACAAGGAAAGACAAACAATTCTACCCAAAAGGGAATTATGTTAACTAAAAATAATAATAAACGAGAGAAGCAAAATTAATGGCTTGCCGAGAAAGCGGTAAGCGAGAAAAATAAGCTCACGAATCTTGTGATGAGGATCACAAGTGTTCAACTGCTCATCAATTGCACTTAGGCACCATCCCCGACAACGGCGCCATTTGATTCATGTGCCAGTAGGTGTACGAAATCAACAAAATTTATAATCCTAATTCCTCCTACTGCGAAGTAGCATAGCTCTTTGATATAGTAGTTCTGGTCGAAACCTTGATGATGGGTTTAACGTGTAAATGATGTGCGATTAAGTTCAAAATGGTAGATTCAATTTGGATTTAAGTTTTAGTAAAAGCATTGAGAGTTGAGTGATTTACTAGACTGAAAAATAAAATGAAGTAAAATATGAAAAAGAACTCCTTGAAGCTTCGGGTTACTGGGTTGAGGTCCTAAGGTAAATGAAAGGTTCTCGGGTCCTTTTCCTCGAGTTGGGGAGGATGACCTATAGTCATTTTCCGAACCAGATCTTCATTTGACTATCAAAACTGAACCCTAATAATTTTTCCTTTTGAAATATGGCATTTAATGAGCATAAATGCTCCACGAGGACGATAAAGCATATCTAAATCTACCTACGGTAATAATAGAGGCAACTAACAGGATGTCGAGTGGAATCTATGATAAGCATCCATGAACCAAAACTACCAATCTGGTTAATCAAAGATCTCTTCAGCGGTTATGGATGAGAGAGATGAAGCATAAATGAAACATAAAATGCTAACATTAAACGTCAGAAACGTGAGTTTATGATTCTATTGAGTGCCTCTCTTAGGATGGAGAGGTTTATGATGTGTCTTGAATTTATAAATGCTGAGGGTGTGTTTTGATCCAATAAAGCAGAAATGAGAAAGAGCAGCGGAAAACTTTTGATATATATATTCTTGACCCAGACTACCGAAAAATGAGTCTTGTTCTCCAGTTGGAAAGCATAGTAGGCCTTCTGATGGATAGATACCAAGTACCTCAGAACATTAACAAGGTGAAATGGAGAAAGCAAAGTGGCAAGAGAATAAATATAAAGCGGGATGAGCATTATTAGCGGGAAGGCGATTTATACAGTCTGAATTAGTGCAAAATTTGCACTATGAAGTGCGAAATTCTCTACTTCTCTTCTTTCTATTATGCGCTCATGTTCTTACGGTCGTCTATGATATTGAGTTAAGCGAATTAGCCGTGGTTGGATCGATTCGACAAATTTGGCATTAATAGGCTGCAAAAGCTACAAAATTAGCCGCAATCTGATCGTTAGAATAGCTGGGACCTTAATGTGCAAATCGGGTTAGTCGGTTGATTAGTACAAAAGCGCTCAAAACCTACAATAAATAGAACCAGAAAATAGCACTTTTTGAGCATATCAGTCCCGAGTTCAATCCGAAACTGACTCCTTATTGCATGTAGAGACTCGAGTCTTGTTCGGAGCCCTCGTGCGATGTTTGAGCTCTCTTGTATACTTTTATTTGTTTTTGGCTAATTTGGACTCTGACTTTGGTAGTTTGTATGCATTCCTAGCCTTGTTACTCAATGAATATCCTTTTTTCTGCCTCTTTGTTGCGTCGTTGGTTGCTGTTATTCTCTCATTTTCTTTTTTTGACTGAGCTCAGGGGCTGCGTGGCTCTTGGGAGTTTCCTGAGGCTTTATGGTGTGCACGCTCCTTGAGACTAAGCTAAGATTGGCTCTGGGCTCTGAGCCTTCATGGCTTGATTAAGCTCAGCGAGCTATTGGGACTTTTGGGCTGTCACTTCTTTAAGGCGGCTAAAATGGCTCATGGAGCTCTGAGCCTTTACTGAGTGGTTAAGCTGCGAAGAAGCCCGACTACAGGGCTCCAGGGCTAATGCCTTCTTTGAGGCCCGAATAAGAGTAGGCTCCTAGGCTACAAGGCCTTCCTTGGTTCAGCTGCGAAAAATTGAAGTTATTAGGGCTCCGGGCTGTCTAGCAGCTTCTTTGAATTAAACTAAAATGGCTCTTGGGCTCTGAGGCCTTCCTTGAGTGGATTAAGCTGCGAGAAGGCGAGCTCTTTGGGGCTCTGGGCTGTGCCTTCTACGAGAGCCCAGGCTAAAGTAGGCTCTTGGGCTACAAGGCCTTCCCTTAAGCCCAGTTAAGCTGCGAAAAAAATGAGCTCTTGGGGCTCTTGAGCTGTCACCTTCTCAGAGGAAGCCCAGACTAAAATATCTCTGGGCTCCAGAAGCCTTCCTTGACGGTTAAGCTATGAAGGCCCGAGCTCTTGGGGCTCTGGCAGGCTGTGCCTTCTTTGAGCGAAATTTAAAATGGCTCCTTTGAAATTGTGCCACATGGATCTTTAATATCCCTTCCCTTAGAGGAAAGCGCGCATAACTTTAATCGTTTGTGAAATTGGTGCGAATCGTGTGAATTCCCGAGCGATGCGGGCTTAACATAAATAAAGCGCCTTCCTTTGATGGGGTGTGTTATACTCTGCTCTCATTTTTCTTCCTACCTTCGATAGTGCCTGGGTTCGTGAGCGATGGAGCTTTAGGGTTTGATCGTCACTGCGCGACGTCAGTTTGGCGATCATGGGTCGGCGCTTGGTTTCTCTACTCTGCTGTTTGTGGGAGTTGTGTTTTTCCTTAGTTCCCCCCACAGCCAGGGGTTGTATTTGTTTCTAGTCTTGCCCATTGATGGGCGGGCCCGGGAAAGGCGTATTTGGAGGGGGCGATATGCTTCAGAGGGAACACTTTTAAGACCCGCTTTCTCCATTATTCCTGTCCTCCCCTCTTTTCCCCTTCCCCCTCCTTTTCTCTTTCTCTTTCCCTTTCTTGTGGTTTTTGCCTTGACTAGGGTTGATCGGTCATGATCAGCTGATGTAGGAAAGGCTTTGCTGATTGTAACTTTTTGAGATGTGGAGAACGACTTTGCTGATTGTAACTTTTTGAGATGTGGGCTTGACTTGCTGCGATTGTAATTTCGAGGATGTAAAGATTTGTAATCTTGAGGTGATTGTAACCAGTGAAATGAAAATTTGTATTTGTGTTATGTGACTTTTCCAGGCTTCTGATGACTCCTTGCTTCCTCTTTTCTCTTCTTTTTCCTTGTGGGTTTCTTTAGTAGAGCGTTTATGCGGCTTGTCTACGAGGTGCGGGAGCGACTCGTTGTATTTGTAATTCTCAGTTAATATATTTTCTTTTTTTTCCCAAAGATTTTCAAGTTCTTTTGTTTTTTGTTTTTTGTTTTTAATGTTTGTCACTTGCTTCCTTGTAATCCAAGTACAAAAAGGATTCTATACTAATGAGATTAATAAATTATTGAGTGTATTATCCTTTTAATTTATAGAATATATATATATATATATATATATATATATATATATATATATATATATATATATATATATATATATATATATATATAAAATAAAGAGAGCCAAGTGGAAATACTGTTAGGAAAGGTAAATAACCTTCGAAAAAAGTCTTATTAAAAAAAACCTTAAAAAGTTATGAAAAGAGACATAGACTCGATAATATGTAAGACAATTTAAAAGCAGATGGATTAAGGTAAAAGACATGCACTTTGAGTAAGAGAGCACCCTACGAACACACATGATTTAAAGTAAGAACCATTATTAACACTTGACTCAAATGGTAAAAGAGTAGGATGAGCATCTATACGAGAGAACCAAGATCAAATTTAGAATAGAATAATATAATGCAATATGCAAAATAAATAGATGTTAAAAAAAAACAAAGAAGAGCCAAGTTTATGAATGCCATCAGGATGAACCTTGGGGTAGAAGTAGAATGACAACCAAAGACACAAAGTTTGGAGAAATTAGGAGAAACACCCAAGTTTTTCTCAAGAAAAAAAAAAAAAAAGGGAGAAAGCCAGTTTCAACAATATGATGAACAATACGATGATGATGATGTCTTTAGAAATATCCCTTAATTGTGTTAAAACAGTGTGTAGGGAAGTGGTGGGGAAGAAGATACTAAAGGTGGCCAAGAAAATTTTCAAGAGCTTGAAATTCACTTGTATTATAAAGAGTATATGTAATAGATTTGTGGTCAAAGTATTTCTCTGCAAAGGGCCTTGAATTGAATGAAGACATCATGAACTTAGGACTTCAGCTTAAGTGGATAAAATCGATTATATTTTATGAAATAATCAACAATATTTATGACACAATATAATATTTAAAATCATTATAAGAGATAACATGGGAGAAGTGCACTAGAGAAAATAATTTCAAGTGGTTGAAAGATAATTCTCAACTTCTATTGCATTTGCAAGCATGACATAATGAACTTGATAACATAAAATATCACAAATTTAAGTTGTAACTAGAATTGATGTGCTTTAAAATCGAAAAAAAACAACACAATAACCTAATATATGGTAGCCTTGACATTTAAGAAGCTAAGTAATAGTGGTGACTTAGGGGAGGGGGTGACACCACTCATCCATACACCATCCTTAGTTTGACCCTTCAAAAAAAAAAAAAAAAAAAAAGGAGATTTTGAAATCTAAATATGATTTAACATATGTAAAATTGAGAATTTGAAATCAAGTTCTATTCACTTTTATACTTAGTTTTTATAAGAATTCGATCTGGATTTTGTTCTTTCGCATGTCCATTCCATCAATTTTTACCGCCGATGAAATCAAATTCTTTTTCATGCAAGGTAGGCAAAGAATTTTATTTTAAGAAAACATAAATAATAATAGGAGTGGTAATTAAGGGAGATGGATTGGTATGGGTGATAAAAAAATAAAAAAGCTGAGTGTGATCATGAATCATGCATGGTGTCATTGATGCTACTAGTGTATGGAAGTGGTAGGTTAAGTAACAAATTGGTGAGAAGTGAGAAGCACCAGCTGTTGAGAAGGTTGGAAGTGAAGTTGACCACAAAGAAAAATTATTACACGCTTTTATACCATATTAGATAGGTAAATCATTATATGTTTTACTTCTTTAATGTCCACCAAGAATATATATACACATGTAACAAGAAAAAAAAGAACAATGCATTTTTAACCCTTTACACTTTCACCTTTTTAGACATTTACTCATTATACTTTAAAATGTTAAAATGAATCCTTTACACGAAAACATAAAATATATGTCATTTTTTTTAAAGACCCTTTGGGCGTGCTGTTCAAACATTGACTATGGGGAATAAAATTCATTCGTTACATTTGATTTGTACGAAAGTAGAAAATAATATTTATTTTAGTATTTAAAAATTAATTTAGTCATTTTGTTTTAATAGAAAATTATATGAATTGTAATATTTTTCAAGTTCTCATTTAAATTAAAAAAACCTTGAAATAAATTAAGATTTATTTATTTAAATAAAAAAACCTTGAAATAAATTAATATTTTTTTGTTATCACGTAATTTTAATTTGAAAATATTTGTTAAAAAAATAGAGATTTGATAAAATTCAAAAATTTACTTATAATAATTAAAAAAATCAATTATAATTTTTGTTGAAAAGTGTGGATATATATATATATATATATTTAAAAAGAAATACTTAAAATAATTTTAATAAAAAAAATTTTGACTTAAAATACTTTGATTTCATGTAGATTTAAATTTTTATGTTCAAATTACAAACTTAAATTTATTTATTTATTTTCAAATGAAAAAAACTTAACTTTCTTAATCCAAAATAGAATTAATGAGTTTAAAAATTAATTTGAGAATAGTCTAATTTAATATAATTTATTTTATTTATTAAATATTAAATAATTATTAAGGATTAAGGATAAAGATTAAGAGTTTGATTTAAATTTAATCAATTTTTTTTTGACAAAAAAATTGGATAAAATCAAACTAGATTAAAAATAATGTTTAAATAAAAAACCTTCAAAAATATTTTAAATCAATAATTTTTTACTCATTATCACGTTATTTTAATCTAAAAATATTTTTAAAAAATAGATATTTGATAAAATTCAAAATGTTATTTTATTTAGATTTAAAAAATACTATGTTTCATTTAGATTTAAAATAATTACCATTAATTCGGATTTCATGTTCAAATAATAGTTAAATTGCTAAATCCAAAATATAATTAATAAGTTATACAATTAATTTGAGAATATGATCTAATTGTTATAATATAATTTATTTTATTTATAAAATATTGAGTAATTATATAGGATAAAAGGATAAAGTTTTACAAAGTGGTTTGATTTAAATTTAATCAATTCAGAAACTAAATAAGTGAAAATTGGATAAATAAAACTGATTTTTTCGAAACCTTCAAACTCAACCTATCTTTATACTTATTTAAAAAAAAGAAGGAGATCTCTATTTGATTACATCATTTCTCCCCCATATAATATAAAAAAAATTAAAAATTAAAAAAATTAAAAAACCATGAAAAATATATTATAGATTAAGAATTTTTGTGACTTATCATCATGTAATTTTAACGTAAAAATATATATATATTTGAAATAATCTAAAAACATTTTTTAAACAATAGATATTTGATAAAATTTAAAATTTTAGATATAACAATTTAAAAATCACTTATAATCTTTTTAGAAATTATTTAAATATGAATTTTAAATAAAAAAAATACTTAAAAGAATTTTACTACAAATAGTTCAACTTAAGTACTTTGATTTCGTTCAAATTTAAAATAATTACCATTGAAATTTAAAACTTATTAATAATGATACGGATTAAGAAATTTAACTGTAATTTGAGAGTATAAATTTAAATCTAAATAAATCAAAGTATAAGTCAAACATATTTTAGTAAAATTATTTTAATTATTTATTTAAAAAAATATTTCCATAATTTTCAACAAAACTTATCAAATCTCTATTATAAATAAAATTTTGAATTTTATCAAATCTCTATTTTTTTTAAATATTTTCAAATTAAAATTACGCAATAATAATAAAAAAAAAATCTTAATTTAGGACAAATTTGAGGGTTTTTTTAAATTTATTTAAACATTATTTTATATGAAAGTTTCTCTTGAAAATATTACAATTCCAGAATTTTTTATTAAAGTGAAATGACTAAATTGCTTTTTAAATGTTAAAGTAAATATTATTTTCTACTTTGCCAAGTGGCGGCATAAATCTAATGTAAATAATTAATTTTATTTCCCATTAGCATTCAATCGAGGGTTGAACATCACACACAAACGATCTTTAAAAAATACTTATATTTTATGTTTTCTATAATATAGGGAGGTTCATTTTAACATTTTAAAGTATAAGGGGTAAATGTAAAAAAAAAAGTGAATGTGCAGGGGTTGAAAATGCATTGTTTCAAGAAAAATACGAATCTAAGAAGTTTCCTAATTACCAAAATCATGATCTAAAATATAACTACTTTATTCTTTACTCTTTAGGTTTTTTCAGAAAAAGAAACAAGTTATTTGCAAAAAGAAAAAAATTAATAATTGAGATAAAATATGTTAACTTCCTCTATTATATCAGTTTTTCTTTATCATTTTATTTACATTTCTTAAATTTATCATTATTATAATAAATTATAAGGTATGGATTATATAATTGGTGTCTCAACTTTTTGATTTTTCTATTTTGATGTTTAAACTTTTCTTTTTTATTGATCAATTGTATGAACTTGTTTTTGTTCAATAAAGTGTTATTCGACCGTCAAAGCTTAATTTTTAAAGTGTTTTGTTCAATTACATAAGATCATCTACGTAATTTTATTATTTTTATATGATGTGAAATGTTAGGTGGATCCAATTCGTGTTGATTCAGTATCATAGTAATCTTTGATAAGTTGAAAACCATTTGATTGAACAAAAAAAGTTTAAACTCCAAAATAGAAAAAATTAAAAAATTAGACATCATTTATGTAATTAAGTCAATTTTAAGTGAAAATTTTTCAAGATCTCCTCATTTACAAAATCATTACCTTTCAATCGTTGATCCGTTGATTTATTTATTTGTTTATCCATCTTTTATTTTTTTTTTAATTGACAATAATTTAAAAAAAAAAGAAAAACTTTTATGAAATTGTACATTAAAAGCCTTGTCATGTTAATAGGTACATAAAGAATGAGAATAATGCTTGGATTATATATATACTCCTGTTGCTTTTTATAAATGATTAGCACCAATTTTAAATACTGTTGCTACATCTTTCAAATCCAGTACAAATAATTTATATTGATTTGGAAAGTTGTAGGGTATCTTTCATGTTGGCTTCTCACTATGAACTTTAATGATCACGAAACAAAATAGTAATTATTCATCATGATCTTAATTTGTGTTTAGAATTTTAGACCGAAATAATTTATTTGAAAAAAAAAATTATAAAATTAGTTTGAAGCAGTAATTCTTCAAAGTAATGTTTAATCTTGGAGTATGCGTAGACAGTAATGATTGAAATTATGAAATTACCAGTATTTGTTGTCTGGCCAATGATAGACTTAAAATTGTCAGCAGTATCGTAGCAGCCAATGATTGGGACTTAAACCAAATGTCCTTGTCCCAGCTGACAGACGATTACTGTTATTAATTCACATGAAATCAGGTCTCATTGTTTGTTATTAAGGAACTTTTTTTTTAATGGTTTTCATGCACTACTATTGGAAAAATTTCTGATAGCCAGTCTCACTGTGTTTTGAGTTATCGCATCGGTAACCTTATCTTAGTCTCTCAATTTTTGAAGATTTTTAGAGGTTTGAAGCTTGATTCCGCTGTCAAGAGGTTGGTTGAAAATTATCATTGATTCCCCTTTGCTTTCAAATTCGAATTCCCTTTTTGTTTTTTTTTGTTTTTTTTTTTAAATTTAAGCCCAATTATCGTTATCATGAACAACAGTATTTGACATTTTTCGCCGTGTCGTTACCAAAACGTGCGATGAATCTATTACAACAATTAATTTTGATTTCAAACTAATTTAATAATTTTTTTTTTAAATAAATTATTTGGGTCTAAAACTCTTGTATTTAAGCATGATTTGAAGTTATTGAGAGAAGCATGATTTGAAGTTAAAAAATCATTTAATTGGAAGACCATATTTTAGTCAAGGAGATAAGACCATCCACCACGGAATAACGTCCATTTATGAATCATTATAAAACTGCATTTCAATCTCTCTTTCCCTTTATTTATTTTTATTAAGAATTCTCATTTGCTTTTCATCTTTAAGAAAGATTAATGCTCTTTTTGAAACCTGAAAAGTATTAGAAAAAAAAATACAAGAAAAATAATTTTCTCATTTTTTGTTTCACCATAAAAAATATAAAATAAATAAAATATGATACAAATTCCCCTAAATTTTACATATTTTAAAATTTTAAATCATTATATAATAAGAAACAAATGAAGTAAATTTAAATAAATAAACAAATAGAATTAATGTATTAGATTAAACATACATACATATATATATATATATATATATATATATATATATATATATATATATATATATATATATATATATATATATATATATATATATATATATATATTAATTACTCCTCAAAATTTTCCTTATCTTAGGAACATTATGAGTTCCAAAGGGAGCCAAAAATTAGTCTAACACCCAATTCACCAGCTTCGTGGGGGTGGGTTTGGACTTTGGATTAGCCTTAGCTCCATATTAATAAGTAATAACAGAGGTAGATTATCTTAGAATAGAAACTGTTTTTAACAAGATCATAGCTAATCAATCAAGCTCAAATATAAATTGGATTCACTTCAAAGTTGGGCAAATAAATCAGATTCAACCCACTTCAGTCATGCTGAAGCTGTGGTACTAAGTAAGCTCTACTGCTGTTACTCACACTACAGCCAGCAAAAACAGGACTAGTCTTTTATAGGAGTTTTAGACCGGAATAGTGTTTGTGGGGAAAACAAAATGGCGAATTTAGTTTTTATTGCGTATCTTACAATGAGTGTGTTTGGAAAATGTCATTGTTCTTGGCGGCGTTTTTATTCAAAGTTAAATCACCATGATCCTTGACTACAGTTTGAATTTGATTCAATTACTGCTGTCTTGGACAATAACATTTAATTTTTAAATTTTCTTCAATTGCCGCTGTCTTGGACAGCGACATTTGAGTCTTTTATTTGCCCACGTCTTCTTTATTTCCAATTTTTTTTTTCCCCTCCTATTTTAGAATTATTACAAGTCCAATTGCCGCTATCATAAATAACGGCATTACGCATTAATTTGGTTTCCAAACTAATTTTATAATTTTTTTTTTCAAATAAAATATTTCGGTCTAAAACTCCTTTTATAGATGATATCCCCCTATAAGTATAACTATTACTATAACTAATTATAAAGCAGATGGCCCAGAGAAGTAGTAAGTAGAGACTGTTTTTGACTGTCACCAGGAAGAAGAAGATCAAAGAAACTGTGTGCTTGGAGATGAGCTAGGCATGGCTGATGAAGAGTATGAAGACAGACAGAGTTGGAAATAGGCCCTCTTTCGGACTGCATTTGGCTTCTAGGGTGGAGAACGGATCGGATGGTTTTAAGGACAAAGGAGCTTATAGTTTTTTCCGGTTGGGCGACTGGTCCATCCCATGCATATATGGTTCCCATAGCCAGACTCTCTATGTTTCACTAAAGAATAATATGCTTGAGAGAGATGATGAGGGTTCAGGAAGCTCTTTGTTCCTCCATGAATTCCCCAACTTCTAAAGAAGTTCACTTTTGTGTATATCATCATCTCTCTCTCTCTCTCTCTCTATATATATATATATATAATTCAAAATCAATATTTACTTACAACTCACCTACAACTCTGCAAATCTACATTGACAGCCATTATTTTTGTTATAGCAACAATGAGAGTATCCTATCATTCCCAACTCCACCAATGCCTGACTCAGTGATTAAAGGTTAGGGTAGGTATAGGGAGGGGACCGGGTTTGAGTCCTGATGGGGACAAATAATGAAAAAAAAAAAAACATTTATTTTTCAAAAAGAGAAGAATCATTCCCAACTCCAACAAAGAAAAACCAACAGCTTCAGATTGGCTCAGCCAGGTGCCTAGTTGCTTAAAGTGAGCATATCTCAAGTACTTATCACATTATTCACTCTATATAACTTAGCTTTTTGTCACTAATCAAACATATGAAAGCACGGTTTATCTACAACAAAACCATCCAAAGGGAACTGTCTAATATGACCATTGTTTGAACTAATACTTCTTACCACATGGTTTTATTGAACGAAGCTTCTGATTTGAACTAAAACTTGTCAGATAGTTATGATAATAATCAGGAAGTAACTGAAATAGCTCTTTAACAAGATATTTCAGAATTGTTTTGTAAGTAATCTCCATTCCAACAAGTTCCAAAACCACAGAGATGATACACAGTGCTTACATTTGTCATCGAGTAAAAAGTTAGTCTGCATGTATAGCATTTCCTTTAAATTTGTTAGTGCAAATTAAAAAAAAAAAAGAAAGTTATAGCTCAACACATAAATCATGCATTCTTGTTTCTCTATCAATGACAAAATGGAAATGGTTGTTTAGATCACATGTGATGTGCCCTGCCTTTGAAGCTATCTTATCATACAGCAGGTAACCTTTAACTTACAGCTTGCAACCATGGCTGATGAGCGCAAATTGCAAACTTGGGAGGTTTTCGTCCTCGATTAGCTGGGGTTTGCTTTTAACTAGACATCAGGTATAAACTTTTCCTCAGTAAATCAGGAGCATCCTGGCCAATTTCTATTAAATACATACTCGCTTTTGATATTACCAAGAACAAATACTTTGGGCTCTTCCACCTAAAGTTGAAACAAAAAGAAACCACTGTAGTTAAATCATGCAGCTACCATATTTGCCATATTGGGAGTATGTTGAGCCCTTACCAGTGAAATTGGTGGAAAGCCAGACTGAAGGCGAATCTTTGAGAATCCATTTACAGCAAATAAACACTTGAATCCCTCAATTTTGGAGTGCTCACTGTTATGAACCAGAAAAGAAAAGGAAGAGAGAGAGAGAGATCAATGATTTACTCAGTAAGTCCTTGTGCATAGAGACAAGCAACACTTGCACTTACAATGATTGCCTTTCCAATTAAACAAATAAATGGTCTAGGACCCAAGGCTGGTACCCATAAAACACTAAAAGAGATAGGAACAGGCAAAATAGATCAATGCGATATATTTGCACAAGACTCAACTCAAACAGCATTTATGAAAATATCCAGGATTCCTAAACAAGAATCCGCAACTGAGCTTCTGGCACTTTTTAATTGTTCTATACAAGAAAAACTACAGAACAGAAATAATTAAGATGGGTTGGGTGGGAATGAGACCAACCAAATCAGCCACATCTTATGCAAGTTTGGTTTATATTCAATCACACAGTTTAGTGGGAAATTTATAATTTTGCTTACGGAACTTGCATAGGTTCTTGCATGTTCATATAGAGAAGGTTTCAGACTCATATTAAATATTGATGACGCATGTTTGCATTGTTAATAAGCATGGCAATCATATTGAACCCAAATCTTACAAGCTTGAGCTTTTAGCAAAAATTGGTAGCTTAACATGGGATTGGAGCATGATTAGGCAGGAGGTCATGGGTTTGAGCTACCTCTCTCCAATTTCGATATTTATTCCCATTTGCATATTTGAAAGTCCATAAAGGACTATTTGCATTGGTTTGTTTGCCACTCCACATGCGGGTATGAGGCAGCATGTGAGAGAGGGCGTTAAAAAGCATAAGACTCATATTGAACTCAAATCCTACAAACTTGACCTTTTAGGAAAATTGGTAAGTTAAACAACCCCCCAAAAAAAAACACACACAAACTATCATCACAGTTCTAACGGGACTGTGTAATACTTCCATTGCACAGGTTCATAAGTAAGGGGGTGGGGGCAGTAAAGTGTACACTGAAAGCCGAAAAGTCACAACTTCCATGTTGCATGTTATGGCCAAGGCTAGCGAAAAAGAGAATTAAGGAAAAACTCACTTTATAAGAAATGTGAAATTTCTCAAGCGAAATTCTTCTATGAGAATCCCTTCCTCTTTAGAATACCTGCATTACGGGACAGTCCAATTATAACTTAAGCATGATTTTTGCATACTAGGACTTATGCATGCACAATATATTAAAAGTCAATTGCACCAAAAGGAATTACATATTTCTGAATTGATCAGAATAATTCCTTGCTTGATGTTCAAATAAACAGAAAAAACCAGAATAACACATTAGTAAGGCTGCTCTCACACATCTATTTCCCTTTCTCTTTCTATTGAACACAATCATGGACAAGTAGTAGATCATGGATTTTGCAACATCATGTGCCATTTCTAAGAAAAATACTGCACATCTTATGTCAGTTATTTTTTAACTTGCTAAATATGGAAATATGAAGTTATATCATAGAGGATATAATGTAGTCATAAAATATAATGCATTGAAATCCTATCTGAAACAGACTTAAACTATACCTCCATGGGGAAGAAGTTTCACAAAATCGAGAGATTCCATTCATGGCTGAGAAGGGGTCAATGTGCACCCAGAGTTCATCAGTATTGTTGGTGAAATGGCCTGCCAAAACAATCATGTTAGTTCTTTCCAGCAAACACAGATAATAAGTCAATTAAGATGAAGCAACATCTAAGGAATACAGTAAACAGGCACACACAATAGAACTCCTGCTCATCTGTTATCTCTCCACCATTGGCTTTTACAATGGTCTTCACCTTAAGAGAGGCCCCTAATGCAAAACCCAAATAAATAGATTGCAGTCCCCCAACCTAGTAACCAGAATTAGGTGCTCAATGCTGAGCTATGGCAATCCTCCTCCATTCACCTCTTGACCAACCAGGATGAATTAGGCACAGCTAAAGTTCTATCTCTGACTTGGACCATAATAAAAAGGAATAAGATAATGGTTCTCTTGCCATAGAACCAGGAACTGTTGAGAACACCTTTAGTGTTCTTTCATTCAAGAGAATGGAAACCCTGATTGTTGAGATACATGTAATTATCATGCCCAAGTCCCCATTTTTTCAATGGTTGAACACATGGCTAATCTGATAAGGGAACAATAATTGACATGAACACATAATTTTGTAAACATTTGATAACTTCCGTGAGGTACTTTCCACTCCTCGCACACTGAAGTCAGATTTTCTTTCTTTTAATCAGACTTATGTACAGTTTTGTGACAAAGGAAGGATTTCTCATTCCTTTTTCTATTTGGGGGAGGAAAAAATCCCAGTTTACAAGTTACCTCAACCTTTCAAACTCCACAAGTTACACATATTTTGTAAATACAGTGTTACTATTTCTTATATAAAACAAAAATATAAAGAAAATTCACCATATAAAAGACCTGGAAATATGAAGGGACAACATCAAACAAAAACATAGGTACTTTTCTGAGACAATTATTAACTCTATTTATGAATTGAATGAAGGTCAAAAGTTTTTTAAAAATTTGAACAATTTGACCAGTTGGGTTTAGATTTTTATGAATGTTTTGACGCAAAAAGAAAAAAAGAAAAAAAGAAAACTGAATGCCAGAGTTTTTGAAAACCTTGGGTACAACATAAATTTGGGAAAACAAATAGATCCAAGAACAAGAAAACAAAAGAAAAGAAAAAGAAAGGAAAAGGACAGTGGGGAGAGCTTGATGTTATAGCCTTGCCTGGATTATCCAACACCATAACCATGTGATTCATCCATGGGGAATGTTAAAGATTAGTTTTTGTTAAGGATTAATTTCCTAATCCATTTAGGAATCTTTTCCTTCTTTCCTTTCTCTTTAGTCTCCAATTAGACTCTTAACTTTGTTTCCTTTATTTGCTCTAACACTTAAGAGTATAAATATGTATGTTCCCTCACTTTGTTAATCAATGAAAATTATTAAGGTTTATTCTCCTAATCTATTTAGGATTCTTTTCCTTCTCTCTTTAGTCCTCTAATTAGGACTTCTTTATTTCCCCTTTTTACCTAACCTTTGAGTATAAATATGTATGTTTCCTCCTTTGTAAATTAATAAAAATACAAAATTCATTTTCTCTCAACATGGTATCAGAGCCATAAAAGAGTTTGGGGTTTCGCCGTGTGGTCAATTCCGATAACCCATCCAACGACTATGCCTCACTTTAGTTGTATTACAGTCATCGTGAAACTCGAGGAGCCACAACCCGCAGATTGTAACAACCGAGTCACCAAAGGGATTTTCCCGTGAGATTTTGGAGCCCAGCCCTTACTGCAGGCGTGGACACTCCACGAGAATCATCGAGACTACGAGGCTCCTCGTCGATTGAAAAATCTCTAACAGGCCCATCACGCTCGGAACCGCCCGGGACAATGTTGCTTCTCCCTCGCGCATCCGGCAGTGTGGCGCTTCCTCCGGTCCTTGGACTTCCACCACAGGTCGCACCGCCCGCCGTGTCTGCAAGCCTATGTCCTGGTTTTTGATCAAACTTGCATGACCTCTTTTTTGTCCATTTTCTCTCAGAAGCGAGCATATACTTCAGATTCTTTTTGATTTTTCATCACAGTCTGACACCACTGAAGTCCCTCTCACCATCTGGAGTTGTTTTGTTATTACGAAAGTCTTTGCTTAGACATACGTGACTCTCTATTGATTTCTCATCTACGCTGGCTGAAAAGCGTCTCTATGGCAGAAGATATACATGTGGCTCACGAAAGGTCAAACTTTTAATTCCTTTATGCTGGAACTCCTATGATTATTTTTTTTTTTTTTTTTTTACCTTGGATAAACTCACGGGAAGCGAAAATTATCAATCACGGGCAGATTTTGTGGACCTATGGTTTATTGGTAATGGTTGTGAGGATCATCTTATTACTATGGACACAAGTATCCCCGAAGATCGTCCTCAGTGGCGCAAAACTGATGCTTTACTATGCAATATTCTCTAGCAATCTATTGATGACAAGACTCTATATAATATCAGGGCCTATAAAACTTGCTACACTCTGCAGGTCGAATTGAAAGAAATTGTACACTAATGATATTCGACGTCTTTGCGAGATTATATCCTCCCATTGCTAATTTGAAGCTTGACTTGGTATGGATATACTCTTCTTATGGTGGACGAATGCGCACTTAAGGATGAACTTGTATCTATCTTGCCAGAGTCTTCTAATACTGAGACTTCATTGTCCAAGATGGATCGAGTCTTTATGACCATTCTTCTGCTTAACCTCAGGCCATATGTTGAGAAGATCCGGGAATAGATACTCATTAGAGCTGTTATTCCAAACTTTGATGAGACTCTTGCTTGGTTACTTCGTCATACCTCCACTGCCACTTAGTCCATGAGCTATGAGATTACATCGGACACTTCTATGATGGTTTCTCAGTCTCATTCTGATGATTCCGAGGAGGTGGACACGAAGAGGTACTTGACTAAGGTAGGGGACCGATCCTCAATGCACATCTTGTCATAGGCTTGGACACACTCGTGATCGATGCTACTCCGGTTCGTGGCCCGACCTCAGGGTATTGCTCATTTAGATTTGAGTCTTGATCATTCGGTGTTTCGAGTTTTGTCTCAGGGAGCTCATCCACACCTTAAGGGGTCATTCTTACGCCCAGCGAATATGAGGAGTACCTTCATCTCACTCAAGCAACCAAATCTTCCTCCATTGCTTTTGTTGCCCAGATCGGTAATATCTCTACTTGCCTTACACACTCATTTGTACCTTGGATCCTTGATATTGGAGCCTTTAATCATATCTCTGGTAATAAAGACCTTTCTGTTCTTATCTTTTTGTCTCCTTTACACACTATTACCTTAGCTAATGGTTCTTAAACCATAGCTAAAGGCATTGGCTCGGCTTGTCCCCTCCCCTTACCTCTGTACTTTATGTTCTTGATTTTCCCTTTAATCTTATTTCCATAAGTAAGTTTACTCGTGACCTTCATTGTGTACTTATTTTTTCACACAACTCTGTAACCTTGTAGGATTGGAGTACAGGGTAAACGATTGACATAGGACATGAGTCACAAGACCTCTTTCACCTCAGCTTGCCTCTTTGTTCCACTGCTTGAACTTCCACGACAACTCCTCTCCTCCTCCACAGTCATCTCAATCATCCAAGTCTCTCCAAGTTTCGAAAGCTGGTTCCTCATTTTTCTAGTTTATCTTTGCTCTCGAGCCACAGTCACGTTACCTGTAAAATATACTCTCTGCCTCGGCTCCCAAAGTGTTTAGGATCCTCTGACAAAGTCTCCGTTCGGCTTGTCCACACTAACGTCAGTCCTTCTCAGTCTCGCTGCCTACTTTAGGATTTGTTACCTTGTTACTTTTATAGACGATTATTCTCGATGTACTTGGTTATTTTTAATGAAAACTCGAATTGAGTTATTTTCTATATTTAAAAAATTTCATGCTGAAATTCGCACTCAATTCAATACTTCTATTCGTATTTTAAGAAGTGATAATGAAAAGGAATATTTCCTCTATGTCATTCTTCTTTATGTCTTCATGGATTCTTCACCAATCATTCAGGCTTACACCTCAACGTAATGGAGTGGCTGAGCGTAAGAATCGTCATTTAGTTGAGACAACTCGCACTCTCCTTCTTCATCATAAGGTTCCTCAACGTTTTTGGAGAGATGCTATCTTAGCGGCATGTTATTTGATTAATCGTATACCATCCTCTCGCTTTCGCATGATCGTATCCCCATTCCGTCTTACTACCACTCGCTTCTTTCGCTCCTCCTCATGTGTATTTGGTTGTGTCCGTTTTGTTTATATTCTCACCTGGCAGCAAGACAAATCCTTAGCCAAAGCCACGGCGTGTCTTCTCAAGTTATTCTCGCCTTCAGGGGTTATCGCGTTATTCTCCGCATATTAATCACTACTTTATCTCATTGATGTCACCTTCTTTTCGAGGATTCCTCCTTCTCCTACAATTGGCCCTCCCGTCTCGATGTCTTATCCATTCCTCTCGCTCTTACCATCTCTAGATTTCCTTACCTGGCTGCATGCCGTGACTCGACTCCCTTTGTGCTATACCACCGCCCCGTCTTCCTTCAAGGCCTCTTGTTGAAGCATCTTCTATGGCACAGTCATCTCTTGCTTCGATTTCGCAACTGTCTGATGATCTACCTATTGCCATTCGGAAAGGTACTCGCTCTACTCCTAACCCACATCCTGTTTATAATTTTCTCAGCTTTCATCGTTTATCTTTACCCTACTTTGCCTTTATTTTCATCTTGTCTTCTGTCTTTATCCCTAAAAGCATTAGTAAGGCTCTCTCTCATCCGTGCCGAAACAGCAATGCTCGAGGAAATGGATGTTTTACTCCAATGGCAATACGGGAGCCACGCCCTTCCTCCCGGTAAGTCTCCCCGCTGGGCTGCCGTTGGCTGGGCTTATAAAATGAAGGCGGACCTCGATGGCCACGCTGGATCTGGCGGCGCCTATTTCGTTGCCAAGGGGTACACGTAATATGACTGACTATTATGATATTTCCTTTTTCATACTAAGATCGTCATCATTGCTTCCTTTCTATGATTGCTATGCGCTCATGACCCCTTTTTTACTTGGAGATCAAGAATGTCTTCCTTAAAGGTGATCTCACCGAGGAGGTTTATATGGAGCAACCGCTTTATTTTGTTGCTCAATAGGAGTCTGGTTTGGTATGCAATTACATTGTTCCTTATATGGTCTGAAATAGTCTCCTTGAGCTTTGTTTAGTCAGTTTAGCTCAATGGTTCAAGACTTTGGCATGATTCAAAGCACAACAGATCATTCCGTTTTTTTATCATCATACTTTTACTGGATAGTGTATTTACTTGATTGTTTATGTTAATATATCATATTGATGTGCTACTCCCGGATGGTATCTTAAACTCAACAACACCTCTCTTCAAATTTATCAAGGTTTTAATAAAGACTCGGGAAACTCAAATATTTTCTAGGCATTAAGGTAGCTTAGTCTAATTCTGGAGCGATTATTTCTCAGAGGAAGTATACCTCGATATATCAAGACACCGGGTATGTCGACCTGTAGCCCGTAGACACTCCTATGGATCCCAATGTCAAACTTGTACCAAGTCAGGGGGAGCTTCTATGAGATCCAGGGAAATATCAACGACTCAGAAGCAACGGAACTATCTCACTATTACTCTACTACCATTTCTTTTCCTACAAAGAAGGTCGGGCCTACAATCATTCAGGATAGCCATCGATGCCGCTGCTCGTAGATTCTCCGTTATGTCAAAGGTACACCGTGTCAAGGGGGTGTCAGACGAGAACAGAGGTCATACCCATTGTTGGCTACAAGGATGCGCATCAATGTGCTCACCCACGCATGTGACGCTTTTTACATCAAGGTATCATGTCATCGAGGTAACTAATATCCTAGAAGAGTAAGAAACAAGATATAGTAGCCAACTCTCTAAAGCGGTTTTAGTATCGAGCTACGGCCTTAGCAAATACGTGGAACTAATATGGTTGGAAGCATCTTTCCAAGAACTAAGATTCGTCTAGCTGATGAATAGATGAAACTTATATGTGATAATCAAGCCACCTTGCATATTTCATCTAACCTAGTTTTCCATGAGAGGACTAAGCACATCGAAGTGGATTGTCACTTTATCAGAGAGAAGATTGCATTGGGATGCATGACTACTAGTTTTGTCAACTCTAATGACTAACTAGTAGAGATATCTTCACTAAGTCTCTTAGAGGTCCTAGGATAAAGTATATATGTAACAAACTTGGTGCTTTTCACCTATATGCTCCAACTTGAGGGGGCGTGTTAAGGTTTAGTCTCCTAATCTATTTAGGATTTTTTCCTTCTCTCTTTAGTCTCCTAATTGGACTCTAACTTTATTTCCTTTTTTGCCTTAACACTAGAGTATAAATATGTATGTTTCCTCCTTTGTAAATTAATGAGAATACAAAATTCATTTTCTCTCAACAAAAATCAAAGAGTTATTTTTCTCTTCACATGGTATTAGAACCACTTTTCCGGCCACTTTTCCAACCAATCTTCTCCGTCTGACCTTCTTCGTCGAACCTTCTTCAGTGGACCACCTCTGACAAACTTCTCCTGGCCATCAACTCACGTGTCTCTTGACAGCCCTTTCTGGCCCCATCAACTCGCCAGAGTCAATTACATGACACATCTGGGGTGGTCGTATCTCACTCTGTCATCAACTGTCATAACAATTTATCCGTTTGCAGACACCCATCCATGATTCAATCATGCATGGATCACTAATTATATTGATACATCTTATGCCAGTCTTATCCCACATCAATCGTTCGTAAAGGGTCACTCCTCCATTCACTTTCTCCAACACCAATCAACTGTTCCATCGGATTAAGTACATGTCTAACAAGCTTGATGCATTAGGATTAAGTACATGTGTAACTCATTTGACTTGAATGCTCCGGCTTGAGGGGGAGTATTAAGGATTAGTTTCCAATCCATTTAGGAATCTTTTTCTTCTTTCCTTTTCTTTTTAGTCTCCTAATTAGACTTTAACTTTATTTCCTTTATTTGCACTAACACTTAAGAGTATAAATATATATGTTCCCTCACTTTTTTAATCAATGAAAATCAAAGAGTTATTTTTCTCTTTACAGGGAATATTACTAAGCTTTAGTTTAGACTATAATCATTGCTGGGCATGTAGAGTTTTTTCTTCTTATGTACTTTGTTAAATGTGATCTTTCATTCAAGGTTTCTAGGAGAGGGAAGGTTGAGTTTTTTTATTCAAGTTTTCCTTACAGAAGCAGAGTTTTTTCATTCCAAGTTCCTTAGAAGCGCATTTTGCATGAGCAGTCTGTCTTCATACAAGTCCATAGATTCTGAATACTAGTTTCTCTAGTATCTATTTACACTTTTGCATCTACATAAATATTATTGTATATAGGCAGCTGCTCATGAAATAGAAGGTCCATTGAGCACTTGTGTATGGTATCATGGATCACTAATTTGACAAAATGCCAATGCAATAGAAACGCTGGACCACATTCCAGCTTCAACTATCTGTTACTTTCCACTTTAAAGTCTGATGGCTTTTAGGGCTACACTGCAATGAATTAGAGTGTGGATCTATTCACCCGTTTAAATACATAAAATGACCGGTGAACTTTCTTTTTAACTAATTTTGTTTGACTATTTTAGTTTTCAGTTGTTTGAGAAGCATATTCCACACCCAATTAGGTTTGGTTAAGATATATTGTTTTAGTTGAAAAAAAAAGGAGAATATTGTTTTTTACTGATCAAAAAAAAAAAAAATATTGTTTTAGTTGAAGTTATCATCATTGGGAAACAAAGGAGAATACTAATTTTGAGAAGTCCTTGGGTTCTACTCGTTAATTTTCTAATTTAGAGAAGGACAATGGTTTTTGAAGCATGTCCAAGTTCCATTTGTCCTCTATGCCAAAACTTGTTGTAGAGAGCAAGAGGGAAGAATTGGAGGAAAGAATTCCTTGTGATTTGCATTGATTCATTGTGAATATATATATAAAAAATCCAATCTAACTTTCCTAATAGAATACAAGTCTATATGTAAAATAGATATATGCTATAACACTCCCCCTCAAGTTGAAGCATAGATATTAATCATGCCCAACTTGTTACATAGACAATAAACCCGATCCCCACTTAGGGCCTTTGTGAAGATATCACCAAATTGTTCTCCAGTCTTCACATATCCTATAGAAATCAAACCGAATTGTATTTTCTCACGAACAAAATGACAATCTATTCAATATGCTTAGTTCATTCATGGAATACCCGATTAGAAGCAATATGAAAGGTAGTCTGGTTGTCACACTAGAGTTTTGTTGGGACTGGTGTCTCAATGCCGACTTCCATCAAAAGTTGATGAAGCCACATGATCTCACATACGGATTGTGTCATCGCTCTATATTCAGACTCTACACTAGATCGTAGATAATACTGCTTCTTCTACTTTTTTCACGGCACTGATTCCCTCCAACAACACATTATTAAGACCAAGTCGACCTCCGCCATTCTTAGATCCTGCCAAATCAGCATTCGTGAAACACTCAATTCTATTATGCCCATGATTATTGTATAAAAATACCATGTCCCGGGGCTCCTTTCAAGTAAAATAGAATATGTTTTACAACTGCCCAATAATCAATTGTTGGAGAAGACATGTAATGGTTTACAACATTGACTGAGTGGGCAATATCAGGACGAGTGACTGTAAGGTAATTCAGCTTCCCAACTAGTCCTTTATATCTCTTGGGATCCTCAAATGTTTTGCCTTCTTTATTAAGGTGTACGCCTGGAACCATAGGAGAACTACATAATTTTACCCCTAACTTTTCCGTCTCAGACAATAGATCAAACACATATTTCCTTTGAGATAAGAAGATTTCATGTTTGCTTTGCATAACTTCAATGCCCAAGAAGTATCATAGCATCCCTAAGTCCTTTGTATGGATTTGGCTTTGAAGAAAGGACTTAAGAGATGAGATACCTTTAGAGTCACTCCCAATGATAACAATATCATCCACATATACTACCAACAAAAAGGTACATGAACTAGAGTTCCTATGGAAGACATAGTGGAAAGATTTACTCTTCTACATGCCAAATTCTTTAACGACTTGGTTGAATTTACCAAAACACGCAAGTGAACTCAGTTTTAAACCATACAAAGACTTCCGAAGACGACAAACCCTCTCTATCACCCCCTAAGCAACAAATCCTGAAGGTTGCTCCATATACACCTCCTCCTAACAGTCGCCATGAAGAAAGACATTCTTAATATCAAGCTGGTGGAGATCCCAATTATAAGTGGGTAGCCAAGGAAATAAAAAGCCGAACATATGTTATCTTAACAAGGAAAAAAGTGTCAGAATAGTCCACGGCATACTCTTTAGCAACAAGGCGGGCTTTCAATCGAGCAATGGATCCATTGGGATTAACCTTCATTGTAAACACCCAACGACAACCAATGACTTTCTTCCCAGCAGGTAAACGAACCAAGTCCCAAGTACCATTGTCAGTCAAAGCATCCATCTCCTCTATCATAGCAATACGCCAACTAGGGTAAGCGAGGGCTTTAGAAACCTTGATTGATCTCGATGTCGCACCGCAGGGTCGAGACCGTGGTGTCAAGGTCAGTGTGCACTGAGTGATAGAGGTTTTACCCAGTAGGACAAGATGTGAGCCGCAAAGAGATAAACAAGCAACCATCATCCCCCGACTAATGGATCGAGTCTTGAGAAAGAAGTATTCTCAAGAAAGGTGACATCGCTGTAAACCAAGACTCGAAGACTAAGACAACAACACCTATATCCCTTCTGAACTCCAGAGTAACCAAGGAAGATACACTTCAATGACTTAGGATCGAGTTTAGACACATGCGGACAGACATCCCGAACAAAACAAGTACACCTAAATACTTGAGGCTCAATGGAAAACAAAGGTTTATATGGAAAAAGAATGTGATACGGAGTGTCCCAATTCAAGACTGAGGAAGGCATCTGGTTAATAAAAAAACAAGCGGTGGAAACAACATTGGCCTAGAAATGCTTGGGCGCTTGCATTTGAAATAATAGAACTCTAGCAGTTTCAAGGAGGTGTATATTCTTCCTCTTAGTCACTCCATTATGAGAAGGAGTATCGACACATGAGATCTGATGAAGGATGCCATTTTTAATCATGAATGACAAACTGTTCTGAGACATAATCTTTAGCATTATCACTTCTCAAACTTTGAACAGAAACATGAAATTGAGTGTGTATCTCAACATAAAAGGCACGGAAATGAGAAAATAACTCGGAATGGTTTTTAATTAGATATAATCAAGTGGTTCGTAAATAATCATCAACAAAAGTGACAAAGTATCGAAACCCAGTTGGGGACACAACTGGACATGGACCCCACACATCTGAACGAACTAATTCAAATGGAGCACTAGCTTGTTTATTGACTCTAGGACTAGAATGAAGACGATGATGCTTCACAAATTGACAAGACTCACACTCTAATGACGACAAGCTTTAAAACCGTGGACACAAATTTTTCAACAAGGGAAGAGAGGGATGGCGCAATCGACAATGTGTCTCAAATGGTGTAGTAACTCCAGAACAAGCAACAGGTCTCAATACTGTATGATCAAGAATGTAGAGACCCCCGAACTCGCATCCTCTACCAATAATCTGCTTCATCATAAGATCCTAAAAGAGACAAAAACTAAGAAAGAATGAGATATAACATTTAAGTGCTCAAGTTAATTTGCTCACAGAGATCAGACAAAAATAGAAATTAGGTAAACCTGCATTTGATGACAAAGGGAGAGATGGAGGTACTATGCTCAATCCTTAAGAACACATGACTGTGATCCATCTGCCAGAGTGACAAAGGAAGTTGAAGGATCTGACTGAAAGGAAGAGAATAAGTTAGAATTACCTGTCATGTGATTTGTGGCTCTAGAATCAATGACCCATTCGGAGGATGAAGAAGAGAAAAGGCATTTATTCAGGTTACCTGACTCAACAATAACAGTAATTGGAGTAGATGGAGACTTTAATGATTCATGGTACAAGTGGAACCTGGCTAATTCTTTTGATGTGAATTGGACTGACTGATCCGATGCCTCATTAATGGAAGCTAAGCGCATCAAGTCTCGATTTGACTCGCCGGCTCTACAAACTCAGACATCACATGTCCAGGCTTATGACAACAATGACAAACAACTCCTCCAGAGCTTGTCCCTCTAGAGTCACCGCTTGGACCATTGTGTCTATATTGTTGCTTTTCTGATTCACCAACGTTCCGACCAACAAGGGTATTGCTCATCTGGGCAAAAGGAGGAATACATGAGGAGGTCTCTATACAAAGTATCTTGTTGAATGTTTCTTGGAAAGATGGGATCTAAGGCTGGACATGATCTGTGCCTTAATAGAATCATACTCCAAAGGGAGTGCGGCTAGAAAACCCATCACTACCATATTTTCCCGTTGATCTTGCTAAACCTTAACATCTGGACTGAATGGTAGTAGTGTATTCAGTTCCTCATATGTCTTTTTATAGTCCATGAAGAGTTTTGCGAGGAACCGATCTTGTTTCTCAGTGCGATAAAACACTTTACATACGTCAAACATGCAAGAAATATTCCCTTTGCCGGAATACACAAATTCTAAATAATTCATTAGCTCCTTAACATACTCACGGTGATTAATGAGAATGAGTACTTTACCGTCAATGGAATTACGAATTTGTAGAAAGAGACAGTCATCATCCTCTAGCCATCAGTCTTTCAAATCATCTGTAGGAGGGTCCTCATCAAGATAGCTGGCCATACGAATACTCCTCAAGTAGAGGTAGATTGTTTTACTCCAATCCGTGTAATTGGGACTAGAATTTGTCCTCCGTGATTTTGGACATCATCGGGACCCCTTCAAGCGTCAAAGCAGGTTTTTTTTTTATCTTATGACGTACTCATTGGGAAGTTAAAGAGATTAGGGACAAAGAAAACCTCTAGAAAGTAAGAGCACGAAAGCTTATGAAAAACCCTAGGTCTGCAACACAAATTCGAGAAGAAAGGCGAAGGCAGGTATCGAAGGAAGCACAAAACACCTTTGGATGATATTGAGGATCAAGAAACTGTGGCGTAAGGCAACCGTGAGGCGCAAGGTGAACTAGAGGCAAAAAGTAAGAGGAACAAAGGGTCAGTTGACCCAAAAGGCTCAAAGACTATGTTCGAAGCCTGACAGCCGAGTAAAGTGCCGAGAAAAGGCCAAGGCCCTACGACTTTGCAGGAAGAGGCGTGCCCGGTCGAAGTCCCCCACGTGCCTCACGCTCCGCGCGTGAGGCAACCGAGATCCATGCAAGGAAGTCACACGCCACTTTCCGCCAACGGAATTGGTGGCCCCGTTTGTCATGCAACACGATTCCTCCTAGGTGGGCGGTGTCACCCCACACTCTCTCTAGATGGGTGTTTCAAAAGATCACCCCCACGACCTTCGTACTCCTTCCTGAAATTCTTCCTAATTTTGCTAAAATCTGAGCCTTAGGCTCTGATACCATATAGAGAGCAAGAGGGAAGAATTGGAGGAAAGAATTCCTTGTGATTTGCATTGATTCATTGTGAATATATATATATATATATATATATATATATACAAAAGCCAATCTAACATTCCTAATAGAATACAACTCTATATGACAAGTTTTCTAATAGGTTACAACTCTATATGTAAAGTAGATATATGCTATGACACTTGTAAAAGCTTGAATTTGCAGTAAACACCAACAGAATATGCCAGTACTGGCTATTTTTATACATCATGGAAACACCTAGAGAAAATGAGATTGAAGATATCTTTAAAGATCCCACCAACTAACTGATCTGCAGTGTTAAAAGCTTGTGGTGATAAATCCCAAATCTAGATTATAATTTAACCTATAAATCTTAAGCAATTAGTTGGAACAAGGCTGGCTAGTATATTAAAATCTAAATCTCTACTCAACTTCTCATGATATTATTACTTGATTTGTAGGGAAAAAACAGTGACTGCCATAAAAGAGAGGAAGGATTCAAATAAGGATGAACATTCTTTTTAGAGTAAGCCAAGATAAAAAAAAAAATTCTATTGAAGCATAGAAGCACGAAGTATAGAATAATATATAACCAATTTCAATAGTACGATTTAAAGAAAATTATATCACACCATATGAAAATACAAGAATTTTTTTGAAAAGTTCAATTCAACAAAATTTAAGTCTAATAAATAGGTTCTTTGCAAAATCCATAAATATAAACTTTTTTAAATTTCAGATTAAATTTTTAGTTCCAAATTCTGAAAGGAATATCTAATTGCATTGTTATAAGTATTTATATGTGATCTCTAAAGTTCCAAGCTCTCGTGTTCATCACCATTTCTCCCTCTACTGAGGGGAAGAAATCTTAAAAAGGAAAAACTAAGATATTAAATAAAAGCATCAGTATTGCATCAATTATTGCATGTCAATCATAAGATATGTTTATGATAAGATATAAGACACAATACATATTGATTTCTGTAAAAATGAAAATGTATCAATTGTCATATTGTGCCTTGCAAGCTTTTAGGAACTAACTATGTCTATTTTGTTGTCACTATTAGAGGTCCTTTTCTCCAAGAGATACAGAGAGGAATGCCTAAGCAGAAGGGCTTTGATAACAGACTGATTGAAAAAGTTGAATGAAGAATACAAAACTTAATATGTACTTATTTAAATCAGTAGGAAGCACAAATAGGACAAACAATGGTGGAGAAGAAAAAAACAAAAAAAACAAAAATCACATCTGAATATGCCAAAAAACATGGATTCTCAAAGCAACTGATGAGTGTTAAAAAGTCAAAATACAAGTGAAGAAGAACAAAATACAAGCACATAGGGAATGCTAAAAAATCAAAATACAAGCACATAGGGAATAACACAAGCACATAGGGATGCTAAAAAATGAAAATACAAGCACATAGGGAATGTTAATAGGATATGATTTTGACTGTTCCAGCTATGATTGAAATACTGATTGAAGCATAATCAGAAGTACAAAGAAATAACAGAACTTGGTAGAGACCTTCCAAGAATGAAAAGCAATTAAGAACTAAAAGGAAATTATGTTTTAGGAAGAATAGTAGCAAAATGTAAAGCTTCATCAAATGGTTTCATTCAGCCATGCTCCATATTTTCAATTCAAAATTAGTCTTGTGGGGTTTACTTCCCCAGTATTTTGAAGAAAGGAGGGAGTTCCCAAATATTTAAGCTAGAAAATTAACAAATACCACAATTCACGAGTTGACAATAGAATACATGCCAAACTTACCATGTTATATGGCCTAGCAATATCCTACAATATGGATTTACCCACAATTACCACACAAGAAATGTCATGTAGCTTCTTTTCCAAAATGTAATGAAGTTGCCATACACATATTAAGACCTACAACCCTATAGGACAACTAAATTCTTGTATACTAAATATTTTGTAACTTAAGCTCAAGTTTTCCTTTGGATAAATGGCTGCAGAGGAATATCTCAATACTTTTTTTTTTCTTTTGTGTGTGTGTGTGTGTGTGTGTGTGTGTGTGTGTGTGTGAGAGAGAGAGAGAGAGAGAGAGACTGACCAGTTTGGTGCAAATATTTAAGGCCATAGCTGCTGGGATAATTATTGTATGAAGCCAAGAAAGTGATGATAGTGCACCCTAGACTACAAAATAAAAAATGAGCACAAATGAGGGAAGAAATGGTTGGTATCATAGAAGTATACCATTCATCTAATTTCAAACCTGATCAGAAGTAGTCCCAGGAAACAGAAATAGAGCAGCTTCCATAAATTCTTCTTCCTATTGTTGTAGCTGCAATAAGGTGAAAGAAAATTCAATGCCCAATCGAAGCCACAAATTCTTTTTCCTACTATGAAAATAAAAAAATAATTTAAACTTCTTTAAGAGTCTATGATAGGATTAAGACTTCGGAGTTTGATAGCACAACAAGAATCCAATGCAAGATTTTGGTTAGCTATTTGGCAGTACAGAATTAAAATTGACACAGAATAGCTACAATATCAGACATTTGTAACCACACAGAAGGCTCAGGCAGTTTAGCAGTTAAAAGAGTTGTCATAACATTAAAAAAAGGGAAATAACATTGTGATGGATCTGTGGGTGAAGAAAGAATAGAATTAAAGATACACCTACCCGTAACAAGTAGGATATGGCACAATTGAGAGCAAGATTGGAGAAAGAGTGTTTTGATGGTTCATAGATGTATAACAAAAACAAAGGGAAACACAGTCCACTAAGAAGGCTATTATTCCAGCAAAGACCCTATGTCCCTCATGGTTCAAAGTCATGGCATTGATCTAGAAGGCCTTGAGGCGCATTGGTTTTGACATCATGAACCAGTACTAGGGAATATGAACAAATATACTAAATTAAAAGCTCAAAAAATTCTAAAAAGATTACGAAAATTATCAGAAAGATAAATAGAATTAAAAAGACTGAAATAAAATGAAATAAGATAAACTTTGTCAGATTCTGTGACTGGAATGTAAAGTTTGAAATTATAGAATAATTTGTGGATGTGGCTGGAATAGGAAAGTGTTGATTATAGAAGATTAGGAAATATTCTGATTCTAATACCTTATCAATTGTATATAAAGTTGGCTAGTTTCCTAACTTGTAGAAGTATTTTAGGTTACAACTTTGTGTATATATTCTCCTCATTGTAACCAATATTGAATATACACGTGAAAATCAATCTTCTCTTATCCAGTTTTTCACAGAGTGTCAGAGCCTTTGGCTCTTTCCTAAGAATTTCTGGAATTTCTCCATCTTATCTTTCTGGAATTTCCAGAATTTCATCTCTGGTCGAATTCTTTTATCTTTGTTTATCCACATATTTTTGTCCTTTCCCTCATATTCTCTTGTCCGTATTCCTTCCCTTCAATCAAATATGTCAATGTCAAAGTCCATTGGTACAAGCCTTGTCTCAGATACTCCTACAACAGAAAATATTGTTATTGCCTCAACTAGGGATTTGCAAAACATCCAAGCGGCATATTGATTGAACAGGAAGAATTATTTGAAGTGGTCATAGATGGTACACTTTTTTGAAGGGCAAAGGGAAATTAAGCCATTTGTTGGGCAAAGGACCTTCAAAGGATGATCCAAAATTTGTGGCATGGGATGAACAAGATTCAATGGTGATGTCGTGGCTGTGGATTTCGATGCTACCAGAAATTAGCGACACGTGTATGTTCCTTGGATGCGCCAAGAAGATTTGGGATTATCCAACAAACCTACTCCAAAGTTCATGATGCTGCCCAAATCTATGAGATCAAGACAAAATTTTCAGCAGCCAAGCAAGGAACTCGAACTGTCATCGAATATTCAGGTTTCTTGCAAGGCTTGTGGCAGGAGATGGGCCATTATCAATGCATTCAAATGCACTGCAGTAAGGATGCTGTAGTTTTGAAGCAATTTATGGAGAAGGATCGCATCTATGATTTTCTTGATGGCCTTAATGTTGAGTTTGATGCTGTAAGAGTGCAGATTTTGGCAAAACAGGACCTGCCCTCCTTGAATGAAACCATTTCGATCATATGTGCGGAAGAGGGACAACGAAGTGTTATGCTTGGAAGGAGATAGATCTGCCCTTGTGACCCAAGCAACTAGATTGAAGGAAACCAGCCTGAATAAACCTATTGTCCAAGCAAATCCGTCCAAAGCCATCAATAGAGATTCTTTATTCTGCACATACAACAAAAAGCATCGTCACACCAAGGAACAATGCTGGAAACTCCATGGCAAGCCCAACCGAAGTGCAAATGATAAAGGTCAAGCAAATGTGGCAAGCACTCAATCAAATAATGAAAGAAGTTCACAAAGTTTTGCCTTTGAACTAAATAAGTAGGGGATTGAGAAGCTAAAGAATTTTTTGGAATCCCTTGAGAAACATTCCTCGACAGGTACTAGTTCACTTGCATTTTCAGGTATCTCTTCCTCCTCTTTGAATTCTTATGTCTCAGAAAAAATTTCTCCAAAAAGATGGGTAATAGATTCTTGAGCAACCGACCACATGACTTGTTCTTCCAAAGCTTTCTCTTCTTATACCCCATGTTCTAGTCACAAAAAAATAACCATAGAAAATGGGTTCGTTACCACTACAGCTGGTCAAGGGGACATTTATATAAGTGATTCTCTCACTCTAAAAAATGTTATTCATGTCCCGAAATTGTCTGCAAATCTAATTTTGATTCTAAAGCTTATCAAAGATTCCAATTGCAGTGTAACCTTTTTCCATTCACATTGTGTGTTTTGTGAATGTGGGCACGAGGAAAATGATATGCTGAGCGAGAGAGACTATTTTACTTAGAAAAAATCAAAGTGGAAGAACTAAAGTTGAGGACTCCCTATCTACATCATTTCTTTCTGAGTCTATTATGTCAAATAAAAATAAGATTTGGCTTTATCATTGTCGTTTAGGCCATCCTTCTTTTAATGTTCTTAAGTTGATGTTTCCTTCGTTATTCAAAGGGTTTGATTTAGAGTCTTTTCATTGTAATGATTGTGAACTTGCAAAACATAAACGTGCTTCTTTTCAAAAAAGTAATACAAAAACTCTTAATCCCTTTTCTCTTATTCATAGTGACATTTGGGGTCCTTCTACCATTCCAAATATTTCTAGTGTAGGGTGGTTTGTTTCATTCGTTGATGATTGTACTCGAGTGACGTGGATTTGCCTTTTGAAAAATAAATATGATGTTGGACTTGTTTTCCCCAATTGTTACAACATGATCAAGACATAATTTCATGTGAGAATTAGACAGTTTCATTCTGATAATGGCAAAGAGTTTTTCAATCAAATTCTAACTCCATTTTTTCAAAAAGAAGGAATTATACATGAAAAGTTTGAAATTATAGAATAATTTGTGGATGTGGCTGGAATAGGAAAGTGTTGATTATAGAAGATTAGGTAATATTCTGATTCTAATACCTTATCAATTGTATATAAAGTTGGCTAGTTTTCTAACTTGTAGAGAAGTATTTTAGGCTACAACTTTGTGTTTATATTCTCCTCATTGTAACCAATATTGGATATAGAAGTGAAAATTAGTCTTCTCTTATCCATATTTTCACAAACTTCTAGTAATGTAACACTTCTAAAATCAATTTTAAACTTTGAATGAAATTGCTATTAGGCAATTTTGAATTTCCTTAGATTACCTTAAGCTAAGAACAACTAAATTAAATTTATACTATTGATGCAATTGTATAAAAATAAATTGTAATTAAATTTATAAAAAAACATAATGATATTAAAATCTAATATAATTTTAATATCTTATAATTACTTAATTTCTTTCAACTACCCACACCTCATTTTATTTTCAATATGAATTTTAATAGTTCGTACACAATGAAATACTAGCTTATTAAATAAAAATCATTTTTATTTTCAACAAATGAAAGAGGATAATAATACAAAAAGGATCTTTTTTTCATAGCAAGTTTGTTTAGAAAAAGTATTTAGAAATTTTGAGATATATCTTCGAGTGTTAAAAAATGCAACTATTTTAAAACAATGAATCCTTTTTTGAAACATTAACTGTATTTTCTCAAAATAAGATACACATAAAACAATTATAAAAAGTTACAGTTTTAATGATTTTATTTTTCTTTGAATCATATGTAGTTAAAAATGAATACGTTTTTTTTTAATAGGCTGAATATGTTGTTACACTATCCAATCTTATGTATTTATCCATATCCCTATTTATTTCATACAAACTCATATGCTCAAGAAAACTCTAATTTCCACCAAATACCATTTACCCATTTGATGTTATGCCTGAATTTCCATCAAATACCCATTTTCCAATATAACCCAAATGCCTGATGGTCCAAATTCCCACACTCCCATTTCCCCGTTTTAGTCCAAAGACCTTTCAAGTAACAATTACCCATTATTGCACAAATAACCATTTCTCTCTTCATCTTCAACTGAAGTTGAGATGCATGAATTAGCCTTGGATGAAGTAGAAATAGAAGTAGCAGAGAGATCCCCAAAGGCATGCTACTACACTCTCTTGCAAAATTCTCCACTTCCTCCACTCTGGTCTCTACTGCTCTTCTCTCATTCTCATCTGAAATTCCCAAAAAGGGAACAGAGAAGACATCATGCCTTCACTGAGTTTAGCACTGAGATTAATTGGTCTCTACATCATCTCAGAGCTGTCTCAGAATCATCACATGAACTGTTCTGAGACTATTGAGTCGTCTCCAAGTTGGCTAATTCACCTTACCATTCAATAAGATATCGAACTTGGTTTTTGGTATTATATCCAACTTGACTGAGTCATATCAGTCTCTGCCGAGATTTTGAACCTTGCTCTCCCTTTCTCCCCTCCAAACATTCATCAAAGCTATGGTGATCACTGGATCATATCATATTTAAGTCCTGAACTCTTGTTCTTATAGCTATTTACTCAATGTGGTTAGTTCTTAACTCCCACTCACTCAACCTGACATCCAACCTAAATGTTAGTTGTAATAAGATATAAATATATCTATGTTTTAAAGAAGGTCCTACATAATAATTGAGACAATATATGCAACAGAGGAAAGGCACATACATTCTGTTAGCAGCAATTGCTGCTGATAAGTTGAAGATAGGAACCGAACTGATGATGAAACGAAGTTCCTGTGGCAATTAGAAAAAGAACAATATATATACTGGAATACATTAAAGGCAATTAGATATAAAGTTGAGATAATGTAAAAGAATGAAGCTCACATTCCATGTCCAATACCTTGTGTGGAAGTTTGGAGTAAAGTAGAACAAACAAGAAAACTGGAAGAATGTAGGGGAAAATCCTCCTTTCAAGTAAGACTCCAAGCTGCAAGGAAGAAAATAAATCAAATAAGAAGCAAGAAAGCTTTATGATTTCATGCATTTACCACTCAAACCCGAATCCATAACATTTTGTTTGTAATAGGATTTCATTTTTGTTATAGCATATATCTACTTTACATATAGAGTTGTAACCTATTAGGAAACTTGTCTTATAGAGTTGTAATCTATTAGGAAGGTTAGATTGGCTTTTTTATATATATATATTCATAATGGATCAATGAAAATACAAGGAATTCTTCCTTCTGCTCTCCTACATGCATCGTAGAGCCTATGCTCTGTAATTGGAGGAATTTTTGGAGAAATTCCAACCCGGCACAGGGTAAGGGGGTGTGTTCTTTTGAAACACACATATCAAGGGCACGTGGGACCTCACCTCCGGCATAGGGAGGAGCGCCAGCCACCGACGAGCCTAGCCACCAAGTTCGGTGGCTGGCAACCTAGCGTGTGTGTCTCACAACGCCTATTTATCATTTTGTCCTGTTCCACACACGCGCCGCGCATGGGGGCACCTGACGGCTTCGTCCGACCTCTGGCAGCCACGTGTGGATTTGTCTCCCTCCCAATAACCTACTGAGGTGGTTTGTGCTGCCATACTCCAATTATTTTGGGGATTTATGAGATCTTTTGTTGCAGGATCTAGGGCTTGTCAGAGGAAATCTGTCCGTTTGGTTTATGAAGGTACCCTTTGACCCTGATCTCTTGTCTTTGACCTCATAATGAGTAGTTCAAAAGATATGAACCTCGTTTACCGGCGGTCCCGATGATGTCTAAAATCGCTTAAGGATGAATTGATTGGTCCTAATGACTAATTGAGTAAAATAATCCGTCTCATCGAGGAGTATTTGTATGGGCTGTACCTATCTTATAAGGACTCTACGTATGATTCGAAAGAACGATGGTTGAATGATGATGCCCGTCTCTTCCTACAATTCGTAATTCCATTGATGGTAAAGTACTCACCCTCATTAATCACTCTGAGTTTGTGAAGGAACTAATGGAATATTTGGAGTTTGTGTATTCCGGAAAAGGGAATATTTCTCGCATGTTTGATGTATGTAAAACCTTTTATCGCATTGAGAAACAAGATCGGTCTCTCATGGAACCTCTTCATGGACTATAAAAAGACATGAGGAACTGAACACACTACTACCATTCAGTCCAGATGTTAAGGTTCAACAAGCTTAATAGGGAAAGATAGCAGTGATGGGTTTCCTAGCCGCACATCCTTCAAAGTATGATTCTGTTAAGGCACAGATTCATTCCAGCCTTGAGATTGCACCTTTCCAAGAAACATTCAGTAGGATACTTCGTACAGAGACCTCCTCATCTACTCCTTCTGCCCAGATGAGCAGTGCCCTTATTGGTCGGAACGTTGGTGAGTAAAAAAAGCAACAATGCAGAAATAGTGGTCCAAGCGGTAACTCTAGAAGGACAAGCTTTGAAGGAGTTGTTTGTTATTAATGCCATAAGCCTAGACATGTGATATGAGATCGGTATAGCGGGAAGAGCTCAATCGTAGATTTCCGTCCGCTTCATATAGTTTCCACTGCACGAGGCTTCGCATCAACTCACGCCCGCCACAACAAAAGAATTAGCCAAGTTCCACTTGTATTAGGAATCACTGAAGTCTCCATTTACTCCAATTACTGCTATTTCAGAGTCAGGTAACCCGAATAAATGCCTTGTCTCTTCTTTGTCCTTTGAATGGGTCATTGATTCTGGAGCCACAAATCACATGACAGGTAATTCTAGCCTATTCTCTACCTTTCAGTCACATCCTTTAACTTTCTCTGTCACTCTAGAAGATGGGTCACGGTCATGTGTTCTTGGGTCAAACACAATTATTCCCATTCCATCTCTCCCTTTGTCATCTGTCTTGAGTTTACCTAATTTCTCTTTTAATTTTACCCATCTCTCCCTAATTTCTCTCCCTTGTCTCTTTTTCGTCCTCCGAATGGGTCATTGATTCTAGAACCACAAATCACATGACATGTAATTCTAGCCTATTCTCTACCTTTCAGTTACATCCTTCAACTTCCTCTGTCACTTTGGCAGATGGGCCACAGTCATGTGTTCTTGGTTAAGCACAAATTTTCCCACTCCATTTCTCCCTTTGTCATCCATCTTGAGTTTACCTAATTTCTCTTTTTAATTTGATGTCTGTGAGCAAATTAACTTGAGCACTTAAGTGTTATAACCCATTCTTTCTTGATTTTTGTCTCTTTGTATCTTATGACTTATAGATTATCGGGTAGAGGATGAGTCCGAAATTCTACATTCGATCGCAAAGATTTAGGACCCGTCAGCTTGTTCCTCGAGTTATTACACCATCTGAGATGCATCATTTGATCGGGGGCCATCCCTCTCTTCCCTTGTTGAAAAGTCATGGTCCCCGCTTTCAAGTCTTTCGTCATTAGATTGTGAGTCTTGTCAATTTGCAAAGCATCATCATCTTCATTCTAGTCCTAGAGTCAATAAACATGCTAGTGCTCCATTTGAATTAGTCCATTCAGATGTGTGGGGTCCTTGTCTAGTTGTGTCTCCAACTGGGTTTCGATACTTTGTCACTTTTGTTGATGATTCACGAACCACTTGGTTATATCTAATGAATAATCGTTTTGAGTTCTTTTCTCATTTCCATGCCTTTTATGTTGAGATACACACTCAATTTCATGTTTCTATTCAAAATCTAAGAAGTGATAATGCTAGAGAATATATCTCTGAACAGTTTCAGTCATTCATGCTTCAAAATGGCATCCTTCATCAGACCTCTTGTGTTGATACTTCTTCTCAGAATGGAGTGGTTAAGAGGAAGAATAGACACCTCCTTGAAACTGCTAGAGCTCTATTATTTCAAATGTAGGTGCCCAAGCATTTTTGGGCCAATGCTGTTTCCACCACCTGTTTTTTGATTAATTGAATGTCTTCCTCAGTCTTGAATTGGGACACTCTGTATCACATCATTTTTTCAAATAAACCTCTGTTTCCCATTGAGCCTCGGGTATTTAGGTGTACTTGTTTTGTTCGGGATGTTCGTCCGCATGTGTCTAAACTCGATCCTAAGTCATTGAAGTGTATCTTCCTTGGTTACCTCTGCCCGTAAGGTACATGTGTTATCAGCTCTAGTGTTCGTAGATACCTAGTTTTACGATGCCACGAATTTCCAAGACTCAACCAACTGAATGGATAAATGATTATCTGCTTTATACTTTAGTTCATTTATTTCTCTAGATACACCCCCATCATAAGGTCTACACTCGGCGCCAACATTTCTAGTCTCGCCAACTAGTTGTTGGGCCTCTCGTGATCCAGCCTAGTGACGATTTTCCTATTGCTCCCGTGTAAAGGTAAACGCTTGCGCTCATCCACTCTCCTTTGCTCTTATGACCACTTGTCATCCCATTCTTGTTTTTTTATTGCATCCTTGGACTCTATTTCGTTGCCTAACAAGGTTTCTAAGGCCCTTGCTCACCTTGGTTGGCGTAGTGCTATGATAGAAGAGATGGATGCTTTAACCGACAATCGTACTTGGGACTTGGTTCATTTACCTGCTGGGAAGAAAGCCATTGGTTTCCGTTGGGTGTTTACAATGAAGGTTAATCCCGATGGATCAATTGCTCGGTTGAAAGCCCGCCTTGTTGCTAAAGGGTATGTCTAGACTTATGGGGTGGATTATTTTGATACCTTCTCCCCAGTTGCCAAGTTGACTTCTATTCGTCTGTTTATATCTCCAGTAGTAACTCATGCCTGGGACCTCCACCAACTTGATATTAAAAATGCTTTTCTTCATGGGGATCTTGTAGAAGAAGTTCATATGGAGTAACCTCCCGGGTTTGTCGCTCAGGGGGAGATTGGTAGAGTTTGTCGCTTCTACAAATCATTATGTGGCTTAAAACAGAGTCCCCGTGCGTGGTTTGGTAAATTTAGCCAAGCCGTTGAGGAATTTAGCATGCAAAAGAGTAAATCTGATCACTCCGTTTTCTATAGGAATTCCAGTTCAAGTATCATTCTGTTGGTAGTATATGTGGAGGATATTGTTATCACTGGGAGTGACTCTAAAGGCATCTCATCTCTTAAGTTCTTTCTTCAGAGCCAATTCCATACAAAGGACTTAGGGATGCTAAGATACTTCTTGGGCATTGAAGTTATGAGAAGCAAACATGGAATCTTCTCATCTCAAAGGAAATATGTGCTTGATTTATTGTCTGAGATTGGAAAGTTGGGATAAAACCATGCAGTTCCCCTATGGTTCTAAGCGTACACCTTACTAGAGATGGCGAAACATTTGAGGATCCTGAGAGATATAGAACATTAGCTGGGAAGTCAATTACCCACAAGAACTCGTCTCGCGATATCGACCGTCATCCTCATTGCAGTTAAGATATGCCCGTTCCAACGATCGACCATTGAGCAGCTATTGAACATATTCTATGTTACTTGAAAGGACCTCAAGATGTGGTATTTTATACAGTAATCATGGGCATTACAGAATTGAGTGTGGGCAAGATCTAAGGAAGACAAGAGGTCCACTTCAGGGTACTATGTGTTTGTTGGAGGGATTCTAGTCTCATGGAAGAGTAATAAACTGAGTGTTGTCTCTTGATCTAGTGTAGAGTCTAAATATAGAGCAATGACTTAGTCCGTGTGTGAGATCATATGGCTTCATCAACTATAAATGGAAGTCGGCGATGATACACCAGTCCCAACAAAACTCTAGTGTGACAACCAAGCTACCCTTCATATTGCTTCTAATCTTGTGTTTCATGAACAAACTAAGCATATTGAGATAGATTGCATTTCGTTCGTGAGAAAATATAACTCTGCTTGATTTATACAGGATATGTGAAGACTGGAAAACAATTGAGTAATATCTTCACAAAGGCCCTAAGTGGGGACCGGGTTAGTTATCTATATAACAAGTTAGGCATGATTAATATTTATGCTCCAACTTGAGTGGGAGTGTTATAGCATATATCTACTTTACATATAGAGTTGTAACCTATTAGGAAACTTGTCTTATAGAGTTGTAATCTATTGGGAAGGTTAGATTGGCTTTTGTATATATATATTCATAATGGATCAATGAAAAATATAAGGAATTCCTTCTTGCCTTTTACAATTTTCAATTTATAACTCTACTTGCCACAAACATCATCCTTTATAAATAGAGTTCAAATAAAATATTCAAAGGAAATATCCATTGTAATCATCTTGACAAGGATTCTGCCCAGTGAAACTCAATCTTTACTACCTTTATGAAATTCAACAATAAATAACTTTAACCTCATTATAGGACAACTTTTAAGTCGATATGCTCCTTTCTTTTTTTTTTTTTTCCATTTGAAGTTATTATATTTTCAGGTAAGGCAAATATTTTGTAGAATCTAAAACCATATTCTTCTAATGCAAAGAGTTAACAATTACTTCATACAGTATCTGAAGAACCCATGCATTCAGACAGTGGAAACTTTGTGATCTATAAAAGACATGACATGATACAAAGAAAAACATTACCGTGTAGATGAATTTTTTACTGTAGTCTTCCAGTAACAACATGATTGTAGAGTTGGTTTGTGTTAAAGACATGATATTCATATTTAACCCAAATCCTACAAGCTTGAGCTTTTAAGAGAGTTGATTGTTTAATATGGTATCAGAGCTTCCGTGGTTCGAGGCACCTCTTTGCAATATATTCCCCATTTGTTGATTTGAAAGTCCATGGAGGACTCTATTTGGTTTATTTGACTCTCCACGTGCGGGTATGGGACTGCACGGGAGGGAGGGTATTAAAGGCATGATATTGATACTAAACCTAAATCCTACAAGCTTAAACTTTTAGGAGAGTTGGTTGTTTAACAGTTTGGATATGATAAAAAGTAACAAAACAAAACTTGTGATGGTTATTGATTATGGCTGGCACTGTGATACAACATTGTACATCTGATTTAGCTTGTTATGGACCAAGAGAGGAAAATACAGAAAAAAAACGAAGCATTATGTTTTAGGGTTCTTTTGGGGATGCTGGAATGCCAATCAATGTAAGGGACTGTCTTGTCAAATTGATGATCTAACATTGCCGAGTGATCTGTGATATAGTCCATCAACAATGAGCTGGTAGGATGGAATGATGACACTCAGCTTGAGGAGGGAGGAGGGAACAAGGCAGCAAGGGGAAGGGAAGCATACTGAAAGTGAAAGTTAAAAGTCAGAAGGCGCTCTCAGCTTAGCTTGGAAAGTTATCAGAAGATCTGTGAACTGTGTTTTGAATCTCCAACATCCTTGCTTTGTATGCTCATGAAGAGCTCTTTGGAGTGATTGAGTCTCTAATATCATCAGTCTGAATTAACTGTCTTGAACACACACACACACAGAGCTTGAGGAAGGTGGAGGGAAGAAGGCAGCAAGGGGAAGCATACTGAGAGTGGAAGTTAAAAGTCAGAAGGAGCTCTCAGCTTAGCTTGGAGAGTTGTCAGAAGATTTGTGAACTGTGTTTTGAATCTTTGTATGCTCATGAAGAGCTCTTTGAAGTGATTGAGTCTCTAACATCACACACACACACACAAAAAAACAAGTGAGGTCATATGCTGACCATTCTAGTTTATCAATTTTTAAACTCACCATACACAGAGGATATGCTGCAAGCAATGCGCGGGGAAGTGCTGAAGTGAAATACCAGTGAAATGAATGTGTCTGAGAAAACTAATTAAGGAACAACACAGATGATACAAAATTTGGAATATGCTATAGTTATGGAGAAGGAGATTTGATGTTTGCATGAAAACCTATTACTGAAGTAACAATATCAAATACAATACAAAAGTAGGCATACAGGAAAATTACGTAAGTCAAAATAGTCACGACCCAAATAGCCACAAGGGCCACAACCCATATTACGTGATGATGTGAACCTGTTAGTACCCTTGTTGCTTTCAACTGGTATGCAGACTCAGGAAATGAGAGAATAATGAGGTTGCTTTATCTTGTACTGAACCTGCCAACCCCAAGAACGTTCAGATTATTCCTACATGAACCAGAGTCCAAGAAAGCATCCACAAAAGTAGCATCTCACTGATATGTCTTGGAATACTTGACCCTTTTTTCCATATAAATGGACTGATATGATTGCTACTTAGATCCTATGTTTTAGCTCTTAGAGATGATAGATGAAAAAGGGGATCAAGTGAGGAAGGGGAGGAGGGGATAGTTTTCACATTTGATTTTGAAAAGGCCTATCATCATGTAAATTGGGTTTTTTGGACCCATGTACTTGAGAGAAAAGGGTTCAGATCAAAATGGAGGTCTTGGATGTAAGGATGCTTGTCCTTAGCAAGTCTTGCTATGTTAGTAAACGGAAAAACCAAATATTGAGTTAAGGCAACAAAAGGTTTAAGACGAGGAGATCTTCTTTCCTCATTAGTTTTTATCGTTACAGTAGATATTCTATGAAGTATGTTGCTGAGAGCGAAGGAAAGCAGTTTGTTAGAGGGTTTCCTACTAAGAAAAAAATAGGATTATAATGTCTCATTTACAATCTACAGATAATATCTTTTTCTTTAGAGCTTCATTGGAAGATTTACAATATCTCAAGCTAATATTGTTCATTTTTAGGTGCTTATCAGTGCAGTGCATGATAAGCATTATGAGTAAATCCTACAAGCTAAAACTTTTAGGAAAATTGGCAGTTCAACATGGTGTAAGAGCCTCATTTGGTGAGAATTCATATGTTCAAGACTCATTACCACATATTTACACTCTTAATTTATTAACCCAAAAAGAGGTGGATTGTGGTTGTTTGCCTATGAGCCTATGAGCCTATGAGCCCCCCCACATGTAGGCATGCTACTGTAACTGAAGGAAGATGTTAGAATGCATGATAAACATTATGAACCAAATCTTACAAGCTTAAGCTTTTAGGAAAATTGGTAGTCCAATAGTAGGATCAATCAAACAAAAGCACTCTTTCTGGTATCATCACAATTAAAAATAAAATCTTCATGTTGGAGTTGATAATGGTATGTATAGTACCTAATTGCCCTTAACATGCTTAGGTTTTCTCTTAGGGGAAAATTTGAAAGTAAATAGGTCTTGGGTTCAGTAATAGATAGAATTTTAAGAAAATTGGATGGATGAAAAAAAAAAATTGTCTCCAAGGGGTAGAATAATCTAGATTATGTCTTGCCTGTCTCATACCTAAAGCAATTTCTTATCCCCTTTTGAGATTCAAATATCCATAACATCAGAGACTAATTATCTTATTAATTTGGAGGTTTGGAATTTAGGAACCCTATTCAGGAGTTGGTTTTGGAGGTCCCTCCATAAAGTTGTGCCATTTGTCATTATGTTATTCTAATTACCTATGAAAAACATCCTAATAATAAGGATACTAACAGTACAGTCCGATGGTCAGATTGGTGTCCTTTGGAGCATATGCAGCATGATGACTATTTCATATATGGGTTTAATTAAGTCCCTTAGAGGTAAGACCTTTAGGAGATTGCTTATCTCTATTTGATTACGATTGTATGGAGAGAGAGATCTAGGATCTTCAAGGATAAATGGAGGATATTAAAAATATTTTAAGGATTTACTTTTCTTTTTTTCTTCTTCCTTTTGGGCCACTGGTGTACACAAATAGGGTTGGACCAACAATGAGAGAAGCTTAGCCCATTTTGGAGAAGATGAAATCTTTGTATATTCATTTGTGTTCTATCTTTTTTGCATAGATTTCATTATCTGGTGAAGGAGTTCCTTTTGTTTTGATCAAGTGTATTTGTAGGGAGGATTCTTCATCTTTCTCCTAAACTCTTTATTCATTATTGAAGAAAATAAGAGAAGAAGAGTTGGAGGAATGAATTCCTTACATTTTCCATTGAGTCATCATACATATATATATATAACAAGGTTAGGCTATACATTAGGTAAGATGATCTACTCTTCCTAAATGGTTACAACCCTATAAGTAAAGTACCCTAATAAGATACACACCAATATGTTAACGTATGATACATACTATAACAAATATGTTAACATATGATACATACCATAACACTCATCTTCAAGTAGGAGAATAGATGTTAATCATGCCCAACTTGTTACATAGGTAACTAACCCAGCCTCCACTTAGGGTCTTTGTGAAGATATCACCTAATTGTTCTCCAGTCTTCACGTATCCTGTAGAAATCAAACTGAATTGTATTTTCTCATGAAGGAAACGACAATCTATCTCTATGTGTTTAGTTCGTTCATGGAAAACATGATTAGAGGCAATATTAAGGGCAACCTAATTGTCACATCAGAGCTTTGTCGGGACTGAGGTTTTAATACCGACTTCTGCCAAAAATTGATGGAGCCACATAATCTTGCATGCAGACTATGTCATTGCTCTATACTCAGATTCTGCACTAGATCGAGAGACAACGCTATGTTTTTTACTTTTCCATGAAACTAGATTCCCTCAATCAAACACACAGTAACCCGAAGTGGACCTTCTGTCTTCCTTAGATCTTGCCCAATCTGCATCCGTGAAACACTCAAGGCTATTATGCCCATGATTAATGTATAAAATACCACGTCCCGGGGCTTCTTTCAAGTTGCATATAATCTGCTCTACAACCACCCAATGATCAACTGTTGGAGAAGCCATGTATTGGCTTACAATACTAACATAGTATGCAATATCAGGGCGTGTTACTGTAAGGTAGTTCAACTTCCTAACAAACCTTCTATATCTCTCAAGGTCTTCAAACAATTCGCCTTCTCTAGTAAGATATAGGCTTGTGCCATAGGGGATTGACATGGCTTTGCTGCCAATTTTCCTGTTTTAGACAATAGATCCAGCACATATTTCCTTTAAGATAAGAACATTCCACATTTGCTCCTCATAACTTCAACACCCAAGAAGAATTTTAGTATTCCTAAGTCCTTTGTGTGAAATTGGCCATGAAGAAATGACTTGGGTGAAGATATACCTGCCATATCATTCCCGGTAATGATAATATCATCAACATACACAACTAACAAGATGATAACTACTTGAGAATTTATGTAAAAGACAGAATGATCGGATTTGCTCTTTTGCATGCCAAATTTCTCAATCACTTCGTTGAATGTGCCAAACCATGCACGGGGACTTTGTTTTAAGACATATAATGACTTTCGAAGACAACAAACTCTACCAATCTCCCCCTAAGCAACAAATTTGGGAGGTTGCTCCATATAAACCTCTTCTACAAGATCCCCTTGAAGAAAAGCATTTTTAACATTAAGTTGATGGAGGGCCCAATCATGAGTGGCTACCAGAGATATAAACAGCCGAATAGAGGTCAGCTTGGCAATTGGGGAAAAAGTATCAAAATAATCCACCCCATAGGTCTAAGCATATCCTTTAGCTACAAGATGGGCCTTCAACCTACCGATCGATCCATCGGGATTAACCTTCACTGTAAACACCCATCGGCAACCAATGGCTTTCTTCCTAGCAGGTAAACGTACCAAGTCCCAAGTACCATTATCAGTCAAGGCATCCATCTCCTCTATTATAGCACTATGCCAACCGGGATGAGCTAGGTCGTTAGAAACTTCGTAAGGCAATGAAATAGAATCTAAGGATGTAATAAGCGAAACGGGAATGGGATGATGGTTATAAGAAGCGAAGGAGGAGTCGGATAGGTACATTGATGGTTCACTACGGAGAAGCGATAGGAAGGTCATCGTAGAATTGGATCAGGTATTGAGCGGCCGGTGGGCTTTCGAACTTGAGGGTGTACTGGGGCGTGAGGCATGACCATGAGTGAGTGGGAGGCTGTCGAGGAGGGGAGGGAATGAAGCGAGGGGCGGCGAGACGAGAGTATTATAAACAAGCAAATTATCATCCTCCTCCTAACTAGTGTGGATCGAGTCTAGAGAAAAAGGAGTATTCTCAAGAAAGGTGACATCAGCAGAAACCATGTACCTGTGAAGACTAGGACAATAACACCTATACCCCTTACGAACTGGTAACCAAGGGAAGATACACTTAAATGACTTAGGATGGAGTTTGGGCACATCTTGACATTGTGAGCAAAACAAGTACACACAAATACTCGAGGCATAATGGGAAACAGATTTATGGGAAAGAGGGTTTGAGAAGCGGTAGCCTAATCGAAACGAGAGAAGGCATCAAATTAATAAAAAAAGCGGTGGAAAGCTTGGCCTTGTAGACCCAAAGTTCTTGGGCATGTGCATTTGAAACAATAGAGCTTGAGCGGTTTCAAGAAGGTGTCTATTTTTTCTTTCAACAACTCCATTTTGAGGAGTATCAACAGAAGATGTCTCATGAAGGATGTCATTTTGAAGCATGAATAACTGAAATTGTTCATAAATACATTTTTTGGCATTATCACTTCACATATTTTGAACAAAAAACATGAAACTGAGTGTGAATTTCAGCACAGAAGGCACGAAAGTGAGAAAATAACTCCAAACGGTTTTTCATTAAATATAACCAAGTTGTGCGTGAATAATCTTTGACAAACGTAACAAAATATCGAAACCTCGTTGGGGACACAACTGGACATGGACCTCACACATCTGAATGGACCAACTCAAAAGGAGCGGAAGCTCAGTTATTGACTTCTAGGACTCAGTACACCGCGATGAAGCTTAGCATATTGACATGATTCACAGTTCAATGAGGATAGGCTAGAAAACTGAGGATACAACTTCTTCAACAGAGAGAGAGAAGGATGAACCAATCGACAATATAATTCGAATGAGGTAACAACTCCGAGCGAGCAAGCGGACTTTGGCACTGTGTGTGAGGATGTAGAAGACCAGGACTGTCTTACGATAATTGACTTGGTAGAATGTGGATGGTAATAATCGGGGAAGAGATGAGATCTTTGCGATTAAGGGTGTATGGTGGGTTTACTCACGAAATTAAAATTAAAGAGAACCAGTGACAAAATCGGAAACGGGGTGTGCAGTGATTAAGAGGGAATGATGGTGTCACGATCGAGGACCTGAAGATGTTGACCCGCATACAGGGTAACGATGAGGTAGAAAGTGGCGAAGCGTGGTAAATAAATTGGAATTACCCGGTCGTGTGGTGCGTGGCTCGAGTCGATGACCCATTTGAAGGAAGAGGAAACCAGGGCATGTGTTAGGATTACACACGACCAAACGAGCATTGTCTTTAGGAGTAGAAGCACTCTTCAATGATTCATGAGAATACTGAAACTTTCAATCTCTAAATGCTGACTTCCTACAATCCGTCGTACCTTGGATTATGTGGTGACACCGCAAACTCTGCGAGGTTTAACGACAATCATAGAGCATATCTAACCAGTAAGAGTTTCGGAAAGTCCGAAAAATACTAGAAAATAGGATTTTTGCACATAAAAGGACCACTATTCCACGGAAAGCTCCACACCCGAAAGGAATTTGGCCCTCGAGCCTCAAAAACACACATTGATGCCCTTTGAATCTGAAGCAATCCTTTGAAAAAATCAAGAAAACCTAGGAACAAATTGGCAGCCGAACATAAGAAGCACCAAAAGTAGTTTACCATCAATGGAATTAAGTTTGGAGAAGAGATGGCGTCATCCCCTCCAGCCAATATCGGTCCTTTGAATCATCGGTAGGAGGGTCCTCGATGGGTGGTGATGACCATCTGGTCTCCTTAAAGTAGAGAGGTAGAAGCTGTTTTCCTCGATCCCAAGTAGTGGGACCAGTTAGTTTGTCCTCCATGATCTTGGGCATAATTGAGGCCACTTCGGGCGCTGAAACGGGCTTCTTATCTGCTGATTCACTCATTAGAAAGCCAAGGAAAGTAGATCAGGGCTAGAAAGTACCTTTAGAAGGCAGAGATTCAAAAAATCTCACAAAAACCCTAGGCACAGTGGAATATCGGACATAAAATCACACCAAAACGGTGAATCCAGTGCAAACGAGGAAAAAAAAAATGGGCCGGAGGTCTTGTCGGCATCGGGCCGACAGGAGGAGGAGGTTGGGCTAGAAACGATCCCAGCCGCCCACATGCGGTGTGCGTGTGGATATGTCCAGCTTGATGTAACTTGTGCGTGAGCTCCATGCGCGTGGTTTCGGCCTGGATTTTTGCAGGCTGGTGCAGCGATCGGTGAAGCTTCTCAAACCGGCAGTGAGATCCACTCTCCCTCCCGAAATGGGTGTTTCAAGAAACACCCCTCACCAGTCTCTGGGGCACTCAAAACTGCCTAAAGGGGTCGAGAAACTCTCTAATACGAGCCACACCAGGCTGATAAATCATGAAACTCGAGAGAAGAATAGTTGGAGGGAATGAATTCCCTTATATTTTCCCTGAGTCATCATATATATATATATAAGAAGGTTAGGCTATACATTAGGTAAGATGATCTACTAACCTAAATGAAGTTTCAACCCTATAAATAAAGTATCATAATAAGATACACACCAATATGTTAACATATAATACATACTATAACAATTATTAATGATCTCTTGTTTTTTTATTAGAAAAAATAAAGAATGAAATCTAGAAAAGATTTCTTGCTTCTTGAAGTTTAGTATCAATCCAAGTCTTGCAAATTTTCAGCTAAGAAACATAAGATCTCATTAAGATGTTGATTTTTTACCTTATCATTTCCTGTCATGGAAAATTACATATTTTAGGTAAACTCACTGTGAAATCATAATTGTTCAATGACAGCAACATGGAAGAGACAATGATACACAATTACATTCTTAAGAACAAAAAAAGCATATTGTATAAACAAGGACAACAATGATATCTCTATGTTTCTTTAGGTGCTTGTCACCAAAGAACTAAGGGCACTGTAGCAATTATTATCTCTTTTGATTGGGCATGTTCATTCAACTAGCTACAGGAGAGAGATTAACATTAGCGAACCCTCCTTACAGTTTCTCCAGAACTAATTTTGATAGTTTTCCTTAAGAACTTGAGGAAATGGGAATTTTGGGGGATGGGGGAGTAGAGGGAGAGATCACAAGGGAAAGTTGATTCATGTTTTCTTGCAGCTGGTGGGGATGACCTTTGAAGTCAATGGCAGATCTGGTAGAGTGGCTGAAAGAAGACAAGTTCATAGGGTTTAAAACTTTAATGGCAGAAGGGGAACTTCACAATGGTTTTCACTCAGACCTCCATGGTTACAAAAGACTCTATTGTACGGGCATTGGATTATCAAGATGCTTGAGTACTTAAGGAATAAAGTCACTTAAATGAGTTCTAGGTCCATCCATACAACAATGGAGGTTAATGTTCAAGGGGAAAGCTTCTCCATCAGAAGTGTTTGTTCGAGATTACAAAACCCTCTAGAGGTTCTTATGAGGTTGAATCTCTAAAATATACATTAACAAAGAGGAATTTATATTCATTGTAATTAGAATCAAATTGGGTAAAGTAGTTTGAGTCAAAATAAGATTAGAAGTTAGAATCAAACTAGGATTAGAGTTGTTGGAATCCAATTAGGATTAGGATCATAATAGGTAATTAGAATTTTAATACATTTTAGATTTCTTAGAGAAGCCTATAAATAATGCTAATTGAAGTAAATCAAAAAAAGAGATTTTGACCGAGTAATAACATTCTATTTTCTTTGCAATCTTCAATGGTTAGACTCCATTAACTTTCTTCTAGGGGAGACTCCTAGAAAGCATCAGTGAGATTCTAAGGTTTATATTCATTCCATGCCCACCTCATTCTTCCCATTTTTGTTATTTATATTTTGAAATTGTGTCCTCTGTTTCTCTCCTTAAATCTTAGGAAAACAAAACCCTAGCCCACCTATTTTAGTGCAGGCACCCTCCTAGGTTTGTCCTACACTAAGTTCCTTTTGGATTTGGGGTTATTTTTGTGTAAGCTTTCCGTTGATTCCCTATATTTTATCCTTGCTATCAGAAGATCTCGTTCTTCATTCTGTAAAATATTCAGCTAAAATACCTTGACACAAATGCATGTGTTTGCCTTAACAATATGCAAACCGCAAGTCCAAAATGCAATTCACATCCCATGAGCTGATCATACAAGTCAGAAAAGGTGTTTTGTAGACTCACTGCCCCTACATGTCGTACAAGGAATAGAAAGGCAGGCTATAAAAAATAGGATAAGAATTAATATCAAGCTGCTCATCTAAATGAGCATCCATCATAAGATAAGTCAAATACCATGTCAGATCGTAACAGTCAACAGAACATTCTTAGAAAAAGGATACACCCCACTCAGAACTCCGGTTCAGTACAGAGTTGAACCAGAAAACATCAAATTCAGGCCAGACTAGCTTCCTCCACATAACTGTATCAACCAGTGTAGTAAGACCTATTACAGGTAGAATTTCAGTACTAGATAGAAACGCATAAGTAGTCCCATAATTGGAAAAAATAATTCACTGACCTATGCACAAAAGAGTAGTACTGATGCCACACTTTAATGATTCCCACAATGAAATTGATTTTGTCTGTCATTACCAAACTAAAATTCTTAAAACAAAGCACAAAACTTGATTATTCCATAAATAGAATAGGACGAGATCTATGCAGCAAAGAAATCATGGGAAACAAAAACACAGAAGGTTCATTTCACAGAAAATAACACCAGAAAGTTACTGAATTAACATTTCTAATTACAATGTATAATATTTTTTTTTTATCGGTAAATTACTATGTATAATATTCAGGGTGTGTTTCTACTTGATACAGTTGCAGTAAGCATCAGGGCCCCACAATTAATGGTTGAGCATTCTGGACTTCCTATATGTAAAGTATGATACATACTATAACACTTCCCCCGCAAGTTGGAGTATAGATGTTAATCATGCCCAACTTGTTACATATATAACTAACCCAGTCCCCACTTAGAGCCTTTGTGAAGATATCACCCAAGTGTTCTCAGTCTTTACATATCACATGAAAATCAAATCAGAGTTAGTGATACTACCTACGCGAATGAAGTAGCCAGTCTATCTACCAGTGTTTAGTTCGTTCATGGAATACATAATTGGATGTGTAGAATGTCAAGTTGTCTGATTAAGGGAAGTAGGTCCGATCCCTAATGTTTAGTATTGAGATTTTCAATTCCCAAATTTCAGGGATACAAATTTGAATGGATTTACAACTGTATATCTACTTTCCTTAGATGTTGTTAATTAGTTCCTATGATTAAGGACCTGATTTAGGATCCTCCTTGCATTTATATGTGTCTTGTACATTATTCAATGGAAATAGAAAAAATATCTCTTTTACCATATTCTGCTTCATGGTATCAAATCAGCCCTTGACTCCTCTGTTCACCCCTGTTTGTAGTTACTAAAACAGACATACTAATTTCTTCAATAACCTTGACCTGGTCAAGACGATTTATATCTACTTAGTTTCATCATTTTTCAGCCTCACCTGATTCCAATTTATGTGTGAAGTATTGAAGAACTTCCTCCACAACAGTGACAGACTCTTCTTTGACCATTAGTCCTCCAAATCAGTCAATTCCAGTCACTCATTCAGTGACCAGTGCAAACTCAATGATCACAATTAGTCCAAAGTTGCAAGATCTTGAATCAAACACCCTTGCAAGGAAGCAACTCGATATGCTTCAACAACTGCTTAACAAGTCGCCTCAACCTACCTTGGTCTATGACTTAGGGGAAGTCACTCAACAAGGGGATTACAATCAGACCCTACATGTTGCAAAGTCTTCTTCTGCCCCTTGGATTGCTGATTATGGTGCATCTGATTATATGACAAGTGATAAGTCACTATTTTCTCAATTTCATCCTAGACGGAAGCATCATACTGTTCACATAGCTAATGATTCTCATGCCAAAGTGGTTGGAAAAGGAACCATACAACTATCAGAAATTCTCACTCTTTACTCAGTTTTATTGGTCCCTGGTCTTGATTGTAACCTGCTCTCTATTAGAAAGCTTAATAAAGACTTGAACTGTGAGACTAAATTCTTAGTCAATTCTAGTGTGTTTCAGGATTTGGAATCTGGGCGGATGATTGGCAATGCTAAACTTTGCGCAGGTTTATATATTTTCAAAGTAGACAAATCTCCCATAGGTTGTGTCCAATAAGGATAGTGCTATTATGTTGTGGCACTTTTGGTTGGGTCATCCCAATTTTAGGTATTTAAAGCACTTATTTCCTTCATTATTCACTAATAAAGATCCAAGATCTTTTCATTGTGATATTTTCCAAGTGTCAAAGCATACCCATAGTAACTATTCTCCTAGTCCTTATAAATCATCTCATACTTTCTCTCTTATCCATGGTAATATTTGGGGACCTACAAAAATTCCAAATGTTACAGGTGCTTGATGGTTCTTATTATTGGTAGATGATCACGCACATCTAAGTTGGACATTTCTTATGAAAACAAAATCTGAAACTAATCAGATTTTCAAAAACTTTCATGCCATGGTTAGAACCTAAATTCCAAATGAGTATACAAGTACTCAAAACTGATAATGCAAGAGACTTCTTCAATTCCACTCTTGGTCCTTATCTTCTATCTAATGGCATTGTTCATTAAAGTACTTGCATGGACACACCACAACAAAATGGTGTGGCAAAACACAAAAATAGACATCTTGAGGTGGCTTGATCTTTACTCTTCACTTCTAATATTCCTAAACAATTTTGGCGGGAAGCAGTACTTACTGCAACCTATCTCATCAATAGGATGCCTTCTAGGATTTTAAAATTCAAAACTTCAGTGCAAACATTCCTAGAACACTTTCCAAAATCTCATCTAGTATCACAGATTCCTCTCAAAGTATTTGGAATTTTGGATGTAGTGCTTTTGTCATGTTCATAGTCAACACCGAGGTAAATTAGATGCAAGAGCCAAAAAATGCATCTTTGTCTAGTACTCATCCAACAAGAAGGGATACAAATGTTACTGTCCTACTTTCAAGAAATTTTTTCACTCAATAGACGTTTTCTTCATTGAAAATATTCCTTATTTCTCTAACTCTGTGATTCAAGGGGAGAGTCATAATCATGAATCACATAATTGGGATTGGCCATCCCTTATTGAGTCTAATCAGCCTATTACTCAATATAATTAGAATTGGAATTAGCCTATTTCTCTTCCTACTCCTCAACATGGTGTCTCACCTCAAATGCTTCAAGAATAGTCATCCACCAGTCCTAAATCTACATCGCCTGAACCACTATTCCAACCTAAGTCTACACAGCTTGAACCTCCATTCCAGCCTAAGCCTACACAGCCTAAACCTTCATTCCAGCCTATTCCTCTTCTCACTCCAGATAATAATATTAAGGTCTACACAAGGAGGCAAATGTAAATGTGTGAACAACCTGTGCCAATTCAGCAAAGCCATGAGTCCAATTCAAGCCCAATCAACCCTGAAATTTTTCAAGAAGAAGCTAAACTTGACCCTAACACTGCTGCTGAGTTTTATTCCGACTTAGACAAGCCAATTGCTCAGAGAAAAGGAGTTCGAGCATGCACCTAACATCCACTTAGAAACTATTTATCATATTCAAGTTTATCACGGAACTTTAGAGCTTTTATCTCAGCCCTAGATCAAATTTAGATGCCCAAGAACATTCATGAATCTCTACTAATTCCTAAGTGGAAGGCCACTGCATTGGAAAGATTCAAGCCCTTGAGAAAAATGGGACATGGGTCATTTACTAATTTACCTCTTGGAAAAAAGACAGTGGGATGTAAATAAATTTTTTCAGTAAAACAAAAGTACAATGGGAGCATAGAAAGGTTCAAGGCTTGCTGAGTGGCTAGAGGTTTCACCTAATCTTATGGAATTGACTATCAATAAACTTTTGCTCCTATAGCCAAGTTAAACATAGTTCGGATTATTTTATCTGTTGCAATAAATCAAGATTGGTCATTGTATCAGCTAGATGTGAAAAATGCATTTTTAAATGGAGATTTCATGGAGGAAGTATATACGGATTCCCACTAGGTTTTGAAAGTGACAATTCAAGGCACAAGGTATGTAAGCTTCACAAATCTCTTTATGGGCTCAAACAATCACCCCGAGCTTGGTTTGAAAGGTTTACTAAAGTACTTAAAACTAGACGGTTACTCATAGTGTCAAGCAGATCACACTTTATTTGTTAAACACTCAGCCAATGGAAGACTTGCTATATTGATAGTATATGTTGATGATATAGTAGTTATAGGAAATCATGAGGAGGAAATCAATCATCTAAAGCACTTACTGTCTAAGGAATTTGAGATCAAGGATCTTGGACACTTGAGGTACTTCTTGGGAATGGAAGTTGCATGTTCCAGTCATGGTATCTCGGTCTCCCAACGCAAATATGTGTTGGACCTCCTACGAGAGACTGGAATGATTGGGTGCAAGCCAGTAGAAGCACCCATGGACCCTAACATTAAATTAGAGGCTTGTGGTGAAGGAATACCTGTGGATAGAGAGAAGTTCTAGCGACATGTGGGAAAATTGATTTATCTAACTCATACTCACTCAGAGATAAGCTTTCTTGTCAACAAGGTAAGCCAATTTCCTAAGCAATCCTTCGGAAGGACACATGGAAGTCGTGTATCGGATCCTAAGGTATCTCAAAAAAGATCCCAGAAGGGGACTTATGTTCAAAAAAACACTCAATCGCTCACTTGAAATCTACACTGATGCAAATTGGGCAGGGTCCACTATTGATTGGAAATCAACTTCAGGCTATTGTTCTTATGTATGGGGTAACTAAGTTACATGGCGGAGTAAAAGCAAGTTGTTGCTGCTTGATAGTCTGAGAGAGTGGGATCTGAGCCTTGGCGCTCATGGAATATGTGAGGGGATTTGGATAAAAAGGGTGTTGGATGAACTCAAAATAAAAGTTGAAGGCTCCATGGAGATGATGTGTGATAATCAAGCCGCTATTGCCATAGCCAAAAATCTTGTCCATCATGATAGAACGAAACATGTGGAAATCAATAGACATTTTATAAGTGTGAAGATAGAAGCACTTAAGCATGTTCAGCATCTCGAGTTTTAGAGCGTGGAGGAATATTCTTACTAGAAACTCACATCGTCCTAATTTTCAAGAACTAAGTTCTAGCTCGGTTTTAAAAAGTATATATCATCGACTTGAGGGGTGTAGAATGTCAAGTTGTCGGAATTGAGAAGTAGGTATGATCCCACTGTGTTTAGGGATTGAGTACCGGTTTAGTCTCAAGGATACAAATCTGAACGGATTTACAACTGTATATCTACTTTCCTTAACTATTGTAAATTAGTTCCAATGATTAAGGACATGATTTAGGATCCTCTTTGTATTTATATGTGCATTGTACGTTATTCAATGGAGACAGAAAAAATATATCTTTAACCATATTTTGCTTCAAGATGCAATATAATTACCATATTGTTATAGTATTGTAGAATTAAAAACTAGTTAGGAAAAGGAAACATGTCGAGTTAAGAAACTTCATATTCATTCCTATTTGGTTTAAGGATTGTCTTGTATATAAATAAGTTATTTGTGATCAATGAAATATACAAATTTTCCCTTCAATTACCTATAATTACATAGTATCGGAGCCTAAGGCTTGAATTTGTTCAAAAATGGCAAATTTTTTAGGAAAATAGCAAGAAAAACCTACATCGCTTACGACACAACTTCGGCGACCCATCTCCGGGAGGTGACCCCCCCACCTGAATTGCCATCACCAAATTTACCCACCAGCGGTGAGATCTCTAGCAGTAGTCCACTCAAGTGCCGCCACACGCAGCTACATGTCTAGGACCTCTCCCTCACACGCCAACACGTGAGGGCGCGTGGAGAACATTTTGGCCATCAGATTTCACCTCCAGTGTTGCCGGCAGCCGATAAAGCTCCCTAGCTACATTTCTTCTTGGTTTAAGGCCTGCAACAATGCCTTTTTCCCCTCTTTTGTACTTGATTGCCTTTGTTTTCTAGGGTCCCTTGATTTTTCTGGTATTTGTTGGAGATCCAGTAACTCTCACGGGTGTTTTGAGGTTTATGGGACTAAAATCCATTCAAGTGTGATGTTTTTTCGTGAAAGGTGGTCCTCTTCCTTGCACAATCCTATTTTTTTTGTATTTTTCAGATTTTCAAAGGCTTGATTGAGTCCAGATACGCCCACATGATATCTGAAACCTCGAGAAAGGGTTGTGTGTCACTATTGCCATAATCTAGGACATGTACGTAAGAATTATAGAAAGTTGCAGAATAAAAATCGAAGATTTCAATATTTTCATTACCAGAAATCACTTAAGTCTGCATCTACTTCTATCACTCACACATTTAATAAGTGGAGTAAACCCGATGCAATGTTTTCTTTCATCTTCCTCGTATGGGTCATTGACTCTTGGAGCGCAACCACATAATGAGTCATTCAGTTTATTTTACACAATTCAGGTTCACACTTCTACCTCTATTGTTACCCTTGCGGATGGAGTCTTGTGTCCTTAGATTCGAGAGACAAGTTCGTAGACTCAAAGCTAATCACTTTGACCTCTGTTTTGAGTTTAGCACAATTCTCTTTTAATTTAATTTTTGTGAGTAAAGCTGACACCATAATTGTAGTATTTCATTTTTCATGGTGTGTATGATTCGGGATCTTTTCATTGACGGATTATTAGTAGGGCCCGCGAGTGCAGGGGTCTTATCCTTAAAAGCAGAGGGTGCAAAGTCATTGCTTGTCTTGGAGTTGTTACCCTTTTTGAATTATATTGTCGCTTAGGTCATCCTTCTCTCTCTGTTCAAGAAGTTATATCCTCAGTTTTCGTGTCAATATGCTAAGTTTCATTGTATGCATTTAAGTCCTAGAGTCAATAAATGAGTTTCTGCTCCTTTTAAGTTAGTTCATTCAATTTGGGGTCCTTGTCAAGTTATGTCTCCCACAGGGTTTAAGTATTTCGTTACTTTTGTTGACGATTTTTCTCGCGTCACTTGTCTTTATCTAATGAAAAGTCGTTCTGAGCTTTTTTCTCACTTTAGTAACTTTTGTTTTGAAATTCAAACTCAATTTCATGTCCCTGTTCAAATACTGAGGAGTGATAACGGCAAGGAATATTTGTCGAAACTTTTCAGTCCTTCATATTACAACATGGGATTCTCTCCATCATACTGAGGAGTGTCTGAACTAGTCGGCATGCAGGTGTATCACAATATATCGAGGTATACTTCCTGCAGTAACCACTCGGAAATTGGCGAGGCTACCTCGATGCTGAAAATACTTGAGTTTCCACAGTCTTTTGTCTGAGAAGTGGCTAAAGGGTTTTGTTGAGTTACGGGCATCTAAATCACGGTAGAGTGCACGTGGCGGCAATATCATCGAGATAAACAATCAAGTAAATGCACTTTCGGTAGATGAATGATGATAAAAAGCGAGGATAATTACCGCAACAGCGCTTGAATCATGCCAAACTCGAACCGAAATTGTCGACTAAACGAGCGAGAAACATTTTGGACCATATAAAGAGCAGCGTAATTTCCATACCCGAGCGGCTCGCGGCAGCAGCCGGGGTGGTTGCTGCATATAAATACCCGCCGGCGAGATCACCATGAAGAAGGCGTTCTTGATATCCCGCATAAATATGGGATGGGCGGAGGTGGGATGGACGGATGACGGATCTCAATGGAGTCGTCGTTGTGATGTTGTTGTTATCTGCGTTGAGACGAGATCTTTCTGTCGATCCTGTTGTCATCAAATGTGACGACCAGCGATCGACCGAGAGGAAGGCGACAAGTTCCGCCATGTCATTAGTAAGAACATCCATTTCCTCGGCCATTACTGTTTCGGGCGGATGAGAAGAGAGCATCATGGTACTTTTAGGGGTAGAGACAAAAACCAGGTGGAAAACGAATAATGGGGTAAAGATAAACGATGAAAACTGAGAAAATTATAAATAGGATGTGGGTTAGAAGTAGAGCGGGTACATTCCAGAATGGCTGATGCCGTGTAGATCATCAGACGATTGCGGAACCAGAGTAGGAGATGACTACGGCATAAGAGATGAGTCAACACGAGGCCCTGTAGGAGGACGAGGACGGCGAGTATAGACCTAAAGCGGGCGAGTCACGACATCTGGAGGTGGGGAAGGGAAATCGGGAGAGGGTAAAACAAGAGGAATAGATAAGACATCTGGAGCAGAAGGACGCACTGCAAAGGAGAAGGAGGAATCTTCAAAGAAGGTGACATCAGCAGAGATAAAGTAGCGATTAGTATCGGGAGAATAACAACGATAACCCCTCTGAAGGCGAGAATAACCCAAGAAGACACACTTCGTGGCTTTGGCAGAGAGTTTGTCTTGCCCAGGAGTGAGAATATGAACAAAACAAACACAACCAAAGACACGAGGAGGGAGATAAAAGAGAGGTTGGGTAGGTAGTAACATAGAATGAGGGATCAGATCATGCAAAGCAGGAGGGAGGCGTACGATTAATCAAATAACAAGCGTTAAGATAGCGTTACAGAAGCGTTGAGGAACCTTATGATGGAGGAGGAGGTGTGAAATTTGTCTCTGACTAAATGACGATTCTTGCGCTCGGCCCTTTCAGTTTTGTTGAGGAGTGTAAGCCTGAAGATGATTGATGTGAAGAATCGTGGGAAGACATAAAAGAAGATAATGGCGTAGAAATGTTGCACGCATTATCAACTTCTTAGAATACGAATAGAAGTATTGAATTGAGTGCAAATTTAAACATGAAATTTTTGAAAGAATAAATAACTCAGCTTCGAGTTTTCATTAAAAATAACCAAGTATATCGAGAATAATCATCTATAAAGTAGCAATGCTTGAAATCCTAAAGTAAGAGGTAGGCAGGAAGGACTGACATCAATGTGAACAAGCTCAAAAGGAGACTTTGTTAAGAGATCTAAACGCTTTGGGAACAAGACACGAGTATGTTTCCCGGCGATGGGATGCGCTCAATGAAGATAGCCCAGAAAAATGAGGGGCAGGATTAGAAACTGGAAGGCTGGATGGCTAGAGACAATTTGTGTGAAGGAGGAGAGGAGCTTAGTGGAAGTGCAATGATGGAGCAATAAACATTTGAGGGGTGAAAGAGGCCTTGTGAGCTCTGTCGATGTATCTCGTCTTCCCTAGATGCGCCGAGTCTGAGGTTCTGAGTTGTGGGAAAAAGTAAATCTATGATGAAGATCAGAGTCAACTTCTTAATGGAAATAAGTAAGGAATATTAGAGACATAAAGTCTGGTAAGAGACGAAAGGGAGGGAGACAAAGCCGAGGCGATGCCTTTAGCTATGGTTTTTGAGAACCGTGCTTCTGGGTAATTGTAGGTAAAGGAGACGGAAGAATTAAAGAAAAGAAAAGGTCTTTATTACCCGAATATGATCGGAGAGCTCCGGTGAGGATCGAGTCTTAATGAATGTGTAAGCGATGAGAGACATTGCAGTCTGACTGACATAAGCAGGTGAGGAGAGATTTGGTTGCTTGGTGAGATGAGTACTTTCCTCGTATTCAGGCGTAGAATAGCCTTTTTGAGTGTGGATAAGGCTCCACGAGACGAGAACACGAACTATCTTGAGATGATCAAGAGCCGAGCGAATGAGAAGTACGGGAGGTCGGTATAATGGCCCGATAAGCGTCGATCGGGTGTGTCGGCTACATGGCGATATGGCACGTTGAGGATGTTGTCTCAGGTTTAGCTCTGGCGTCCACCTGCGGAATCACCTCGAGAAAGAGGCGAAAACCATCACAGAAGTGTCAGATCGTATGGATTGAGTGGCAATGGAGGTGTGGCGAAGTAACCAAGCAAGAGCCTCGTCAAAGTTTGGAATAACTGCTCCAGTGAGTATCTATTCCCGGATGTTCTCAAAATCTGGCCCGAGGTTAAGCAGAAGAATGATCATAAAGACTCGATCCATCTTGGACAGGGACTCAGTATTACTAGACTTTGGCAAAATAGAAATAAGTTCATCCTTAAGGCGGTGTTGTCGTCACGTAAGAAGATATATCCATACCGAACTGTTTCAAATTGAGCGTGGAGATATTACTGATAGGAAACGGTTGAATATCGTTGTTCTTGAATTAGTGTGCAGGTTCTGTTGATGTTATATGAGATCCGACGTGATGGTTGGCAGAAATATTGCCAGTAGCGTCGATTTTGTTAGTGATGCGTTTATCTTCGGGGGAATACTTGTAATCGCGGTAGTAAGATGATCCTGCATCCATTGCGATAAACGAAGGTTCGCGATGCGCCCATGATGATAATTTTCGCTCGCATGAGTTTTATCACGAGTGTCATACAAGGTTAAGAATCTGAAAAATTAAAGTACGACCTTTTTCAACCATAGAAAAGTCTTTTTCAACCATAGAGATGCCAAATTAGTAGGAATCGATAGTCCTGACTCTAAAAGATATTTGAAAATGTCGTGAGCTCCCGAAAACACAAAAGAATAGAGATTGGCGACAGCCTTGATAACGATGGGTACGGAGAGAAAAGCTGAAAAGGGCTTTTCAGGCGACGGCGGCGGTGTGGAGTGGATGGATGGGCTTGTCGGCGGCAGACGCACCTGCTGGAGGAGGCGCGTGTAAACGGTGTTTGCAGCGCCCGGACCGGTCGACGGTGTGGCGCGTGTGATGCTATTTTCCCAGGCGAGGCTGCGGAAGGTAGATCGGAGGAGCGCTCTGGTGTGCTCTTGTGGGAATGGAGATTGCGAATCTTCTTAGGTAAAAGTTGCCGACGGCAAGGTGTTCCGACGATGGTTTGGCTTCCATGAGGCTTGAGAAGGTATGTCTGACGGTTGTGACAGTCTTTGGGATGGTTTGTGGGATTGACCACATGGCGAAACCCAACCTAGTATTCTCGAACTCTTTATGGCTCGATACCATGTTGAGAGAAAAGGAATACATTGATTCTCATTAATTTACAAAATGAAGAAACATACATATTTATACTCTAGTGTTATGGAAAAAGGAAACAGAGTTAGAGTCTAATTAGGAGACTAAAGAGAGAAGGAAAAAAATCCTAAATGGATTAGGGTAAGCATATATGAGAATGTTGTTAGATTAGTAAGATCTTTGTTCTTGGTATGCTTTCGAACTTATGGACTTGATTATTCTGATACTTTTTCTCCTATAGCTAAGTTGACATTTGTTCGTCTGTTTATTTCTCTTAATGCTTCTTATGATTGAGACTTGCATCAGCTTGATATCAAGAATGTCTTTCTATATGGAGATCTTCAGAAAGAGGTTTACATGGAGCAACCTTCGGGGTTTGTTGCTCAGAGGGAGATAGGGAAGGTGTGCAGTCTTCAAAAATCTCTGTAAGGTCTTAAACGAGTCCACGTGCTTAAGTTTGACAAATTCGAGTCGAGACGGTGAGACATTTGACATCACGGAAGAGTAAGTCGGCCAAACAAAGTCTTACATAAAATTTCGAGTTCTAGTATAATTCTACTGGTAGTATATGTGGATGATATTGTCATCATTAGGGAATTAAACCTGAGGTATATTATCTCTTAAATCTTTTTATTCACGGTCCAGGTTTCACCCGCAAGGAATTTAGGAATGTTGGTATTTCTTTGGGTATTGAAGTCATGAGAAAGCGAGGGTATGTTATCTCGACATAAATCTTGCCTTCTTTCGATTTATTATCTAAGACAGGGAAGTTGGGTGTCAAACTGTGTAGTACTCCTATGACTCCTAATGTGTAGATCACTAAGAAAGGAGACCTATTTGAAGACCCTGAAAGACATAAAAGACAGGTTGGGAAATTGAATTATCTTACAGTAACTCGCCCGGATATTGCTTATTCAATAAGTGTTTTAAGTCGGTATATGCCATATCCGATCCGATCATTGGGCGGGTTGTGGGGCATATCATGCTGTTGAAGAAACTCTAGCGATGGAATATTGTATAAGAAACATGGAAACGTACTAGAGTCGATTAGCACCGATGCAGATTTGGTAGGATCTAAGGAAGATAAGAGATCCACCCTAGGATATTGTGTCTTTTTTGGAGGAAATCTGATCTCATGGAAGAGTAAGAAACAAAGTGTTGTCTTGTGGTCTAGTGCGGAGTTAGAGTATAGAGCTATGACACAGTCTGTATGCGAGATCATGTGAATACGTCAATTATTGATGGAAGTGGGCGTGAGCAGTATAGCAGCGCTTTGGTGTGATAACTTACGCCATGCATATAACATCTAACTTTCGATTATTTCATGAGCAGACGAACATATTGAGATGGTGTCATTTGTCCGTGAGAAGATATAGTTGAGGTTGATCTCTACAAGATATGTAAAGATTGGAGAACAATTAGGAGATGTCTTGATTAAACCTTTGAGTGAAGATCGAGTCAGTAATCTTTGTAACAAGTTGAGCATGAACAACATCTATACTCCAACTTAAGGGGGAGTGTTATGGTATTGTAGAATTAGAAACTAGTTAGGAAAAAGAAACATGAAGAGTTAGGAAACTTCATATTCTTTCCTATTTGGTTTAGGGATTGTCTTGTATATAAATAGGTTATTTGTGATCAATAAAATATACAATTTTTCCCTTCAATTATCTATGTTTACACATATAAATTAGTATTTATTTGATTGATTATTTTTTCTTTTATTATGTTTCCTTTTATTAGTTAGATCGATTTGATTGATTGTAATTGCTTGTACTTGATTGATTGACTATCCAAAAATAGTCACATGTACTCCAATTTATACCCTTTAAGAGAAATGAACTGAATCATTCAACCATTTTTCAATTAATATGAAGGGCAACCTGATTGTCACACTCGATTTTTGCTAGGATCGAGGTTTTAATGCTGACTTCCACTAATAGTTGATGAAGCTACATGATCTCGCACATAGACTGTACCATTGCTTTAGATTAAGATTCTGCACTCGAACAAGAAACCACACTCTATTTCTTACTCTTTCATGAGACTAGATTCCCTCGACCAAAGACCGCGGTAACACAAGTGGACCTCTGTCCTGGATCTGCCCGATCAACAATATGAAAACTGATTACATTTATCTTGCATGATTCTGCACGTAAAATCTGCGCCACGGGGCTCTTTTCAGTACTATAGAGATACGTTCTACGGTAGCGATGATGTATTGGAGAGGGGCGTGTATTGGTTCTGGCTGTAACAGAAGTGTGCAATATTAAGGGACGTGTTCTTTGTAAGGTAGTTCGACTTCTGACAATCTTACATATCTCCCAGGTTCCCCCAACAATTCACATTCTCTAGTAAGCTGTAAACTTTGTGCCATTGGAGAACTACATGGCTTTACCCCTAATTTTCCTGTTTCAAACAATAAATCCAACATATATTTCCTTTGAGGTAAAAAGATTTCATGTTTACTCCTCATAACTTCAACACCCAAGAAATACTTTAGCATCCGTAAGTTCTTTGTATGGAATTGGCCATGAAGAAAGGACTTAAGTGATGATATACCGGTCATAACACTCCCAGTAATGACAATATCATCTACATACACAACTAACAAGATGATACCAACTTTAGAATTTCTATAAAAGACAGAGTGATCAGATTTGCTCTTCTGCATGCCATACTTCTCAATTACTTGACGAAATTTGCCAAATCATGCACGTGAACTCTGTTTCAAGCCATATAATGATTTATGGAAACGACAAACTCTACTAATCTCCCCCTACGCAACAAACCCTGGAAGTTGCTCCATAAAAACTTCCCCTGGAAGATCCCAATGAAGAAAAGCATTCTTAATATCAAGCTGGTGAAGGTCCCAGCCATGAGTGGCTACCAAAGATATAAATAGTCGAACATAAGATATCTTGGCAACCAAGGAGAAGGTATAAGAATAATCCACCCCATAGGTCTAGGCATAGCCTTTAGCAACAAGGCGTGCTTTCGATCTAGCAATTGAGCCATCGGGATTAACCTTCATTGCAAAAACCCAACGACATCCAATGGCTTTCTTCCCAGTAAGTAACCGTACCAAGTCCCATCTATTGAGAATCATAGAATATTCTCTAGATATTCTTTGGTTTATCTCCTACCTTTTGTGTACATCATCATCCTTTCTTTTACACTTTATTTTGTTTCCTTTTTATTCAATTCTTTTATATATATATAGGTGTTTCTATACTGTGTAAATTATCTATTGAATGAGAAAAACATTCTTTTCTTCTATCCTTTCACATGGTATCAAAGCCATGGGTTAAGTTTTTGCCGTGTTCTCTTTTCCAGCATCCCCTTATCTAACGGCCCTTCTCTGGCGGACCTTCTCTTCTCCGATGGCCCTCAATTCGGTCACATCAACTCCATTGCGGAACACCTCGAAAGCTCTTGACAATGACACATTGTTGTCGGCATCAAATAGGATTAAGTACATCTTTATAACAAGCTTGGTGCATAAGGCTGTATCAGCTTTACAGAGCAGGGAGTGAAATCATAGAATATTCTCTTAGATATTCTTTAGTTTATCTCACCTTTTTGTGTATGCCCAGCCATTTATCATGTTTGTTTCATTTTTTTGTAAATATATATAGGTGTCTCTATCCTATATGTAAATCATCCATTCAATAAGAAAAACATTCTTTTCTTCTATCCTTTCATAGCATCCATCTCCTCTATCATAGCACTACGCCAACAAGGGTGAGGATAGGGCTTTAGGAACATTGTTAGGCAAAGAGATAGGGTCTAAAGATGCAATAAAAGAACATTAATGTAAAGACAAATGGTTATAAGAGCAAAAGAAGGAAATAGGATAAACACACTAACGTTTAACTTTAAGAAGAGCAATTGGAAGATCATCACTGGAAACTGGATTTGATTTTGAAGCAATCGGTGTAGGACTCGAGACTAGGGGATTTTGGAGCCGAGTGTAAACCTCAGTGATAGGAGGCTTTACTGGAGCAGGATGTGGTGAGGCCATAGTATAAATGAGCAAGTCGTCATCCTCCCCTTGACTAGTGTGGATCGGAGAGGGAGAAAAAGGTGCATTCTCAAGAAATGAGACATCAGCAGAAACCAAGTACCCGCAAAGACTACGACAATAACATCTATATCCCTTTTAAACCCGAGAGTAACCAAGAAAGATACATTCCAATGACTTAGGATTGAGTTTACGCACATGCAGACGAACATCCCAAACAAAACAAGTACACCCAAATATCCAAGGCTTAATGGGAAACAAAGATTTATTTGGAAAAGGGGTTTGAAACGAAGTGTCCCAATTCAAGACCGAGGAAGGCATCCAATTAATCAAGATACAAGTCGTGGAAACAACATCGACCCAAAAATGCTTGGGCACGTGCATTTGAAACAATAGAGCTCTAGCAATTTCAAGGAGGTGTCTATTTTTTCTTTCAGGAACTCCATTCTGAGAAGGTGTATCAACACAAGACGTCTGATGAAGGATGACATTTTGAAGCATGAATGACTAAAACTGTTCTGAAAGATATTCTTTAACATTATCACTTCTCAAACTTTGAATAGGAACATGAAATTGAGAGTGAATTGAGGCACAAAAGGCATGGAAGTGAGAAAATAACCCAGAACGGTTTTTCATTAAATATAACCAAGTTGTTCGTGAATAATCATCGACAAAAGTAATAAAGTATAGAACCCAGTTGGTGACACAACTAGACAAGGACCCCACACATCTTAATGGAATATCAAATGGAGCACTGGCTCGTTTATTGACATTAGGATGCTTTGCAAATTGACAAGACTCACAATCTAATGACGACAAACTCGAAAATTGTGGACACAACTTATTCAACAAGGGAAGGGAGGGATGAGGGATGGCCTAATCGGCAATGGGTCTTAAAAGGTGTAGTAACTCCAGAATAGGCAATAGGTCTTGTGCCACGGGATCGAATGTGAGACCTTACTAGACTCCCATCTCTGTAATGTCGCTTCATCATAAGATCTAAAGGGGCAAAAAATCGAGGAAAAAAAATGAGATATAACACTTAAGTGTTAGAGGTTAGCTAACTCCCTGAACATCAAATTAAAAGAAAAGTTTGGTAAACTCAAGACGGATGACAAAGGAATAGATGGAGTGGGAAAGATTGTGCCTGACCCAAGAACACATGACTGTGATCCATTTGCTAGAGTGACAATGGAAGTTGAATGTTGTGACTGAAAGGTAGAAAATAGGTTAGAATTACCTGTCATGTGATAAATGGCTCCCAGAATCGATGACGATTTGGAGGAATGAAGAGAGCCAAAGAGGACATGTATTAGGTTACTTGACTCGTGATAGCGATGACCAGAGGATTGGGTGGAGACTTCCCGTAGGTTCTTAATGCCAAGTGGAACTTGGTGACCTGCTGTTGAGCCCGACGAGTCTGAGTACGTCTACCATTGGCGGAGGCTATGAGCAATAATCTTTGATTAAGTTTCTCTGACTTCTTCGATCCGTATCCCATGTTCAGGCATACGATAGTAATAACAAACAAGTCCTCCAGAACTTGGCCCTCTAGTGTTATCGCTTGGACCACTATTTCTATACTGTTGCTTCAAGACTCACCAATATTTCGACCAACAAGGGCATTGCTCATCTGGGCAGATGGAAGAGCAGGTAAAGAGATTTCTATGCAGAGTATCCTACTAAAGGTATCTTAGAAGGATGATATCTCAAGGCTTGACAAAACCTGAGTCTTTGTTGAATCATACTCAAAAGGAAGGGCAACTACGAATCCCATCACTGCCATCTATTCACGTTGAGCTTGCTAAACTTTGACATATAGACTAAAGGGCAATAACATATTAAGCTCTTCATATGTCTTTTCTATAGTCCATAAAAAAATCTATGAGAGATCAATCATGTTTCTTTGATCAGTAAAAATCTTTACACACATCAAATATATAAGAAACATTCCCCTTTCCAGAAAAAAACACGAATTCCAAATAATTCATTAGCTCATTAACAAACTCACAGTGATTAATGAAACCAAGTACCTTACTGTCGATGGAATTACAAATTTGTAGAAACAGACGAGCATCCTCCTCCAGCCACTGCTCTTTCGAATCATCAATTGGAGGAACCTTAGTAAGATGACTAGTCATATGTACGCTCTTTAAGTAGAGCCAAATCGTTTGACTCCAATCCAAATAATTGGGACCAGTCAGTTTGTCCTCCGTGATTTTGGACATCATCTATACCACTTTAGGCGCCGAAACAGGCTTTTTATCTGCTGAATCACTCATTAGGAAGCCAAAGAACATAGTTAAGGGCCAAAGAGTACCCCTAACAGTCATAAACTCAAAAAATAAAGCAAAACCCTAGGTAAAGAGGGCATCAGACACAAAAAAAACACCAAAAGTAGCAAATCCATGAACTAAAAAGGGAAACTAGGTGAGTAGGAAGACCAGTCGACGACCGACGACCTAGGTGGAGGAGGCACGTCGCCAAAGGAAGCCCCACGCCTCCTCACGCGCTAGCACCTAGGAAACAAGGCATAATACCAAATCGGCACGTGTGGCTCACACACGCACTTTCCAGCCATCGGACTTGGTGGCAGCACTCGTCAGTGGCCAGCGCTCCTCCCTGTGCCGACGGTGTCACTCCACGCTCCCTTTAAATGGGTGTTTCAAAAGAAATCACCCTAATCCTCCCTATGAACTGCTGAATCCTCCAACTTCTTCAAACAAATTCCAAATTCAAGCCCTAGGCTCTAAAACAATGTAAAAAGACCAACACTCCTAAAAGCTCAAGCTTATAGGATTTGGGTTTAATATGAATATCATGCCTTTAACACCCTCTCTCATGTGCGAACCATACCTGCACATGAAGATTCAAACAAATCTAATAGAATCCTCCATGGACTTTCAAATTAACAAATAGGGAATAAAATGTAAAGAGGTGACTCGAACCTAGGACCTCCCGCCAAACCAAGCTTTGATACCATGTTAAACGGCTAACTCTCCTAAAAGCTCAAGCTTCCTAATCAATTACAATCCTATATGTAAAGTATGATACATACTATAATAACTTTGTTTCTACATAGTTCTTGGTTCCTTTAAAAAGTGTCCTGTCTTCGGTTCGTTCCTCATCAATCATGTGCTAAGTTAGATAGCCTTTCCTGATTTTAGCTACATTAAGGCTATGTTTGTTTTCGTAAAATGTGAAACAAATGCAAGGGAGAGATAATCGAAAGAAAAAAGTAAACAATAAAGAAAAAGTGAAGGAAAAGTAAAAATCGGATTCAAAATCAATCATTTATTTTTATATGTTGCTTAAACTCATTTGATTTGTTTTAACTTTTCAATATAAAGGTTAAGGATTTGAAAAGGCATAAGTTTCTAACTAATTAATAAATTTGATTTATTTTTCCATATCTTTTACACTAGAACCAACATGAGAAAAATCATTTTCTTCAATGCTGCATTTCTTTCTTTAGGACTTTCAAGGAACCAAACATAACCAAAAAATTGAGTACACAAGATACTCATACACTTCCTTATTGCATTATTTTTCACGTAAGCTTTTGGCATCATCTATATGTTCCAATAATACCACATCTTTTACTTATGCAAGAGAAAACAGGAGTTAGGTCTAAATAGCAAGATTGCAAGTACCATTTCAATAGATAAGCATGATAGTGATGGTAAAATATGTTCAAAAGATACATGCAGGACAAGTTTATCAACAGAACTGTTCTCACTTACATTACCTTGTAGATGAAAGAAATGCATCAACTAAGGTACAACATGGAACTAAATAAGTAGAAAAGAGCAATAGCCAGTTTATTAGCATAAAATGGCTATCTAATGATATAATTATCTATAAAAAAAATGGCTATCTTATGATAGTCCCAATTTGATGGGGCTGTATCTTGGTACTAGCATAAAGCAATGAACATGACAGGCTGTTGAAGTCAAAATTTAAGTCTATGGTATGAGTATCAGGAGCAGGTATGGGTCTATACTTTTGATCCTTCACAACTTAAATTTTAGGATACAGGGACTTGGCAGAAAAATAATATTGAATGACACTTAGATATAACATAATGAAGAGAAAATTTGAATTCTTGAAAACAAGACAATGTTTCATAATTTCTCTTTCATCTTAGAAATGAAAAATTTTTAGGGGATATCCAAAGCAAAATAAGAGTATCTGAAAAAGGATCCCCAAATGCACTCTCACACTATAGTCATATCATGTCAAAACAGATAGGTGAAGCTAAAAAGTCTAGGTATCACAGATCCAATTACTCAACCAAATTCTGCAACAAATTCCAACTTAACAACTTTAAAATTGTAAGTCTGAAGGTGGTAGTACACACACTACTTACCAACAACAGCTGAAGGCCAAGAGGGCCAAGAAGTAATAGCATGTCACATCTGAAGACAACTGTTGCAAAAATCTGGCCATAAAAAAAAAGCTATAAGAAGAGTTCAACAAAATATACCACAAGATATCAGGCAATGCACTTTATAAGACTTACTGGTAAGGATAATAATATAATGCTTTCATTATTATTATTTTATTGGAAAAAAAAAGAGCAAGCAATATTGAATCAAAGACTTCCAATGACAAGAACGAAATGTTTGTATGAAAATGGCCCAGGACATCAAAAACTAAGTTCAAGTGTAAAACAAAAATGAAAGACTTCTATCAAGATTCCTATTTGATATGGGTTTCAATAAGCCTAACATCAATTCCAATAGATGTCAACCAGGAAAATGCATCCATGGTGACTAATAATGGATATAGCATATCCGAAGATTGGAGTTTGTCCTGTCAATCTTCTGGGGGTAGAATAAATTTATTCTCTCATCAACTATTTGTATCAATGGGTTTTTTTTAATTCAAATGTTCATGATCTTGCTTATTTCCAGATGACTCTTCAAGGCTTAACTAAACCAACAGGCACCCACCCCCAAACAGACCAAAAAAATAACAATAAATAAAAAATAGAAACCCTTCATGAGTCCCTGACATAGAAAATTCAACCAATGAAAAAAAATATAGAAAATTTTCAGCAGAGCATACAACAGCCACAGTATCTGGATGTTCAAACAAAAAAAAGGAAACTATTTGGTGTAATAGCTTGATATTATTCAGATACTTATCATTTTTCTTTTCTAAGTCATTTGGCAATAGGGAAAGCAGACAGAAACTAGCTGTGCCGAGCTAGAGCTCAGTGGGTCATTTACCCATTATTAGATTTTTTTTTGGATAAAATTAGAGTTTACGGTTCATCTGACCCCTTTATTAAAAAAAATATTGCTTTTAGCCTTTATTTCAAACTTATATTCAAGTTAGCCTCTTTATAGACTTATGTCTAGCCTATTAATATTTTTTGAACTAAGTTGTAGTTAACAACTATGGTTTCATTTTTTTTAACTAAAGCTGTAGTTGTCAACTACGACTTTGGTACAAAAATGAAACTGTAGTTGTCAACTACGAGTTTAGTTCTGAAATAAAGTCATAATTGACAACTACGACTTTTGTTCAAAAAATGAAACCGTAGGTGTCAACTCTAGCTTTAGTTCAAATATGAAGAGACTAGATTGAACATAAATTTATGAAAGAGGCTAACTTAAATATAAGTTGGAAAGGAGGGTTAAATTTAAAAAAAAAAAAATTGTTATAGTATGTATCATACTTTACCTATAGAATTGTAACTGATTAGGAAGCTTGACTTGTAAGGTTGTAACAAATTAGGAAGGATAGATTAGCTTACCTATTGGATAGACTAACCCTCTTGTATACATACACATGATGAATCAATAGAAAATACAAGGAATTCATTCCTCCAATTCTTTCTTTCTTTCAACATGGTATCAGAGACTAGGGCTCAAATTTGAAGAATTTTTTGGAAAAATTCCGACAGGCAGAAAGCAATTTCGACAAGCAATGAGGTGAGTTTTTTTAAACACGCAATTCAAGGGCACGTGGGGTGACACCGCCCACTTGAGGAGGAGTATCGGCCACAGCCGACCACGGCCACCAAGTCCGATGGTCAAACCCTAACGCGTGAAGCTCACGCACCAATCTTGTGTTGTTGCCCTATTCTATACGCGCAGCGCGTGGGAGCGCATAAGGCTTCCAATCACCTTTCGACGACCATTGTGGGGTGCGCCTCTCTCCCAGGAAGCCATTGATGTGGTTTTTGGTTCCATGCTCCAACTATGTTGGGGGTTTCTAAGGATTTCAGTTGTGGGATCTAGGGTTTCTCAGGTTCTTGATTTCTGAAAGTATTCTTTTTATCCGATTTCCTTCCTTTGACTTCCTAATGAGTAGTTTAGTAGATAAAAAGCCTATTTTGGTGCCTGAAGTGGTCCAGATGATGTCCAAAATCATGGGGAACAAACTAACTAGTCCTAATTATTTGGATTGGAGTAAAACAATTCGGATATACTTAAAGAGCATACGTATGGCTAATCATCTCACTAAAGATCCTTCAACTGATAATTTGAAAGAGCAATGGATGGAGGATGTTTGTATTCTATAAATTCGTAAATTCCATCTGATGATGGAGTACTTGGTCTCATTAAACAACGTGAATTTGTTAAGGGAGAAATGGATTATTTGGAGTTATGAATTTTTACGAAAGGGAATATTTCGTATATTTGATGCGTGTAAAGCCTTTTGTAGTCAAAACAGGGATCGGTTCCGCGAGAAATATTTTATGGACTATAAAAAGACATATGAGAAGCTTATGCTATTGCCTTTTTAGTCCGGATGTCAAAGAAGTTCGATGCAGAAACGATGGGAGCGGATGGCGTGATAGGTTAGAGCGCCCTTCCTTTGATATGATTCAACTAAGACTCAGATTTTGTCAAGCCTTGAGATGTCATCCTTCCAAGATACCTTTAGCAGGATACTCCGCATAGAAATCTCTTCACCTGCTCTTCCATCTACCTAGATGAGTAGTGCCCTCGGTCGAAAATATTGGTAGTGAAACAGCCGATGCGAAATAGTGGTCAGTGTGGTAACCTTTAGAGGCCCAATACGGGAGGACTTGTTTGTTATCAATGTTTTCAAAGGCGAAAGCGTAGCGCGAGGCGTTTTCATGTTTGTGAGACGAGGCGAAAGGCTCAAAGCGTTGAGGCGTAAGCCTTTTGCGATGGCAAATATAATTTAATAATTATTTTATAATTTATTAAAAATAAAATAAAATAACATAAAATTACTTCCATACTTCAAATAAAGAACCATCACTTACTCAAACAATAAGAAATACATTTAACTACTACCATAGTTCCAAAACCATAAATTAGAAAATGAGTCAACATAGTATTAGTTCATAAACTTTAATGTTTTAACTCAAATCATCCTCTTCAATGTCAACATCATCATCATCATCTAATGTATCAATAGTAGGAAATTTCCACTATCAAATCCTCTCATTTCATCCAAATCTTCATCTTCATGAATTTGTGATAAATTGAAATCTTTTTCTTTTCCTTTGCCTCCACTTGAACCTAACATAAAGTATTAAATATGTATAAACATTATAAGTTCGTTATTAAATTAATCAAATTTATGGCTTAAGTTTGGAGTACTTATTGGTAATTCATTATGTTTTCTTTTGTAGATTTGTGAAGAAACCATGTTATCGGGTGATGCTTGAGTCTCTTGGTCTTTGAATGGCACAACTCTAATAGCATCTACATTGAATAATCATGTCTTTGAGAACGACAAGATCAATCGGGAGGAGGGGTCTTCTTTTCTTGTAATCCATTCATCATCTCGAATCAAAGCTCATCCACCAAATCGGATCAACATTTTGTTTTTTTATTTGATTATTTCTCAATCTACTGTTGTACCTTACATATACTAGTGCATTCAACCTTTTATGTTCAAGTCTATTTCTCTTTTTTGTATGAATCTATAAATGATAAAAGAAACAAATTTATGTGTTAAGATGAAATGGAAATTATCTAATATTAGAATAAAAATATATGAATATAAATTTACAAAATAGAGATATTACCGATTCAAATGTACTCCAATTTCTACCACATCCGAGCTTACTACAATTAAGGCTAAGGACTCGAACAACAAGCTTCTACAACTCCCGGTGTTGAGCTCCAGCGCATCCCACCAACTTGTGGATTTCTTAATTTTCGTTAAATTGCAATCGACTTCCAAATCACCATTTAACTTGGTCATATGAGTCAATTACGATAACCAACTTTTAAAACGTCTTCAAGCTAAAGCTATCCATGCATTCATCCGCCTTTTCTCCATAATCCATTAGAGAACTTATCTTCATACCGCAGTGAGGATTAAGATAACCCACATTTGCGTAAAGGTCGGCAGGGTTGCGGAGTTCGTCTTGCATCCTTACTACCAAAATTGGGCTATATTTTCTCTCCACTCCCCCGCAATTAAATGCAATCTTCTCTTTAGCTGAGTCCATTAACTCATAAATATAACCCATAGATGATCTTTCCTCTTAATCAACCTCTCTCGAAAACCACTGAGCCAATGGAATAGTGGTCTTTATCTGCAACTTATGAGGCCAAAAGTTTGGATCAAACAACAACACGGCACTTCAAGCTTTAACACCTTCGGGCTTTTTGGCCTTAACACCCGTTTTTAAAGGACAACATTGTACTTTCTGTAACTTTGCTTTTGCTATAATACTTTGAAGAGTAAGAAATGAAGTAATAATAGTGTAATTCTTTGGGCGAATAAATTCATGATTTTTAGTAAATGTTCTCATCATGTAAAGAACCCAGTATGTCCATATATAAACTTCACAGCTTGTCTAGCTTTATAAGTGTAGCATGAACATTTGCTTCTCAATATCCTCAACATCAAATCCCTTGCAATGACGGCCTGAGGTGTCATACAATCTACCCACTTCTCATAGCCTCATCCAGACATTACACAATTGAGCACATTATCAATGATGACTTGCACAACATTCTCCTCACCAATTTCTTCAACCACCTCATCAAGATATGTGAACATCAATTCCTCATTTTTTATTGAATCGGATGCATCAATTGATTTCAAAAACCAAATGCCAGCGGGACTATTCACCAAAAAATTGATAAGACATCTACTATTTCCATATGTCCAACCGTCTGACATAATTGAACATCCATATTGCTTCCAAGCTTTTTTATGTTCTTCCATCCTTGGTGCATATCTGCACCTCTTACCCTTTGAGAATCCATGTCCTCGATTCATGCATAGATGGAGGCTTAAAACCCACGAGCAGGCCGCAGCCAGCATCAACCATAGGAAACCAATAGGGATCACTTACGGTATTCAAAGGAAGACCTTTTGAATATATAAAACGACCAATTTTTCTACACACTTCCTTCCTTTCTTTTGCTTCCATGAATTTAAAATGCTGTCTAACTTGTGAAGTGGTAAATTTATCCCATGGGTCTAGGTATAGGTTCTCACAACACACCCCACTTACACTTACTTTGCTCCCATTCCCGCTCCTAATGTCGTTGTTTGAACATTCATTATCATGCATCGATGTTGGACCCATACCAATTTCTTAAAGCAATTCATTTCTTCTTGTTTTTTGTTCATTGAAATTGGCCAATGCCTCTTTGCATTCTAATCTAACAACTTCACTAACTTTGTTGCATGGTTTCATACCATGATGAGTTCCGACTAAATGATGCTTAAGTCTATTGACCCCTCCCGTGCATCTTTGATTGCAAAATTTACATCTCAAATATTTCCCCTCGGGAATTTCAATAGCATACTTTCATACAAAATCTTTTCTCGAGGTTCTTGAATCAGTGGAACTCATTCTAAAAAACAACAATAATAATAATCAAAACACAATTTGTATGGAAATTACAGAGATATAATTGAATACAAATTAGGAATATTTTAGATTTATCCAATTAAAAAGACATAATTGAATACAAAATTTTAAATTATTTTATAAATTATATAATCTGATTTGTTCCATTGAATTATAGCATGAAATTGTTGGTATTTTTTAATGAATTAAAAAAAGTTGCCAAATTCGGATTTATACATCGAACAAAATTTTATCAATCAAGAAAATGATTTAAATTTTTTTTATCCCATATAAATTATACATTATTTTGAAATTTATATAAAAGTAGGGATGTTTTAGATTTATCCAATTAAAAAGACATAATTGAATACAAAATTATAAATTATAAATTAAATTATTTTATAAATTTTATAATCTAATATTGTTTACAAGCAAATTGAGTCATTATTTGTTCCATTGAATTATTGCATGAAATTGTTGGTATTTTTTAAATAATTAAAATTTTTTGCCAAATTCGGATTTATACATCAAACAAAATTTTATCAATCAAGAAAATGATTTAAATTTTTTTGTTTTATCGCAAATATAAATTATACATTATTTTATCAAACAGGGGATAATTTCATAAAAATAGCATTAATAGAAGGCCATGGGATAACAAAAATTTTCAAATAGGGGATATCCATAAAGAAACACAAAAATTTGTGGACATGATTTCATACGAATATTAGAAAACAAAAATTCAGATTCTCTCCCTACTCTCTCTCTTATCCGTCCCTTTTTTTGTTTTTTTTTCTTTCTTTTTTTTGTGCTTATCAACCACACACTCAATGCTTATCAAAAGACAAAAACAAGTGGATAATATTAGGTGGGGAGATTTTCAAAGCCCCACACACTTGTTGCCTATCACAAATAAGTGGGGAGATATTCAAAGCCCCATCCTTGAATAGGGGAGATTTTCGGTGATGGGCTTTGAAGAATAACCAACGCTGATGGAAAAGGGGAGAGAGAGAGCTCGATGGAGTGTTACCTAGAGGGAGGGACGATGAGAGAGAAAATAGAATCGAGAGTCGAGGCGATGTAGAGCTTCGATTCTGACAGACAACCGACGCCAGCAGAAAAGTAACGATCCGACATAGGTTAGGTTTTTTTTCTCTCTTTTCCTTTTGTTTCAAAACCAAACGATTAGGGTTGGGTATTTAGGTGTTTTGAATTTATATTTTACAGTTTTAATTTTATTTTTTTAATGCTACTTTGGGGATCTTTGTGAGGTGTACGCCTCGACTGAGAAGGCAGAGAAGGCGTACGCGATTACGCCTTTTCTGCGCCTCGGTTGAGAAGGCGTACACCTTCTATGCTATTCGCCCTTTTTGGGACGCCTCGAGGCATTTTCGGACCACTTCGCTTCACGTGCGCCTCAAAAAGGCCTTTGAAAACATTGTTTGTTATTACTGTCATAAGTCTGGACATGTGATACGAGATTATAAGAAGCTGCAAAACCGGAATCAAATATTTTTGTCTGCTCATATAGCCTCCACTAACGAGGCATCAGACCAGTTAGTTCAGTTCTTAGCAGAAAAATTAGCCAAGTTCCACTTGCATCAAGAATCATTAAAGTCTCCATCTACTTCAATTACTACTATTGCTGAATCAAGTAACCTGAATACATGTCTTGTCTCTTCTTCATCCTCCAAATGGGTCAGTGATTCTAGAACCACAAATCACATGACATGTAATTCTAGGTTATTTTCTACCTTTCAGTCACAACCTTCAACTTCCACTGTCACTTTGGCATATGGATCACGGTCATGTGTTCTTAGGTCAGACACAATCTTTTCACTTTCATCTATTCATACGTCGTAAAGTCTTGAGTTTACCAAAGTTCATCTTTTAATTTTGATGTGCACATTGAGGCAAGCTAACTTGAGCACTTAAGTGTTATTCCTCATTCTTTCTAATTTTGTCTCTTTTGGGATCTTGGCGACGGATTATTTATAGAGACGTGAGTCTAGGGTCTCTGTTGCAGTCTACGGTACGAGACCTATCGCTTGTTTTGGAGTTACTACACCATTTGAGACTCATTGTTGACCGAGCCATCCCCCTCATCCCTTGAAGAAATTGTGTCCCTAGTTTTCAAGTTTGTCGTCATTAGATTGTGAGTCTTGTCAATTTGCAAAGCATCATCATCTTATTTCTAGTTCTAGAGTCAATAAACGAGCTAATGCTCCATTTGAGTTAGTTCATTCAAATGTGTGGGGTCCATGACCAGTTGTGTTCCCAACTGGATTTCGATACTTTGTTACTTTTTTTGATGATTATTCGCGAACAACTTGGTCATATTTAATGAAAAACTGTTCTGAGATATTTTCTCACTTTCGTGACTTTTGTGCTAAGATTCACACTCAATTTCACATTTTTGTTCAAAGTCTGAGAAGTGATAATGCTAAAGAATATCATTCAGAATAGTTTCAGTCATTCATTCTTCAAAATGGCATCCTTCATCAAATGTATTTGTGTTGATTTCTCAAAATGGAGTTGCTGAAAAAATATAGACTCCTCCTTGAAACTGCTAGAGCTCTATTGTTTCAAATGCACGTGCCCGAGAATTTTTGGGCCAATGTTGTTTCCATGTCTTGCTTCTTGATTAATCGAATGGCTTTCTCAGTCTTGAATTTGGACACTATTTCAAACCCTTTTCTCAAATAAATCTTTGTTTCCTATGGAGCCTTGGATATTTTGGTGTACTTGTTTTGTTCGGGATGTTCATTCGCAAGTTTCTAAACTTGATCCTAAGTCATTGAAATGTATCTTTCTTGGCTATTCTCGGGTTCAAAAGGGGTATAGATGTTTTTGTCCTAGTCTGCACAAGTACTTGGTTTCTGCTGATGTCACATTTCTTGAGAATGCACCGTTTTTTCAATATCCGATCCACACTAGTCGGGGGGAGGATGACCACTTACTCGTTTATACTATTGCCTCACCAAGTCCTGCTCCTATTCCTGCTCCAGTAAAGCCTCCTATCACTTAGGTCTACACTCGGTGCCAAAACCCCCCTAGTCTCGAGTTCTACACCGATTGCTTCGAGATCAGATCTAGTCTCTAGTGATTATTTTTTTATTGCTCTTCGTAAAGGTAAATGCCATTGTGTTTATCTAATTTCCTCCTTTTGCTCTTATAACCATTTATCATCATTTCATGTTCTTTTATTGCATCCTTGAACTCTGTTGAGAATCATAGGATATTCTTAGAATATCCCCTGATTTATTCCCTTCCTTTCTTGTACAATATTTGTCATTCCTTTCTGTACTTGATTTGTTTCCTTTTATGTCTTCCTGATGTACATATGTAGATAGGTTCTGTACTATTCAACTCACTCATTCAATAAATAAGAAAATCATCCTTTTCTCCATGGAAGGCTCGAGTTAGGGTTTTGCCATGGTTCCAACTTTGGCAACCCATCTAGTGATCGTATCATGCTCGGACCAACTCACCTGCATATTTGGAATCCTCCGCCGCCATCAAACCACCTAGGCTACTGAGAAAATTTTTCGAAAATACTCCATCTTCGGTCGGCGACCCCACCACCAAGTGCGCCGGGAGGAACCCTGGCATCAACCAGTGATCGATGCGCCTCCACACGCCGATCTTCCCTCCTGTGAACTCCTCCAAGAGCCAGCGCATGGGTGCGCATGTGGGCGAGTGAATCACTTTCTGACAACGCGCTTCCACCTACTGACTCGCCAACCGCTGACAAGGCCTCCTATGCCCCGGGTTTTTCCATTTGACACCCGTAGTTGTGAGTTTTACGCTTTTTTGTCCTCGACAACCTCGGCATTCTGCTCTTGTTACGCCATCTCCAGTCATTAGTCATCGTGTCATGATTCTCAGCACCTGGATAGACCCTGTGATCACTCTTGGTAACCTTTTTTATTGATTCAGAAAATTATTTGATTGTTTTCTCCTCTATGGTTGTCAAAGGGAGCTCATCTCCACCTTCGAGAGTTATTCTTACGCCCAACGAGTATAAAGAGTACATCCACCGCAAACAAGCAACCAAATCTGCATTCATTTCATCTGTTATCCAGACTGGTAATGCCTCTGCTTGCCTTTCACATTCATCTGGACCTTGGATTCTTGATTCTAAAGCCTTTGATCATATTTCTGGTAACAAGGATCTTTTTTCTTCCCACTAAGGAACGACGTAGCCTGCATACCAAGTCAGACTTTCCCTGAGCAACAAATCCAAGCGCTTGCTCCATATATACCTCCTCGACGAGGTCGCCATAGAGAACTGCATTCTTGATGTCCAACTGATACAGGGGCAAAGAGCTCATAGCAGCCATAGATAATAGAAGACGAATGGAAGTCATCTTGGCAACGGGAGAAAAAGTGTCATAGTAGTCGGAGTCATATATCTGAGTATACCCCTTAGCAACTAAACAAGCCTTAAGACGGTCCACTTCAGGATATTGTGTATTTATTGGAGGCAACTTAATATCCTGGAAAAGTAAGAAATGAGATGTAGTGGCCAGGTCTAGTGCTAAAGTTGAGTATCGAGCTATGGCTTTGCCAACTTGTGAACTTATATGTAAACGGCGACTTTTAAGAGCTAAGGTGGGAATGATGGCTAGATGAAACTTGTGTGATAACCGGCGATACACACATTGCTTGAGCCACGTCTTCCATGAGAGGACCAAACATATTGAAGTGGACTGTCACTTCATTCGAGAGAAGATTGCCTTAAGATGCATGACCAACTACCAGACATTTTCACTAAGTCTCTCCGAGGTCCAAGGATTCAGTTCATTAGTAACAAACTTTGTGTATATAATCTATATGCTCCACCTTGAGAGGGAGTGTTGAGAATCATAAAATATTCTTAGAATATCCACTGATTTATTCCCTACCTATCTTGTATAATATTTGTCCTTCCTTTCTGTACTTGATTTGCTTCCTTTTATGTCTTCTTAATGTATATAAGTAGATAGGTCCTGTACTATTCAACTCACTCATTCAATAAATAAGAAAAACATCCTTTTTCTTATATCTCTTCACATACTCTATCTTGTGTTATGACACATTATGAGTCCCACATCACTAAGTTACAACTTGAACATGAAAGGACAGCTCCCCTGAATATGCTTTGGAATAGCTATGTGCCTCCTAAAGTGAGCTTTTTAGCATGAGAAGTTTGGTGGGGGAAATTGCTTATAACGGAGCACCTTAAAAAGAGGGGGTTTCAGATGGCAAGCAGATGTCCCTTGTGTGGTAAAGCCAATAAGGAGCTAAATCACCTTCTAATTCAAACTCAATCGGTTTGGGGCCTATGGGAGGGTCTTATCTCTATCCCAGGTCTAAATTGGGTTTGTCCCTTCTCAATAAAGGATCTGTTTTTGGGCTGGACCTTGTTCCTTATAAGGAAGAGGGCAAGAAAGTTGTGGAGGGCGACGCCCCTTTGCCATCTTTGGGCAATCTGGAAAGAGGGAAATCGTATAGTCTTTGATAATGTGCCTTTCTCCTTAAACATACTAAAATTCTCCTTTGTTAGCATGTTAATTTCCTAGGCTAGGTATAATGAGGTGCAAGAGGACTCTCTTGTTAGGATTTTTTTGTGTATTCTCTAGGGTCTGCTAGTGGGTGGTAGGTGTCTACTGACACCCTTTTTTGTATAGGCCAGCCCTTCCCTATATACCCCCTATATACTATGGGGCTTTGGCTCTTTCCCATTTTTCGATATCAATATACTGCTTAGTTTATTTATCAAAAAAAAAAAAAACATAGTGATAATGCCATGGTAAACTAAAGGACATGAGGTCAATTCTCTCCTACCGTTCATCCCACACCATTAGTTTGTAATAGCTAACTGGTATTGATTTGTCTCTCCACAAGTGGATATAGGCTTGTGCATGAGGGGTTGATAGACACGTGTGCCTGTCCCCCAACAGTTTAACTCTTAGGAAATTTGGTAAACTAACATAATATCAAAGTTAGACATCTCTGAGTTCAAGTCTCCTAACTCTACACTCTACATGCAAGTACAGAGCCACATGTGAGGGAGGGTAGCAAAATATACATTCTAGGTCTGCATCTAAATATAAGTTTCTAAGAAAGTTGATAGCTTAACAAAAATGTAATTGAGAACATGTTAATATATGCTTCTTAGGTGATGAGAACAAAAATCTCCAAAACTCAGGCCAACATTTCAAGCATTTAAGAAAGTTGATAGCTTAACACAAATGAAATCTATAATATGTTAGGATAAAAGTATTAGTAAACATGGGCATATAAGTATTTGGATTTTATAGATATATTGGTGGATATTTTGATATAAATTTTGATGATCTAAAAATTAATAGAAGTTCATTTATAAGTTATTTTTCTAAAAAAAGTTAAAATATATCATTTTTATATTTGACAATAATATCTTTGCATGAAAAATATAATTTTTTTGTGGGTGTATGTTTGTTATTTAATTGCATTATATTTTATTCTACGATAATATAGATAAATTATGTCTAACTAAAAATTATAATTCATTTTAATTCAAATGTATTCATTTTAATGATAAATGTAAATTTTTTTAGTATTTATATTTTTATATTTAATAAATCTATAAAGTCTATAAAAACAACTATTTAGAAATTTTTGTTTTTATATTTTAGTAATAAATTAAATTAAATTCAAAAATAAAATATAGAGAATTAATTTATTTAATAAGATATTCATTTAATATTTTGTTTTTGGGACAAACTCAAGAAACTTAGATGTATATATATGTAGATTGTTGCATTAATAACCTAGGAAGCGCACAGACACGAGGATATGACACGGCGAGACACAGGGACACAACAAATTCCAAAAAACTAGGGCACGGCTACGGCAAGGACATGGCATAATAAAATAATAAAAAAATAATTATCCTTACAAATATTATCCTTAAAATGCAATTTACATAAATAAAAAACAAGTGTTCAAACTTTGTTTTTACAAATATTCAAAGACTAGCATAAGTAATACTAAAACTAAATAATAGCATTCCCTTCTGCATCAAATAAAACGGCTTCCAATTCAAGTTCATCAAGAGAAAGATCTGTAATCTCAAGAAGTCCAACATTCTTTATATCCATTGAGTCAAAACCAACTCCTCCAACATCCCACCTTTTAGATTCACCTTCATTATGGTTTGGAGATCTCCTTGACAGAAGTCAAAGATTGTTATGGACAAAAACCAAGTCCTCAACTCTTTGTGGTTTCAACTTGTTTCTCTTCATAGAGTGAATGAAATTATATGTGCTCCAATTTCTCTCACATGAGGATGAACAAGGTTGTCCTAGTAATTTCAATGCTATAGATTGAAACATTGGTGCGGAAGTTCCATGAACAACCCACCATTTAATAGGACTCATGTACCACCATTTTTTGATAAATGTAATTAGTACATAATATTTAAAAAGTCATTTACTTAAAAGATTATTTTAACTTTTAGCCCTAATCTGAATAGTTGTGAAAAAAAACCTGATTTTGAATATTTAATTTAATAATTGTAGAAAGCAAGACAAAAGAATTGGAGGAATGAATTCCTTGTAAGTTTCTTTTCCTCCGCTTCTTTTGTCTTGCTTTCTACATGGTATCAGAGCCAAGTTCTCACTGATAATCTTCCTAATAGATTACAACTCTATAAGACAAGTTTCTTAATAGGTTATAATTCTATATGTAAACTAGATATATGCTATAACAATAATTATGATTATTATTGGAAATTCATGTTTTAATTTGATCTTAAATAAGGTTTGAATATTTGAATAATTTTTCATTGAAACGTCGATCTTCATTTTGACATTTTTGGCATTAAATATGATTTTTTTTTACAATTAAATATGAATATTGTCTTTAACACATGTATTTTTGCTTAATTTGATCATTTTTAGACTTTTTAAAAATATTTTCATCAAATTTTATATAATTTTTGCTTTACCAATATTTTTGTAAAAAGATCCACCGAATTTTTACCGATATATGAAAGAGTGCTAAAATGAAGAAAAGAGCCAAATAAATTCAAAAGGTTATGGTTTTTTAAGAATTAGGGTCAGATTGCAGTGTGTTTTGTGAATGTTAGCCCATAATTTTATAAAAAAAAAAACCAAAGAAAAACAACCCATGAAATATGTCCAGTCATGTTCTAACTATGTCCGAAGCCTTTGACTTCTTATCTAGTGAACGACACGCCACGTGGCGTGTCTGACACGTATTTGACGCGTGTCCCATATGTGTCCGATGCGTGTCCGCATGTCCGACACGCGGACACTTCACCCACATGCCATGTCCGTGCTTCCTTGTTAATAACTAAACAGCAAGCTTGCTTTGGTGGTTGCTGAGGGGTGGCTTGAACCTTTTGTGACAGGTTCCTATCCCCTCAGCAGCAAGGAGGTGGCTGATATTTGAGGGTTGACTGAGTCTATACAAGGTTTGACCAAGTCAGCCCACATTAACCAGGTCGAAATATGAGAGAAAAATCAAAATATTGACAAAGAATTTGAAAATTACCCAAAAATTACCTAAAAACTCAAAAAATTTGGGGAAGTGGATTTTTAACTAGTAACATTTTCCATACAGGAAACTTATGACTGAGAACTGTAGAGTTTCTTTTACCCCCTTTTTTGTCTGCTTAGGGAGAACTTGGACCCCCTTAAATCCACCCCTTTACCACTCAAGCAAGGCCTCAAGCGCTTGAGCAATTTCTTGCGAACCCATTAATAAAAAATATATATGCAATTTTAGATAAGAAGTTCAGGTTCAGCTTATAGTTATAACAATGACCCAATCAAGACAATAGTGCATCAGAAACACATTTTGTAGGTACATTTCTTCATAATGCATATTCAGATATTTTAGCAATTAAGGACCGCATACCAGACATTTCAACGCTGTGTAAAAGCTTCCCTTGAGAGAATAGCCATATGCCAAGTTGACTACATAAAATCAGGGAATGAAGAAATTAGTGGATGTTGCCATACCAAACATCTCCAAAACTTTACACCTTTTTTTTCACAATTCAAAAAGTTCATTCTTTAGTAACAACTTCAGCAAAAATAAAAAATAAATAAAATAAGAACAAAACATACAACAATACAAAACAAACAAAATGTATTTATAATAACTTGAAATAGAAGGGATAATACCCTCATATATTTTTTGATAGGTGATAATACCCTCTTATATTCCACTGGAAAAATGTATTTATAATAACAGACAGAATAAAGATAAAAGGAGAGAAAACGACTGCTTGAATATCATGTTTTCATCCCAGTAACTCTTTTTTTTCCTTCCTCCCTCTTTTAGATTGAACAACTTGTCAGTCAAACAGTCCTGAAGATTCCTTGCATCCAACTATCTGACCAGACTTGCTTCAGAACTAACTTTTCATGTTTTCAATTTGCTTTTACCAAGTATCAAGAAAGAAAGGTCCCTAGGCCAAACCCTGCTTTTAAACTAGATAGTAGCTGCATCAGAGGATACTGTTGTTCTTATAATAGAAGAAACTGTTGTTCTTATAATAGAAGAAACTGTTGTTCTTATTATACTGTTCTTATAATAATATTTCACTTGTTAATAAGCTTAGGTTTTCAATTAATTTAGTTCAATTTATAAGGAACCAATGTACAGATAATTTCTATAGTTTCTTAACACCCCTACCAAAAAGGGGGGGAAGAAAAAGGAAAGAAAGACACGGTTTATTTGGGATATTATTTTAGCTACATGGGAATTTAGAGAGTATGAATGCTGCATTTGGAAAGGAAGAAATAGAAGAAGTCTTGATGGTTGAAATGATCAATGCTTGTGTATGAGCCCTATGTACATGGTTTGTGCCCACTCAATTTAGGTGCTTGTTTTTAGGAAATCCTATTCATTCATCAAAAGAATAAATAAGAGAAAAAAAATCAAACAAAAATATGAATGATTCTCAAATATTGAAACCAATATTCCATGAAAAAAGTTAGAATAAAATAAAAGATCTCTCAATGGAACAGAAAGAAAACAAGAACTACGTAAGCAATAGAATTTAGCATTAGAGCTTAGTTCTGACATCAGATCCTTTGTCCTTAACAGCCAGAATTTGAAATCAACTATTTGTGAAAAAAAAAAACATTAATCGATAGAGAATTAGCCTGCAACAAGTAATTACCTAAACCCAAAGCCAGTATATTAGGAAGAGGACGAGTGCAGTAGAATAGCATGTGAAACTGTAATGCAGTTAATATCACAAAGAAAGCTTCTACTTGATTGCCAAACTTATTCCTGACCTGTTCATGCAAACAATAGCCTTTTTCAGCCACTCAATAGCATGGATTGAAGATTAACAGCCAAAATAAACTATTCAAAGATCTTGTCAATTTAATGACACAAGGTAGTGATTTAGAGTAATATATTTGGAGACATAATCCAAGAGAAATTATCTTCTTTATATACATTTGAAGATATATTGGTTCGCAAGAGCATCTTGTGTATTTTAGAGGCAAAATTATTGGCGTAGCAGGCTGCATTATTAAGAAAGCCACATATGTAGTACGCAAGAAACTACTGCTGATATTAATTGATAGTTTCCAATTCTCCCGCCCGCTCTCAAATCTTCATTAGGTCCCAGATTATCTGTGTTATATATATATATATATATATATATATATATATATATATTTTGTTGAAGATTTGATTCCTATAATTGAGGAAGATTAATTTGTGTTTAACTTAAATAAAATAACTAAATTAGGAGATAGGATATTAGCTAATTCATATTATTCTGTTTCCTGATTTATTTTATTCTGTTTCCTAATATTGTAGTAGGGCTGTCCTATAAATATCAGCCTTGAACAAAAGTTTAATCCACAGAAAAATCAATAAAGTTCAGCTCTTTATATTTCACGAAAACCTTCATGGTATTAGAGCCTCGGCTCTTTACTAGTCCCCGGTGATGAATTATAGGCAGCCATGACTGGATCCAAAAACTCTACTGCCCACGCAAGCAATGATTCATCCACATCTCCAAAAGTTACCCCAGCCCATGTCCCAATCTGCGATCCCTACAACTGGTGCAGATTATTTTTCTTCAAATCCTTCCCTACAGATTACCGTTCATAAGTTAAACGGTTCTAATTATTTGGAATGGGCCCAATCTGTAAACTTGCCATTGATGGCAGGGGTAAACTCGGCCATCTTACCGGAGAAATAAAACAGACAGCCGCTGGAGATCCTAATTTGAAGAGATGGCATTTAGAAAACTCTCTAATTATTGCTTGGTTGATAAATTCTATGGAACCAATAGTCGGTAAACCGCATTTATTTTTTCCCACAGCCAAAGATGAGTGGGACGTTGTTCGGGATATGTATTCTGATGTGGAGAATTCGTCTCAAATTTTCGAGCTCAAGACGAAATTGTGGAAGATAGAGATGTTACAACCTACTATAATGAGATGGTAACTTTATGGCAAGAATTGGACCTTTGTTACGAGGATGAATGGGACTGCACTACAAGCATGTTCGGCTAAGAAAAGGGAGGGAGAATATTAAAGTCTATGTCTTTCTTCTTGGAGCTCAATCAAGAGCAACGAAGTGAGTAGGTATTACGGGTAGGAAACCTCTCCCCTCCATCCGTGAGGTATTCTCTAAGGTTCGTAGAGAAGAAACAAGACGCAAAGTGATGTTAAAGAAAGTTGAGTCCAAGGTAGAACCTGAAACTGAGAGTTCAACTCTGGTTTCAAGAGGGACAGATTCAGATGAAGAGAAACGAAGGAAGCCCTAGTGTGAACATTGTAAGAAGTTGTGGCACACCAAGGACAAATGCTGGAAATTACATGGGAAACCGTCGAATTTCAAGAAAAAAATATGGAGGTGATGGGCGGGCGTTGCAAGGCGGGACGAGTTACCGAAAGCAACAAGTTGACTCCTAGACACCAGCCTTCACAAAGGAACAATTGAGCCAACTGTACAAACTTTTTAAGTCTCCACAGTTTTCAGTCACTCCCACATGTTCTTTTGCTCAAAATGGTAATCTTCTTACTGTTGCACTTTCATGTAAAACATCAAATCCATCTTGTTCATGGATTATTGATTCTGGGGTCACATGACTAGCTCATCACAATTATTTTTGTCTTATAGTCCATGTGCAGGCAATAAAAAATAAAGATTGATGATGGATCATTATCCGTGATAGCTGGCATGGGTTCCGTTATTATCTCTCCTACTCTAACACTCCATAAAGTCCTTCATGTTCCACACTTGTCATGTAATTTGTTGTCCATAAGCAAATTAACTAGTGATCTTAAGTGCTGAGCTAATTTTTTCCCATCTTTCTGTGAGTTTCGAGGGCGGCCACGAGAGGGCGATTGGATCAGCTAGAAAGTGGGGACACGCCGTTAACAGATCGAAATATGACAGGCCAGCTCAAAATACATGTTACGGTTCTATATCTATTACTAGTAGTAAGTAGTTTATGTTATGGCACTTTAGACTAGGCCATCCTAATTTTTATTATTTGAGATATTTATTGCCAAACTTGTTTAAGAATAAGGATCCAGCTTTCTTTCAATGTGAAATTTGTGAATTAGCTAAACATCATCGATCTACGTTTTCTATAGAACCTTATCAACCCTCAAAACCTTTATTACCATTACACACTGATGTATAGGGACCCTCCAAAATTTCGACTCAGTCTAAAAAAAATGGTTTGTTACATTCATTGATGATCCCACAAGGGTTTGTTAGGTGTATTTACTAAAAGAGAAATCAGGGGTTGGAAGTGTTTTTCAAAATTTTTACACCATGGTTTTGACACAATTTCAAGAAAAAATTGAAATTGTTTGAAGTGACAATGGAAAAGAATACTTTAATAAAATTTTGGGAAATTTTTTTCTTGAAAAAGGGATTGTGCATCAAAGCTCTTGTAAGGATATTCCTCAACATAAAGGAATAGGTTAAAGGAAAAATAAACATCTTTTGGAAGTGGCAAGGGCATTACTTTTTTCAAAAAAAGTTCCTAAATATCTATGAGGTAGGCTTCATTTGCTACTACATATCTCATAAGCGAGCTGCCCTCGAGGAATTTTGAATTTTCAAACTCCTTTAAATTTTTCAAAACACTTTACCATTTCTCGGTGCGTTTGAACAGCGTTAAAAGTTTTTGGATGCATTGCCTTTGTTCATGATCATGAACATGGTCGGGGTAAGTTAGATCCTCGAGCAAGAAAATGTATTTTTGTTGGATATGCACCCACTCAAAAGGGGTATAAGTGTTTTGATCCTATTTCCAGAAAAAAGTTTATAACCATATATGTAACATTTTTTGAAGATAAACCTTTTTTTGAAAATCATCTTCAAGGGGGGACAAGACATGTAGAAGAACTTGTAGAATATGATATTTTTTGTATTGCATATCAAAATCCTGATCAAAATTTTACTAATAGAGGCACTGATTTTACTAATTTTTTAGAGGAATCTCCAATTCCTACTAACCAAAAGAAATCTTTCCAAAATAACATTCCAGAAAAATTTGATGTCTCTATCCAATCTACCAATGAAAAAGAATTTGAAACATCTGAAAATAATGATGAGGCATTAGAAAAACAAATAAGTATTGAGAATAACAAGTGTTTGGAATCTTTGGCTTTAGTGCCTATAACAGAGTCTAATTCTCCTAGTGCCAGAGATAGGAACGTGGATGAAAAAAAACCACAAATCTATGTCAAGAAAAATTATCGAGCAAGGGAAAAAGTTTTCCCTTCTCTTCACAACCAAAAATCTAAACCTAGGACAGAACTTGATGTGTTTTGAGTCTTCAGGTAAAAATCCTTCTGATCCAAAAATTGATGATTTGGATCTTCCTATTGCTTCCCGAAAGGGTGTACGTTCATGTACCAAACACCCCATGTCTAACTATGTCTCTTATGATAAATTATCACCCACTTTCTTGGCTTTTACTTCACAACTTTCTTCTGTGGAAATTCCAAAGAATGTACAGGAAGCATTACGAGTTCCAGAGTGGAGAAGGGCTATCGAAGAGGAGATGAGGGCTCTTGAGAAGAACCATACTTGGGAAGTTACAAGCTTGCCAAAGGGGAAGAAGACAGTAAGGTGTAAATGGGTACAATCAAGTCTGTTGATTCAATGGGACACTAGAAGCGATCTGAGCTGGCGGTGGCGCAAAGGGTTTACTCAACCCTTTAGCATTGACTATCTTCAAACTTTTGCTTTGGTGGCAAAATTAAACACTATCAGAGTGCTTCTCTCAATGGCAGTAAACCTTGATTGGCCACTTCAACAACTTGATGTAAAGAACGCCTTTCTGAATAGTGATATAGAGGAAGAAGTATACATGGGCTCTCCCCTTGGATTTGAAGGAAGGTTTCAATCCTGAGGTTTGCAAGAATTTGAAGAAATCACTATATGGCTTAAGCAATCTCCCTAGGGCTGGTTTGAAAATTTTCAAGTTGAAATAAAGATCAAGGCTATGCACAAGCTCAAAGTGATCACACCATGTTTGTTAAACACTCGGAAAAGGGGAAGATAGCAATACTTATTGTGTACGTGGATGATATCATCCTCATAGGAGATGACTTGATAGAGATCGAGCGGTTGAAGAAGAGTCTTGCTTCTAGTTTTGAGATCAAAGATTTGGGAACGCTACGATATTTCCTAAGGATGGAGGTAGGTCGGTCAAGGAAGGGTTTAGTTGTGTCCCAACGTATGAGTGGATGTCAACCTGCATACACCCCTATGAATCCCAATCACAAGCTAGTAGATATTAAAGATGGAACTCCTGTTGATACTGCTTGATATCAGAAGCTAGTGGGCAATCTTATTTACTTGGCTCATACTCGTCCTGATATAGCCTTCTCAGTGAGTGTTGTGAGCTAGTTTATGTACTCTCCATATGAAGAGCACCTTGATGCAGTATTTTGGATTTTAAGGTACTTAAAAAGTACCCAATGAAAGGGTTGTTCTTTAAAAAGGGAGATCAAAGGACTATTGAAGCCTACACAAATGTTGATTGGGCGGGATCAAACACAAACAGAAGATCAACTTTGGGTTATTGTACATTTGTATGGGGTAACTTAGTCACTTGGAGAAGCAAGAAACAAAGTGTTGTAGCTCGTAGTAGTGCAAAGGCGGAGTATCGAGCTATGGCTCATGGTGTGCCATGTGTGTGAAATGTTATGGTTGAAACAAGTTTTAGTTGAGCTAAAGAGACCCATTGAAGTTCCAATGAAGCTCTACTGTGATAACAAGGCAGCAATTAGCGTAGCACACAATCAATCTGACATGATAGAAGCCCAACATATTGAAATTGACAGCCGCCTTCATAAAGAAATTTGAAGAGGTGTTATTTGCATCATCAAAATCAGTTCTTGACTCAACAGATAGCTAACATTCTCACCAAATAACTCTTCAAATCGAATTTTGAGCTTCTTACAAGCAAGTTCGGCATCACGAATATACATGCACCAACTTGAGGGGGGGTGTTTAAGATTTAATTCATATAATTGAGGAAGACTAATTTGTGTTTAACTTAAATAGAATAATTAAATTAGGAGATAGGATATTAGCTGATTCATATTGTGAAATGAGAGAAGAACATAAAGCTTTTCTTGGTTGAATGGATGAATCACATAGTATAGAGACACCTATATATACACGTCAAGAAGGCACAAAAAGGAAACAAATAAAGTACAAAAAGGAAGGAAAATAATGTACAAGAAAGGAAGAAGATAAACCAGAGAATATTCTATGATTCTCAACACTCCCTCTCAACCTAGAGCATATAGGTCATATGTACCAAGCTTGTTACAAATATATTGAACCCTTGGACCATGGAGAGACTTAGTGAAAATGTCTGCTAGTTGGTCACTCGAGTTGACAAAACTAGTAGCCGTAAATCTGAGGCATTCTCTCAAAATGATGTGAGTTCAACTGATATGACGACAGTGATAACTGCAGCAGAAGATTGGGTTGGGTCAATCGTGGACTGCATGGTTATCACACACAAGCATCATTTGTTCATCTTTCTCAAATCTTAGCTCTTGAAGAAGATACTTAGTAGCGAATTCATGATTGCCCGGAAATCATGGCTAATCTCGGGCGCCGGCGCTGGGCGACCCTTCACGTCATGTTTTAACTTTACTCTTGAGGATATTGGTGACTCTAATAAATACTGCAATATCACGAAGTGGAGCTATCTGTCTGAGGTGAGTGACCCGATCTGCATCGATATCAAACAATACAGGTATGACCTCTGCGTGCATGCAACACCCCTTATTTCAGTGTTTAACGATATAAAGGAGGATACGAATCGACATCCCAGTGACTATCACATTGTGACTATAGGAACTGACTAATAACTATGCTCATAGGAAAGGAAATGTCTGTCGGTGATGGTGGTGGTTTGGCCGCCCACGCTGGTCGTCGATATCTCCATGAATCGTGGGGTCTGTTAGCCCCTCGACTAGATGACCCCAGTTCATGCGGCATGAGGAAACGTACGCCTTGGCGATACACGCGTCGAGAGGAAGAGATCAAGGCAAATCGAGGCGAGTGCTATACGGGAAGAGAAGCTGGCGGCATAATGTGTGAGCGAAAGCACATGAAGGAACCTTGAAGCCGTGGCTAGTTGGGGCGTTACCGGTGGCGATAGCGACACTCCTGCGGCTTAGATGGGGCTTGGGGCACGACACTTTTAGCAAAACGGGATCAGAGTGGGAGAGTGCGCCTTATAGGCACGAGAAATCCTTGGGCGGTAGTCTCTGTTGAGTGCAACAAGGGTCTGCAGCCACAAAGGAATCTATGGCATTAGAGTCACGATCGAGGAAAGACTCCCCAGTCGAGAGGAAGTTCACATGGCTTTGCTTAGGAGTCGTCGGGAGCGAAGACTCACAGTCAGAAGGATTCGCGCTAGCTTGCTATTGAAGACTTAGAGTTAGAGTAGGACTCTTAGTCAAATTTGTATGAGGACTGCCTCAGAGTAGCCTATATAAAGGGTCTGCGTGCCCACTTGGAAATTCATTGAGAATTGGATCCATTGAGAGCATTGAGCATCCCAACCATATGGGAGCCTTTACATGAGAGTATTGTATTTTAAGGAGTTAATAAAATACGAGTTGGGGAGAACCCTGTACGTTCTTGTGTTTGTGGGCGTGGGGGATTGAGAAGGTTGGCCTAACGGGTTCCTATGCTCCACACACACGAGTAGAAAATTAGGCATGTGACAGTTGGTATTAGAGCCACGAGATGGGCGCTCACGAAAGGTGACGATTGATGCCTTTGTGGGAGGCAGAGAGTGGTGAGGATAGAAGCGTGACATCTTTGTTGGCATCCCCCAGGCTTGGCTGTGAAGTTGAGACACAGCGGCTAAGGCAAACACAACCCTTGTGACTCAGCTTACTGAAGCCTTCCTACTGCTTGGCTCACAGAGGGATTTGATGGAGACACGTGAGAAGGCCTTTGACGAGAGGATGGGGGCCCTCACGACAAAGTCATTTGACCCATGACAGAGAGGAGTTCACGAAGCGAGGCAAAAGATCACTAAAGGGAAAGATCGTCTCTTGTTGAAATGCCTCTTGCAAAGGTGCGAGTGCCTAAACCCAATCCTTTTAGTGGTGCACGAAATGCCAAAGACTTGGAGAACTTCCTTTGGGACATGGAGCAATATTTCATTACTGCCCGAATACACCAACATTGAGCGAGTGGCGATAGCCACCATTACCATTTGTCGAGGCTGATGCAAAGTTATGATGTTGTTGTTGGTCGACCAAAGATCGAGATGTGGGAGACCTTGAAGAAGGACCAGTTCCTTCCCACGAACACAGCGTGGATGGCTAGAGAGTCTCTAAAGAAGCTCAAGCAAACAGGCTCGATCAAAGACTACATAAAGAAGTTTAGCTCATTGATCCTTGACATCAAGGACATGTCTGAAGGCGACAAGTTGTTCAACTTCATGTCCGGATTGCAACGATGGGCTCAAACATAGTTGAGAAGGTAAGGTGTCAGGCTTGCCGCCAGCTATGGGCGATAGAAGCGCTGGTCGTGATAAGATGACCTCTTCCTCTACTCCCACTGAGGAAAACGAAAAGCAAGAATCGAATGCGAATTGAATGCGAAGACCAGAAGAATGGAAGCGAGGGATGGAAGAAGCGTGCACGAGGCGAAGTGGGGGGAAGAGCGACTTCCTTACAAGTTGAAGCCATCCCCAGGTGCCTTATACGTGATGGACCACATCGTCGAGGGCTGGGAAGAAGAAGCTGATGCACTCATAGGCCAGAAGGCCCAGGGAGAACAAGCGGGTCAAAGGCCCCTATAAGAGTCAACCCTCTTCAGCTATTGAATGCCATTTGAGCTAAGGCAACTCACAAGGGGCTGATGTACCTTGAGTCGCTAACTGGTGAGCAAAAGATTGTGGCATTGGTGGATAGTGAGACAACCCACAACTTCATATCAACGAGGGAGACAGCCAGACTCGGACTCAAGCTCGCTAAAGATGGCGATAAGCTTAAAGGCGTAGATAGTCAACCTGAGGCGCGTAGCTGTGAAAAACATAGCGGTCGGATGGGAGGCTTGGAAGGTATGATACGCTTCCTTAGTGTTCGCTAGATGATTCGATTTATTTGGGGTGCTGACTTCTTCGAAGGACAAAGGTAGCCTTGTTGCGCAGAATGGATTCTTGATCATGGGCGAGTAGCCATGCTTTGTAGTGACATCAGCCAAACCAACAGAGACCTTTAGGGGAGAAGACCTTATCTATCCTACAGCTGGAGAAAGGACTTAGGAAAGGCGAGCACACATATGTCGCGGCACTAATTGAGATCAAGCTGGATAAGCACGTCGAAGTACCGGATATAGTGGCCCCTATGTTGAAGAGATTTGAAGACGTGATGCCTCTGAGGTTGCCTAGAAGCTTTGCCACTCGAGAAATGGACGGATCATCAGTTGTTCTATCTGAAATTGAGACCGCATTGTGCCTTGCTCCCGGATAGCTCCACCATGGTGATCGGATTAAGGGAAGCAATTGTGAGATTCTTGGAGTGCGGGCCAGTCCGACCCTCCCAAAGCACCGTATAGGGCACGGTCTTTGTTCGGAAAGAAGCGAGGCGACTCTCTTTGAATGTGTAGATTACGAACGCGAACAAAGTCGTCAAAACGAGTATTCGATATCGTTGGCTATGGAACTCGTTCGATCAGTTGAGCAAAGTAGTACTTCCTGAGTGGGCTTGCGATCTAGATATTAGCGAGTGTCGTGGTTGAAGGGACCTGGCGGAGCTACATTGTGTGGCGGTATAGGGCTTGAGTTCTTAGTCATGCCCTTCAGTTGATAACGCCCCTGCACGATGTTTGTAACCTCATGAATGATGTCTGTTCGACTTCACGGACTCATTCGCGGTAGTGATATCGCAGGCGACATTGTGATCTACAACTGACTCTAGAAGATCCCTTAGTACACTTTGAAAGGTGTTTGGCCAGTTGAGAAAGTGGTTGTATGTCGGAGAGAAGTATACAAGTGTTCTCGAGACCCCGAATCAAGTTTTTAGGTTACGATTAACAAGTCCCGAGTTCGGATGGATTAGTGCAAGAAAGGTTGCGGCCCGATTGAAATGGCCTACCCCTAGTTGGTGACAGAACTTCGATCTTTCCTCCGCTTGGCAAACTACTATAGAAGATTTATCAAGAACTATTCCAAGATAGCCTGTCCTCTCATGGACTTGTTGAAGAAAGAGAGGAAATGGGAATGGGATGCAAAGTGTCAAGCTGCCTTCCAAAAGCTCAAGGACGCGATCACCTCAGAGCCGGTTATGAGATTGCCCGACTTAGAGTTGTCGTTCGAAGTACACACGGATGCGTCGGACAAGGCCGTAGGTGGTGTCTTTGGTCTGAGAGAGGCACCGTGGCTTCGAGGAATGGGAAGTTGGATGCGATAGAGCAAGGTCTGACACCCGAGAAAGAGTATTTCCCCGGTCATCCATTGCCTAGAGACATGGAATCACTACTTCATGGGGACGCGATTCATAATAGTGAATGACAACATAGCCAACACCTTCTTCAAAACTCAAAAGAAGCTCACTGCCAAGCAAGCTCGATGGTAAGAGTTCTAGGCCAACTTTGACTTCGTGTGGGCGCACAAGCTAGGTTGATACAACCAAGTGGCATACGCGTTGAGTAGGAAGGAAGTTGCGAGCTATGTGGGTTTGTTGAGTCGAGTTGTGGCAGACTTCACAGAGCGAGTAAGACAAGAAGCTCCACAAGACCTGACATATCAAAATCTGGTTGAGCAGGTGAAAGATGCTTTCTGGCGATCTTGGCTGGAAAACAACACTACACTTCCGCGAGAAGAAAGCTTTTCACGTTCTTCCGAGCAAGCGAGACAAAGAGTTGCTCAAGCAGACCCATGATACTAAGTGGGTTGGTCACCCCAGAGAAGAGAGGACATTGGCGTTGCTCGCACGGTCTTTTCATTGGCCCAAGATGAAAGAAGATGTGCAAGCTTATGTCAAGACATGCTATGTTTGTCAAGTTGACAAGATCGAGCGGAAGAAGAGCGGGTTGCTCTGACCCACGCCCATTCTGAAGAGAACATGCGGTGCTATCTATTGGCTTCATCGACGGAGTTTAGAAAGTTGAGGGCTTTCGATTGGTTTTGGTTGTGGTAGACAGGTTCTCTAAGTAAGTTGTCTTCATACCAACCCCGAGTGAGTGTCCAACTGAAGAAGTATCTTCTTCAGCAACATTGTGAAGCACTTTGGGATGCCTAAGGACATAGTGAATGATCGAGACACGCGGTTCACAGGCAGATTTTGGGTTGAGTTGTTCAAGATGTGGGGTATTGAGTGCAAGTTCTTCTGTAATTATCCTCGGTACCAGTTGGGCGGGCGAGTGAATCGGATGTTCGAAGTACTTGCGCCACTATGTGGCTTGACCGTGAACAAACTAGTTGGAACTTCTTGAGCGCATGCAGTTATCTTATAATCTGCACCAAAGTTCAGCCATGGGAATGAGCCCTTTTGAGGTAGCAATTGGGTTCCAACTGCCACCGCATGTGGACATGCTTATTTAGACAGCTTCAGACCTTGTGAGGAGCCACCATTGCATCTAGTTTGCCAGGCACGACCAGATTTACTTGATGAAGCTCGGGATAGCCTTGAGAAGGCAAGTAAACACATAAAGAAATATACAGATCAAGGGAGAAGGCCTTTGGAGTTTGAGCAAGGGTAGAAGGTGTTGCTCAAGCTAACTCCCCAAATTTGGAATAAAATTCAAAATAAACAGTTTCAAAGAGGCTTGATACCGAAGTATGATGGCCTCTTTGGGGTGTGAAGATGCGTGGGAGCGTGGCCTCTGGTTGAAGCTACGATTGAAACTTCACCCAACATTCCATGTAAGCTTCTTGAAGCCGTATCATCATGATCTGTGTCCGGACAGAGTGCAAGCAAAGCTGAACCCGCCTATGATCAAGGTTGAGTTCGGCGAAAGGGTCTGTGGCGTCGCGTAGGATAGGAAGATGGGCAAATTTGGAAGAGCAAAGTGGATGAGGTGCTTGATTCATTGGAGAGGCGGGTCGATAGAGCAAGTTGGGAGAAGGGTGCCACCTTGTGGCAGTTTGAAGACCATATCAATGAGTATGCGTGGTAGAAGTCAACAAGGACAACGACTACCTCTAGTGGAGGAGGGTTTGTTAGCCCCTCGACTAGATGACCCGAGCTCAATGCGGCATGAAACGTTGCCTTGTCCCAGTACGCGCATCGGGAGCGAGATCGAGGCAAATCGAGGGCGAGTCTTGTACGTGATGAGAAGCTCGGCCGACGCAGGTGCGTGAACGAAGCAAGCACATGAGGAGAGCGAAGCACAAGGCCCTAGTTGGGACCTTCAAGTAGCGATCGCTGACACTCACAAATTAGATGGGGCACGGGGTCTGGCACTGAAGCAAGCGAGGAAGCTTGCCTTATATAGGCATTAAAGGTTTTAGGCAAAGAAGTCTCCTAATCGAGTGCAATATGAGTCCTACGCACGTTTGAGCCCTACTTCAAGACAAGGAGTTCTATGGCATTAGGAGTCCTGATCAGAAAAGACTCCTAATCCAAGAGGGATTCGCATGGCTTTACTTAGGAGTCCTGATTAGGAAAGCTTGACTGTCTTGCACAAAAATGCATTTCGTCTTTTTTTCAGATTCATGAAATTTTTGAGTTAGGCCCATCTAAGAAAATCCCCGAGTCGTGTTTAAGAGGTAATAGGGGCCATAACCCATAGGCCCCAGTTGATGTGGATTCTAGGCCCATTTCAGGCCTAGGGTGGGGCCAAATTTCTAGATTCCCCAAATACACAAGTCTCCCCAGGAGTTTTGGACCTAAATAGTCCTTCTAAAATAAAAAATCCAACTTTTAATGCTGGTTTGAAAAATATGACAAAACTAGTGCGGATGGAAACAGGTGGCAATGGCCGTCGTTGGGAACGACTCGCCTTTAGAAAATCCAAAACCGGTATCTCCAACTGCCGCATTACATCTTGTGAACTGAGTGCATCCTGGAGCCAGCTGTCGGTTGCCTCAACGACCCGCCATCGACTCACTCAGCAAGCCGGCACGCTTCTCCCATTCCTATTGTCTTATCTAGAGCACGCTGCTTGCGGAAGCATTTACTAGTGAATGTCGGAAATCCATATGCCTTACTCTCCTGTATCTAACATTCTCGCCAGAAGAGATCCACATTTTGCCGCCACTATCACTTTCTAATACCTACTATTTCTACTTCCAGGTTTATTATTTATTTAAATGTATCTTAAACTCATAATTATTGAATGCGCAAAAAGACCCATTTTTAATTTGCCATTTATTTTTAAAGAAATCTATAAAAAATAATAAAAAAATGGATTTTAAGATTGAAAATGAATTATTTCATTTTCCTAAAAACGCTTTTTACCAAATTTTGCTTAAGTTATAATGTTTCTTATATATATACAACACAAAAAACAATTAAAGAATTTACATTGTGCCCATTAATCCAATTATGTTCATTGTATACATTCAAAAGTCACAATATAAATAGATTTTTTATGATGAAAATCGAGGGGATATCGTTTCATGTCACGCTTAAAAAACAGATATAAAATAATCAATGAGTATAAACAATAAAATTGTCTTACATTCAATAATTAAGATTTTAAGATACATTTAAAATCGTGAATAAATTAAAGGAGAGAGTAGTAGGTAATAGGAGAATATGGTAGGTGGCGTAGAAAACTGTGTTTCCCAAAAATGTGGATCATATCTTTCTAACTGAGGGGTATTTGTGTAAAAAGATAGGAATAAGGCACATCGTTCCAACATTCACTAATTAAATGGTTCCCTAACTGCGCACGAATTCCTAGATAAAGAGATAATAGGAGGTGGGAACAATGGCCGACTGCCCAAATTGAGAGATTCAATGGCCATCGTTGGGAACGACGGCCTTTAATTCAAGTCCATAAATTTTAAGTGTAATAGCCTGCCCAAATTGAGAGATTCAATGGCCGTCGTTGGGAACGACGGCCTTTAATTCAAGTCCATAAATTTTAAGTGTATTACTTACATTGAATGCCTACTTTGAATTTTTCCTAAAGGCCGGCCGTCTCTTAACGACGTACCATTGCCACCTGTTTCGATCCGCACTAGTTTTGTCATATTTTTCAAACCAAAGATTAAAAATTGATTTTTATTTTGTATGACTATTCAGTCCAAAACTCTCTCCCAAATTCTCCGACTCTCAAGTGCGCATTTCCTCCTCCGAAATTAGGCAATGCTCATTCTCGGCATGTAATGGCTTGAGACACTGGGGGATGCAAGTCAATTGGAAAACTCTCACCATGTTTTTTAAACTAGGTGACACCTCAGTGCCTTTACAAGGTGACCCAAGTCTCTACAATTCACTCATATCTCTCAAGGTCATGCTTAAGGCTATAAAAGGGGAAGGGGAAGCGATTTTGTAGGAATTATGTACCCTAGTTTCATCTCAACAGCAGCACCATGACTCAACTATGCCCAAGCCGTTAGCCTTGCTTCTAAAAACATACTCGATGTCTTTAAGGAACCAAGAACATTACCCACTCAGCGAACTCAAGACCATGCCATCGTTCTACAACCAACCCCAGTCAATGTTCGCCCTTATAGATATCCTCATCATCATAAATCCGAGATTGAAAGACTAGTTTGTAACAGGTTAAGTGAATAATGGTTCAGAAAGATATTCCTTGGCATAATTACTTCGTAGGATACGAATTGAAGAATTAAATTGAGTTCGAACTTCGGCATAGAACTTTTGGAAAATAGAGAATAGCTCGACTCGAGATTTCACTAAACATAGCCAAGTACAAAGAGAATAATCATCTATAAAAGTAACAAAGTACCAGAACCCTAAGGTAGACTCAGTCCAGGAAGGACCCCAAACATCAGTGTGGACAAGCTCGAAAGGAGACTTTGTCCGTTGATCTAAGCGCTTGGGGAATGGGACACAAGCATGCTTCCCAAACTGACATGACTCACACTCAATTGAGGACAAACTAGAAAAACGAGGAACCATTACCCGAAACTTAGAAATATTCGGATGACCAAGGCGACTATGAATAAAGAGAGGAGTATCCATGGAAGTGCAAGCATTGGAAGATGAAGGCGAGCTAAAATGAAAAAGACCCTAAAACTCACGTCGCCCTATTAATCGCCCTCCCAGATTGGCCCCGAGAATGCGACAAAAATTATCAAAAAAGGTAATCAAATAATTAAGGTCACGAGTCAACTTATTGATAAAGATCAAATTAAAGGAGAATCATGGGCATAAAGGACATAAGTAAGGGGTATGGAAGGAAGAGGACATGCCGAACCAATTCCTTTAGCCATGGTTTGAGATCCATTAGCTAAAGTAATCATGGGTAAAGGTGATGTAATAGTAAGGGAAGAAAAAAGATCCTTATTACCAAAAATATAATCAGAGGCTCCAGAATCAAGAATCCAAGGTCCAAATGAATGTGAAAGGCAAGTAGAGGCATTACCGGTCTGGGCAACAGACGAAATGGATGCAGATTTGGTTGCTTGAGTGAGGTGGAGGTAATCCTTATACTCATGGGGCGTAAGAATAACTCCGAGAGGTGTGGATGAGCTCCCTTTGAGTTTATTCACAATTGTCATTGGAGTTCTAGAAAACAATAAAAATCCCTACCCTTGTCACCCATGAGCTTTAAAAAATCGAAATCACAATTTTAGATATGTGGGAAGGAACACACCTTTTCGAGAGCACCGACAACTCCCAAGAGCCCGAAGATGCCTGTGATCCTTGAAAAATTGGGGAGGAGTCATAGAGAGAAAACTGGTGGTTTCAAAGTCCGGTCGAGACAAAAACGGGCAAACGCACGACCGTGTGTTTCGTATGGAAGGACCAAGGGCTCCAGAAGTGCTCACCACATCGGTGAGTCTCGCAGTGGAGGCGTGCGAAGTGGCTCCACGGCTCACACAAGGCTGGCACGGAGAACAAATTCCAAAGAGGAAACGCTACGTGAAGGCGCACGACCGGGCCGATGCCAGAGTTTCTTCCCGCGTAGACGGTCCCCAACACACCCACGCGGGGGTCACCGGTCGGTCGAGCACTGCGTGAAAGCTCACGAAAAATTTCCACAAGTAGGTCGTTCCATTGCAGGCAAGGGGTTTCGGAGCTTCTCATGGAGAAGGTGGGGTGGCCAGAGGAAGACACGGCCACCAGATGGGTTTCCGGAAAAGAAAACATGGTGAAACCTTAACCCGAACCTTCCACGGCTCTAAGTTTTTCTTTGTTGAATGAGTGAGTTACATAGTATAGAGACACCTATATATGCACAAAAAAATGGAACAAAATAAAGTGTGAAGGAGGATAATGTACAAAAAATGTAGGAGATAAACCAAAGAATATCTAGGGAATAATCTTTGATACTCGACAAGAAATATGTTAGCTAGATGGATTCTATAATGTATGAAAAATACCCTGAATCCATCTCCACAGCCTGTAGTGCTTAGCGTTAGTAATCTATCAACGGGTGCCCAAGTTGTCTAGAGGTACAAACTGGCCCAGGGGATTTTCATTAACAAGGACCAAAAGAACACTATTGACCTTCTCAAATCACGGACAAAATCAATTATTCCATTGGCATTAGATCTTCTGCTGTCAATTGGCAAGAAAAGCAACTAAGTTTTACATATCCAATCAAGATATTCGAACCATGTGCTAAAGCAAGTATAGATATTGGCTTTAGTAAATGTTGCCACCAGATTCAGAAGCTTATTGATGCATGCTAGGATCTTGTCAAGGCACTTATGACACATTTTATAAGTGGAAAAATGACACTTTGACAACAACATTTTTTAGTGTCACTCTACCATCCAGCTGATATAAATAGTCACTACCCAATGGTACCATCAAGATTGCCTTTGATTATTCTTAGAGTTCAAGTTACAAGTGGATAAACAAAATGCATAATTTATTTTGGCCAGTTAAAATAAAATGAATTTTATCAGCAAAGTCAATTTGTAATATGAGTATTGTCAATCTAGTGTAAACCACAAGCATCATTTGGAGCTTCAAAATGCAGCCCAACTACGATCAAGTTGCTGGAGCTCTACCTTTGAATAGATGAAATGCAAAAGCACATGAGCATACAAGTTGAACATTATTATAGTTGAAAGCGATTCAACAAAGGATATCCATAACCTCTACAAAATAAATCTTCTGGGTGTTCAGATATATGCCAAGTTGCTCAAGCAAGAGATTATTTAGGTGTTTTGGTTTTCACAGAAGCATTCATATTCATCATTAGCAAACAAATATAAAAATCGATGCAAATAGTGAAGGTTGAAAACAAAATAAAGCACGCACCTGAATACGGAAAAAACGTAATGTCAACAATATGATGCACCCTAACACCAGACGAACTAGACAAAAAAGGTAAACCAATCAAATGTTGTCAGATGTAATACATGGCCATATAAAATAAAATAAATTATAATAACACTTCTACTATTTAAAAAAAAAAAAAGAAGAATACAAGTCATGGGATTTGTTGATTAAATGATCCGATGCAAATATATAATAGAGCCCTCAATATTGAACAAGCCAATATTCAAGCAGGCAAAATGTAAATTGCACTCTCCTTACAATCATCAAGGTGAGTGTTAGGATTCTGAATCCAACATACGCAAAGAAATTTATGAAAAGAAGTCCATATTCTTTCTAGTTTTTACAATTTGTAAAAATCTGCAATGACAGGCCTAAACAATTGGATAATCTGATGCTCTGGCACAAACACCAACCAACCATGTAGAATAGAAACACTTTTTTTTTCTAAACTACTAGTAAAAAGCCCCAATTAATGTGATCATACACATCTTCTCAATATGTAACTTACAAATGGCTCCTCTAGAGCTTTCTTTTAGCCTTTGAGTTAATGGCATAATTGGCTATTAGAAATACATCCAAGATTTGTTTCCCTTACACAAAAGCATGTTTAAAATTGGAGACCATGATACCCACCACTTTTTAGTCTATTAGATAGAGACTTTTGCAAGAAGCTTATATGACCCACTTACCAAACTAATTGATTGCTTGGACATAGGGAATGAAGAAAGGAATATCGTTTAGAGACTAAAAGAAGTAGAAACTATTCTATTATGAAAAGAAGACTAAAGAAATAAAAAAAATAAAAAAAATAAAAAATAAAAAATAAAAACCTAACAAGAAGACAACCACTGACTAAGATAGAAGCTAAAGAAAAGGGGAACTACTAAAAATGAAACTCAACCACCCTTGTCTGCCCTTCCATTGGATAAACTCTAGCTTTCATTCCCCATCAGGTCGCTGTTATGACCCATTTTGAGTCTCACATCGCTAAGTTACGGCTTGACCTTATGGGTTTATAACCTCTTGGGCACTCTCCCCTTGACAGCTAGCTTTTAAGGGTGAGTTCTACCCAAGTGGTATCAGAGCGATTCATTCCATGGGATGGCCCTCATCCCGGAGTTGTGGAAAGGCTGCTACCCATGGGATCCGCGAAGTCACCACGGAGTTGTGGGAAGGCTACTACCCGTGGTGTTCGCGAAGTCACTAGCCGCCGTGGACATAGGTTCTAAAAGAGGGATAGATTGTTATGACCCATTCTGAGTCCCACATCGCTAAGTTACGGCTTGACTTTGTGGGTTTATAACCTCTTGGGCCCCTTCCCTTTGACAACTAGCTTTTAAGGGAGAGTTCTACCCAAGTGGTTGTAACAATCGCCTCCTAAATGACATGACTAAAAGTGAAATAGATATTAACATTCTAAATGCCTAGTATTTAACTCAGGGATCCAAGTACAACTATTAGGAGAAATTGGGAGCTCATATCTTTACTGCGTCCTGCTAAGCCAACAACTCTTCATTCACCCTCAATTTATTGATGAGGTTGCTTTACCCATAAAAAAAAAAAAAGTTTCTACCCCCCTTCCTAGAGCATAAAACCCTACACTTGTGTCTCCACAAAGTTGCTCCCATGACTGCTAGCTTATTGAACCCATAAAAAGCTTATCTTCTCAAATCAATCCCTGGTGCAAACTATGGGTTTCCTTTTCCAAGCTATCCTAAAACAAATCTGATCAAAAGTGACAACTTGACACACCAAAAATCTACCAGAAACTTATTTATTCCATTTCTTCAAATTGTCACAAAGAGCCCTTAACTTTTAAGCCAAGAAAAAACAAATGGGAACCCCTGAAACCAAAGCTCTGCCAGCAAGTTTAATCAAGTCACTGAAACTCTCTGCACTGAAGATTAAGAATACCAAAGTGGAGCATAATAAAGACCATAAAACTTCAAGTGATCCTATAATGAAAAAGTAAACTGTTCAGTGATTCATTTTGGTCATGCTTGGTGTGAGCAAGATCCAACCAGAACCATCAATATCATCTCTTGACAATTCAAACAGGAGGACAAGATCACCTTGGGTTTTGGCAATATGTTGCATTATACACATGATAAGCACTTTGGGTTGATACGCATTCCATTAATGAAGAGATTGGATAAAACCAAATTGTTACATATGTTTATGTTTCCAACTTCAAGCATTTTCCTCATATTATAGGTACAATTATGAGCTCATTTTTTTCCTGTGGATGTACTGTGATTAACCATGTCTTGAGGAGCTAACAAGTTTTCTAGAAGCCAAGATATACTTCTAAGCTCTTTAGCATAGGTGACAAATACCCTCATGGTCACCATAAAAATTACAGAACATGAACTTTTCTTCCATCAGAAGCTTTTTCGATTACCTCCTACATTAACAAAGAAATAAGACAGCAAAAGCTAATGTCACAATAAGACAAGGATAACATTTCTTTCTTCTAGCAACTTAAGTCATTTTTACTATAGGTTTTTCTCAGTCACGTCCATGGTTATTTGAGGCGCAAAAGCCTCTTGGGGCTTTGAGATGCAAGGCGCTCTTGAGGCGTGAACTTTTTTAAGTGAAACGCATTCTACCTAATATAAATAAAAATATATATATAATTTTTAAGATAAGTAAGACCCACCCTACCTACATATATATATATATATATATATATATATATATATATATATATATTATTTATTTATTTATTTTGATAAGTAAGCAGGACAATCTAATAACAAAACTGGGCCAAGCCCCAAAGTATGCAGGTTGTATACAGAAAACAAACAAAAAAAGGTATTAAAAAAACAGAAACAGAACCTACCACCCAGAAAAAAAAAAGTGGGAAAACTAGAGAATACATATTAATAAGTTAACTAGAGATTACTCCCCCTCATAGATAAGGCATGCCCAAGAAGTAAGGGAGGTTATAAAGGAGTGCTTCAACCTATCTGTAGAGAAGTTGTCCATCCCACCATCGATTCTTTTATCAGGAATGGGCAGACCCTATCCAATCCTAGCAAGGAGATGAGAGTAGCCCAAAAACCCTAAATTGAGGGGCAGTGAAGCGGTAGGTGGTCTATGTTTTCCTCCTCCTCTTTGCACAGAGGGCATCTACTTGCAAGTTGAAAACCCCTTTTCTTTAGTTGATCTACAGTCAGGACCTTGCCCCACCAAACCTCCTAGGTGAACACACTCACTTTGGGGGGGGAGAGTATGAACACCTTCCAAATGCCTATAGTTGGCCATGACTATATATTGGCCTTTCTTGTCCGCTAGCCAAAAAATTTTGTCCTTCTCCCCTTGATTGATTTTTCTACTACTGATTAGGTTGATCTCCCTCTAAGTTTCATCCATCTCCCAACCATTGAAAGGTATGATAAATCTCATATTCCATCCACCTTCACCCATTGCAATCTCCCAGACTTCCACCACCTTAGCCCCTTTTGAAGCCTCTACAACATATAAAGTTGGAAATAAAACACACAACGGGTTCTCCCCACATCACTTATTTTCCCAAAATCTAATGCGTCCCCCATCACCCAACATGAGCTTGTAGTCTTGTTTCATTTGTTGAGCTTCTCTCCTAATATCCTTCCAAAAGCCCACCCCAAAACTCCTTCTTGGCTCCATTGAGAACCAGCCCCCTTCTTCTAGCCCATATTTTAGCTTTATCAAGTCCTTCCAAGGGGGATTGTTATCTATGGCCAGCCTCCGGTTCCACTTACCCAACAAGGATTTGTTCAAAATCTCTAGGTTTTGAATGCCTAGCCCTCTCCCTTTTTTACTAGTGCACATGGTTCCCCAGTTTACTAAGTGAATTTTTCTATCCAGGTTACTCCACCCCATAAGAAATCTCACTAAATTTTCTCCAATCTGGACTTTACCCCTTTAAGGATCCGAAACAGTGACATTGTGTAGATGAGCATATTAGAGAGTGTGCTCTTAATCAGGGTTAATCTTCCCCTTTTTGAGATATATTGCCTCTTCCACAAAGCTAGCTTATTTCTAAACCTTTCCTCTATCCCATCCCAGACCTGAACTGAATTACACCTCATTCTACACCCTAACTCAACAGCCAAAACTTCTAAATTCTCCACATCCCCATTAGGAAAGATTGAGCTTTTTTCCAAGTTTATTTTCAGACCGAAGATGGCTTCAAACCATAACAAGATCTAACTAAGATAGGCTAACTACTCCCTTGAGTTGCTGCAAAACACTAAGGTGTCGTCCGCAAATAGCAGGTGGGTAATCTGCATCTCTTCTCCACCCATGGTCACTAGATTAAAGCATGAAAGGTATCCCCCCGAGGCCGCCTAGTCTACAAGGGTGGAGAAAACTTCCATTCCAATGACAATCAAATATGGGGATAGGGAATTCCCTTGACTCAGTCCTCTAGTGTTGTTAAAGAAGCCTTCTGGGCTACCATTAATCATCACTAAAAAAGAAGTTATTGCAATGCATCTTTAGATCCAATTGACCCACTTAGCTCCAAACCCCATTTTTGTAAGCACCTTTTAGATTCGGTTCCAATTGATTTGATCATAGGCCTTTTCTATATCTAGCTTGCACAACACCCTTTTTTTCCTTCTTTTTAAGCATAGTATCTATTACTTCATTCACCATCAAAGAGGCATTCATGATCTACCTTCCTTTTACAAAGGCATTTTGGGCTCTATTTATCAGCCTATGTATTACCCTTTTCAGACTGTTTGCAAGGACCTTAGCTAACAACTTATAGAAACTTCCCACCATACTTATTGACCTAATATCCTTGAAGTCCTCAACTCTCTCCCTTCCCCGCGCCCCCTCCCCCCCTCTTATTTCAGTACAAGCACCATAAATGTGGTGTTAAGGTTCTTCACAAACTTTCCAGATTCAAAGAACTCCTTGAACATCCTCATTATGTCATTCTTAACTATTTCCTAACTAAATTTCCAGAAAGCAAGCATGAAATCGTCCGGACCTGGTGCTTATCCCCATTAAGGTTGCTCAAGGCTATGAACATTTCTTCAACTATGAAGGGGATTTCCAATCTTGCAGCTTCATCCTAAGTAATTCTTTGAAAAGTCAGACCATCTAGGTTTGCTCTCCAATCCCCTGTATCCGACAGCATAGTTTTGAAAGTTCCCCCTATACCTTGTTTCATCTCTGATTCCTCTAAAACCCAGACTTCATTTATCTTCATCTTGGTGATATATATATATATCACTATCTCACCCTACCTTAGTGAGGAGCACCCTATCTAATATTAATAAAGATTATATATCTCACTATATATTATTTTTAAATAAAAATTATTAAGGGGCGCAAGGTGCACTTGAGGCACGGGCCTTCTTGGGGCCTCTCGCGCCTTTGTAAAGTCCCTACGCCTCCCCTGAGGCGAGCCACCAGCAGTGGGAGTGTTGGCACATGGGTTTAAGGCGTGCCTTTCACAACTATAGTCACATCAGAGTAATATCTTTACATAAAAGTTTTTGGTTAAAAAAACACCATGTCTAGGGTATTTCTATCTCCCACATATCACTTCTTGCAGCACTGCAAGAAAAAAAATGTAAACCTATGTACAGAAGAACTAACCTGCAAAAATACTATAAATCTTTGGCAAGTGCAGCAAATTCATTGCTAATATGACTGGAGATGCCAAAATTGATACGATCAAGGCACCTGAAAGAAAGAGATTGTCAAGTGATGAGTGAATTTCAAAGTCATTGGAAAATGCCATTATAAATGGTAAATCAACTAACTTAGTTAGATGTCTCAAAGCACAGATTAGCATAGCCCAACTCTCATCTCCTTTCTATTTATGTTTCATCAGAAGCCCAATTCTTAATTGTGAGAGATATGAAACCATAAACAAAAACAACTGCACATGCTTAACAGGGAGAGAAACTGGCAGACAATCAGCACAATTAACTATAATAAGTAATATGATCCAGAACCAGAGAAGAAAATGATATAAAAGATGTCATGTGGACTAATGAAAAGGATCATAAAAAGATGAATGCACTTTATATATGTGGCTTCCTCCCTTTCCCATAAGGTATCAACCTAATATTCTTTTATTTTTTTGATAAGCAAACAAAATGTATTGAAAAATGGGGAAACCCTGAGTATACAGGAAGTATACAGCAGGCCCAAAAAAGCCCATAGGACAAAAGGCAAAAGAGAGAGCAGGGCACAAAAATCCTGTACAGCTTACCAGCCCCAAAAAACAGCCCAATAAATAAAGCCTAAGCAACCCCTAAAGTCACCAAAAAATCATTTACAGTACACAACTCAAGATCCAGATAAACTTTAGTCCAAGACCACAAAGAATAAGCAAAAGAAAGCTTTAATCCTTGAGTTGTAATTGCCTCTTCTTCAAAAACAGCTGTATTCCTTCCCCTCCATATAGTCCAAAAGAGACAAATAGGCGCAGCCATCCATATTTTCTTAAGTCTCTTCCTGATCAAAGATCCTCTCCAGCAACTTAAAAGCTCTCTAGTAGTGCAAGGCAGGTTCCACGATATTCCAAAAAGGGAAAGGAAAAAAGCCCATAAGTCTGTAACCTTCTTGCATCCAAAGGGAGAGCTTTGGATGTCTGCCCCTTTTTTGAAGTTAATCCAACATCAAAAAAATTTCCCACCAAACTTCCCAAGCAAAAATTCAAACTATAGAGGGAACACAAGGGTTCCAAATCATAAATCTAGGGAAGGAAACCTCCCCCTACCCTCCAAAGCTCCATAAAGTAATTCATCGGTAAAACAACCCTCCTTGGATAACTTCCAAACTATTTTATCCTTCTCACCAAAGAGGGCCCTCTTGTCCTATGTGGTAGATAAAAAACTGCACACCTCTTCCATCTCCCAATCATTAAAGGGTCTTATAAACCCCAGGTTTCCATCCCCCTAACTTCCCATATTGGCTCCAAAAATCTACAACCCATCCCCTTTAAAGGGGGTCATACTGTACAAAGAAGGGAAAGTGGAATACAAAGAAGCTAAACCACACCAACAATCTTCCCAAAAAAGGACCATTTTATCATCTCCAATAGCAAAAACATTGTGGGCTAAGAGCAAACTTGCTTCCATCCTTATGTCCTTCCATAACCCAACCCCATAAGAAGCCTTACTAACCCGAGTATACCAAGCTCCCTCTTCTACCCCATATTTAATGATTATCACTGTCTTCCAAAGGGGTTTATCCTTTTCTTCTTTTTTTTATCAGAAACGAAAAATAATATATTAAAAAGAATATAAAAGGACAATGAAAGGAAGAGATTTCCTTTCTACAATATAAGAACTTTCAAATCCAAAGCTAAAGTGAAGAATTACAAACTACAACCCAATCTAGCTGTAAAACTGAAAAAGGAACCCCTCGAAAGGCCTTGGTACATGTAATCAGAATTAATTGAAGGAAAATTGTGTATTCCATTGATAACAAATAACCTATTTACATACAAGACAATCCCTAAACCAAATAGGAAAGAAAATGAAGTCTCCTAACTCTGACTTCCTTTTTATTAATTTAATTATGCAATCACATAGCCCCCTTTTAAAGTTGGAGCATAGATGTTGATCATACCCAACTTGTTACAAAGATAACTGACTCGATCCGCTCAAGGTTTTGTGAAGATATCTCTCTAATTGTTCTTCGGTCTTTATATCACATGAAGATCAACTCAGTACATATTCTCATGGACAAAATGACAATCTATGTCACCCGATATGTTTGGTCACGTCATGAAATCACCGGGTTAGATGCTATATGCATGTGACTTAGTTATGTGCTGAAAACCGTTGATGCTTAAAGTTTCGATGCCCACTTCCATCGATAGCCCAGCCCATTATCCACATGATCTACTTTATCACAGAACTATGTCATGGTTATACTCGACTCCGTAGACCCACTTAGGAACCAACGGCACTGTTTCTTTGCTTTCTTCCATAAGATCAGATTTTCCTCCAAAAAAGACACAATATCCGGAGGTGGATCTCCTATCCTCCTTAGATCCTGCCAAATCTTAGATGCAGCGATCAATTCTAGCTGTACATGCTTTTTATACAATATTCCCGATCAACTTCTTTCAAATAGCATAGGATATGTTATTACCGATGACTACTGTGGGAGATGACATATCTCCGACTTCAAAAACACTGCCCGAATAAGAAATATCGGCGATTCTTGCCGAATAATTCAATTTCAATAGGTCTGTATCTCAGGTTCTTCAAATAGGTCTCCTTCCTTAGTTATTTGCACATTAGGAGTCATAGGAGTACTACACGGTTTGGCACTTAATTTCCCTGTATCAGATAAAAAATCGAGCACATATTTACGTTGAGATAACAGAATTCCCTACTTACTTCTCATAACTTCAACACCCAAAAAATACTTCAACATTCCTAAATCCTTTGTGTGAAACTAACTGTAAATAAAGGATTTAAGAGATGATATACCTTTGGAATCACTCCCAGTGGTGACAATATCATCCACATACACTACCAGTAGAATAATACCAGAACTGGAATTCTTATAGAAGATGAAGTGGTCAGATATACTCTTCTGCATGTCAAATGTCTCAACTGTCTGACTAAATTTTCCAAACCAAACATAGGGACTTTGTTTCAAACCATACAAAGATTTTCGAAGACGACACACCTTCCATATCTGCCACTTTGAAACGACAATACGAGAGGTTCTTCAATATGCAAAAAACTCTTCTGAATATCTCCATGTAGAAAGGCGTTAATATCAATTGATGCAAAAAGTCCCAATCATAAAACAGCAGAGAAATAATCGGATGAGCGGTCTTGACAGCTGAAAAAGTATCGGAGATAATCAACGTCATAAGTCTAAGCACCAGCCCATAAATGAAGCGGTCTTGATCATGATGGATATCGAGTTAAACTTTATGGCAAACACCCAACAACAACTAATATCCTTCTTTCCAATAGGTAAATGCACCAAGTCTCATGTACCATTGTCATCTAAAACTTGCATTTCATCCACCATAGCACTATGCCAACCAAGGGGTGAGATAAAGTCTCACAGACAGTGTTAGGAAGAGAGATAGAGTCAAGAGATGCAATAAAGGAACAAGAGGAAAATGACAAATGGTTATAGGAAACAAACAAAGAGATTGGATGAGCACACAGACGTTTACCTTTACGGAGAGCAATCGGAAGATCATCATTTTGAATTGGACCTGATGATAAAAGCGGTCGGTGTTAATTAGAAATTTGGAGGGTTACGGCGCCAGTGTATACGAGTAATCTGAAGGTTTAATAGAGCCGGAGGCGAAGTAGGATCGGTGGGTAGGTGGAGCAATTGAGGAAATAGTGTGTACTAATAGTCATGCCTCCCACACGATGATAATAGGAGAAGAAAGGGAAAGCGGGGGTGGTCACCAGAAGATATAACGTCGGTAAACACAAAGTAGCGATCGAAGGAGGTGGAATGATAACACTACTACCCTTTTTGAACACAAAGAATAATATCCGCAAGATACACTTTAAGGAGTCGGATCAAGTTTGGGAACGAGGACGAACATCTCTCAAGATAAAGCATGTGCATCGGAAATACCTTGAGATCAATCGAGGAACAATTATTTGGAAACAAGCGGTGGTAGGAGTAGTGATTTAGAGCGATGATGGCATCTATTAGTCAAAAACATGGGAGTAGAGGCTACGTGATCAAGGTGTTTGGGGACATATGAAACAAAGAGCTGATTCTCAGAGAAGATGTCTATTCTTTCTCTCGGCTACTAATTACGAGAGGGGATGTATCAACACAAAGTGCGATGGAGAATACACAACATGAAAAGGACTCCCAAAGAAAGTGTTTGGGGACATGCATATGGAACAAAAAGAGCCCAATTCTCAAGAAGATGTCTATTCTTTCTCTCAACTACCCGGTCTACGAGAGGATGTATCCAACAGGGAGTCGATGGAGAATCCTACTGTTTATGAGAAGGGTGAAGGGTTGAAAAATATTCCTTAGGCGTTATCACTCCTCCAATGTTTGAGCAAAACACATGTTGAGTTTGAATTTTAGCCGCAAAGCCCAAAATAGAAAAACTGAGCGACTTTCATTAGTTAAAGCAGTAGCCTTGAGAGAAATTGTCGACAAAGTAGAGAGAAATGGGTACAATTGGGAGATATAATTGGACAAGGAACCCCAAACATCGGAATAAACTAACTGAAGTAGTGAGCTTCGTTTGTGACTCACAGGAACTCAAATGCACCACGATGAAGTTTATCATATTGACCACGACTCACGGTTCGATGAGGATAGACTAGAAAGCGGGATAGCTTCTTGACAAAAGAGAGGATGTAGGGGCGACAAGGTATGATTATTTGGGATATGACTCAGGAACAAAGCAACATACTTTGGCACCTCTGTTTTAAGAATGTAGAGACCCCCAGACTCATGTCCTCGACCAATAATCCGCTTCATGGAAAAATATTGAATCAAACGATGATCAGAAAAGAATGAGATACTGCAATTAAGTATACGAGTGAGTTTATAAATTAAATTAAATTAAAAGATAATTGTGGTACACTCGTAACAAAAGTCAAAGTGATTAAAGGAATCGGAATGGTTATGCCGACCGAGCGTGAAGATGTTGACCGTACGCAAGGGTAACAATAGATATAGAAGGGTAAGACTAGAATATAGTAAATAAATTGGAATTACCTGTCATGTGGTCGATAGCTATAGAGTCAATGACCCATGTGAAGGAAGATGAAAGAAAACATGTGTTGGTTTTACCTGATTTGGCGAGTGTAGTGATGGAAGTAGATGATGCAAACCTAAGTGATTTTTGATAATAAACAAACTGAAATCTTTGATTTTTATTCTGCAATTTCCTACAATTCCGATGTACATGTCCTGGATTATGGCAATAATGACATACAACTCCTCCTGAGGGTTTCTTGTTAGTCATAGAAGCATATCTAACACGAACAAGCCTCTAAAAATCCGAAAAATACTAGAAAAATAGAATCTTGCAAGGAAAATGACCACCTTTCCACGAAAAACACTACACTAGAAAAAACTTGGCCTTACAATCCACAAAACACCTCTAGATCTCGAAGAAATCAAGGAAGACTAGCAAAAAACCCCAGAAAAGAAGGTTGTCAAACATAAAAGTGTTTGAAAAGCAACATTGCAAGGCTGGAATAAGTGGGAGTAGTGGAATATGGAAGCACATCGGCGGCCGAGCGAAACCCGAGGTGAAATTGGTGGTAGAGGCCACCGCAGCTTCTCTTGCACCACCACCTGTTGTCCATGCGCGAGGCCTTGTGGTTAAGTCGGGAGAGGCAGCGCATGGAGGCGCATGGTGAAACTGATGGTGCCAAGGTTTCTTCCAAGGGGTAGATCAGGGGACAGCGCACCTGATGGTGGGGTCGTCAACCGGAGATAAGGTGGTCGCTGGAAAAGTTCATCGGAAAATTTTTCCAGCTATGGCGAGGTGTTCTAATGGCTGTGGAAGGTTTCAAAGCTTTCTTTGATGAAGGTGGGGTGGCCGGAAAAGGAAACACTACGAGACCCTTCCCCGAATCTTTCATTGCTCTGATACCATGTAATCAGAATTAATTAAAGGAAAATTGTGTATTCCATTGATAACAAATAACCTATTTATATCTGAGACAATCCACTGAGCAGGTATGAAAGAATGTAGGTTTTCTGCTGTGATCTCTGAGTTTCCTTTTCCTGACTAGTTTCTAATTCTACAAGCCACTACAGCCAAATACATGAACCCACAAAGATGAATAAAAGCAAAATAGACCCCACACCTCCCCTTCAACTCTCTCTTGGTTTTAAACAATTTTCTTATTTCTCTCTTGCCAAACAAACCATACCAAAGAGAGACATGCAATCTTCCATAAAGTTTTGCCTCCAGAGAAATTTTCAAATCCTCTAAAAGCAATGATAAACAAATCTTCTATGCTCCAGGAGAAACCAGCTATTCTTGATGAGTTGAAGAGCTTGTTCCCTGACCACACGTGGTAGATGATGAAGAAAAAGGTGATCAATGGACTCTCCATCTCCTCTGTAAAGGATACACCACTGGGGATTGAGGGCTCTATAAGGTCATCTCAACTGTAGCCAAATCATTGGTGTTTACCTTCCTATGAACTACCAACCAAGCAAAGGCCTTAACCTTTGAGAGGGAGCTTTTAGACTAATCTCTGAATTTATTTAGGTGAAACAAAAGGGGAGTAGGAGACATAGATAAAGCCAAGAAAAAAGATTTGATAGTAAACACACCTGTGGATGACAAAGACCAATCTCTTGAATATGCTATAAAAGGGGATGATGCACAGAACCAAGAGTAAGCAAAAGCCTTTGGAAGTGTTCAATTTCCATATCTGTAATATTACGTCAAAAATTTAGGTTCAAGGTGAAAGGAGGTGAAGAGCCAAGAACCACTAAAAGACTTCTCGAAGGAATGACCCTATAGAGATCTGAGTATTGTGCACAAAGTGGTTGATCACCGATATAATCTTGAGGCGTCTAATTTCTCCCGTTCCCCACCATAAGACGAGGCATGATGGATGGGCCAAATGAAAATTTTAATTTATAGCTTTCGAGGACATCACATGAGACCATCTAACCACCATATTAGCATCCTTCCCGTTTGGATGTGTCCCATAAATCTGCCCGACTATAACCTATGCGAAGTTCACTAATTTCTCGAGAGCCTCCAGAGCCATTTTCCCGATAAGTGCGAGGGTTTCCTCGAGTATACCTTCCCGAAACCTGGACCTCCTTGCTCCTTTGCTCTACCTGACCTCAAACTTAAAGATGATCCTTCTTACCTACCCCTGTTCCTGACCAAAGGAAGTTTCTTTGCAACTTCTCAAGTCTTTTAACTCATAAGCACAGAATCCTAGAAGGATAAAAAATAAACTAGGCTGTGAGATGAACGGGACTAAAAAGTAATTCTCCCCCAGTGACAAAAAGGCCTTTTCCGGCCGTCTAACCTTCGCCACTTTTCAAGCCAGCGGATCCACAGCAGCTATCGAGTTTGGATTCCCACACAAAAATGAAACCAGTGGACTGATAGCCACTCAAGTCTCCTTGACAATCGGAATTGAAGCCAACCCTAGAGACCATCTCTGGTTGTATTGATATAATGGAACTTTTCTACGAGTTTATTTTACGTCACGACACTGCAAAAACTAGAACAATGATCTTGAGATTCTATTAATGTTCTAGCGAGGCCTTAGAAAAGAAAATTGTGTCATCCATGACTATGAAATAGACAATTTAGTGCATATCTTCGACTAAAATCTCGATCAAACCCTCTCTTACGCACAAATCAATCTACTTAGAGCGTCGACCAGCGTGAAAGGAAAGGGAGAAAGGGGGTCTCAGCGTCTCGATCCTCGAATGCTTTAATCATCATAGCCTTCCATTCCCTGAGTTGCAAAACTTATGAAGGATAACAACCTCTCATCAAGACCTCCATTTTGGGTTAAAACCCTTCCTTTCTAAGACATGCTCCAGAAAGCCCTAATCCACATGATCATACGCTTTTTTCAAAATCGAGTTTAAAAACAATTTCTTCCTCCTCGGATCTCGTCTTTTCATCTACCACTTCATTGGCTATTATAACCGCATCCAAAATTTGTCTCCCTTCAACAGAAGCCCCTTGAGAGCTAGAAATCGTTTCATGGATAACTTTGCGCAACCTCCTTGATAAAACCTTAGCTATTATCATATAAAGACTTGTAACCAAGCTAATATGTCTAAAATCCGAAAACTTGTGAGATTGACTCTTCTTTGGAACAAGTGCTATGAAAGTGACATTAGTGCTTTGATTTATCATCCCAGAGCTATGGAACTCTTGAAAGACCTTCATTAGATCCTCTTTGATTACATCCCAACACTCTTGATACAATGCCATTGTAAAACCATCATGACCTAGGGCCTTGTCCCTATTCAATTCAACACTCTGTGCAAAAATAGGGGACCAATCTAATTTTTCTAGCTTCCAAGAATTTCTTTCAGTTTTAGTGTAAAGCCTTCTAAAATATTTGAGTCTCTCTTGTAAAAATGTCATCCTTACCACATAGATTCTCTCCTCTTGAGTCACGAACTTAGTAATTTCTTTTTCCTCCCAACATTTGCCACTCTGAAAGAACTTAAATTGCTTATCCCTTTTCTTTGATCCATTTAATCTAGAACTTTGTCTCAGTATTACTTCTTCCTTTAACAAAACATCCCTAGCTCTCTTTCTTTCTCAAACTCCTCGAAAGCAGATCTGAGTTAGACTCCACTTCTTGTTCTAACAAATCAATTCTTTAAATTGAAAATGGCAATTTCCTTTCCTTGAGTCTCCAAAAACTTCTGCCTTATTCCCGATTTTGCCTTGGACTTCTAAATTTTATTTCCTCATAAACTTATGCCCTTCCCACCCCTCCTCTTGGCCCCCTTGCCACCATGTAGAAAAACACTTCCTAAACTCTAAATGAAGCAACCACATATTTTCAAATCTGAATGGTGTTGGTCCCCAATTAAAAGGATTAGTATCCAAAGGGGTTTCTCTTCAACAGCAAATCTCCAATTCCACTTACAGAGAAGCGCCTTGTTTAGCAAAGAAAGCTTTTTAATACCCAAACCACCATTCACTTTAGCCATGCAAACTATCTTCCACTCTACTTGGTGAGTTTTCTTATCTAAAGCGCCCCACCCCCCATCCCTCATAGGAAGTACCTTTGGATTCTCTCCAACCTCTTCTTCACTACATTAGGCATGCGGAACAAAGACATAAAATAAATTGCTATACTAGACAGTGAACTTCTAATAAGAGTAAGCCTCCCCACTCTAGATAAGTAATTCCTTTTCCAAAGAGTTAGACATTTACGATACCTCTCTTCAACACTATCCCATGCTGCCACTGATTTATGAGCTGCCCCAAGAGGAAGTCCTAAGTAAGAGATAGGTAGGGACCCTACCTTACAGCCTAACTCCAAGACCAAATCTTCAACCTCCCCATTGGTGGCAAAGCACTTTTTTCTAGGTTACTCCTTAAACAAGAGATAGCGTCAAACCCTCCAACTTAGGAAAACCATCTCATCTCTCGAATCTTTGCAAAAAAAAATGAGTGTCATCAACAAAAAGCAAGTGTGAAACTGTATCTTCCTCTCTATCCTTGATTTTAAGCCTATGACCCGACAAGATACCCCGCATGACGGCCTTATCTATTAGTCTAGAAAGCGCCTCCATCCCAATTACAAACAGAAAAGGGGATAAAGGATCCCCTTGCCCCAAGCCTCTGGAGCTCCTAAAAAAACCTACTGGACTTCCATTCAATAAGATCGAGAAAGACGCTGAAGAAATGCACCATTTCCTCACTTTCTCATAATACATAAACCTAAACTCCTCTTTCATTTTCAAAATACCTATATTGATCTCATGTTATTTTTTATAGGTTCAAGGTAAAAAAAAATAAGGTAGAATCTGATGGATTGAGTATTAGAGAATAATTGATGATATAGCAATGAACATATAGTTTCTTTTAACGGTAAACTAAGATCCACATATTGATCTCATATTATCAAATTTTAACTTATCCAAGATCATCCCTTGTGTGAGCCTTGAACAATTCATCTCCACCCCTTCTTATCCTAGTTCCTATAACACTATAACCATCAGTTTACTGCCTTAAAACACCAACCCCCTTCAATTTCCCTACATTTAGCATTCATAATTTGTCCCCAAAAAACCTCCATTTTTGGAGCCAAGCACAAGATACACTTGCACATTAGGGCCTTGTTAAGCCATGTTTAACTTTTAGGCATCCTTTGGCCCGGTTCAATAGATGAGGATTTCTCACTAAACTTTCGCCTCCCTAAAGAAAGTCTGGCTGAATTTGCTCCAACCTGAACCCCAGCATCCTCAACATCCAAAACAAAGACATAAGGTAGACTAGTAACTAATAAACTAGATAGAGCATTCCTAACTAGTGTTTTTTTTTTTTATGGGTAAAGAGAGATATATTAAAAACCCAACAAAGAGAGCCAAAAAGGATCCCAGTCGTACACAGGGGGTATACAAAGGGAGCCAAGAGGCCTATACAAAAAAGCATTCCTAACCAATGTTAGTCTCCCCCTTTGGGAAATATGTTATCATTTCCACATTGTCTATCTTTTATGGAACCTCTCTTCCACTTCATCCCCAAGAATCCAAAGAATTATGTAGGGCACTTAAAGGAAGGCCCAAATAAGAGGTCGGGGACACACCTATTCTATAACCTAACATAAAAGCTAACTCCAAGTTCTCCACCCTTCCAACCAAACTGAGCTCACTCTAGCTTAGGTTAATTTTTGTTATAGCATATATCTACTTTACATATAGAGTTGTAACCTATTACGAAACTTGCCTTATAGAGTTGTAATCTATTAGGAAACTTGGCTTATAGAGTTCTAATCTATTAGAAATGTTAGATTGGCTTTTGTATATATATATATTTATAATGGATCAATGAAAAATGCAAAGAATTTATTCCTCCAATTCTCTTGTCTTTCTTCCTACATGGTATCATAGCATAAAGAGATTAGGGTTAGGGTTTAGTCGTCTAATCAATTTTGGCAACCCATTAGGTGGTTGAAGTCTATTCCGATCACGTCAATCTAACCACGGAGTTCTCTAGAAGCAGTCGTCAACGTCGGATCGGTCAGATTCTCTCATCGCTAGCGATTTTTACTAACAAACTTTTGGTGATGACCATCGATTAGGCCGTGACGGCTCGACAAGTGCGTCGAGAGGTCCTCGTTTCCATCGAGCCCGACCACACTCTTTCTGGCCAGCCACGCGCCACTTTTTCTTCTCGATTGCGACCTTGGTAGCATTGGGTGCCTGTAGACTACGCGTGGATCTCTATTTCAACAAGCGCCTCCTACCCCGGACTCGCCACACACCGACGAGCCTCTTTGGTAGTCCCATCCATTTTCAACACTGGAAAGTTGCTCCTTTGCCTCTTTTTCTCTCCGGCAACCCTAGTTTTCTAGGGTTTCTTCCCTTTTTCCTTGATTTCTTCGAGATTCAAGGGCATGAAGAGGTAATTTATGGTTTGTGGGCCACATTTTGTTCGGGGGTGGTATTTTTTTTTTTGTGGAAAAGTTATCATTTTCCTTGCAAGATTCTCTTTTTCTGGTATTTTTCGAATTTTCTGAGACTTGTTCGAGTTAGATCTACTTCTATGACTAACAAGACACCCTCAGGAGGGGTTTTGTCGTTATTGCCATAATCAGGTTGTATGCGCGGAGAATTGTAGAAAATTGTAGAATAAAATCAAAGATTTCGTTATGTTCTATCATCAAAATCAGCAAGTCTTTGCATCCTACTTCTATCACTACACTGGTAGTCGGGTAAACCGACACATGTTTTATTTCCTCTTCCCTCCCTTAGGTGGAATTAACTGCAGACCACACAAACCACATAACGGTAATTCAGGATTTATTTACTACATTTCAACCCCCACCCTTGCCTCTCTTTGTTACCACTTGCGAGTTAGTTTCCACATCTTGTGTCCTTGGGTCAGGGACAATTCATCCTACCCCTTTAATCACTTTGACCTCTGTTCTAAGTTTACCGCAATTCTCTTTTAATTTAATTTCTATGAGTAAACTCACTAGTATGCTTAATTGCTATGTTGCATTTTTTCCTGATTATTGTCTAATTCAAGATCTTTCGACGAAGCGAGTTATTGGTAGAAAACCTTGATGCAAGGGTCTCATCCTTGAAAGCAGAGGTGCAGCGCATGTTGCGCGTTACAAGTTGTTACCACATTCGAATTACATTATCGCTTGAATCATCCTTCTCTCCCTTTGTTGAAGAAGTTATATCCTCAGTTTTCTAACCTATCCTCATTGAACTATGAGGCATGTCAATATGCTAAGCGTCATCGTGTGCATTTGAGTCCTAGAGTCAATAAACGAGCTTCCGCTCTTTTTGAGTTAGCTCATTACGATGTTTAGGGTCCTTGTCCAATTTTGTCTCCTACTGAGTTTAGATATTTCGTTACCTTTGTGGATGATTTCTCTCGTGTCACTTGGCTTTATCCATGGACAAAATATCTAATATGTCAGCCAATATATCGGAGGTAATCGACACGATATTGGCAACCGAAAGTCAGTTGTCGAAAAAATCATCAAAAAATCGAAAAAATCGCCAATATTTCGACAATATATCGGAAAAAAATCGAGATATCGACGAAATATCGGGCGTATTCAACACACGCGCGTAAAAGAGAAAGGCAACAAAAAAATCGGCAAAATATCGTCGATTTATCGCCAATATCGTCAATTTATTGCCTATTAATTACGATTTTTTGCTGATTTTTTTTGAAAAAAAATAGTCAAATCAATGCCCTTATATTTTGCTTTAAATTTTGTCTTAAATTTTGCCTTAAATATTGCATTAAATTTTGCCTCGGATTAACAATCCTCATATATTGCTTTAAATTTTGCATTAAATTTTTCCTCAAACTAACAATCCTCATATATTTTTTTATCTTGAACTTTAATAATATCTTAAAAATATATTTTAATATATGGATTATCATTATATTTTCTTCTATTTTTATATTATCAGTAATTATCTATAAAATATGAATATTAAAATAAAACGTTAATTATATCCTAAATATATATTTTAATATGCACGTATCACAAATTATTATATATTATTGAAAGCATTTTAATTGACTAAATTGTGATTTTAGTATTAAATCTCTATTATCTATCTTAAAAATTATTATATTCTTTAGTATTTTATGTTTATCCATTTACATTTGAACTGTTTTTGTATATTATTGAAATATAAAAAATAAGATTTTTTTTTTTAAGTTGCTTAAATATATAATAATAATAATAATAAGATTATGTTATTTCATATGTTAAAATTAATTTAATAAAATAAATTATCAATATATTTTTTTAAAATTTAATTACTTAAGTAAATTTTGCATATTTATATTTATCTTTTTCATGTGATCAAATTTATCCAAATAACCAAGGTTATTATATATATATAACAAAATCAATTATTTATTGTATTTATATGTTTAAAAATCAGTATTAATATATAATTATATCCATAAAATAATGTTAATATGCCTTCTTACTTATTTTATCAAATTTTAAACTTTTTAAATCATTTTTAATGATTTTTTAAATAATTTATATTTATCGATGTTATGCAAAAATATCGCATGAATATTTATAGAAATATTAGCGATATTTTAGATATATTCGTAAAATCGATTAAGATATATCGAAGTGTTTCACGAATGTTTTGATCGTTGGCTTTGCTCCCATTAGAAAATCGTTCGAGCTTTTTAATTTTAGTGTCTTTTGTCTTTGAAATTCAAACACAAATTCATGTCTTCTTCACGTCTTTGCTAAGTGATAATGCGAGGAATATTTGTCAAAACCTTCGATTTGTTATAACATGGATTCTATCATACCTCATTGTGTTGATACCTACGGAATGGGGTGGCGAGAAAAATAATAGACATCTTCTTGAAATGCCAGGCCTTTACTTCCAAATGAATGTCATGGCTTGTTTTGGACGGCAAATCTCCTGACTGTTTTTTTTATTAAAGGGATGCCCTCATCGGTTCTTAATTGGGCTACTCCTTACCACCAGTTGTTTCCAAATAAACTGTTGTTCCCTATTGATCCCAAGGTATTTGGATGCAAATGCTTTGTTCGAGGATGTTCATCCTCAAGTTTCTAAACTTAATCCAAAGTCCTTAAAGTGTATTTTTGTGGAATATTCTCATGTTCAAAAAGGGTATAGGTGTTATTGTCCCACTCTTCAACGTTACTTTGTGTCTACTAATGTTGCATTCATTGAGACTACCCCATTTTCCCTTCCATCAACCGTTACGAGTCCGAGGGAGGATGATGATTTATTGGTTTATTATGTTTCCTTATCGGTTCCTGCTCCAGCTCCCATTCCTATTAAACCTCCCATTACTCAAGTGTACTCTCGACGCCAAAACCCCCCAGTCTCGAGTCCAACACCAGCTACTTCGACATTAGATCCAGTCTCCAGTAATGATCTTCCCCTTGCTCTTCGTAAAGGTAAACTTCTGTGTGTTCACTCAATTTCCTCGTTTTGTTCTTATAACCATTTGTCATCACATTCATGTTCTTTTATTGCATTCCTGGTTTCTATATCTCTTCCTAACACTGTCCGTGAGGATTTATCTCACCCTGGTTGGTGTAATGCTATGGTGGAAGAAATGCAAGCTTTAGAACACAATGGTACTTGGAACTTGGTACAGTTACCTGCTAGGAAGAAAGTAATTGGATGCCGCTGAGTTTTTGTAGTTAAAGTTAATCATGATGGTTCAATTGTTCGATTAAAAGCACGACTTGTGGCTAAGGGGTACGCTCAACCTATGTCTTGGACTATTCTGACACTTTTTCCCCTGTTACTAAGATGACATTTGTTCAGCTTTTTATTTCCCTGGCTGCTACTAATAATTGGGATCCCCACCAGCTTGATATTAAGAATGCTCTTGGCCGTGAGCACTTAGGAGGAGGTGTATATGGAGCAACCTCCAAGGTTTGTTGCTCAGGGGGAGATAGGGAAAGTTTGTCATCTTTAGAAGTCTTTATATGGTTTGAAACAGAGTCCCCGTGCGTGGTTTGGTAAATTTAGCTAAGCCGTCGAGGAATTTAGCATGTAAAAGAATAAATTTAACCACTCCGTCTTCTACAAGAACTCTAATTGAGGTATCATTCTATTGCTAGTGTATGTGGAAGATATTGTTATCACTGGGAATTATTTCTAAAGGCATACAAATCTCTTATATCCTTTCTTGGTGGTTCATATAAAGGACTTAGGGATGCTAAGATACTTCTTAGGCATTGAAGTTATGTGAAATGAGCCATGGAATACTTCTTATCTCTGAAATAAAATATGTGTTTGATAATTATACGAGACTAGAAAGTTGGGGTAAGCCATGCGGGTTCCCTATAGTTCAAGCGTACACTTACTAATTGAGAGGCGAAACATTTGAAGATCCTAAGAGATATAGAAGACTAGTTGAGAAGTTGAATTACCTTACGATTAACTCAGTGCGATATTTCCCTCGGTCGGTGTTGTAGACCGATACATTTCGCTCGATAGTCAACCAACCTTGACTATTGAATAGATTCTATGTTACTTAGAAAGACCTCGGGACGTGGTGTTTATCGATAATCATGGGCATTAAAATTAAGTCTTTTCGATAGGGTGGGCGGAATCTAAGGAGGACATGAGGTCCACTTCGGGGTACTGTGTGTTTGTTGGAGGGAATCACATTCGTGAAGAGTAAGCTTGATGTTGTCTGCTTGTTCTAGTGCAATCCCCGAATATAGAGCAATGGAGCACGTTACGTGTGTGAGATCGTGTGGTTTAAATCAGCTCTTGATGGAAGTCGGCGTGAGGCAGCCCGTCGACAAAACTACGGTGTAACAGCTAGGGATTCTTGGATTCGTATGCTGATCACAGCATTCCATGAACGAACTAAGCATATTGAGATAGATTGTCATTTCATTCGTAAGAAAATACAATTCGGCTTGATTTCTACACGATATGTGAGGCTTGAAACGGTGGGTGATATCTTCCACAAATGCCCAAAGTGGGGACCGGGTTAGTTATCTATGTAACAAGTTGGGCGTGATTAAATATCTATGCTCCAACTTGAGGGAGACTATTATAGCATATATCTACTTTACATATAGAGTTGTAACATATTAAAAAACTTGTCTTATAAAATTGTAATTTATTAGGAAGGTTAGATTGGCTTTAAAATTAGTAGTAGTAGTATATATATATATATATATATATATATATAAATTTTTAATTGATAAACTACAAATATAGATCAAGAGTATATAGGAGTATCTGAGTAGCTGAAAAAACGTGAAAATTTAAAGTGAAAAAACAAAAACAAAAACTTACCATCCCTTAAGAATGAGTCGGAAGAGAGTGGGAAATGCAACAATTTAAGAGATCTAACCAGCGAGATAGACATAAGCTGAAAAAGAGAGAGTTACAAAAGGAAGACTTTACTTTCTATCCCAAGAAAGAGCCACATCCTCAAAAAATAGTCTTGTTCCTCTCTTTCAAATAACCCACTGACCCAAACCTGTCGGGGACTGACCTCAAAGCATTTGTATGTATATATATATATATATATATATATATCCACACATGTAACAAATCGCGGGCTGTGAGCAATAGTGCCTCTGAAACACACGAAGTTTCATCGAAGAGACAATATAAATGAAAAGCCACGAAGGCTATCTAGTTATACCATTTCCTTGAGGCTGGCGCAAAAAACCCTCATAACCTCTCGAGGAGGCTGACTAAGCACCTCCGCAATTTAACCTGAGCAAGTGCGAAGGGTGCTTAATCCCCGGAGGCCTCTAAAAAAACCCTACGACGGGGTACCCGTACCGCGATAAAAAGAATGTTAATGAAGAAATGCACTACGTAATCCAAATGACTTACCTCTAGACTTTAAGACATAAGCAAAAAGGCTCAACTAACGTGGACATAAACCATCCCAATATCAAGTTTACAGCCTGACCCTAAATATTTACATTTTTAAATCAATTGCCTCATTACTATACTTTTAAAGCGAAATTTTCTTTCCACTCCATAAAGGCATTTTAGACCAGACCATTAGATTCAGCGTCTTCTTGCTTCTTGACACCTTAGCTAGAAACTTAAAAGGCTACCAGACGATAGGCTGGAATCTTTTAAGGTCTTCAACCTCTCATATCTTTGGCACCAAAACCAACAATGTTGCATGGAGGCTCTTTGTGAATGTCCCCTAGTGAAATTCCTTGAAAAGTTTCATCACCTCATCCTCGACAAAGTCTCCACAAACTACTAAAAAAGCCATCAAGAAATTGTTAGCTTCGGAGCTTTATCCTGGTTTAAATCTGACAAAGCTTCCAACATCTCTTCCTCTAACAAAAACTCCTCTAACTTTGTTCCATCAAGACTATATGAAGCATTGAAGTTCATATCCGTGATATTGGGAAGTCACTCCCTTGGTTTTGATAAGAGAGTTTGGAAAACCAGCACAATCCCCACCTTATTCTTAGCCTTATCTATTAATTATTTTGACCTCTGCCAAGGTACTCCTCTTTCTATGTGTGCTTGCCATTTTGTGAAATAAAGTGGTACTTCTATCACCCTCCTTTAACCATACCTCCCTAGACTTTTGCCTTCAACTTGTTCCCTCCATAAGAGCCCATTTACAATATTCTTCCCTTAATTCCTACCTAGGAATCACCTCTTTTATAGTATTTTAGAATTAGAAACTAGTTGAGAAAAGGAAACATGTATTCATGTAGAGTTAGGAAACCTCATAGTCTTTCCAATTTGATTTAGAGATTGTCTTGTATATAAATAAGTTATTTGTGATCAATGAAAAAACACAATTTTTTCTTCAATTAACTCTGATTACCTGGTTTCAGAGCTTAAGGTTAAGTTTAACCATCTAATCGATTTTGGCACCATTAGGTGGTGAGATCCTGATCTTACCACGAGATTCTCTAGAAGCGGAGTTGGATCGTGATTCTCTCATTCTTGAAGTTTTTCCATCGAACTTTCAAAATGTCCAGTAGGCAGCCAACTCGAGAGGGTGTGTCGGGAGGTCCCTCTCCCGTCGAATGACCATGCTCCATTAAGATGACCATCTTTTGAGCCTGAGGCGGCATTAAAGGGAACGTGGATCATTGTTTCGACACGAGGCTCCTACCTTGGACTCGCCACACGCCGACGAGCCTCTCTAAACTACTCCCATCCCTTGCCATCGCCGAAAAGTTGCTCTTTTGCCTATTTTTCTCTCGAAGTCGACCCCTAATTTTCTAGAGTTCTTCCACTTTCCCCAGTTTCTTCAAGATTCAGGGGCATGAAGAGGTGATTTATGGTTTTTGGGCCACATTCCATTCAGGGGTGGTGTTTTTTTGTGCAAAAGTTGTCGTTTTCCTTGCAAGATCCTCTTTTTCTAGTATTTTTAGAATTTTCAGAGGCTTGTTCGAGTTAGATCTACTTCTATGACTAACAAGACACCTTCAGGAAGGGTTGTGTCATTATTGCCATAATCGAGACATGTAAAGCGGAGTGTAGGGAAGCGTGAAAATAAAATCGAAGATTTCAATATCTGTTTCATTATCGGAAATCACTTAAGTCTACATCTGGATTCACATCCTTTACCTGGTGAGTCATGTAAAACCAACACATGTTTTATTTCCTCTTCCTCCACTTAGGTCATTGACTCTAGAGTCATTGATCACATGACAGGTAATTTCAGTTTATTTACTATGTTTTATTCACACCTTTCTACCTCAACTGTTACCCTTACAGATGGGTCGACACCTTATGTCCTTGGGTCAAGAACAAATCATCCGACTTCACCAATCACTTTGACCTCTGTTATGAGTTTACCCCAATTCTCTCTTAATTTAATTTTTGTGAGTAAACTCACTCGTACACTTAATTGTAGTGTCTCATTTTCCTAATTATTGTTTGATACAAGATCTTTTGACGAAACGGATTATTGGTAGGGACGAATCCCAGGGGTCTCTACCACATCCTTGGCTCAAAGATGCGAAGTTTGTTGCTTGTCACGGGTTGTTACCTCGTTCGATTTACAGCGTCGCTGGTCGTCCTTCTCTCTGTTGTAGAAGTTATATCCTCAGTTTTCTAGTCTATCCTCATTGAACTGTGAGTCTATGCTAAGCTTCATCATGTGCATTTGAGTCCTAGAGTCAATAAACGAGCTTCCCTTCCTTTTGAGTTAGTTTATTCCGATATTTGGGGTCTTTGTCTAGTTATGTCTCCCACTGGTTTTAAGTATTTCGTTACTTTTATTGACGATTTCTCTCGCGTCACTAGGCTTTATCTAATGAAAAGTCGTTCTGGGCTTTTTTCTCATTTTAGTGCCTTTTGTGATAAAATTCAAAACTCATTTCATGTCCACTGTTGAGCATTAAGGAGTGATGCGGCAGGTGTGTTGAAACTTTTCAATCCTTCATGTTACAACATGGGATTCTCCATCATACCTCTTATGTTGATACACCCTCTCAAAATGGGGTAGCTAAGAGAAAGAATAGACATCTTCTTGAGATTTGCTGGGTTCTTTTGTTAGGATCGTGTTCGGCGGCACCCAGGGCTAATCTGATCTCACCATGTTCTTGATTAAAAAGGATGTCATCGTCGGTTCTAAGTGGTCACTCCTTACCGCTTGATTGTTTTTCAAATGTCCGTTGTTCCCATTGATCCCAAATTGTTTGAATTTTACATGCTTTGTTCGAGATGTCCATTTTCATGTCTCTAAACTTGATCGAAGTCCTTAAAGTGTATCTTTGTGGGATATTCTCGTGTTCAAAAAGGGTATAGGTGTTATTGTCCCACTCTTCGAAGTTACTTTGTGTCTACTGATGTTACATTCTTTTAGACTACCTCATTTTCCCTTTCTTCTACTGTTACTAGTCAGGAGGAGGGTGATGATTCATTAGTGTACATTCCTCCCTTGGTTCGCGGCTCCACTCGAGATCTACTCCAGCTCAGTTCTTGTTAAACCTCTCATTACTCGAGGTGCCCTCGGCGCGAAAACCCTCAGGTCTAGTCGACATCTTATTTATTTAATCTGTAAGGTCGGTTAGAATGATGATCTTTTAATTGCTCTCCAAAAAGGTAAACGTCAGTGTGCTCACCCAATTTCTTCGTTTGTTTCTTATAATCATTTATCATCTTCCTCTTGTTCCTTTATTACATCTCATGATTCTATCTCTCTTCCTTACACTGTCCATGAGGCTTTATCTCACCCTGGTTGGCATAGTGCTATGGTGGATGAAATGCAGGCTTTAGATGACAATGGTACATGGGACAGTGTAACCTCTTGGAAAGAATTTCTATTGGTTGTCGTTGGGTGTTTGTCGTAAAGTTTAATCCTGATGAGTCTATTGCTAGATAGAAGGCCCATCTTGTTCTTTAGAGGCACATGCTCGGACTTAAAGCGTTGATTATTGACCCTTTTTCTCTTTGTTATTGACATCTGTTGTACATTTATTTCTCTTTCTTTTTCTTTTTTGGTGGGTAAAGACGGGATATATTGAAACCGGGCGAAAAGAGCCCTGTTTTGTCAAGGTATATAGGGAGTATCTTAACAACGACCCGACGAGAAGAGCGAGAAGGAAAAAAAGGGTAATGCCTGACCAGCGACTATACCCTGACCCTCATTTACATCCCGTCGAGCAAAAAATTCATCCAAAGAATTAGATTTTCTACAATATGAACATTGGACGAAGACCCTGAGCTAAATACAAAAAAGATCTTCAATCTATGGGCAAGCGAGCTCATCATCAAAAGCGATCATGTTTATCTCACCAAAATGGACCAAAAACGGCGGAGAAATTTACCGTCCGCCTTTAGCCTTTTTACCTGAAAGATAAAAGAGTTCCTCTCACTGAGTTCCACATCTGTTTATTTCTCTTGATGCTTCTTATGATTGGGACTTGCATTACCTTGATATCAAGAATGTCTTTCTTCATGGAGATCTTCAGGAAGAGGTTTGCATGGAGCAACCTCCAAAGTTTGTAGCTCATGGGGAGATAGGGAAGGTGTGTCATCTTCGGAAATCTTTGTATGGTTTGAAATAGAGTCCCCGTACTTGGTTTGACAAATTCAGTCAGGCAAGTTGAGACATTTGGCATGCAGAAGAGTAAGTCTAACCAACTTATCAAAAAAAAGAGTAAGTCTAACCACTTCATCTTCTATAAATTCCAGTTCTGGTATTATTCTATTGGTAATGTCTGTGGATGATATTGTCATCCCTGGGAGTGACTCCAAAGGTATATTATCTCTTAAATCCTTTTCTTACGCACGAGATTTAAGAATGTGAATATTTTTGGGTGTTAAAGTCATGAAAATGCATGATGAATTATGTTATCTGCGAAATATGTCTTTCGATTTGTTATGCGGGACGAAGTGGGTGTCAAACCATGCTTAGTATCTACTTGACTCTAATGCCGAATCTTAGAAGGGACATTGAAGACCTTGAGAGATCTGAGAAGATTGATTGGGAAATTGAATTATCTGCAGTAACTACTTGGGATGTGTATTGATGGTGTTTAGTCGGTATATGTAAAGTCTCCCACGGTCCCGATCATTGGGAGGCTATAGAGCATATCCTATATTCCTATGCTATTTGAAAGAAGCTTCTAGATATGGAATGTTATGGAACATGGACATACGGAGGTGAGTGCTTTCCGGTCTCGAGAATTGGGTAGGATCTAAAGAAGATAGGAGATCCACCTCAGGATATTGTGTCTTTTTTGGAGGAAATATGATCTCAAGGAAGAGTAAGAAGCAAAGTGTTGTCTTGCGATCTAGTGCGGAGTCCAAGTATAGAGTCATGTCACAGTCTGTATGCGAGATCATGTGGATATGTCAGCTATTGAAGGAAGTAAGCATCGAGAGCTTGATCTCGGCTAAGCTTTGGAGTGATAACGAGCTGCATGCATGTAGCATCAGCTCAGTATTTCATGAGCAGGACTGAATATATGGAGATAGATTGTCATTTTGTCGGTGAAGATTGAGATTGGGGTTGATCTACGGGATATGTAAAGACTGAACGAATTAGGAATATTTATGCTTCTTTTTAATGGGGATCAAGTCGGTTATCTTTGTAACAAGTTGAGCATTATCAACATTTATGCTCCAACTTGAGGGAGAGTGTTATAGTATTGTACAATTAAGAACAAGTTGGAAAAAGGAAACATGTATTCATGTAGAGTTAGGAAACTTCATAGTCTTTCCTATTTGATTTAGGATTGTCTTGTATATAAATAGGTTATTTGTGATCAATGAAAAAACACAATTTTTCCTTCAATTAACTCTGATTACAACCTCGTTGATAGCTAACTCTAGCAACTTCTCTTTTGAATCTTAGAGACCCACTTAGGAAGGAGCCAAATTCTTTCTAACTACCACATTGCCAAATACCTCTTCAGTCAATCTCTTCAAATTACCTTCAAACATTTTAGTTTTTTTGTCAAAATGAAACTAAAAGAACCCTTAAGACCCGAGTTGAACTATGGTGTCTGCTTGCCCAAAAAACGAAAGGAGTGAAGAGATCATATAGAGCACATTATTGTATCGACCTTTTCTTAAGGCGTAGGCTAACAAAAAGAAACAAAAGCCAGTAGCCAGAATTTGTTGGCGAACCATGTCTGCTGTGTATGAGCAGGACAATATAGGGAGAAGAGTTGGGTCGTTACAAATGGTATCAGAACCTAATCTTTGGCCATAAATGTATCAACGAGGACGTTTAGCCCCAAGGGGAGTGGATTGTGGTGTACCACATCGCCTAGAGACGGAAAGGTGAAGGTCCATATATGCAAAACTTGAACTTAACACTATCAAGACCTTTTCTTGAAGGCGTAGGCCCAACAGAGAAACAAAATCGGGGCCGACTAGTGGGAAGCCGTGTGTGCACCATCGTAGCCTTCAACCGGACAATATCAGGTGAAGAGTTGGGTTGTTACATGAACCTTACCGCCCATAATAGCTTCACCAATTAGTAGAATAGTTCTTTCTCTCTCACCCATGAATGAACATATGATTGGCCAAACTACATTTAGATCATATCCTTTGTATGTTGATGTCTTTATTTATTGCACTAAACAGATGGGATTAAAGCTTTCAATGGAACCCCTCCAAACTTTTTTCTTTCTTAAATTGATATTCTTGTTCCAGATTTTTCTTTTTAAAAAACAAATCTCCTCCTACAAGTGATATTAATGAAACATGACCACTCTAATTTCATACCTTCCAATGCAAATAATCCCATAACCTCCTTTTCTTTTATTTCTAATTGAAGGCACCCCTCAAATCCCAATGCTATTAAAGAGACGCTCAGATATTCCTAGTCTTATAATCCCATAACAAAGGTTTGAAAATGGGTATGTTAAATGTCGTAAGCAATCAAGAAAAAAAATTGATAAGTAAGCAATCAAGAAAATGATGCCTAAGAAGGCTTATTCTCTAGTCTTAAAAGCAACTTCATTGTTACATGTGTAGATCACCAACTGATTATTCATGCATGGAGATCTAGGACCAAATTGTATGCATACTTTCATTGTCAATCGACAAATTCAACAAATGATTTTTTTTTTTTTTTTTTTTTAGGCAAAAGAAACAAATATATTAAAAAGGATAAAGAGACAACCAAAGGGCATCCTAAAGCATACAGTAAGTATACTAAAGTAGCTCAAAGGGTAATACAACATAAAAGAAAAGAGAACAAAAAAACCACCAGCCCTCATCTATAACCCTTCCATATCAAAAAATAAAACAAAGAACAAGGACCCTCAACTATACATGTATTAGTCCATGACCAAAAATTATAAAGAATAGAAATTTTCATCCTATGCAATGAAAAAACTGCTTCATCGAACACAATCCTATATCGTTCATATCATACTGACCATAAAAGACAAAGAGGAGTTGTCATTCAAGCCTTCTTGCGCTTCTTGTCCACAAAAGTGTCATGCCAACTGAAAAGAGTCTCTTTAACCATCAAAGGGAAAACCCAACTAACACCAACTAGAGCCAAGATCATGTTCCACAAAATTCTAGCCTTTGACCAGTGAACTAAGATGTGATCATCGTTTCTTCCTCTTCACAACAAATGAAACATCTGTTAGCTAAGGCTTTACCTCCTCTTTACCTTATCTAAGGTCAAAACTTTACCCCAAGAAGCTTCCCTAGCAAAAAAAACTCACCTTGGTCGGAACACAAGAATTCCAAAAATAGTCCTATACTTGTTTGATCCAAAACCTCACAAAGAGATTTAACAGAAAAGCATCCCTCCTTAGACTATTTCAATAACAAACGGTCTTCCTTTTCGGGGAACAGCCTCTTGCCTTGGAGAGTAAGAAAAAAGCTCTCTAAATAATCTTCCAGTTCCTAGTCATTGAAAGATCCAAAGAAACGGGGTTCCACCCACCCACCTCCCCTGAAGCGTCCCAAACATCTGCAACTGATCTACATTTCAACAAATAAAAGATCTAGACATCTACACTTGTCATTGAAAGATCTAGACAAATTCAACAAATGATTTAGAACTACATTCAAACCTATCTTGTTAAACAACTGTCAGAGGAAGTAAAGCTCACCAATAAATGTGCGAGGAACAACTCCAGGAAACTCCAAATGATCGTACTGACATAGTAAAGAAACTCCACCGTCAAACAGTTATGTCTAAGCTTGAATATTTTCCAAACAAATATAGCAAAGGAAACAAATTGAAAACCAAAATGAGTTGACTTACGTTCTCTAACTGATGCCGATGATAAAGAATATCGTGCATTGCCTTCATGAAAATTAACCAATAAATAACACAGACGCAAAGACAATTAGCAATAGAATGGGTAGTAGAAGCTGAGAATTTAAAGCATGAAAGCGAAGCTTTATAGCACCCTAAACTTCCTTCTTTTCAAGGTTTATTCAATTGTCTGCCATTTGATTGAGGAGAGAAATGGAGGGAGAGGGGAAAAAAAGAAATGCCCACTCTTTTGGCTCCAGCCTTGTTTCCAAATGAATAAGAAACTCAACTAAAAATTAAAAATAATAATAATAATTAAAAAAAAAAAAACCCTGAATTAGGCTCACCCGAGTAATGTAGGCTCAACCTCTGTTTGATTTTAGGAAAATTAAGGAAAATCAAATCAAATCAAATTTTGATCATATGTATCGTACTTTCGATAAACAAATGAAAAACACGCATCAGGTGGAACCAGATAGTAATATAATGTTAAATTCCAACATTGAAAGCTTTCTTTCTTAGCAATCAATTACTCATAAATTATGTTCCTTTTCCAGAAAATAAAAGAAAACGAAAGTTTGAATCTTAACCAAGCCGCCAATGGTTGTATCATTCTTGTAAGTGGAGGATTACATTTTCCAGGATCCTAAACAATGAAAAATGCATTCAAAATTGCCCATTTCATATTTTTCCCACATTCCCAGCAACCGAACATCAAACAAATCAAAAGTACCTGAACATTGAAGCTCTCTTCAACTTTGGTGTAGGGCGCCATGAACACATAAAAAGCAGCAATTGACCCCAAAACCAAATCAAAACCTACCACATAAAATTCAAAATTCAGTGTCTATACACACACACACCTGTGCATAGAGAAAAAAAAGGAAAAACAGAGAGTAATTCACCATAATCGTGGAGAAATTTTGAAGACTGTGGAGCCATTTTTGGAGAAAGGGTGAGAAGGTAGAGAAATGGGGTTTAAAAGACTTTTTAAATTAACTGTTACACCTTTCGATATTTTAAAATTTCAGTTGTAGTTTCTTAATGTTACTTTTATAAGAGGTTATTCTTACAAAAGTTATAATTATATATAAATTATTATAAAAGGTGATTTGATTAAAATAACTTTTAAAAATCCAATTTTGAAAATATGATCTTCCATCAATTTTTGAATTAAAAAAAAATTCCTTATTTTTTTGTAAAAAATAATCTTTTTTAAGAATATATATAAATATATGAAATGGAAAATGATATTTTCATCAAAAAAATATATTGTTTTTCAAGAAAAAAATATAATAAATATTATATTAACAAATTTTAGAGTATTTGAGGTTTTTAACAAAATATTTCTTTCTTTTTTTTTTTTTTTTTTTTTTTAAGGGAAACCAAATATTTCTTATTAGAATACATATGAGGAAAACTCTACATACCACCGTGATAAATTATTCAAATACTAACTTTTATGATGATAAATAGAAAGGTTAAGTACTATATGGAGATTTCAATAAATCCATAACTTTTATACCAAGCCTAAATATGTATGATGTTAATAAATATATGAAATTGATCTTAAAATAAATTAAATTTCATATGATTTCATATAATATAATTTGAAGAATACGAAAATATAAAATACTTTACTCATTCATATACAAAGACTTGCTAATGAGTACCTTTTATCTTATGAATTGTCACCTTTCCATGACCTCCTACTAGTACAGTTTCCCGAAAGCTAGTTGGGAAACTATAAAAAATTAATTAAAATTGAAATTTAGAGTACAATGTATAGAATTGAGCTAAAAATAGGTTTGATATATAGAGTTGATGTTTTTTTTTAGAGAGATATATAGAGTTGAAGTTTTTTTTTTTTTTTTTTTTAAATGATATAAAGAGTTGATGTTAAAATCTAGATAATTTTATTTAATATAATTTGAAGCATAAACAAATTTAAAATACATTAAAGTCTTATAGACTCCTTAGGTAAGATTATAGACTCCTTAAAGATTATTTGAATGAGATCAGATAAGGATCTGAAATTGACAGGAAATAATTAGCGAAGTGACAAGTTGATTGAGTGAAATTTAGCTTTCAAAGTGGCAATTGAGAGTCGGCCAAATGTTTAGTAAAAAAAGTGATGGAATAAGCTTCCAAAGTGATAAGTCATTTCAGCAATATTAAAAACTTTGAAAGAAGACAAAGGAAAAGGTGATAGAATGACTCGAAAGTGTGAATGAATCAAAAATGTTCGATTTTGAAAAGGCAAGGAATGCCAGCGGTGGCTTTTACTGTCGGACTGCAAACTTTTAACGAGTTGTGAACTGGCCCGATTCCATGTAGCGCCTAAAGCACAGGGGTCATTTTTCATACGCCTCCAGGTGCGATATAAAACAACATTTTTATTACAAGGGTATATGAAACATTGTATATTTTTCTTTCAAATACACAAATGTTTATAATATTTTACTAGATTTTGATGTACAACTTTTTTAGGCTTTTACATGCCAAAATATACTAAAACTATATTGTTCTAATATATTTTACAAAAATGTTTCTCAAGGCCACAACCCGACCTTCTTCGTACTCACGACCTTGAAGGAGCGTCATCTTCTCGTGTACCTGAAAGAGTGGTCTCACAATAAGGTGAGCAACGCCCAGTAGATAAATTTTCCTACGAGAATTTTACTTTCAGTACCTAAATTAATACGTGCGATGTCATGTTCGTAATTTGCATTCGCTGAAATATCTGAATATCTATATTAATGTCATATGCCAAATCTCATGCCTCGAGCTCTCATTGACTCCCTCACACATGCATTTTGTCATGTATAATAAAATCATTTCTAAAAGCAAAAAATTTTGTTTATGCCATGATTGATTTGGATAACCGATAAGAATTTTTTGGACCACCCTCCCGATAATCAGTGGACTACTCGATACCATTTTTGAATAGAATTCGATAAGTTTGGTGGACAACCTTAGAAAAATCATTTGTCGTGTTGATATTCGCACGATATGCGCGATGTCCTCATGCACGTGAGGTGTACAACTACTGCATGATATTTATTTATTTTCATGCATGCATGTAACAATTTCACAAACTGCATGCCCATATCAACATTTCTCTCTCAAAACAGCATGTTATTTAAACAAGAGCAGCCCAGCATCACAATGAAATTAACTTTCATAACTTCTATGATAAACAATGGTACCTGAAAATCCGGCATCCATAATATTTTACAGCCGGAGTTTAACTGTACCAAAATCATTCGACATCAAAATGCACAGAAAATGTACCACGGTTTGCATTCAAATGTTTTGAGCCATTCATTTACATGCATGCGTACAACGAGTTCTATGCATGTTATACAATGAGAATTATGACATGCAAACTGAATTTTCCATCTAGTTGCCTCACCAGAAAAATACAACATGCATTACTTTACATATTTTCACATCAAAAACTGTATGGTATCTAATATTGCATGCATGCTTATATCGACATTTCTCTCTAAAAACAACATGTTATTTAAACAAGAACACAACACATGCAAACTGGAAATTCTTTCCAGTTTTTTTCTAACAATAACGAGTGGTACACAAAAATCCGGCATCCATAATATTATTTTCCAGCGAGGTTCAACTGCGCCAAAAAATCTCGGTTTATCAAAGTGCTTGAGCGTGATTTCCTTCAGCTGTTTTTAACCAGCCCCCGTGTTGGGGACTAGCTCCGTGGCCATTGAATGGCCCCCAGACAGACCTCCCGGTGGGAAAGACCTACCTTGTTGGAGTGTATACCAACTCCTCATTCCTTTCTCTACCTTTATTACGTAACACTTTAAATTATATCACCAATAGTTTTATAACATGTTTAGGGTATAATAAAAGTAAAAGTATATTTTTAGGAATAAAATAAATATAAAAAGAAAATAAGCAAGAGCTTGGAATTAATACAAAAGTTAAGGGTAAATTAATAATTTACCATTCAGGACCTAAGGGTCATAATTTAATAAGTTCATATGCCAAAGTAGGATTTTGATAAATTGAATTGAGAATAAAAATGAAATTGAGGACCAAGAGTAATAAAAAGAAAGATATTACAAAAATCAAAATAAGGGGAAGAAAATTGTGGAAGAGAGCAAAGTGGGAAGGAAAGAGTAAGGAAGTTTATAAGCACACAGTGGATGGTCGAGATGCTCCCGAAATAAAGAAAAAGTGAAATAAAAAGGGGATAAAACCAAAATAAATATCTCATTTTGGTATTGGAGAAAGAGAGAGCAAAAACGGATAAGAGAGAAGAAAAGAGAAAGGAAGAAGAAGAAGAAGAAGAGAAAAGAAAAGAAGAAAGAAGGAAAGGAAAAAGAAGATCACAAGTATGGATGTTACGAATTGTGTAGGGAATTTGAGTATGGAAGTCTAGTGTTTTAGGTATGGAATTTGAGTATGGTTTTGTATGGAACTATGAATATTTGTATGTAAACTATGTGTGTATGGAACTTGTTAAGTTCCGTATGGAAAGATGTCTGGCCTGGCCAATGGTATGGATTTGTCTAGTTTGAGTATAGAGTATAGATACATGGTTTAGAACCCTTTATCTTGTGTATGGTTTGGGTTTGGAAACTCCCAAACTCATTTCTTGTTAGGGTTGAGTTGAGAAGAGCTCTAAGGCTCCTATAGATGTGTTTTGGGACAGGTCTGGTTGCAATTTGAACCAAGAAAATTTCCCTATTTTTGATCCTACACATTAGCGGACAGAGGCGATTTTTGGGTAAGAAATAAAGGGAATTTGGTAGTAAGTCCTTCTGATAAATAGTATTCACATCAATGAACTTGATGTTAGGATTTTGAATTTCTCAATTAGGACCTCTGTAGACTAAGTTATAGTCCTTTTACCGAGGTCAGGTCAGCTCGGCCAGTTCAGGTAAGCTCGGCTAGGTATGACTACATGTGACCTCCAACTTCGGAAGGTCATAACTCCTTCGTCCAAACTCCATTTCATGTGTTCTTGGACTCTATGGAATGCCCATTGAGTCAAAATGATGTTAGGCTTTTGAATGTCTCAATTCGGACCTCTATAGACCAAGTTATGGTCCTTTTACCGAGGTTAAATTCGACTCGGCTGGGTGTGACCATGTGACCTCAGCAGAAGATCATAACTTCTTACGTCGAACTACATTTTGGGTGTTCTTAGACTCTATGAAATGCCCATTGAGTCAAGATGATGTTAGGATTTTGAATGTTTCAATTCGGACCTCTATAGACTAAGTTATGGTCCTTTTACCGAGGTTAGATCAGCTCGGCGATTCGAGGTCAACTCAGGCGGGTGTGTGACTGCATGTGGCCTCAGCCGGAAGGTCATAACTTCTTCGTCCGAACTCCGTTTCGGGTGTTCTTAGACTCTATGGAATTCCCATTGAGTCAAGATGATGTTAGGCTTTTGAATGTCTCAATTTGGAACTCTGTAGACCAAGTTATGGTCCTTTTACCGAGGTCAGGTCAGCTTGACCAGTTTAGGTCAGCTCGGCTGGGTGCGACTACATGTGACCTCCAACTTTGGAAGATCATAACTCCTTCGTCTAAACTCCGTTTCGGGTATTCTTGGACTCTATGGAAATCACATTGAGTCAAGATGATGTTAGGATTTTTAATGTCTCAATTCGGACCTATATAGACCAAGTTATGGTCCTTTTACTGAGGTCAGGTCAGCTCGGCCGGTTCGAACCATTTCGGTACAGGTGTGACTACATGTGACCTGAAGCTTCGGAAGATCCTGCTTCTTTGTCAGACCGTTTAGTTCTTGAACTATGGAAAGCCCATTGAGTCAGAATCCAACCATACATAGTATGATAAAGTGGAACTCATACTAGGTCGAAATAAGGAAAAGCGTAGCGAGATGTATTAATCATAGTTATTCATGCATAATATAAGATAAGATCTGAAGTATAAGATAGATAGAGCTACAGAGTATGTGTATAAAGTACTCCGTACAAGTATAAGTTCTGTAACTCCTACGGAAGTCGGAACAGTAAGATTTGATATGTATAAGTACAAATATGTATATAAGTTTGTTATATGTGATGATATGAACAAGAAAGAAAAATGTAAAATGACCTTAAATGAACCATGATATGATAAGAAGAGTATAAGATTGCATATGCTTGTGTAAAATTATATGGATGGAACATATATATAAGCATGGGTATATGACAAGTAAAGAATATGACATAAGTATATGATACATTATATGTATATGTAAATGTGTAAAGTGAATGAAATATGAAAAATCTGAATGAATAAATGATTGTATATATATATATATCACATATGATTACGAATGACAATAATTATTCGGGAATATGAGATGTATCTTTGAATATAAAATAAGCTTATCGATTAATGCCTTAGAACTGGTAGAGGATAGTTGGGCATACAGTAGGAAAAAAAAACAAGTGCGGCATGCGTCGATTGGCTCCGTTTGGGTCATTACAGCGCCTTCGGGTCCTTATAAATGGTCATTGTCTTGTACAATGATAACAGCGCCTTCGGGCTCTTATAGATGGTCATTGTCTCACACAATGATAACAACGCCTTCGGGCCCCTTAGACCAACATTTGCCACGGTGAGTCTGATCACCTTTGGGCCACTTATAGTTCTTTATCGCTTAAGGTTTATGCAGGCATGAAACAAAAAACAAATGACAAGTATATGCACATAATTCGAAAATGATAAAAGTACATGACATGCTATGAGAAGCATAACATTGCTTATGTGATGACAAGTATACAAGTACAAGAAATAAAGTGTCAATGACACGAAATGTATATGACGGATAAATTAGCGAAGCATATGAAAGTACGGTACATGGCATAGTATATGAAAATCATAGGAAAGGAAATATATAATATATGAAAGTCTGAGAAAATATAAGAATCTGATATGATGAGTACAGATGGAAATGAAAGTACATGACAAAATATGCAAGTACATGAAATCACACATTACTCTTGAATGACCAAACGAGGATGAGACCATAAGAATGCATCGTGAATGTCGGTCGATAGTTCGATGAACCATCTTAGTAAATGCACGAAGTCACATTGCTACTTGAATGACAAACGAGCTGGTTTCCTCTCGGGTTGTCATGAATGCAGTTCTATGGTCGGAGTGAAAACCGCAAATGCAAAGAAAGTATGTAATGATACAGATTCGTATAAGAAGGTATATAGAAAACTATAGTATATGAAAGCACGGAAAGTATATGTGAAAACTGTAATGGTATATGATATGATAGTAAAGTATAAACTCACCTCTAAGGGGAGATGAAAGGTGTATAGAAATTCACATAATCTGAAAAGTAATGATAGGATATGAAAAACAATAAGTTATAGAATGAATATGGAATATGCAAAGCATAGAAACAAAAATACAGTAAAAGTATAGATAGAAGATATGCTAAAGACATAGAATATGTAACATAAAAGATTGACATGCAATAGGAATGAAAAGATGATAAGTAATAAAAGTTATATGAATATGTATAGTTATATGAAATGCATATGTATAAGCTTGTGACGATCACCATTAGTGGTTGTCCATGCTTATGTTCCCAGCTAGCGTAAAGAAGCAGCACGAGTGTTCAATCCCAGGTGTAGATCTTGAAGGAGCGGATAGGACGTTTCCACTGGCTCTTGATCTGGTCATCTCAGAGATAGGTGTTCACCAGCACTACTTCCGCGATCTCTGATGTTTGTATTAGACATGTATATATATAAGTGTTTGTATAAGATGTAAACTCCAATGAAGGAGTATGATTATATTTTGTATTCATTTGCTCTGAAATATATTCAATGAAAATGTACATGTATGAAATCGTGGGATTTCGATATATGTATGTGCGATTTTTGATGGACACCACTCAGATTGTAGTGCTTTTGTATATGTAAATGATTTTTGTTGTCTGAGAAATTGTTTGTACTTTACAGTCTGAGATTCGTTTCACGTCAAAGCGGTCAGTAATTAGGTATATAGTCTCGCGCTCAGTTCAGTTGAATCCATATTGGGTGGGACACGGATCGAGCATGACATGTTCTCCTTTTCTTCTGCCTTCCTTCCTTCTTTTCTCCCTTTCTTTCTTCTCTCTTTTTCTTTCAACCTCTCTTATCTATAGCTATTTTCCTTCCCATGGCCGAGTTGATTTTGGTTTTGAGGTTGGTCAGTAGCACCTAATCGACCACCTTGACACATGTGACAAGTGCTAATGTTTTAATCACCTTAACTTCATATCCTCAAGTCATGCAAGGCTTAAAGGCACTGGCATGGCTGTGTGCCCAGTGTCCCTCACCCTAGTGCCACATGGCACATGTCCCACTTACGTATCTTAGTGATTCGCAGCGAAATACGTGAAATTCCGATTGTCTCGAGATTGACAAAATTGTGGCGTGCCTAGATTCCCTCACCCGAGACGAACTCAGCAGCGGCAAGCACGTTTGTCATCAGAGATCTGAAATTCTGAGTTTCATAGTTTGTCTTTGCGACAATAATATATCATTTTGCATTTTTTTTTCGGGTTTTTACATCAAATTCATCAAATTTTCCTATAAAAGATGGGGATGTCCCCTTTACAAGTAGACTAAGTTCGAAAGAGTGATTTTCTGAGAGTTCTTGAAAGGGCTTATAGCTCATTTATTGACATTTCCATTTTGTGCGACTTTCTTTGTACTTTCTTTAAATCCCATGGGGTTCTGGGTTTAAAATAGTTTTATTTAGATTCTGGTTTCATGAGCAGGTTCTAGGTTTATGTACCTTATGAGTTTCTAGCTACCATTAGAGTTTTCATCATTTAGGACTCTTAAATCACTGTATTCTTGACCATATCATCTTCAGAATGCAGGGTTCTCAGCAGTCCACTGTTCATTCATTGATGTTGTTCAGTATAACGAGTGTCTTTATCAGACGCAGATGTACGTGTTCTGATCAAATACGACAGTGTGTTTGTCAATCTAATTCTCAGCACACTTCGAGATTAAATCTTTGCCAGTACATGCAGACTCTTCTTCTAAATGTTAAATATTCATCGATAACACGTAATAGAATTAAGTCTATCTTGTTTTAATAAATCCATAACTCCTTTGTAACAAACTAATATATGCAAATAATAATATTCTTGTGAAATTGATCTTAAAATAAAATTAAATTTCATATGATTTCATACAATATAATTTGAAGAATAAGAAATATAGTAACACATGTTTCGCCTTAGGCTTGCCTGGCGGAGTAGGCACCTTAAGTCCGGCCACGACACGGGTCGCCGAGCACGATTAAGCTGCTGGGGTTTGGGTGGGAACTAAGCGGGTTGGGTGATAAGCGAGTCGGCAGTTTAACCGCGTTTAATAAGCAGTGCGTTGGGTGGAACATGCTAACTTGGTTTATAACTTGGATTTACGTTTAACGCATTTCCCTCACGCCGTTTACCAATGGTCGCGACTAGGCACATCCAAAAATTGTAGCGACACGATTAGCAGATGATTAGCGGGTTGGGTGAGACTTAAACGGGTTCGGGTGATAAGCGGGTCGGCAGTTTAGCGTTTAATAAGCGGTCGTGTTCGGGTTTACATGTTTTTCACTCGTCACCCGTTTAACCCGTAACCGTTTAACCCAACCCAACACGTTTGACACCCCTACTAATGAGTACTTTTATCTTATGAATTGTGACCTTTCCATGACCTACTAATACAGTTTCCCGAAAGCTAGTTTGGAAACTATAAAAAATTAATTTAAATTTAAATTTAGAATACAATGTATAGAATTGAGCTTAAAATAGGTTTGATATATAGAGTTGATGTTTTTTTTGAGAGAGATAAATAGAGTTGAAGTTTTTTTCTTTTTTTAATGATATAAAAAGTTGATGTTAAAATCTAGATAATTTCATTAAATATAATTTGAATCATAAACAAATTTAAAATACATTAAAGTCTTATAGACTCCTTAGGTAAGATTATAGACTCCTTAAAGATTCTTTGAACGAGATAAGACAAGGATGCAAATGGACAAATAATTCAAAAGCCAAGACGTGACAAGTTGATTGAGTGACATTACTCAATAGTATTCCCCACTTTCAAAAGAAGACAAAGGAAAAGGTGATAGAATGACTTAAAAGTGACAAGACGACTAAAAAATGTTCCCCACTTTCAAAAGACAACAAAGGAATGCCAACCAGCTGGCTTCTACTATTCGGACTCCAAACTTTTCTTTGAGTTTCACGGACTTCAAACTAATTCAAATCTGTCAAAATTTCCTATAAAATGAGAGGATGTCTCCTTTACAAGCAGACTAAGTTCGAAAGAGTGATTTTCCTAAGAAAGTTCTTGAGAGCTTATAACTGTTTTGTAACCCGTTCAAAGCACTTGTGCAAACTTTCTTGTACTTTCTTCAAATCTTGTAAGTTATAGTTTCAAATAAAGATTTCTTATTTCAAATTCTAGTTTCATATGTTTCAAGTTCTAAGTTTCATATTTGCCTTATGATTTCTAGCTACCATTCAAATTTTACTATTAAAAGTTGTTGTTCAAAAGTCACTATTCATAGACCAACTCCTCGGATCTCTTTAATGAGGAAAGATTACCTCGAAAGATCTGTAATACTGATGATACCTTTATCACATGAATGGAATATTGATGAAGTAATAGAACGCCAAATCATCAATGTCCTCGATCAAGTAAACAACAGCGATATTGCTATCTAACTATCAGAACATGAAATCATCAATGTCTAAGTCGAATGACAATGGCGACAGCGCCTATCTAACTATCAGAACATGGAATACTATTAAGTCCTTTATCTTTTAGTCATTAGTCACTTTTGAAACAAATATTTCTTATTAGAATACATATGAAAACTACACATACCCTTAGTGATAAATTATTCAAATAGTAACTTTTATGAAGATAAATAGAAAGGTTAAGTCTTATATTGAGATTTCAATAAATCCTCTTGTTGTAAGCCTACATATGTATGATATTAATAAATATATGAAATTGATCTTAAAATAAATTAAATCAGAGCCATATTTTTTCAACTTTTTGATGAAATATGCTATGAAACTCTATTATTTTGATTATGATTCCCACAGTTAGTGTTGGTCAGCCCTTGTGTTCGTTGGTCAGCCGTAAATCCCCTGTAGTTAGGTAGGTGGTCCCATTAAGTGTTAGAATCCTAATCACTATAGTGAGGGTAGAAATGACAAATTTTATCAAAAAACTTATAGGAACAGGTTCAAGTACTAGTTCATCTAGGATTAATGAACAACTTAGACAAATTCAAGAAAATACTCAAAAATATGAAAATAAATTGTCTGTTTCTATAAAAGATTGGGAACAGTACATCAAAAATTGGGAAATGCCAAAACAAAACATCAAAGAACTATACAAAGTAGGAAACTTTGAATTCAAAAGAGATTATAGGATTAAAAATCTTCGAGAATACTATTCAATAGATCTCAGACATAACCATTTGAACTTCTAGATTTAAGAGATTTAGAACAGTTACAATGGGAAAATTCAAATTCTTTCATGGGGAGTTATTCAGGTAAGAGCCAAACCCTTTAACCAAAGTTAGGTTAGACAACCTATATGTATATGTCTTAGAGATGCAAGGCATAATAAATTTCAAGATTCCTATTGTGGTTAATGCAAGAATACATCCTTTGGACCGGTATTTTACTTGCTATCCAAACCTAGAGTTAGATTGTATGAATGATTAGAGCATTCATAAGGCCTCAACTCTAAAAATCCAAACCCAAAACTATGACATGGACCCTAGATCCATAAATATCCTCATAGTATACAGAGTATACTATAAGGTGATGACTTTTGTAATCAACCCAAATTGTCTTTTGTCATCCCCAAAAGATCAAATGTTAATTTGGCAAGCAAACGAAAATAACTCCATAGTAATAATACCAAAACCTATTCCTTGGGAATGCTTAACACAATCTAAGGAATGGAACTTCAAACAACTTTTAGCCCCTAAACCAATTGAACAACCAAAACTAATGTCCATAATTGAAGATGGATAAGGGAATGTACAAATTAACTTTGAACCTAGAAAAGAACATCCTAGAAGATCATATTCTACAAGCTCTTCGAATTCCTTTTTAGGAATTCGAACTCCTTCCAGAAGATCAAATGTTCATTCAAACTTAAATTTGGAAGAAGTAGATTATTCATCTACAATTCCAGATTAAATATACAAGAATCAACAAAATATGTAAAATTCTCCGTATAGTTCCAACCTATTCTCAAATGATGTCACCAAATGATGAGCCTGCCCAGCTCATGATGATGACAACTGAGTTTGAGATAGATAAAGAATATCTGAGAAATGAAGCAAAATCTTTGAAACATGCTGAGAAAAGCAAGTGGTTTTTCTCAACATTAACTAAAGAACAAAAGGAAAAATTTAAAAAGCAATGGTATCAAACAATGGAAAGTATGGAAATGAATATTCCAATGTTTACCTATTTTGATATCTATATTGCAAATATTAACATACATTATCCTTTTGCAGAAAATAATATGTTTCAAAAGGATTGGAATACTACTTATGAGAAGAAAGTAATATCTACACATCCTCCTTTAGAAGAAATAAAAATAATAGCTCAAGGGCTTGAAGTTATAGCTTCACCCTTCAAAACACTAAATCCTAAGGAAGATGAAACAAGAACTACAAGATTAAAAGATATTAAAGGACTCCAACAACAAAATAATTTTACAAATCAAATTTTAGGAACAATCTCCTCTCAGTTAGATAGAACCGAGAAGAATACTCCTAAACCAAAAGAAATAGAAAAAGAAAAACCTTTATTCAAAAATCTAAATTATAATAAACCCTTAAAATTAGGAAATAGAAATAATGATTTAATAAAAATTTTAACCAAAAAATTAGAAGGCATGAATATACATGAACCTTCTCTAATAAAAGATCCTTCAACATCAAAAGGTCAAATAAATTTCTTAAGTGGTTCTGAAACAGAGTTTACAATAAAAGAATCACAAACACGTAATTTAGAACAAGAAAATGATCAAATAAATAGGATAAAACATGGCATCAAAGGACAAAATTTTTTTATCACAAACCTATTCCTCTAGATTTACAATTTGAAGAAAGAAAACCCCAAAGAAATATATATAGCAATGATTTCATCTATGATTGGAATATTGATGGACTCTCAAAGCATGAGATTCTCAATGCCCTACGTCAAATAGCAATGGCAACCATAGCCTATTTGACAGATGGAGATGATCATAATGCTGTACAATTAATTTTGGCTGGTTTCTCTGGAACATTGAAATACTGGTGGGATAACTGTCTCAATGACAAAGAGAGGTTTTTTATCCAAACCAGTGTGAATGAAGAAGGAGAACAAAATGCAGTCTTAAGACTCATGTATGCCATAACCAAACATTTTATTGGTGATCCTAGACTTTTTGAAGAAAGAAATTATGAAATTCTTCAAAATTTAAAATGCGTAATCTAAGGATTTTAGATGGTATCACACGCTGCTTCATCAAAAGTAATGTCAAGACAGGATGCAAGAGCCCCTTATTGAAAAGAAAGATTCCTTTATGGACTCTCTAGGGCTTTAACTGACATTTTTACAAGAAACTCTTAGAGAAAAACATAACATAACAATTTCTTATGAAGATCTTACTTATGGAGATCTCATAAGTGAAGTGAAAAAGGAAGGTTTAAAGCTGTGTTCACAACTTAGACTTCAATATCAATTAAAAAGAGATTTAAAAGCTTCAAAGAAGGATTTAGGATCGTTCTATGCCCAATATAATATTGAAATGCCAATACCACCTTCACAAAAACATAAAAAACAAAATCATTATAAAGAAAAATCTTATAAAAAATATAAGAAATAGAAATCTCATCAAAATAAGGACAATAAACCACAAATTCCTAATAGAAAACATAAAAGAGAAGTTAGATGTTTTAAGTGTGGACAAAAAGGTCATATAGCCCCAAATTGTAGAAAACAAAAATTAAATGTTTTATCTGATGATGAAGAAGAATATTATTCTAACAAGGATACTTCTTCTTCTTAAACTGATAATTCTCAAAGTAAAAATATAACATCAGAAAAAGAACAAGATAAAATAGACAAAATAGAAAATTGTTTATGTCAAATAAATGCTTTGACAACAGATCAAGAATTATTCATAGAAATGATAGATCAAATTGAAGATAAAGAAGCTAAAGCCAAATATATAAGAAAAGTATTAGAACAACAAAACAACAAACCAAAATCCAATTTAACTTTAGCAAATACATACAAATGAAAGAGGCCAGCAATATTTTAAACACAAGAACTAAAGAATGGGCCCAAGACTTACAAATAGAGATAAAACAAATAAAAACCCAAATTGAAGAATTAAAATTTTATACTCAAAATATAGATGCTGGAATAAAAAATTTAGAAGATAAAAAAGATGCTTTGACAACCCAAAACTCTGAGGAATTAGAAAATTTTGTCAATAGTATGACTATTGTACACTAACAAAGATGGTATACAAAAATAACATTAAAAATCAATCCTGATTTTCAATCAACTTTTATAGCTTTGATCGATGAGAGTGTGATTTTAAATTGTATATTAAATGATTAATTTCATCGTATATTTTGTGCCAAGACTTCACAAAGACTTACGCCTAGTAATGATCCTCTCTTAAAAGTAATAACACAAAAATACCATAAGGGCATATTTGCAAAGATGGTATTTGTATTAAAACTTCATTCTTACTAGTAAAAAATATTAGTCATCAAATTGTTTTAGGAACTTCTTTTCTAACACAACTATATCCTTTTCATATAGATAGTCAAGGATTACAAACAACCTACAAAGACCAAAAGATTTTATTTGAATTCATCAAAGGTGTAGAAATAAAAGAAATCAACCAAATACAAGATCATATAAATTTACTACACCAAAAACAAAAGCATATTAAATTTCTTAGAAAATAAATTCAATATTAAAAGACTGAAGAAAACCTGAAATCAAATCAACTTCAGGATAGGATTAAACAAGTACAAAAACAAATATAAAACAATTTATGCTCTTCAATTCCAAATGCTTTCTGGAATAGAAAACATATGGTTTCCCTTCCATATGGAAAAAGATTTTGATGAAAAACAAATCCCAACTAAGGCAAGACCAATTTAAATGAGTCCAAAACTCTTAGAATATTGTAAAAAAGAAATTAATGATCTTTTAAGCAAAAAATTGATTAGACCAAGTCACTCTCCTTGGAATTGTGCAACCTTTTATGTTCAGAAGACTTCAGAATTAGAAAGGGGAACTCCAAGATTGGTTATTAATTATAAACCTCTGAATAAAGTCTTATAATGGATTAGGTATCCAATACCTAACAAAAAAGACTTAATTCAAAGGATTTATAATGCAACAATTTTTTCAATTTATGAAATCGACTCAAGTAAATTCAAATTCAACTAAGATAGGTAACAAAACAACATTTACGCTCCATTTTCGGGACATTACAAATGGAATGTAATGCTCTGCCTAAAAATGCTCCCTCTGAATATCAAAATATGATGAATGATATCTTCAATGATTATACTGAGTTTTCTATAGTATACATTGATGATGTTCTTATATTTTCAAATTCTATAGAAGAACATTTCAAACATTTAAAAAATTTTCCAAAAAATTGTAAGAGAAAATGGATTAGTTATTTCTGCATCAAAAATAAAATTATTCCAAACAAACATAAGATTTTTAGGATTTGATATTTATCAAGGTCAAATTAAGCCAATACATAGAGCAATTGAATTTGCAAATAAATTTCCTGATGAAATTAAAGATAAAACTCAGCTTCAAAGATTCTTAGGAAGTTTAAATTATGTTGCTAACTTTTATCTAAACCTTAGGATTTTAATAAAACCTTTATTTCAAAGGTTAAAGAAAAATCCTGCTCCTTGGTCAATGAACATACCCAAGTTGTCAACAAAGTTGCTCCCAAGTTAAGGAACTCATTTATAATCCTTCACCTTAGTTTCCTATTATAAAAACTGATGCCTCAAACATAAGATATGGTGGGGTATTAAAACAAGATTTTGAAAACAATTTTACCTTGTTAGATTTTACTCGTGTCTGAGGGTCCTCTAAATAAATTATCTAGTCGGTTAAAAAGAGATTTTTATTATTGTTTACATTCAAAATTTCAGTGATGTTTTTAATAAAAATTATTTTAAGAGTTGATTGCAAAAAGAAATATTGTAAAGATGTTCAAAATTCTAGTTTCTAAATGATTTTGCTAAACGGGTAAGTAACTTTATCTGTTGATTTGAAATTGAATTTGACAAATGATCTTCAAATGTTTTATCCGATTTCCTTTCACAGCACTTATAAGGAAATGAGTGTGCTAAGACTCTATCAAACCTACAACCAAAGAGTCCTATGCAATGCCAAAAACCCAAACTTCAAATCGTTTTGAGGTGTTGGGAAAAGTTCCCAAACTAACAACCCCTAGTTCTTCAAACCCTGTTTATATTTCAAAAGAACCTAAACTGCTGATCCAGGTTCTAGAAGCTAATCATTGATATGCTTCAGTCTCTTTTGAGCTCCAAATTTTTTTTCAAAAAGACAAATTTTTTATATCAAATGATATTTCAAAAACCCGTAGATTTTATGAGTTTATACTCGTAGATACGGAATCAACTAAGTTTTCACATGTCAAGAACCCTCGAGGGCATCGACATACATATTCAAATGTAAGATTTGAAAATTATTTAGAAAAGACTGAACAAAGTCCTTTAATTACAAAGATTTTAAAACTTTGTTCCACAAACTTTTGATTATATTGATTAGAAAAATGCATGGTTTAACACATTCTTTTCATAGGACCTTCTTCCCACTTCTCTGCTGCATTTCAATTTGGGAGAAAATTCCTGCAATCTTTTCCAAATTGGTTTCGTGAATGGTGGCTACTGAGCCACCAAAATATTTTATGTCCTAAATCCGCAAATCCTTTCTTCGATTACTTCAGTTAATCAGAAACTTTTTCCCTATAAATAGTTATTCACTTTCCTTTTGTTCTCAATTCAAAATCCCTTGGATTCTTTGTTGGGAATTTACCTCCCACAATTTCTTGCCTTCACCATTTCCCCAGCATTTGGTCAGGGAATTCAAAATAAAATGGTGGGCAGCCTTTAAGATTTCACAAACCCAAACATTAGAGTCCTTCAAAGGATGGATGGATTCTCAAAATCCCAACCAGCCCACAGTCTAAGGTACTTATCGGACTCAACCCACCGCCCACTTGCCCGTCCCAAACTCCTTCAAAAGTCATTTCCAAATTCCGCTTCACAAAGCCTATCTCAAAGCGCCCAAAGAACAGCAAATTAAAACAACGCCTCAATCAGATTCAGATCAGATACGAAGACACAAACAGTTCCTCAAATTTTCCAACAAATGAAGACATGTGTTATGGGCTCCCAAACACTCCCCTCGAGTAATGGGAGGTTTGACTCCATCTTCAAAAGCCTCTGTTCCAGAGAGATCAAAGGCTCACACATTACAAGAAATCAAATCTTTCAAATTACCATTGATCGTGCCTATGAAGTTGGCATGGAAGAAATTAGACAAGGATGTAAGTGGTATGATGACTCAAAACCTGACAAATGGACAAGACTATCCAGAATGATATGTCTTGTCTCCCACTGAAGAAAGCAAACAAAGAGGAAAAGTTGACTTGACAAAAAGAAAATTGCTTTTCAAAAAAGCAGATTCTTCATCATCAAAAGAAGACAAATGCTGACTCGTATGTGGGTCTTTTTCAAAAGCTGATAAGATAGAAAGAAGGAAAAGGAGATTCCCTTGTCTCCTTTTTCAAAGTTCACATGTGAAGTTACTATGTGGATGTCAAAGTTTTATTTTCAAATTCCACTGACTTAACGCTTTGAAATCACAAAATCCCATATAAGAGGATGCCTTCAGAAGGCGTGCTAAGTCAAAGTGAGAGAATATCTAAGAGAGATTTCTTGAGTGCTATTAGCTTGTATCCTGCTCAAAGTACTGTGCAAACATTCCTGTACCTTCTTCAAAATTGTAAGTTTGAATTTTGAAATAAAATTCTTGATTTATTTTCAATATCATTGTTTATTGTTTGAATATGAATGTTTTAAGATCTTCAAAGGTATATCAGGCTATAAACTAGTAATCTTTGCCACAATCTAGTGATCACTGGGAGCAAAAACTTCTGGTGTAACAACATCGCAGTACCTCTGATTTTTCTTTGTACTGTTTTGTTTAAAGATCCTGCATAGAATTGGTATCAGAGCCATGTTTTTTCAACTTTTTGATGAAATATGCAATGAAACTCTACATATGAGGAAAACTCTACATACCACCGTGATAAATTATTCAAATAGTAACTTTTATGAAGATAAATAGAAAGGTTAAGTACTATATGGAGATTTCAATAAATCCATAACATTTATACCAAGCCTAAATATGTATGATATTAATAAATATATGAAATTGATCTTAAAATAAATTAAATTTCATATAATTTCATATAATATAATTTGAAGAATACGAAAATATAAAATACTTTAGTCATTCATATACAAAGACTTGCTAATGAGTACTTTTTATCTTTTGAATTGTGACCTTTCCATGACCTATTAATACAGTTTCCCGAAAGCTAGTTTGGAAACTATAAAAAATTAATTAAAATTGAAATTTAGAATACAATGTATAGAATTGAGCTTAAAATAGGTATGATATATAGAGTTTATGGTTTTTTTTGAGAGAGATATATAGAGTTGAAGTTTTTTTTTTTTAAATGATATAAAGAGTTGATGTTAAAATCTAGATAATTTCATTTAATATAATTTGAAGCATAAACAAATTTAAAATACATTAAAGTCTTATAGACTCCTTAGATGCTATCTTAGTGGATAAGATCCACTAAAAAAAAAAAAAATAATAGGTTGTTGATATTTGATAAATATTTTTTTTTATTTAAGTAGAAAGGGTACAATCGACCTTGCCACTATAAAGAGGACTGCAAACTTCGTGTGATTTTTTTTTTTTTTTTTTCTTGAAAGCAATTTCTTGGGACTTAATAATTAAAAATAAAATAAAATGATATGACAACTAGGAATTAAACTAAGGTTGCTTTTGTTTTTTGGTTTTTTACTGAAAGCAAAATAGCTTTTAATATTTTTGTTAGTTTTTTTTATCTTATCATAGCTTATTGTTGAAATATTTTTAAAAGCTTTTGAATACAAAAAATAAAAAATATTTAGCTTTTTCTGTTGAGGAAAAGCCAAGCTAGAAACCCCTCCTTGCCCAACAAGGCAACAAGAAAGCGTGCAACACTACCCAAAATATGGCTTTTATCTCGAATATTTTTCATTTACTTTATTTAACTATTTGAATTTAAAATCAAAGGAAAAACGTTAAAACTACACAATTTTGACAAATTTTAATTTTCAAATAAAGAATTACATGCTCTCCAAGAAACTCATTCCCTTTTCTAAAAAAGCAAATAAAAGTTCAAAAAAATCATTATAAAATACAATATTGAAATAAAAAGTTATATTTTTTTATAGATAAATCAATCAATTTATTAACTTAATAAGAAACTTTATTTGCTCACGCCTAACTTTAAATTATGAGACCGCTCAATCGTTAAAAACAAACATAAGCAACATGATGTATCCTTAATGCTCAGCCTACAATTTATTACTTTGAGACTAAAGTGTATTCAAAAAAATACAAATACTTTTTATTGATACAATAGAAAATACAAAAAAAAAAAAATTTATTTAAAGATAAACTCCTTTTTAAATCAATATCTAAATAAATGTAAAATATTAATTTTTTTAATATTAAATGATAAAATAATTTATACTTTTACAAAATATTATTATTGATAAATAATTTATTTCAGCAATTATAATATTTATATATATTGAATTTCTTAGATAATTTTATAATACATATATTTATTTTTTGTTCCAATAGGAGGGGGGCTACCCCGAGGCTATCTATTATTACAAGTTATTCGCCTGGGCCATGAGACCTAGCATGTCTTGGTGTAGCATACGACCTTGGAAGCCCCAGTGCGAGGTTGGCCAAAAAGTCGACCACCTGATTTGCCTCCCTATTTGCACCCATGCAGAAGGTTCCAATGCCTGTGCCTTCTTGACTCTTGCTCCTCAACCCACATAAGGACCGTCATCGAATAAGACAGACTCTCAACCGGTGACAACCTCTCTCCTTGGCCAATCTGAAGCCGGGGATCATTGCCTAGATCTCGGCTTCCGCTGCAATACATGCTCCTATGTTGATTGAAAAGCCATATATCCAATCCCCGTTGTGGTCCCTAGAGCTTCCTCCTGCCCCAGAGTGTTATCCTCAAGCTTGGAGCACCCACCAGTGTTAAGGTTGGTCCATTCCTATTGTAGAGGGGAGCAACCTATCCATCTGGTCGTGACCCTCTCCCCTCTCCCCTCTCCCCTCTACCATAGAGAATATTTTGGTTGGTTGTAGCTGATACTCCCAGAGGAAGTGAATCTTCCAACCTAAGCCCGTCTCCTTCTTAGTGAAAGTGAGGTCGTTTCTTCATCTCCAAATCCCCCACAGGCATATTGCAAAATTTTCTTGCCAATCATTTATCCTTTTTCGACTTTTTATCCCCTCAAGATTCCGACAAAACCAGTCCCTGAATGGGAGAGTTTGTGGCCGCCTTTGGTTCTCTTCTTCGGTCATTTTTTCCCAGATTGGTTCTACCATTTTGCAACAACAGAAGAGGTGGTCGAGGTCCTCGACCTTATCAGGGCAGCAGGTGCCAGTTTGCTGTATATGAAACTCGTCGGATTTTCTTCATGGTTAGTTTCAGATCTCTTCAGTGTGCAATACACATGAATGTTCTATTTTTGCGGGCATTGAGTTTATATCTGCTTTTGCAGCAGAAGTAGGTGATTTTTGTTCTGCCTGGATAATATTACATGTTATTTTCAATTATAAATATTCTATCTTAGTTTAGTGTACTCATTCTTCATTTTATTTGAGTAGCAGCAGCAGCAGATTTCAGAGGGAGGAGTATGTTGTTGTCCAATTCTATCATCCACCTGACAACCAGTATGTTGACATTCTGTAGAGTTAAATTTGGTAATCAATAATATGATTATATGAAGATATCAATAACATAATTCAACTATATACGGTAGTTAAATGTTAGAATATATATAATTTTCAATATTATTGAGAAATAGAATCATTGACTACAATCGGAAACCAATTTTTTCGCCTTCAAACACTTCTCAAAATAAATTGAATGGTGAATTTTCTCTTTGTATATTTGAGTAGGCTTAGGGACCAAAAAAATGCCTCATCGATTCTTTATATGGAGACCGGGCTATCACCGGTTTCCCTAAGAGGTATAAAGGTTGAGGAAGAGGTGTTATGAGAGATTTAAATTTGAATTTAAAATTCAAATTATACATACCATTTTGACATTCTCTCACTTGATCCATATAGTTCAACACCTATGAGAAGATAAAACTAAATATATAAATCATGGCGATAGTTCCTCTTATTGTTAGTAGTATCTTCCATGTATTATAATATAATGCTTCCTAATAATAAACTTAAACTTAATGAATAAACCATATGTTTATTCAAGGTCCAAGCTTAATGATATTTCTCAAAATAATAATAATAATCTGAAATGTAAAAAACCATGTGAGAAAATATCATATTGAGTAAGAGTTTCATTAAAATAATGAATGTACGTACAATAAAATTATGTCATGGAACCAAGTCCCATTTGTACTACATGATCCTTAAAATACTTAGGCAGCATGCCTTTAGTTAAAGGATTGACAATCATTGACTCAGTGTTAATGTGTTCAATGACCACTTTCTCTTCTTTAACACGCTCTTCATGGCTAAGATTTAATGTCATATGCTTACTTCGACTTCCACTCTTGTTGTTCTTAATATAAACATAAATTAGTTATCATAGTACAACTTCAATGACCTAGATAGAATCCACAATTCTGTCTATATGAAACTCTTTAACCATACACCATGACACCCTTTAAAACAAGACAAACTCGATTCCATAAATTAGGCTGGGCCAAAGTCTCCATTTTCGCACTTCTTCAAGATGTACCATCGCCTAGCTTGAAAATATAACTAGGATGTTGATTTACTTAGAATCAACACAGCCTAACAAAAGTCCGAATCGAGTAGCCAATCACTCAAACTATCTGCTCATCTATACATACATGTAACTCTTGTTCCTCGGGCTGGTATCTCATCAAATATCTTTTCACAAAAATCGGCAGCCTTTATTCGGCGGTGTTTCTACCAATATACAATCAGATAACAAGATATCCAGACCCATCCAAGGTCTCAAATGGCACATTAACACAAAGGTCTATTCGTCCATATCCCCAATATATAACTATATCACAATAGTCCATAAGAGTTTATTACAACACTCTTATATAGAACATATAGATATATTCAAAACCACTACCAAAGCCATAATCCGACTTTCTTCACAATTGAGGCCTCTATTGAGCATCGTCCTCCAATACCTGTCCTGTACCTTAAATGTGGTCCTATAACAGGGTGAGCAATGCCTAGTAGAGAATAATTCATACAAGAGCTACTCCTTACCTAAGTGCACATGCATTGCCATTTCACACAGTCAAGTAAAAACATACATATTCCTACTCAAATGTCTACATGCCATGGATAAGAATGGATTTATTTGTTCATATCTCTGAGTTTTTACTGATTTCTCATACATGCCAGTAGAAAATCGTCATTTATGTTCCATTAATGACTATTTTTCCAAAACAAAAGTTTTTTGTTTTATAAATCAAGATCCATTGGACAAACTTTGATATTCACTTGTTTTTACCAAGTCTCGTGTGTTTTTGTAGGTAGCGAATTTCCAGGTTCTCATCGTAGGCTTCGCATGCTTTCCGACACTTTCACGAACTTTCATTGCTGAATACATATGTCTAACCAAGAATATCGGGTTTTTCACCCGCGGCATCTATCACCTCATATACCCAACACGTATTTTCATTTCCTTTTTCTTTTATGCAACCATGAGACTCATTTTGGATGTTGTCCCATTTTACCAAGCCCACCATCGAACACCAAACACAATGTCGATCTACCATGTACTCACGACATATCATCGAACACCAAACACAATGTTGATCTCTACCATGCACTCACACCCATGTCATGCGATGTCCCGTGCATAAATGCAATGCGATGTCATTGCATATATCTCATGCTACATGCACAATGAATGCCGCGTGCAATAGTTCAAAATCATACTTCATGCCTAGTATCAAGGATAATCATATTTAATACATATAATTATTCCCATTTCATTTCCATATGTCTAACACATATATCTCAACATGCTTCACAATACAATAAACAAGTTATTCACTTTTCATGCATCTTAAGCATATATCAACACCAAGTATCAATCATACAAGCAAGGATAACTTGGTACCCTTTATCAATTGTGGCATAAGCAATGCCCATAATACAATCCATGCATCAATTTTTGACAAGAGCAGGAAAACACCTGAAACTGTGAGCACAAAATGCAATTCACTAGCATATGGTTAAATTCCTAGACTCGAAGAGCTTTTCGTAGAGTCTAAGAACGCATAAATCGGAGTTCGACAAGAGTTATAGCTGTCCCAAGTCAAGCCGCGCACCCGCATTGTTAGGTGTGCAAAAATTGTTGGACCCCCGAAACCAGCACTACGGCCGCGGCCTTTTCGGCCTACCCGAGCCATAACGGTCAGGAGTTCAATCGGGCGATCATCCACGCTCAACTCACGGGTAAGTTGGATGCCCATTGCGCCGGTGGCGCCAAAGGCTACACGGGTAGCGAAGGTATAAAATTTTAGTCTTGAAATACTGGATTCAGTCTTTAACCGTCAATAAACATAGCCCTAAAATTAGAGCTGAACCAAAATGCCTTACGCCACCAGGCAGAAAATAACCAATGGGAAGAAAACCCTACCTTTTTTGGAACTTCGGCTAAAATTTATAGTTTGTTGCCTGTAGCCGCATCGTGTAGACGACTTTGCCTCTTGCTCTGGTTGATCACGGGATTAGCCGGAGATCGTGAAAGGAAGTGTCTTTTTTTTTTCTTTTTCTTTCTCCTCTCCTCCATGCACGGCTCTTCCTCCTCATTTTCTTTCCTTTCTTCTTTTTCTTTTTATTTTTTTCTTTTTTCCTTTCTTTCTTTTCTTTTCTTTTTTTTCTTCTTTCCTTTCTTTTCTTCCCTTACCCATAGATTTTGGACTTTGGCTTGAGCCAGGAAGACTTTCACCCCCTCTTTCTCTTCTCTATCTCATGGTCATGTGTCTTCACATGGTCCATCTATCATGTGCCATGTATCACCATGTGAGCCATGTGCCATGTGCCACATGGACACATGCTTTAGGTGGCACCTTCCACACCACATGGCTCTCATGCCATGTGTATTTCTCCCATGGTGCCATGTGGAAGCCACTGGTCATGCCATGTGGCACCACTCCATGTGGAGCATGGGTGCCTCGGCGTGAAATTCCTACCATCTCGGATTCAATGAGTCGATGGGTAACTAGATTTCGCGAGATAAATTCAACCGGTGAGGATCCGTTTCATCATCTGAATATCTATAAAATTTTCAAAGATTTTCCCGCTTGTCTCTGGCGGCCGATATCGTTTTGCCAATTTTGAGAAAGATTGAATTTTCCGGGTTTTTATTCTAATACTCCAACGGCAAATGCAATGTCGGGTTTGTCGAGACTTTGAGCATACATCGAAGGCTTTCCAGCCAGTTGAAGCATATGGAATGTTCTTCATGTGTTATCGTTTGAAATCATTTTAGAACTGCTTATTCCAAATCCGATCCGGTCACCCTTCAAATGAGTGCCACACTCGATGAACAATTTTTCATGGTAAGTCTCCACTAAAACTTTATTGATATAGATTACTCTTGAGGCAGGCTAAAATGCCTCAGATCTTTACCGCATGGATCTTAATGCCAATGACTTCAGACGCCTCACCTCAGCTTTATATCAAAGTTCACGGAGAGAAAATTGTTTCACCTCATATAACAAACCCGCCTTATCATTGGTTGCAAGCGAGAATATCATCCACATATAACACAGAAAACAATCTTACTCCCCCTTTGACCTTAAGTATATAGTGATCCATGATATTTTCTTTAAAGGCAGATGATAACAAACTTTAATGATTTCCAGCCTCCCAAGCGGGACGGCTTGTTTTTAATCCATATATGGATTTCTTAAGCTTGCAAACTAAATGCTCACCTTTACTAAGGAGAATCCTTGGTGTTTAAGTGTAAACCTCTTCTGTAGATTACCATTCAAAATAATGGTTTTTCACATCCATTTGATGTAAATCAAAAGTCAAATTGAGCAACCAATATAATTATCCAAAAGAGAATTTTGCCCGAATCTAGGAAAAGAGTCTATGTGGAATTTAGATTCTTTCACCTTTTACACAGTGAATACTTTTTGGCAGCAGAGTGTTTTATACATGCAGAAATATTGCTTGGTAGGTTATTTATTTATTTATTTTTAAAGACCCATTTACATCTAATGACTTTTACACCATTATGCAACTCAATGAGATCCCAAACTCGGTTAGATGTCATAGAATTCATTTCTTCTTCTATGTACCATGAGGTTAGATTCAACCAAGACCTCATGAACTTTGATTTTTTGGATCATTTTTCGGCTCAATGTTATAGTCCGATTCTTGTAATACACTATATAATCATTAGGAATTGCTGATTTCCTCAACCTTTGAATCTTCTTAATGTTGCTTCATGTTCTCTTGAGGAATTTGTTGGTGATCACGCACATTTGCTTAATTGGTTGTTCCGACAATTTACAGGCCTCTTCATTAAGCGACTTGATCCTACGGGGATCAATATAAGCAATATATGGAACTTCAAAAAATAGTTATCTCACACTCGGTTGTACTTGAGGGGTGTGAATGACAATCAATCTATCACTTGAACCAGAGGGTTGACCTTCATAATGATCTTTCTCATAAACGATGTCTTGACGATCCTTTCCAGCGGTCAGTCACATTTCTCAGAAATTTGCATTTCTTAGTTTCGCCGAAATCTCGTCGTGAGATGGACAATAAAATCTGTGCCCCTTGGACCTTTCCATCATCGTGACCACTGTGGAGTGCTTGGATTCTGGCTTTGCTTTTCTCGTGGGTTATAAATTATCACTTCAGATGGGCATCCCTAAACGCGCATATGTCGCAAACTTGATTGCCAACTTTTGAATAACTCAAAAGGAAAACAGCAGGGATAACTGGTTTCAGAGCACAGTTTGTGTAGCCACTTCCGTCTTTAGAGCTTCAAACCACAAGCATTGATGTAGTTTTGTATTACTCCTCATACTCCTTACCATGTCCATTAAAGTTTGGTTTCTTCTTTCTGCCTTATCATTCGGTGTCCAGGAGGAATGGGGCACATATCTTTGGCCCGACAATCCCCGTGCTCTGGCCGGCTTTTGCAAATGCAGGAGCTTTTGTCCATTCTCTGTGTATTTACCATAGTACTCTCCACTTCTATTTGATCTCACGATCTTAATATGTTTTCCACATTGATTCTCTATTTCAACCTTAAAAAAACTTTAGAGGCTTCTAAAGCTTCATCTTTAGAACGAAGTAAGTAGAGATACATGTATTGTGAATAATCATCTATGAAGGTGATAAAGTATTTCAGACCATTTTCATCCATGTCAGGACAACAAATGTCAGTATGTATAATCTCTAATAGGTTTGTGCTCCTCTTTGCACCCCTTAAGACTTGTTGTTTGCTTGCCCTTAATGCAATCCACACAAGTCTCAAAATCAGCAAAATCCAAAGTACTAAGTACCCCATCATTAACCAATTTCTTCACTCTTTCAATGGAGACGTGTCCCAATCTCCGGTGCCATAACATAGAGGATTCCTCATTGATAACACATCTTTTTAATCTAGTGGTAACATGCATAGAATTATAAGTAACATCATTGTGTAATTGAATATGGAAAAGACCATCAGACAATGTACCATACCCAACAACTTTGGATTTATTGGATAAATTAAAACTCGAATCTATAAAGTTAAAGGAAAATCCTAAAGGTACAAGTCTTGAAATTGAAATTAAATTCCTAGAGAAACTTGGAACATAAAATGTCTTTTCCAATTCTAGAATGAAACCCATTTGCCAATACCGAAACTTTTAGTGCCCGATAGCTTCACGTGTGAACTCATCTTTAACAGAGACCTAGATGCATTCACTTCAGCTTCCATAGGTTTTTGCATACCTTGTAAGGTGAAACATGGATTGTAGAACCAGAATCCAATCCACCATGTTTATGATTAACATTAACCATATTAGATTCATAACGAACAAAATAAAATCAGAGTACCTTTCTTGTAAGCACAGATGCAATTTTGAGCAGTCCTTAACTTCATTTGTCCCTTATTTATAGAAAAAACCTTTGACTTTGACTCTTCTTTGCGCCTGGTTTGAATGAATCTTACACTTTCTTTAAGCTTGATCATTTCTTTTCTTTCCAAAAGATGGTCGAGTTAACCCTTCGCCCCTCTTCCATCATCAACCTTCCCTCCTCTTACACACATGGTCATCAATTGCGCAATTGACAGTTTATCATATGCGTGTTGTAAGAGATTTTAAAAAATTTGTATTAATTGGGTAAGAGTGTTCAATATATAATGAACAAGAGAATTATCGACAGCTTCTAATGACTTAAGTTGTGCCGCTATATCCCTCGTACTTTTGTAGTAGCAGTCACCCACTCCTTTTATCCTGGTGAGCTTGGTGGATGAAAATTGCATAATTAAGGTACTAGCAAAAGCTGCCGAAGTTACAAGCTTTCTTTCATCGATAAACTTTGAAGTGGTTTGACTTTATCAATTTGCTCGTGAGAACCGAGGCATCTGGGATATCTTAGTCTTTATGAATATCATGGAAGGCGTTGGACTTCTCCATATCATAAAGGCAGACGACACATAGTGCGGTTTCGGTAATAGGGTCGGGTTCGTCTTTCACTTCACCGTATCAGTCAATATCCCATCATCCCAAATGCAGAAAAATTATCCTGCTTTCATACCTTATAGTTATCTTCCCACTTAGTTAGGAATATCATACATAAAATCGAAATGTCGTAAGGTTGAATAGCTACTTGATATTTTTAAATATACATGCTTATTAATCAAGGATTGAGGCAAAAATACAATATCATGTTTACCAATGTAAATCATGCTTTAAATCCATAATCTAGTGACCTTAAGGCTGCTTGTGGGCTAAAGTCTTATTCATTTAGACTTAAAGAATCTTATGATAAAACTATTAAATCATGTTCCTTTTCCTAATCCTTGTGGGAGAATTAGAAAATATAATTTGATATCTCATCCTAATTAACCATACAAAATATAATAAAGTGTGTGGGATCGGAATTTATGCATTCCATATGATTAATTACAATTAATGTAATCAAATGTGATGATCTTAAAAACTTAATATATAATTTTAAATAATTAAGGATACTGTCAGCTCATTACCTAGGTAATTAAAATTGTATCGATCACTGAACATTATTACAAAAACTTTAAACAATTCAAACCATAAGATTTAAAACTATACACATACAAATAATCATAATAAATTTAATATATAGGAAATTTAATTCCTATATTTTAAACATAAAATCAGCTGTTGTTGACATCTAATATCAATAGGACATTCAGTTCATTAGTAGAGTGTGTGTCGATTAAGTCCTAATACTTGTGTGTTTAATTCAAGCCGGCAATCCTTTTTCATAAATTTTGCTAATAGTCATCAATCTCTATAGAGAAAACCAATGTAAAACTAATAACAATTTCACACTTAGCCTGGTGGTAGAAGACTTATATTAAAATTATAAGGTTTTAGGTTTAAATCCCTTTAGACACCAAATTTTATGAATTTAGAATTCAATGGCTATCCCTGCAGCCAAACATACCAGGGGTATCCTAATGCCAAATAGGCTATCCCAAATAGTTTTTGGATGTCCCCGCATCCAAATAATTTACTGACTATCCTTAAAGCCAATCCAGACTATTCTTGTAGCCAAACAGGCTACTAGCTATCCAAATAGAGAATTTTCTATCCCTGCAACCAAACATAGCAGGGTACTGAATGCAGAACAATCATTGAATCAAACTGGACAAATATGTCTGAATATCCATAGATTCATCAACCAACCATGAAGCCTAGTGGTTGATGACCTTTAATTCTATATGATGGTCATGGTTTGAAACCTATAAAATCCATTATGTCACCTTTTTCTTTTTCTTTTAATCTTAATAAGACTCAAGCCCAGCCCAATTCATATTGTTTTGCTTAATTTTAATAAGGCCCAAACCTAGTCCAGTCCATATTAAAACCTTGAGGCCTGCAGGAAATGCATAGCCCATGGCTCAAAATCAGCCCATAATTCAAGTCATCTTCATCCTCTGGAACTTGTTTTCTACCAAGAAAAAACCAGTTTTTTTTTGGTCTAGAAGCCATGTTTAAAAGGGAAAGGAAAGGTTTTCCCAAAAACATGTTTTCTAAAGATTTCTTACCCTTTTATTTGCATTAAAAGATGTAAAAACCATCTTGAATAAACATATTTAGAATTCTAATTTTGAAGGCATAGAAAAGGCACTGTTTAAATCTGAATAAAAAGGCACTGTTTATTCATCATGTAAAAACCATACATGAAGTTTCATCTAAAAGTCTTATACTGACTTTCATTAAATACAGTTTGCAAAATGTTCCTAAACTAAAAGAAAAATTTTTAAACAAGGCAGAGGTCATATAATGATCTGATACGAAATGTAAAATCAAGTAATCAAATAATCTGATTATACGAAGATACCAACAACATAATTAGATCATATACGGAAGTAAAATGTTAGAATATATGTGCTCCCAGCCCTTGTTGAAGAAACGAAATTTAAATGCGGAAGAATTGAAAATGAATTTTAATTTGTTAACACAAGCCTTCTCGAAATAAATTGGATGGTGAATTTTCTCTCTGTATATTTGAGTAGGCTTAGGGACAAAAAAAACGCCTCATCGATTCTTTATTTAGAGACCAGGCCATTACTGGTTTTCCTAAAAGGTGTAAGGATTGAAGAAGAGGTGTTATGAGAGATTTAAATTTGAATTTAAAATTCAAATTATATGGACCATTATAGCAGGAGTATGCTAGGTTGAGCTCGTGGAATGCTACCCTAATCACGGGTGTATCACCAACCTATGTGTCCCTCCTGAATAGTGTTTCCTGTCGTTATCGACTCTTGCCCTTGCACCTTTTAGGAGGGTATCGGAAGTCGTAGCTATGCCCCTCCAAACATTTGAAGAACCATTCTTCTTGATCAGTTTTTAGACGTCGATATCTCCTCTTACATATTTGCTTATGATCACTTTAGCCCATAGGTTTTCCTGCTCCATAGTCGATCTTCATCCCAATTTGGCCATGAATGCTTGGTTCATGCTGTGCATTCCTTTTATTCCCAAGCCATCCATTTCTTTTTCCATTGTGACGGTCTACCAATTTATGAGGTGTCTTACCTTTGTCATCAGATCCACCCCATAGAAAATTTCTCACAAATTTATCAATTTCATTGCATAAGCTCACCAGTAGTAGCACTGACTGCTTGGAGTAGAGAGGGATAGATGTCAACACTGCTTGTGCAAGGGTGGCTCTTCCCGTTAGGGATAGGAATTTCATTTTCTAGCCCTCTAATCTCTCCCTTAAATGTTCAAGAATATGTTGGTAGAAATGCGACCCATTAATTGGCGATGTTCGTAGATACTTATCCGGGGGGTCTAAGGTTATGGGAATTTTCGAGATGGCTACTATCTTCTCCTTTGCCGTGTTCTCTACACCATGGGAAAAGAAAATGCTGGAATTTTGGAGACTAATTTTTTGTCCAAAGGTTCCATAGAATTTGTTTAGGCATTTCATTATGGTTTTCATCTGGATTTCTGTGGCCTCTGCAAATAATAATAGGTCATCTGCAAAAATTAGGTGGAATAAGTATGGCCCATTTTTCGAGAGTTTTATAGGCTTCCACCTTCCATCATCAATTGCATTTTGGATTATATGTCCAAGTCTCTCAACAAACAGGTATGGGAGATGCCATCACCCTGTTGAATGCCTCTCAAAGGCTTGAACCAGTCCAGTAGTTTCCCGTTCCAATTAATTGACATCCTTGTAGTCTCAACGCATTTCATGATGTTTCTAATCCATGGATTGGGGAGGCCAACCAGATCTAGTGTATCTTGAATAAACCTCCCCAGAAGATGCGATCATAAGCTTTTTCAAGATCTACTTTGATGAACATGAATCCCTTCCCAGTCCTTTGCTTTCACAATGAGTGTAACACCTCTTGGTAGATGACTATATTATCAACAATTTGCCTGACTGAGACGAAGCTGCTTTGATTTGGTGCGACTAAGCTCGCAATGACTTCCTTTAACATGTTTTCTAGAGTTTTTGTAATTGCATAAGCTTATTGGGCGTACCTGGAATATGAACTTCGGGTGTATTACTTTGGGGATGAGTACCAATATTGTGTTATTGGATCATTTCGGGAGATTGCCAGAATTAAGGAACTCCAGGACGTGGTTGCATAGCGAGTCCCCTACAATGCCCCACGTATTCTGATAAAAGCCCGCATGCATGTCCTCTATTCTCGAAGCCTTAAACGAGGCCATATAAAAAACAACCTTCTTGAACTCTTCTTTTGTGAAGGGCTTTATGAGGAGTTGGGAGTGGGCCTCAGTGATGTTTGAGAAGCCATTGGGGGTTTGGAGGCTTTGGGCTTCCACATTCTCCCACTGAAACAAAAAAATAAAATAACCACGTACCATGGCTTCAAGTGTCTTATGGTCAATGATCCACTCCCCATTTTGGTCTTTAAGGGCCTCTATTATGTTCATATTTTTCCGTATTCGTGTCGAGGCATGGTAGAACTTCGTGTTCTTGTCCCTCCATTTAATCCACTCCTCTCGGGACCTTTGAAACTGTTAGAGAAGTGCTCTAAAGGAAATCTTAGAACATTATGCATTCTTTATATTGTTTTATAATAAACGCATCACTTTTATGTTTCTTTGATATTCAATTTAATATATGAATTGATAAGCGATCTTAAATCAAATTAGAGGAGGAATGAAGTGCAGTGGTATTACACGCACTAAAGAAATCATTATGGTGATCATGATAATGAGATTCCTATTATGTGTAATTATGTAGTATCTATAATATCCCTATTCAAAGGATTAACAAAATTAGACATTATTGATCATGTGTGAGACCCATTTATATTTGCTTATTCAGCAGTTTGATCAGCGAATTTGGTCTCATAAAAAAAAATTGCGATCATCATAATGATTAGAGTAGACACGTGGATGCTTGCTAAGAGTAGTCAAGTACATCAGAGACTTACTATGAGACAATCATATGGATTATCTATTCAAATATTAGTGATAATCTCAGCATAACAATGGTGCAATTATCCTTAAACTTGAGGTGCTCAAGGATATCTTGGGTATTGATTCTATACTTTGACTTCGATCCTTATTACCTCAAAGAGGTTGCTTGTAGGATGATGATTGGATATAACTTCAAGTATTTAAAGGTAATTGAGTAGCCAATAGAGGATTCACCACTTGTGATAGAAGAAGGGTACACCCTAGGCCTCTTATAGAGATCATTACTCGGAATCTCTGGCTAGAGTGAATAGGTCATGAAGATATTCTTCAATGGAATGCTATTTGAGTAATGGATCTCAGAGACAAGAAAACACACTTAGGCTAAGTGTGGCATTTTTGTCGACCAAATGATATATATATATATAAATTTATGACACTATCACCAAAGGAGTAACTAGAGTACCAAGCAACAACACCAAAAACTTGTTAACCAATATGTTGTGCATATTCAAATTATTAGTACCATTACTAGAAGACTAAAAATTACACCCAGATGATGGCTCTAGAAACTTGATATAGACCTAAAATACATTATATGCTCATAAGAAAAATAATTTTTTCACTAAACTCAATTGAAAATTTACTTTGGTCTTAAAAACTGCAAGTGCATAGGTCGTACAAGTAATAAAGTGAACCTATAAGTCTTGATATCGTTCCCACATAGATTGAAAAGAATTTAAATTTCAACTACCCCAACTACTCAAGTTCTACACTATTTGAACGTCTAATTTAGATGAAAATTTAGTAACCTAATAAGAATTTTTAGAAAATAGAATCCTACATTTAATATAAAAGAAAAAAAAGTTAAATCCTAAATGTACTTATTTGAACTAGATCATTCTTCGAAGTAAACACTAGGATTTCATTCTTGTGGTGTTAATTCTGCATCTAATTCATTATATTTTTCCCTTTGAGTTAAATCGGAATTTGTTGAGGCAAGGAGGAATGGCATGGTTTGGATTCACTCCTCTAACCATACTTTTCACTGAGTAGAGGTTCATGTTCATTCTAAAACATGATTCTAAACAATTACTTGTAGTAGTAAATTTTCTCTGTAGATGGGTGTTTTCTTTGTGCTGTGCCCCAACTTCATGATTGATTTCTTGCTTTGAGACAAGGCAAGCTATCTCTGACAAGAATGATGTCTCATCCTTAAGATCTGAAAGAGTTTTCTCTTTCCTTGATTAAATCTCATGCCTGCGGGATCAAGATCTCATTCTTCGAGACTAAGGAGAGATCTCCTAATTGATTAAATTGATATATCACTCAACTATTCTCAAACCATGGCTTAGTGAGGATTTATCTAAGTAACCTTTTAGAGCTGTGTTCATCCAATATTAGTCTAACATATCCTTAAGTAACTGGTCTAGGCTCTCGGGAATCTTCATCTGCAAATACTGGAGACCTCACAGGAAATCATTGCAATAATCCTTTCATGGGTATAAGCTCTTAAAGTGGGAACAATTTAATATGAACAACACCATTCAAATAAATTCAAGATTCAGCTCAGGAAATTTTCTTCTCATTTTTGCAAAAAAAGGCCATAAACCTAACATAAGATCTTTCTCGGTGGAGATTGTGTTCTCGCTTGGATTACAACATACAATGAAATGCGTGGAAAAATTCCCTTTGTAAATTTATCAGTGAAGAAACAATTTCCAGCATTTGTTTGGAGTCCATTGCATTCAAACAGTAATCATAAATGAATTTCAACATTAATTTCAATTTCAAAACTTCTGAACAAATCACTGTTAAGATCCAGTGACAAATTAAAATATCAAGCTACGCTAATCTACGAAGAAAATTAAAAAAAAATAAAAAGAAAAATATAATACAAAAGAGTCCTCGACTCAGTACTACGGTTCGTTGTTATTTGATCATTGCTTGCCTCACTCGCGATCATTTCTATTTATAGAGCCCTAAAAGTTTGGGCCCTAACTTCAATGCTTCTATTATGAATCCCTAAATTTTAGGTCTAGGTTGTTTTCTCAGTCGCGACCTGAAAGTTGTGTTGCGCTAGAGTTTTGAATTTTTGTTGCAGGTTTCTGTTGTAGCAAGCAATTGTTTGTCGGGACCTAGAAGATCTTGTGCTCATTCTTGCTCAAGTTTTGACAACATATTTTTGGTTGCGACATTTTTCTTTCCTTCAGTATGATATCTCTGTCGCGACAGAGTTTCCTTTGTCGTGACAATATTCTGTTCATTCCTCAAACATGTATGTAGAAACATCGCGATAATCGCGCGCGTAACCGCCAGTTTCAATACGGCTTACGCGAAGTTGATGTCGTGACCAAATTTTAATATGCGTGAGCGTTGATCGCGATCTGCTTCTTCTGATAATCGCGACCAGGCTTTTCTTGTCATGACAACATTACGTTCTAGTTCTTGTTACAACCTTTGTCACTTGCGGGCTGGCTAAATATGTCTCGGTACATCGTGACAGAGAAGTTCTTCGCCACCAACTGTTTCCTTGTTCTGACTTCATTTTTATGTTAGAGCCTAGAATTTTGTGTTGGGGATGTTTTACATGTCGCGACCCCAATATGTTATGTCGCGACAACACTTTTCTACATGCAGCATAGTTTCTTATTCACGGAAGGCTTAGTTTTATACGGTTGCGACATGCTTATGCGCCTACAGCGTTTATGCGCCCTTTAGCCGTGTCGCAACCCATTTTTCCTTAATCGCGATAGGAATTTTACGTGTTGACTGACTTGTCTGTTTGTGACCCGTGATATGCTATGTCGCATGACTTCACTTTGCATTTGTGTTAAACCCATTTGCGACTTAGAAGTTGTGTCGTGACCTAGTTTCTCTGTTGACTTTATTCGTAATGTCCGCGACACGAAGATCTGTCGCGACAATCAAGACACCTTTTAAGCTTGAAGTATGTCGCAACATTGACTCTCCTTATTGCAACCAGGTCAGTTCATCTATTAAGCACCCTTTGTCACGACCTAGTTTTCTTGTCACGACCTCAACTTCTTCTTCAGCATCTTTTATGTCTCAACAAAATTTTCCATGTTGCGTGGTGTCACACGATAGAAGAGGATAATAATAGAAGTGACGAGATATTTGCGCCAGTTCAGCATTTTGTCGCAACATAAACTATTTTGTTCCCAACTGACTACCATATGTCTTTTCCATTCTTTGTCGCGACCTATTGTCTTTTGTTGTGACCTAGCTCAATTGTCAACAATCAAGAAATGTTGTTGTGACACAAGAAATGTTGTTGCGACACATTTTCTTTGGTAATTACTTGGAAGTTTGTCGCAACACACAAATTTCAGTTGCGACATGGACTGCTGCAATTGCTGTTTTTGTCTTCTTTCTTGCTGGAAATCTCTCATTTTTGAATTAGTACCTGCAAAACACAAAGTTTGAAAATACTCCATAATTTGGCAATAAAACAGCTCTGAAAATATTGAAAACAGGCTAGAAAAATGGATTAAAAATAGACGAGTTTAAGACTCATCAAATTCCCTCAAACTTAAAGTTTTGCTTGACCCCAAGTAAAGAAAAGAAGATTTGTTTGTCCTCAATTTGTAACTTCTTTTTAAGGACATTTTCTGTTTTGCTTGAAAATTTGCAACGAATTGAAACTAGTTAGTTGCGACTTAATTTAAATTTAGTTTTTAGTTCGGACTTAGACAAATTTTCAATTATTGTCCACCGAATAAACTAAAGCTGAATTTTGAAATGTAAACAATTTAGTCAATTAATCTACGATTCTGTGTGTGTTGGTTTCGTTCCTTCCTCCTTGACGAGGATTAGCTAATCTTACGGAATTCTACGGTATTTGCAATTTATTTGGCTCTTGAGGTCTCATGTACTTATTTTCATATTAATCTCCACTAATGTAGGCAAGTTCCACCCTTTAAGATCAATTAGGTCTTTTGGGGCTTGTAGAGTTTGGCTTGGGTAATTGGGTAGATAAGTGGAGAATTTAGGCTAAACATTTACCTAGATTCCACTCTTCAAGTGTGTATCTTTGCCTCTATCTTTCATCCTTTTCTTTTCTACTAATGTCTGAAAATACATTCCCCAAAACTTGTCCTTGATGTATCATACTGCCTATTCTCAACTTGCCATCTTTTAGAGAGAAGTCTCTTTTTGCTTTTCTTTTATTTGTCAACTATTTTTAGGATTAGTGCAATGTCTTGTCTTCTTAGGCTTTCTACCACTCTTAGAGAACTTTGGGCTAGCAGCTTCTATACCAGTTGGCATTAGGGTACTAGGTGTTGAAACACCCTTAAGAACTTAATTGTTCAACAGAGGAAGGACACAAGACAAAACTTAATCCCCTTTGATAACTTAAAATTTTAACTTCATCTCTACATTCTTTTCCATTTCTTCATTTGTTCTTTTCTTTTTCCATGATTATTATTGTTTCCTTTCAAATCAAAATAACATTCCCCCAAACTTGTCATTTTCTGTATTTTGAAGTTCTTGTCCTGAAACCTGGGCAAATAAGGGTTCTTTACTGTAGGATTAGAATAAAGGAAGGTCTGAGGCTTTCATTTTGTTGTTCAAATGAAGAAACTAGACAATTGGCTCAAATTTGGAACTATATTATATGCTTATGCATATTATGAGGGTAGGCTCGAAAGGCTCAAACTTTCAAGGATGGCCTATATCACTTCCTGTTAGTGGAATTGCCTAGGATTTCATCTTGACTAATAATCTAACAAATTCTAAGACCTTGGACTGTTTGATTGTGACTCAATCCAAAAGATGTCCCTTATCCTTCACAAATTGTTAAGGAGCATTTTACCATGTGCATTATTTTTCAGGACTTTCACTGACCTTTTTGTTTATACAACAGTTTCAAAGGTCTTATTTGTGCTGTCAATTAATACATTTTCTTAAATTTGAACTTTAAACTTCATTCTAGTTCACACATGCAACTTCCTGTTCCAATTCATTGAGGCCTACCACAATTTCAATCCAAAAGTTGTTTGGTTATGAGGTTTTGTTGTTATGTTGTTTTAATCAAGTTAAAGAGTTCATTTGATCATGCTTTCAGCTCAAAACATCACAACACACCAACAATTGTAATCTATTCAATTCAACCCAAACTTCCCAACTTAATTTTCACATAAGATTCATTCATTTGTTCAAAACAAAAATATTTTCTAATAAACCAATTAACAGAACAAAGAACGACCTGAATCTTTGAGAATTTATGTTGAACTTTTATTAGAGGGATGATTAAAATTTTGGTTTGGAGAAAAGAATTTAGGGGTTCATCTCCTTCTTTTTTAGGATTTGGGAATTTTAAGGTTAGGAGGTTCAAGGTTGAAGCTAGCTAAAGATGGAGGAAACCTAGGTATTGAGATGTTTGACTTCTCTTTCTCTAGAGGTTCTTCCTCGTTAAAGAGGCAATGATCATTGGTAAATTCCACTTGAGTGATCAATTCATCTTGCCTCTGACTTATGTTGTTCATGGTTCCTTCAAGTTCAGTGAGCATAGTGTGTATGTTCACTAAATTTAATTCACGATCCGGACTTTCTTCCAAACTACGTACGTAGTTGTTGTCTATCTCTAGCTCCTTGTCTCTACTTCTCCACAAGCTTCCCAAATTGCTTGAGTTTGTTCATATAGAATGCGGAACCCCTCGCCTTACGCAGCATACTTCCTTCTAACTTTTCTTCTCTTTTGTCCAAAAAGGTCAGCACATCTTCATCCCTTTTTAGTTGCTCATTGTAGAAGGACTGCATTTTTGAATCCAATCTTTGCATAAACACTCTTTCTCTCCTTTCCATTTCTTCCTTCCATTCCTCTTCCCTTTGTTTGAGAAGTTGTTCCCATCTTTGTTCCTGCTTACAGGCTTTGCCTCCGAAATTCTTCTCTGATTCTCTATTGTTGTTCCCACTTCTTCTCTCTCTCCTCCATTTCCTTTTTCATAGAAACCAACATCTCCATGATTTCTTTATTTCATGTGTTGCCCTTGGAGCACTCTACTGGTTCAGAAAAGTTTTCCCTTACATGAGGAGGAGATTGAAGTACTGGACTTATTCTGCTTTGAAACTCATCTTCAACTGGCAGTTGGGCCTCCTCTGGGAATTATTCCATCCCCACTTGTTCTTCTTTTTCTTCCTGAGGTTCCTATGCAACTTCTACAATCTCCATCTCCTTCCTTTTCCTACTCTTTAGGCCCTTGATGACCCTGTCAATGTCAAAGGAGAGCTCTTAGGGTAGGTTTCCTCTTCTGCCCATACCCACTTTTGCCGACCCCGAATCACAGTCACGGTGATGGTGCTAGATGGGGATCAGTCCCCTTTTTAGAACCTTGTGGAGGTTTTGATAGATCTATTATTTTCCCCACATCAAACATAACCCTTGATAAGGCATATAAGATGATATGGCTTCATTCTCCACTTGTGCGAGATACTTTGTAGGAATTATAACAAAAGCTATAAAATAAAACCAAACCTTTTCTTCTTCTGTTAGGGAACCCTTGGGGATGGATTCATGAGGATTTTTATTCGTTGAGTTCCATTTCCCCTTTCCACCAGTCAGGAAATCCACTATTTTCTCATGGTTGGGTTCTCTGATCAGCTTCTTGTATTTAGACCCATTTTTGGGATCCCTCATTTGTAGAACCTCATTAATCCTTTCATGGCCCATGGGGACCCATACTCCTCTGACATACATAGCATTTTCCTTCATATCTATCATATTAGAGTAGAACTCCTAACTCTTTGCGGCATAACTAGGTGGCATAGCTGCGAATAAGGATAACCCCTGCTTTTTTGATGATCTCACGCAAGCGATTGCTTGAGATGAGAAATCTTGAGCCCCTCAAGCCCTTTATCCTTTCAGTTCTCTTTCCAGAAGGAGTAAGCTTCATCTGAAATGAAAGCTTCGTTATCTTCTGCTTCTTTCGGTTGCTCGGCTCTATTTTTTTCAACTCTTTTCTTCTTCCTTTCTTTCTGAGTAGGGTTCTGTGCCTTTTACGCACCTGCGGTTTGCTACTTGGAGTTGCCTCGGTCACGAGGTTCGGATGAACCTCTTCTTCACCAGCTGTGTATTCTTCCATCATCTCATTGAGGTTTGGGACTAAGCTCTGGGGTTTTACCATCGAAGTGATCTGGATTTGGGGTTTAAGATCTTTGAAGTCTAGGGTTTTCAGGTAGTGAGATGAGAGAAAAGTGAGATTTTTGGTGAGAGTGTGAGTGATGTGAACAATGGGAAGGGATGGCTTTTCAGTTTTTGGAGAGCTTCTTCAGTTTATGGCTCAATAAATGAATGTCTCTCTTCGTGGGTCGCGACAATAAATGATTAGGTCACAATAATAGCCTTTAATTTTAACTGCGGAATTTATTTTGTGACCCTCAAAATTAATATTTTCGCTCAAGTCTTTATTATTTGAAACCTCATGTCGTGACACACTTTAGGTTTGTCGCAACAGTGAATAGTCCTGACATTAGAAAATTTTGTCACGACACATGTCATTGGAATCAACAATTGCCTATAGGTTATAATGCGAATTCATTGAGCCGGATAATTCTTATTATAGCGATTGGTTTCAGCAACAAACTGAAAATTGAGTCACGACACCGTAATGTGAAATTAATTCGCGACTCTTTGTTTTTACATTTGCCATTACTTTAGTTTTAAAATTCTTGTCGCAATAGGAAAAACAATGTCATGACAACATAACTCAGTTAGTTCTGTCGCGACCGAACTTTTAATGTTGCGACCTAATCTTCTTATAAATTGTCTTGACCATTAAATTGCTTGTTGCGACAACCCTTTTACCTTACTTATAAAACAATGTTGCGACACAGATTTCTTTGTCGCGACCAAGTTATTGTTTCCCCAACTTTTTACCACATAAAAATGCCTTATAACTCAATTAATCACTCACAACTCAGTCAAAATTTTCAATTCAAGCATTGTGAAGACATATTTAGTAACAGAAAATAATCAATTCAATCATGAACAACTATCTCAACACCTTAACATAACATTCAAGCAATTACTCATCAACTTCCCCCAAACTTAAGATATGCATTATCATTCAAAATAAGTTTAGGGAATGAGAAATACTCCCCCTTGTAGTTAATTACTGCATATTTTAATTTGAGATAATCTGCTATCTAATGAAATTCTTCTTGAATTTTGCTTCACTATCCTGAAAATTAACAAAGCGAAAATAAAACTCTTGATATTTAAACTACAACCTCGAAACCTATGAAATTCAATTGAACTACTCAAACTATTAAAACTTTTAAAAGATTAAGAAAAATCTGCTTGGGTTTGCCTCTAGAAGGCCGTGATTTCTTGTCCTTAGCTATACATTTGTTGTACTTTGTCTTTTCTTTAACATTCTTTTTGCTTGCTCCTTTAGTCTGAACTTTTCTTCATTGGTTTAGTCTTCATGCATGCTTTGTCCTACATTTTCTTGCTTCCTTGCATTTCATTACTGCCTCTCATTGCAGTTGGTGTGAGATCTTTAGGATTGACCTCGGTATTGTTAGGAAATGTATTTCTAGTTTGGCTTGCGGGTTAGAGACCCGGCTCACACTTGAATATCAGGTTTCTCAATATAGCAGCTTATCCTTTGTTTGAAACACAATTGTGTTAGCTTGAAGTGCCAAGTTCAGCAAACTTTTTCTCATGCATTTAGGATCCTTTGTTTAAACAATCATGAATTGCAACACGATCTTCAAAGTTTGAGTTCTTTTACGCATGATACTTTCCTGTGTCCCACTGGCCTATTGGCATTGTTGTTCTTTAGCAAAACCCCGAGCGAGTATAAGCACGATGGGTTAATCCATGTCTAGGACGTGCTCCCCCACCATAGGAAAAATTTTCATGGTTTCTTTGTGCTTGACTGTAGTGTGTAGGCAAATTGGGGTTAGGCTTGAAGTGGTAACTTCTCTGCTCAATCATATACTTTGTTTCCTCAACTTGGTAGGGCTCTTCTTCCTCATACCCCTCAGCACTATTTCTCCTTCTTTCTTTCACTGCTCCAACTTCATGTGTAGTGTGCATCCTCCTCTCATTACTACTCAGCTTGTTCATTATTGCATCAAGTTTGGCTTCTATGGCTGTAATTCTATCCAATCCAATCAGACCATTTCCCCTCATTTTGCTGCTGCTCCCTGAAGATTCAAATGGAGTCTTGTAGTTGCATTTGGCAAGGTCTTCAATAACTTGCCTTGCCTCCTCTGCACTTCTTCTTTTAAAACCTCCATAGCAAGATGCATCAATTCTACCCTTGGAGGTATAATTCATGGCATGGTAGAAAATGTCCATCTGTGTTATTAGATCTGTCCCATGCATAGGGCACCTCTTGGCTGATCTCTTAAACCTCCTATGCTAATGTAGAGACTCGTCACTCAGCGAACGATGATTTCTCCTATTCTCTCAACAGTGAGAGTTGGAGGGAAAAATTTGCTCATGAATGCCTCCACCAGTTCTTCCCAAGCATTCATTGATCCCACTGGCAGTGAGTTAAACCATGTGGCTGCTACATCTCTCAATGAGAATGGGAAGAGTTGAAGCTTGATCACATTAGGTCTCACTCCATTCAGTTTCATAGTGTTTGCCATCCTCATAAATCTCCTCAGATGCTCATTTGGATCTTTTTGAAGGGGTGGCAGTGAGCGGTCTTTGCTAAACCATTGTAATCAAGTGGTTTTATTTCAAGGTATTTGCTTCAATAGAGAGTTTATCTCCTGGCCAGTACTTTTCCTGAATGATAGGCCTCCAAAATTCCTCTATTGTGTTAGGCCTCTATGGTCTCTTTGCTTATTCTTCTTCTAGAATAGTCTGCAATCTTTCTATTTGATTAGCCATACTTCTATCTACATAGCTAGTAGCTTTTGTCGATTTTTTCGAGGTTCTTTCAAATTTTTATCAGGAGAATGTGTGATCCTGCTTATGATTTTCTATGCATTTAATATTATCCTGAAAGTGGAAACACACTGAGATCAAATAAGTCGGTGTCAACAAAAATTATATATTCATTAAGTTTAAGATCGGTAGCTTATTCGATGCGATGTTAAAACTATTTTTGTTTATTTTCTGAAATTTTTTGTAAAACAAATAAAAATGTCCAAATTAACATTTCTCTCTTTTGTCATAATATTGATTTTTAAATTCTTTCTATCCCCGGCAATGACGCCAAAAACTTGTTGTTGACCAAATTATATATATATATATATATATATATATATACTCATATATATATATATATATATATATAACATATATATATATATATATATATATATATATATCTCATATATAAATTTATGACACTATACCCAAAAGATAAAACTAGAGTCCCAAGCAACAACACCAAAAATTTGTTGACCAATATGTTGTGCATATTCAAATTAGTAGTACCATTACTAGAAGACTAAAAATTACTCCCAGATGATGGCACTAGAAACTTGATCCGGACCCAAAATACATTATATGCTCATAAGGAAAATAATTTTTTCACTAAACTCAATTGAAAATTTACTTTGGTCTTAAAAACTACAAATTACCTGGTCGTATAAGTAATAAAAGAGTGGACCTATAAGTCGGATATGATTTCAATAGGGTGAAGGAATTTAAGCTTCAACTACACAACAACTCCAAGTTCAACACTATTTGAGAGCGTCTAATTTAGATGAAAATTTAGTAACCTAATAAGAATTTTTGGCAATCCATTTAATATAAAAAGAAAAAAAGTTAAATCCTAAATGTACATGGCCGAACGGATCATTGCTAGAAAGTAAACAACGGGTTTCAACTGGCGTGAGAATTAATCATTCCTACATCTAATCTCGTTCTATTTTCCTTGAGTTTAAAATGCGAATTTGTTAAGAGGCAAAGATAAGGATAGTTTGTAGTTCCTCCTCTAACCATACTTTTCTTGAGTAGAGGTTCATGTTCATTCACGAAACATGATTCTAAACAATTACTTGTAAATATAATTTTCTTTCTATAAGATACGGGTATTTTTCTTTTCCAATACTACCTTCATTTCTTACTGATTAAGAACTCTTTGTTCTAAAGTGATATTTCTGCAGCTCTAAATCCTGCCTTGAATAAATGATCCTTACCATAGTGGGTCATATGAGTCAGGAGCTTCTGGGATAGTTTCTAGTGTGAAATTAGAATTGATATATCACTCAACCTATTCTCAAACCATGAGCAAATTGAGGATTTATCTAAATAACCTTTTAGAGCTCATTAGTTCATCAATATTAGTCTAACATACCCCTAAGTAACTGGTCTAAACTCTCAGGAATCTCCATCTCTGTGTCACTCAGAGGGCCTCCTGGAAATCAGAGCTAAACAATAGTCCTTTCATGCATGGGTGCATAAGCTCGCAAGAATTGGGAACAATTAATATCAAGAACAACACCATTCAAATAAACTCAAATTCAACTCAGGTTATTTTCTTCTCATTTTGCAGAAAAGACCATAACTAACATCAGATCTTTCCCAGTGGAAGTTGTGTTCTCGAAAACTGGATTACAACATACAATGATATACCGATAAGGAAAATTCCACTGTAAGTGCAATCAATTGAAGAAACAATTTCCAGTGTTTGTTTGGAGTTCATTGCATTCAAACAGTAATCATAAATGAATTTCAACATTAATTTCAACTTCAAAACTTCTGAACAAATCACTGTTAATATTCAGTGACAAATTAAAAAATAAAGCTACGCTAATCTTCGAAGAAAATGAAAAAAAATAAAAAGAAAAATAAAAGAAAAATGTAATACAAAAGAGTCCTCAGCTCCCCAGGTACTTTGGTTCGTTGTTGCTAACAGATTGCCTCGCTTTCCGCAGTCGTTTCTATTTATAGAGCCCTAAGAGATTAGGCCACAACTTGTCTTCTTTTATGAATCCCTAAATTTTGAAATTTAAGTTATGCTTCTCAGTTGAGACCTAAAAGTTGTGTCGTGATAGAGTTTTGAATTTTGTATCAGGTTTATGTTGCAGCAAGCAATTGTCTGTCGCGACCTAGAAGATCTTGTGCTCATTCTTGCTTGAGTTGCGACAACATATTTTTGGTTGCAACATTTTTCTTTCCTTCAGTATGATATCTATGTCGCGACAGAGTTTCCTTTGTTCCAACCATATTATGTTATTTCCTCAAACATGTATGTCGCAACATCGATATCCATGTCGCAACATAGTTTCAGTGCAGCTTCTGCAAGTTGGTGTCGCGACCAAAGTTTTCATGTCACAACAGTGATGTTGATTTGCTTCTTCAAATTGATGTCACGACCTAGCTTTTCTTATCACGACAGCATTTATGTTCTAGTTCTTATTGCAACACCGTCTTGCATTATTGTCATCTCGGTTCTGACAAAGTCACACATTAGCCGCCAGCACCGCTGCCATTCACGGCGCCATTTCTATCATTCGCGGCACAAATTTTGTGGTGATGTTTTACATGTTGCGAGCCCCCGTTATGTATGTCCGCGATAACACTTTTCTACATACGACGCGTGTTTGCACAATCGCGACTTGGACATGCGGTCGGCGACTGCTAATACGCCTTTAGCTTGTGCCGTGTCGCTGACCCATTTCCCACTCGCGATAAAGATGCACTACTATTCGGTGACGTGCTTTCGCTACCGGTTTGCTATGCCGCCTTTACGGCTTCTTTGCATTTGTGTTGAAACCTGTGTTCGCGACTTGAGTTACGTGATGTTTCTCGTTCTCTGATTCGGCTATTCGCGCATGCGACTACGAAGATCTACGCGACAATCAAAACACCTTTTAAGCTTGAAGTATATGTAACATTGACTCTCCTGTTACAGCCGGTCGGTTCATCCATTAAGAACCCTTTGTCAAAACCTAGTTTTCTGTCATATTTCAGCTTCTTCGGCATCTTTTATGTCTCAAAATATTTTTCCATGTTCACGAGAAATCGGTGTCGTGACGGAAGACTGTCGTGACGAGATATTACTGCCTTGATTCAGCCCATTATGCTCCACAGCCTAAAACTATTTTGTTTCCTAAGCGGCTACCATATGTCTTTTTCCATTTCTTTGTCGCGGCTTTCTTTGTCTTTTATTTGCGACCTAGCTCTCAGTGTCAACATGTCGAGGAAATGCCTTTGCGGCCCAAAAGTGTTGTTGCGACACGTTTTCTTTGGTATTAATTGCCCAGGGTTTGTCTCACACACTGAAATTCGATGCTGACGACATGATTATTTGCGATTGCTATTTTTCTTCTTTCTTGTTGGAAATCTTTCCTTTTTGAATTAGTACCTGCAAAACACAAAGTTTGAAAATACTCCATAATTTGGCAATAAAACAGCTATGAAAATATTGAAAAGAAGCAAAAAAAATGGATTAAAAATAGATGAGTTGAAGAATCATCAGGCATAACCAATCTAGTGAGAGTTGATGCATAGTCCATGCTCTGAACCAAGTCAGATATAAGATCTAGTGAAAGGTAACATTGCACAATATATTGTATATGGAAAGGTTTACAGTCAAACCCTTGACTCTCTAGTCAATTTGGGGTCATGATGTGTTTCTTGATACTACTCATTACTTGCTCGGATTAATGGCTGATTTGAGTGTCCAACATAACCAGAAACCTAATAGGTTACACACTTAGAAGAAGTAATTTGATCTTGGATTGGATCCAAGTTGAAAGGAAAGGTTTTGGATTGGATCCAAATGGAAAGAGAGGGCTTTATAGTTTGACATTCTCGAGATTTGTTTTGTTCCGGGGCCATATGGATGGGTCTAAGAGCCATTGAACTCATAATTGGGCTAAAAGCCCAAAAGAGTAAGGCCCATGTGCATGAACACATGGCCGACCCTTAACTGAGGTATCTTGGTCCTTTTAATTTGGCAAGGGCTACGATATAAGGTGCATATGAAACCTATTGCTTCTGAGAGAATAACACAGCTAGGCAAGAGAGAGAAACATGTTCTCTTTTGTGCTCTCTCTCTAAAATGTCTCCTTTCTAAAAATCAAGGTTTTGTCTAGCACCAAACCTTGATTCAAGACATCCCTTGGAGGTCTTCTTCAACCTTCTTCATGTGGATCACTGTTAGAGGTGAACCTAGGCTTGGTTCGCTTGGGTTGCTGCACATCTTTTGCAAAGGAGGCATCATACACCAAGGTCAAGGATTTTCCTTCTCTTCCATGGCATGGATTTTAGTTTTTGATGAACCAAGGGATCCCTTGGGTTAGTTTATCGATCAAAGTTTACATGTTTTTTCCTCTATGCAATCTGATATGATGCTTCGAGACCTGACAGTGGTATTGAAGCCTTCTTGGCTTCATCAAAATCGAATTTTTGTATGGTTATGTGCAGATTTCGGCACCTATGGTTTTAGATGTTCAAAATTCATTTTAATTAATTAAAAAATCGATGCTAATAATCTTTGTCCATATCATATGATGTTGTTTGATGATTATGATGAAAAATAAATTGGTTTGGATGCAATCAAAATGATAAAAATCATTTAAAAAAAAAAGTGATTGTCGATTTCTAGGGTTTGTATACTGTGCAGTTTTGAGATTCGTTTGGTTTGATCCTCGGGCAGTGTTTTTTCTCGTGTTTTGATTATGATAATGTAGACTAGACTAGTTAGGAAATATTTTCCAAGCTTGGAGGTGATAAGATAATTTACCAATTAATTTAGAAAATTCTTGAAACCTAGGTTTGTGTTTTCTGCGTTTTCTGGAATGCACTTCGAGAGTTTGATTTTTTGAAAATATAATAGCTTATTTTTTGGGGAGTTTTAATTTTTTTTTATCTACACTCCTCAAATTTAATTTTAGATGCTAGAATTAACCAAATCAAATTTTATTTGTATTATTAAAAATTCATTAAAGTGACTGCATGTGCTGGGTTAGGCTGCAGGGTGGGCCCAGCTAGTTCGGTTTTGAAATTAAGTTTTGAGCTAGAAAATTTCAATTCCGGCCTTGGGACTTCAATTTTATGAAAATTCAAGATATTAATTTGATGTTAGGAACTTGCGGAACTAAATTTGAATTTAAAAATTATTTTTTATAGAATTTTAAAGTTGATCACGCATTCTGGTTAAACCAAAATAGTGATCAGTAAGCTTCAAAATTTTTAAATGTTCAAAGGCATCAAATTAATATGGTTTTGAAGGGTAAATTAATTAAGAATTAATACTAAAACTTATAATTTCAATTTAATTTGATTAAATTAAAATTATAAAATTTGTGAAAAGTCGATTGATTGAAATACGCATAAGATAAATCATGAAGTAAAGTGTTGGAATTCGAGAATGTTGAATTTTGAAAGTTAAAACCTAGAATGCTGATATCATATTCCTAGATCTATGCTATGGGTGTATGTTTAAGCATGATGGATTGTTATGGACTGAGCCCAATGATGATTGAGCATATGAATATTTTTCTTTTATGGTAAATATGGCCTGCCTGTCCCTACCTCCCTACCTCCCTTTCTTTATTTCTATTGTATTTTCTTCTCATCTTAATCTCCCTCAAATGTAACTTGAGCTTTTCTTTTGAAAATGTAATTAGATTACATAGGATTAAGCTTGTTTGAAGATGCACTGAATGAAGGAGCTTGAAGGAGGGACCATGAAGAAGAAGACCCTATTTGTAAATTTGATTTATTTTGAAATGGCTGTAAATCATGCATATCCTAGGTATGACTTGGTCAATTCCATCATGGCTTGGGGAATTAACATTAGAGAAGTCCATAACCATGCCATGTAGTTAGTGAACTACGTTTATATTGTTTCATATGATGAAAAGATTATAAATGCATGCTTATTAATAAAATGATGAGACTTAAATAAGAAACCCCTTAATTAAACAACATTAAACCTAAAGTCTTCCATTAATGTGACTAGAATCAAAGTTCTTTTAGAGTTGTGGTTGTTGGGTAAACCCAAGCCCTTTCTACAAGAATATGTTCAAACCATGGAAATAAATTTTCCGGATTAATGGGACGGGTGTAACTGAACTCATTGGTTTGTTGGGTAAACCTAAGGTCAATGGGCTTGGAGACAAGTTGGATTAGTGTATATAAGAGATGTACATGTGTCAAAGAGTTGATAGCCTGATGATGGTGTATACATCAATCAATTGATAACACTGGATTCGATAATTGCAAGTTAATACAATTAGTATGCATGATGCCTACCTTTTGACCTGAGGTGGCTTGTTGGGTAAACCCAAGGTCATTAAGGTAATATTGGATATCGACCTACTAGGAGAACTTCTATATAGGTTCTCTTAAGTTCATAGTGAGAGTTGTGAGTTCGTAATAAAATAGTGGAAGCTATATAATACGTTTATTAAAGTCGTAATAATCTGTATTTTAAGTACAATATAACAATATATCTTTTTACTTTTATCAACATTATGTCTTCAAACATGAACCTACGATCCATTATGGATAATAACCAGGTGACAAGTTGACTTGTTGGATTCGGTTCAAAGCCAGTGTTCTCATAGGCTGAAAGATAAGTCTGTCCTTAATGGGCCTCTTCCCCCGATCCCCATCTTCTTTGATGCATCGATAGTGATCGAGGTGCATGTCGAAGCTTATATGGTTGATAATTGGTGTGAGTTGCATCATGCTCGCATCTGCGTGACCAGGAGCCGATCACAACACGAATTATGGAAGCGTATACCATTGTCATCCATCTTAGGGAGCTATTTGAAATGAATGTGAGATCCGAAAGGTTCAAGATCTCAAAGCTGCTTTTTATCACCAAGATGCAAGTGGGGACATCTCCAATGCAGCAAGCACTGAAGATGAATACTTAAATTGAGAGATTGGGTCAACTGAGTTTTGTAATAAATCATGAATTAAGTATAGATTTGATTATGTCCAACCTGACTAATAATTTTGCGCATTTTGTGCTTATTTATCGGATGAATAGCAAAGAAAACTCTATTCTAGAGTTGATCCATCTACTCAAGACAGTTGGAGCCCACCTTGAAAAAAATAGGCTAAAACTGTGATTCTTGTGGACTCTTATGGTTCTAAGAAAATTTCTAAGAACAACAACAAGAAGAAAAAGCCCATGAAAGCAAAGTGATATTTAACTAAGACGAAGGTCAAAGAAGCAGCACCAAAAGGCACTTGCTTCCATTGTAGCCATGATGGTCACTGTAGGAGGAATTGCAAAGCCTATTTAGGGTCCTTGAAGAAGAAGGCATTAGATGCCCCACTACTTCAGATAATTTTTTCATTAAGGTTAATACCATTTCTCATAATAATCAATGGGTATTGGATACCGGATATGGTTTTCACATATGCACTAATGTGTAGGGACTAAGGAACAATAGGCAGCTCAACAAAGGAGGGGCAGATTTGCGAGTGGGCAATGAGGAAAGAGTTGTTGTTTTAGCCATAGAGACTTATATTTTGACACTTCCTAGTAGACTCATTTTATCTTTGGAGGATTGGTTTTATGTACCAACTCTAACAAAGAACATTGTTTATATTTCTAGTTTGAATACGAAAGGATTTCATTTAACATTCAATAACAATAGTTGTTCTATTATGTTAAATGATGTGTTCTATGCTTATGGTATATTATGCAATGGTATATACATATTAGATATGTCTAATCCAATATCAACCGTCCATGATAACAAACTATTAAAACAAGATAATGTGAAACCCTCATATTTATGGCACCGTCGCCTTGGCCATATAAATGAGAGACGCATGGCTAAGCTACACAAGAGTGGAGACTCAAGGTCATTTGATTATGTATCATATGACACATGCAAATCTTATTTATTAGGCAAGATGACTAAGTTACCCTTGAAGGGAAAGGGTGAACATACCAGTGGGCCTTTAGACCTAATACACACAGATGTATGTGGTCCAATGTCCACACATGCTAGAGGTGGTTTCATCTACTTCCTTACCTTTACTGATGACTTTTCACGGTATGAGGTTTGTATCTTATGAAGTACAAGTCAGAAGCCTTTGAAAAGTTCAGAAAATTTAGAATTCAAGATGAGAAACAACTTGGGAGAAGTATTAAAACACTTAGATTCGATCGAGGTGGTGAATACTGTTTGGTGTGAATCATACCTGCATTTTGAGTGTGTTTTTCATGTGTTTATATAACTCAAATGCTGGATTCATGCCCTATTCATTAATATTATACTAATACCCCATTTGCTTATGTTTTATAGGATTAGAAGTAAAATCAAGCAAAGTGATGGAAGAAATCAAGTGAAGAGGAAGTTGCTGATTTGCAGCAGGTTGCATGCCGCGATGAAGAGGAAGCTTCACTGCTACGAAGCTGAATGATGCAAAAAGCCGAGACTCGAGTTCACCTAGGCAAAGGAGCAGCTCGCCTCGGCGAAGGAGTCATGCCACTTCAGGACCACCCTCGAGTTCGCTTAGGTGAACCTAACCATCGCCTCGGTGAAGGGGTCCTCACCGATCTTGTGCCCTAGGAATGTGATCTGCCTCTGAGCAAACTCACACTTCTCCTTTTTTACAAAGAGTTTTCCCTCAATTTTTGAAACACTAAACTCAAATGCTTTTCATGCTCTCGACGGGATTGACTGTAAATAACAATGTCATCGAGATTCACCACAATTAAAGCATGAATATATTAAAAAAGGACATTATTCATAAGATTACAAGAGGTTTCGGTGGCATTAGTGAGCCCAAACGGCATTACCAGAAACTTGTATGCACCATATCGAGTTACACAAGTGGTTTTCCCTTTATCACCTTCTACAATTTACACTTGCTAGTATCCCGATCTAAGGTCCAGCTTTGTGAAATAAGTTGCCTTAGATAGTCTGTCAAACACCTCCGTTGCTAAGGGGATTGAGTACTTAATCTTTATAGTTTCTTTGTTCAGCGCCCTATAATCAATGCACATCCTTAACGCCCGTCTTGCTTTTTTTGAAACAACACTGGTGCTCTATACGGGGCTCGAGAAGGCTGGATCAAACACACATCCAAGCCCAACTCTAACTCGATTTCTTCCTCAATTCAACAACTGGCGAGGACATCCATTGGGGCTAGTGCAAGGGGATTGGACCTCGGGATCAACTTAATCCGATGGTCGATAGGGCGCCGAGGGGGCAAATCCTTAGGTAGCGCTGCTGGCATCACATCATCAAATTCATGCAGCAATTTGGCTACCGAGTTTGGGACCTCCATGGCATGTCCATATTTTATTTCAACCAACGCAACAACATATGTTTCCAACCCCTTCTTCAACTGAATGGCAGACAACAATTCTGGTTGCTGGCTTTTCCTACCATTGCCTTCTTGTATCTTTGCTTGCCTGGCATAACTGCTTTTGTGACGCCCCCAGTAAGGTGTCAGTTGACTACGTCCCGACCAGCGGAATACTAGTGGATGTTGGGATTAAATCACTCATGAAAATCGGGGCGAGTCTCCTTTGTACGGAACCTGCCCCAAATACAACTTTTTATGTCTCTTTTGTCCCATTATACATAATGACCGCACGAGGTCTGTATACAACTATCTTAGAGTAAAAATGACCTCTTGGGCCCTTGCATTATACTCACAACATATATCCCAACTATCCAATATAATCCATCACATGAGTAAAACGGCCACTTGGGCCCATAACCAATACTCATAAAACATCCCGACTATATATCATAGTTACAAGAGTTAATGATCTACTCTTATACAACACATATGTGGAAATGAAAAACATTCTAGCCACATGTAAAAACCATCAAACCGCATTCGACTTTCTTCTAAACGGCCTCTATGATGAGCGAGTCTCCTCGCACGCTCCTTGTGCACAGTAAATAGGTATCCTCGACGGGTGAGCTAATGCTGGAGTAGTGGAATCACCTAAGTGGGCTACTCTCCACCTAAGTGCATATGCGATGCTCAAGAAATAAACACCGCAATTCCAAGCGATGCATGATCTACTTGAATGTCCTAGCTGATCATCTCATATCCAGGTCCTCCCCAGGCTCCCTTACTGCCTAAATACGTGTGACCTTAGTTTTGTTTGTTTGTGGACAGCGCCGATGTATATATCAATTGAGCCGTCTCCGACGATTGATATTATGTATGGACTACCCTCCGATGTATATCAATTGGGCCGACTCAGACGATTGATATTTTATTTGGACTACCCTCCGATGTTCATTATTTTTAGACAACCCTCCGAACCATTCTCTCAAGAATTACCTCATGCACTCACTCCTATCGTCCTAGAGTGCCCCAGTGCATATGGAATGCATGATGCCAATTTCCATTTCAATTCTATAACACATGCAAATATATAATCATGCGTATATTCCGTAATTTAAATCACCTGATCATGTTATGTAATTTCACATTTCCATACACCAAAAATGAGCTCACTTGGGCTAATGATCAAACACGAGCAATTCAACTTGAAGCACTCGACCAAACGCATTATTTCACAAAAATTGTTTTGTGAACACTATTCTCGGGAATTGTGAAACCCTCGGTTACTATTCCCGACAAATCACCAATCATAGGTTCACTTAGTGAACCCGAATTTCACGACCATTCCCGGCCTTTTTCACATCAAAGCACACATTAACTACATGATTGCACAACTAACAGCCCAATTCAACTGCGTGGACGATCGCAGATTTGTCCACATGGGTTTTCAAATCGACACCTCGGTTCGAATTTGGAGCCGTCGAGAAACGACCCCTCGCGGCCTCATTTAACTTCGAGCATTAACAAAGTACTTAAATAAGAATAAAGCCGTAGGGGAGAAGCCCACCTCACGGAGTTTGTCAAACTCCTCGTCCGGTGCTGGCGTAAGCCTCTTCGCGTGAAGCGGCACTTCTGCCGAAAACTTCGGCGGTCGGTTGGCGGAAAAGTTAGAAAGTGGCTCTCTCTCTAAAAATAAAATCAAAAATCTGCTCCTCTGTCCAGCCCTCCCCTTTTGCCCGTTTTTTGGTCGCTTTTAATTTGGGGAAGACAACACTATTCCCTATTTTGTCTTTTTGCTTCATTTAAACAAATCTAATGTAATTATGTCCCCACTTTTTCGGTTTGACACCGGCACTATCCACCGGCAGTCCATTTTCATCCTTTCTCTACTCATGCCACTTATGGCACGTAGTCGCGTGTTATATGTGACTTTCGTCGCCATCAATCGTTTATGGCACAGTGCCGCGATGCCTCGAGAAAAAAATTTGCCAACTCATTGTCTCGGAATTGACAAAATTCGGCGTCTTTGGTTAGATTTGGCGGCGATTCCCAGCGGTGAAATCCGTTTCATCAATCCGAGTCTAGAAGAATAAATTTCGGATTTTTGACCAAAATTACGATTTTGCCATTTTTCTAGAAATTGGAATTTCGAGGTCTTCTGACTTTCTTCAATAACCTTAGTCCTCTTCAGGTGACGTAAGGCCACCTTGGCTTTTAAAGAAGTCTACGCTAGAATCAAATCAAATCATCAGTGACACATAGTCATTACCGCTTCCACTTGCCGACCTGCAATGGGAGATTCTTAGCAACTCCCTGGATCTTTTAAGCCTTACTATTCATGGCTTTAATCTGACTGGTGTCTTCCTCTAGGTTGAGAATATTCTGGATCATTGGACCATGGGGGCTAACCGGAAGAACATACGTACTGATTATTTAGTGAAGTGGAAAGGGAAGGAAATCTCAGAAGCTACATGGGAGAAAGATGTGACTTTGTGGCAGTTTGAGAACCAGGTGCAGGAGTACCTCAAAAACAAGTCGACGTGGGCGTCGACATCAGCTAGTGGGGGTGGGTTTGTTAGCCCCTCCCAAACTTGACCGAATGAGGCAAAGACCCATGGGTTGGCCCTGCGCCCATAGGTACTCGAAGGGAAGCGGATGGTTGGCAATAACTTAGTCGGACTCGGTTGGATGTGTGTGCCTCAGAAGGCAGCACGCATAGTGCGTAAGTAGAGCGCACATTGTGTGTGAGCGCGTGACCTGCGCGGTCGGCGTAGCGATCCGCGTGGCGAGTCGCGCGGTCTCTTGTCTGGTCGCGGCGCTATGGCGCCGCGGACAAGCGCCTGCGGGCATCGTAGCGCGGTGACACCGGTGGTGCCCGGTGCGTGCGCGGGCAGCGTGCATGGGCATTTATCCTGAGCCTAACTTTTCCGCGTGACATGGGCGCATCTCTGTTTGCCCTCGACCTGCAATGGCGATGACCTTCCGGCCTCCGTCGCCATCTCCCGTCTTTATTTGGTTTCCCTTGCCTCAGGCTCATTAGGAAAGCGGCTCCAGCTCTCTACTAGTTTGCGCAGGGTAGGCCAACATCCTTCTTCATTGTCAACTCCTCGACTAGCGACAAGCTCCCCGTGCTCTCCTTGCGCTCCTCCGGGTAGGCATGCCTTGACTCCAAAGCATCTTGTGCGCACCTCTGAAGCGGGCCTCCCACTCGACCGCAGTAGCGCCCAGCGGTTATGATATTCTCTCTTCAATTCCATCGCAGCGTGGTCTTGCCAGCCAACAGAACTCCTCGTGTGCTTATTCGCTGCTGTCCCGGACCCTGAGTTAAAGTTCGTTACAAACTCTCCCCTGCTTAAAATCTTTCACGCCCTCATGCAAGGCACATTTCACCAGGTGTCACCCTTGAAGGCTACTAGCTTCTCCTGAGCCTTTTCCTCTGTCTGCACTGATGATCATTAGCATAGGGATGTCCCAAGTGGTAAAGATGCGGCTTCACACAACCATGCTTCTCATAGAACCCCGAGAATAGTACGCCTCCTAACACTCACTCCCACCCTTAGTAAGCGGCCACATCCCGCTCTGCTAGACATAGCTACGACACCTTAGATCCGGAGGCACACCCATATTCCCCATGGGTCCCCCTTAGTGCAACTTTATCTTCAGCTTCACTTGATTACTTGTACTGCCATAGGAGAGATAGGCCTCAAGATCGCAGGAGTAGAACACCTTCCTGTTCTCCCTTCTTGCCTTGCTTTGATACCATATTATCCTGAGCGCTACGCTTTTCCGCGATGGCATGGCTTGTGCGCGGCCCTCTCGAAACCTGTAGAGGACCCGGCCTTCCACACCTCCATCTTCATACTCCATCTTTGATTGGTTTCGCCTGCCCCTCGGGCTCATCGGAAAGCGGCTCAGCTCCATTGGATTTGCGCGGTAGGCCAACACCCTTCTTCATTGTCAAGTCCTCGACTAGCGACAAGCTCCCTGCGTTCGCCTTGCGCTCCTCCGGGTAGGCATGCCTTGACTCCCAAGCATCCTGCCGACACTCCTGCACGCACCTTTGAAACGCGCCTCCCAATCCTAACCCGCATGCCTGCAGACATGATATTCTCCTTCAATTCATATGTTGCGTGCGTGTTAGCTAATATAGCACTCCTCGTGCACTCTTCCGCTGCTGTCTCGGACCTTAAGTTAAAGTCCGTTAAGCTTCGCCTAGGCAAAGGAAGAATATGCTAGATGAAGACACCTATCTTCGTTAAGGCAAAGGACGGCGGGCTATATCAACAAAATTTGAGTTTTGAGCCCATCATTGGCCCCATTTCCTAATGCATATAAATAGTAGTCTTTTAGACTTGTTTAGGGTTCGATCTTGGAGGGAGAACACCCTCCTTAGGGTTTCTCCTTTCTTCTTCTTGAATCACTTTAGAGTTTTTAGATTTTCTTGAGTTTCACTTTGTTTTTGGAGCTGATTTTGAAGAACTAGCTACTAGAGGAGCTCTTACAACTGTAGAGCAGAGTTTGAGACGAATTTCATCTCTCATTTGTTTTGTATCTCTTAACTTTACTCTCTTTATTAATCTTTCATTATTATGTTTATGTTAAACATGGTTTTTTTTGGATTTATTGGTTGTAATGAGTGACTAAACTCTCCTCTAGGGTTGATTATTGAGGTTGATGCTTGATTTGTATATCGTTTAGAATGGTTTTGTGAATTTATTCTTGTGTTGATTTTAGTTGGTGTAGTTGATGGATTACTATGGTTTTGCCTAATTGATTTATGTTGGGAGTAAGTTTATGGAGCCACCAGTGCCTGAGGTTTCCATAGTGACAGTTGGGAAAATACCCTTAGGCCTTGATCTTGACTCCCAAATGTATCAAAATCAACATAACCTAGTTAAAGAAGTTGAGGAAATTAGGAATGCCTAGTACTAAATGGGTTTTATTGGGGGAAGGGCCATCTTAGCATTATGTGAGGATCTTATGGATTGAGAGGTGACCGATTCGAACATAGTCTGGGCAATCCTATCGTATGGATCGAGAGGTGACCAATAGAATTCCTAAGGAAATAATTGCCTTTTAAAAGTATCATATTTCATGAACTAGATGGATTGAAAGGAGAATAGAGAGTAAGTGTAAGAAATTGAGGGGAGACACGGAAGTGTAAACCTCATACCAGTTTCCTTGGACAAACACAAGTATACTTTCACTCAACCGACACTTCATGAATATAAATCATAATTGCATCAATGAAGACAATCAGCCCTAGCATAATTTCCTAGAGCTTTTCCTTAAAATCAACCCATTTACTTGTGAATCTTTGAAAATAAATTTTAGATTTGTTTTGTTTTAGTTTAGTTTTCTTGTAGATAATCACATTCCAAATCACCCTTCCGCTCAAATAGTGAACAACTTCACTAGCCGGGGTACTCAGTCCTCGCTAAAATCACACTTTCCTTATGGGATCGATATCTGGACTTGTTGGTCCACTATATTACTTGTGCGACCCGTGCGCTTGTGGAAAATTGCTAACAAATACTTAAACCAAGAGTTTTTGGATTATCTTATATATCATGGGATACAATCCCAATGGACTCCATCTTACACACCAAAATACAATGGTGTGGCTGAAAGGAGAAACTAGACAAGGTGAGGTTTATGATGGGTAAGGTCCCAAGCCCTTCTAGGGTTATGCACTCGAGAATATCGTTTATATCCTAAATAAAGTCTCATCAAAGTTAGTTGATGTTACTCCACATAAGATATGGACTAACAAGAAACCTTATCTTTCTCACATGAAAGTATGGGGTTGTCCAGCTTATGTGAAGCAGATATTGTCAGACAAGCTAGAAGCTAAATCTGACAAAAGTCTATTTGTAAGATATCCTAAAGAAACAATGGGATATAAGTTCTACAACTCTTTGAAACAAAAATTGTTTGTTTCAAAGCATGTTGTTTTCTTAAATAAATAGTTTCTTCTAAGAGAGAGTGGGAGCAAAGTTGAGCTTGAAGAAGTTCAAGATGCTCAAACAGACGCAGATGAATTACCTAAACCTGAGGCTGTCATTCATAGAGATGAAATAGCAATTGATCCTTCTAAAGCACAAGCGCTTCATAGGTCGAGTAGGGTATGCACTATTCCAGAGAGATATGGATTTCTCATCAATGAACATAATGACATTTTGCTCATAGAGGATGATGAGCCTACTACCTATGAAGAATATTTGAACAGTTCAAAATATGACAAAGTGGCTTATAGCCATGAAGTCATAAATGGATTCCATGTATGAAAACCAAGTATGGACTTTGGTTGACCCACCCAAAGGGATAAAACCCATAGGGTGCAAGTGGGTCTTCAAGAAGAAGACAAACATGGAAGGTAATGTTGTTACCTACAAAGCTAGGCTTGTGGCTAAAGGCTATCGTCAAAGACAAGGAGTTGACTATGACGAGACTTTTAGTCTTGTAGCTATGCTTAAATCCCTAAGGATACTCATAGCCATTATTGCTCATTACGATTATGAGATATGACAAATGGATGTGAAGAAGACTTTCTTTAATGGAAACCTATTTGAGGATGTGTACATGACACAACCTGAAGGGTTTACATTTAAAGAAGGCAATCAGGTATGCAAGCTTTAAAGACCCATTTATGGATTAAAGCAAGCATATAGGAGTTGGAACCTTCGATTTGATGAGACAATCAAAGAGTTTGGTTTCTCACAAAATCAGGATGAGGCTTGTGTGTATAAGAAGGTTAGTGGGAGTGTAGTCATGTTCCTTGTGTTGTATTTAGATGACATACTAATAGAAACGATGTCTCGATTTTACAATTTGTCAAAATTTGGTTATCCTAGAATTTCTCCATGAAAATCCTTAGAGAAGCGACCTATATCTTAGGGATTAAGATCTATAGAAATAGATCTAAAAGGTTGCTCGGTCTTTCACAATCTACATACATAGAAAATATGCAAAAAAGGTTTAGCATGGATTAGTCCAAGAGAGGGTTCATTCCCATGACGCATGGGGTTACACTCTTAAAGTCCTTATGTTCTCAAACAGAGGATGAGAGGACACACATGAGTTTCATCCCTTATGCTTCGGCTATAGGATCAATCATGTATTCTATGATATGTACTAAACTCGATGTGTCATATGCTTTAAGTGTCACAAGCAGATACCAGTCGAACACTAGTCATTAGGTGATTGTCAAGAATAACCTTAAGTACTTAAAAAGGACTAAGGATGTATTCTTGATATATGGAAATGGAGAGAGTGATCTTCATGTGAAGGGGTATACGGATGCCAGCTTCCAGTTTGATATAGATGACTCCAAATCTTAATCAAGTTATGTATTCATGTTAAATGGTGGGACAGTCAGTTGGAAAAGTTCTAAACAAGAGACGATTGTACATTCTACAACCGAAGTAGGGTACATTGCGGCTTCCGAGGCAGCTAAGGAAGCGGTTTGGATAAGGAAGTTCATCACAGAACTTAGAGTGGTACCTAGCATTGTTGATCTAGTACCTCTGTATTAATATAACAATGGAGCCATTGTGGAAGTAAAGGAACCACAGTCTCATCAAAGGTCCAAACACGTACTCAAAGGAACCACGATCTCATCAAAGGTCCAAACACGTACTCTGACAATACCACATGATTAGAGAAATCATTGGTAGGCATGGTGTAATCATAGATAAAGTTCCAACTTATCATAATATTGTTGATCCTTTGACTAAGCCACTTCCCCAAAAGAATTTTGACTCTCATGTACTTGCCTATGGTATTAGATATAAAAGCGATTGACTTTAGTTCAAGTGGGATATTGTTAGAGATGTGCTCTAACGACAATCACCTTTAGCACTTATTGTATGTCTTATATTTATTTATAATAAACTTATCTTCATTTATTTGATATTCATTTAATATATAAATTGATAGCGATCTTAAATCACATTAATGAAGTCCTTGATACATTACATAGCATAAAGAAAATCATGATGGTAATCATGATAGTGAGATTCCTATTCCTAGTCATAGGATCAACAAGATTAGACATTGCTTATCCGGACAGACTAGCACATGTTATACTCCTTGATTTGATCAAACAGCTGGTCTCATTAATTATGATCATTGTGATGATTAGAGTAGACACGTGGATGCTTGCTAACAGTAGTCAAGTACATTGGAGACCTGCTATGAGACAATCATATGCATTATCTATTCAAACATCAGTGATAGTCTCATCATAGCAATGGTGCAAGTATCCTTAGACTTGAGGTACTCAAGGATATATTGGGTACTGATTCTATACTTGGACTTTGATCCTTGTTACCTTGGAGAGGTTGCTTGTAGGATGATGATTGGGTATAGCTTAAGGTATTCAAAGGTAATTAAGTATTTAATAGAGGATTCACCACTCGTGATAGAAGGAGGGTATACCCTAGGCCTCTTATAGAGGTCATTACTCGGAATCTCTAGCTAGAGTTAATATGTCATAAAGATAGTCTTCAATGCCATGCTATTTAATTAATGGATCTCGGAGACAAGAAAACACACTTGGGCCAGGAGTGGTGTAGCCAGTCTAGTGGAAGCTGATGCATAGTCCACGCTCTAAACCAAGTCGGGTATAGTATGGAGTGAGAGGATAACATTGTACAATATATTGTATATGGAAAGGTTTGCAGTCAAACCCTTGACTTTCTAGTCAATTGGAGGTTATGATGTATTGTTAGATATTGCTCATGACTTGCTCAGATCAGTGGTTGATTTGAGTGACCAACATAACCAGAAACCCAATAGGTCACACACTTAGAGGAAGTGTAGAAGAAGTAAATTGATCTTGGATTGGATCCAAATGGAAAGAGAGAGCTTTATAGTTGGACATTCTCGAGATTTGTTTTGTCCTGGGGCCATATGGATGGGTCCAAGAGCCATTGAACTCATAATTGGGTTAAAAGCCCAAAAAGAGTAAGCCCTATGTGCATGGTTTGCACATGGTCGGCCACCCCTTTAAGTGAGGGGTATCTTTGTCCTTTTGAGTAGCAAGGGGCTGATATAAAAGGTGCATAAGAAACCCTAGCTGCTACAGAGAATAACACATTGGAACAGAAGAGAAACGTGTTTGAAGTGGAATTTGTAGAACTTCGGGTGAGATATCTAGGCTGCTTGGAATTTGAAGTGGTGATGTTGAAGTTTGACTCCAGCTGCATTAGGCTATAAGATAATGGGAGAATGATATGAATTTAGCTTAGGCAAGTGTGTTACCTTTGTGTTTTGGAGCACATATTCCAACCGTTGTTACATAGTGTTATGTATAGCCGTGCCCCTTTGAATGAGGGGGTGGAATTGCCTCTTGTCCATGTGTATTTAGGTCCTGAAAACCCCATATTTATAAGGCCTTGTTCGAAAATCCAGTTTACGAATCCAGGACATCTTTTTTAATCAAGCTTGCCTGGGTTGGAAGTTTCTTCTGCATTTACTGCTGAATTGAAGTCCATGGTTCTGTTAGTGAGATAGGCTGTTAGTTGAGGTCTTGCCAAAGGAGCTTCCTCAGTGAAGGGTTTGGGCTTCTATAGACCATAGAGAGATACCACGTTTGGGTTCCTTGTTTAAATATTTTCGTATGCATGAACTGTGGATGTGTCTTGATGATGCCTATCTAGAGGGTATCCTTCCAGAGTAGCCATATACCTCCACTGAATCCAATCGCTTCGACCCTAACCCATATTTAAAAACCCAACTTTTTGTACACTGTGTTTGCACGATCTCCACTACACTTAGTTTCCACCAACTCCTTCAAGTTTGAGGAGGTTAGCATGTCTTTTGTGGTGCGAAGGAAACTTTTCGACGTCGCATTGTTACAACTCCACACTATTAAGGTCATTAAGAGAGGGAATTGCATGGGTGCCCCTCAACTTGAGGGTCTGTGGTTTTCTCCCCATGGGCTGGGGTGGTGCCGGCACTGTGTGGTGCCGCTTTGTCCTTATCGACGTCCCTTCGCCACTGTGAGTTCAAGTCTGCCCCTACTTCTTTGGATGGTGGGTTTTGATGGTGTTCTTGGTTGGGTTGCTGCTATAGGATTCGTTTTGATTTTGAACATGACATACCAGCGTTCTCGTAGTTTCACAACTCTTGTTTGATCCCATCACTACCCAATGTTTAGTCTCCGTCGCTGCTTGATTAGGTATCGTGTTTATCTCTTTCTGCATGGGTGAAACTTGAGGCATTCGAGGTGAGTTCCAATCTTCCTATACGGGACTTGTATTTTGGTTGCGCATTAACAGTGGGGCCACTTTTAGTGAGGGTTGAATTTTTTACTGCACTTGAACATTGGGTCTCTTCCATTTGTTGTGACGTGGTGTTGAAGTCATGGGGGTTTCATGCAACTTAACGGTTGTATGGGCTATGCTTGGCCTCACAAAGTTTCCTTGGATTGAAGTTTCTTCTTCATCCATACTTAGAATTTCAAACCATAGGAGGATCCCTTTGGGTATGGTTTATTGTGATTGGCGGCCTTATCTTTGCCATGCAAGGAATCTTCCTTGTTTGGACTTCTTTTCTAAATTGGTTTCTTCGAGATCCCCGTTTGGCCAGCATCTAAGGCCCATAATCCTCCACAGTTTCCAGATTGATAAAATTATTGTTTCGGCTGGATTTTGGTCAAAATATGCAAAAAGCACGAGGGTGGTGAATACCACGGGCATGCGAAAAATTATAGTGTTTTCGCGAGCCCCCAAAACGTCGTGTTTGGCTGGAAGTATCGAGTGGAATGGATTCCCTAGTTCCTTGTCAGTTCCTGAAGTCTAAGTGAATGTTTTGAGAATTAGGTATTATTGGCTTCAAGTTCATATGGATTCTGTGAAAAAAGTATTGGTGCAGTGAAATCTATTTGGTGGAAATGGATTTGTGAAGCATAAGCTGAAAAAAAATTACTTTGAAATAAAATAAGCTAGAAATCTGGAAATATTGCCGATGAACTTGTAGAAACTAAAATAAAATGTTGAAATGCTCTGTTAAGTGTTAGTTGATGATTGATTTAATAGGAACATACGAAGTTGAGTCTTTATAGGCCTTCGAGATAAATGCTCCATCCGCACCAACTGGCCTTCCTCATGTACTCACTACAGCCTTGTTCCCCAAGTCATTTGCCCACTAACAACTTGTTCTCTAAGTCATTTATCTACAAACAATAACTGCTCAAGTTCATGACTTGAGTTGGAGAAAAAGTCTCATTCCACTTGCTTTTGAGACAAAGTTTCACAATTTTGAGCTGGCCATTTTGACAAATTGAAAAATTCCATAAATGTCATTGGACCCTTTTATGGGCTGATTATCTCGACTTGGGCTTTCCATTCAGGTGACTTAGGTTGGGGTTGGTGCATGGTTTTCTGTTCGGGCCGATTCAAACGGTGAATCGTTAATCTAAACACCGTTACGGATTTGAAAAAGTTCGTTTTCAGTCTCCGATGTTGTGCCGTCTTTCGACCACTGGGCGTGAACAATGAAGTCTTGCGTGATCGAGAACCAATATTTGGCGATGCCGTAGTTGATAGTGGCTTTATGGTTTGGCGGACGATGGTGGTGTTCGAATGAAGTTGGCGAAGAAATACCGGAAAAACGACATTCTTAAAATGGAACGGTTCATTTCGGTGGTTGTGGCGCGAAAAATATGTTCAGGATTTGGCAAGTTCATAGGAAGTCTCTTTGATCTCGTCTTAGCAAAAACGCCGCTTTATTCTTCTTCCTAAAACCCGTCTTTGGTAGAAGAATCGACGTTTTGGTTTAACCAACGTCTTTCTTTTGGGTAGTAATCACGGATGGCGTGGATCGTATATTTTTGGGTGTTGAAGAGGCGTTCTTCTTATTACGCTCTTCGAGCCATAACTATTCGTGAGGTTCCGACGGTGATCGATATCCGCGCTGTTGTTTGGCGGCGTAGCCGAACCGCGGTGCTGGTCGTTTCTTCGGCGGCGATCGCTGCTATGTAGTTATGATTTTGTCACCGTCTTCTGCACGACTAAGGCGCGCCTCCACGTGGTGATGATTTGTTACGCGCTGACCGGAAAGAAATTTAGATAAATATTCGCAACGATATATTGATCAAAGAAAATTTTTTCCCGATTTTGAAGACATGGAGATCAGCGGTTTACAACTCCTGCAGCTTCCCTTGTTCTCTGAAAAAAAAAAAACCAACCAGGAAGACTCATTGGTTAGAACTCTTAAACCCTTGTTCTCGTGACGATTTTTTAAACAGGGAAATTGCATTGTTCTGGAACTCTAAAACCTTGTTCTCAAATAGATTTTTCAAAACTTGTACTGGAAGAAAGACTGTTTTAGTTACTGTTTGAATCAGACACTATTCCTCCTAACTTGTTTTTAAACAACCAAAGCGATTTTGGTTCTTTTAGAAAAATACTTCTTACATCTATAGATCTTGGTCTTTCTTTACGCTTCTTTCGGTCTTTTTGCCTGTACATTCTACCCGATACGGGTGTCCCATGGCATAGGGTAATATCAGTGTTTATTTTGATTGGTTTTACAGAATGTTGTGGAGAATATAAGTTGGTGTTTATAACACCTAGTATTTTTAAGAGATTTTCTCATATGTGTACCAGCATTATGAGGCTCTTAAGGAGTTGAGGGCACATACCACTGAATCATTGCCGTACTCAAAGTGCAAATGTAAATCAACATCTTTTCGACATTTCATCCCTTGATTTCTTTGGTTTTAGTTCAGTTTGCCATTTCTTTTATCAGCGCTGGCTTTAAACCAAATCTTCGCCGTTCATGAATGACTTTGCATCTATGAACATCGACCATCTTCATTCTTCTCTTTTGTAACAAAATTTGATACTATTTTTATATGTTTGGTGTCATTGCGATATCTTCATCTTTGTTGGAATTTAGGGGACGAAACTCATGTACTATTGGAGATATTGGCTATTTTTAATCAAGATTTCCACTTTCCTCTTTGACGTCACATGAATGCTTCTTTGGGAGAAGACCTGAGGAATTGGAGCACTTCAGCCAGTCGTGGCCTGTGATATGGATTGGTGGGATACTGGTGAGACATCTGCTCCTCATTTATAAAGAAGTTATGCTTGGGAATCCTTTAGAATTGTTGTCGATTCATTAAGCTTTACCAAGGTGAGGCCTGTACAATTTGGATTTGATGAAGTCTTTGCCTTTTGGTCTAAGGATTTGGATTGTTATGTTTCCACGCTTCGATTCGCATCTGTTTTGCACTGAGGGACAGATAATGCTTTTCTTTTTGGTTGTCTAATTTGGGGTTTTAAAGACATGTTGTCTCAGATGTCCATGATCCATTGCTTCCTAATCTTGAAGTTTCTTCCACTTCCCAAAACTTACGCTCGTCGCCGTGGGAAGTGGTGAACTTCTGGTGCAACCTACTTCAACAAACATCAGAGTTCCTATGGGTTTTTCTTTGGTTGTCTTTCCTTATTAAGTTGCAACTTCCATGCGATCATCTTTTCCTTCATGGGGCCGGTATGCCAGTGGCGGTCCCTATCTTTGGAGTATCCATTCATGTACTGACCTCTTTGTTGCGATCCATTAGCAAATATGTGGTGTTTTGCCTTATCAAAGGGTGGGAGAAGCCCTTTGGTTTGTACAGATTTTGCTCTTTGCCTATTTCCCTAAACTCCCAAGTGTTGACTCTTTTCCCTCCATGTCTTTGGGTCATGGTGTGGCTCAATCCATCAAGACTATATCTTCAGACTCATGCAAAAAAAAAAAAAAAAAAAAAAAAAAAAGCCAGGCTTGAGCAGACAGTTCTTTGTCTTGAAGTGGGGCCGGCATTCTGTTACGAGCCTGACACGAAGGATCGCGTTAACTTCACCCCTTACATTTTGGATTTTTGTATTCATGCCGCACAACGAATCTGGTTAAAAGTCTTCCGAATCTCCTAAAGGGATGTTCTGAACCATGGTGTCTTCTTTGTCCAGTGGTTTTCTTCACCGGCTTTGCCGCTGGCTGTGGGCTGCGCCGGTGGATTTACTCAATTTATCCCTTAATTCCCTTCCTTACCCTTAGGACCACCTACTGTAACATTATTAGAGCAACTGACCCAATCCCATTAGACTCCTACTTGTGGCTTGAAAACCATTATGCTAAACTTGTCACGCCCCCGAACCCGGTCAGGCCCGGTTAAGCCGAATCGAACCGGTTTCGAGTGCCAACTATCTTGGGACCAGCCAATTTTTTTTTTTGGTGAAGCATATCTGTGGTATATAAACAATTTTTGTAAATAACCAACAATCATTTACATTTACAAATGAACTACCGGAGTGGTATATATTAATTATACACATATACTAAGTCCCATTCTATCTGAATACACATACATATACATATCTAATACAACATCGAGATCGTGGAGCAGTCTTTGGTGAGCCTGTCTGAGAATGGCGGAAATCTGACTGGTGTGGAATGTCCTGTCACTCTTATCTCCTCTTCGAATTACCTACTGCAGTTGAACACGTGCTAAACTGCGGCAGGGAACATATAAAACGATATGACCCGATACTTAATAGTAATTGTGCTATCTTTTTACATTTGCTATTACTTATGCATATAACGAAGTCTATTCTTATGTGACTTCTAACTCATATCATATTATACATGTAGATTTTATCCTTTTTAGATTCCATATCACTATCTCCTTGTGTCATGTCTTTTACAAGTTTCAATTCTTATCTTCTACATGTAAGACATATCATGCAATATTGAACAAATTTATACATATCTGATAGCCGTCCGAACCATATCAAGTCATATTAGATACATACAGGGTCAAAATCAGACGAATACCAATACATATTAGACTCATTTTACTATCACGACCGAAGCCCTTAATTAAATCCCTTGTTGCAATTACATTTCATGTTCTGGGATGCCCATTTAAAACATTTTGTTTCGTTATATTAAATTTTCATTTTCAAAAGTGTCGCGACCCGAATCCCCGACTTGACCCGGTTGGCGGATCCAAGCTGGAGCCCGGTTTACTCCGACATTTTCAATCAAAACATTTTGTTTCGTTTTATTAAATTTTATTTTCAAAAGTGTCGCGACCCGAATCCCCGACTTGACGGGTTAGGCGGATCAAGGCTGGGTGGTTTACTCAGACATTTCAATCAAAACATTTGTTCGTTTTATTAAATTTTATTTTCAAAGTGTCGTGACCGAATCCCGACTTGACCGATTGGGCGGATCCAACAGACCTGTTTACTCGAGCATTTTCAATTATCTTATTCAAAACATTTTGTTTGTGTTATTCCATTTTAAACTTTTTAATTCGCAGCTTACTTCTTTTCGGGCAATCCCATAACCACTTACAAATTCAAAAGACCCATAACATTCACATTTAATAAAATACATTTACAAACTTATGCCTTTTACTATGTCCGTGTAATGTAAAAAGATACTTAAAGCAATACAATTTTTAAATGTCATTTTTAAACATGAGTTTGTGATTTCACATATAGCTATAGAAGTCGACATTCACGACAGATTCACTTGGGGAATCCTGCCCTGTTTATCATTCAGTAGCAATGTGATTTCACATTCAATCATTACCGTCTCACATGTGGCTATAGAAATGGAAGCATCCGCAATGATTCACTTGAGATGCCGCGCTTCGCGTCATTGATAACGGCGCGTTTGCGACGATGCCGATCTAACATAGCTATAAATCCGACATTCGACAGAATTCGCGGGAATCACGCCTTGTCTATCATTCAGTAGCAATGTGATTTACGCGTTCAATTATTACCGTCTCACATATGGCTATAGAAATGGAGCATTCACGGCGGTTAAGCAGGGGAATCACATACATTTGTCATTGATAGCAATGTGATTTCCATTCTTTAGTACCATTTCACATATGACTATAGAATTCGACATTCCGACAAATTCAGTTGGTGAATCCTGTCATGTTTGTCATTCGGTAGCAATGGTTTCCATTTAACAATTACCATTTCATGGCTATAGAATTCGACATTCACGACAGATTCGATTGGTGAATCCTGTCTTGTTTGTCATTCAGTAGCAATGTGATTTCCATTTAACAATTACCATTTCACATATGACTATAGAATTCGACATTCACGACAGATTCAGTTGGTGAATCCTGTCCTGTTTGTCATTCAGTAGCAATGTGGTTTCCATTTAACAATTACCATTTCACATATGGCTATAGAATTCGACATTCACGACATATTCAGTTGGTGAATCCTGTCCTGTTTGTCATTCAGTAGCAATGTGGTTTCCCAATCAATATTACCGTCTCACATATAACTATAGAAGTTGACATTCACGACAGATTCAGTTGGTGAATCCTGTCCTGTCTGTCATTCAGTAGCAATGTGATTTCGCATTAGACAAATACGGTTACCTTCATGACGAATTCAGTTGGTGAATCCCGTCATGTCGGTCATTTAATGATACATTTCAAATAAATTTACTTTTATGCAGAAATTTCGCTTATCGTTCAAATACATGCACACATGCATATGTGTGACAAACATTTCGAATAACAATCATTCAAATCAATCTATATATATACTTATATATATATATTTTACAATAGCATTCTCGCCGTCCTGTCGCATTTTGTCTTCATATCATTTTATGTATGACAGAAGCATTTCAAATAACAATCATTCAAATCAATATATATATGCTTATATATACTATTTCACAATTAGCATTCATAACCGATCATAATCACATTTCAATTCCAATATCACTTTAAGTATTATCTTTTCAAAGACCTTTTCAATCCTAATAATACTCATTTCACATACTCATTCCTTATACTCATTTACGTATACTCGTTTTATATACTCGTTCCACGTATATAGTATATACTCATTCATGTATTCCTCACGTATACTCATTCCTATACTCACATTCATGTACTTATTCATATACCCATTCACGTATACTCATTCATATACTCATTCCTTATATTCACTCGCGTATACTCATTCCTATACTCATTCATGTACTCCTTCATGTATACCCATTCACGTATACTCGTTCATATACTCATTCATATATTCACTCACGTATACTCGACCTATACTCATTTCATGTGTACTCATTCAAATACCCATTTACGTATACTCGTTCATATACTCATTCACATATACTCATTCATGTATATACATTCCTGTGCTCATTTCACGATATCTTTCGTTCATATACTCATTCACATATACTCATTCATGTATACTCATTCATGTGTACTCATTTACGTATACTCGTTCATATACTCATTCACATATACTCATTCATGTATACTCATTCATAAATTCATTTACGTATACTCATTCACGTATACTCCTATCATTTGTTATCATTTTCTAGTTATATGTGATAACCGTCATATATCCTTAACCACATATAAATGACATGACATATTGCCTCTCCATGTTCACAGTCATGTTTTCAATTCGTTTTCATTTTCATTTCCATAATCATTTCATGTTTCATGAACACATCTTTACATTTTTCATTTTCTACATTTTCCTGGTTTCATGCCTATTACATATGGCACTTCATATTCTTGTGAAGTATGATGTATGTGGAATCACACCCTCATTCATATATTCTTATTCTCCTATGAATCTACTTTACTTAGGAAGTGGAATCAATCAAATCGGATCATCCAAACTAAAGTTATGGTATTTTCAAGCCAAACTAGTCGGTTTACCCGGATTACACTAGAACAGTTCGTAATACTAATTTTTTTTCAGGATCTTACTTCATGTTTAACTCTAGTCATTGTACTCTTTTAAATATAGGTTCTAAGGGTTCTATTCCAACTGGAATCACCCAATTCGGAGCACCGAAACTCAAGTTACGTCCGAAACAACCCGGACTACTCTATGTTCAAAGCTGGAACCAGAATTTGGCTTGCACATGGCCCCACTGTGAGTGAATTTTTAGGCCACTTAGGGTCAGAATTTGGCGATGCCTATTCTTTAAGTTTGGTTCTCCTTGAAGTCTATTTTACGTAGCCACTTGAATCACTCAAATCGGATAAGAAATGAGCAAGTTATGGCCAAAATCAGCCCGAGTGGCCAGGAAACGAACGGGTGTACCGGTACATGTCTAGCATGTACCGGTACATGTTGACAAAACGACCAGAACGCAAGATGTACGGTACATGTTCGGGGTGTGCGATTTGCATGTCATGAAAATGTCGGAATGTGTATTTTTCTCCCCTTTTTCCATATTTTTGATACCCAATTCAATTCTATACTTCATATACACCTCAAAACCATTTCAAATTCATCTTATAATCTCTTTTCTATTCAATTTATCTTTCAATTACATGTCTTTCTTCAAAATTCTTTCATGAATTCCTCCAAACTCATTCTAATATGGGTAATAACCCATACATAAACCAAACATGATGATTAGTTAGGGTTTGTTCTAAACCCTAACTCAATTCCTTGCATTGAACTATGAATCCATCCTCAAAGAGAGGATTTCATATGCTTCTTGTACTATCTAAGGTTGTACCCACCTTATCTTCAAGAAATCCAAGGTTAAGATGCAATTCTATCAAAACCCTAGCTTTGGAGATAAGCTATTAACCATACAAAGCCTTAAAATTCCATAGATCCATCATAAAGGTCATAGTTCCATACCTTTGAATCCTTTTTGAACTCCTCCTCCTTTCTTCTTCTTCTCTTCCTCTTCCTCTTCTTCTTCTTCTCTCCTTCTTCTCTCTCTTTTACGGTTTGGTCCTCTCCCACATGAGACCAATTTTTGGTCTTTAAATCCATGTTTGTTAAGGCCATGTTTGGCCATCAAAAACCCAATTTTTTTTTGCTTTAAGTTTTCATAATTGCATTAAGCCCTTTGGTTCTTTCCCTTTTTGAAATTGAGTATGCCGCTATCTAATTTGACCCATAATCTTCTCAATTCCACCGATTACATATAATCTTATGCTTTTATGGCTTTTATGTCCTCAAGTGGTAAAAGACCACTTTGCCCTTGTCTCTAATATTCATTTTGGGTCTCTAATTTTTATTTTCGAAAATTCATATTTAGCTTATAATATACTCTAAACAAGTCCGAAAACTACTAGGGTATATTTCGGGGTGTTACAATGCTATTAGATGTAGAATCTTTCTCCACCTAGTGGTTCCTTAGATTTGATGATCTTATCATCTCATGCCCTTCTTCCTCATGTACATGAAATTTTACTCATTGTTTCTTGAATCCAGTTCTTTGACTTTCCCCTCGACCTCTAACTTTGCCTTGCGTTATATAGGTTTTACTTCCTCTTCCACGACGTTCTGAAAATTGAAGAAAGGGGTTGGGCGATCACCTCACCTTGGCTTGGCTATGGTAGAGAATATAGCCCCAAGCTCAAGTGGAGATCTCATAGGATAACTTCCAAGCTTGAATTTTCTAACACCTGAGAGCGATCTATAGAAATTAGAAGAAAGTAAGAAGAGGAAGTATCAATGCACAGGGAAGAGATAATCTTTACCAGTGAATCCAAAAAGCAAGGTAGTTCAATTGCCTTTGAGGGAGGTAATTCCTTCAATGATATTTCAGAATCGCAACATGGCCATTTTTCAGATGGTCAGGGCTCCATTGGGCAAACTCCTCCAACTCTTTTACTTACAATTCCTCAGGTGAACACTTTACCTCTATTTTCCCTTCTATTTATCCATTTTTATTTTCCTTACCTTTGTCTTTTATAGGTCTCTCCTTAGTCTACCTTGCATCTTGAAGCAGGAGCATTTCCTTCCTTGGATCTTTCCTTTATGGACCAAACCACTCCTCATGTTGAGCCACCATCCAAGCCTCTTACTGAACTAGATGTAGCTGTTGCCCGCTCCACTATTAGCCATCTTCTGAGCTTGGATCTTCTCTCCCTATCCAATATCCAAAAAGATGACTTTCATGCGGCTATGGCAGTACTACAATCCGCTTCTCTTGATCTTGAGGTTGAGATTTTCCTTTATGGAGTTACACACCGTTCTCTTGAGGTATTATCTTCCATTGAGCATGTAGTAAAGAAGAATGCTCAAGTGATATATGAGTTGGAGAAATTGAGGGAGAAAAAATATGAATATGAGCAATCCAAGTTATCTACTAACCAGAGAATCCACAGATTGGAGGAAGTAAAAACAGAGTATCATGCCCAAGAAGAACGAATAAGACTGTTGGCTGAAGAAATGGAGCGAGAAAAAGCTAAGTTGTCTTCTTTGATATAACAAGGTGAGGTTCTTCATGCCCAAGGCTTAAAGCACCAGTAAAAGACCATTTTCCTTGGTGATATTCTATCCTCTATGAGAGGAAAGGCTGCTGATCTGACTTCCCAATTGCGGTAGATTGACACCTCCCGCCAAGAATACTTGGAGTTTTGGGAATCACTGAGATCTTTTTATTTTTCTAAGATTTGATATTCCACCATTTCAAACATGGTTAATGACTTTGACATGACCCTTAACCTTATCATGCCAGTTTATCTCTTTTCGCTTAGTGGCTAAAAGCAAACCATTGCTTGAGGAATTGCTTTTGAGATACTTGATTTTTTTTTTTTTGCTTAGATTGTTGATGGAAATTCACTTGACATTGCATTAATTATCTTGCCGCCTATTTCATGTCTGCAAGAAATTATTCCCAGCGTGGAACTAATGTCGTCAGCGATATACTCTGCTTGATCCACCAGGTCATCTCCACGAGGAGTGGTATTCTAGGTGATCCTTAAGGTTGTTCTCCAGAATGTATGTTTAAAAGTAAATTATGGGGTTGTGGTTGGTTGATTCGTAAGCGATTAAATTGGTATTTTAAAATAGAAAGATGATTGATGGGGTTACGAGGTTTCCACTCCTGCAGGTCAAGGGTAATTCCCGCCTCTTATTCCGCAATCTCATCTAAGGCCATTGATGAATGGTCTTTAACGAAAGGTTTTACATTAAAAGCTCTTTTATAACGAAAAACGATTGAGCAATGATAAACACTTGTTCAAACGATTTACTCAGACTCTTAGCTTGCATTTACAATCAAGCACAACGTGTACCGAGGACCTCTTGTTCACACGTTGTCAAGAAGATGCCAAACTAAGGTTTTATAAGATTTTTCTACAAGTGCTTAGCATCATACAATCCCGTTGAAGTACAAAAGAGGAATTGAGGGTTATTACATTGATAGAGGTGAGTTTCCACCGTTAGAACCCCATCATGGGAGTTTAGAACTTCATTGAAACTAGAAAGCGATTTGTATTTGATAAGAAACTACTCATAAAGGGCAAGAGAAAATCTACTTTAGTGCGAAATTGAGAATCAAAAGAACAAAATCTTTGTAGAAAACCGGGTTGTATGAATAAGCGAAAGGTGCATAATTGAAATCCAGAGTCGAAGGGGAAAGTTAAGTATGCTACTCTACTCTATGAACTCTCCCAAAACTATGAGAAAAACACTCTATTTTTATCAAACCAAAACCCTAGGATCCAAAACTGCTCCTCTCCACCCTTTCTTTGGCTTTTATACCCTTTTCCATTGTGATCTCGAATTGGTGGTCAAAGGACGAATGTACCCTTGCACTGGAATTGGAATTCTGCTCAAATCCCTCAAATATTACATGTTGGTACCGGTACTAGTAAGTGTGGTCATAGGGTGCCACTTGCTCTTTGGTGAATTTCTGCTTGAAGTCTGCAGGTGCCGGTTTACTTGTCTTGGGTACCGCTGGCCTTGTTGATTTCCTGCTTTGGGGTACCTATATCGATTTGCATGGTACCGGTACCCACTTTGCCTCTTTTCATTCCTTCTCCCGTGTCTTGGCTTCCTGATAGTAGTTGTCATCAACATGATAACTATCCTCGTTCTCACGGGCGAACCTATAATAATTATGCATGGAACGAAACACATACAAGTCCAAAAAACACGAAACGATCAAAAGGCACAATTCTTATACAAAATGTGAAACCAAAAATATGAGCTGAAGGTACTAAAATCCAGGTATAAATGTTGCTCTTTGTGTATTCAACACTGACATCTTGCTAGTCCTAGCAAGATTTAAACTAGTGACACAATGATTATGATTTCCAACAAAATGCGCTAGGCACAGTTAAACTGCAATTTTTCTCAAAGGGCAAAAATTGGAGCATAAAACTTCAGCACATTAGAGTATGCAACAATGGAAACTCAATTAAAATGATTCTCAAGCAATGAACATAATAACAAACTATTACAAAACCAAGATATTCATATAAGGGACCATGGAATTGAGAAAAGAAGAGCTGCCATGAAAGCACCAAACTGAAATGAACGATATTAGCAAGCGACAATTTAACATTTACCAGTAACTTCTGCATAGGTCAGAACCTTTCAACACAGCTAAAATAAAAAAGGTCTTTAAGGCCTTAGACCATAGGCTACCTGAAATAGGGTACATATGAACAAAATGGGTGTTAGCATGGCGTGGCTGAAAGTCTACACCTAATTGCAGCACCACCTAGTCTGGCTGCCATGCTCTTGCTAGGCATCCTCCCGTCATCTGTCGAGAGAGAATGCGTCCTCATCCGCTCTGGTCGTCAAGCTCCTCGAATCCAAGTCGGGGAGGGGCATCTCCCCGCTGAGGTTCTCCTTGGTAGATATGACTTCTCGAGGCACAGGTACGCAGTCAGTTGTTTACGCTTCCCGATTATGCACTTAAGCCCCAACCCATGTCAGGCGCTCCATTCTTTGGAGGATGTGCTCGTGACCCTGTTTGAGGCTGAAGAGGCGAAATAGCCACCGGGGGATGTGAAGACTGAGGTCTTGTGGATGTAGCTCGGCTCTTGGCCTCTGTTTGGTTTGTAATGGGCCCCAGCTTCGGAAGAATTCTCTTTTCTCTAACCACTCCCCTCATCCCCACAGCTTCCATAATATTTGTAACTAGAGTCGGGAATGGGATATGCCTATTTTCAGTTGGGGACTACAGAAAATCCCTCATAACGCACCATATAACCAAGGCATAATCAATGATGCAGATTATCCACCTCGTATGGCCCGAATTTCTTCCTTGCTTGTGATTTTCTTTACCCTTCGGTCGGATCATATTATGACAATTTTGTTCATCAAACGCATATGCGAGCTTGAGCTTCCTAGGGCCGAACTCTTTGCGCATAAAACCTCTCATAGCAGCCGAATGGGTTGCACATGGCATCATGGCTGCTTAGGGCATCGAGACTTCGGTATTAATGGCCACGAGGGGTAAGGTCGGTCATGGGCGCGAGCGGACATCTTGCAATGGAAGTGAGCTATTGAGTCGGCGATCTTCTTGTTTTCCCATCCACCCAGTGGTCTCTAGCGGGAGTAACTACCGCATTGATTTTCTCTCAAGTGGTATAAAATTCGAACGAGGTCGGTAGATACCCTTATTGCCCGGCCAACAAGCGCAAATTACGCTCTGAATAATAGCCCTGATAGGATGGGTGAACAAGAATGTGTCCACTCTCACACCCCGCTCGCAGTGAAAACCTCTCTTAGCAATTGATTGGGCCCACTTTTCTAGTTTTGAATCAGAAAACTCGGCAAACATGGCTTCAATCTCCTCATCTTACATCTCGATGCTTCCTCGGCTCTCGGAGAAGGCAGATCTCTTATTTCTTTCACTTCTTTATGGTGCGGGTGTCGGTTTCCGTTTCTTCCTGACCGCTCCATGAAGAGCCATTTAGAACCTTACCCCTTTCAGTGTTCTATGATCTTGCCATAGATATGGCAAGAATAGTAATCTGACAAGGCTTGACCCCGAACACACAAAACAGTATCGATGGCCCATCTGTAAGTGTCGGTGGCCACAGTTAGGATCCGGACAAAAGCTTCCCCTCCCATCTGTAAGCTAAAGCCTAATCACAAGACACAACACCACCAACCCAAACCAACAAAAGCGAATCCATGGAACACTGAAATACCACGAGAAAGTGCTCTAAGAAATAAAAAGCACTTTGCAAGGCGACAAGCGAGGGGTCGGATCGAAAAATGGGGCTCTTGGCGGGAACAGTGTGAACTCGGGTTTGCTTGTGTGAGAGAGAAAAGTGGTTAGGGTTTGTCTTATGTAGGAATGGGGGAGTAGGAATATGAAAAGGGTTGCAAAAATGGGCAGAAAAAGCCACTGAATTTGGCCATGTGCGCCGGGGTACCGGTGCCGTAAATCGTGCAGGTCTTGGGATGTTGCCATACGTGCAAAGTGGTACCAGGTACGGTTAGAGTGGTACCGATACCACTGTCCCATATTTTTATTTTTATTTTTTTTCATATTTTTGTAATTTTGGAACAGTAGTGCCAATATATAGATATACCCTTTTCGAATGCCCTCTATCTCGGATTCCACTGAATGCTCATTTCTCTCCCTGCTCATACTCTGCCCAACCTGATTTGTGTTCACGGAGCTAACAATTGTACTTCCCCCTCTTGACACCTTCACACTTACCATGGGGATCCATTGTATTTCTTATGATCATGGTTCCTAGGGTTTGAACTGAATTAGTGACTCGAGGCTGAGATGGGTGCAAAGGGGTAAGTGAAATGATTTCTAAATTGTAACCCACCGCAAATAATGGCCTCAAATCATTTTCTAGTTATGCATGGTGTTCCTCAGAGAATATGATGCATGTAGTTAACATGGAATGCTAAAATAATGCACAGGCGGAAGCAAAAGCAGGCAAAACAAGAGTTTGAAACAGAAGTGCGTAGCTTATTAGTAAAAATTGAAACGAAATTGAGGCGATAAGGTCCTGAAATATGAACCGCAATTTTGTGCATGCTTGTTATTGTGTAAATGCATTGAGATTATGTGGAGTCGTGTGAAAGTCATGCGGCTACAGACATCACATGTCCGTGCTATACCCGAAAAATTGCCGTCGAGGAATTTTGCCATACCTTTGATCATGTAACATAAGCATAGTTGGTTCAAACCGATTAGCCATGCCCCACCGTTCTGAAGTAAGCATTGTCCCCTAATGCACCACGAAATTTACCCCACTACGGAAATGGAAATGCGATATAAATAAGCGGAGGCAGGTGGTTTGACCCTTTAATTTTTTTATTATTATTATTATTTTAAATAAGCGGATGAAATAAAGAAAGCAAAAAGGAAATCTGAAAAAACAAAAACTATACTCCTGACAAAGGTAGGATGAATTCACTCTGAGAGGGCATCACGGTAGGCGGATCTACGGAGTCCTCACTACTCTCTGAGTCAAGTGCTTTCGAGAAATGGCTTTAAGCATTGGCCATTGACTTTAAGGATTTCCGTTTCGGTTTTGATCTCGACTTGCACCCGTATAAATTAAACTACCTTGACAGACGAAATTTAGTACGGAGCAGAAGTTTTCCTGGAAACATGTGCAAACGAGAGCTGTACAACAATACCTTTTGGTTAGGTTCAAAGGTCTTCCGAGCAATTGTCTTATCATGGAACAACTTGAGCCTCTCTTTGTAAATCCGGGAGCTCTCATACGATTCACGCCTCAATTCATCAAGCTCGTTCATCTATAGCAGTCACTGTTTACCTGCTTGGGCCAAATCAAAATTAAGAGTTTTAATAGCCCAATATGCCCGGTGCTCCATTTCTACCGGCAGATGACAAGCCTTGCCATAAACAAGCCTATAGGGAGACATACCAAGAATAGTTTTAAAAGCAGTACGGTAAGCCCCGAAGAGCGCCATTAAGTCGGCGACGATCTTTGCGATTTGGGCTCGCACATTTTTCAAAATGTGTTTGATCTCCTATTAGCTAATTCGACTTGACCATCGGTTTGTGGGTGATATGCTGTTGAAACTTTGTGGAGTGACCCCATACTTTTTCAACAAATTAGCCAAAAGATCGTTACAAATGGAGCCCACCATCACCTGGCAGTTGCAGGCACTTTCAGCGAGAAAAAAAATGTGTTTTTATAAATTTCAAAACAACCTTGTGGTCATTAGTTCTCGTTAGAATGGCCTCCACCCACTTCGACACATAGTCAACAGACAACAAAATGTAAAGGTACCTGAAGGGGGAAAAGGCCTATGAAGTCGTACCCAACCATTCGAAGATCTCGTGATTAAAATGGGGGTAAGACGCATGTGATTTCCTTCTTGTGACCCTGCAATTGTTGGCATCGAGCCTGAAGTTTTGCAAATTCAAAGCAATCTTTAAAGCGTGGGCAGTAAAACGTATGAGATTTTATTCATTTCATTTTCCTTAACGGAGAATGCCCTCCCACAAGCTTCGAATGACGAGTGAAATCCCAATTTGATCGTCATTGGGTACACACCTTCTCATCAATTGGTTCGGACAGTATTTAAACAGATATGGGTCATCAAAATAATATTTCTTAATGTCCGCCAAAAATTTCCTTTTTTGTTGAGAAGTCCATTGGGGTGGAATTTGACCTATCACCAGATAATTGACTATGTCCGCATACCATGGGCAGTGAACAAGAAGCTAGCTGCTCATCGGAAGCTATGCGCCTATGGGTAAGCCGTGAGAAATGGATTCCGGAACTAACCGAGATAAGTGGTCAGCTACCACATTCTCGACTCCCTTTTTATCTTTAATAGTCAGGTTAAATTCTTGGCACAGTAAGATCCACCTAGTCAACCGAGGCTTAGTATCCTGCTTAGAGAGCAGGTACTTTACCGCTGCGTGATATGTGAAAATGGTTATAGGAGACCCTACAATGTATGACCTGAACTTTCTAAGAGCGAGCGTGGCGAAAACTCTTTTCCATAGTTGTGGTTTGCTTGACGGAATCTAAAGTCTTGCGGCATAGTAGATCCGCAAAGCCTTTTATCTTCCCTTTGTCCTAAAACAGCCCCTATAGCATAATCACTAGCGTCACACATGATTTCCAATTAGGAGATCGCATGATAGGAGGAGACACTAACATAGTTTTGAGTTTATCAAAGGTGGCCTCGCAAGCTTGTGACCATGGGAAAGGGACGTCCTTGGCAAGCAAATTGCATAAGGGGTGGGCTATAGCACTGAAATCTTTTATGAATCTCTTATAGAATCCAGCATGTCCCAAGAATGACCTGATATCTCTAACACACTTAGGAGTAGGTAAGTTGGAGATCAACTCGACTTTAGCATTATCCACCTCGATTCCTTTTTTCGATACTATGTGACCTAAGATAATCCCTTGTGTCACCATGAAGTGACACTTTTCCCGGTGCTCTGAGGTTCTTCTCTTGACATCTCTCCAAAACCTTACGTAAATTCTCCAAACATCCCTCATATGAGTCTCCAAAAACTGAGAAATCATCCATGAAAATTTCCAAAATGATTTCTATCATATCATTGAAAATCCCCATCATGCACCGCTGGAAGGTTCCTGGTGCATTACATAATCCAAAGGGCATTTTCCTAAAGGCAAATGTGCGAGGGACGGTGGATAGTTTTTTCTCTTGATCTTCTAAAGCTATCTCAATTTGATTGTACCCTGAGTACCCATCAAGAAAACAATAAAATTCATGCCCTACGACTCTCTCTAACATTTGATCCATAAAAGGTAAAGGGAAGTGATCTTTCCTAGTGCCTGCATTGAGCTTCCTATAATCTATGCACACCCTCCAACCTGACGTGACACGAGTGGGAATTAGCTCATTATTTTCATTTGCTACCACAGTGACTCCAGATTTCTTAGGAACTACCTAAGTCGAGCTGACCCACTTGCTATCTGCTATGGGATAAATAACACCTATGTCCAAGAGTTTTAGAACCTCTTTCTTGACCACTTCTTTCATTATTGGGTTCAGTCGTCTCTGTGGTTGTCTAGAGGGTTTAACATCCTCTTCCAAGTGAATCCTGTGGGTGCAGATCAAGGGGCTAATTCCCTTAATATCTGCAATTGTCCATCCTAGGGCAGTTTTGTGGATTCTTAATATCTCCAACAGCTTATGTTCTTGTTCTGACTCTAAAGATGAAGATATGATTACCGGAAAAGTTTCTTCTACCCCTAAGAATGCATATTTGAGATGTGATGGTAAAGGTTTCAACTCAAGTTTAGGTGGTCTCTCTTCTGAAGGTAATACCTTGTCCTCGATTGGTGGCAATGGTTCAAATTTAGGGGCCCACCCATTCGCTTCCAATACCTCATTGTGATCAATTATGGAGTGTAGGAACTCCGACTCAGATGTGGTCACCTCCTCAACCCAACTTGGGCTTACTAAACAAGACATGAGAGGATCATCATATGAGACATTATCTAAGTATTTCTGCACCACAGAGTTAACCATGTTTACCTCACAAACATCCTCCTCATCTCCCATTGCCTTGATAACATTAAAGATATTCAAATTAACAGTCATGTTACCAAATGATAATGTCATTAGTCCTCCCCTACAGTGTATGATGACATTAGCAGTAGCCAAGAATGGTCTACCAAGAATCCTTTGGGCGAGTTCCTTGGTTCCTACAGGTTGAGTGTCAGTTACTACAAATCCAGGAAAATAGAACTTATCCACTTGCACCAATACATCCTTCACTATCCCTCTAGGAATCTTCATACTACGGTTAGCTAATTGAAGGGTGATATTGGTTGGCTCTAATTCTCCCAACCACTGAATCGACATATCTTGAGTGGGCAACAAGTTAACACTTGCCCCTAAATCCCAAGCATGTCCTAAATTTGAATTCCCTACCACTATGGAAATAGTAGGAGGCTTCACCGAGTCTTTGTATTTTGGTAGCAAATTATTTTGAATCAATGAGAATTAGTTGCTCGATCATAAATACCTCATGTGACACCCTAGTTTTCTTTTTACCGTGCACAAATCTTTTAGAAACTTGGAATATGACAGAATCTTCTTAATGACATCTAGTAAAGGAATGTTCAACTTCACTTGTTTGAACAACTCATAAATTTCAGAATGATTGTTCACTTTCTTTGGGGCTCTCAACTTATGAGGGTATGGAGCAGGAGGGATATGGGAGGCCTTGTCTTGCTCTGGCTCACCATCAATAACATCTGTCCTAGGAACATGAGGCTTGTTCGATACCTCATCATCCCCGACTGGTTCATTTTGAGAATCTGGTATCAGTTCCTTGGGTTGAATGGTTTTGTCAATTACCTTACCACTTCGAAGAGTGGTGACAGCTTTGCAATGTTCGAAGGTGCCCTCACTTTGACCTGAAACTCCAACACTATTTTGACCTTGGGGGTTTGGATGGTTTGAGAAGGAGTTTCCATTTTCTTGTTGAAAATTTCCCATAGAAGAGAGGTTAGCTTAGTGATTTGGGATCATCGTCATGAGCGATTCGAAGAGTCGGTGTTGGTGGATTGTTGAGTGCAATGCGAACTATGTCACAATATCCTCCAAACTTCTCTTATGTGGAGGTTGATAAGATTTGTGGTTGGATTTCCAGCGGTTGTGGATCGAAACCTTGATTAGGGTTCCTGAGGGAAATCCTTGAGGACCTTGATTCTGAAACGGAGGGCCTGGGTTTGAAAAACCTTGGTTTTGATAATTGGGGCCTTGGTTGTTTGGCAAGTTGTGTGGGCCTCCCTCATTTCTCCAACTAAAATTCTGGTGCTTACCCCACCCTGGATTATACGTTTCGGAGTATGGAGAATTTAAAGGTTTCCTTTGATAGTTAAGAGCATTAGCTTGCTCTATTTGGATTGCTCCCTTAACTTGAGGAAGGTTTGGGTAGTTAATAGTTGAGTGCGTAGGGTCTTCGAAAATGATGCATGACTCCTCCACTCTAGATCCCATAGTTACAGAGGGTACTTGAGGCACTCTAGTTACCTCATTTACCTTTTTCAACTCTATAGCTTCCAACTTCCTCGTTAAGTTAGCTATTTTTGCTTACAGATCATCATTTTCTCTTAAATGATGGATTCCTCCCCCTGTAGGTGTACTATGCACTTTAGCAGTATCTACGAAGGTATTAGTCTCCCATGTTCAAGCATTTTCTGCTATGGTGTCAAAGAATTGAATTGCCTCCCTCGCACTTTTCTCATAAAACTCTCCGCACATCATTTGGATGTATTGTTTATTGATGAGAGGATAGCCCTTGATGAAAATATGCACAGATTTGTCCAACATCTAAACCATGATGAGGGATAGCATGGAGGAGGTCCTTGTATCTTTCCCATACTACAGCAAAAGGTTCACCCGGTTTTTCAAAAAAATTTTGGATTGCTCGCATGAGAGCATTGGTACGTGCGGGAGGAAAGAACTTGTTAAGGAATTCATTTTGCATGTCCTCCCAGGTAAAGATTGAATTGGGTGCAAGCGAATGAAACCAGATTTTGGCTTTTTCCTTTAGAGAGAATGGGAATAGAACCATGCAAATTATGTGGAGAGGTGATCCAATGGAGAGAAATGCACTGCAAACATCCTTAAAGTCTCTCATGAATGAGTAGGGGTTCACGAATACGACCCACTTGATGGTGAAAGCCCGGATCATCTCAGCTTCATGAGGAATTGGTTAGCCTCTTGGTGGCCAGATACATGGTTTGTTGTGGTTCTTTGAGGTTGCAAAATCTCTCGGAGAGTTCTTTCCACATTAGGTAAAGGGGCAGGGGGAACCCGATATTGATTTCGCTGAAAGTTAACATTTCCCTCTCCTAATGCTAGGGTTGCTGGGAGTGCAACACCATCTCCATGTGGTGGAGGTTCATGGAGTCCTTGTGGATTAACAGGTACCCCTTGAGCATTTTGATTAAAAAGAGGTTGATGACTCCCGAGATGGTCCATTTGAGGTGTAGGGTTCTCCTGAAACAATTGACTTACTATTAACTCTTCAGAATTTCTTGGAGGTATAATTCTTACAAGTCGGCATTGCTCGTTACGAGCCTAAATCGACATGCACTAACCCTACTCCTTCAAGCAAATACCCACTTAGATTCCTCACAAAAACAAATTAAAAAGAAAAGGTAGAGAACGTACTGGATTTGCAATGCAATTGCAAATTACCTCTAGCTCTCTTTAGATCAACTAGATTGCTGCATCTCCGTGACAGCGCGAAAATGCTTTGTCTATTTGTGTGAAATTATTCCCTGTAGAACTAATGTGGGTTAAGCATTATACTCTTTGCGGAAGTCCAGTCATCTCCACGGGAGTGGTATTCTAATTGATCCTTAAGGTTATTCTCGAATGTATGTTTAAAAAGTAAATTATGGGGTTGTGGTTGGTTGATTGAGTAAGCTGATTAAATTGTTTTAAAAAAGCAGAAAGATGATTGATAGGGTTACGAGGTTTTCCCTCACTACCGATCGGGTAATTCCCACCTCCCCTAATTCAATCTCATCTAGGAGCCCATTGATGAATGGTCTTTGTGAGTTTTACATTAAAGCTCTTTTATAGCAAAACGATCGAGCAATGATAAACACTTGTTCAACGATTTACTCAGACTCTTAGCTTGCATTTACGATCAAACTGCTGATGTCTGGGGACCTCTTGTTCACACGTTGCCAAAGATCTGGAAACTAGGTTTATAAGATTTTCTACAGTGCTTAGCATCATACAATCCCGATTGAAGTCTGAAAAGGAATTGAGGTTATTACCTTGATGGGTGAGTTTCCGTTAGAACCCCATCATGGGAGTTTAGAACTTCATTGAAATTAGAAAGCGATTAGATTTTTGATGAAACTACTCATAAGGAGAACTTGAGAAAAATCTACTTTAATTTCGAGGTGAGAATCAAAAGAACAAAAATCTTTTGTAAGAAAAGCGAGTTGTATGAAATAACTGAAAGATTACACGCAATTGAAATCCAGAATCTGAAGGAAAGTTAAGTATGCTACTCTACTCTATGAACTCTCCCAAAACTATGAGAAAAACACTCTCTTTTTATCAAACCAAAACCCTAGGATCCAAAACTGCTCCTCTCCACCCTTTCTTTGGCTTTTATACCCTTTTCCATTGTGATCTCGAATTGGTGGTCGAAGGACAAAGCGCACCCGCCTGCTTGGAATTGGAGTGCATAAATCCATAAAATGGCCATGTTAGTGCAGGTACCCGGTAAGTGTGAATGCCGGTACCGCCTATGCGGTGAATTCTGGCAGGGGTACCGGTACCGATTACGGTTTGCACAGTACGGTACCAGCAGCCCTTTGTTGATTTCCTACTTTGGGGTACTGGTACCGGTTTTCCTGGTACCGGTTACCCTTTGCCTCTTCGATCTTCCTTCTCAGTAATGCTGGAAGCTTCCGATAGTAGCTATCATCCATAGCAATAGCCTATATACGTTCTCTGGACCGCGAACCCTATAATAATTATGCATGGAACCCGAAAAAACCTGCCTGACTCAAAAACACGAGAACGATCAAAGGCACCTATTCTTATACAAAATGTGAGCAAAATATGAGCTGAAGGTACTAAAATCCGATATAAATGTTGCTCTTTTGTGTATTCAACATGTACCAAGGTGGCTCTAGGCCTACCTTTGGATGTGATGAACTTGTGTGTACTGCTTGCAGATTCACTAAACACTAGCACACGTGCAATTACAGCCATGACATTGCATTAGTGGACCAAGGTGGCTCTAGGCCTACCTTTGGAAGTGTGCTTGCATGTGTATGATGATATACTGCGTCTATCAGGTACTGTTATAGAGAAATTGATGAAACAGTGGCTAAAAAGTCTATTATTTATTTATGAATATATATAGTGGCTGTTGTGTGTTGGGGAAGAACTTGCATGCTTAAGAATTGTGGCTAAGAAGTCTGGTTTGATTTAAGACATATATTCCATCTTCATCGTGACAAACAGGTTCACCCTAGTGAACAGTATATTCGCCTTGGTGAACCCGAGACTGAGTTGTTAACCGTTTTCCCTTTGCTACGACAAGCAACATCCTTTGCCTCGGTGAACCCGAGGCTTCTCTTTCTTTTTAAGGGCTTCTTTCTTTAAGGATGATTATGATACCCTCTTCTAAACTTGTCTAGGTGCTCTATTCGAGGAAAAATATGTATCCAGTGGCCTGAGGCCTACCTTTTTTCACTTGAATATTTCCACTCCTATTTCCCTAATCTTGAGATAGTCAAGAAGTCTTCCTTAGGGAATCATTAGGGAACCTTGAAGAAGTTTGTGTTTTTGATGCGAAGTGGCCAAAGGCCATCTTTACTGCCTCAAATCCTATCTTAGAACTTGTCTCATAACTATTTGTTCAATGACATTAATAATCTTGGGACCTATTCAGAGAGGGAACAAGAACACCCTTAGAGAAATCAATGTGCTGATGAATGTAGTGGTAAAGAAGCCACTTTATCATTATGTACTCCTAGATTTCTCTAGTTTTAAAGTGGTCAAGGAACCCACCTTTGGAGAAGTGATAACATAACAAGCCCATTCTTGAGGAACAACCTTGATTTAGGATCAATAGAGGTCATAAAGCCCACTTTACCATTCTAATCAAAGATTTGCATCTACTTCCCCAAGTTTAAAGTGATCGTGGGACCTACTTTATTTATTCATAAAACAATTAAGGATATAACAAGTATGACATTGAGGAATTCAAAAAGTTTGAGCAGTGAGTGGCTAAAATAGCCTACTTTATCACCCAATGTAACTACTAAGAATAATTTCCCCAATAAAATGATCGATAGAACTATTTTCTTTGGTTATTCCTTAATTTCCCCATCTTAGTTTTTCTTGCGGTATCAATGGTTCCCACATTATGGGAAAGTATTTCTTGAGGTACTTCCCATTGATGAACCTTTTGTGTGGCTCTCCTTCAAGGCTTGATCATCAGTAGGCATTTCTGGGCAATACTTGGTGAACCTTGAATGGTCCCTCCCACTTAGGAAACCACTTCCCCAATTCTATGTCTTTAGCATCGATGGGCAGCACCACCTTCCAAACAAGCTCCTCTTCTTCAAAACTCTTTCTCATGACCTGCTTGTTGTAGGCCCTAGCCACCTTCTTTTTCTGGATCATGATGTGGTCAAGCGCTTGCAATCTTTTACCATCAAATGCCTTGAGTTCCATCATCATAGCCTCACTGTATTCTTAAGGATTAAGGTAATTATGTCTGGATACTCTTAGAGAAGTAACTACCACCTCCATTGGAAGCATTGCATCTTGTCCATAAGTTAGAGAGTAAGGACTTACCCCCGTAGAATCTCTTTTAGAAGTTCTATAAGCCCATAAGGTCTTAGATAAAATTATGTGCCAATCTCTGGGATTGTCCTCTAGCATCTTCTCTAGGATGTTTATCAGCACCTTATTAGAAGCTTCTACCTGCCCATTTGCTTGAGCATAAAAGGGAGTAGATTTGATGAGTTGAATGTCATAGTCATCGGCAAAATAAGTCATCTCATCCCTAGTGAACATGGTGCCTTGGTCGAATCTCTTTTAGAAGTTCTATAAGCCCATAAGGTCTTAGATAAAATTATGTGCCAATCTCTTGGATTATCCTCTAGCATCTTCTCTAGGATGTTTATCAACACCTTATTAGAAGCTTCTGCCTGCCCATTTGCTTGAGCATAAAAGGGAGTAGATCTAATGAGTTGAATGTCATAGTCCTCGGCAAAATAAGTCATCTCATCCCTAGTGAACATAGTGCCTTGGTCGATTGTAATGGATTGAGATCTGTTCCTTGATGAATTGCATCATATCTTTCTGCCCTGCTTTCTTCAAGGGTATTGCCTCTACCCATTTGGTGAAATAGTCTATAGCAACTAAGATGAAGTTGGGTAAATTTTCCCAATTAAGTCCATGGCCCATCCTTTGAAAGGCCACAGTTTCACAATTGAGTGGAGTTCCATAGCAGGTATCCTTTGTATGCTGCCATATTTTTGACATTGCTGGTAACCCTTGGAGTAATTGATGCAATCTCTTAGGATGGTTGGCCAGAAATAGCCATGTCTTCTAATCAGCCATCACATTTTTATCCCAACTTGATGGGCTCCACAGACCCCTTCATGAACTTGCTTCATCACTTCCATATTGTCTGGGAAGGATAGACATCTGAGTAGTAACCCATCAAGCTCCTTTATGTATAATTCCCTTTCTATTAGGACGAGGTTCCGCGATTGAGCTTTTACCCTATAAGGAACTTGTTTGTTAGGGTCTTCTAAATACTCTATGATCTTAATTCTCCAATCTCCTGTAATATTTGCATCTATATTAACGACTTCTAATTTGATTCCCCTTTCATAAATTGAGGGGCGATTTTTCTTTCCTATCACAATGAGCTTATGAGTCATTTCTTCGCTCATCTTCACACTTGAGGCAACTTGTGCTAGCTCAACCGCCTCCCAATTAGATTCCCTAGGCACATGTTCAAAATCCACAGAATGAAAAGAATCTAATAATTGAGTGGAGCTTGATATATAATAAAGGCCAACAATAGCTGTTGCATTTATATTCCATGTTAGTTGTCGGCGTGCCTATTGAGAGTCCCAAATAATGTGTACCTCTTGTGCTTTCGAGTTCCCTCCAGGAATCTCTAGAGTCGATCACTAAAGCCTCATATTCAGCTTGATTGTTGGTGCACTTGAAGGCCAAGTTGAAAGATAGGGTAGTCTTTATCCCATTTGGTGAAATGATTACTATCCAAGCTCTAACGTATTTCTCTGTGCTAAATCCATCAAACTTAAGAATCCATGGTCGCCTTTCTACTTCATATATCCCCAATTCCACATCCTTTTATGGTTGGATTTCTAATGAAGGATGATCAGCGAGAAAGTTAGCTAAAGCTTGCCCCTTGACTGATTTTTGTGGAAAATAGACCAAGGTGAACTCTAACAAAGCAAGGGACCATTTTCCAATTCATCTAATGATTAAGGGTCAGCTTAGCATGCATTTCATCAAGTCGGTTTGAGATATCACGTACACTTGAGACTTGATCAACTAATGTCTCCATTTTGTACATGCAAAGTATAGGGCCAAACACAACTTCTCAATGGGTGTATACCTTGTCTCTGTTGAATTGAGGACTCTACTCAAATAGTAAACAACCTCATGGCCTTCAACATTATTTTGTGCCAGAAGGCATCCTATAGACTCTTTTGTAACTGATAGATAGAGTTTGAGTGGTCGACCTTTCAACGACGGCATTAAAATGGGAGTTTATAAAAAGGTAACCTTTGATCCCATCAAAAGCTATCTAGTGCTATTTCTCCCATTTAAACTCTTCCACTTATTTCAGCTTGATTAGGTCAGAGAATACCTTAGTCTTCCTTGCCAGATTAGAGATGAACCTCCTTAAAGTTCACTTGACCCAAGAACTTCTGAAGTTCTTTCTTATTTTGAGGAGCCTTGGCCGCAATGATGGCCTTGGCTTTGTTTTGATTGACTTCCACTCCTCTTTGGTGAACTAGAAACCCTAGAAAATTTCCGGCTTGAACTCCAAAAGCTTATTTTAGTGGATTGAGTTTCAATTAATGAAATCATCATCCTTTCAAAACCTCTCCTTAAATGCTTCAAATGTTCTGTGGCCTTCTCAGATTTAACCACAATATCATCGTTATAAATCTCTATGTGGTAGCCTAACATATCATGAAAGATGGCATTCATAGCCCTTTGATAAGTTGCACCAACATTCTTCAAACCAAAAGGCATGACTAGCCATTCAAACGTTCCTAAGGAACGAGGACATCTGAAGGAAGTCTTAGATATATCATCAACAACTATTAGGATTTGGTTATACCCAGAGAAACCATCCATGAAGGACAATAATTCATTATTTGCAGTAGAATCAACTAACATGTCTGCAATAGGCATTACATACATGTCTTTAGGAGTGGCAGCATTTAAATCCTTGAAGTCTACACAAACTCTAAGTTTCCCATTCTTTTTCATTACAGGGACAATATTTGCTAACCATTGCACATACCTTGTAGATATGATGAATTTAGCCTTCAAAAGCTTCTCAATCTCCTCTTTCACCTTCAAACCCACCGTTCGACATTCTTCAAGTGGTTACAAAGGATGAATCCAAATTTTTGATAGCAAGGTTGATTCGTACACAAAAGAGGTCGAGCTTAAAATCAACAAAATTTATATACACTGTTCCTACTACACGCGTAGTCAAGCTACCGCAGCATAAAGGGTCTAGGTCGAACACGGGGATGGGTTTTCATCCTAAGAATGATACGTATTAGAGTGTGAAAAGGTAAGGCTTTCTATTTGACTTTTTTGGATTTGTCTTCAAAAACAAAGTAATAGGTTGAAACCCGAGAAATTGTAAAACTGAAATGAAGTGTAAAAGTTAACTTTGAAGATTTAGGTCACAACTTGGTAAGTTAAGGCAACAAGTGTCCTCGTTTTATCCTCGCTATGCGACATGCAACCTATAGTCCAAGGCATAACCGGATCTATGTTTAACTAGCAAACCTCACCCCTTGAAATCAACTCCTATTTGAGTCAACACAGTAGTACGATCACGCCCCATCGCTTGAAACCCTTAGCATTAAATCATTTCGCAGGCTCAGAAAGACGAACCACAAAGGCATCTAGCAATAAGGATGCACTGTATCCTAAAGCATGGAGAGTATTGGCCAAATCAATAACATTCAAAGCTACTCAACCCCCACTTGAGAAGACGGGGTCATAAACACGCATCTATGGCTTTTAATACAAGAGGACAACATGCATATGCCCCACTACTGTTTAGCTTCCTTCCTCTTCAAAGAAAGAGGCTTAGGCTAAGCATCTCTTGAGTTGTCATCTCAGAGGGGGTGTTGGCAGCCAAGAAAGTAAGAGAAAGAGGAGAGAGAAGAGAGAAAAGCAAAACCTAATTAAAAATACGAGACTTTATTTACAAAAATGAAAACTTACAAAATTTCTTCTTCCCCCAAATTCTTGCTTCTTGATTACAAAAAGGGAGGGGTTTATATAGGCCACCTCAATACATGAAAATACCAAAAAGCCTACAAATTTGGCTAAGTTAAAGGATGAGAGCAATACACCAAAATTTGGAGCTCAAGAAGCATTAAATACAAAAGCATGATTTAGGCAAAGAATCATTAGGTCAAGAATTTCATAGGTAGCGAAATCACCATATTAAAGGTAAAAATAGAAAATTTGAAGAAGCTGGCAATTCTCGCTTAGTTAGCTGAATTTCGCTAGCTTAGCGAAATTTATGTGAGTGCTTAAATCATGAATTTTCGCTAAGAACGCTGCTTAGCTTAAAATTCTGGGTCTATAAAATTGGCAATTCTCGCTTAAGATTATAATCTTTCGCTATGTTGCGAAATTTTCAAGAATCCTAGCTTAAATTTTCGCAATCCCCCAGCCAAAATTCCAGGCTTTGCTGATCTCCACTCGCATTTCATCCTCGCTCTTCTATCGCATCAATTTTTCTTCACTTTGCCTTAGCTCTTTTCATTGATTCGGGGTCAATGATGGTCGACACTTGAGTTCAAACTTCATGATTGGCCATACACTTCGATATTGAACTTCTAAAGTGTGCAAAACCCGCAAAACATCCAAAAATAACCTCTCTTAAATGGCATAAGTGCTACTAAGAAGACTCAACACTTCAATTGGTATAATGACATGACACGCGCAAAAGCACTCAAAACCTATCTAATATGTGGTTCAAAATTGCACTTTGGGGCATTAATCAGCTGTGTTCCACCAAGCTTTTTGTCCAATCCCGCATCTCGTCATAATTCTAAGCAGCAACTAACTCCTCAGAGGTTGCAATAATCCATTTTTCGCCAAGGAAACAAGGAACTAATATAGTAATCCTCTCGTCTTCTTCCACAACGCCGGTGTCTACTTCCTCCATAAGGTCATGAACTTAAGGTTGTGTCTTCGAACTTAGGAGGGGCTTGCTCCAAATCCTCCATCTTTATTTCTTCATCTTCTCCATATGCATCCTCTTCAAAAATTATTTCAGCCCTATAGGTATTCTGGAGGTGCTCTTCTTTAATCATTTCCATAGTCTGCTACACTTTCATTTTGAATATGGCAGTTGCAGCTATTGCATTTTCTTCTTGAGAGTAATCAGTCATCATCAATCTCCTAGATGATTAGGCCACTCATCGGCCCAGGCAGATGACAGTCACCTTTAGGAGTTCGCTGCCTTTTCCGCATTTCCGTAATCCTTTTGAGTCCATGTATGCTTTTTCTGGGGATCCCATCTTTCTCATGAACTTGATAGAATCGAATTCTTGATCATAATACCTAGCTTCCACAGAGCCTGTAGCTGCTATGAAGGATTGCTTATCTGCCCGTACCACTTCAACTTCCACTTCATTACCTTTCCAAAACAGTAAGAACTGATGAAGAGAGGACGATGCACACCAATTGGCATGAATCCAATCCCTCCCTAACAAAATGTTGTAATTTGTAGTAGAGTCTATCACAAAAAAGGCAGATAGTGTAGTTTTTCTTCCAATGGTGATATCTATAGGTAATATCCTCAGGTCTTCGATACTTCAAGAAAAGGCGCATATAGCCACCCTCGTTTATCGATCAATGCTCCTTCCTAGAGCTCTCAAAGATTCTCAATGACATTACATTTACCGTTGATCCGCCATTCATCAATACCTTGATACTAGTCTACCATCAGATGGGCTCTACGCATATTTTATATGCCTCGTCATTTCCACAGAGGGTTTCTCAAGTATCACCTTCTGAGGTCTGCATTCTTTAGAGGATTCTATGGTAACTCTAACGTGGTCCACATCTTCCTCTATCAAGTGCTTCCATTCTACCTTACGTCTTCCTATCTTTTTTGAATTTTGAAAATAGTTGGCAATGTTAGAGAAACAGTAGAACAATTTAAAGAAATAGGGATCTCACCTATCATTAAGGCCTCCGAGTCCATCACTTCATCTACACTGCTCATTGACTCTATATCCTTAGTAGCTTTCATCTCAAACTTTGTTTTTTCCAAACTAGGAACCATTCATTCCTTCACTTTCTCTAACTCCATGGCATCTTCCTTTGATTTACAGGCATTTGACAGCCGCTCTTCTATCACCGTTATTCGCCTTCATCCTCGTCTTCGGGGTCCCGGACAAATTTTGGGGAAATTTTCATACTATACCACATGCCACATTCGACCAGAGAAACCACAAGAGGAACACACCACAAAAGCCTTTTTCCTTCTCTCAACTTTCTGAGAATTAGTCCACTCTTTAGAAAAATGTATGGCTGGGAGACATGTCTTTCCCCTACTTAGATCTTGAACCCGAAGGTGTCTGCACCTTCTTTCGGTAGACAAGAATCTACTTTAATAATGTCATCTCTGTGAGCTTCATTCTATACCTTGGAGAAATGGGTCCACCTTTTGGAAACATAGGCCTAAGGGGATAAACACATCTTTCCCCTGCCTTTTCCCTTAGAGAATTGACTTTCCCTACAATCTTATCATTTAGAGGAGTGAACTTTACCTCTCAAAAGTTTTTTCTCGAGAACATCTTTCAGACTTGCTCAAATATTCTCCTCAAAATGAACCCACTCTATGGAGGAGTGGGCCTTTCTACAACCTTTTCTTCGAGGAACGAATTCTTAAGGAATTTGCCTCATTGCAATGTTTCCTTATTAGAGAACAAGAGGTCATCTGCTCTCACGTATCCCTTCACTAAATTTCTCCTATAGAGATCAGACAAATCAGAAGCCCATTCCTTTTTCAACCTATCAACATGAACTGCATCATTTAGGGACACAGAGTTTTCCCGCCTTCGGATTATATCAATGCCTAGACGTAAGTTGGGGTAGTGCCGACTAAGGGGCCACTAGTGAAAGATCCTCATTGATCATTTAGCTCATTTTTTGCCGTGAACTTAAGTATTCCTTTGTTGATCCTGTCCTATATGACATTTCTGAAACCCTAACATGCATTAATAGAATGGTTCCATGAATTGTGGTACTTACATTAAGCCTTTCCCCTTAGTTCGTCCCTATTGGGGACCCAATGGTCTTTAGGGAAGGTAATGAATTTTTTCTTTTTAAGTGAATCAAATATTTCTCGCCTTCACGCCTTGAAAGTATATTAGGACTCCGTATGTCATAGTGATATGCTCTAAATCTCAAAGGCAAGATCGGCCATTATACGCTATATACATGAGACATTTTTCATTTTATCTTGTTATTTAAATTGTGTTTAACTTGATAAAATCAGATCCTGAATAGTCGTCTAGCTTTTTATGTCATCAAGTATGTGACTTGATAGTAAACCTTAAGGCATAAGAACACTATTCTAAATAAATTCCATACGATCATTATCAAGTGAATAATAATGAAGTAAGATTATTATGTTTTCTCGAGAAAAGACCACGTTTTTGCCAATACACATAAGATGTTATTCAACGAAATACATAGTTAAGTTCATGTTATCGGATCGACCATGAGAAACATCATGTGATTGCGTCACGTAATTCTCATCAGAGTAAGGCATTCGAGTCCTTCTCGACCAACTGATCTTAAGCATGAGGAACTTTGTGTCTGAGACGTAGCTCAATGACGCCTTTAATGTGATGGTAATACACAGTGCTATGGTTGGTAGTATGCAAGAAATCATGGAGGAAATTCTGAGGAGAGTGAAGGAATTTGTCCTCGTTTAACTGAGTTAGATGTCTATTGGGCCTTTTGACATGAGACTGAGAATGCATGAGCCGTAGCACTCGAATGAGATTGATAGGAGTTATCATTATCATTTGTTTAGTCAGCCTACTTGAGAGTCAAGAAATGATTAAGTTGTATGAAGATGACTCATCCATGCCAGGTTTTAATCTAGACATCGTGTGACAAAGGACTAATATCATAATTATATGGTTTTCGAGTCATCGTAATCTACTTGACTGGGGTAGTTATAATGTCTCATAGAGACCAACTATAACCTTATGGGCTGAGTATGATTTGGCCCCCTCGCTGGATTGAGTGAACCTATAGGTCACACATAAGAACGAGGTATAACGTGGATGTTAGAAAGGCCTCTTTAGCTCCATGATTAAGCCCAAGCCCACATTAGTTAATGGAATTTTGGTTTAAATTGCTTTAATGAAAGGGTTTGGGAGGTTTTGATTCGTGCTTACGTAGGGTGATCCAAATCAACAAACTGCTTTCCTATTTTCCTCCTGTCAGAATAAGCTATCAGATAATGCCTAGTAGTCGAACGGCATGGGTTTTCATCCCACAAATGATTCGTATCATGATTCAAATGGTGAGGCTTCTATTTGGATTTGGGTAAAACAGAGATTAGTTGTTCACTCGGTAATTGAAATGGTTTTGATTAAAGGTGAATGGTGATTCAAGGCTTCGGGGTCACTACCTTGATAAACGGGTTATAAAGGTGTCCTCAAGTTATTTCAGATTAGCAGTAATGACTATAATACACAAACCGGATTTTGCTGGTTTTAAAGACTAACCCTTAAAACACTCCTATTTGAGTCAACACATGTACTAAGCATTTAATGTTCCAGCAGTTTGAAAACATAGCATTTAAACTCATTTCAGTGGCTCGTAAATGACATCTAAAGAATTTCAGTGCATCTACCCTTAAGAATGCATTGAACCCTAAAGCATGACAAGTATTGACCAAAAGAAACACATTAAATGGCATTAAACCTTAGTTTGAAAAGTTTAGAACAATAAATGCAGTACCTGTTTCATTTAAAACCGAGGACCACCTGCAAACCACCATTAACCAACCTAGCAACCCTCCTCTTCAAGGTTTTGAGGCTTAGCCAAACATCCCTTGAGTTGTCATCCTCAAAGGGGGTGTTTGGCAGCCAAGAAAATGAGAGAAAGAAGAGAGAGAAGAGAGAAAACTGTAAACCCAAAACAAAAGCTACATAGAATGTGAATGCTTCGAATGAAAAGTTAGGATATAAAAGTTATAAGATGGCTTATATAGCCATACAAGATGTGAACCAAAATAAGAATATATGATTACAATGGGGACAAAATGGGAATTACACAAAACGAGGTCGTTTGGATAAAAAACAGAGGGGGACAAATTTCGCTATGCACAGTGAATTTTGCTATTATAGCGAAATTTCGCTATCATAGCGAAAATACAAGGCATACGAAGCCTCAAATTCTATACACAAGAATCCTTTCGCTATCATAGCGAAAACCGTGCATAGCGAAATCTTGCGTGTGGATTGGCGGCTCTTAGCCATGGTTGCGGCCAAGTATCTCATAAATTTTCGCAATGCATAATAAAATCCCGCACTCTTCTCGCATCCTCCCGCATTCTCTCCATTTCTTCAATCCACTTAACATTTCTTCAATTCCATTGATGAAATCGCCGAGATCTCGCATAAATCAGCACCGATACGAAGCCAATCTTTAAATGAAGGTTGAGGTTCCCAAAACCTGCAAAACTATCAAAAACAACCTCAAAACAAAATTAGTAGTACTAAACGGACCTGCACATGTCAATAGGCTTAATTAATATGATTAGTACTCAAAAAGCACTCAAAACCTATCTTAAATAGGACTCAAAATAGTACTTTTTGGGTACTAATCACACCCCCAACCGACACGTTGCTAGTCCCTTAGCAATGCTAAAAACAATCAAGGGCATGCATGTCAGGTTTTTTTACAAAAAGTGTATGTTGTCAAAAAGTGTGTACAAGTAGGCTTTACCCCGTGATGAAATTTAGACTGCATAAAAAACCATCATGAGAGAACAAATGCCATATAAGAACAAGTTTCCTTAGGGCAACATCTGCCCAAAGAAGTCAACTTGAACTTCCACCTAAATCTAAGTGTTCTGCTGCAACCACCAACCAATAAGTCAGAAAGCTATTCCCTCCCCAACCAAGCTATCGGCTGTGGCCTTCGAATCACTGACCAACCTAATAGAATCACTACACTTTATTTCTTCCTTTGATTGTATTGCTAAAAACTCGACTTCACCAAAGTCCGTGTAACTCGGGGTCCACCGATGACTTAACAAATTAAGGTTTAGGCATCAAGCCAAAAGGATCACCGACCACAAACTCCCATGTGTTTCACTCCACTTCGAATGACTTCGAGAATTGCTAACTCCACAACTCAGCAAACCCAATCCATCCACCGTATAGCGTAACACTAAGCCGATGACTCCCAACCAATTAAGGTTTAGGGCACCGGCTTTAAAGGCTTTCGCCATACCCCTATCTGTAATTCTGGTTTCTGGGCAAAGTATCATGACATTCAAAGCTCTTTCTTTCTTTCTTTCTTTCTTTTCTTTTGCTTTTTCTTTGCTTTTCATTCGGAAGACTTCATTTTTGTTGGTAAATAATAAACCTATTATATCGCTATCTAAGGCTTCTGGGTTTGGTAAAGTGAAAAGTGGTATATAGCTTCTCAACCTATTGATACAAACTGGTGTGCAATGTGTGTGATTAGAAAAAGGGGAATGTACCAGGTTGAATACATTGGAACTTCAGTCGACCAGAACTTAATCATGCATGGAATTGTTCTAATCATTATGGTAGCATACAGTGCTTCAATTCTTCAACTCAAGGCAAGAGTAGAAACACAAAATTCCAACAATATGAAAATCGTCCGACCGACGGCACGGAATGAAAAGCTAGAGGATGGAATGGTACTCCTAATCATGGTGGCAAGAGAGGTCATCCCTAGCCCGGCAAAAAGGCCGAGGTGTCGTTTAGAAGTGGTTGATGATACTATAGCTGTCAACACAAAGCAAAACACAATGCCAAACACTGATTACTACAAAAAATTTTAAACAAAAAGAAACTCAATCAAAACTAAGCAATTAAATTAGTGGCTTCGAGAGACAAAAGCAGAGCTTAAATGTGTGGCTCATGCCTCAAGGGAGGGTCCAGAAGGAGAATTTCCTCCTTGAAGGTCTGCTGCACAACATAGGGCTTCACCCTCTGTCCATTAACTTTGATCACCCTATTATCATTTGGATTGAGTAGGTCTACTAAACCATCGGGTACCAATAACTATGAATGGACCCACCATCGCGACTTGAGTTTAAGTTCTAGATGGAGTTTGGAATCATACAGGAGGACTTGGTCCCCCTTGTTGAAATTCTTACCAGTTATCATTTGATCATGCCATTTTTTTTATCTTTCTTTTGCAATATTCGAGTTCAAGTAGGCATCATTTTGTATCTCTTCCAACTCATTGAGATCAAGGAATCTTTTGTCCCCTACTTCATTTCTAGATCCATGTTCAGCTTCGACGCCCACCATGCTTTATATTCAATCTCCACTTGAAGGTGACATAGCCTTACCATAGACCAACGGGGTGCTGACATTCCAAGGATTGTTTTCGAAGTCGCTCTCAGAGCCCACAAAGGGAATCAAGCAGTTTAATGGACCAATCCTTCCTGTTGCTGTTTACCACCTTCATTAGAATGGTCTTAATCTCTCTGTTGGCAAGTTCTACTTGACCACTTGTTTGAGGATGGTAAAGGGTGGCCACTCTGTGTTTCACACCATATTTAGCCATGAGGTTTTCGAAAGGTTTGTACGTAAAATGTGAACCCCATCACTAATAATGGCTTCGTACCCGAACCTAGAAAAGATATTGTTTTCAAGAACTTAAGCACCACCCGTGGTAATTGTTTGCAGGATTGCCTCAACCATTTGGAGACATAGTCCACTCCACCAATATGCGGTATGATCATAAGATGTGGGAAAGGTCCCATGAAATCGATGCCCCAAACATCAAATATCTCGACCACTAAAATCGGGGTAATGGGCATCACATGACTCGACAATTTCATTCTGGGTGACCGTCACACACTCCCAAGACATTTGGTGTGCTTCTTTAAACAGGAGGGCCAGTAGAAACCAGACTGCAAGACCTCCATTGCCGTCAGATGCGAAGTGACCACCACAGCACTCGTGGCAAGTATTCGACCCCTCTGTTGTTCCTCTTCAAATACACTTCCCGATTATCCGATTCGCACAAGATTTAAACAAGAAGGCTCTTCCTAATAATAGGAATGGATCTTAGCAAAGAAATACTTCCTATCCCGTTTCTTTCCAATCGTGACGGATTTCTCCTGCTGCGAAAATTGGCAATGTGGAGCATATCAGTGGAGCTTTTTCCATAAATCGCATTAAAGATTCTTCAGAAATTCATCAGTCATTACAAGCATGAAAGTGTCATGAGCTATTGTTAATCTTGACAGATGATCTGCCACCACATTCTCTACCCTTTTTTTGTCCTTAATTTGCAAGAATTCGCGTAAGAAAGTCTCATTTCTCGCATTTTGTTTGGTCGTGAGATATTTCAGCGGGGAATGATATAAACGCCACTATATCGACTCCAACCAAGTATGCTCGAATTTGTCTAAGGCGAGACCACGCTAACGTTCCTTCTTTGTAGTAGTATAGTTTCTTTGTGCTTCATTCAAGGTTTTATTTGCATAATATAATACATGAGGTTTTCCATCTCTCTTCGCCAAGTACTCCGCTCACAAGAAGATCACTTGCATCACACATCACCTCAAAAGGCAACCGCCAATCGGGTGCTCGCATTTACTGTGCAAAGGGTCGATGGGACTTTTCAAAATTTCTTCAAAGCTTTCCTCGACATTCTTTTCCCAAACAAATTTAGCATCCTTCTAGTAGCTTATAAAGGGGTTTAGCAATTCGAGAAGTCCTGAGAATCTTCAGAAGTTCGTGATGGCCAAGGAATCGCCAACTGCTTTTACATTTGTCGGAGATGGTAGTTTGGAAATAAGTTCACTTTTGCCTTGTCAACTTCTATTCCTCGCCGGAAATGACATGCCCCAAGAGATAATTCTTGTCTACCATAAAATGGACATTTCTCCCGCTTAAGCACTAGATTCTTTTCAATGCACCTCTGTAGGATAGCTTCAAGATTAGTCGACATTCTTCAAAATCACCCATAACAAAGATGTCATCCATGGTTTCCATTATGCGCTCCACCATGTCGCTGAACATACATAGATCTCTCGAAAGGTGGCAAGGCATAGACCAAAGCATCCTCCTCGTAAGCATAAGTGCCAATGGACAAGTAAAGGTAGTTTTCTTGATTTGAACTTACTTAAAAGTACCCCGACCCATCCAAAAAGCAATAGAATGGGTGTCCAAAAACTCTTTCAAGAAGCTGATCAATGAAGGGCAGTGGGAAGTGATCCTTTCTTGTTACTTCATTGAGCCTTCAACGGCAAACCCTCCAACCTGGTGTTCATAGACAATTTCGCCTTTTCATTTTTCACGTTATCACCCCCGATTTGGTACTACCCGAGTTGGGCTTACCCAAGTGCTATCGGATATGTAAATGATATCACTCGCAGCAATTTCAGACTTCCAATGCGAACTACCTCCCGTAAAGTGAGGATTCAACTCCTCGCGTCGCCAATGTTTTAGCCTTCTTCTTCAGTAGGTGCGTGATCGTTGGGTTTATGCCTTTTAAATCATAAATTTCCACCCCAACACTTGTTTGTTCATTTTGAGGAGATGCAGCAGGTTGTGCTCCTATGAAGTGGTCAGCAGTGATGATATCACAACCGACACCGTTGCTTTCTTCTTTCCGTAAATGCATACTTTAACTCAACCGGTGTGGGTTTGAGCTCTAACCGCTGGTGTTCCTTCGTCTTTCACCACTACCAGAGGTAGGATTTCCATTTTCTTCTCTAGTACCCCCGCACTCTAGCGATTGAGGTTCATGTTGCTCTCCGCTGCACTCGATAACTCCTCGGTTACTACATCTCGCACTGGCCGCTCATCGTCTGTTTCAAGAATTGTATCTATTATGCGTAATTTCTTCACACCGCCCTCCACCGGGTGCATATGCCTTTACTCAAATGGAAGATATCGGCTCTAAAGTCATGTTCCCAAACGCTAGTTGCATAACCTCATTCGGCGCTTAGTTATGGCATTTCTGGCAGCCCCAGAATGGCCTTCCCACATGACGGGTACATGGTCAGTTCCCCATCGCACGCTCTCGTGTCAAGTACTACAAAATCCACGGGATAGCAGAATTTGTCCACTTGTATTGAAACATCTCAATGGTCCTCTTCGTATTTTAATAGACCTATCTAGCTAAAGACAAGTAGGATGGAAGTGGGTTTTAGTTCTCCTAAACCAAGTCAAGCCAGACATGGAATATGGTAGTAGGTTCACACCACCCAAGTCTAATAAAGAAGTCACATTGCTTCCAATATTAACCCGAGATTGTAGTGGCATCCTCGGGTCCTTATATTTCACCGGAGTTTTGGTTTCAATGATAAGACTTTTACTTGCTTCCGGGCCGTGCCTCTTGCTCACATGGTACTTCTTTTTACCGTACATAAGTCCTTCAAACTTGCATATAAAGTGTCGGGACTTGTTTGATCATGTCAAGAAGAGGGATGTCGACTTTACCTGGGCTGTGAGAATTCCTAAGATTTCGCCAAGTTGATCAATTTTCTTTTTCGGGTGCCCGTGGGAAAGGAGGGGTACACTCGGGCTTCACCTCTTCCCCCGCTTGCCGATTGCTCTTCCTCTAAAGTGAATCAATCATCAGAGGGAGCTGTTTTGGTTGGTGCCGACCGCCGTCTCGCTCTTACCACTTCTCAAAGTCACTATCGCTTGACTTCATCAATTCTTGCATTTCGATCATCGGGTCGAGGCCTATTTGCGCACTCCTTAGGGTTTTTGCTAGGTCTCGGGAAGGAAATTTCCCTTTCGTAACCCCGTCGCCGGCTAGACAACCTGGTAATGGAACTTTGCAACTTAGACTGCATGTCATCTATCTTCGTTGAGGAGCTTCTACTCTTTCAATTTTCTCGATTGGTTCGACATTCAAACACCTTGTTCTTCCAATAAACAAGTGTTTACCACTCGCTTAAATTCGGGACCTATCGCTCAACAGGAAGAAGGTGGAGGTCATTCACATCAATAAGTGGAGCCAAACTGCTGCTGTGCTGCAGGAGGGGCATATGCAGGGGGTTTTGGCTTCCACGAAAGGTTTGGATGATTTCTCCAATCGGGCATTGCGTTGCCATATGAGCATTTGTAGTCGTGATTTTGACCCAGTGGCATGTTCTTGCATTGTCTCAAATTACCTTTAACCACTGGACAATGCTCCCGGTCGCTTTGATTGACACTGAAGCAGCCGGGTGAGATGCAACAATTCATTCACCGCTTGCACTTCATGCCGATTTCATCTCAAGCCCTCCAACTGTGTTGGGGTCACGCTCGCTTTCATCTCCGTTCCCTCAGAAGGTGAATAAATGCCTCCTCTTTGGTGGGTCGATTCTTCATTCTTCATCTCCTCGATCTGCTCATCCTAAGCCTTGGAAGTTTCACCACATAAATTCAAGAAGTCCATGGTTTCATCCGGTTTTTGCTCTAAAGTCACCTCCACACATGGTTTCTAGCACTGCTTCATGACAGAGACATACCATCATAAAAATGATTCACAAGATCCACGCATCAAACCATGGCGGCATGCATTGATGGTCTCCATGAACCTCTCCCAACACTAATAAATTTCATTGTCATAGGCCGAGTAAGTGTATCTCGCTCTTCAAACTGCTGTCTTATTAACAAGAATTTCTTCAAAAAATTACCAAGATCGCCCAATTTCTAATCGTTCTTGGCCTCAGTGAATTGAGCCATATTTTGGCTTTGTCCTTGAGGGTTAACGGGAATGCCTTCAACTTCAACAATTCCATATTGGTAATACCCTCCTTATAAGTTATGCATACTTCCTCAAAATCTCGAATGTGTGAGTATGGATTTTCATTATCCATACCATGAAATGTGGGAAGTAGCACCAAATATATCTCACTACTACATCCTCGCCAGGTATGACGCAGAAGGAACACTCACTCTAGAGGGTGTATGTGGTCCTCATTGATCTCAGATAAGCCGCTGGATTCACCGGAGTGCCTTGTTGACTTCCTTCGTGGCTGCCCTCGTAGAGGATCCATTTGATCAACGGCACACCGATTTCACAAATTGGGCTTAACCGGTGCACTCACTTTTACAATCTACCCGAGATCCCTCTATCCCAATGTCGATAAACCTCTCAGAATACGCTGAGACAAAACAAAGAACAACAAAAAGGTTTACAAAAAGGACTGTTAGCTAAATAAAATCGAATCGTGAAAAATAAATGTACTTCAAATAGATCGCTAAGTAAAAAAACTTGGAAATTTACAAACGAAATTCAAAAAGGGTTAAAAGGTCACTCATTTGTAATGTGGATTACGAGTTCATATCAACTCATCATTCGTAGTTTACACCATCCCCAAGAACCCATCTATTTGATTCGTGCTACGTAGGGGTGATCCTAATCAACAAAATTTGTTTCTATTTTCTCCTACCGCCGTAGTCAAGCTAATGCAAAGATACTGGCTTCAGTATCAAACCTGGATGGAGCCATCCCACAAATGATTTTATCATGATTCAAATGTGAGGCTTTCTTAATGGATTTAAAACAGTGGGAGATCAGTTGTTCACTGCAACTGGAAACAGCTTTAGATTAGTGTGAAATGGGGCGACTGGGGTCGGGTCACTAAACTTGATAAATGGCTAGTAAAGGGTCCATGTTATTTCTCGCATTAGGGCAAATGACTTATAGTCATAGCCAAAACCGTGGACTTTTGTTCGCTTTAAAGACCAACCCTTAAAACACTCCTATTTGAGCCAACACATGTACGAGCATTTAATGTTCCAACAGCTTGAAAACATAGCATTTAACCTCATTTCAAGTATCAGGAATGACATCTAAAGCATGCTTCGTTGCATCTGCTCCTGGGTAATGCATCAACCCTAAAGCATGACAAGTATTGACCAAAAAAAAAAAGAAACACATTAAATGGCATTAAACTTAGTTTGAAAAGTTTAGAACAATAAATACGCACTGTTTACTGAAATCGAGGACCACCCAAAACCACCATTAACCAACCCAAAGAACCCTCCTCTTCAAGGTTTCAGGCTTAGCCAAACATCCCTTGAGTTGTCATCCTCAAAGGTGGTGTCGCGCCCAAGAAAATGGGAGAGAAAGAAGAGAGAGAAGAGAGAAAACTGTAAACCTAAAACAAAAGCTGCGTGAATGAATGCTCAACAGTGCCAGGTTACAAAGTTATAAGGTGGCTTATATAGCCATACAAGATGTGTGAAATACCAAAACAGAATATATGATTACAATGGGGACAAATGGGGAATTACACAAAACGAGGTCGCTTGATGTTAGGGGGATTGAAATTCGCTATGGTCATGAATTACATCATATTTAAATTTCTATGATAGCGAAATTCCCCGCTATCATAATAAAATACAAGGCATAGCTTAAAATTAGTCTTTTCGCTTATGCACACAACTTTCGCCATGATACAAAATTGTGCATAGCTTGGGTTCTCACAGGTGATCACAAATTTTCGCCATGGTCAGGAAATTTTCACAATCCTTGCGAAATTTTTGCAATGCATAGCGAAAATCCTGCACTCTCCTGCATCCTCTGCATTCCTCCATTTCTTCAATTCCACTTAACATTTCTTCAATTCGGCTTGATGAAATCGCCGAGATCTCGCATAAATCAGCACCGATACGAAGCCAAGCTTTAAATGAAGGTTGAGGTTCCCAAAACCTGCAAAACTATCAAAAACAACCTCAAAACAAAATTAGTAGTACTAAACGGACCTGCACATGTCAATCCCATTTTAATTAATATGATTAGTACACAAAAAGCAATTAAAACTCATCTTAAATAGGACTCCAAAATAGTACTTTTCAGGTATTTATGTTATGTGTCGAATTTGTCTACTTTGCTTCACGGGTATTAGATAATCGGATATGGATCTCAAGATTGTAAATGTGCGTGGCCTCAAGGCTGATCATCAAGCAAAGGCGAAGTGGACCCACGAGCGGGGAATGGAGCAAGAGTCACGCATTAGCTGTGAGTTTATGATTCGACTTGCCTAGTGGACTTGTTTTCCAATTAAAGAACTGTTATTATGTGCTCACAGGAGCGTAAAATATTATTTTAGTTTCTTGTTTAGACGTGATGGATTTCCACTTATTATTAAGAATGGGCTTTCTCCATCTATACGTGCATTTTTTATGGGAATGCTCATTTATCTAAAGGTTCTACGCTCTAAAACTGAACAACCTAAGCCCATCTATAACATTGATACTAAGAGGTTCAAGTCCAATGACTTGAATCCAACCTACTTTCGCACGCTGCTTGGGGCCATGTCAATGAGAAACGCATCTTGAAGCCCATCAAGATGGCAATACATTCATTTAGCTTAGAGTCATTTGAAACATGTTAATCTTAGGCGCTTACTAGGCAAATGACCAAGGCCTCGTTGACACGAGAGGGCTAAAGTGACTTGTTGGGCCTTATACATACAGATGTTTGTGGACCAATAAGCTCAATTGCTAGAGGAGGTTATCAATACTTCATTACTTTTACCGATGACTTTAGTAGATATGGTTACATCTACTTAATGAGGCATAAGTTTGAATCATTTGAAAAGTTCAAATTATTCAAGAATGAAGTACAGAATCAGCTTGGAAAGAATATCAAAACACTCTGATCCGATCGAGGTGGTGAATATTTAATCCAAAATTCGATGATCATCTTATAGATCAGGATACTAACTCACTCCACCGAACACCAATGGAATGGTGTATCTCAAAGGAGAAATCAACTGAGCAGATATGGTTGAATAACGATGAGTCGAATCGTATCTTCCACATCCTCGGGGATATGTATTTTCGAGACTGCTGTATTTTTATTCGAATAGAATTCCATCGAAAGCACTGAGAAACACCATATGAGTTGTGGATGTGAAAGCGCCTTGGTTTGTTTTCTCAAGATTGGGGTCAGAAGCTTATGTAAAGCTACGTAGTTTGATAAGCTAGCATCCAAATCTGGATAAGTGCTTATTTGTGGGGTATCCAAAGGAAACAAAAGGGTACTACTTTTACATCCCATTTGAGAACAAAGTCTTTGTTGCTCGTAATGGAGTCTTTTTGGAAAGAGAGTTCATTTCCAAAAGAGTAAGTGGGAGTAAGACATCTCTTGAAGAAGTTTAAGAACCACAAGTTGCCACCGAGCCTTCCATGGAAATTCAACAAGACTCACAACCAGTTGTTGAGTCAACATCTTCTACACAAGGCCAACAAAGGTCCAGTAGGATTCATCATGAGCCCAAGAGATATGGATTTCTCGTAACTGACGATAGAGCTTGTGGATCAAGATGAGCCCTCAACCTATCATGAGGCAATGATGAGCCCAAATTCTGAAAAATGGCTTCAAGCCATGAAGTCTGAGATGCAATCAATGCATTTATAACCAGGTTTGGAATTTGCTGATCCACCGAGGGTGCTAAGGTCATTGGCTGTAAATGGGTTCATAAGATCAAACATGATATGACCTTCAAGTCTCTCGACTATCGTGCTGCTTCCCTAAACAAACCATGGTATCGACTATGATGAGACCTTTTCACCTGTTGTTATGCTTAAGTCTATTAGGATTCTTCTTACTATCGCTACGTACTATGATTTAGATCTCGACAAATGGATGTCAAACAAATAAGCTTAATGCAAACTTACTCGAGGATGTGTACATGACACAACCGAGGGCTTTGTCATCCTGGTATCCTATCAGGTGTGTAAGCTTCAAATATCCATTTATGGATTAAAGCAGCTCACAAAGCCGAATCTTCGCTTTGATGAGGTCGTTAAAGAGTTCGCTTTATGAAAAATGAAGATGAGCCTTATGTATACAAGAAGGTTAGCGGGAGTGCACGTCTTCTGCAAGGTCAGATGGATCTAAATCTTACTTCATTGGAAATGACATCTTACCTTGCAGTGTTAAGTCTTGTCAAATGTTTTTCAATGAAAGACTTAGTAGGCCGCCACATCCTAGGCATAAAGATTTATGTGAGATAGATCTCACCGCTACTTCCTACCGAAATAAAGTGGGTACATAGACAAAGTGTTAAAGAGGTTTAGGCATGCAAGATCCCAAGAGAGACCCTTGCCAATGTCTCATGGCATTACCCGAAGTCTCAAATCGTCCAACCACGGAGATCTAGAGAGAGCGCATTGGATAAAACCCATATGCTCTGGGCCATTGTCTCTACCATGTATTGCAACTAGACCGATGTTCCTATGCCTTAAGTACGATGCAGATTCCAATGATCCAGTGAATGTCATTAGATACAGTCAAGAATATCCTTAAGTACTTAAGAATAACCAAGGATATTTTTTTATTCAAAGGGACAAGAATGAGCTTAGTTATATGGTTATACCGATGTCAGTTTTCATTCGACTTAGATGACTTTAGATCTCAATCCGGTTTTGTGTTTTGTCTGAATGGAGGTGCTATGAGTCGAGAAGTTCCAAGTAAGACAATCGTGGCCAATCTCTACTACAGGTCAGGCATAGCCGCCGCATGCAAATCTAAGGGCGCTGATGCTGCTTTTAGGATTGGGTGTTGTTCCTAGCATTACAAACCCAGTGGACGTCTATTGTGACAATAATGGGGCTATTGCTTAAGCCAAGGAGCCTAGATCACATCAGCGATCTAAACACATACTCAGGCGTTTCCACCTCATTCGTGAGATCATTGAGAGAGGAAATGTTAAGATATGTAGAGTTCATATTGATGACAATGTTGTCGCCTTGACTAAACCTCTTCCTTACGCCAAAACATGATTTCAGATCGATAAAGACTCGATTTATGCTTGGATCGGCTTAGGTAAGGGAGACTCTAGTGATATGCTCTGAATTCTAGTGGCATATACATCAATATATGTTTATATGGCTACTTCGAGGCATTTTTCCATTCATATTTTAAATTATGGTTTAACTTGATAAAACTGTATCCTTGAATAGTTGGCTCACTTTATGTCATCAGTATGTGACTTGATAGTAAAACCTTACAAGGCATAAGAATTATTCTAATAGTCTATAGTCATCATTATCAGGGGAATAATAATGAAGTAAGACTATTATGTTTTCTAAGAAAAGACCACGCTTATTTGTCATGAACATAAGATGTTATTTTAACATAACATGTTAAGTTCATGCTATTTGATTCGACCTCTCTATGAGAAATACTACATGGATTATGTCATCAGTAATTCTCATTCAGTAGTGGTATTTGAGTCCTTCGACCTAAATTCACCATGGATTCCTTTACATGAGGAACTTTGTGTCTCGACGTGAATTTCAACGACGCTTTTTAACAGATGTACGTGTGCTATGGTTGGGCATGCAGAAATCATGTGGAGGAATGAGGATAGAAGGAATTTGTCCCGCTCTTAATTGAGTGAGATGTCTATCGCTTCTTGATAAGTGAGACTGAAATGCATGAGTCGTAGCTCGAATGAGATTGATAGGAGTTATCAATATCATTTGTTTAGTCACTTCATTTCGAATCAAGAAACGATTGCGTTGTATAAAGATGACCTATCCATGCTTTGTGCTTAATCGAGACATCGTGGTGACAAAGGACTAATATCATACTATGGTAAGGTTTTTCGAGTCATCGACCACTTGATTTGGGTAGTTATAATGTCTCTGCCAGAGACCAATTATAACTTATGGGCTTAGAATATGATCTGGGGCCCGCCGCCATCATCGAGTGAACCTATGTGGTCACAGAACGAGCTATAACGGGATGTTACAAAGGCCTCTCTCTTTAGCCTATGATTATTTCCAAGCCCAAGCCCATTAATGTTAATGGAATTTGGTTTAAATTCGCTTTAATGAAAGGGTCTGGAGGCGTGATATAAATATGGGTTTATCATCTAAAAAGGAGGTGGCTCTTTGAAGTGGGCGTTTTAAGAGAGAATTCTTTTTAGAGTTTTGGAAGAACACTAAGGCGTCTTTCGCCTTATGGACAAAGACTCATCATAAGGTGCAAGCACATCCATCCCATCCATTAGCCGCTCGTGTGGATACATTTAGAGGGCTTGCACACCGCATCGCCTTGCTCGTTGTCGCTGGATCAAGCTCTAAGGAGTTCTGCTTTGTGTTTCAACATAGGTGTGATCAAGCAAATCTGCATCTAGTTTAAAAGGATTCTCGGGGTCTACAAGAGGTAAGATCTCGGGATTTCCTTTGATTAATTGTTTAGTTTCTGCTCAAACCCGCTTGATCCTCGATGCGCTTCAAATAAGAATTTTTTTATTTTCGCTGCATTTTCGTATCGCTGGATTCCAACAGTTTCAACAATTTATTCCTTCTTCCACACATCAGGTGTCTTTTCTATCAAAAGAGGACAAGTGAATGTCCTTTTAGCAAATAGATCTGCCACCTCCACTTCCTGGTTCACCTCTTGATAATAGGTTCCCATAAACTTCTTCCTTTGGTAATCACTGCAGTTTCATAAAAACTAGAAAATCTGATACTTTGGAATTTCTCTCAACTCAATGTCTAAACCTCAGCTTATTCACGCATTTCATCTCAAGACGGATTCGACTGGTTACCTTCAAACGTAGATAAAACAAATAAGTGGTCTCCTGTACTTTGAGTCACTTGGGACAAGCTGATGCATGACTCTCGTGCTCAAATTAAGAATCGAAAGTATGGAACTCCGCTATTCCATCTCCGCTAACTTTGTATGGAGTTCCTTGGTAATGTTTTATACTGCGAATGTTGCCCCATTCAAAGAGTTAGGAAACAGTGTAAGCTTGAAATGATAGAAATTCTCATAAGAATAACTCCCCACATTGCAATGCTGAATCTAAAGAACATGTTCCAAGGTGATCACTCATTTTCCAAAGAATAAGGAGGTTGATCCGTACCCCCTCGGGTGGGTTTTCCTATCTATCATCCCCTAATGCCTGGTTTAACCCCGTGGCTAATTTGCCTAAGGCCTAGCCCATATAATTCCTGTATTGCCTTTCTAATTGCCCCTAAATCTAGTACTACAACTGGTTGCATAAAAGGTTGTTGAGGAACTTGTCGAATCCCACTATTGAACTTGAGGGACTTGTCATTCCCACTGCATTCACTCATGTAGTGGTCGCATGATGCCCCTCGGGCCTCCCATTGAACGAAAAGCCCCTTCATATACTCTAGGTCAGGTAACGCTGGATTTGTCTACAAAAAATCCTCCTCGAGGGGTTGTGGTTCTAATTACATTAGGTTTTTTCCCTACTACGTTCTCTAGAGTACCTCTCTCCTGGGAGGAAGGATCTAACCCTCGCCACATAGGTAAGGGTGAAATCTAACCACCCCCGTAGGTTATTGTGAATACCGCCTCGAGTTCATTGTAAAATTACCTTCGCGCCAAGAATCCCACTGGGCTAGCCCCATTTCTCTAAGGTTCTCCAGTCGATTGAAATTGTTGCTTATTTCTTCCATAAATGCAGACATGATCACTTGTTGGCTCTTTAATTCTTGCATGAGAGCTTGAAATTCATTAGAATTAAAAGAGAAAAGAATAGGCACATCCATATTACCTGCACTTCTTCTTTCCACTTGTTCAATTGGGTTGTTAGATGGATTCCCCTACTGTTGCACTAGAGAATTCATCAGGTTCTTTATCTGTTCCACCAATGCTGGAACTCTTCCTTCCCATGCTGCTTCTACAACATTAGATCTTGAGTCCGGAGACTTTATAGTTACCTTACTCCTCAATTTTGGTGGCATTTTTTTAGCAAAATGCGTGTCCCATCGTGGAATATTCACAACTGAACATACAAAACAAAAAGTTGTATCGATGTTCCACAAAGATGTGTCCCATTGAGCATGCCAAAAATATGTTTTGGCTAGATTTTGGTTTAGAACATACAAAAGCATGAGAATTGGTGAATGCACAGGCGTGCCAGGAAATTATAGTATTTCCGAACTAAAAAGATGTCGTATCTAACTTCTGCTCAAGCAAAAAATGGATTCCCTAGTTCCCTTGACAATTCCCTCGAGTCTAAGTGGAAAATGCTTTGAAAATTGGAATGTATTGAAAGCTGAGAAAAAAACTGTATGAACAAGTCGAAAGTAGTAAATTTCTTTGTAGAATCTGACTGAATGGAATTACTAAAGCAATGAAAAGCTGAAAAAAATACTTGGAAATAAAATCTAGAAACTGAAATATTGGGTCGATGAACTTGTAGAAACTATAAGAAAATGTTGAAATGCTCTATTGTGTTGGTTGTGAATTGATTTGCAGGGCTTTATACGAAGTTGAGTCTTGCTTTATCACACTTCTTCTCGCTAACTCCTCCATCCCACCTTCTCCAATAACTGCTCACGTACCCACTACAACCTTGTTCTTTAAGTCATTTTCCCACTAACAACTTGTTCTCTAAGTCATTTATCTACTAACAATAACTGTTCGTTGTTCATGACTTGAGTTGGAGAAAAAGTCTCATTCCACTTGCTTTTGAGACAAAGTCTCACCATTATGAGCTAGCCACTTTGACAAAATGAAAATTTTCATATATGTTCTTGGACCCTTTTATGGGCTAATTATCATGGACTTGGGCTTTCTTGGATTGGGGTGGGCTCGGTTTGGGTTTGGTCTAGGCTTGGTTTGTCCATTCGGCCCATTCTACTACCTTTTGGGCCGAATAATTATCCAAACACCATTTGGGCCCAAAAAATTCATTTTTAGTGTAAACAATTATCCTAATCCCTTAGTCGGTTATTATCTTCCTTTATTGATTGTTTATCGGCGTCAATTGTCGCGTCGGACTAAGTATTAGTTAAATTCTTTCTACTCCATCATTTCTCATTTATGTCATACGATCACATCCAAAACAAACAAGGTGTATACCTTCATACTCGAGCCTCCTGATTCTTCGTATGAGTTTGTTTCACGCCCTAAGACCCGCTCCGAGGGCATGACGGTCACTTCACACCTCAAACCCGAAGGCTTACAGTGTAACTTATTTCAGTATTATCTTGTGGATATTCCCAGGTTTACCAATATAATTGATAGCAGACAAGAATTCTAAAATCCTCAAAACTCAATTTCAAAACTAAATATCACCATCCAAGAAACCATTATGTCCAAATAGTTTGCAAATTTAAACAATTCAAGTACTAAAAACAAATTCCATAATCTCAGCTCTTATGAGACTAACACATAAAATTTAAAGATTAGTATCGAATAGCTTCCAAATACCAAAGATCCAAAGAACCTGTATGATTAAACAAATCTAACATAAAGGAATTCTAGCCAATCTAATGATGACCATTCCTTAGCCTATATCACTCCTCACTTGAACTAAAGTCTGGAAGTAGTCGACAAATAAAGATAGGCATCCATGACCCGATAAGGAACATTAATCTGGAGTCTGGATCAAGTATTTCAAATTCGCACCAAAATAGGAGATATTATAATCAATCATTTTCATAACCTTTGAGTTAGCTTCACCAATACATTTAAATTTACAAACGGTATGCATTCATTTCTGATTCAAACCTTTTCATATCAAATTCAGTAAAAACATTCAAATCATTTATTAACTCTGGTAATCAAACATCAAATGGTGCCCAATCATGTGGGACTTTTCAAATGGGTGGCTAGCCTCAAATTGTTCATTTAAAGTGGAAGGGCAAATACTACTAGTCTTGTGCTCTAACGAAAACCTCTAAATTTGGGGTTGGAATCGGTATTCTGCAAAAAATGTAAAAGTGCTATTATATCCAGTTGACAAAAGGCGAAAAGTAAATATTATATCTTAGATTGACAAAGGCCAAACAAACCAGAGTCAAATATTTATTTCAATGATTCAAATTCACAAAACATAATATCTCCACATTTATCCATCCAAAAACAAAATATAAAATATAATTCATATGTTTCTAAATGATGTATATAAAAATTTGTTTAAAAAAAAAATAAAATTAAACAACTGCATTAATTTCCCTTACTTAAACAACCTGAAATCTTGAAGAGTTTATTCAAGAATCTACTTCTCACTACCATAATAAAAGATACTATTATCACTATTATTTGTTCATCTCTAAGAGAGGAATTATAGCTTTGGGAATCCACAATTTTTTTTTAATTTTTATCCTCAGTAATTTATTTCTCTTTCCTAAACCAAATTGAGTTCCCTGAAAATATTTGTTTGCACAAATTTCTCTCATCATTGCATACAAAAATTTATTTATTTATAAATTCATTTCAAACCGATCATTACGTGTTTGACCCTATTTTCTTTTAATAATATTAGCCTATATTCTCTATATATATATATATATATATATATATATATATATATATTTTGTATATTTTACAAGATTTTATTTCTTTATTTTGTATAAAAAAAACACGGATGTCCCATTTTTCATTTATTTTTCTTTTCAAATTCTGGATCCAATATTTTGTTTGAATACATTCAACTAAGTATCCAAAACTTTCTCCATCCCCATAAATAAATCAGCGTATACTTACAAAATTTAGAACTTTTTTTTCCTCTTAATAAATCATAAGTTGTCCTATGTTTTTTTTAATAAATTAGATTTCTGTGAACAAAAATTATTTAAATAGAAAAGACATGGAAATATGAGTTCATACTTAAGGCTTTTAATTGTGAAAAAAAAAATTGTACTGTTAAGAATTTAATTTAAATAATTAATTTTTAAATACTTTTTTTTTACCTCTAAATTGGATTAGGGTCGTTATAATTCAACTAAGGACAAATAAATTTAAAATCAAAATCATATAAAAATTGAAAACATGGGTTTTAATCCATGAAAAATATATTAGTTAGGAATAAATTATGCACATTCTCAATTCTAAACTTATTTCTAGAATTTCTTCAAACTTTTTTTTTCTTCAACATTACTAGTAAAATCAAAATCACAATTTCTAATCCTTTTCTTTTTCTCCCCTTTTATTTATTTTTATTTTATTTTTATTTTTAACTAAGATCTAAGAATTAGAAAACATAAATCTTACATAGAAAAATTTGTTCTTCAAACCTAGATGAAAGTATGCGTCCTCCCAGAGTTCTACCGGCCCAAAGAAATTCAAAGAAGAATAGAAATGATTTTTTCTTATTCCATTTATACCTAGGGTATTTATTAGGAAAATTTTTAGCTACACCACTGCTGTTTATTAAATTAATTGTTATTAATTTAAATTATCATTAATATTTCCTAACTTATCCATAAAATTACTGAATTATTCTGATTTGAATTTGGAGATAAGGGGTTTCGAAAGGTCCACTTCCACATAAATGCGAGCATAGTGCTCTTTAGAAACAACATTGATTGCATCATCTACCTGAATGGGTTTTCCAATATGTGAGTTTAGTCTCATTAGAAAGTTTTGATCATAATATTTGTGGGGAAACCTGGAGATCGTGTGGCGCCCCCGAGGCAGGGAGATCAGTTGACGGCTTGGTCCCGACGCGGTCTGCGGTTAGAGACTGTCTATATTTGTTGTGACCTTGGGGATTCATATTTCAAAATGGGCAAAGTCTCCTTTATTTGGGTAGCTCTACCCAACATACATATTGTATAACAGTATAATCATAACCCATCTAGGGTCTCAATAGAAGTAGTAGTGACCACACAAGGTCCATATGTCCATATCCCTAATCTACATCCCTTTACGGGACATTCCGTTCATTAAATCTGATATGAAAATAACACTTAATTACGGTTCGTAGAGTCCTAGTAAACCCTTTTACCATAATTACATACCCGACTATTTAGACAATAGTCCCAAAAGAATTTAGTTACAATTATTTTATACAAAATACTTTTTTTTTTACAAAGGTAATATCAAGGCCACACATCGGCCTCCTTCATATTCACGGCCTCGTCGGAGCGTCTTCTCCATGTACACCCCTGTGCACGAAAGGGTCCCTGCGGGTGGTGATGCCCGGTAGAAGGATTCTCCTATAGGGTTACTCCTCATCTAAATGCATGCAATGACATACATACATCAAACCACATTCCATACAGAAAATGCAATCCTATATGGAATATTTCATGTCATGCATGAGATGAGACTCCTCATGCTCATAACCCGAGTCCTGACCGACTTCCTCACAAATGCAAATGCCAAAGTGTGAAAACCAGTCATTGGTGTTTCACCCAATGACTTTTTATCCAAAACAAAAGTTTTTTGTTTTATAATTCAAAATCCATTGGACAAACTTCGATATTCACTTGTTTTTACCAAGTCTCGTGTGTTTTTATGGGTGGCAAATTTCCGGGGTCTCAACTCAGGCTTCGCATGCCTTCCGACACTTTCGCGAACTTTCATCGCTAGATATATATGTCAAACTAAGAATAAAATTTAGGTCTTTCACCCTGGGGGGATTTGCCCCGTCTTGCTTCACCCAACACACGTTTATTTATTTATTTTAATGTTATGCAATCGTGAGTCTCAATTTTGGACATTGCCCCATTTACGAGCTCACCACATATTCACCAAGAATGGTGAATAACCAATACCATGCACACACACCCGACTCGATGCAATGTCCTGTGCATATGAAATGCGAATATGCAATTTCATGCTATATCATGTTACATGCATAATGAAAGCTACGTGCAACATTACCAAAACATGGATAATTATATTTTCTACATATAATTTACATCCATCATAAATTCCATGTCAATACATACATAAGCATGCATTAACATGATTTTCACACAACCAATATGTTATTCAAAATTTTGCAATAACACATAAAAAAAAGAAAAGAAAAAACAACACACATAGTCCAAAAATCAGTCTCGGACTACGAGGCTTGATCCTAAAATCTTATGCAGATGTAGAAAATAGTCCCAAAATTATATCAATTTGTCCTAAACCGATTCACAATAAATTTCAATATTCGAGTCCCAATTTGGGACTAAATTACCTGACCGATCATAGTCTGAAGAAAACCTATGTCATTAAATGACTTTTAGGCTAAAAATAATCAAAGTAGGAAAATTCCCTACCTTTTGGAGTTTGACGAAACTCCCAGATTATGGTACCCATGCGTAACCTTCGTTGCGTGGATCAACTTTAACTCTTGGACCATTGAGATTCAACCGTCGGAACGCCGGGAAAATCTCCTTTTTCTTTTCTCCCCCTTTCTTCCGCTCTCCTTCTATCTGTTTTTCTTTGTCTTTTTTTTTTCTTCTTTCATTCTCTCCCCCTTCTTATCCACCAAACTCCCATTTCTTTTTGTTTGCTCCTCTCCTCCTTTCCTTTTCATTTTCCATTTTCTCTTTTCTTTCATTTTCTTCTCTCTTTCTTTCTTTTTCACATTTCTTTTCTTCTCCTTTTGTTTGGATTCCTCCTTTCTCATTATCCACTTAGGGGTGTCCAAGTGGGGAACCTTCCCACCACTTTCCCCCTTGCCACTTGTCACTCTCACAATTTTTTTCCTTATTTCCTTGGTTTTCTTCTCTGTTTCATTTTTGTACATGGCTCCAATGTGAGCCATTCACAAGTGCACCACACTTGGCTCATGCCATCGTCACTCCCAAGGGTGCCATGTGAAAATACATGCTCATGCCATGTCTGGCTCACGTAGCTCATGCCATGTGTCACTTGACATCCGGTGTCTCAAAAAACGTGAAATTCCGATTGTCTTGGAATCCAACGAAATTCGACGGGGTAACTAGATTTCGCGAGACAAATTCAACGGTGAAGTCCGTTTCGTCATATGAGATCTAGAATATTTTTGGTTTCAACCCAGTACACGTTTACCATTTTAAAAAATTGAATTTTTCCGGGTTTACATTCTTCCCCCTTAACAAAATTTCGTCCAAATTTATGCATCTAAATCACACACTAACACATGCATATGTAGTAATAATTACAGTACCCGAATATTGCCACCTTAACCACTCAAATGGAAAGGATGGGTGGCGCATTGTGTTCTCGCGTTCGAGTTGCCTCTTCTACCGGTGTCACCCGCAGCGCTTTCTTCGTAGCACAGGTCTTGCGTCGCCGAACTTTGATTCAGCTATCAAGATTTTGGTCCCTCCTCGAAGGTCCCATCAATATTATCATGATCAATGTCTTATCGATCCACTATGAGTTGGATGCGGAGTATACTTAGAGCATGGGGCGTTAGTTACCTCATGGACACACGATAAACTGTTAGTAGTGAGTGCTTGATATGCAACTATGCCCACCACTCTCAAGTACCTCGAAGGGCCCGATATACCTTGGTAGCTTCATAAGCACCGAATCTGACATCTCCTTTCTTAGGCATCACCTTTGAAGACGTGATCACCCACCTCGAACTCCTAGAGGTCTTGTTGGTTTAATCGCACTAGATCTTACATCCTACTGACGGTAAGGAGGTGCTTTCGAGATCGGTCACTTTCTCGAGAGGTGTCTCTAATCAGATCACGGACCCGATGTGAAACTCTCTCCACTCTGTCCGACCGTCGGGGATGCAGCCTTCCATATAAGGCCTCATAGAGTCATATCGTATGCTACTTTGATAGCGTTGTTATAGGCTAATTCCACTAAGGGTAAGTGCTCCTCTCAGCTACCCTTAAGATCTAGGATGTATGCTCGTAGCATGTCCTCTAAAATCTGTATGGTCATCTTTGACTAACCATCTGTCTACGGATGAAACGTAGTGCTAATCGTCAACTGTGTCAGTTGACCCATGGCCTTTTAGAAACTCTTCCAAAAGTGTGCCGTACACTTGGGATCCTTGTCCGATATTATGGACAACGGTATGCCGTGTAATGAGCAGTCTCTCGAATATACAAGCCGTGAGAATTCCTCACAGTGTGAAGGTCGTCAGCTGCCCGGAAAATCTTGAGCTTAGTGAGGCGGTCCACTATCACCCATACGCATCATGCTTAGTGGTGTCGGTGGCCAGAGTGGGTCTGAAGTCCATCGTAGTGCTCAGCTGCGCTACCTCTAATGGCCAGCAGGCCCCACAGCTCGATGCTCAACTCACCTACGACACGTGAGACACGCCTTAACAAAATCTCCAACAGCGTTTCATTCCGTCTCCAAGACACATCATGATCAAGATCTGGGTACATCTGTCACCCGGATGCACAACAAACGGAGCAAGTAGAAACTCCTGAGATCTCCCTCTCAACCTGCTAGTCAGGAACCATAACCCGTCCCCTATACCAAAGACTACCATCTGTGTGGATGGCCTAGCCTTTGTCATCACCGTGACTGATCGCACTACCCTGATGGACGACATCTCTGTCAGCTTCTGTGACTTAATCACCGTCAATAAGGATGGTATAGCCACCAAACCACTTAACGCCTGAAACACTACTATACTACGCTTAAACCTGCCCCATACCAGTGATCTCACACTCCGAGAGTTTTTTCACACTCAGCCAAGATTCCATGACTTCTGGCTGAGTGCATCAACTACTACATTTGCCTTACTAGGATGGTAATGCAAAGTGAAGTCCTAATCCTCTAGATACTCCATCCATATGCTAAGTTCTCATATCGGGTAAGTCCCGCCGGTGGTGAGAAAATATACTTCGTACCTTACGGGTCCGAAAATACTAAAAGTGCTCAATTATACAAGTAAAGGCGCCCAAATCTCAAGGGCAAAGACAATGGCCGGCCAACCTTGGTAAGTCATGTGTAGGTAATTCCCGGCTTCATGATTCTTTAACCTGGGTTCAAACCATAGTTACAACCCTCCCGGATCGTGATCAAGACACATCCCAACTGGTCTCTGGGAGGCGCACAAAGACACCGTGTACCTTTGTCCATGTGTTCCGGACTACCTAATAGTGAGCCAAGTAAGCCTCCTTTTCACCTCCTCGAATGCTTCACACAAGTCATCCCATCAAATCACCTTCCGGTCAATCTAGTCATAAAGCATTGGGCTAGGAGAAATCCCACGAACCTCCTATAATACCCACACCCCAAGAAACCTGGTGATATCTTAAACCCACTTCGACTTCTCCCAACTCATAAAAACCTCATCCTTCAGTGGTCTATTCAATAATACCTAAAAGCCAACATGACGTTGGGTCTAAGACCTCACCTTAGTAAAGCCAAAACTCAGACTCATTAAACTCATGCATAACCGATGTGTACTTTGAGTGCCCGGAGAACAATCCTCAAATGATCCTTATGCTCCTCCTCGGACTGGGAGTAGATCAAGATGTCGTCAACAAAGACCACAACAAACTGATTCAAATAGGGTTGGAATACCCTATGCATGAGATTCATGAATGCCACTGGAGCATTCGTTAAACAGAAAGGCATCAATGTAAACTCGAAATGTCCATACCGTGTCCTAAACGCTGTCTTAGGGATATCTGCCTCCCTAACCCTCAGTTGATGGTAACCGGTACGAAGGTCTATCTTGGAGTAGACTCGCGCCCCCCTTAGCTGATGAAACAAATCATCAATCCTCGGTAATGGATACCAATTCTTGACCGTAACCCTGTTCAACTATTTATAATCAATGCATAGTCGAAGAGTCTTATTCTTCTTCTTAGCTAATAGAACCGGAGCGCCCCATGGTGAAGTGCTCGGTCTAATAAAACTTTTGTACAACAATTCCTACAGTTGGACCATGAGTTCTTGCAACTCAACCGGTGCCATCCTATGCGGACTCATAGAAATGGGCGATGTACCAGGGTGTAACTCAATAACAAAGTCTACATCCCTATGTGGAGGTAATATCGGTAGCTCATCCGGAAAGACATCCTCATACTCACAAACCACCCGAGGTAGACCTAATCCAAATTTCCCCTTATCCTCTGTGAAAGGCTCATGGCCAACCCATCAACCGGCCCACTCCACCTCGGAGTCATGCACCTGGGCCCGGGGGTAAAGCATCATGCTTTTCCTCCTGGAAAGTCAAATGAATACCATCCCATGTGTAGGTAGTAATCCTCCTGTTATCATAATCAATGACGACTCGGTGTACCGTCAACCAATCCATGCCAAGAATGACATCAAAATCTGATATGTCCATTACCCGAAGGTCCACCGTGAGCAGAATCCCTGATATCTTTAACTCATAATCCCGACATATCTGATCAATCCTCACCCTAGTCCCTAGGGGAGAACTCGCATGTAACAACTCATCCAAGGTCTCCACCTCTAGTTTGAACATCCAAACAATGGCAGCAAAGAACAAAAGAATGCGATGCACTGCACCCGCCTACAGCGAGATAGTAGAAACATACTCGGGAGAACCCACTCCATCAACCGGTCTGGCCTCATGTGTGAGAGACGTGACATGCCCGGGTCCCCCGTCTCGCCCGGGAGCTCGTCCCCTCGACCTCGACCCAAACCCCCGACCTTCCCGCCATCTCAGACAGCGTATGCGCCAGGCAGCACCCCGAGATTGGCACCGGTCCTCCGGCCCTATCAGTGAGAAGGAACAACCAGGGGTCCCGCAACTATCCCACTGATGATTGGGACTGAGGTGTCCCATATCCTTGGGATCCCTGCCTCTACGGGCAATCTCATCTCACATGTCCGGGCTGATGGCAATGGAAACATATCATCAGCCCTGACTGACTAGAAGCACTGGACTGGCCTTAGCCTTGATAGTCGCGGCCCCATCCTTGAGGTCCTCGGGGCATAACAGTCTTCTGCTTCTTTCCTGAACTAGAAGAAGGCTGATCCTCCTTCCTCTTGCCACTAGTACCCGCATCTCGGATACTTCGTGCATCCTCTATCTCTCTTGCTATGACCATAGCCGTCCTGACCATAGAGTCCATGTCTTGTAGGAGAAATCCTACACCCCCGCCCTATGGACAACCTCAAGCCATCCTCAATTTCTCACCTTGGTCATATATGGCCACATAGTCATCCCGAAATGTGCCAATCTGATGAACTTAGCTACATACTTGTTACGCCATACTTCCGTCCAACTCAAGGAACTCTCGAGCTTTTGCATGCCTAGTAGATGCCAGGAAAAACTTACCCATGAAGAGCTCTCTGAATTCTCCCCATGTCATCGTCTCAGGATCCCTCGAGGCTCTAACCTAATCCCACCATATCTAGGACTCAAATTTCAAATAAATGTGGTTAAACTGATCCTCGCTGCACCGCAGGTAATCCAGCCTCCAAAATCCTCCCCAACCTACTCCGAACCAATGATCAACTACCACACCGGATCCCTCCCTGCAAATGTCGGAGGATGATGTTATAAACCGCTGAGGTTACTTGGCCCCGACGCTGCCACGCACTAGTCTATGAAATGGTGGTAAATGTAGCGCCCTTTGCCTCCACAAAAGCCTGCTGATCAAAGCCAGGCGGTGGTCGGCTATTGCCCCGTGGACGACCTCTACGTCCGCACCCTTAACTTTCCATCTCTTTTCATTTATCACATTAGTGGTGCATAATGCCAAACACTAATAAATAACCATTCCTAATCATGCTTATTTGTTTTCTGAACCCCTAAGGTTATGTTTGCTAACCCTAGTGTTCTTCAATTTCTATACACATTCTATCATGCATATATTCACACAACCACAATACATCTCCCGTGGTACATATTAGAACACCAAAGCAATCAATGCACATAATGTCGTATTCTACACCTATACCCACTAATCCTAGGTATTTTTGACACCTAACTCTCGATACTCAGCTATGACAAGCAAATATCCGAAAACACTGGTGGATACCCCCACCTGAGCTCCTAGGTAATCGTTCACATGAGCTCTGATATCAAGCTGTGACGCCTTAAACCTGGGGGTCCCGTTGACAACTAGTCAACCTGCGAAATTCCTGTGGATTTCGGGTGACCCGATACCACACTATTGTGTCCCATTTATAGGGATTCATATTTTCACAAAAATCAGGCAGAGTCTTCTTTGTTCGGGGAGCTCTACCCAACATACATCTTGTATAACAGTATAATCATAACCCATCCAAGGTCTCAACAGAAGTAGTAGTGACCACATAGGGTCCATCTGTCCATATCCCTAATCTACATCCCTTTACCAAGACCCATTCATTCACATTTAAATATGAAATATGAAAATAAAACACTTAATTATAGTCCGTAAGAGTCCTATCATGACCTTCTTACCATAATTACATACCCGACTATTTAGACAATAGTCCCAAAAGAATTTAGTTACAATTATTTTATAAAAATACCTTTTTACAAAGGTACATCAAGGCCACACATCGTCTCCTTCATAATCACGACCTCAAGTTAGGAGCGTCGTCTCCCCATACACCCCTTTGTACCCGAAAGGTCCCACAAATAAGTGAGCAATGCCAAAAGAGGAAAAAATTCTCCCACAAGGGCTACTCCCACCTAAATGCACACATGTAATGACATACATATTAACAAACCACATTCCATACAGAAAATGCAATCCTATATGGAATATTACATGTCATGCATGAGATGAGACTCCTTATGCTCATAACCCGAGTCCTGACCGACTCCCTCACAAATGCAAATGCCAAGTGTGAAAACCAGTAATTGGTGTTTCACCCAATGACTTTTTATCCAAGACAAAAGCTTTTTTTTTTTATAATTCAAAATCCATTGGATAAACTTCAATATTCACTTGTTTTTACCAAGTCCCTTGTGTTTTTATGGGTGGCGAATTTCCGGGGTCTCACTGCAAGCTTCGCACGCCTTTCGACACTTTCGCGAACTTTCATCGTTGGATACATATGTTTAACCAAGAATAAAATTTGGGTCTTTCACCCTGGGGGGGATCTGCCCCATCTTACATCACCCAACACATGTATATTTATTTATTTTAATTTTATGCAACTGTGAGTCTCAATTTTGGACTTCATCCCATTTCCGAGCTCACCACATATTCACCAAGAATGGTGAATATACAATACCATGCACACACACCCGACTCGACGCGATGCCCCGTGCATACGAAATGTGAATATCTAATTTTATGCTATATCATGTTACATGTATAATGAGAGCTACATGCAACATTACCAAAACATGGATAATTATATTTTCTACATATAATTTACATCCATCATAAATTCCATGTCAATACATCCATAAGCATGCATTAACATGATTTTCACACAACCAACATGTTATTCAAAATTTTGCAATAACACATAAAAAAAAAAAGCACACACATAGTCTGAAAATCAATTCCAAACTGCTCGAAAATAGTCCCAAAAATTATGTTTGGACTGTCCGAAAACAGTCCTGAAAATTCTGTCCAAACTATCCGAAACCAGTCTAAAAAATTTCCCATATTCAATCCTAAAATCTTGGGACTAAATCACAAGGCCAGTCACGACCCCAAATAAAATCTATGTCATTAAATGACTTTTAGATTAAAAATAATAAAAATAGAAAAATTCCCTACCTCTTGAGATTCTCCAGCCTATCTCTGTGTCCGTCAAGGATTGCTCAGGACCTGTTTCTCCGGCCTTCACTGTCTGTTACTTCTCTCCAGGATGTCCTCTTCCTCCTCCGATCGTGCATGGGTGCGCTCCTGGGAGCTCTCCATTGTCTCCATTTGCTTTATCTTACAATACATATATTTATAAGAATTGCATTATAATTTTTTTTAATTCGTTCTATATAACTATTTAAATAACAAAGTATCAGACAATTTTGTTTTATTAAAATTTTGAATTTATCGAATTGTACCTGTTATTCCAGAAATTGCAAGGAAAAAAAATAAGGAGAAAGAATACAAGAAAAAATAAAGGAAAGTAAAAAAAACATAGTTGAATTCCATATATTATTCTTTTTTTTTAATAATTCCATATATTATTCTTATTTGTTATTTTAAATTAATTTTATTTATTTTAATTCATCAATATAAAAATTAAATGATATAATAATTTTTCTTAATAGATTAATATATAAAAAACAAATAACTTAACACTTAATAGAAATAAAATATTAAAAAACAAACTTAAAACTATTAAGTACTATTTAACATTAACCTAAAAAACAAATTATATTTAGAATTAAATAAAAAAAACAACCACCACCACCGAAGTTTCTTCCATTTCCTTGTTATTACTAGATTATTAGTGCCTAATGAAATATAAATGCTCTTTATATTATATTATTAATCTAAATTTGTTGACTTTTCTATACTATTTTAACGAAGACTTGTTTAATTCATGTTTTTGAAAACTATTCTTAAAAATAATTTTTTAAAACACAAAGAATATCATTTTAATGTTATCTGAAAATGGTTATTGTTATCTGAATTTAGTGTTTTCTGCTTTCTTCGTGTTTTTCAGATTTAAAAAAAGAATCAAATGTGTTTTTTTTGTTCTCCTTATTTTTCAGAACAAAAAACACTTTTTAAAAACTATAACCAAATAGGGCACTATTTTCCAATATGAATTCTTCAAGTTGTGGTCAAATAATGTATGTCGTTTTGTTCAAAACATATTATAACCAAACAAGCCCCTGGTTTCCAACATGAATTCTTCAAGTTGTGGTCAAATGATGCATGTCGTTTTGTTCAAAACATATTAGGCAATGAAAGACATAATAATAATAATAATAATAATAATAATAATAATAATATATAGTTTTAGAAATTAAAACAAATATGTAAATAAAATAAATAATATTTTATATAAATATATTAATATTTTATTTTATAAATAAAACATGTCTGATATTTTTAAATATAAAATTGTTTAAAAATAAAAGTACCATTTTTTTTAATTTATTTAAGTAATATATCTAATTCATGATTTATTTTTATTATTATTTTACTATTTTGGATAATATTGGATATATATTTTAATTTAATTGAGTAATATATCTAACTTTTTTATTTGCTTATTCATTTTTTCATTGATTTTTGACAATAGTGGAAGGGTGGCTTTGTGTTTAGAATTGGAGTTTAATTAAAGATTAAAAATATCGGTTTCGACGGATATATCAGTACTTGGATTTTACGGATGTATCGAAGATATATATGTGGATATTTTTACATGAATATCCATATATCGAAAATTAACAAAAATATTTTGAAATTCATGGAAATACTTTGTAAAAGTGTAAAAATGGCATTAATTAATAATCAAATATACATATTGATATTACATTGCAATGGTATTTTAAAACCAAAGTGAAGATCGATGTGGCTCCATTGCAACATTTGACGAAGGGATCCCATCTTGGTGAAGACAATACTCATACCAAGACATAGTGTTCCGATAATATTGATTATATGATCGAACATGTCATGCAAAAATGTCTTCAATTGTACCCACAACCTCTCCATGGATAGGAAATCAGTTCACCCACATGTCGCTTCAAACTTTGCCAGATTTGATATAATTCGGGATGACATTTGTGGATCATGAGGATAGTTAATCATCCCATATTCACCAATGGAACCTCGAAGGATGTGAAGATGGTCGACCATAACTCATTGTGTAAGAGGAAAACGCTGCATTATCGATGAATCACTGTATTGAGTGGCAATGCTCATGGACTCAAAACTAGCCGAAAACGAATCCTCATTGTGTTGTGCCATCCTTCTTTGTCGACCTCTATATGGCTTTCCAATGACTCCAATACCTAGACCAGCTCTCTTAGACTCGTGATCTTCATCTTGTGTAGCATGTGTGAAATCATCTTCACTAGTGAATGGACTAAATGGATATTCACTTTGTTGTCGATCTACATTATCCCCACGATCATTTCCAGTATCACTACCATCATTGGTCCCCTCTCCTCTTGAGCCATCATAGCATGTAGTAGAAGTACCAGCAAAACTAGGTCTACTACTATGTTCAATACTTGAATCAAAAGAGGGTCGAGAAGTGACAACGGGTTGAAATGAGTCTTTAGTGTCTTGACTGAAACTTTCACTATGAACTTCTTCAGATAAAACCCACTTAACATCAACACCTGCTTCTTGAACATGTGCATCAATTCATGGATCAGGATTTCTATTTTCATCATCTAAATGGAGAGGTCAAACCCATTGGAATAATTTATTATTCTTCACCAAACTTGGCTGAAATGTTGAGTAAATCAAGGTAATCTTTTTCAGCAACTTTATCGGTCTTTGCTTGCATATCTCGTATCTTTAGTTTCATGTCAGAGTAACAAAACTTCGCTTGTCGGAGCCAAGGGTGTTAGACGATTTCTTTGTTTTGTATGGATCAAAGCAAATGTGCTCCAATTTCTCTCACATGCTGAAGATGATGCAGTTTGGGAAAGAACCTTAAGGACCAAATTCCTCAATGTGGGAGCATGGTTTCCATACATAAACCACCATTCAGCTGCAATAAAAATTACTAACATTCAAAATATAATAATAACATGGTAATGAACTTTACTTTTAAACTTTTAATGAGAAACAACACTCACCATGAAACCATTAAATCTCTTGATGCTATTGCTGCTTGATCACCAAATCCCTTTGCAGATCTCAAACATTATGTTGCGAATTCAAATGAACTTGTCAAATCAATAATATATATGTAAGTGTAACCAAATAAATTGAATCAATTAATTAGAAATATAGCTCTATCATAAAATTCTCATTTCCAATATTACCAAGACTTACAATAGTAGAAGATAATTTTCCAAATACTTCATGAATAACTTGGAGTAGCTCAAGGTAATTACTAACTCTAGGTCTATATTGAAATCTTGGATTAAGATAATATGCTATAAAAGTGATTTAGAATTAGTATGTGATAAAAGGAAAATAATATGCATTAAAAGTGATTATGATATTGAATAGTTACCTACTGTATGAAGAGGATGTTTGAGGGTTTTATCCCAACGATCTGCGATGATTTTTTTGACCCAATCTTAAGCTTTGAGTGCATATAAAGTTTGCTTCATTACTCGAATCAACTCATACACAAATGACATTATTGAGTCCTTCATAGATTGACACTGGTTAGAAACCTTCTCCCAATATGGATGATTAAACATGAGTCCTTCAACCTCACGTCCAATGGTCGTCCGACTAAGCTTGTGAGAAGCCAATTCATTATTAATAAAGATCTTCTTCAAATCAGTGATCTTTTTTAAAAGACTTGCTAGGGCAATGTAATTTGTCGCAAATCTTGTTGCCTTTGGACGCACAATATCTCCACCACAAACCTTTCTCATTGTTGCAAGCAACCAACGCGATCAGAGATGAAGCCAGGATCTTTCATGCATTGGTAATCAAGTCGAAACCACTTTCTCGTTTACCAATATCTTCAAACATAAGGTTGATGCAATGTGTTGGACTTGGAGTCCAATATATATTATACTTCTTTATTAACAATTTCCCAACCTTCACAAATACTGATCCATTGTCTGTAACAATTTGCACAACATTTGCTTCGCCAACTTCCTTTATCACGTCCTTCAACAAACCATAAATGTATTTGTTGTATTTAATATTATCTGATGCATCAACAAAGTTAAGAAAAATTGTGTTTCCTTTACAATATACCATGAAATTAATGATACTTAATTTCGTGGGACCGGTCCATCCATCACACAGAATTGTGTACCCATAGGTCTTCCATTTCTCCATTTGGAGATTCACATAATCTTCCATGTCTTTATACTTCATATCAAAATATTTGTTTTTGATTTCATAGGAGAGGGTGGCTCATTCCCATGCTTACAAGTTAAAGTAAATAATTATATGGTTTGCAACTATAATGTAAGATAATAATGTTATTAGAAATTGAAAACTGATTTTCATATACCAGCTTGTTGTGCACCAACAATCATGTTTTTGAAGTGGTAAGAGTTTGCTTTGTGAGACGTTACACTCTCATATATGAAGAATTTATTGATTAATCGATCCATTATTTCTTTGATTGCACTTCCTTTCTCAAAAAGACTTTAATACTCTTTGCCTTGTCAAGATTCAGAGTAATGATGGAGCAAGAGGTGGTGATGGATTCGATTGTCTTCACACTTGAGCCTTGCATGCGCCTCTACTGATCAACTTGGATGTGATTGTGAAGGCTCACTATTACAATTATATATTAGAAATGTTTGTAAATCCGTTTATACTATAGTAAATGAATTTGGGTTAAAAGATTCAATTAATTTTCTTTTGCCTCCTAAACCCTTATTCTCGTTTAATAATTCCATTCACTAGCCTTTTGACGCATGACATGTCAGTCGGTAGTCAACTCGCCCATTAGGGCTACAAACAATAATACATATAGACATCATCCTCCTCCTCCTCATCCTCCTCCTCATCATCATCACCATCATCAAAGAGATGTCTATGGCTACCACCCATTGTGCCTCGCAGTTCAGCTCAAATTTCTTCAATATTTGTAGCTTTCTTCGTTTTGGCTTTATTCTTTCAACCAAAAGTTGTCTCATTTCTTTTTTCACTTCGGGAGGCACATTAGGACACTTCTTGTTATTTGAGTGGGGACCTGTATGTGATAAGTGAAATTTAAACCGAGTAATTCCATCACTTTTAATTACCATACCATAAGCAATTTTTATTCAATAGGTGTACAATATTTTCAAGCAAGATCACTGACTTCCAGCATTGCTTCCATTTCCACTATCCATCCTATAAACTTCAATAATTGTAATCAATTCATATTCATAATCTTAATCTAATATAAAGTTGTATTAATTATCATAAGTTAGAGAAAATGTGTATTTACATTAATTAAAAATTTATTATATTTCATATTCATAATCGTAATCTAAGTCTAAAATTGTATTAAATATCTAAATATACATAATGTATGTTCATATTTCATACATTAATTAACAAATTTTTATATTTCATATTCATAATCTCAATTTAAATATAAAGTTGCATTAATTATCATAAGTTAAAAAAATGTGTTTTTACATTAATTAAAAATTTATTATATTTCATATTCATAATCGTAATCTTAATCTAAAGTTATATTAAATATCTAAATATATATTGTAAAACCCGGAAAAAATTCAATTTTTCTTAAAAAGGGTAAAATTATAATTTCGGTTGAAAAACTATAATTTTTTTAGATCTTGGATGATGAAACAGACTTTACCGTTAAAATCGTTTCGTGAAATCTAGTTACCCAGTTGAATTTAATCGGATTTTGAGATGATCGAAATTTTACGTTTTTTTAGGCACCGGGTGTAGCAAGTGACATATGATACTTGGTTGAATGGCTCATTTAGAGTCATCTGTCAAATGGAGAGATAAGTCAAACAAAAGGAGAGAAGTCTAAGGGATGGCCATGTGTCACAACCTTAGAGGAAGGAAATCCAAGCTTTTGGATAAGAGGATAAGGTGAGAGAAAAGAGAGCTAATGAGGAAGAGACATGTGGCAAGGAAGAGACTTCCCACTTGAGCAAATTGGAACAATTCGGTGGGGAGAGGAAAGAGGAGGAAAAGAAATAAAAAGAAAGAAAAGAAAAGAGAGAAGAAGAGAAGATGAGTGAGAAGCTCCATCTTCTCTCTAGATTTTACGGAGATTGATCACAGGTTTTATCGGAGCAAGCATAGTAAGTTCATCTACGCGACGAGCTTCAAGGTAGGGACAAGAATCCGAGGTTTTCGCTAACTCGAGAAGTAGGGGTTTCTCTCCTACTGGACATTTCGTCTAAGAGCCATTAATAACATTGGCTTGGGTCATGAATGGTCGACCGTTTCGCCCTAAAATTTTGACCGAACATTGGAATTTCCTGACTGCTTTTTGGCAACCGACAGTGTGTCGTTTTTTTTTTTTTTTGTTATTGCCAAAAATTGAATAACGTGTTGGTTGTGTGAAAATCATGTTAATGTATGCTCATGGATTTATTGTGAGACCCCGAAAAATCCATATTTCCTAAGGAAGAATAAAATGGTAATTTCGGTTAAAATCCGGAATTTTTCTATATCTCGGATGACGAAACGGACTTCACTGTTGGAATCGTCTCTCGAAATCTAGCTACCACGTCGAATTTCGTCGAATTCGAGACTTAATTTCACGCTGAGGCACGATAGGATGCATGACACTCGCACGCTGCGGCCAAGAGGCCACGTGTCCAAAGGCAGATGCAAATAAACTGAGCTTAAGTGTGGGTCATAGGTGACACATGGCATCATGCCATTTGAGGGAAATCTCAAGGTAGATGGATAAGGATAAGGGTGTAATCCCATGAGCCAATGGAAGCTTGACACGTAGCATTGAGAGTGATTCTTCTCATTCCACCTCGACTAACTGCCTGGGAGGGAAAAGTGGAGAGAGAGGGAGACCAACCGAGAAAGGGAGATGGAGAAAGAGAGGGTTTTGCAGAGGCCTCTACCCTCTCTCTAGAATTCCCCGCGCATCGGACCGCGAGCCCGACGAGGCAAGAGGCAGTTGTTCCCACGGCAAGGACTACACGTGGTACTGGGACTGGGGGAGTTTCGACAAAACTCCTGAAAGGTATGTTTTTCCCCACTGCTTTACTTCTCATTAAGGCCATGTAACGGATGGGGACGGCTGAGGCCTGATGGTCAAGTGTTTCGTTCCAAAAGATTCGACCAATTGAAGAAACTGAATGGTTCGATGAGAGCCCACCTGACCGTTTGGGTTTGATTCCAGGTGGTGCCGTGCTATGAGAAAATAACATGCTTCTATGTGATGTCAGGCAAATTTTCAAGATGGACTCCGGATTGTGCCTTAGCCCATGTGGAGCTTAATCTTATGTTATTGTCATAAATCGAATAACATGTTGTATGGAATTAATTATGTTAATATATGTAATGAGTGATATATTAGCATGTGTTGAATGTTCGTGCCATTGCATCGCACTTTAGGGGCGGAGTAACCCAAGTAGGGAAATTCCACTCACTCGGGCATTGCTCACCCCGTCGTGGGACCCTTTTCAGTACCAAGACGACTTGGGATGGGACGATCCGGCCTTTAGAGGCTAAGAAACGCAAGATGGCCTTATCTTGCATTTTCTCGTTTTTTGTAAAATTCCTGCAAGAGACCCACAGCTTTGTATAAATTGTAATAAATATAATTGTGAACAAATCAATTAAACCATTTTGTATAAAATATACATTTTATGAGTAGGATGTAGCCCAAGTGGGCCATTTTTACAGTATGAGTCCTTGGTGAAGAGAGAGACTCAGATTTCACGTTGATGGTAGTCAACCCGACACCTTGGTTTAGCGCTACATTTATTGACATGAAATTTATGATGGATGTAAATTATATGTAAAAATTATAATTATCCATGATTTATTATGTTGCATGTGGTGCTCATCATGCATGTAACATGAATTGGCATGAAATGACATATTGCATTTCATATGCACGGGGACATCGCGTGAAACGGGTATGAGTGCATGACATGGTTTTTGACTAAATTATATCAGATAGTTGTCCAACAAAATATTTGTCGGAGTATGTTCACTAAATTATATTGGAGGGTTGTCCACAAAATATTTTTCGGAGTATGTCGACTAAATTATATCAAAGGGTTGTCCACAAAATATCGCTGGAATATAATTCCAATGAATTAACTGAGGTTAAACTCGTACTGATATATCGAAGATTGATCAACGAGCTCAACAACCTTTGTTTTGAAACAAAATTATGTTACAAATGGATCGGAGTTCAGAGAACTGATATTATAGATACGATATGGATATTCGAGTAGGAATATGCATACTTTTACATGAATGTGTGCGTGTTTTCCATTGCATGTGCACTTAGGTGGGGAGTAGCCCTTGTAGGAGAATTCATCTATTGGGTATTGCTCATCCCGTTGTGGGAAAATATTTTCAGGTAATGGAGGTACACAGGGGGAATGAAACACATCTAAAAGATTAGTTGTGAAAAAGGTCGGATTGTGGCCTATTTGTGTATTTTGTAATATTTTGGATAGAATATCCAGTTTTGCACATGTAAATGGGAAGTTTTGTAATAAAAACTTATTTTTGGACTTGTTCAGTGTAGTGTTAATAGTTTCCTAGATTTTAACTGCTTGTAGAATATGTATAAAGGTAGTAGTATTGAATAAAATGCATTGGGAGAGAGTTGGAGGTGCAGGAAATGCAAAAAGAATAGGCTACTGCCCATTTTAAGGTTTGTGTCACGATAGAGATTTCTCTGTTGCAATAGAGTTTTCCGGCTTCATGTCGTGACAGTGGGTTTAGTGTCGCGACAGGAGTTGGTATGGCTAGGTGTTTTCGGGTCGTGACAGAGCCTCCTGGCTCTATGTCGTGACATGGTTTTCCTTGTGTCGCAACATAGTTTCCATTTTTAAGCCATAGAAAATGTTGCGACATGGCTTTTCCTTGTCGCGACAGGTTTGGTTGTGCCTGGGGTTCCTATGTCATGGCAAGCTGGCGCGCGCGACTGGGATTCGAGCACGGTCGACGCGCGATGTCAGCGTCCTAGGCGCGCACATGACAGGGTCTGTGCGAGAGACGACAATGCTCTAGGTGCGCACACGACACGCCTTAGGCGTGCCCACGACAGCGGCATGAGCGATAGAGGAATCTTTGTCACGACAGACTTCTCTCTATTTCTCTGTCGCGATAGACTTGTCCAGTAACAAAAAAAAAAAATGACACCCGGGATTTGAGGCGTCGCATATATAATCTATGTTCATATTTCATACATTAAATAAGAAATTTTTATATTTCATATTCATAATCTCAATCTAAATATAAAGTTGCATTAATTATCATAAGTTAAAGAAAATGTGTTTTTACATTAATTAACAATAAATATACATAATATATGTTCATATTTCATATTCATAATCTTAATCTAAATATAAACTTAAATTAAATCTTAATCTAAATATAAACTTAAATTAAATCTTAATCTAAATATAAACTTAAATTAAATCTTAATCTAAATATAAACTTAAATTAATTACTAAATTGCACAAATGTAAAAAAAAATTTAATTAACATGGAAACATACCTTAAGTTGCATAAATTATGTATTGAATGGAAGACTTGAATACCAAGAATTGGCCAAAATATTATTTTACAGGATTTGAACAAATCAAGAATTGTTTGAGAGAAAATGGATGAGTTTGATATGAAAAACTAGTGATTTTAGGGTTATTTATATATTTTTTGGAGTCAAACTAGCTGTTTTTTTTTGTCAAAACCCCTTTAAAATGAATTATGGCCGTTGGATTTGATTTTGGATAAAATCTGACTGTTAGATCTTGATCTAGCCATTAGAAATCAATTCTGGCCATTAGATCAAGTCAAATATTCAAAATCTACCGTCATATAAAAAATTTGACCGTTGAAATCAAAGGGATTGAAATCTGGTTGTTGGATCAACACGAATTGAATTCTGGTTGTCAGATCCGTAGGTAGCTGTTAGAGATTTTGAAAAACCCAGACGAAATCTCGGCCTTCCACGTGTCCTAGGAATTATGACCCTTGGATCATCAACGATATATCGCCGATAACGACCGATATATCAGTCAAAATGGTAAAAATCTTACCTGATAAGAGTGTTTGTTCCACACACTATTTATCGTCAATATTGTCGCTGATATATCGCTTATTTACAGATATATGGGCAATATATCGGTGATTTTGGTTGATATTTCCTTCATTGGACTTTTGTTTGTTGATATCATGTTAGGATGACTTGATACTCAAAATATCGACGATATATCGTGATATTTCTAATACTGTTTAATATCATAACCATAAAAGGAAAATAAAGGCTTTGAAATAATCAGAAAAGAAAAAAGTGAACTGGGCCAAGTCATTCCTTGTTTGGAGCTTTAATGCATCACCTTGTGGAATCTGAGTCCTACATCGGAATATTATAGAAAAAATATTGACTTTAAATTGATAATGCTCACACGTAATTGATAATGGGATTTACACGTGGAATGATAGCCGGTTCGCTATGAATCATCGGGCTCATCCAGTTCGACGGTTAAACCGCTGATTTGACGGTTCAATGCAAGTTTAATTGGATAGCAGTTCTTAATAGAGAATCGGACCAGAATCGATCAATTGGTCGGACCGATTGATTTGATTTTTAAAATATTAGTAAATAAAGTCTTAAATTTTTCAAAAGGATTGTAAAACGCACTTGGAAAAGAATGAAACAATCATTTTCAATCTTAACTTTTATTTGATTTCATCTTTTGTAGATTTGAGAGATAAATAACAACCAATAATTTCGGATCTATGCTAAGCATGATTTTTACATATTACAAATTAATATGCTTTTTTGTTTAATAGAGTTTTTATTTTGTAATATATTTATTAGGTATTATTGATTTTTGATCAATTATTTTTAAGTTTAATAAATATTTTTTATTTTATACTATAATCTAATAATTAGTATCAAAGTTTTTTTAATTGACATTGAAGCTGTCACTTTCTTTCATTTCGGCATATTAAGTATTAATTTTTTATTAATTTTCCATCACTTTGTTTCTTTGTCGTATCAATTATTATTATTATTTTTATTTTTTATTGGATTGCAAATTTTGTATTAATGACAAGAGTTATTTTTCCATATAAATCATTAATTTTTTATTATTTTTATTGAATTGAGATTATCGTGTTAATGACGAGTTCTTTTGTCATATCAATAATTAATTTTTATTATTTTTTATTGGATTGAGAATCTAATATTAATGACAAGAATTATTAATTTTTATTATTTTTATTGAATTAAGATTAATAACAAATAAGTTGGTTTAACATTAAAATAAGAAAAAAAAATTGCATATATATAATAACGAAGGACGTACATGACACCCAATTAGAATTCCATGAGATATCATGGATTTTTTTTAATTTCATCGCCATTAATGGCACAAGAGAATCTGACATAAATCCTTCATTCACTATTATTATTATTATTTATTTATTTGATCACGTATGGAAAGCTGTGCTTTTGTCTTTGTGTTCGCTTGACAAATCTTAGAGGGAAATATTGAATTTTTCATTTTTGCTTTTTATTCATTCCTTTCTTCCATTGACTATTGGGTGGTATTCGGGAAAGAAATATAATGAAATATTCGTTGGTTCTTTTTATTAATTTTTTTTCTGAGATTTTTTATGAGAGCATTTTTAAAGCCAAATTTTATGTTTTTGCCCATATTATTAGTTTTCTATCCCATTAAGCATTAAATTTGATTATGGAACAAAAAATCGATTTTTTTTTACCTAATTTTGCAATATTTTCACTAGTTTTTACATATTGCTTTAACAATTTATGTTAGTGCTATTTGTAATCATTTATAGTTTCATATTGTGAATAAGATTGAATGCTTATGAACTTCGTTAAAATTGAGAAACATTGAATGCTTATAAATTTGCCTCTCATGAGTCTAAGCATATCGGATATTTTTTGGAACTGATGTTGCAACTGTAATTTCTCATGTCTAGCGCATCAATTTTGCTAAGATCCATACGAATAATGAAGTTGTCCTATCGATTACTTTATTATTTGGTAGGATGTTTAATTTGGTGAAGAGATTTCACTAAATGTCATGAACAACACAATTTTACTACCCTATTGGTGGGAAATTGAGGCATTTGGTTGTGATGACTGGTAAATTGCTCTTACCCGTGTATGAGTATTTTTGTACTTTATAGACTCTAGCATTTTGTGACGACTTTGTGGGTCATTTGGTAAGCCGAAAAATGGAGGAATTTGCATGTCTTTGTTTTACATGTATTTTTGACATTACCCTCTTGTTTATTCTTCAGCTTTAAGCTTTTCTTAGTTATTTGCCATCATGAAACTTAATGGGACTAATTACAAACAATGGATTAAATCTCTCATGATGAATTTGATAATTATGAAATTGAATTTGGCCTTGAAAGTTGAAGATCCTTCAAAACCCACTGTTGAGAGTTCTACAAATAAGAAAAAATTCTATGAGAACTGAGAGTATTATAATAGTTGTTGTTTGATGATCATGGAGAATCATATGGAGGAATCTATTTATGCAAACATTCCCAAGATTGAGAATGCAAAAGAGTTCTTGGATGCTTTTAGCAAAAAATATACAAAGTTGTTAAAGAATGAGAAAAATAAGCTATTTGATAATCATCGAGTGAATGTTTGTTTTCAATCCAATGTCATTGATGTGTCATCTGATACTTGACAGTTAGATAGTGGTGCTACCATTCACACTTGAAATTGCAAGCGGTGATAAGTAGAAGAAGTCCAACTAGTTTGTAGCAGTGCTTGTACATAGGAGACGACACAAGAGTCAAAGTTAATTTTCTAGGAGTTGTTAGATTGCAGCTTAGTACAAGAATTTTTTTGGAATTGCAAGATGTGCATACATACCCTCGATCAGGAGAAATTTGATATTAGTACCTATTTTGGAAAGACTTGGATATAGTTTTCTTTTCGGATCTAGAAAAGTTAAATTGTATCGAGATTCTTTATTGATGGGCAATTGAATACTTTGTGGGAGTCTTTATAGATTAGAGTTTTCTGCTTTGCCTTATGTTTATGCTACCCTTACTATTAATACTGCTAGTAGCTCCAAACGTTTGAAATTGAATGAAAAGTCTTCTACTCTTTGACACCAGCGTTTGGGTCATATTTATAGGCAAAGAATGGAGAGATTGATTAAGAATGAGATTCTTTCGGATCTTGATTTCTCAGATTTTGATACTCGTATAGATTGCATCAAGGGTAAACTGATTGCCAAGGTTAGGAATGCCAAGATTGATAGATGCACTGAAAGGTTTTGGTTATTCCATACATATATTTCAGGCCATTCACTACTCCTCGCTTATGGTGGCCAAATATTTCATCACCCTCATTGATGATTATTATCGTTATGGTTATGTCGACCTCATTTGTGAGAAGTCTGACTCTTTGGATGCTTTCAAAGAAAAAGTTGAGCTCCAACAAGGGAAGAAGATCAAAGTGATTCATTATGATAAAGGTAAGTAGAGCACGGTAGATATGGATGACAGGATTTGAACCTAGACCATTTCAAGCACCTTTAGGAATGTGGCATTGATGCTCGGTATATATAGCCGCCTTGTACTCCCAATAGAATGGGATTGCTGAGGAGGAGGAATCAGGCATTTCTTGATATGGGTGTGTGTATAGCTTGCCAATCTTTACTACCCGACCTTGAGGTAAGCTTTGGTAAATCGCAAATCTATATTTTGAAACCAAGTAGCCTAGTAAGTCTGTTCCAGACCTGGGCCATGAGCTATGGCCACATAAGCCATAGTCTTCTGGCCATCGGTTGCCTGGGACTGTAAGGTGGAAGTGAGACTGTACAACCCTCAATCCAAGAAAATTGATCCAAAAACCATCAGTGAGTACTTTATTAGTTATTGTGTGGGATCAAAAGGTTCTAGGTTTTATTGCTTATCGCACACCACTAGAGTGATTAAGTCAGATTAAGCTATCTATTTTAAGGATGATATTGGTACAAGCTAAGAGCCACGAGAAATTGTGTTCAAAGAACACCTAGTTTTTATTCATTTGCCTATTGCTTTCGCTTTGATCTCTAACCCTATTTTTGACCAGCATCCAGTAGTCACTCCTAATAATTAACCAATTGAGGAAGTAGACCTAGAAGCTCTAGATGTAGTCATGGACATATCCTTGAGGAGGTCAAAAAGGGCGTGTGGGTCTGCAATTTTAGATGACTGCATTGTCTACTTGTAGGAGCATGAGTATGGTGTGGACGATGTATCAGATCTGACTACCTACAAAGAAGCCATTACTAGTCCTCAATCCAACTTCTGTATTGATGCAATGAAATATGAGATGACTTCTATGTCACAAAATAAAGTGTGGAGCTTGGTACATTTTTCAGATGGTTGTAGACTCATTGGTTGCAAATGGGTGTTAATGACCAAGCGTGATGACAATGGACAGGTAGAGAGATATAAAGCAAGATTATTGACCAAGGAATATAGTCAATGAGAAGGTACTGATTTCAAGGAAACCTTCTCTCTCGTATCCACTAAAGACTCTACACATTATTATGGCTATAGTGGCTCATTTTGATTTGGAGTTGCATCAGATGGATATGAGGATAGCTTTCTTGAATAGAGACTTAGTTAAGGATGTTTACATGTCTCAACCTACTAGTTTTGAGGAGGTTGGTAAGGAAAACATGGTTTGTAAACATGGTTATACTTTATGATGGCTGAAGGAGTTGTTTTGTGGAAAAGTGTCAAGCAGACACTTACAACTTCTTCTACTATGAAGGTAGAGTATGTGGTGTGTTATGAGGTTACTTATCATGCAATATGGTTGCAGAACTTCATTTCAACTTTAGAGGTTGTTTACTTCATTTCTGTGATCGAAATCATATGATAATTCGCAACTATATTCTCTAGAACACTAGAGCGCTTTCGTCAAAGACATCACGCTAAGTTCTTTTATTAAAGAGAAAGTTGTAGAGCCCCATCATTTCAGTTGAGCACACGCCTATGACTATCATGTTGCCGGACCCACAAACCAAAGACTTACCTATTTGTGAGTTTCAAGAACACGTCACCCGCATGGGATTTTTAAGAGCCTAGACTCTTTGTTTAAGTGGGAGTTTTGCCCTTTTCATGTATTTTGTAAGAAAAAACTCGTGCTTTTTCGTTATTACATGCACATTTTGACGTTTGTCCATATCTTATGATCTTGTGTCATTTTGACAAGATGAATTACAAAATTATGTGTTTTATTTCTATTAAATCAATACTTTTGTCATTATAATGCTTCTAGATTAGTAACGTCTGATTATATACGATTTATGCATTCTCTCAATGTATTAATTGTATCTAATTGGTTATGACTATGTAAGTCTCTTATGAAAGCATTTGAGTTATGATTTTGATTAGTAGTGCCTGATTATGTACAATTTATATATCCTCTCGGTATGCTAATTGTATATGATTGGTTATAACTATATAAATCTATTAAGAAAACATTTGAGTTATGATTATGTCGTCCAAGTGGGAGAATGATTGATTAATTTATTAATTATGGGCTAAGCATAATCATATTACAATCTTAACTGTGTAATTGTGATGCCCCAAATCCCGAGGGTTCGTTGATTAACCCCACAATCCACTAAGATTCAGGATGTTGGTAACCCAGCACTACACCATCGAGTCATCTTTCCTTTGACTTAGGATTTAGAAAATCGCGTAGTCTCCTTTGCATGAGGAGCTCTACCCAAAATACAACATGTGCAATTACATGGAAACCTGTCCCAATATTATACAACGACCACACCGGGTCCACATACGAGTAAAAATGGCCACATAGGGCCCATTTACCCATACTCAAACACATAAGCACATGACTATAGGACCATAGTCCATAAGAGTTTAAATTTACACCACTCTTATACAAAACATATATCAAAATTAAGAATTCTAATACATGTTTTACAAAATATAAATCAAAGCCACAATCCGGCTTTCTTCTCGTTATTGGCCTCTAGTAAGTGTCATCTCCCTACACATCTCCTGTACATGAAAGGGGGGTTCCACGATTGGGTGAGCTATGCCTAAAGAGTGAAATCCTACAAGGGCTACTCCCCACCTAAGTGCACATGCAATGGTCATGCCACAAGCACATTCCAATCACGATTATGTCAATCCTAGAATGAAATCTACATGACATGAATGAGATGCTACTCCTCATGATCCCTGTACCAAGTCCTCACCGACTTCTCTCAACATGCAATATGCCATGTATGAAAAACAATCTTCAAAACAAAGATATTTGTTTTATTTGTGGACAACCCTCCAATATTAATTAGTGGACATACTCCGATAATTTACTTTGTGGACAACCCTTTGATATATAATAGTGGACATACTCCGATAATTTATTGTGTGGACAACCCTCCGATATATAATAATGGACATACTGAGCACTTTATCATCAGGTGGACAACCCTCCGATATATAATAGTGGACATACTCCGATAAGTTATTATGTGGACAACCCTTCGATATATAATTTGTGGACATACTCCGATAATTTATTATGTGGACAACCCTCCGATATATAATTTGTTGGACATACTCCGATAAAACCGCTTTATTCAAAAGCCATGTTAGGCAACCTCCGATCATTCATGCGACCTTTTAGGACTTTGTCCCTAGACCGAAACCAACATCAACACCAAACATAATGCTGATTTTCCCATACACTCACACCCATTTCATGTGATGTACTTGCGCATAAATGCAATGCAATATACCATTGCCTATCACCATGCTACATATATATGAGTGCAATATGTACATGCCTACTCATGCATTTCAACCCATGCATCAACTGGAAAGTTATATCAATGAACACATAAATTCCAAGTAATTCATACGATTCATGCCAACATATTAATACACGTATACGTTGACATCATAATTCATTACCACTCGAGTAACGGCATAATTTAACCTCTAGGCCTAATTGTGACATATCAAGTTCACAAGTAGCCTACAACAAGCCATGCAATGGCCTCAATCATACACAAACTCATGCATTTCCCCAAGCCTCATGGATAATTATATCAACGTGCATATAATCACAAACCAACATACACCAATTTCAATGTATTAGACCACACGTGTTATCACAACCAAGCAATTTGCACACTTGGTACTACAATTAAAATTTTCAGAATATATGTGGGCATCAAATTCCATTCACAGACATATGGCTAGATTCTAGACTCAAGGGGCTTTTCGTAGAGTCCAAGAACACATGAATCGGAGTTCGGACGAGAAAGTTATGGCCGTCCAAAGTTGGAGGCTTCATATGAACAAGGATTCTACGCGAATCCGCCAGGCCTACCGCTTGGCCATTTCAGACATAATATGAGTCCAAATTGCATTGATATATGGATGGATTCTAAACTCAAAGGGATTTTGATAGAGTTCAAGAACACACGACCGGAGTTCGGATCGAGAAAGTTACGGTCAGCCCAGTTAGGAGGCCCCACCATGAATCAAAGGATTTACGCGAACCTTAAAATGCGTTTCCGGTTCCCAACGCCTAAACAGCCCCTAAGGCTCAACCAAGACCAAAACGACTCCTAGATGGAAAATAAGTCCGAGTAAGAAGGTTCCCTACCTCTTGAAGTGTGAGCAACGACCCAAGGAAGTCCCTGCATTACCCCTCAACCCGGCTTTAATTTCTAAAGCCTCAAACCTTGGCGAAACTCGGAGTTTTTGGTATCTAAGCGTAGCCCTCCCCACCCACTCCGACTTTAAGTCTTGGATCGACGCGAGACGACCACTTGAGCGCCGTAGATCTTAGAGATAAGTCAGAGTTTCTCTCTCTAACTTTTCTTTTCCAAACACGAAATCTTTGACGAAATTGCGTGTTGTCGGTACCCACGCGTAGCCCTCGTCGAGTAGATGAACTTTAAATCTTGGCTTGACGGATTCCGATCACCCGATCTCCGTAGATCGTAGAGAGAAGGAGGAGTTTATCTCATTTCTCTCTCTAACTCACACCCACTGTCGAAATGGGAGAAAAATGTGATTTTTCTTCTCTTTTCCTCTTTTTAAGTTTAAGTTGGATGCGGGCAGGGCCCACTTCGCTCCACGCATCCATGACCCGTCCGGGTTCATTTATGTCTCGAAACAATTTATTTCTTTTCAGTTCAATTTATTTTAAATAAACTTAACTCCAGTTATTTCTTGACTCTCGAGATTCTCGTAAAAATCTCGTCCCTGGAGTCAATGACAACTCACCAGTCAAAAACTCGTAAAAAAATTTCAATTGTCTTAGAATTCGACGAAAATTTTTTGGGTCACTCGATTTAGCAAGACGAATTTAACGGCAGTCTGTTTCGTCATCCGAGATTTAGATAATTTTCTAGGCTTCCCTGAGCTATTATGACAATTTATTATTATTATTATTATTATCATTTTGCCATTTTTGAAAATTTCTAATTTTCCCAGGTTTTACAGTAATTGTGCATGTTAATTATTGGCCATTTATGAGATGATTTAATATTAACTAGTCATAAGCCCATGGTTTTATCCTCTCTCTTGCTTTAACAAGTCCATTGAAATAAAGCTCATTGTCTCTTTAAAGTATATATATATATATATATATATATATATATATATATATATATATATATATAAAAAGTAAATAGAGTCCTAGAATTTTCAAGGGGGTTGTAGAACACATTTTGGGGAGAAGGAAAGAACCATCTTCAACCCTATCTTTTATTTGATCTCATCCCTTGTAGATTTGGGAGACAAATGATAGCAAAAAATTCCAGATCTATGCTAGGTATGTTTTCTACACAATACGAATTGATATGTTTCTTTGTTCAATAAAGTTTTTATTTTTTAAAGTATTTTATTAGGTATTATTGATTGTTGATAAATTGTTTTTGGGCTTAATAAATACTCTTAAATTTATAAAAATAATCTAACAATTTTGGTCCAATTCGGATATGCTCATGAAATACAAGAGGAATATATATATATATATATATTCATATATATGAAAACGAGGATCATGTCGTTAATATGATCAAGATTAGAAGTGGAATATATTTTTCTGCCTAGCTATAAGTAGTTTTTATAAATGTCAATTACAGAACTTGGGGTCAAAGTTTTAGAACATATATGGGAATTCATTAAAATAGGGTCTCAAAGTCCGACAAAGAAGTCCCTTGATGATGTAGTAGTAGACCTTTTAAGGAATAATAACAAATATGCTTTGTGGAGAATTTCATTAAATAAAGAATGTGATTTTTTTTTTATATCTATTTATTTTGCATTACAACGTTATAATGCTTTATTCTCATGAGGACTTACAACGTTGTAATACTATGTTCTTATGAGGACTCAATCCTGAGATCTCTCCTTCATCCATCCCATACCACTTGATCAAGCCTCAAGCGAAAAAATGTGTTTTCTATTGCTCGTACCTAATGAAGTTTTGACTTTTAAAAAAAAAATGTTCGTTTTATATGTAATTTTTATATATTTTGTACATAAAATGTAAATCTTTGAGATGTAAGACATGATATGTATATTTATCTTTTGATGAATTGGTATATATTTTATTACATGGCTTTAGCTCTTTTATCAATATATATTTTTAATAGATGCTAGTGGTATAATTTTATTTCATTAAGTGTGTGAGATTTTAGGTTAAAGAAATTCATATAATTTCTTAGTTAAAACTAAAAATACTTACACCAATTATTTCTAATTTGTAATAATTAAAATTGTGTGTAAGGGTTGATTGGGAATAAATAAGCTCTTAAAATAAAATGAAAGGCATGTGGAGTCATTGAAAATCATAAAGTTTTGACTAGTGGCCGAAGATTATATTGAACAGAATGATACACACTAATAGACTATGAGGAAACCTTTTGATGGAGTTAAAATCGTCTCAATTTATCTTATTCTAGCCATACCAGCTTATAATAGCTCATATAGATTGTTTCCCGTAGGTTTATGCCGTCTTAAGGTAGTAAACTGTCCCCATTAAGACTTGAATTTATGACTTATCTCCTTTTGCCTCGTGTATGTTTGAAACGATGAGCGCTCTATTGTGGGCGCCTTGGGCCTTGACCTAAGCCCTCTAGCTAGCAGGCCCCTTTCGACTAGATGTCATGGTTGGGCGGGTCCATCCTGTCCGGCCCACAAGCCTAACTTAGAAGCCCAGATCTGGATACCCTCCTATAGCCGAAGAAGGAGTTGGCACTCCCCGGATGCCATTTTTCGGAGAGGCTTTATCTAACAAGGGTTGATGAATAGGCTCCCCCGGAGGGAGAATGCATCATCCCATGCCTTGCCATGAATTCAAGATGGGCAAACCCCTTCAGGGTCCTGCATTCGGGAAATATGTCCCACTTTCTCTCCTCTCTCCCGCCTAAAAGGAAGAATTAGTCTCCCCCACGAGATATGTGCCCCACGTTCTCTCCTCTCTCCCACCTAAAAGGAAGAATTGGTCCCCGTCTGCGAGATATGCGCCACCTTTTCTTTCCGATTTGGAAGGAAATCATCCACTTACCACGAAGAGTGGATCTCCTTCCTCCCTGATAAAAGGAAGCCACGACACGGAATAAGGTACGGACGAAAGGTTCAAAACTCTCAATCTTTGAAAGAAGACGATAGAGATCTAACTTGAGCGTCGGATAGGTGATGGAGGAGACCCTCCCCTGCCGCTTTCTTAGTTTTCTGTTTTGCAGGTTGGCATAGGCTGATGCATGTTCCAATGGGTCCAAAGACTCGAATTCGAGATTAGCACTACGCCGTCTGTGGGAACCGCATAGCAGGAAATCTTAAAGACGATACGCGAGCCTGGGTTCACCCGCTCCCTGATCTCCTCGTAATGAGGTTTCGTAGTTCCCTCTCATCCCACTCATTCCGGCCGAGTCTGGTCACCATGTCTAGCAACCCAGCGGATAAGCCCATCGAAGACTCGTTTCTCCTCTGGCGTCAAGAAATGGAGGCTAAGCAGGAAGAGCAGGACAGACAGATGGCCGAATTGCGTGAACATGCAAACCGTTTACAATAGGAGAACAAGCGCTTACGGGCCCGCTTGGAGACCAACATGGTCGAAAACCCACAAGGCGCTGCCCAACCTATACCCCTAACTCGGGCAGATAAGGGCAAAGGGCCCGCCCACCAATTACGTTGATCATCCCAAGCAGATGACGAACTCTCCTGACAAATTCTCCGTCTCGCCTTTCACCAATTTAACAATGAGGAAGCCGAATCCAGAAGAGACCTCCCCGCCATTCAAATTCGACCGTTAGTGCTGTGCACCCGCCAAACGCAAAGGAGACCAGCAGAGATAGGCCCTACCGGAATCAGTCCCTGAATACATATATCTACTTCTCCTGCTCGGGCATGGCCCCCGCCGTCCTCGAGCAATACCCGCTCACCTCCCGCCTTGTGTGCAACATTTTATCCCCCTGTCCGGGGGCCGTATGACATGTTGTCTTCCCCTCACAACATATTTTGGACTATGAGCCTCCTCGCGAATCTGTCATTCCACCATTTGCTATGTACAACGGCTCCTCTGACCAGTATGATCATATGTTGCACTTTAACCAGGCAATGATCCTTAACACTGGGAATGATCGACTCTTGTGCAAAGTATTCCCGGCTAGCCTGAAGGTCTCGCCTTGGCTTGGTTCCATAAACTCCCAAGAGGGTCTCTAAACTCACTCGGCGAATTATGGGCCTCATTCGGTCACTCAGTATTTGTGCTCCGTTCGGCACAAGGGAAACATTAGCTCGCTCCAATCCATCTTCAAGCGGGATAACGAGTCCATCTAGGAGTTCACCCGAAGATTCGGGCAAGCCGTTCAGCAAATTGATACCTATAGTATGGATGCAATCTTACAGAACTTTCGAAGGAGGTTTGGGCCAACTAATCCTTTCTTCCGGTCCCTTTCCCTCGACCCACCTGCCACCATGGAAGAACTCGTGACGCGGCGACAAATACCCACTATAGAGGATAATATTCGCACGCCTCGCAAACTGCAGAATGATTAATAAATAAAGCCAAGAAACCTCAACTACGAAGAGTCAAGAAGAGCAGAAGTAAGCTGTGGCAAGAGCCAAAAGCGCCCTAAGAGCAAATCGAAAGAAAAGATCCTCCCAATTCACCCTTTACTGATTTCTACGACCACATTTCGTGAACCGGATCACCCGAGTTTAAGTGGCCTTCGCCTATGCGGGCGAACCCGGACCAACGTAATAGGTCATTGAGGTGTGACTACCACAGGGACCATGACCATGAAACGAATCAATGCTAAGGCTTGAAGTTCATGATTCAGAGATTCATCCAAGCAAGGCACCTTAGAAGGTTCATTCGGGAGCCAACCCGCATAGCCGAAAATGCCCTTGCTTCCAATAGAGCCGTGGTCGTTGCCGAACATTTGTCAGAGCCTGACCTACCATCAACTTTATATTGGGAGGCCCGGTCGATAATCAATACTAGTCCAAGAGGCAGAGACAAAAAATGCTTCGCACGACCTCAATCAGGGTTAGAATAAACACCATTAATACCTTAGAGAGTAGCACGGCGCTTCAGCCGATCGATGGCCTTCTATCCTTTCCTCCTATAGATCCGACCTGGATCATCACTTCCCATTATGATGCACTTGTACTCACCTTATGTATTAACAATTTTGATGTGCATAAGGTTCTCGTCGATCCAGGCAGCGTAGCCGAATTATTGCACCTCCCAACCCTTACGCAGATGAAAGTCCCGCTCAGTCATCTTAGCTCGGCCGGTAGAGTTTTATCCAGATTCAATGGGTCCACCACGCTAACAGGAGGTGATATTGCTCTCTCCTCGCGGGCGCAGACCGAGAACTCAAAGAAGTGTTGTTTTCGCTGGTCAAGACTTGGGCTCGCATAAATGCTATCGTACGAACCCGGGCCGCACGCCATGAAAGCAATTCCCTCCACCTACCATCAAACTATCAGCTATCTAACTGCATCCGGGCAAGTTGACCTTAAAGATAGCCAATTAATGCCCAATGTTATCACCGTCACCACTCCGCACGAAAAGATAAAGAACCCGATAGCTCGTCCCGCCGGTTTATCCATCTTCATAGCAATTATGCCACCGCCATCCGCCACTTCAGAAGACGTGGAGCACTCACATAGATCCCCGCAGCCCCATAGTCGCATGACTGATAGGTGTACATACACCTCCGACCGAGGAACAAGGCCCAGCTGGTAAATTGTGCATCGACGAAACGACGTATTCGCCTGGAACCATGCAGACATGACAGGGGTAAACCCCGAGAACGCCTCCCACAAGTTGAACGTCCTCCCATCCGCTCGACCCATTCGGCAGAAAGTACGACGCTTCCACCTGGACTGCCACCAGATCATCCAGGTCGAATGTTATAGACGATATGTTGATAAAGTCCAAGGAATGCCCGGATCACGCTAACCATTTACAACAGGCATTTGACCTCCTCAAAACCTATGGTATGAAGCTGAACTCCCAGCGTGACTGGGTCGCCATAGATCGGTTCCTCGGGCCGTGGATAACACAAAGGGGGATAGAAGCCAACCCTTCCCAGCTTAAAGCTATTTTAGAATCTCCAGGCCCGAGCTCTAGAAAGGAAGTACAACAACTAATGGGTTGATTAGCTGCCTTGGGACGATTTATTTCCCGGTTCACAAACCGCTTAAAGCCCTTTTTCGCCACTTTAAGAGGAGCTAACCGGGCCGGATGGAACGAAGAGTGTGATCGGGCCTTTACTCAGATCAAGCAATACTTAGCCGAACCACCAATCCTCGCAAGTCCTGACACCGGTGAAACTCTGTTCGTCTACCTCGTAGTCTCAGATACAACAGTAAGTGTCGTACTATTCAAAGAGAATGAAGATGGGAAGCAAAGACTTGTGTTCTTCGTCAGCAAATCCTTAGCCGATGTAGAAACCAGGTATAACCATCTTGAGCAGACCGCCTTAAATTTCTCCTGGATAGAGGCAAAAAACTGGGCCTCTTTACTTCCTGTGCGCACCCCATCTGTCGTATTAACCGACCTCCCCATCGGGAGCACTATACATAAACCTCTAATTTATCGAAGAATGGCTCGATGGGCACGAACTAAGTGAGTACAGTATCCAATACAAGCCGAGGCTTTCAAAAAAGGGGCAGGTGTGTCAGTTGGATTTCTATAGTGTAACTCCCTTAGCCCGAAACATGCCCGGACAATTTGATCGTGGACTCAATATCGACTTCAAGGTCTTAAAATCCAGGGCGGGCATTGGTTTGTAGTTGAGAACTCCGTCCGGGGACAAGATCGAGCAGTCAATCCGGCTCGGGTTTAGTGCCTCTAACAACGAGTCGGAATATGAGGCCATCCTAACGGCCCGAATCAAGGCCACCTCGTCTCGCCGATGCCGTACTCTCGATTCGAGTGATCAAATTGGTGGTCTGATAAGTTAACGGCGAACCCGAAACCCGGCATCCCAATGGAGAAATACTTTCTCTCGAGGAAAAAATGCGCTTGAAATGTACTTTCCGGGTTTGAAATCGAGCACGCCCCCGTGGACTCACGAAAAGTGTGACATCGCCTCCGTGGTCGCTTCTCTACCAACACTGAAACCATATTTCTTCCTATTTACTATCAGTCAGGTTCATCGATTGCATCCCCGCAGGTAAACCAAGTAGACAAGGACCCCCCGTCCTGGATGGACCCTATCACACTGTATCTAAGCACAAGGAAACTTCCAACGGAGAGGAACAAGGCCCATAAGCTTCAAATTTAGGCAGCCAGATTTTCCTTGATCGATGGGCAACTGTTCAAACGGTCTTTCGGCGGTCCGTATCTAAAGTGCCTGACACTTGAACAAAGCCAGTACGTGCTAGCTGATCTGCATGAAGGAATATGCAGAAATCACCTTGGAGGCAGAACTCTGGCCCATCGAGCCCATACTCAAGGGTACTATTGGCCAACCATGAAAGCTGATGTTGTCGATTATACCAGAAAGTTTGATTGCTGCCAGCGACTTGCCCCCATCCTGAAATCACCGATGCAAGACTTGATCTCTATCTCTAGCCCTTGACCCTTTGCACAATGGGGGATCGATATAGTTAGACCACTACCTGCTGCTTCGGCCCAAAAGAAGTTACTATTGGTGGCCACGGACTATTTCAATAAGTGGATTGAGGCCGAAGCATTCTCTTTGATTAAAGATCGATTTCACTACCATCCGAAAATATCAGGTAGCCACCCGCATCCCTAAATCAATCGCTCGCCAACGGCCCCAATTTGACAGCTGGGTCTCTCGAAACTTCTGTTAGGAATTGAAGATAAAAAATCTGTACTCCACCCCGTGCTACCCTCAAAGCAATGGCCTGGCAGAGGCCTCCAACAAAACCCTAATAACGGCCCTAAAAAAACGATTGGATTCAATTAAGGGAAAATGGGTGGATGAACTCCCCAGGGTGCTCTGGGCTTATAGAACCACTACCCGCAAACCCACTGGTGTGTCTCCATTCGCAATCACGTATGGAATGGAAGCCATCATCCCCACGAAAATTGGTATGCTTACCATCTGGACAAACACCCCTGAACAGGGGAATACAAAATTAATGATCAAGGAGCTTGACACAAGCCGATGAATCATGAGTCGCTGAACATCCGCATAGCATCCTACCAAATACATTGGAAAGATTCATAATAAACGAAATGCTTTTACATTCCAAACTCAAGGACCTGGTGCTGAGAAAAGTATTTGAGAATACGACTGACCCAACCATAGGAAAGTTCCAACCCAACTGGGAAGGACCGTATCTTATAACGCAAGCCGGGAAATCCGAGGCTTACGCCTTAGAAAAGCTTGATGGGACCCCTGTACCTAGAATGTGGAATGCAACACTTCTTAAGAGGTATTATCAATAAAGAATGATTCAATATCAGATATTCATTCTCTTTCTATTATGATCAACATTTAAAAGTCCGGATGGCGCAGTGAAATGACCATCCTACTCGTAAAGATCACTTATAAATGGCCAATTTGTGTCCATGGCGCAAGAAATGACATGTCCTACCGTGAAAATAACTTCTAAATGGGCTGAATCAAAAGTCCGGATGAAGGGATAAAATGACCTGTCCGACCCAGTGAAGATAACTTTTAGCCGGTTAACCTGCAAGTTCGGATGGCGATTAAATGACATGTCCTACTTATGAAGATAACTTCACCTGGCCAACTCAAAAGTTCGAATGACGCATTAAAATGACCTGTCCGGCCCAATGAAGATAACTTCTAGTCGGTCAACTCAAAAGTCTGGATGACACATTAAAATGACATGTCCGGCCCGGTGAAGATAACTTCTAGCCGGTCAACTCAAAAGTCCGGATGGCGCATTAAAATGACTTGTCCGGCCTGGTGAAGATAACTTCTAGCCGGTCAACTCAAAAGTCCGGATGGCGCATTCAAATGACCTGTCCGGCCCGGAGAAGATAATTTCCAGCCAGTCAACTCAAAAGTCCGGATGGCGCATTAAAATGACTTGTCTGGCCCGGTAAAGATAAATCCTAACTAGTCAATACCCAAAGTCCGGATGACACAGAAAAATGACACATCCGGCCTGGTACAAATAATACTTGCCTAGTGAACCCGGATGACGTGTAAAATGCCCTTTTCAAACTGGATGAATCTACTAACACCCGCAAAGGCCCGGAAGATCACTAAACTTCCCAGCCTAACGCCCCAGCTTGGGACCGCAAATAAAGATATCCCGTCCGACTAGGCAATTATAGTTTCTATATAACCCAAGTGTTTAAAGAAGTACTTTATCCAAAAAACAAGAAATAAATTATCTAAACACGAAAGCAGAGAAGAGATTGTCATGCAAAATACATTTGAGCAAAATACATTTGTTGATTATTTTTTACCCTAACCCAAGAGTCTCACTATCTTAAAATAGGCTCCAGAGATATCAACCTCTCCTAAGACCGAGAGGCCTTTGCCCACTAAAGCTTCTTCTAGCCTCGACGAGCTCCTAAGAGTGGACAAGGCAAATGAAGAGCCAAATGGGGGCATCGAGGATTCACGAAAATTCCAAGGTCGAGGAGGATGTGGCCTGGCATCCAAGAGGGATTTTAGGTTTGTTCGCGATCATACAAGCAAAGGCACAATAGCCATAACCGTAGTTAAAAATCACGTCAGCAGCCGTGATCAAACCGCCTCCGTTGTCGACCTCCCAAGAAAACTCCTCCGAAAGCCCCGAAGTCATCCCAGGGTCCCTACCACGAGTAGAGATACCGCTTCATCCGTTAGGGCGACCGCTCTCTCTCCTCTACCCTCCATCGTGCCTCTTGGCGCCTACCAAAGGCTTGCTGTTGAATGGAGCCAAGTTTAGACTCCGCCTTGCCGAGACCGCCTCTCCGAGGTGGTCGAGCACTCGACCCGGGATGGGCCCAGCCTCAACCTGCGCCCCGGCGCCTCCCATCGCCCTCAATCTCCAACCGCGCCATCGCCACCCTTTAGCCGGGTAGCATCCTCTCGCCGCCGAGTCGCCTCATCTAGCCTTTCCTTAGCCTCCAGCTCCAAACGCCGGATGTTCAACTAGGCCTCTTTCAAAGAGGCGTCTAAGTTCTCCCGAGCGGAAAGTTAGAACTCAACATATAGTCGAAGCCGCTCAGCATCCCTCAGCCGAGTAATGAATTCACAGTGCTGGAGGGACATGTTGCGAACGGCAGTAATCGCCTGCGAGAAGAAAGAGCGTGTTTAATCAAATAGCACAATAACAACTTCAGAGTTTTTTTATATATATACATAAGCTTTACTACTTTACCAGCTCTGCCGTCTGGAAGAAGTTCCGGTTGCGAATTTGCATTCTATCTTCGACGATTTGATAAATATCCTACTTTGCAGTACCGACGGGAACAACAACCGAATACTCAGGTACAAATCATCGAGATGATCAGCTGTAGACTCACCTCGATTGAAAGGCCTCCAGCGGTGGAGAATGGACTTGATATTGCCAGGTTTGAGTGATGCCACCTCCTCCATCACTGGAGCCGGGCCGCGAGAGGGAAAATAAGAGTTGAGCAAAGATCTGCCCAAGGCAAACGAATTTCTTACGCCTTTGAGTTAGCACGAGCCTAGAGGCACCCGGGCGGATTTCCGGCCGTTCGGATGGATGGACCACTTGCAGTGCAGGAGGAATTGGAGCCCCCTCCCTTGGCTCTTCATGGGCAATGTCTTCCAAGCCCGGTTGATCGTTAGACCCCATTTCGGGGGAGGCTGGGATCAAGATTGTTTGAATCTCTGAACCCCCATCCACAGGGGGACGGACCGACCCTTCGGCTCGTTTGGCCTCCCCCTTAGCTTCCTCCCCGCCGCCGTCTCGCGCATAGCGTCCAGCAATCCCGCCATCTCTTCCTCCTTCTTCTTCCTCCGAGAGAGGGCTTCGATGGGCCTCGTAACGAACCCAAGGTATGGAAAATCTTCACCCAGCTCCCGCGAGCACTCTTCCCTGTGCGGTCCTCTTCTTTTATCACAATACTTGCGGGCGTGATCAACTTCTTGCAAGGGAAGCCCTACCGGGCAAACACTTCCCGCCTCTGGACCGGGTACGGGTAGGGTAGAACTGGAACTCCTACTAGTGGATGTCGAGGGGATAAACGAGGCCCGTAACGCTTGTTCCCGGCTCAATGCCTCTGGCCGATCCGGTGATGCATGCACTACCGCGAGCAACGAAATCACATAACGGCGTGTTCTCCGCCCACACCTCGATGGCAAAATAACGAGGAATGATCGGGAGACCGTAAGGAGCCGGCTTAGTCTCACGTCGCCAAGGTTTTCCAAAGTCGAAGAACCTCACAACGGCGCTCCCGTTCTAAAACCTCTAACAAGCCCCACGACCTCTCAAGGCTCGCTCTACCCACTACACCAACCCCGCTCCATTTTTTCCTCGCATCGCAACTACAATCAATCGCGCGTAAAGTCATATGTATGAATCTAAATTTGGCCCAATGTCTAGTCCCTACACACACCTAGGAAGCGTTGCAACCGGTTAATATAAAACGGTAGGTCAGGAGAGCCCGGGGACTCATCCCAGGGCCCCCTTGCTAAGATAACCCTCTTTGCCTCCGTTTTAGGAGAATCGAGGAGCCCATTCATGAACTCGGGCAATGAGTCCAAGATTAGAAGGATAACTCGCCCTCTATATTATCGAGTGCGAAGAAAATTCCCACCAATGAAAGGTCGAATCGTATAAGAAGTTCGTAATAACATTGTACCGGCGAGAATACGATGATGTTAGGGGATGAACAAGGGCCATTATTCGTAAAGTGTAAAAACCGCTTAACAAGGGCACCACCGTAAACGGGGTTCGACCGCAAGTCGCTGTGGGTAAAACAGCGCATCAGGTTCCCACCCGCAGTGGACTCATTCGATCGCCCATTAACTTCAAGTCAATGTTCCCGTGACTTCGCATTGTGGATCTCACCTCCATTGTCGTGGACGCAGACGATATACCAGAGAAAGCGCCCCCAATACTAAATTCCTCAAGCCATGACACGCTCTAACTAGTGGAAGTTCCTTCCCTACCTCTCGCTGCTACAAACAGACGTAGAGAGGGGAAGAGAGCAGTATCATCCCCAAACCGGCATACACCAAATGGGTAGAAAGGCAAACCACTAAACTGGGCATTTAAAAACGCTCTGGGCCTAACGTTCTAGACTCCAATTCTCACCCTAGACTTCCACGGCCGAAAGAAAGCCGATGAGGAAGATTCAATACATTAGTTAGGGAAATAGTTATTACCTGTAAAGTGAAAACTGAGTAGACGCTTGAAAAAGCTGTTCACAATCAAACGCAAAATCGCAAATGGGCCTATAATGCTGTGTTGCAGCAATCAAGGATGGGGATGCTAACCTAAGAGATAGTAAGGGAAAAGGGAAAATCTAATAATGATCCCCTATATACCAACCGCCTAAGACCTACGAGCGCATTAAATGCGACACCTGTCCATTACCCTCCGCCATTTACTTCGACGACGATCCAGCCCCTGGGGCATAATTTGGGAATACGTGCCAAAGTTAGCGGGTCTTATTCATTGTCTGGCCTCAAGAGTCTAAACTGCTTCATTAACTAGGATCACTAAGTATCCTACGATGGCCAAAGAAAATCGCCCTCGCCCGAACGTAAAATAAAGTGCAAGATTGCCAAAGTAGAGCATAGTACATAAATGTCAAAGTACGATGACATCACACACAAGATTCATCATTACATTCATATCCTTACAAGTAACAACTAAGCAATCATATTGAAGTGGCTACATAATTCGTCCGAATCAAATACTGAGCTGGGGCCAAGAAGAAGCAGTAGCAGGAGTCGAAGATGAAGACGAAGTTGTAGCAAAATCGCTACTAAAAAAAAAAAGGGAAAAAGGAGGAAAGATGGAAAGGGGGCTCAAGAAGGGAGAAAAGCCCCGCTGATTTGGCAAGGGAGGTCCTTGGATGCAGAGGATTCCATTCTAGTTTCAGAACCACCCAAGGGCCAACCAGACCATGAATAATCTATTCAGACTCCACTCAAACCATGCAATCTTTGGTCTAATTCACACTTGGAAAGCACGCTCAAATAGTCGAACACAATCATCCTTCATGTAGCAATCCACCAATTCTGATTCTCAGCAACGTTCAAATATCCTTCCCTGCTGGAGGAACGTGGATAACCAGTGGGGCGACAAACCTCATCACCCTTAGCCTTTATAGCAAATTCTCCGGGCCTCGTAGATCAACTCAAGCTTAATCGTATGGTATGGCATTTAATGCATTTTCAAAAAAGTTAGAAAATTCACATTGAAATTCAATAGCATTGATTGCCTACTGTTCCCCCATGGTATGACGATCAAGCGTGTCCTCTTTTTTTCCAACCCAGGACGATCGCCCTTCCCAGCGGGAAAAAGGAGGGCATTGTGGGCGCCTTGGGCCTTGACCCAGGCCCTCTAGCTACCAGGCCCCTTTTGACTAGATTCCATGGTTGGGCCGGTCCATCTTGTCTTGCTGCTGGCTAACCCAAGGCAGTTCGGATACCCTCATGGCCAGAAGAAGGTTGGCCTCCCGGATACCAGCACTGGGAGAGAGCACTCATGGGGTTGAGTGAATAGGCTCCCGGAGGAGATACACCATCCCATGCCTTACTTCATGGTCAGATGGGAAAACCCCTTGGGGTCTTGCATTCGAAATACCTTGCTTTCTCTCCTCTCTCTCCTCATAAAAGGAAAATTAGTCTCCCAGAGATATGCGCCCCGTTCTCTCTCTCCCACCTAAAAGGAAGAATTGGTCCGTCATGAGATATCATCCACCTTCTCCTTCCCGATTTGGAAGGAAATCATCCCACCTGCAGTGGATCTCCCTTCCTCCACGATAAAAGGCTACGACAAGGAATAAGGTACGGACGAAAGGTTCCAAACTCTCAATCTTTGAAAGAAGATGGTAGAGATCTAATTTGAGCGTTGGAGAGGTGACGGAGGAGACCCTCCCCCGTCGCTTTCTTAGTTTTCTGTTTTGCAGGTTGGCATAGGCTGATGCATGTTCCGACGGTCCAGTGACTCAGAGAATTCCGGAGATTACATCTATCACTTGAGCTATGCATGATGGACAACACATTTATTTAGTTGAATGCTGAATATGGCTTAATAGTATTAAGTTGTTTATTTTTTTAATAGTGTATTTATATTAAGTATTAAATTATTTATTATTTATATGCTTAAAATCCACATCTTAAATATATTTCAACTTAACAAGGACGAAAATGTCAATTTCTAGCGATTTATCGAGAAAGTTTCCGATATTTGACCGAAATTTCCAGTTATTTGATCGGTCAAATTGCAAATTCTGCTTCGAAGGGGTTTCAAACCCAATAAAAAACATGCACCCTGGAGGGAAAAGGAACCACTATGCTGCACCTCTTCTTTCTAATATATATTTTTTTCTTATAAAAAATGAAATAATTTTATTGATTCAAACTAGCAATATATTTGATAAAAATATAGAATCAAATTCGCTAAAAACTTTAGAGGATGTCGTAACATCCAGGTTAATAACATAAATAATCGGCTCAAAGGCTACATATTTAATAATCCTATAATGACTAGAATACCTATAATTCAATTTTTGCATTATAATGTGACCGCTAGATTAAATACACATTAATGAATATGTTTTTAACATCTCTAATTACCATTAATCGTTTCAAATAGTGAATCACGACCCTATATTCATAACAGTGTGACTGGAAACCATGTTGTAATAAATGGTGTAAAAATAAAATAAAAATAAGTAAAAACTTGAATCTGTGTTGAAAAGAATCATTACATTGAAGAAAATGATAAAAGTATGATAATTAATTTTACACAATAATAAAAAAATCACCACATATTTTAGCAAGGAAAGAACAGGAAAAAGATGAGAGATTTTTCTAATATTTGTTTGAAAAATAGTTTTACAACATTTTAATTTTAAAATTTATTTAACCAACAGTGTGACGCACCAATTTCCGAGGGTCATTTTTGTACCTTTTTTTTTTTTACAGTGCCCATGCACAGTGTTCATGAACAGTGCAAGAGCACTGTAGTTCAAACAATTGCATAGCACAGTGTAGTGTGCCATAAGATAGCACTATCCCGTCGCACGCATAGGACGCACGCGCCATGCTCGCAAGTGCGCACACTCGCGCATGCAGCGCTGGCCAGGCGCCTGGCTACGCTGGCGAAAAGCTTAGTCTTGAACGCCAGCCTAGCTCGGGTCTTGAGTCACGACACTAAAAAGACTATGTTGCATACACCAACGACCAACCCCCGTCACGAGAGAAAAACTTTGTCGCGACAAGCTTTAGTTTCACACTGAAGTGCCCCTGTCGCGACACAAAAAGTCATGTCGTGACACCAAACCAGACCCACAATGCAGCACCACGGTAGTGACACTAAAATTTGTGTCGTGACACTAAAATTTGTGTCGTGACACAAAAGGCCCAGCTGCTCAAAACCCTGTCGCGACATCATTAAAACCCCTTGCCAGTGACATTGTGAGCAATAACTCGCCACGCATTGCAGAACCCAAGGAGACCGCCGCGACAAAGCCTTCCCTTTGGCACGCCAGGCGTACGCGCCAAGAGTCCTCGTCAGGTGCGCAGCGCACCTGGTCGTGTGCACGCCGCCCTCCGTCTTGACTAATTACGCTGTCGCAACACAAATCGAAGTGGGCGAGCCCACCCCATTTGACCACTCTTTTTAAATACATTCCAAAATCCACAAATTAGCCTATTACTACAGCGCTTACTAGACTGAAAGTCGAAATGCATTTATTATACAAAAACGAGTTTAATTTACAACTCTTTGTTCTTACACAATACATAAATGGGGTTTTCTACCCAAAATTTACAAAATACAAAACGAGGCCGACCGCCTTTCCTCTCATCACTAAGGTCCTGATGTCGATCCGGTGCACTTCAAAGACTGAAATTGTTTTTCCACTTTATTGTAAGTGAGCAAATGCCTGTGAGTTGAGAATCTCTTCCTACAAGGGTTACTCCCCACCTAAGTGCTTATGCAATGGCAAACATACACACATTCAAGTAAAATTTTACACATTCCTACTAGAATGTCTACATGTCATACCCCATGCCTCGAGTCCTCATCGACTCCCTCACACATGCATTTTCCATGTATGGAAAACTGTTTTCAAAACAAAGATGTTTGTTTTAGAAACTCATTGAACAATCTCCGATATTAGAATTTATTGGTCAATCCTCTAATATATATTAGTGGACATACTTCGATAAATAGTTTTGTGGACAACCCTCCGATATAATCTAGCGGATATACTCCGATAAATATTTGTGGACAACCCTCCGATATAATTTCTCCAAAAACCATGTCATGCAGTCACCTAGTACTCTACGGTGTCCCCGTGCATATGAAATGCAAATGCCATTCTCATGCCAATTTATGTTAATATATCATATATGCATACAATAACATAATTCACACACAACCAACATGTTATCCATTCCAGTAACAACAACAAACAACACACACGTGGGCCAATCAACAATAATAACCGCCTCCTGAGTTAGCTCTAAAACAACTTCAAAAGTTTACCGACTACCCGAAGATAGTCCATAACTAAATAATCGCTCAAAACAATCCCGAAACTTCAGCACTCATCTCCAATCTTCGACTTAAATGTAACGAACTATACCCGGCCCTAAATAATTCTAACCATTAAAAATGACTTCAAACAAGGATTAAACCAAGTAGGAGGAAAACCCCTACCTTCTTTGAGTTTGTCGAAAACTCCCCAGCTTTCCTATTCAACTTGAAGCTCTTTGCCATGAGGAAGAATCCTTCTCTCTTCGCTCCAACTGAACTGATGGTCCGACGGTCTGAAAAACTAGAGAGAAGGTGGAGCTTCTTTCTATACCTTCTTCTTCTCTCTCCTTTCTCTCCCTTTTTCTTTCTTTTCTCCCACCAATTTCCTTCTCCACCGAATTTTTTGGTCCAAAGTCAAGTGTGATGTCTTCTCTTGCCACATGTCACACTCTCATTGCCTCTCTTTGGATTTCCCTTATCCACTTATCCTAACTTTTGGATTTTCCTTCTCTTAGCTTGTGACACATGGCTACCACTTGGGCTTTGGTTTGACTTGGTCTCCACGTGACTCAGTGTGAGCCATTCTACACGTGTCAAGTGTCTCAGATTAAATTTTAGTGCCTCAAAAAGTGAAATTGTAATGCTCTTTGAATTTAACAATCTGGACGGTAGCTAGATTTCGCGAGACGACCTCGCCACGGTCCGCTTTCTTTATTTGAGATCTAGAAAAATTTTGGATTTTCGATCAAACTTACTGTTTTAACTTTTCTCAGAAAAATTGAATTTTTTCGAGTTTTACAAACAGTTACAAATCTAAAACTATTTTTATGATTTTACTTAATGTGATTTATATACCATTTACATAATAATTAAATATAAATAAATATATATATATATATATATATATATATATATATATATATATATATATATATATATATATATATATATATATATATATATTGTTTTCCTCTACAACCAAAGCCAGAGTAGAACTTAGTTATTACAGAACAATTATATACCTAAAAAAGACAACACCTAGCTAGTCATTGGAAGAGACGACAATAGAAGCAAGTTGAGTTTTGTGTGAGTCCACAATATCCTTAAAACAAAATTGCCCTTCTCCACCGATGCTTGAGAGTCATAGGCGTTTGTTTCCCAGGATAAAACGATTGAATGGATGGTATGCAATAACACTTTGCAACCACTTCGACGAACTAAAGATAGTTTGACACTATCATCGATGAGGGAGAAGGAAGAAACTCAAGCTTAGTCCCTTTCTTTGATGACTTTGATGTCTATATATAGACTACCAAAGGGGATGAACGAAAAGCTTTGACGGTTACGTGTCCAAATGGACGAAAGGAATGCATATTCATAAAAGGAATTGAAAAGGGAATTTAAATCCATAAAACAGATGTTTCAAAATTTAAACAAATATTTCATGATTTTAATTTCATTTAAACGGAATAAAAGCCAACAATTCCCCACATGAATGAAATTGACACCTGCAGACCAGACAGACGATTCCTTAGAAGTGATAGAGTACAATAGTTGAAACCTACATAAGAGAGGTAGGTGTTACCATTTGAACCTTCCCTTGTAGAAGTATATTTACCCTACTAACCAAATAGTAGACATGATATCCTTGAATCGTTCTGTCATTTGTATAGATGATAACATACCTTACACAAGAATCTTCTAAACATTTCTCAATTCTTAGTTTTATGTTCGTTTTGGCCATGAACATTTACTTGGTTATGCAAGAGTTTAATAGGAATTATGCCTTATTCAATTCCTTTTAAAGCAGTCCCACTTCACCCTTACATAGGTGATCTCCTAAATTAAGAGTAGCTCACATTACTCTTTTCCAAAACATAGAGATCATTAATTGCATAGCTTAACCTTCTTCCTATGAGCATCATTGTTTCATCATAGGAATGGACAACGGGAAGATCCCCACAATGATCATATCAAAGTCTTTACAAATTAGTTGTCCCTTTTGAACCTAGATCTTGAGATCTCCAGTTAACTAGGTTAGGTATCCATTGTATTAACTTATTCCTTTATGGGCTTTAGTCTCATTCCCCTCGATGACTTTTCAACTAACTCTCTGTTTAACCCTTTGGTTAACGGATCCGAGATGTTACATAATATAGAGAGATAACTCTAGTTGAGAGTAATTGTCTAATGGTGTTGTGTCTACGACGAATATGTCTACACTTACCATTGTACATACTGTTTTGTGCTCCACCAATAGCAGATTGACTATCACAATGTATGCATATTAGAGGCATAGGTTTTGGCTACCTTGGAATATCATCTAGGAAGTGGTCTATCCATTCAGCCTCTTCCCACATTTATCTAGTGCTCTGAACTTGGATTCCATCATTGATTTGGCAATAACCGTATGTTTTTAAGATTTCCATGAGATTGCTTCTCCTCCCAATGTGAACACATAACCACTTGAGATTTTGAGTCTTTAACATTAGATATCCAATTAGCATCACTGTATCCTTCAAGTACAATAAGATATCTAGTATGGTGCAATGCATAATCACAAGAACTTATATTTTAATACTTACAATTCCTTACAAAGCTGCCTCGGGATTACCTTGTATCTACTCAAGAAAGGCTCTGATAAAGCATGGTTTGATTCAGTGGCAACCATTAAGTATATTAGACTACCTATTACCCTAGAGTATTCTATTTAAGAAACACTCTCTGCTTTATTCTTGGAGAACTGTAGAAAGATAATCAGTGACTGATGTGTCAAATATCTTTCTTGCAAATTTATAATACAACATGGACTGACTTTGATGCTGCATGTTTTTTGATTTTAACTAATATATCTGATGTTTAACATGAAAACCCTGTATCATATACCTGGTGATGGTAATTATCACATCACCACCGATACTAAGCATGTCATCCACGTACAAACACAATTATATCTATGGTCAGGTTCTTTAACATACACATACTAAATATTCCATTAATTTTGGAGTCATGTGACACGGCAACACATGTCAAATCCCTCTCTACTGCCACTATTTTGATGCTTTTCCCATACGATGATTTCACCAATTTGCAGACCTTCATTTCTTGTCCCAAAGTAGAGAACCCCTTAGAAAGGTTGTTTTTACATCCATTTGATGTACTTCTAGATTTCTTAGTGCAACAATTGTAAGCACCATCCTTATCAAATTCATTCTCATCATAGGAGAATATGTGTCAAAGTAATCAAGGCCTTTGGTTTGTTTGTAGCCTTTGATCACAAGTCTTGCTTTGTGCTTGGCAATTGATCCATCTACTTTCCTTTTTCTTTTGAAAAGCCACTTTTAACTTAAAGGTTTACAACATGGTGGACGATCCACTAATTTGTAAGTATGGTCATGTAGTATGGAATTAATTTCACTCTTAATGGTCTCTTTCCACATGAGACATTTTGTAGAGTTCACTGCATCTTTGCACATCTGACGTTCCCCTTCAAGTACATAAGTTAGAAAATCTAGACCATACAATTTTTCTGTCCTTGCTCTTTTGCTACGTCTAGGTCCTACTTCTCCATCTTTATCTTGATCCTGACTATTTCCATTAATCGTCTCAAACACTCGTTTCAATAAGGTTGACTCTTCTTTGGATCTACATGGAAATACATCTTCAAAAACCGATGCATTCCTTGATTCCATTATCGTGTTCTTGTGAATATTTAGGATATTTGACTCATGAACAAGAAATCGATAGGCAATATTGTTGTGTGCATAACCAATGAAAATACAATCAATAGTTTTATGTTCTATTTTCACCTTTTTAGGTGGAGGAATTGCCCTTTGGCCAGACATCCCCATGCTCACAAGTATTTATAAGATGACTGTCATCCTCTCCATAACTCATATAGAATCTTATATGATTTCTTTTTAGGTACCTTATTCAAAAGGTAATTAGCTGACAAAATGGCTTATCCCCATGTTTTGTGGTAAACGAGAACTTATCAACATTGCATTCATTATTTGTTTTAGAGTGCAATTCTTTCACTTGGCCACTCCATTGGATTGAGGTGAATAAGGTGACGTGGTTTCATGTATAATCTCATGTTGAGCACAAACGTCAACAAATGGCGATTCATACTAACCACTTCAATCACTTTTTAGCACTTTAATTTTCTTGTTGAGTTGATTCTCGACTTCGTTTTTGTAGAGAACAAATTTCTCTATTGTCTCATCCTTACTTTTGAGTAAGCACACATAGCAGTACTTAGTGCTATCATCAACAAAGGTAATAAAGTATTTATTACCACCTTTTGTTTGTACAAATTTCAAATCACATATATCACTATGGATTAAGTAAAGAGGTTCAGTGTGTTTTTCAACACTATGAAAAGATGACCTAGTCAGTTTTGCCTTAACACAAGTTTCACACTTATGCTTTGCATAAATTTGGAAAATTGGTATATGATTTAAGTTAATTAATCTTCAAATGTATCATAATTAACATGTCCTAATCTACCATGTGTTGTGATATTTTGTACATGCAAGTGCATGCGTCGTGAATAAGTAATAAAGTGGTAAATAGAGTGTCGATCCCACGGAGACTATGCCTATCAACTACTAATCTTGTGGCGACCCGCGGCCCCATCCTCGACCTGACCCTACTCGGAGGCCGGACCGGGATCGGGATGTGGTCCCCACGCTTGTTCCCATTTCCAAATACATTTTCCAATACACAACGTTGAAACTATAGCGCTTTGATACCAAAATAAATATGTAACCACGCGTACTGCATTTCTTTACTTTTAGTATTTTATATATCAACACACTAATTCAAATACAAATATCGTTTCCAATACCAGAGTCTCTATGCTACTTGTTTTTAGATACCATTCAAATCAAATTGCAATTTCTCCTTTAAGACACATTTCACATCTTAAACGAATATATATATATATATATATATATATTCTAATTCAACTTAAAGGGGGCTCATCATTTTGTTTTTAATACACATTTTCCATTAAATATAGCAGTACATGCCTATTTGGTCCATTTGTCACCTTTATATATTATGACATTATAAGTCATTTCAATACCAAAAGTTACAAAACAAAATTAGAGTTCACTTTTTGAATTATAATTTCAATACAAAAATAGTCAAATCAACTCACGTATGCATGTAACGGAGTTTTACTTTTCCTTCGTGTGGCTTTGACAATGACTCTGAATCTCAGCGGCCCTTGTCTTTATACCTATTCTCTCTGTACCAGCGCGATGGTAAAACACGCTAAGCATTTCACATGACGCTCCTGCAGGGCAGTTCTCTTCCATTTCAATTTAATACAAATCATGCACTTCTCAAAATCATGCTTTTAATCTTTTTGAATGATCAATTTCTAATTACAATACATACATTTATTTCTATATAAGACATCTACATTTTATTTATCATTCCAAATATGCACTTTCATATGCAATAAATCATTCAAAACACAAATCATGCATTTCACAATTTTCTTATCATTTCCATTTGCCCTTAAATGAATTTAACCTATGCTTTTGATGCACAGGATAACGAATCACCGGCACGGTCTCGCTGGGCTGCAGGCCGGTATAAAAAACGGTTTTATAACACAGTACAGTCCCATTGGGCTACTGACTGGTTTTAAAAATCAATTCGTGAACACTACTGATACTGTCCCGCTGGGCTACGGATCGGAGTGACACATCATTACGCTCGATATAGTAATCGCTTAATTCACTTTATTGCATGGTACAAATCTATCCTTAACTTTTAACATTCACATTATGGTATTCAAATCATTCATAGCAAAATACAATATAGTATATACTTCTATATACAAATAATTCATTTTTCAATACTCATGCAATTTTTCATATGCAATTCATTTCACAATCAATTAAAGCAAATCAATATGATTTTCTTATAAATCATTTCAGCAATTCAAATCATGTTGAAATCATTCAAACACTTTGGAATTAGAAAGAGAAGTGGAGAACAAACTCCAAAATGGAAACAAAAGAGAGAGTTAATGAACGAACCAAAAAGCTTGTTGCACTTTGATTCTAATCCTTGGAATCTCGATCAATTCGGGCCTTCCTCCTTGTCAGCTCTTATTCCAATACAATTAACAATCATATCGTTAGTCGGGTATTCTAAGAGTTCTATGTAGGTTTACTTTTACCTAACTCCCTTCCGGTGCATTGTTCCTTTCGTTTTTCCAATTTCCTCATACTTAGACATTCTTATCATTCTATTACACAAGGGCAAGAAACAAAAGTTCGCTCAAATATCGGCTGCCCCTGGGCCAGCGAGGGTACGGAACATTTTTCATATGACTTGTATACTTGTAAGAACCCTTTCATTCACTTATTAGGATCCTCATTAGTCTAATGGATGAGTGTTATAAATATCGAAAAAGAGGAACCAAAACCTGACTTGCAGGTATGCCTAGGCAGAGCATGCTACGCCTAGGCGGTCCAGAAAGTTCAAAAAACCTGGCTTGGGTCCACCGAGGTGTAGGACCTCTACCAAGGTGGAGCTCTAGGCCTAGGCGTGCACTACTACGCCTTGGTGTAGGGGTGTTAGGCTGATGCAGAAATTGACCATTTTTGGCCATTTTCACCCGAAATCTTCCTTCCAAACCAAAACCAAAACCAAAGCACAACACAACATGAAATCTTACCAAATACAACCCCAAAACGAACTACAACCTTTCAAAACACTTTTAGACCACATTTAGGGTTTTATTAAACCCAAACACAAGTAGAAAGGGGGTTAGGGTTTGGTTTTTCTTACCTTAAACCTTGATTCTCATTCCTTTCTTCTTCCTCCTTCTTCTTGATCAACTTGTCCCTTGATTACATGGAGAAGAAATCACAAACTCCTTCTATTCTTCTCTCAACCAAGCCCTAGGCTCTCTCTTTCTCTCTTTCTCTCTCTCTCTCTCTTTCTTTCTCTCTTTTTTGCCCAATGTGAGAAAATGGCATTTACAAGACCAAATTTGGTCTTAAGCCTTAATTTTTTACAAGGCCTTGTTTGGCTTGCCAATAAATTCCTATTTCCCATTTTTCTCATTTTAACTCTTCATTTCATTTTCATTTTCACTTCATTTCATTTCATTTACCTTTTAACAATTACAACCCTCATTTATAACCCTTAGGTTATCATTTGACATTTTTATCAAATTTATTTGGCTACTGTAAATTTTTTGGGTTTTTATCATTTTTTCGTTTTTAGTCATTTAAATGCCGAAAAAATATTATTTAATTTGTTTTACACCTTGAACATGTTATAAAACTATTATGGTATTTTCAGGGCATTACAAATCTAGTCTAACCCTAATTTTGTTTGGATGAACGAAACCGGGATTGAGATTCTAATTATACAAACTAAGCATGCAAAGGAAGCCCCTAAATTATTAAGACAAACTAAGAATTACGAAATAATCAAGAGAGGAAAAACTTATGGTTACGAGTTCACCAAAATCAATCCTAATTGAGGGGTTCAATCTAATCCAATGACATCAAAATCCTATATTGATGGTAGATTTATCAAATGCAATTGTTAATCTTTCTCAAGCATTAGCAATCTATTCCTAAAAATAGGTTATATTACAAATGTACTTCAAACCCTAGATTCTAACTAGAAATCCAATAAACCACATGCAAACAGTAAATACCTCTATTATATGACATTCACATGATATTCCATCCACAAACCCAAATTGATTATTACTTCTCAAGTCTCAAATCAATTGCAAGAACATGCCAATAGTGATCAATTATTTGCAAGTAATGAAAATCGAATGAAATATTTGATATATAAGAAAATGATTGTCATTGAATTACAAATCAAACCCCTAAACCATTATTCATGAATTGGCTACATTGTAGCCCAAGAAAAATAACTTAGAAAATCCTAAAGAAAAGAGAAAATGAAAACATAAAGAAGAGAAGAAGAAAATTTGGGTTTTGATGAAGAGTTTGCTGCCATCTCCTGACCTCCTATCAAGAGGCTTCACACTGTCCAATCATCCCAAGTTGTATCCAAACCTTCTCCCCTCCATTCATAACCCTAATTGTAAAACCCATGAAAATTTTAAATTTAAATTTTTCAAAAAAAAAAAAAAAAGGGCAAAATGGTAATTTGCCGGAATAGTCCGGAGAAAAGTTGGGATTTTTCTAGATCTTGGATGACAAAACGGATTGCACCATGGACCGTCTCAGGAAATCTAGATACCCGGGCCAAATTTCCCTCGTTGGATCGAAGATAGTAGAATTCATGTGATTTCGAGGCAATCTGGTAACGGCCACATGGCGAACCATGGGTGGGACACATGGCAAGCCATGTGAGTGCACATGGAAAGGCCTATGTGATGTAGGGATTACATGGCAAGCCATGCAGGATGATATTGCTTGTTATGTGTGACACATGGCTGGCCATGTGTCATCATGGTACTTTGAAAGCTTATTATAAATATGGGAGTTCCAATTCAGTTCGTGGGGAGCAGCAAGAAGGAGGAGGAGGAAGAGAAAAGAGAAAGGGAGGAAAGGAAAGGAGAAATGGAGGAAAGGAAAAGAAAAGGAAAGAAGAAAAGAGAAGAAGAAAAAGAAAGAGGAAAAGGAAGGAGTGTCGCACAGTGAGCAAACCCAGACGGCAAAGAACTCGGAACTACGCAACAAGAGGTAGGCTTCCTCCTACTCTGGTTATTTTACGCCTAGGGGCCATGTAATGGCCTACGGGTTTTGTTCGGTTTCCGGTTTAATCTAAGAGTGTCAGGTGGTTTGTTCAGATTGTGTGATGGTCAAAGACCGCTTATGAGGTTTCGGACTCGTCCAAAACCTAACATTGTGTTCGACAAAGAAAACCCGAGCGTATCGAGGCAAATGTGGGTGTGCCCAAATTTCCGCACACCCTTGTGAATCGGCCGCATCAACTTCGGACGGTCATAACTTTCCCGTCCAAACTCTGATTTGCACTTTCTTAGACTCTACATTAAGCTCGTTGAGTCTAGAATTTAATATAATGAAGTGCTTAGCCAAAACGTGGCTAAATATCAATGGTCACTGACAATTTGAGGAATGGTCCGCTCGGGTTCCTAACTCCCGTTTGGAATCGGTTTAGACCGAATGCTTGAGCTGCGTATGGCTTGAGCAGGGAATTGCGTGTTGGATATTTTGTGTGGTATTTACAAAAATTGGACTTTCTGGACTAAGCCCAGATTATTTCCGAGGCCAAGCATGACCGGATTTATGGCTAGGAATGGCTAATGTGTGTTATTGCCATAAATTGAATTACATGTTGAATATGTGAAATTAGGTGATATATGTGTGATAAAGATGGAAATAATTATATGCATTGGGCTATATGACTGACATAATTATGTCCTAACCTCGAGAATATGAATTTTATGGCATTGCTTCTGCCTAAAGCAATGGTCGGAATTATGTTAATACATGTCAATGACGTGGTCACATGAATGAACTGAATAATAGAAAAGATGTAGTGCATGCTTATGTGATGTACTGTTTTGAATGTGTGGAATATTAACATGACTGCATGTATGTTGATGTTAACCTAAATATATGAAATGTTGTGTGCATTAGACATGAGTGTTCATAGCACACACATAGTGTACGGTGTAGAGGTCTTCATACATTGGTCATGGGTTTGAGTGCAGTGGCACAAATTGCATTGCATTGGTGTGCGGTAACACCGCATTACATGGGTGTGTGTACATGGTACTGATTTGGCATTGCATTTGGTGCTGAATCGTGTGGGCTTGGGAATGGGATGAAGTCCAATTGAGTTCCACAATGTTAAATGAAAATGGAAAATGAATAGTGTCGGGCGTAGCAAATAGGGGATAGACACCCCCTCATGAAAAGCTCCGAAAACCCTCAGTTAGACAACAGATCCACGGTGAAAGCCCGAAAAATGTTTGAGGGGTGTAATAGACACACGGTGAGGACTCTCGAAAAGTTCAGTTGTCTAAAAGACACATGAAACGATTAACAAATATCACATAGACTACTGCCAGAGGATGGGGAGTCGGACCGACTCTGTGATTGATTTCCCATTGGGACTTGTATTGGGTGGTGGGCCAGAGGTTGACCTTTCGTACATGGGGCATGTAGAGGTCCCATACATGCATGTAGTTTTTTCCACAGATAGGACAACATGTATGCACATTACATTGTCGACTAGAAATGATCATTTGCATGTGCACCTGTGTGGGGAGTAGCACTAGAGATTTATCTCTACTCGGCTGTTAGCTCACCCATCATGGGACCTTTCAAAAGTGCGCATCGCTCCTTAGAGGTCGGGATAATGAAGCAGGCCGAACTGTGGACTTGATTAATGTTTTGTGTATATATAGAAACGAATATTAGTTTTAATATATGTTTAGAGTTAAGAGTGATGTAATAATCCTCGATCTATAGAAATGTATGGTTTTGTAACCGTATGGACGAATTATGATGGACCATTAATAATTTTATTTCATGTATGGGCCTATGATATATGAGATTAATAATAAAGTTTCGCAGTTGACGGTCAACGGACTCCCGGGTTTCGGCGCCACAAACAGACGTGAGCACAGTACACGTAGTACCTGTGGTCGAGGGACTCAGCCAGCCATGGTCATTAAGGTATAAGAGCATCACAACTTGGTATAGCTTGGTGTCGGAGCTTGGGTTAGAATTACCTAGTGCTTGATATCCAAATCATAGTGTGTTATCAAGGTCTAGGTAAAAGGTTACCTAGGAGCCCACTGACAGATTAGATCACAAATTTTGTATCAGGTAGTTTTCAGGTATGCTTTGATTGTATGTGGTACTGTGGTGTTACAAATTACATGAATTATATAATGCGGGTAGGATGTATATAGAAATGCAACACTAGGTCGAGAAACATAACCTCGGGAGTTCAAAACAACGGATGGTTCGTGATATTAAGTCTACATTGGTCAGTATGTAGCGCCAATAGTAGACACGAAATGATTCTCTAAACTGTCATTTGGACTTATGTGATGGAAAGTGTAGACTGGGGCGAGAGGTCAGCTCCATCTGGCGACATGGCCGACCGCCACCTGCTTTTATCAAACCTGACTTCCCACGTAGGCTACGGGTGTCAAGGATAGCCACTACTGCACAGCTCGATGCAATAGAGGTCGTGGAGGTTTCAAGAACTCCGTGAGGTTCAAGGCATCATCCTCCGACGCTCGCGTAGAGGAGGGATCTCGATGGTAGCCAACCATTGGTTCGGCCGCATTGAGAGGATTCTCCTCGGGCTATGGAGATCGAATACCAATGGATGAGGTTAGTTTATCTATAGCTCGAGGGTGAGTCCCAGATTCATGGGAGGGTCACTTACTCCTAAGAACTCGAGACTATGACATGGGATGATTTTTAAGTGCACTATTCATAGGGAAGTACTTCCGCTTCCGCTAGACATGGCTGTCCGAGTTCCTTGAGCTGAGAGACAGGATGACAGATCAGACCCGAGTAAGTGTCAGACATCTACAGAGTCGGGCATTTCTGTGGATGATTGCGTGGCCACCGACGAGGCCAAGGTCGTGGGGCGCCCGAGACGGTATCAAGTCGTTCATCCTGTGGGTAAGATCAGAGGATATATCCCCATAAGATATGGACTCACATGGTCAAGATGACAAATTTGATCATCGAGCTTGCAGGTAGATGACTCAAAGATCCGGATGTCAAAAGGCATATGGATAAGAAGAGGGGGGAGCTGCTTCTTCAGCTCAGAGAAGAAGAGGACTTTGCTCCACGAGGGTTTCATAAGGTGAGTCACACTAACAGTGGGCCAAAGCCAGGTCCGGGTTTCTAGTTAGGCTGGGCAGATAAATTGTTTCACCGCATCAACCTGGATACACGAGGCTGAATCGTCTGCAGATACAGGTTTCTGTGATCAAGGATACCACAAATCCTGATCATTATTAACAAGACTACGAGCAGACTGCATAAGCTCTTCCTGCATCAAAGACGGCTGCGGGAACAGATCGCTTCTGTGGTGCGACATGAGCATCTGCTGTTTCACAGATGTGCCAAAGGAGGCCGCAGGCGGGCTTCCAGGCCGAGAGGCGAGTGTAGCCTCTGACTCGTGGACTCAGGCTTGTCTACGCCGGCATCTACAGATACTGAGGCAAACAGATCACGTTGATTCAGTGGTACGTTTTTACTCTTTTCCTAAGGGCAAGGGTGTTATTTGACCTGTGCATCGTGACTCTTATCGTTGCATCTCAGGTGAGAGTATTAGCTTGTGAGGTCGAGACGTTTCTTTTAGACGAGCCACTACATGTGAGTTCTCCCTAGGACTTACAAGTAGAATTTATCGAATATGTCGGGATGTGAGTTAGAGATCTCCGAGATTCTACCACGACAATGACCTTTCTCGTGTCGTGACATGTCGAAGTTCGAAGAGGTCATCCCTGGATGGACCGGTTGATCGCATTACTGGCTTGTCATAGATTATGACCGTATGAGAGCTACTTCTGGCCAACACCGTATTGTACTTAGGCTAGGCTGGGGCACAGGCACAATGCTTCACCCCATAATGTGTACGATCTTGACGATGGTATTTAGTCAGACGGGTCACTATCTAGCCTTACTCGGAGGATCGAGGTGGAGACAGGATATGAGTCTACTCTAAAGAGTTACCTAAGTGAGCACAAGGATGTTTTTCCGGACGAGCTACTGTGATTACCTCCTCCGAGGGAGGTAGACTTCCGCATTGAGTTGCATCCTAGTACGTCGCCCATTTCTATGACTCCGTATAGGATGGCGTTGATGAATTGCAGGAGCTCAAGGTCCAGATACGGGAGTTAGTGGGCAAGGGTTTCATTAGACCGAGCGCTTCACCATGGGGTGCTCCGGTTCTATTTGCGAAGAAGAAGGATAAGACACTTCGACTATGCATCGACATGTATTAAATAACAAGGTTACAATCAAGAATCGATTCATTACCGAGGATCGAAGGACTTTGGTTGATCAATCGAGGGGTAAAGTAGTCTACCTGCAAGATATACCTTGTATCGGGTTACCATCGCTTGAGAGTTGGGGTGGCGCGCATCCCTAAGACAACATTCAGGACGCGGTATGGGCACTTTGAGTTTACATGATGCCCTTTGGATTGACTAATGCACCGACAAAGATTCATGGATTCGCGAATAGGGTGTTCCAAACTTCTATTTAGACTGGGCCAGGTGGTCTTTGTTAATGACATCCGATCTACTCCTACGAGGTGGAGGCATGAGGATCACGAAGAATCGCATCACAACTTTATGATCATCGCTTGTATGCCAAGTTCAGAAGGCGAGTTTCGCTTTATCGAGGTTTCAACACACGGGTGTCGCCAGCGTGCCGCTGGACTCGGGAAGGTTGAGGCTATGATGAGTTAGGAGAGACCGAAGTCAGTCTTCAAGATACATAGTTTCTTGGGATTAGCAAGGTATTACAGGAGGTTTATAGAGGATTTCTCCTGCCAGCAACCTTATGACGATCGACCCAAGGGCGTCAAGTTTGTGTGGATGACTCCATGTGGAGCGAGCTTCCAAGAATTGAAAAGGAGGCTTACTTCAGATCTTGTTCCGTAGTCTCTGAAAGGGGATGTAGGTACACAAAGAAAATCGTGATGCTCTGAAGGATGGACCGGGATGTGCTCCGTATGCAAAATCGGGAAAGTCAGGACTTACGTTCTGGCAAATAAGAATCACGAGCAGAATTACCTTACACAAGATATGGAGTTGGCGGCCATTGTCTTTGCCTTAAAGGCTTGGCGTCATTATTTGTATGGTGAGTAGTTTGAGGTGTTTTCAGACCACAAAAGTCTGAAATACATCTTCACGCAGCGAGAACTCAACATGAGGCAGTGTAGGTGGATGGAGTTTTTGGAGGATTACGACTTCACTTCAGACACACCCAGAAGGTGAATGGTGGCCATGCACTCACCCTAAGTCATGGGGGAGGCACCGCTAAAGAAGCCGAGTGGCGGATGTCTGAGACAGTCGGGGCAGTTCGCACTATAGCACGGCGGTTAAGGCTGGATACCCATGAGTCCATGGGCCGCCGTCCCATCGAAAGCAGAGTGATACGAGTCCTAAAGGTGATGCGTGAGCTGCGTCTTATCAGGACCGAGTATAATCGTATTAACGGACAAAGGTCAAGCCATCCCACATATGGTAGTCTTCGCATAGGGACGGTCAGGTCCCCGCCAACGGATTTGATGAGGAGATCCTGTGGAGTTCCATCGCTTCCCGATTCGGCTGCATCTAGGTGGCACAAAGATGCGTCGTGACCTTCGCCGCCGTGATACCCAGACAGCGATGAAGTAGGCACGCCAGGATTTTATTCGACGTGTCTCACGCGCCGCCAGGTAGTTACCGAACATCGAGGCCGGTAGGGCTACTCCAGCCATTGGAGGTGGCTAAGTGGAAGTGGGAGCACATCACAATGGACTTTGTGACTGACGATATGGATATCGAAGCATGATGCGAAGGTGGATGATAAGGGACCGACTCCACCAAGTCGACACATTTTCCGCCATGCGGATGACCTTCACAAGGTGGAGGAATTCCCGCAAGTTGTATATATGGGAGATAGCACGGTTGCATGGAGTGCCTGGCCCATAGCATCGGATCTGGTCCCTGGGCTTACTTCGCCAGTTCGAAGAGTTTCCTGTGTGTTAGCCATGGGGACACAAACAACATGAGTACCGCTTCATCCTCAAACGATGGTCAATCGTGAGCAAGACCATTCAGATTTTGTGAGGACATGCTTCGAGCATGCGCCTTTGATCTCAAGGGTAGTCAGGAGGAGCATTTGCCTCTGGTAGAGTTCGCCTACAATAATGCTTATCGCAAGTATCTGGGATGGCGTCCTATGAGGCTCTCTATGGGAGGCCATGTCGATCACCGATTTGTTAGATGGAGGTGGGAGAGAGCTCCATCACTGATCTAGATTTGATTGGAGACACCTCTAGAAGGTGGGTATGATCCTGAAGCATCTCCCTTACCGCCACGTAGAGTCGGCGTAAGAGCGCACCGATATACTAACGACGACCTCTAGAGTTCGCAAGTGTGACTGCGTCTTCAAGATGGATGCCTAAGAGAAGAGTGATCAACCCGCAAACAAGAAGCCGTCGCCGAGGTATTATCGGACCCTTCGAGGTACTGAGGGTGGGCGGCCGCGCATTGGTTAGCGGTGCCAGCAGAGCTCACGAGCCATGAGGTGTTTCACGCCCTATGCCCGAAGAAGGCAAGGCCAACAAATACCTTCCCATAGATCCAACCTTATATAATGGAGGTTGTTGTTGATGCGGATGGGACCTTCGAGGAGGGATCGATGCGTATCATGGTTAGCCGAGAGCAAGTTTTGTGTGGCAAGACTGTGAGGCTTGTAAAGGTGTTGTGGCAGTATTGAGGAGTCGAGGAGGCGAATATGGGAGTGGCGAGGACACCGTATACACTAACCATCTTCTTATTCGACGGGGAAGGTGCGTTTTCTAGTAATTAATGTTTTAAATGATTGTTGAATATGTATGTGTTTGAATGTGTATGTATGCAAAAATTTTGGGACAAAATTATTTTAAGGGGGGGAGAGTGTAAAACCCGTGAAAATTTTAAATTTAAATTTTTCAAAAAAAATAAAAATAAAAATAAAGGGGGCAAAACGGTAATTTATTGGAATAGTTCGGATAAAAGTTAGGATTTTTTTAGATCTCGAATGATAAAATGGATTGCACCATTGGAATCGTCTCACGAAATCTAGCTACTCAATTCAAATTCCCATCGGATTCAGATAATGCACTCTTACTATATTTCGAAGAATCTGCAGCTCAGTTATTACATGATAGCCATGTGGATGACACATGGCAAACCATGTGATGACACATGGCAACCATGTGGGATGACACATGGCAAGCACGTGATGACATGGCAAGCAATGCAAACACTACAAGTGGTATGCCTATGCATGTAAGATTAATATGGCATGCCATGTGTCAACAGCGTATGAACACTTTGAAAGCTATAAATATGGGAGTTCCAATTCAGTTTGTGGGGAGCAACAAGAAGAAGGAGGAGGAAGGGAAAAGAGAAAGGGAGGAAAGGAAAGGAGAAAGGGAGGAAAAGAAAAGAAAAGGAAAGAAGAAAAAAGAAAAGAAAAAGGATAAGAGAGGGAAAAAGAAAGGGTGAAAAGGGAAGGAGGTCGCACGCTGAGCAAAACCTGCATGGAAAAGAATTTAATCAAGGCTATACAAGAGGTAGGTTTCCTCCTACTCGTTATTTATGCCTAGGGTCGTGTAATGGCTTACGTGGTTTCGGCCCGGCTTGTGCGAATTCGTATGTTGGTGGTTTGCTTCTAGATTATGTGATGGTCAAAGACCGATTTCATGAGGTTTCGAGACTGTCCAAAAATGAACATTGTGTTCCGACAAGAAAATCCCGAGAATGGCAACGGGGTGTGGCCAAATTTCGCACACCTCAGGAATTGTCGCGATCAACTTCTGGGATTGCCATATAACTTCTTCTGGCCCGAACTCCACCTGCACGCTCTTTGGGACTCTACTAAAGCTCTGAGTCTAGGAATTTAATAGGAATTAGAAGTGCTTATCCAAACGTAATAAACAATTAGCTAGGTCACGGATAATTGAGGAATGGTCCGCTCGGGTTCCTAACTCCCCCGTTTTGGAATTGGCTCAGATCCGAAATGCTCGAGTCGTATGGCCCCAGCAGAATCGTGTCGGGTATTTGTGTGGTATTTACAAAAATTGGACTTTCTAGACTAAGTCTAGATTATTTCCGAGGCCAAGCATGGCCGGATTTATGGCCAAGAATGGCTAATGTGTGTTATTGCCATAAATTGAATAACATGCTGAAAATGTGAAATTATGTGATATATGTGTGATAAAGATGGAAATCATTAGCGCACAATGTATGACTGACATATCATAACTCAACTTGGGAATAGAATTTATGACACATTTGCCTAAGTAATGGTTGGAATTGGGTTACATGCTTGAAATGATGTTTAGACATGAATGAACTGAATGATAGAAAAGATGTAGGGCATGGTTATGTGATGTACTGATTTGAATGTGTGGAATATTAACATGACTGCATGTTTGTTGATGTTAACCTAAATATATGAAATGTTGTGTGCATTAGATATGAGTGTTCATAGCGCACACATAGTGTACGATGTAGAATGTCCATGTAGAGGTCTTCATACATTGGTCATGGGTTTGGTTAGCAGGCCAAATTGCATTGCATTGTGCAAGAACACCGGTATTACATGGGTGTGTGTGTACATTGTACTAATTCGCAATCGCGTTTGCGCTGAATCGCAGTGGGTTTGGGAATGGGACGGGTCCAATTCGAGTTCCACAAAGGTTAAATGAAATGGAAATGAATAGTACTATGAAGTAGGGATAGACACTTCGTGAAAAGCCTAAAATCCTGGCGGAAGAATGATCCTCTGAAAGCCCAAAAAATGCCTGAGGGTGTAAGACCACAAGGAGACTCCCGAAAAGTCTCTATGTTTCAAAAAGACACGAAACAATTAAAATAAATATCACATAGATGGTTGTGATGGGCACGGATCGACTCGGTATATGCATGTAGTTTTCCATGTTGGGCGACATGCTGTACACGATTGATTGTTGGTTTGGTATTGAATGGTCATTTGCGCATGCTAGATGGGGAGTAGCCTTTGTAGGATTGTATCTCTCTTGGATGTTAGCTCACCAGTCGTGGGACCACGCTCAAGAGCAGGGCGGTGTAGACGAGACGGTGCTCATAGAGGTATGAAGCGGGCCGGGCCCGCTGGGGTCTTGATTCATGTTTTGTGTATATATTAAGGCGAACTAGTTTTAATATATGTTTTGTATTAAGAGTGATGTAATAACTCTTGGATCATAAAGTAATATGGTTTTTGTGATGTGTGGGCCCGAATATGGATGATGGGCCCTATTAGATTCGTTTGCTCATGTATGGGTCTCATGATATGAGGCATACGAGGTTCCGCGAGTTGGCCAGTGAGTCAACGGGACCCCACAGGTTTAAATTGTCACTAATGGCGACACAGCCTTAATTTTCCACTTCCTTTTAGACTTTATTAAGGGTAGATAGGTCGAAAATGAGGGTTGAAAAAGATCCCGCTCTCTGGCGCGTGACCGCTGTGGACTGAGGTGCCAAGATCTTTGCATTTGGCAACATATTGGGCATCAAGGCACCACCCTTGCTGGTCCTCACTTTAGTTTTTTTTATTTATTTTTTAACTTTTACATTATTAACTCTTGTTCGAAAACTCTAAATTAAAGCTATCTTACGGACTCATTGGAAAGAGATTGAGAAGTATCTCCATTCATCCACACATGGATTAGAGCAGCTAGAGATTCTATCATATAGGCCTAAACATTGAAAGAGCTCCATGTTGCTTGACATCTTAATTACTTTTGGTCTTTTGTCACCAAGACTCACCAACATGTCTTCACATATCAAAAGAAGCATGAAACATGTTAGGATGCTTCAAAAAGTCTCAAAGAACTAGCAAATGTCAAGCTTAAAACACCAAAAATTGGTATATTCTTTCTCTTATACCATAGATTAGGGCTTCGAGAATATACGAGAAATCACGGCTTTTTCATATCCGACTTAATGATAGTCATTACATTAAGATTCCACATGACATCACTCATATATTCTTTTCTGACATACATTCCACTTTTTGATAAAACAAATTTATCTTACTCAAACACCAATCGAAATCCACAACTATTCAGCAATGAACTAGACACTAAGTTCTTACGGATTTCAGGTACATACAATACATTTGTTAGAGTCAGCTCATTTTCAGAAGTCATCTTCAAGACCACCTTTCCTTGATCTTTGATTTCAGAGATGACAGAGTTTGTCATGTACACCTTTTCCCTAGTCTCAGTTGATTCAAAGGTGGAGAAAATTTTCTTGTCCGAGCACACATGACGAGTAGCACCAGTGTCAATCATTACTTGGGATTGGATCCTACTAAGTTCACCTCAGAGATTACTGCTTTGAGGTCAATGTTAGACACATCCTTTCTGATGTCATCAATCAAATTGACTTCTTTGGGTTTGTTCCTCTTTAGCAGTCTACAATATGTAGATTTATGACCTTGCTTCCCGTAATTGAAGCATTTTCCTTGAAACTTCAATTTCTTGGAGACTCTCCCTTTAGGTCTCAACTTAGTACCTTTCCCTTTATTATTGGATTTCTTATACTTGGAGCTTTGACCATGTTCCACAAAGTTAGCCTTTGCCTCTTTTAGGATTAATCGTCCCTTTCTTTACCAGAATCCTCTGACCATTCTAACCAGTGTCAAGTCTAATAATTAGATCTTTGATGCTCATTTCCTTTCTCTTATGCTTGAGGTAATTCTTGAAGTCTTTCCCAAGCAGGAGGCAACTTCTCAATAATAAGTGCAACTTGAAAAGTTTTGCTCAACATCATTCCCTCAACATGTATCTTATGGAGGATGTAGAAGTTCTTGGACGGCCCGACCAGTCTTAAATCTGTTTTATGTCGAGAAATTACCATGACAAACTTCTTGACCTGGCACATCCTCGGTTTTTATTTGGGATGCAAGTGATTCCCATGGATTGGCGTTTTCTTATGCAGAACCCACATTATATAAAGGAATTAGTAAAACGATGTATGACATAGTTCTTGCATGAAGTTAAGAATGTTTCTAAGCATCATTGCCCATTGACTTGGATATCACACTCTCATCTTCTTTTTTAAAAGCCCAGGAATATCTTGAATTAAGAATCTCGCAAGATTCAAGGTGGTCATGTAGAATAATATCTTTTGTTACCACCTTATAAAATTAAGTACATTGAACTTCTCTATTTTTTCTCCAGGTGAGATAGAGAGAGGCACAATAGTAGGCATCACTAGCGCTTGGGCCATAGTAGGAGTCGCCACTTGGGCACATGCAACTAGAACAAAATTATTGGAATCAGAGTTAATTTCTCTACAAGATTGTAGAAAATGTGTCAATTTTCTATTCCAAAAAACAATTCTTAGAATAATTGAAAATAACGTGTAATAGAGTATTCCTAGGAAAGACTGGTGGGGTATAGAAACCCTGGCTAGTACCAGCCTCCTTAGACATATTATTTAGTTCCTAGGAAAGATTTCAGAGGTCATAAATGGTCTCATTTAAGATCCAAACTTCTTAGACAGAACTTCTCACTATTTTGCCCCCTTCATTTCCATTGGATTTTGTTTTAAGATTATAGGTAACAAGTTGTTTTCCTCTAACAACCAAAGCTTGTAGTAGAACTTAGTTCTTACAGAACAATTATATACTTGTAAAAGTCAACACCTAGCTAGTCACTAGAAGAGACGACAACAGAAGTGAGTCAAGTCTTGTGTTAGTCCACAATCTCCTTAAAACAAAATTGCCCTTCTCCACTGGTACCTGAGAGTCACGGACATTTGTTTCCTATAATAAAACGATCGAATGAATGGTCCGCAATAGCACTTTGCAACCACTCCGACGAACTGAAGATGGTTTGACGCTATCACTGATGAGGGAGAAGGAAGAAACTCATATTCAATATTTCAATCCATTTCTTTGATGATTCTAACGTCTATATATAGACTAATAAACAGGATGAACGGAAAGCTTTGTCGGTTACATGTCCAAACGGATGAAAGGAATGAATATTCATAAAAGGAATTGAAAAAGGAATTTAAATCCATAAAACGAATGTTTCAAAATTTAAACCAATGTTTCACAATTTTAATTTCATTCAAACGGATAAATATCCAATATATATATATTACTTATATTATTTAATGTATTTGAATTAAATAAATTAAAATTTAAGATAAAATATATAGTCATTTATTTTATTAATAATATTCTAGAAATTATCATAATCAATTTTTTTTTATATTTATCCTATGATTTTTTAAATTTTTTAATGTTTTATTTTTAAATAGTAAAAATATATTTATTCAAAAATACAAAATTATGGATAATTGAATCAAATAGGGTTCAATACAATTTTTATAGTAGGATTATTGAAATAGAAATATATTTATATTAAGATAAATTTATTATCTACAAATTAAGTTTAATATATGTATTCTTTTTATTTATCATTTTTGAAATCTTTTTAAATGGCATAATTTTTTAAAATAATTTATGTGTTATTATTTCAACTTTTGATATTTTTATATTTTTAAATATCCATAAAATCGAATTACGATCTATTTAAAATTAATTGCCAGATATTTTCATCATTGCAACTTAGTACATGTTTATGTAATGATGATATAACTTTATTATATGATGAAATATAAAATATTTATATAATGTATGAATAACATCTTAAAATATTTATAAAAAATTAAAATGATAAAATTATTAGGATAAATGATTTATTATTATCATTCTTACAAAAAATAATAATTTTATTTATTTATTTTATATAATTAAAATATAATATATAAAATTAATAATTTTAAAAAATAATAGATTGATGAAAAAATAAAAATTTAAATGCATATTTTCAAATATCTAAAGAAAAAACATAACGATTGGCATGGATTTTAAAATATTATATGTGGATTTTTAAAATATTTTTTTAATTCAGAAATTTTTTTAAAATTTAGAAGTAAATTATGCAAAAAAAAAAAAAAGGTTTAAATTCGGAAAGCAAATTGCTTAGAGGAAAACAAACCAAAAAAAAAAACAAACGCTTCCTTGAGTTGTACCAAACAGGTGTTAAGATAGCTTTCATTAATGGAAAGTTGAATGGAGAAATCTATATGGAATGGGGGTGGCAATTCTTGTTCGTGAGTCATGTTTGAGTCATGTCAATAACAGGTTTTCTACAATATTCGCCAATCCAAACACGAAACGGATTAGAAATAACAAATTCAAACACAATCCAATTAGCAATCAGTAACATGATACGACACATATAACCCGTTTATTAATTTGGTAATTTAAAATGATATAAATTAGAATTAATTTATCAGTATTTAACACAAATAATATATAATGGGTTAGTCTAGGTTAAATCTTTATTAATATAATAATTAAATGGATCAAATTCGTGTTATGTGGATTGACAAAGATATAACCCGTTTATTAAACGAGTTATGTGATTTGACCCAAATACGATTATACTAAACCAAAACCTACAAAAAACATGTTGAATTCATGTCGTGTTTGTTGGGATTGTGAGTAACCTATGGAATATTACAAAAAGTAATATTTGGGTGGCTTTGTCAATTCACTATAAATGTTAGCAATTGGGAGGCAATGCGATACAAGATAAACATATAATATTGATTGGGTGCCGATGTCGCCAAACTTTAAAAATTAAGCAATAGTTGAGGTGGGGTTGTCTTTAATCCATGGAAATGTAAATAAGCGCGAAGCAATTTGGAGGGTGAGCGATCAACATAATAAAAGCAACATAGCGGGGTGACTAGCGCGACGCGAGAGGGAAATAAAAAGTGTAGATGGATGGCTAAGCCAATTTTATAGAGAATAAGAAGAGGATGACACAGACAAAATGGTAAAGGCTTCCTTAAAATGAGGAAGCCTCCAGCAAGGGTAAAATCCGACAAAATAATCCACTATGAAATGAAACTGGTACAAGATGTCACACACCTAGGATATGCTCACAATCCTCTTAGTTTTCTCACAATCCTCTTAGTTTTATCTCTTAGTACTCTCTCTGTGCAATACTATGTTTCTTGCCACTCTCCTCGATGTGATAACCCCGACTATTTCACACATATCCTTTCAACTCTTTCTAATCTCCTGGAATTCCCCTTTGATTATGTTTCCTTGGAAAACTGTTATAAGAGGCGAGTTTGATCCTTTGATGGATTTCATTGGTTGAAATGGAAACTAATTTCATTGGTCGAAACAATGATCAATTCTCATCCACCAAAACATCCCTCAGGCGGCGTCAAGGTGGAGGAATTCTTCTCCTCATCCGATCTTTGCCAAGCTATAGCGACATTTATGGGTTGAACCACAAATCCCCTCAAACCTATCACGACAAACCAAATGGAGGTGAGAGTTTTCTTAACTCCTTAGTAGGAGCTCATGCCCGTGTTCTTGATACTAGTTGCAGCAGCATTTATGGGCTGGACCCCACAAATCTCCCCCTTCAGACCCATGCAACAAACAAAATGGGAGGTGGGGTTTTTCAGCATGTAGTAGAGACTCATGCTATGTTCTTGATATATTGTTTGCCGATTTTCTTTGTAATGTGACCTTCAACTGCCAATATCGCGTGTTACCATGGTGTGGATCTTTCTTATTTGAGCAGTTGTTCTTCAATTGCTTCCCAGTTAAATGATATCTCATATCACACCAGTAGCGTCTTGCATGATACATAGTGTTCTTAAGTCTATACGCACTTTGACTATCCTTGATGTACTATGTGACGTGTCTCTTTGTTTTAAATCGGTTCTTGAAGAAATTGCTTAAATCCCTGACTCTCTTTTCTACTTCCAGTGACTCCACACAAATGTAAATAAGTACCTAAGTAGATTTCAACAAGTCAGAATCTCAGAATGCATATCGAATCTGTATAACCTTCAAGATATGGTTCTGATTCCCCAAAGCTTAAACATACCTTTGAGGTATCTCTGAGATATCGAAAGATCTATTTCACTTGCCTCTGGTGTCTTTCAGGGTTCATTTAGGAATCTAACGCACAACTCAATTTGCATGAGGTGCGGACGTGTACACACCACCAGCGCATACCATTAGACTTCAATTGTAATAGTGGAATGACTGACATTTCACCTTTTTCTTTCTCCGTAAATGGACAGAGTCTCTTACTCAGCTTGAAATGGCCAACAAGTGGTGTAGAAACTGGCTTTGAATTTTTCATATTGAACCTTTCCAGCATCCGTTCAATATATCTTTCTTGTGAAACTTGGCCACAATTTACTGCCTTCACTATCTCCACGAATCTCCATTCCACATGTCGCTGCCACTTTGCTAAATTCTTCATATCGAAACATCTTTGGCAGATTCCGTTTTACAACTTATGGATCATATTGGCATTCTAACCCACAATTAGCATATCATCAATATATAATAGAATAATGATGAATTTATTACCAGGGAATCTCCGAACACAAACACAAGGATATGAAAATGTCCTTTTGTACTCTTGACTCATCATGAAAGAGTCAAATTTCTTATACCATTGTCGTCTGGGACACATTTAAATAAAGTATAGACTTTTCGCTGAAACCATGTTCTTAGTTTGAAGCCTTCTGGTTGCTCCATAAAGATCCTCTTCATCAAGATCACAATGCAGAAATGCAGTCTTAACATCGAGTTGATCTAATTCAAGATTCATACTAGTTGTCAATCCTAGTAGAACTCGAATTGAACACATTGTCACAACAGGTGAAAATATTTCATCAAAGTTAATACCTTGCTTTTTGTGAAAGCTTTCACCGCTAGACCTTGTCGCTATGACTTCTCGTCATTTCTTTAGCTTAAACACCCATTTATTCATGGTGCTTTTCTCCTTGCAGCGGAGTTAATCAACTCGTAGGTATCATTTTCCATAGCAGATTCTTCAGAGTCTTTGTCATTGTGAGACTATATTTCTTGGAAGCTTTCAAGAACCCACTCGTAATAATTCGAACATATACGAACTTGGATACCTTGTAGATGGTTGACGTTCTTTGGTTGTCTGTCTCAACTGAGGTCCTTCTAATTGAGGGATTTGCTCCCTCTAATCAACACCTCCCGTATCACTATCATCACCGCTTTCTTCCTCCTCGATGATTGGTTCTTTGAGTTCTGTCACTGGTTCTTATTCAAACATCTCACCTTCCATTGGTAGCACTTTTTGATGGGGACATCGAGTGCCACTATCTGCAAGCCACGCCTTTATATGTGAGTTTTTTGCCCCCCTCACATTTGCCTCCCACATCTTCAATGGTTTAGTGTTCATGAAACCACGATGTCTCTATACGACTATCTTTCTTCTACGAATCCGCGGCACGTGGCCGACTCCCCATCTCCACTCCGATGAAGATACGACGTTACTTTATCATCAAGCTTGGATAACCTTGCTCCTTTGGTACATGCATGAATGCTTTGTCAAACACACCTTCAAGTGGTATAAGGACATGCTTTTCTGATCAGCCTCTTTTAAGGAATATCAAAGTCAAAAGGAACTGATGGCGATATGTTGATCAAGTAAAAATTGCGGTGTTAACAACTTTACTGAATGACTTAGGAAGTTTGTGGCAATTTAACATGCACCAAACTTTTTCCACAATGGTATGATTCATCCTCTCTACAATACCATTGTGTTGTGGTGTACCAGGAACCATCTTCTCGTGCTTTATTCCATGCTTGGAGCAATATTCTTTGAACTCCTTGGAGATGTTCTCATATTATAGGTTGCGTCGATTCGGGAGGATTTCGTCTCTACTTTCCACCATGGCGTGGGATTTAAAAATCTTTGGAATACGCACTACATGCAATAGGTATTGCTTAACACCCGAAATATACCCTACCGGTTCGGACTTGTTTAGGGATTTTTGTTATATAAGCTAAATAAATTTTCGAGTAAGGCGAGAGACCGAAATGAATGTAGAGACAAGGGTAAATTAGTCATTTACCACTTAAGGGCGTAAAGGCATAATTAAAGTTTATATGTCATTATGAGATTTGAGAAAGGATTGGAATAAGAAATAAGAGAGAAATGGGGGGTTGAGATACGATTAGAGAAACTTAAAAGCAAAAATGGGTTTTGACTTGACTGAAACATGGCCTTAACTTAAAAATGGGATTTAAGACCAGAATTGGTCTCATTTTGGAGGAGAGGAGCAAGGCATGAAGAGAGGAGAGGAGAAAGAAAGAGGAAAGGAGAAGAAAGAAAGAAGGAGGAGTTGAGAAAGATTCAAAGGTATGGAACTTTGGTTTTGTATGGACTTCATGAATTCTTGTATGAATTTCCATGCGAAGATTGCATGATTAGTAACACCCCAAACCCTAGGGTTTGATAAAGGGTTCATCCCAACATGGGTTTCTTGTTGATGATGAGTTTCTCTTTCTGGGTTTGAATGAGGATTCATCCCAACAAGATTATTAGAGTAAGGTGGGTAAAACCCCAAATGGCACAAAGAAAACCATGGAATCCTCCATTTGAGGTTGGATTCACGGTTTGACACAAAGTAAAGAAAGGAGTTTGGGTTAGACAAACCTAGCAGAGTGCATATTTGATATGTGTATGGGTTATGACCCATATTGGTATTTTTGGGAGAAAATCATGAAAGGTTTTGATGAAAGATGTGTATTGAATGATAATTTGAGTAGAAAAGATTATAAATGAATTTGAGTGTGGTCTTAGCATTTTATGGAGTAATGGGTTGATTTGGGTATCAACATATGGGAAAATGGAGAAAACACACGATACAGGCATTTTTCGGTGACATGTTAAACTATTATAGACACAATACGGTACACCACCTAAAAGCAGAGACACATCTTGGGATACGGTCTGAAATTTACCTGCTCTATTTTGACCAGTTTTCGTAGTTTAGTCATAACTTGCTCAATTCTTATCAGATTTGGTGATTCGGTGGCTGATCAAAACTGAACTGCAGGATAACCAAACATTCAGAAATAGGTACCTTCAAATTCTGAATTTCTATATGGCCCAAAAATTCATATAAAAGTGGGGTCATGTCAAGCCAAATTTACGGTTCTGTTTTGAACATAGAGTAGTCGGGTTGTTTGGGACGCGCTTTCGAGTTCCGGTACTCGATTTGGGTGATTCAATTGGAGAGAACCCTTAGCACCTTGGCTTTTAAGGAGTATAAACCAACAAGTGTCAAACCCATGGGTCGGCCGCGGAAAATGAGTATTACAAATTGTCCCAAGTGTAATATCGGTAAAATTGACTAGTTTGGCATGAAAATGCCATAACTTTAGTTTGGATGATCCGATTGAGATGAGTTCCAATTTATAAGTAAAGTAGACTCACTGAGAGGGAATAAGAATACATAGATAAGGGAGTATGATTTCATGGTATCATACTTTACAAATATATAGATGTCATGTGTAATAGGCATGAACAAGGAAAATATAGAAAATGCAACATGTATAAATGTGTTCATAAACAGGAGATGCGATATCTGGAAAAAGAAAGCAGGCACGAAACTTATGAATGTCACCACAGATATGAAGGGCAATATGTCGCCAGTGCCACTGCACATAATGTGATTTAAGTTATATATGATTATTATCATATATAAGCAGAAAAAGATAATAAATGTGAAGACGAGAATGTGATTATGATCGAGTTATGAATGCACTATTTGTAGAGATATATATAGCAGTATATATATATATATATATTGATTGAATTATTGTTATTCGAAATGTTTGTCATACACATAAATGACATGAAGACGGAATGTGTTTATGTAGATTATGAGTTTTATTTGTAAAAATATACATATGTATATACATATGCTCAGATTTGAATTATTGTTATTCGAAAATGTTGTCACACATATGCATGTGTGCATGTATTTGAACTATAAAGCGAAATGCACCATAAAGTAAATTAATTTGAAATGTATCATTGAATGGCTGACATGTGAGGATTCACGGCGGAGTCGTCATGAAGGTAATGATAAATCCTTGAATGTGAAATCACGTTTTATTGAATGATAACATGGCTGGATTCACCGGCTGGTCGTGTCGTGAGGAGAGTAACAATAATTGCTAAATGTGATCACATTGCTCTTGAATGACAAACATGACGGAGATTCCCGAGTGAATGCGTGGTGAATATCGATTTCTATAATATTATCAGCGAGGATGGTAATAATTGAATGCGAAATCACATTGCTACTTAATGACCATTTCAAGACGGTGATGTCATTCTATAGCCATATGTGAGAAGGTAATAATTGAATGAAATGTCAGCATTCTTGCAGATAGTCAGGACCGAATTTGATGAATCTAGCGATGTGATTTTCTATAGCCAATATGAGGATGGTAATATTGAATGCGAAATCACATTACTCTTGAATGACAACGAAGGACAGGATTCCCAAGTAAATCTGTCGTGAATAGCCATTCATAGCCCAGTATGTGAGATGGTAATAATTGAATGCGAAATCACATTGCTCTTTTGAATGATAAACGGGACGGGATTCCCAGTGAATAGTAGTGAATGTCGACTTCTATAGCTATATGTGAAATCACAAACCGAAAAGTGAAAAATTACATTGTAAGTGTTTGTTTAAATATCTATATGTTTTGTTAAATATCTATATGACATTGAAATCACATATAGCTATATGTTTGTTTAAATATCTTTTACATTACACAGACATAGTAAAAAGGCATTATTTTGTAAATGCATTTTGTTAAATGTGAATGTTATGGGTCTTTTGGTGTAAGTGTTTATGGGATTTCCGAAGAAGTGCTTTTCGCGTAATTAAAAGTCTAAATGGAATAACCTGAGCAAATGTTTTGGGAAGATAATTGAGAAAATGTCGGGATGGCTTGGGGCTCCAGCTTGGATCAGTGGCCAGGGTCAGAGTGGGGGATTCGGGTCACGACACTTTTGAAAATAAAAATTTAATAAAACCAAACAAAATGTTTTGATTGAAAATGTCGAAGTAAACCGGGCTCCAGCTTGGATCCGCCAACCGGGTCGAGTAGGGGATTCGGGTCGCGACACTTTTGAAAATGAAAATTTAATAAAACGATAACTAAAGAATTAGCGGGCATCCCGGATCATGAAATGTATTTGCTAAAGGATTTGATTAATGGCTTGTAGGGATAATAATGAGTCTAATATGTATTGGTATTAGTACGATTTGACGCATATGGGTACGGTACCGTGACTTGATACATTTCCGATTTGCCATTGTAGATGTATAAGTTTGTTTTGAATATGAAGTCGACATACCATACATGAATAATATGAATTGAAACTTATAAAGACATGACACATGGAATGTCTGAACAAGATAATGATATGAATGCGAAAGGATAAAATCTACATGTATAATATGATATAGGTTAGAAGTCACAGCAACCAGCCAGGCGTTATATGCATAGGGAAAGAGAAATGTAAAAAGATAGTGGCGGCGTTATTGGCCCATTGGTGGATTTACTTTGTCTATATGTTCCCACTAGCGTAAGAAAAACCTTGCGGATTGTTAATCAGGTCAGTCTTGAATGAATAAAGAGGACGGGACATTTTGTGATGCGGGCCATCTTAGAGATAGGTGCTCACCAGCACTGTTTTCCGCGATCTCTGATGTTTGTATTAGATATATACATGTATAAGTATTTGTATAAGTAATTGGGACTTAGCATATGTGTATAGATTTTAATGGATACCACTCCGGTAGTAGTTCCTTTGTATATGTAAATGATTTTTGGTTATTACAAAAATTATTTGTATACAGTATAAGTTAAGCTACGAAAAAAAAAAAAAAAAAAAAAAAACAATTAAAGAGTCCGGAGATATATGGTTTCGCACCGAAACCGGTTCGGATCGCCAATAGGGGATTGGGGCCAGAATCGGGCTTGTGAACCCATGTCTTTGTGGCGTCGTCAATAGAAAGTAACAGTATTTGTTACCTAGAGAATCTACACCTCCATGGGTTCGCAAACATCTTAACCATACTGAATTTCCAATTTCTTTAATTTTCGGGTGGAGTTCTTTTGGAATGATACTTTGTGTTGCTTTCCAAATAAGCAATAGTCACAAGGGTTTGATGATTTGTCTTTGGCCATAGGAATGAGGGACTATTTGGCCAAAAGTTGTAACCTCTTCTCGCTCATATGTGTTAGCCACTTGTGCCACAAATCTGAAGAGGTATCATCATCAACTGCATTTAGTTGTCCTCCGCACACCTTCACTTGTGTCTAGTGCCAGCGAAAAACACCGCACCGTTACCACGATGATCCCTTGGTGAGCTTCCGTTACTTATTGATAAGTGAGTTTGTATCAAATCCTTGTCCGACATGTGCAAAATGGGTTCGAACCTAAGTTTGGAATGTGCCGCATCTTTCAATGTTAATGTACCCCATCCTTGTTTGTGTATCACTGAGATGTCACCAATCCGCGATCTAGGAAACATTTCCCATCTTCACCATGCGCAGTCTCTAGCACAGCATGTTGAAATTTTCCCTTTTAGGGACGCAATGGTGGTATGATGTTCGCAGGTCAAATTACCCACTCAAGCGTGCTTGTTATGCTACATGACAACAATCTTCTTGATTGCAAAGTAAAGGTCACCTCATTGTCGATGGTGCTTGTTTGTGCCCGGCCTTGATGTTTTCTGCAGATCTTCTGCTTGCAAAACACTTGTCTCCTCTTTGCTTCAGGATCACCGGGTTCGCTGTGCTTGGCCTATTTTGTCCTGACTGGGTAGCTTGCTATTTTCCTCTGAACGATCCACCTCTTGACTTGTTATGCCCAAAGGTCCTCACTTCGCCCGACCCTTATTCACCGTGACATAAAGCATGTGTGTCATTGCGTGGTGTTTTTTCAAATTTCTTCATTGAATAGGCTATTTTTACCATAGCCAAGTATGACTTTCATGGTGCTGAATTTTCCCGGAGACACCACCGAAGTGTTCCAACTATACGGTAATGAGCCGCGGGTAGCAAAGCATGCTTGAGTCTCATGATCAAGTGAGAGACTTGCAGCCCGATAGCTGATCATTCCTTTAGATGCTCAGCAATTGATTGACCTTCCCTTAGCTTCAAATTCATCAGCTTCCATATCAAGAAAATCTTTGCTTGTGTGTTCTTTCTCTCGTACATGTTTTCTAAGTTCTTCTAAAGAGTGTGGGGATCTGTCTCTTTGGCAATATAGTTGCGAGGCAGATGTCCACCAACGAATGGCACTATGTTTTTCTTCTTCAACTTCTTCAATGACATATGACATGTCACTTGACTTGGCAGCTATCTCCCTCGATGGGATCATATAAATCTTCTGATTGAGGGAGATCCTCTATCATGGACTTCCATAATGAATAATTTGTTGCTGTCAATTTAATCATGGGTTTGAATAGAGAATTTCGGCCATGATTCCACCCAAATTCGAACCATGCTCTGATACTAGTTGTTGGGATTGTGAGTGACTTGTGGAATATTACAACAAGTAATATTTAGGTGGCTTTGCCAATCCACTATAAATGCTAGCAATTAGGAGGCAAGGCCAATCTACAGGATAAAACAACAATTGGGTGGCAAGGCCAAACCTTCAAGAAATTAAACAACAGTTGCGTGGCTCTGCTAATCCACAAAAATGTAAATAAGTAGTTTGGGAGGCTGAGCCAATCCACATAATAAAAACAACATATGGGTGGCTATGCCAACTTTCGGGAAATGAAAGTGTAGATGGATAGCTAAGCCAATCTTCAGATAATAAGAAGGGAAGATAATAATGACACTTAATATAACATGGTAAAACCCTCATAATGAGGGAAACCTCAACGGGGCAAATGCTAGAAAATAATCCACTATGAGATGAAACTAGTACAAAATGTCATACACCTAAGATATGCTCACAATCCTCTCAATTTTATCTCTTAGTACTGTCTCTGTGAAGTACTATGTTTCTTGCCACTCTCCCCGGTGTGAGAGCCCCAATTGTTTCACACCTATCATTTCAACTCTGTGATTGAAAGAATGATCTCTGAAACTCTTTCTAATCTCCCGGAATTCCCCTTTGATTATGTTCCTTAAAAGCCTATTTATAGGCAAAGGTTTGATCATTTGATGGATTTCATTGGTTAACATGGAAACCAATTTCATTAGCCAAAACAACAGCCAATTCTCATCCACAAAACATGGCATCCTCGACGTAGCGTTGAGGTGGAGAATTCTTCTCCTTGTCTAGATGCTGCAACTGTAGCAGCATTTATGGGCTGGACCCCACAATGTTCACGAATAGTATCAAATTTTGTTAGCCCTGATATGGAACAACAATATGTTTTATTATCTAAGGCGAGTTTAAAGTGTAAAAGTTAAAATTGATCAAGTTATGGCCTTAAGTAACCATCGAAATAGTGTACTTGGGATTCCAATATGCAATAATTTTGTATGATTCCACAATGATTTATAGGGACCATTGTATTTACATTAAGTAACATGAAGATAAATATGTGTATCATCTTTATACATGGACTATATATTAATAGCTGAAATGATTTGTAATTGTTCAAACTACTTGGCATCTATTTTTGAGATGAAAAATATGACATAAGCATCTTAGATTCTTGAAGTAAAATCAATAACTATGTTTCCTTCGTATGTGAGATGGTAACTGTCCTTGGAAAAGTTCTAGCTTTAATTATTTAGCATTCACAAAATTTCCATATAACATCTCAATATCCTTTCAAAATTTTAATGAAACTCTTTGTGGTATAAATTAAACTTTTTATTTCTAAATATTTGTATTTTTTGTCATCTTTTTTAAAATTTAAATTAAATTTAATTGTGAGTTAATTTGTGAGATGGGTGCAAAGTTCCAATCTTGATCTCTCATGATTAAGACATTGCAATGGCCGCATTGGCGGATGAATCTCTCTTTCTCTCTCTCATATAATTAAGCTTCATCTACAACCACACACATATTCAATTATTTTGAATGCAAAAGAACTTAGGAACTTATCTTATGACACAACAAAATAGATATAATCAATTAATGTTTTGAATCAAGACGTACATATATAATTAAATATGATAATGAGAAAAATATGTAGTTTGGATCAAGTTTAAATGGAAAAATGTATATTAATTATTCACTATGAAATGGGAAGTGGGGGAAGCCTAAAAAAGATTTTGATCAACAAATTAATTAAGTTTAATTGTTGCAAAGTAATAAATCATACATTACAAAATATCATTACAACAATATTTCTTTTGTTTAATTTAGTCCCCCTTATTAAAGTTTAGTATTAAAATGAAGTGAAACATTCATGTTCAGATGAATTGGAGTCGTCACAAGGAGAGTGGTTGTGTCTACCTTCATATGTTGTTATCACCATCCGACAATCTTCTGATAACCTCTCCACCCTCTTCTTCACTCGGCAATTTGTATGAGTACATCGATAATAACTTCTGCAATTCATTTAAACAATAATTAATTATATAAAGTATATTAAACTAAGTTTTATTAACTTACATAAAAATCATCCCTACCTAGTCATTTTCTTTAGGTCTTTAATTCAATTTATATCTTCTTGTTTATATTTGAGTCATTTTTGGAGAGCTTATTAAATCATTAAAGTTTTTTCTGTATGTGAATACCACTTTTACTAATGTTTTAACAAAATTCTCGAATATACCCTTGAAGCCTAGCTCAAAAATATGACTACCACTTTTAATAATGTTTTAATGAGATCACATGTTGGAATCCAAAAACAAAATATTACAAAGATACAATATAAATGAAAAAAAAATACTGTAAGAGAAAACGTCTCAAATATAATAAGAGAAAAAACCGAGTCTTAGAAATGTAATCCAAGATGTTAGCAAGAGGAGAAAAAAAACCCTAGCCATAGAAAAGTATGATGACTACGAAATATAGAAATTGAGTTAATAAGAATAAAGTGAAAATCAATTTGATATTTAAGTGATAATCAAGTTTTCTCCTAAACTAAAAGGCTAAAAGATATGGATTTAAATCCTCATGAACATAAGCTTATTTTCATTGCACTTAATTAACTTGTTTTCATTTACAAAAATAAAAATATTTTCCAACATATTGTTTCCCCTTATGTTACACTACATTATTCAATACATTATAATATGAAGACAATGTTTTCAAATTTTAATAATGTCCAAAGAATAATAACATATTACCAACTATTTAATAATGTTGATGTGTTGAATAAGAATCATTATAATTTGGTTGAACTTTGGTTATGAAAGAATTATATTTCAGTCATGCATAATTGAAGATTTTGACATTTTCTATCGAATGTGCACGTGTGACACGCACTTCAATTACTTTTTGAAGTAATTGTTATGATGAGATTCTCATTGGGCTTCTTTATCAGTCAGTCCATTAATGGACCAACTTTTCTACCAATAATATATTTTTCAAAACTTAAATTATAGATATTTATATTGGACCAACATATATAAATGGAAAAAAAAATTTCTATAGGAAGCTGCAGAAATAAACTTTGCTTATAACAAAAGATAATTAATCATAACTGACATTTTAGACAAATAGTACAAATCATAACTAAAAGGGTTCATAAACAATTAATTTAGATAGTTCATTATGATCAGAAAGGAGAGAAAACCCACCTAATTAGTTATTAAAAACCTTAATTAGAAATTAATAAACTGATAAACATAACTATAAACTGTCCCTTAAATTCTAAAAGAAGAGGTTCACCTGTGTGTTGGCTATCTGCTTATTATATTAACTGGCTAGCTATCAAAGATCATGAGAAAATTAATAAGCCACAAAGGTCATGTACAAATATAAAATCATCACCCTATATATCTATAGTTCTAACAAAGATATTTTTAATTAACACTATATAAATGGTAGTAAACTATATATTTATTATGACTATGTCTAGTTCCCAAAAAAATATAAGGGAAAGAAAATAAACAGACAAAAAATGAAAGAAAATAAAAAATAAGTTTAAACTTAGTAAATAATTATAAAGATTAAACAATCTAAAAATATATAAATTTTTGATAAATTTTAATTATGCTTGATATTGCTTTGTATATTAATGGTGAAATTGAATATAAGAAAATGATTTTTCTTGACATTTTCTCTTTCCTTATTGTATTTTCTAAAATTAAACATAACCTATAATAATAATAATTATTATTATTATTATTATTATTGTTATTATTATTATTATTACTATTACTATTATTTTTTATCTTTTTTTTGGTATATTTCTTTCTTCTTCTCTGGACTTTTGGGAAGTTTCTGTGACTCAGTGGGGCTCTCTGAGCTATACCATTCTGAACAAGATGGACAACATTTTCTCTTTGGCTTAGATGAATCTATAGCCTTCTCTCTCTCTCTCTCTCTCTCTCTCTCTCTCTCTCTCTCTCTCTCTATATATATATATATATATATACTGCAAATTGTAACACCCTTTCCTCCTATAGCATTCCATACATAGCTTCACAAACACAGAACTTTTCTCCTCTATTGGTTTCCAAATCCCCGAAAAAAGTCCTAGTTTTATCCTTTGATTCTATTTAGATGTTTCCTTGAAATGCAACCTTGATAATTTTCTAGAGGCTTATTTTTTCTATTTTTCTATTATTTTTTCAATTTTTTGGATGGAAAAAGTTAAGATACCATGCTTCAAGTAATTAAGCTCTCAAAGACATTCAATAGTATATTTGAAGAAAAGGAGGACATATGGATGTAGTGAAGGGAGTAATATGGAGGAATATCACTACTACACAAACAGACAAGCAAAAAGAAATATACCAACTTAGATTAATCTATGTTCATCGATAAAACATAAAGTACCACATAAATGAAGATATCAAATAATCATATAAATGTTCCTATTACTTACTATAAATTAAATTTAGAGATATGATTTCTGAATGAAATTTGACAGCAGTAGCCAATAATTCAATTTAGAAGTACAAATAATTTCATATGCTAATATTCTGTAAAAGATCTTGTGGCATTTAGATGATAAAAATGGTTCATGGATAGTTAGAAATTTATGCTACCCTCATCTAACCATCTCCCTTCTTCAAACAAGATGTTGCTGACTTTAAATTTAATTCACTGACTGAACATGGAATTCCGAACTTTTTCATCACTAATTTCATGCAATGTTCATGGATTACACCATTCTGATAAAAGAAGTTGGATGGTTTGAATAAAGCATGAATTTGTTTGTGTCCATAGTTGAGCTTAGACGGATGAATGTTTTCCATGGAAGGAGGCTGATTGGCTACCAAGAAACTGAAGGAAACTAACCACTTTCTTGGCTTTCAAAGGTACAGCATAAATTTGAGTGGATGGTCTAGAACTTTTGACCTACTGTTCGAGAAAAATTCTCTGCCAAAATTATGAGGTTGGAACACTTTTGAAGAGATCTCCACTGGGATATATAGGAGGAGTACTTGCCACAGACACTAGGGACACAAAAAATCTGTGCTGCCGAAACCATTTTGGCGGAATCAAATACCGTCGGTCTCGGTACAAAACTAGCAATAAAGCTCGAAAACCCAGAAAAATACATACATACATGTATGTAGAGCATATATATGAATCAAAGGCTACAAAGTGCATGGGGTTTTTGGACAGCGTAAAGATGGATGGTTGAATATGGAACCACGGGAGGTTTGCAATTGTTGCTAGGGCTGTGGAATTAGTCGAGTTGTGCGTAACTTGGCCCAGACGTTCATGATTATAAAAAGAAAAACAAGTTGGCCTTATGAGATTAGTCGAAGTATACGCAAGCTGCCTCCGGATATCCAAGATTATAAAAAGTAAGGGGTTGCTTGAATGAAGGAAGCTGACCCAGCCCAGCCCACCATTTCTGGTTCCCTCCTCATCAATGGCCTTACATTGTTTCAACTGGACATGACATGTAAGAAATGCATCTAGAGAAGACTAGAACAAGAAAGGTTTTGTTGCATTGGAAAAGAAGAGGTCTAAATGGGTGTGACAGTGTACTAGAAATATTCTCCTGCTGCTAGCAACACTGGAATCTTCAAGAAATCATTATGTGCATGCCTTCAATGTACTTATCATAACCTTTATAATTCTTCATATTAGGGATAAAATTTTATTCCCCACATGTGTTAGTATAAGAAAATTCATAAGGAAAATTAACTATTTCTTGATGCTGTGATTATTGGGATACTTAGCTATATATGAATAAAATTAACTGTAAATTCCATAGAATATCTCTTGTATATATTTAGGTCAAGATGCAATCTCCACTTTAGTGATGTTAAATATTACCTGGGATGGAGGCTGTTCTTGACAACTTGCAGCCATATTTTTCTGCTCCATTTGCTTAACCATCATCAAGCACATCCACCTCGCTTCTTGTTTGAAAACAGAACCTCGGCTCTCTAAGCTTTCTCCTCGCCTTCACTTTGGTTTTTTCTGAGGATGAGCTCCTCCACCTGCAAAATCCAAAATACCCCATTAAAGTCACACACACATATATGCATATAAATCAATCCTAGCTCATGAATTATTTTTTCTTGTTTTCCAGAAAGCAATCAATAACTGGTAAAATTAAAAGAAAAGGAATTTAATCCGTTGACAGACATGTGGATGTGGGTCTGGATTTGAGCATCGATGAGTATCAAGACTCTAGTGGATCAAGTACTTATTCCCTAATACACAAGAGGTTCAGAGAGAAAGAAGGAGAGAGGTTTTAGGAGGGTGTACGAAAAAGTATGTATATATAAATATAGATGGATGTATATATACTGGTCTGAAATCAAATTCATTAGGCTGACTAGATCTCCTATAGATTCTGCGGGGGGAGCTTCAAGAAGCTTTTTTTTTTTGTCAAACACAGAGAGCGGGAGAGGGAGAGAGAGAGAAAGAGAGAAAGGGTATGTTTGGTTGGAGAGAAATTAAAAGGTAGAGAGAGACGCCCAGAAGAAGAAAGCAAGAACGAAAGCAAAGGGTTACCATGAATTGCTTCCATCGTTGGCATTGCCAGTGCAATTCTCTTCATTCACAGCCTTCGGATCCAATGTCCCCACCTAATGTTTTTTCGCCAGAAACATATAAAAATATACAAAGGGGGAGACAGTATCAGCAAAACCACCTCCCAAAACTCCCAAATCTAAATACCCATCAATAAACAAGAAAAAAATAATTAAAAAAAAGAAAAGAAAAAAAGAGAGAGAGAGAGAGAATGAAACCCCATCTTAAATAACAATTTTCTCCCTTATTATCACATATATAAATCAGCATCACCTGCTCATTATTCCAAGAAGGTCTGTTGAGAAGATCATTATGAGTAAACCCCATGGATGCATTAGTAGTTGTGTTGGTGGCTGTGGAGGTGCTAACAGTAGTGTTGAGAGGCTGAGACATCTGAGCAGCAGCAGCCTGTGATGATGATGGTGGTGCCAAGAAACTCATCACCTGATTATCCTCAAACTGCACAAACCCCATTTCATGGATTCCTTGAGGAGTAGCAGAATAAGACACCTGCTGCAGCTCATAATTCTGAACCCCAGATCTTTCTCCTTGTTGTTGCTGATGATGATGATGATGTTGTTGTTGATGATGATGATGATGATCCATCCTCAATTAATGAAAATGAAAATTTCCTCTGATATGTATAATTCCAATCAATTTTTACAAAAAAAAAAAAAAAAAAACTTCTCTATTATATCTTCTTCCTTCCTCTGGCCTTCTCCTTAATCCAAAGCTAGTTGCAAGTGGGGATAGATCTTCTTCTTCTTCTTCAACCAGCTCATGAGTTGCATGTGTCCGTACTGTTGTCAAGACTCAAGACTGGGTATGTGCTTCACATGGTGCTGTTTGGTCAACCAGTAAACGCTGGAGAGAATGTTTCCTGAGAAAATTTATTAATATTCTCATTTCCCTTTCCACTTCTCTATCCTTCTCTCTTCTTAAACCTTTTCCACAGTCCCTCCACTGTGTTACTGTCGCATTCACATTATTGGAATACAAGAGATATTCTAAGGAATTTACACTTCAGTGCACATAACCAAATATTTGGTTACAAAACATCAAATAATTAAATATTTGATTAAAAGACATCAAATAATCTAAAATTTATAAAACTAACTCTTTAAATGATTTTTTTTTTTAAATAACTGATTTTAGGCAAAAAATACTCTTTAAGATTTTATCTAATAAGAAAAAAAAAGGTTTTTTTTTAAAGAAAACTATAAAGATACTTTTGTTAAAATGAGATTAAAAATTAATAAAAAAATTAGATTTTCAAAATTTATGTTGGAAAGGGTCTTTAATGAAATCACCCTTACAGAATCCATAGAGAAAGAGAGACCATGAGAGAGAGAAAGTAGGTCCCCTGTCCCTAATACCTTGTCTCTCTAGATTCTAATATTACTATTTTATTAATTATTTTACTATCATTTTCTCTCCTTCTTCTCTTATCCCTATTGCTATCATTTTTTGTTCAGAGCAATCATGCACTCTCTGAATTATTTCTCAATCTGCTTCCCTGATAATTAATCGTGTACAAGTCTCATGTTTTTTATTAAAAGAATAATTATGCCAATTTCATCGTATCTGTACACAAGCATTTACGTTACGTTTACTAATCCCGGAAGAATCAAGCAACGAAAAAAATATTAATAAGAATAACCTTTTGTTTTTAATTTTATATTATTTTTAAATAGTTTTAAATTTTATTTTAAAAATATAAAATATATATTTTTTAAATTAACTAAGATTTTATGTATTTTTAAATTATTTTATAAGCATTTTGAAGACAATTTATTAGCTTGAAATCTATTTTGATTTTTTTTGTTGTATTTACTTTTTTTTCTTTCATATTTTTTGTTAAACTTTTGGAGAATAACAAAAAAAAAAAAAAACTTACTATTTCATTTAAATTTACGTGGACATAATTTACGTTGTTGTTAGGGTTAAATATTCAACTACCTTAATAATTGTGACTAAATATTGAGTTTTTTTTTTTAAGTTTTAATCTCATGCTAATGGAATAACTAAATTTGTTAAGTTATTCTACAAAATAAATAAAAAATAAAATATTTTTAAATCTTTTTGGATGTTATGATGTTAGAGCATCCAAAGAACAGCATTTTGTTTTGTGGCTCGAATTAAAAGTGAAGTTCAAGGCAACGGTATCATTTCCAAATTACAAAAATGATATTTTAAATATATTTAAAATAGCTGTAAAATAAATTTAAAATATAAATATCTTTATTACAAAAAGGAAAAAAAAGGAATCTGTACCACATTTAAATTTTATTTTTATAATAACTTCTTTGTTAATTCATTTACTGAAATCAATCAATTGATGTCAAAAAATTTTATTAAACCCAAAAAAAAAAAATCCTTTCCAAAGTAATATGAACACGTTAAAGTTAAATCCTCCTATCAGGTAACCTTGAAAAAAGAGAAGAATATATTTTACCACCTTTTTTATGCACAGATTAGTTGCATGTATGTGAACTTCACAACATGGGAATTATTTTACCCACAATTTTCCTTGGAAACGTGTTTTGGGTTTAAAGGACAATCACATTTCTCCTTGGCTTCTAAAAAGTTATCTAAGAATTAAGGTTTATACCTTTCTTTTTATTTATGTATGTATATTTTATAATTTTATATAAATATTTTTTTAGTTTTATATTCCATGTTATAACCTTTATTTCTTTGAAGTTTTGTTTAGTCCCAAAAAGTATTAAAGAAAGAAAAAGAAAGAACTAAAAAAAGGATTTTTTTAATATTTGATTCACTTATACCCTTGAGGCCTAACTCTGGTAGTAAAGACATGAGATGAAGGTAGGAGTTTCCGGATTTCAATGTCATTGAGGATAATTTACTACCTTAAAACTAGAGTTTATTAAAAAAATATATACTACAACTTAATTAATATATAAAGTGAATAAAAGTATTAAAGAAAATCAAATATAATTAAAATTAGTTATAATCTTACATATTTTTAAATATTTAATATTTATATTAATAAATCAAAATAAATAAATTGAGAATGAAATATCAAGTAAAAATAGTTTATCATCTTTAACTTCATTTTTTGCCTTCCTTTCATTTTTTTTTTCTTTCCGTTTACTTTTTTTTTTATATATATATATATATATGTTCTCTAGCATTTTTCTTCAAAATAACATGAACCGTATATAACCTAAAGATTAAAACCCTAACCCACCTGCACTTTGATTGTAGTCAACCATCGTTGGATTGTCCTATAAAAAATGCATAGGTGTTAAAGACTGCAATATTATTATTTGGATTCTTTAGTACTAAAAATGAATTCCAATAAAAAGTTTCACTTTTATAAAAGTCAAAACTCATTATTATTAATTTTTTTAGTCATTTTATTTTTTAAGCTGAATTTTTGTTATGTGATATTATGTGTGACCTTTATTCTCAATTTTTATTTTTAAGTACCAAATACAAAAACCCTATTGGCCCCTCTCCTCATTTTCTTTCATCTAGTTCTTTTCTAACCCATTTTCCTCAAGTAAAAATAGGTGATTTTTTTTTCTATTCATATACTAAATTCACCAATCTGCATCTTTTTCTATCATTTTCTTGTTCAAAGTAGTTCTTCCATAAAGATTTATGTTTTATTTTGTTTTTTATGTTGTCGTCGTCTTATTGCGGTATTTGGTTTGTCGTCGTCTTATCGGCGTTTGGTTTATCACTATCTTATTACGACGTATGGTTTGTCATTGACTTATTACGACGTGGTGTTATTCATCGTCTTGTTGCAACATTTTATTTATGTGGAGGTAATTCAGACATGCAAAAGGGATTCGATCAATCGAAGATATCAAATTATGGTAGTTAGTATGTTGAATAACTAGAGTCGTAGATATTCTAGTCACTATACTATCAAATTTGTAAGCTCTATACAAATTTTTTTAAAAAAATATTTATTTACCTAGTGGCAAACCTAGAAAATAAGTTAGGAGGGAGTAAAAACACTAGGGTTGTGTTTGGGTTCCAAAAAGTAATAAGGAAAGAAAAAAAATGCTTAGTTGTCTGATAAAAAAATTTAGGTTGTGTTGGGTTCACAAAATATACTAAGGAAAGAAAAAAAATTTCTTATGTTTGATCGTCTACCAAGTTCAGGGGCCCATGATTTACTTCAGGGGCATCCTTTAATAATAAATAAAATAATATTTAATTAATTATAAATAAAAAAAAAGGAGAAAAAAGGGCATCCTTTAATAATAAATAGAATAATATTTAATTGATTATAAATACAAATAAAAAAAAGTTATGTTAAGTGATAGCATTATTATTGAATATATTTTACAATTATACTCAAGTAGTTTTCATATTTTAAAAGTGTTGTATAGTAGTTTTCTTGCCAATGCTATTAAATATAAATTTCAAAAAATATATGATTCATTATACAACAAACTTTACTATGTGATATTTCTCCAATATAAAAAAGATGTAAAATTTTATTAAAATTCCCAATATGAATATATTTATTTCAATTCACAACAAACTCTCATAATCAATGTATCAATTTAATATATATAATAAAAAAACTTACAAAATTTTCCTCTTCCTATTTTTTTTTCCCTCCTTATCCTCAGGTTTTTTCTTTGTTTTGTTTCCTCTCTCACCCTTTCAATCGTAACTGTTAGGTTTCCCTATTATCATTTCCCAAAACACTTTAGAATATATAAGTTAATGGCCGCAAAAGGACTATAAATTAGATTTTTTTAGTCACAAAACTATTATATATATTAGGATTCTATTTGGATTTACAATATGACAAGTTGACTTTTGATTAAAACTAGAAGGGGAAAAGTGTTTTTTTTTTTGTTTTTGTTTGTAAGAACTTTGAGAAGGGCATTCCTAATTGGATAGGAATAAAAAATTTGAGGGGGATATGCCTCCTAAGCCTAAGCTAAGTCGTCTCTACCCATATTGGATTGTAATCTATATGTGAAAATTAAAACATTCCCTATTCTTATATGTTCCTTTCCCAACATGAGCTCTTGAAAAAACTTGTTTAGGTCCAAACATAAGAAGGAATTTGAATGTATTGGTACAAAATAAACTTCAAATTCATACACCTTTTTTTCAACCAGTACAAATGAAAAAAGAAAGAAAATAAATAAATGAGAAAGAGATAAAGAGAGAAAAATAAGGAATTTGAATGCATTAGTTCAAATTAAACTTCAATTCTTTTTTTTATCTATTTACTTTTTATTTCAACATTGTAATATTTTCATGAAGACTTGAATATATTACTTTTCCTATGCCCCGTCCACCCTTAAACAATGAGCCTTTTTTGATCCACATTAAACTTCAATTCTTTTCGCCCTTTTTTTTAATTAGTAAAAATGGAAATAATTAAAAAATAAATGAGAGAGAAGGAAAAGAGGGAAATGTGAATGACAATTTTAAAAGAAGTATAGGGACAAAGAGCTAGGTTTTTCCATCATCATCAATCTATCATCCAATTACGGGCCCTACCAAATAAGTAATGAGGACAAATTTCATTGATACTCACTCATTCTATAATCTAAATTAACATACTATTTTTATTTTAAGAGAGAGAGAGAGGTTCCATTTTTTTTCTTTTTTGGGAAAAGGGGTTCCAATTTTTTTAGTAACATAAATTAATGTACATATCCTCGATGCATTGAAACCAAGTTCACCATATCAAAGATTTGTTAGCAAAATAAGAATGTGACAAATTTTATTAGCCTAATTTGGAAGTTTCATTCCATATGAGCTTTATCCCTTGTCATGATTATTATTTTAATATTTTATTAATAAGGATTTGTTTTCCTTTCTTCAATATTCTGCTTTAATTATTAAAACAAATTATTCAATTCATGTTTGGATTAGTTTCTTAAAAATTATTTACGTATTTTATTAATTTTTTCAAAAGAACCAATATGTTATTTACCTTATATAAAATGTTATTTCATATTTAATAAAAATTTTATGGGTATTTAATTTTTAAATTATTATAAGAAAAATTATTGTTAATTAAATTTTAAGAAACTTTAAATCACTGGTTTTTACTAGGGTTATTATTATTATTATGATGATGATGATGATGATGATTATTATTATTATTATTTTTATTATTGTTATTATTGTTATTGTTATTGTTATTGTTATTATTATCATTTAAAAAAATTTTAATTTACTTAAAAAATCATCTAGCATTTTGGTGTGCACCATCATCAAGTATTTAGAACTTAACTCATTTTTTTTGAAAAGATATTTAGAACTTAACTTTAATCATTCAATTTTAACTCTTATCACCTGCCCACATGATTCTTAAATTATATCTACCAATACAAAATAAATAATTATTAAAAAAATGTATCTTTACTACTTAAGACAATTGAAGGTATAGACTACGGTGATACTAAAGATGTATCTAAAAATTAAAGTTAATATCAGGAAAATTATTTATATAAATTTTATTATTAATTTAGATAAAAATATTTGAAAAAATTACGAATTAATAATAAAAAAAATTATATTAAATTATAAATAGTGATTAATTTGTAGAAGTAATATGTTTGTATCACTGACTGTTCAATTATATTTATAATATTTATTTTATTATGATTATTTTTAAGTGTGGTAAATCACAATCTATATGATATTTTGTTCGTATTATCAAGTTGAAATATATTTGGATGTGCAAATTCGAGTGAAATTTCCGAAAATAGTTTTTAAGTATTAAAATATAAAAGCCAATTAAGCTTGACTAAGTGGTTAAATGTTAAATGGGACATTAAGAAGGAACAAGAAAATTTATAATACTCGAGTAACCAATAAAATATCCCATCTCTTATAAAATTAAAATTCAAGGTTATTTATTCAATGTTAAAAACATATAGAATAAAATTTTTTGGGGCCAAATTCTTATTAAAATGACTAACAATTATGAAAATTTAATTTAATTGAATTAGAAGAAATATGTAAAGTATCATATTAAGTTACTTATAGATGAAGATTTAGAGGCTAGTTCTCATTGATTTGTAATGTAAACCATGTGTCTTTTAAATTATAATTATACTTCATTATTATTATCAAGAAAATACTTCCAAAAAGAAATTCAATAGCAAGGAAAAAATAGATAGTAATGGTAATGAAAAATAAATTTAGTATTAACTTGGGTTGCACCTTGGGCAGGTTGGGTCAAGTTGAAAGCCAACTGAAGTCAAACCCAAATATAATCTAATCCAATTTCAACCCAAACTAAAATTATGAAACTCCAATTAAAATCAAGTTGGACTATATTGAGTTAAAAAAGCTATTAAATTATTAAATTATTTGATAATTTTATATGAATTACAAAATGATTAATTTAATGAAGTATAAAATTAATTTAAATTTGGGTTAATTTAAGATTTATATATATATATATATATATATATATATAAACATGGGCTTGGGTTATTCACTAAAAGGGTTAATTACAAAAAACACCGCTCAAATCCGTTGAAATATTGGGTTGGGTCGGATTAATCCGCCCAAATTGCAGCCTAGTATAAACATAAAAAAAGAGAAAATATTTAGAAAAAGCAATGTTTTAAAACCGGACGACGGCCGGTCCGACGGGCTTCCGACCGCCGACGGCCATTAAAACCATTCGATTCACGAAAAATGTTGATTAAACCAGAGTCGAACCGACGGACTGTAAGAAATGAACCTGGTCGAACCCGTGGTCAACCTACTAATTTTCAATTCTTAGTTAAAACGATATCGTTTTGATACTTTTTACATCGAAACGATATCGTTTTACTTAGAATTAGAAAGCTTGTAGGGTTAAAAGACTTGTAACTAAAAAAAAATTCAATTAAATACAACAAGCTTATGAATTCAAACATGGAAATGAGAAGTTACAAAAGAACCATTCTACCACTTTGCTGTTATTATGATTATTTTAGATATTAACAAAATTATATATTTATATAAATAAGTTTATTCCATTTTTAATATGTTTTCATATTTAAACATTATACATATTTTAAAATAAATTTTAAAATACTTCATTTTATATAAAAAAATTAATAAATAATATATTAAATATTAATTATATATTTTAAAATATAAATAATATATTTATTACGCCACTGCCTTTCAATCGTTAGCCGACTACCAAATCGACTCAAAGGAACTAACATGAATAACCTAAGAATTTTTCCTGCTCGCTACCAATCTAATTTTTAAAACATTGAGAAAAAGAATAGTGATATTAATAAAAAATAAATATAAGATAAAGACAGAAAAGGTAATAATAATATATATATATATATATATAGAGAGAGAGAGAGAGAGAGAGTAAATATGACAACGGAGCAGCTCCATCCCAACCCGTTGAAATATTGGGTTGGATCGGATTAATCCGCCTAAATTGCATCCTAGTATAAACACAAAAATGAGAAAATATTTAGAAAAGGAATAGTGATACTAATAAAAAATAAATATAAGATAAAGACAGAAAAGGTAATTGTAATATATTTATATATATAGGGAGAGAGAATAGGGATGGTAACAGAACGGCTCCATCCCAATTAGATGCATTTATTTTTTCAATTTTCAAACCTATCTTATTTAAAAAAATTAAACCGACAGACAACGATAAAAAATTCTCAAAGCTTGCTCACATATTCGATTTTGTTTTTATTTTTTTTTTTTATATTTATTTTTTTATTTTTATTATATTAAAATTGGATATATTTTCATAAAATAAAATATTGCGAATTTTTATAAATTATTTATTAAAAAATTCTAATAATAATAATTATTTATATTAAAGTATAAAATAAAATAAAAAAATATTTTTTAAATATAATCGGGAGGGGACAAGACGGAGTGGGCATAACATTACCCAAACCCACCTTGAATCCATCCAAAATTTAAGAAAATAAATTCAAACCCATTAAAAAACCGATTATAATTAAATCAAATTCATTAAAAAATCGATTACAATTAAATCAAATCCCTCTTACCCAGAGCTGGGTGAGACGGGAACCAAAATAACCCAGTTCCCATCCCCTTAAGATAGAGAGAGATGGAGGTCATGGAAGCAATGAGTGGAGTGAGGGGTCATAGAATATGAAAATGAGAGTTTGAAAATGATGAGAAGTTGCCTCACAAATCCTTCCAAATCCATTCCCAATACCATGCATTTCTCCATTGCCCCACTCTTCTCCTTCCTCTGCAATATCACATCATTATCTTTCTCTCTCCCCCTTTCCTCTCTCCCACTCACTCTTACCTGTAACTTCATCCACAGTTTCTCTCTCTCTCCAGTGAAAACTGAAAAGACCCTCCCAACACCCCCCACAACACCAACAACAACAACTACATCTAACAAATAAATACCTCCTCACCTAGTCGGCTAGTCACATGTAATAAAATTAACAAGTTTTTAGTGCTACAAATCTTAATTTTCAAGCTATTATTCTTTTGTCCAGGGATATATATATATATATATATATATATAATTAGGTTACTTGTTCATTTCATCTAAGTCACTCCAGATGAATTCTATAATTTTGGCGCAACAAAATAAAAAATTTGTCTTATTTATCAATCATCTCATTTTCAAATGCTAAAAAACGGAATCAAAACTTAGAATTATCATTTTCCTTATTATTATTAAAATGAGAAGATATCAACTTGAGAACTAGGGAATAGAAGATTGCTAATAACTTTAATCCTTTCTATGAAATGAAAGCGGATGGACAAAAGAGGGGGGCGCCGCTCACGTTGGTCGGTCCAAACATATTTTTTCCTTGAATTTTTTTGCTTTCCTTTTCAAAATTGGAGGAGATTTTCTCGGAAAAGGGCGTCAAAAAGTTGGGAGAAAAAAAAAAGAAAGGAAAGATGAAAAAAAAAGAAGAGCCCACCTTTGATTTTGATTTGATTTATTGAAAGATCTTGTGAGTTAAAGTAGGGAATATGAAGTAGGATTTGCCTAAAATCTCGACTGCTTTATAGGCTCCAAAAGATTTAGTCATCAATAACTGCATAACATCACATTCACTCTTTCATAACCCTAACCCCTACCATATCCTAGATTATTATAACCTTTCTAACTTATATTTCTCTTCATAATCATATTCTATAACCTTTTTAAACTTAAAAATAGGGTCTTGTTATCCCATTAGGGACGGGTATCTAAAAAAGATGTTGCCGTCCTTAATTGCAAACTAGATTTTAAAATAATAAATTATTTTTACATACCACTTCAAAATTATATTTTTGAAGTAAAACCAATAAGACAATTATGTTTTTTTTGAAATTTTTGTTTATACTTTCTACTAACCAAACATAGCCTAACTCCTTAATGTTCATTTACCTGAATTTTTGTTTATCTAAGTAAGGTGCCACTTTGTAAAACCCGAGAAAAATTTAATTTTTTGAGAAAAGGTAAAACGGTCATTTCGGTAGAAAATCCAAAATTTTCTAGATCTTGGATGATGAAACGGATTTATCGTAATCGCTCAAGGAATCTAGTACTTCTGGCCGACTCTCGTCGAATTCGAAACAATCGAGTGGAGACGTAGAGTGGCTCATACCGAGCCACTTGTCAAGTGGGAGAACCGCCAAGCAAGAGCTCATGGGGCCTTATATGAGACATGTGTCACCACATGATTGGATGGAAACTAAAGTGTATGGATAAATGGATAAGGTAATCCAAGAGAGCTATTATATGCATGACACGTGGGCAAGATAGACATCCCACTCGACTTTATACTCAAAACAATTTATGCGAAGAGAAAAAGAAAGGAAGGGAAAAGGGAGAGCACAAGAAAGTAGAGAGAGAGGCTCTACCTTCTCTCTAGATTTTCCAACGATCGGACCGTCGGTTTCCGGCAAAGCAAGAGGAAAAGTCCTTCCTCGCGATAAGAGTCAGTAAAGTAGACTGACTGGAAATGAGGAGTTTCTGACAAACTTCGAGAGGTGGTGGTCTTTCCTCTACTTTGCTATTTTTGTCTTAAGGGCTATGTGATTGTGTCTTGCCCCAAGGGGGATGTTTGGTTGCATTTTGAACTATGGGAAGCCGCCCTAGTTTGATTATACACATTACCCGGAATTTAGGACTGGTTTTCGGGTGGGAAATAAAGGGAATTTGGTTGTGTGTCCTTCAGGTAAATTATAGCCACATTAGTGAACTTGATGTTAGGATTTTGAATTACCCAAATCGGACCTCTATAGCCAAAGTTATGGTCCGTTTACCCGGAATGACCTAAGTGGAAAGTCCGTCAGCCGTGGTCATCCCCGCCAAGGTTGTCCAAATTAGTTTTTTCCGCCATGTCAGTTCGCCAAGGTCAGATGACCATGGTCATTCAAAATTGTGGTCATTCGCCAGGTCGTTTCGGGCCGTGGCTGTTCGCTAGGGTGGCCTGCGCTAGTGGTTATCCGCCAGTGGCTATCCGGCCGTTCGTCCTGGGCTAGGTTTGTCCTACTGGTCCGTCCGACTAGGTGAAAGTCCGTTCGGGCCGGGTCCGACTATTCCATGTGAGGCCTTCCAACTTCGAACGCACTATAACTTCTTCGCTCAACTCCGCCGTGTTCTCGACTAAATGGAAAGCCCATCGAGTCAAGATTTCAGCCATGTGCTCATGAGGACAATAGGTGATCAGATTTGCTGAAATCTATGTTTTGGCAATCGAGGTGCAGTTGCTCGTCAGGTCGATGTACATAGTCGGGTTTTGATATGACTATCGTGACGCATGTCAGAAAGTTACCGTGATTGCAGGAACTGCCATGAGTTAGCCTAAGGAAGGTCAGATGACATAAATTGTTTAGTCATGATCGATGGAACTTATATGTCGTGATATATGTTTGCATGGTAATTGATATGAAGTACAACTCGATGAGAATGATTCATGTAGTGCATCATATATGTATCAAGAGAAATCAGAAGTGACATTAAAGATTGCACATGCATGGTATCATCGTCGTAGCCCAAAAGGGTGCATTAACTACACTCACCATTCTTGGTGAATGTGCGGTGAGCTCAAAACGGACAGCGTCCAATTAAGACTCATGGTGGTATAAAATGAAAGAAATGGAAACAAACAAACAAACAAACAAATAAATAAATAAATAAATAAATAAATATATATATATATATATATATATATATATATACACACGTGTGTCAGCATAGCAAAGATGTGGTAGTTATCCACTTCCCTAGGTGAAAGACTCAATTTATTAAGGTTAGACATGATCACCGGCGAAGAAAGCCCATTAAAAATGTCGGAAAAGCAAGCGGCATCTTGCGGTGTAAACCCGAAAATCCGTAGCCCATAAATGCATAAACACACGAGATTTGATCAAATCAAATGAACATTGGGGGTTTGTCCAATGGGTTATAAGTTTTAAAAACAAAAAGCTTTTGTTTTGGAAAAAAAAAAGGTCATTAGGTGAAACACCAATGACAGGTTTTCACACTTGACATTTACATGTGTGAGGGAGTCAATGAGGACTCGGACATGGAATAGGGTGAGTCACATTCTCATCCATGACATTAGACATTCGAGTAGGAATGTGCATATTTTTACTTGAATGTGTGTGTGTTTGACATTACATGTGCACTTGTACGAAGAAATTTCATAGAAATTACTTATTGGGGCACGTCACCCCATCGCGATCCCTCGTGCATGTGTCCGGGGCAGTAGATAGTCGACCCGCATATGGGACCGCATACTGGACGAGTCGACATGACTTTGTTTTGTTTTGTTATTTTGTATTATATTCGAGCGTAACCAAAACATGTACACCTTTTGGTATCAAAGGGATCAGAAAGAGATCGTGATTATAGTCTATCATATATTTCAGATATTGTGAATTAAATATGCGTAAACGGGTTTCGAGAGTATAAGGCATGTGGAGTGTGATATCTGAACACCCGATATCCACAGGGTTTCCGCAAAGCTGGACGGTTGCCTAACCCGGGACCCCTGGATTCGGGGATGTCACACACTTAATCTTTTATCACAATATGTTGTTTTGCAAATTTTTTATCTAACATTCCCGTAATATTAAGACTTCATTTGGAACTCGAAAAGTACTAGGGAAAGAAAAAAAATACTAAGGACTCATGTTTGATTTCACCATGGCAAATATAAAATAAAATAAAATCTAATAAAAATTCCTCAAAATTTTACATATTTTAAATTTCTTAATCCTCATATATAATAGAGAGAAATAAATAAAATGAGTTTGAATAAGCATATAAAACTAATTTGTTAAGTTTAAATATATTTTTTATTTTCCTTCACATTTTCTTTCCATCAAAATTTTTTCTTTATTTTATTTCCTTCGTACTTTTCGGGTTCAAAAAGAGGGCCTCTATTAAAACTTTTCCCAAAAAAAAATGTCATTTCTATAATTGATACTAGACTAAAAGCTCTAACCACCAAGTTACTATCCTATTGTGTTGATCTAATACAAAACTTCTATATATTTACCATGTATAACTCAAGAAAGCATTACTTCAATTTATAGTCATTTGTCGCCCACCAATCTTTTATCATATGATATTTTAGTATGTTTTGGTTATAAACTAAGAGTAAGAAAACCTAATCTGAAAGTTGGGGAAACCTAATGGAAAGAAAACTAATTCCTATTCGAATTATGAAAACTTTATTAGAAAGAAAACTTAACCCGCTATTTCGAAAAGATGAAAACTCCATAAAAAAAAGAAAGACTAAGAAACCAAAAAAATTAAGACAGAAGAAAAAAGTGTAAGTTTTTTATTCATATTTATTAATATCATAGAGTTTATAGTATAATGAATCATATATTTATTGGAATTTATATTTATAATTAATTAAATAATATTTTATTTATTACAAAATTATGTACCTCAATATTTATAATTTATTAAATATTATTTTGTTTACTACTAAATTATGCCCCTCGGCTCGTGGTTAAATCATTTATGATATTTGATATTATATCATTGATAGCTCTACAAAAGTTACCCCTAATAAGAAGAATATCGAATTTGAAATTTTGAATTTATTATGATTTTTTTTAAAGTCCAGCTAGCATGTAAGAAAAAAAAATAGTTTCAAATATTTAGGCTTTGATTTTTAAATAAAATAATTTTATTGATCAAACTAGTAATATATTAATAGAAATACAAATACCAAATCACTAAAAACCATAGAGAATGAAACATTACCAAAGTTAATAGTATAATAAATCGGATCAAAGCCTACAAATTTGATAATACTATAATGACTATAATACTTATAACACTAGTACGACAACATACTGATGACCATAATATGATTTATTGTCTGTAATTGATTGAATAAGCTTTGCCTGTCTAAATCACTCACATGTAAATAAAACAATACAAGACAACGAAAAATAAAACGTTGTAACAAGACGATGACAAAAAACCAAACGCCACAACAAGACAAAGAAATCACGAAAAACAAAATAAAACCGAAATCTATGTGGAGTAACCAATTTATCAAGAGATGTATAGGAGTGATTTCACGAGAATAACCAAAAATCACCCATTCCTACATAAAGAAAATGAGTGGTTAGAAAATAAAGTTGAGAGAAAATGAGGTTAGGTTTATATATATATATATATTGACAAATATATATTGACAAATATAAGTGCGTGTTCTAAGTCAAATTCTTTGGTGTTTGGACTGTGATTTTGTTTAGACTTTAGTGCAGTGTGTTTAAACTCCCCCTATAGGTCTTAGCGTGTGCAGAGCATGTGTAATATAATTGCAACAAAGTAAAACTACACACAATCTTTTATGTGGTTCAACAATCTACCTATGTCCATGGGGTTGTGCCTAGATGTAAGGATTTTCACTGATTTGATTCAAGGTTTACAATTACTCTTATGTGGTATGAGACTCTCTCTCTACTCACGACCTTTCTTGAAACCTAATCACTCATAGTGGAATTTATAATGAATTCCTTTCATTCCCCTCTCTATAGCATCGCACACCCATACCCTTATTACATCAATATAAGATGAAGAAAATAAATAACATCATTTTTCACTAAAGATGAAAGACTTTTAACGTGCAATGCCTCAACTGAATATCTGCACTCTGCACTCCTTCAACACGTCCAGACTTCGCTTGTTCCTCTTCAAGCTCTGCTCCTGAACTCCGTGATGAACATCTTTCAAACCCCTGAATTTATAGCTTTGTGGATTCGGTCTTGGAAGACTAGATAAGGGTGGATCATTATCCTAATATGACTCCATCATTACCTTTTATTTTTTGTTCTTTCCTTTAAGTTATTACAACGGAATTAGGAAACTTGCTATTCAAGTATCCTCTTCAGAATAGAATCCTAAATTATTTATAGTTCTAGTTTGATAGCTTAAACATTTGGATTTATTTGAGATTTGATTTTTATCCGCTTACTAAATAAATTTGTAACGCCCTAAAAACACCATAACAGTTTCAGAACATGTTTAGGGTATAAAATAAAGTAAATGAAATTTTTTCTAGAATTTAAATCCTAAGAACGAAAAAAATATACAACCCGAAAAATTTACAAGAAGCCAAATAAATTTAGAAAAAATGTCAAATGGGGACCCAAGTGTCCTAAATGAGGAGTGTAGTGTTAAAAATATGAATGAAATGAAAACGAATGTGAAATGAAGCTGTAAAATGAGAATAATGAGAAATGAGAATTAGTGTGTAGGCCAAACAAGGCCTTATGAAGGATTTTGACTTAAGACCAAATTTGGTCTTGTAAAAAGGCATTACTCTCATTTGTGCATTTTGGGTTTAGAGAGAACGAGAGACAAAAATTGAGAGAGAAGAAGGAGAAGCCATTGTTGGTGATTTCTTCTCCATGTAAACAAGAGATGAAGTGATCAAGAAGGAGGAAGAAGAAAGAAAAGAGAAGAAGAGCTTAAAGGTAAGAAAAACTAAACTCTAACCTCTTTTTCTTGTGTTTGGATTTGGGGAAAAACCCTAACCTTATGTAAAGGTGATTTTGTGACGCCCCATTTCCCAGGGGTTAGTTGACAACCCGTCAACCTGCGGAATACTCGTGGATGTCGGGTAACCCGACACCACTCACGAAAATCGGGCGGAGTCTCATTTGTACGGGGAGCTCTACCCAAGGTACAAAACTTGTCCCAACGATTAACAACGACCACTGCCCAGGTCCATGTGCGATAAAGCCACTTGGGCCCATGCATCAACTCTCTAAAATTACATCAGCTATATACCAATAGTTCAAGAATTATTACAATACTCTTAACCAAAACATATATCAAAATTTAAAGTTTTTAATACATGTTCTCTGAAAGCGAATACCAAAAACCCTGACTTGGCTTTCTTCATGTTATTTTTAGTGGCGTCGATCCTCTGTACACTCCTGTGCACGAAATGATGATCCCTCGGCGGGGGTGAGCAAAGCCCCGATAGTGATAATTTCTTACGTGGGTTTACTCCCCACCTAAGTGCACGTGTCATGGCAAGCAATCCTTATTTCGAGTTAAATACGCTGATCCTACTTGAATGTCTACATGCCCAATCCCATGTCTCGAGTCCTCTCCGACTTCCTCACACATGCCTAAGCCAAATGCGAGTAAAAATACAGTTTTCAAAACAAAAGCTTTTTGTTCTCGAAAATTTACTACCGAGTTTCGGTAAAATTTATTGGACAACCCTCCGAGGCGAATCTATTGGATAATCCTTCAAAACAATTCATGGGCCCTCCGATGTGAATTGTTGGACAATCTCCTAACACAATTCTCCGGAAAATCTTCCGTCGAAATTCCTTTCACAAACATTTTCGTTTTTGTTTTCTTTCATGTCATGCACTCACACCTAATATTCTAGGTTGCCCCAGTGCAAATGGAATGCATATGCCATTCCAAATATTCATGCTAGTATATTTTCATGTATATATTAACATAAATAAATTCACACAATTCATGTCATTCAAATTACAACAATAACACCAAAATTAGCTCACATGGGCTAATTAACCAGTCAAGCAATTCACTTTGAATCACCTAAACCACACAAAATCACACAACAAAATCACGTGAATGGTGAAACCCTCGGGTCGGCACTGTTCACGACCACACAATAGGGATTTTCTCTACTCGGTTCAAATGTTTTGAGATTGAAATCACGGCTAAGTCAAGCCTCAGAATATCCCTAACCATTCACATGGCTCTTAGCCAAAGAATAACACAAGTAGGAGAAGACCCCTACCTCTTGGAGTTGTCGGAACTCCACCAAATCGGTGCCCACGCGTAGCCCTTGCCGCGTAGATAGACTTTGCTTCTTGAACGGAGGGAATTCTAGAGATAAGTCGCTCTTTCTCTCTCTAAAATCTCAAATCCCACCCTACTGCACTTTTGTTCTTCATTTGGAGAAGAAAAGTATTCCTTTTTGTCTTTATTCATTTAAAGTTTCCAATAATTCCATCCTTGTCCCCTTTAAGTGACTTTTAACACATGGCTTAATCTAAGTCATTCATCTCCACCCTCTCTGTCATTACTTGACATGTGTCGGCATGGAGTGCACGTGTAGTATGTGACTTTCGTATCACATGTCTCTCTTAAAGTCGTTTCGGGCACCCGACACCCGGTGCCTAAAAAAGCGTGAAATTCCGGCTGTCTCGGAATTCGATGTGGTAGCTAGATTTCACGAGACGGTCCAATGGTGAGAGTCCCGTTTTGTCGTAAACGTCTAGAAAAATTTCGGGTTGCGGCGAAATTACCATTTTACCATTTTTCAGAAAACTTAGAATTTTCCCGGGTTTTACAGATTTTGATTGGTTGTAGATCAGTTTTGGGGTTGTGTTGGGTTGAGTTTTGAAGTGTATTGTTGATTGATATTTGTTTGGATTGGTTTTGAGGAATGTTTGTAAAAGGGAAATGCTGTCAAAAATTTATCAAAACTCCTGTTCTTGTTTTGACTATAGATTAAGTTATAATAATCCAAATTAAGTGATTCTAATTGATAAAGAACCATAAGAGATAGGGATACAAATGTATAGAAGGTACCAGGAGAAAATTGTAGCACTAAGGCTCCCGAATATGGGCTTAAAGGTGAGTTTGGGTAGCTCACGGGTATGCTCTATTTTGGGTGTAGTTGTGGTGTTATGGCCATAAGTTGAGTTTCAGTCATCCAAATTGAGTGATTCAAAATTCTGGGTAAACTAGAATTATAGGGAATAATTTAATTAAAGGAAGTGTAATTAAATTGTAAACCTAAAGTGACCAGAAATCTATCCAAAGTGGGCTAATAATGCGAGATTACATTTGCAAATTAGAGTGAATCTAGGTGTAAATGCAATAAGCGAGTTTTGGTGATCCAAATTGGATGTTCAATTGGAGAGAAACCTTAGAACCATAACTTCAAATGAGTGAAGGAAGCATTACCAATTTATGAGTTAAGACCCCAAAATTGAAAAAAGCCGATCAGGTGTCACGTGGTACGGGCATATTGACTAATTTGACATTAAAATGCCGTGACTTGAGTTTGGGTGATCCAAATTGGATGATTCTGATTTCCTTTAACGCCCTTAATATATATTGTACTCAATCTTGCAGTGCTGATGTTATTATGTGATGATGCTATCATATGTGGAGAAACAGCAGAACCATAGCACAAATGGTGATGTAACCATTATCAATTTATGGAGTTAAGACCCCAGAAATCGAAAAAAACAGTGGGTGATCCAGTGAGTTGGGCATATCGACTAGTTTGGCATTAAAATGTGGCCAACGAGTTTTGGGTTGGCATCAAATGGGAATGATTCATTCCCTGCTGAAAATAGAACTCTAGAATAACCGACTAATATGTGATTATCATTGTATTTGAACTAGGGCTAACAGGAGGAAGCGCTGTCAAAGTCAAGATTTCAGGTGAGATGTCGAAGGTGGAGATCAAGCGGCGATTTTTTGGTTTTGTTCTCGAACTCTCTCTCTCTATATATATTTTCTAAAATAGTTTGAATAATTAGGAAATTATTTGAATTTGGAAGAATGATTGAAAGAAAGTGCATATTGAATTTGTGTTTGAAGCGATTTATTTTAAGTGATTTGAGACAATTGCTTGTGGCGAATTTGCATAAGAAAATTGCATGAATGTGAAAATGTTCTATTTGCATACAAATGTATATATATAATATTGTAAATTGTATTGAATGATTTTAATGTCCTTAAAAGAATGTTAACCGTTAGAATTCGAGTTAAGGATAAATTGATATACCATTAAGAGTCGAACAAACGTACTATTATGGCATACCGATCCGTAGTAGGGACTTAATGTGGTAGTATTACTGTAGAGCATATATATATATATCGGCCTCTGACCCAGCCGGGGCGGAATGCAGGTGATTCGTTATCCTATGCATCGAAAGCATAGGTTAAATTTGATAAGGGCAAAATGATAATGAGATTGAAAAATGCACGATTTGTGATTTGAATTATTTTTGTTTCTTTCTTTTTTGCCTATGAAAATGCATAACTTGAGATGACCAATGAATTGTAATTGATTCATTGAATAAATTTATAGATACATATTGTACTCAATTGGTCATTGAAAATTGTACAAAAGCATTGTTTTATAAATATTGCATGTCTCGATTTAAAATGAAATGAAGAGAGAATAAAACTGTATAGAACCACTAAGCATGAAAATGTTTAGCATGTTGTTTATCAGCAGCGCGGTCAGGAGTGAATAGGTACAAGAGTGAAGACCGCATAAGCACAGAGCCAACGTCAAAGCCATTCGGAGGAGAAGTAAAACTCCGCGCACGCATGCATGGAATTGAATTGACTCTTTTTATATAAAGTATCTTGTGAAAGTTAAACTCTGATTCTATTTTGTAAATGTATTTGATATTGAGAACTCTGATAAATTTTGTAAATGATGGTACAAATGTGGGAGTTATCCCAAAATGATGGGCCTTCTGCAAAATGTTTAGTTTCCCCAAAAATGTTTAATGTATATTTTTACGTATACCCAATGAGTATTTGAAATGTGTTTGGTATTGAAAACGTATTCACATTTGTATTGAGTTTTTTTTTGTATTTGGATTGGAAATGAAAGTAAGGACCCCGTTTCCCCAGATCTGGTTCGGATCCACCAATTGGGTAGGGTCGAGTCGGGTACAGGGCGTGCGATCGGGTTCTTAAAAAATCCCAGGCCCATCAGTTACTTGCTCCCCAAGTTCCTTGACCTCCAAGCTAGCAAACTGTCATGTTTCCCACGTCAACTCTGCTCACCCCAGTCGGGATAATGGCTCCACGTCCACTTAGTGGGGCTGACCTTAGTTGACACTTCTTGGTCTGATGGGGACTACCTTTATTTCATCAAATCTTCATCAACCTCGATCTCTGAAGTAGTTATCTCCTTGTCAAACCCTTGAGATGAAGATATGGACAATTGTTTCACCGACAAAATTCTCTACTCAAGTCGTGAGTGAAACTACAAGATGAGAATCACCATTTAGTTGCCATGAATGATACCTGCAAAATGGTATTTGAAGTCTCATACGTGTAATTTTGTTAAAGAGAGATTTATTTGAAAAATGAAAAAAAAAAAAAAAACCTTTGGAACCGTCTCCTCTCAGATTAAATTTACTAACATCATTACCCTAAGCGATTTCAAAATAGTTTGAATTATCTCTAACTACTCCACTCTTCATGTCCTTTGACATGAAGACACCTCTTTGTATTCCATGAATGTGTTCCACGAATGTGGGTCTTGTGATTGGTTAGGTTAGCCCATTTGGGCACTCGAATCCAATTCTAACATCTCCCACTTGCACAATCATTCATTTAGAGTTCTTTACATTCCATTCATAAAGGTTATTCATATAGGCAAATGGGTCGTGCGACTGTACGAGCACACTTGCAATTTGGGGGCTTATAAACCTATGCACCTGTTAGGGATACCTGATAAATGTGGCCTTACGAAATACGAGGAGGTCTTTTTTTTTTTGTGTTATTAAGGTGGCGTTTTTGTTTTGAGCAATGTTAAAGTAATGTTTCCGGTGTTAATTTGTTTGTTTTTAAAATTTTCATGACTTATTACTAAATTTTTTTTAAAAAGTTCTAAATAGAAAAAGTGAAAATATTTGACTTTTTCTATTCAGAAAAAGTCATTTTCCACAAAAATAAGAAAAACTCAATCATTACCCAACAAAAAGAAGAGCTAATAATATACACTACTAGGGATGACAACGGGAGGGTTTGGGCAGGCGGTTCCATCCCAGGCGGAGCCTAGTTATTTTTCAATTCCCAAACTTGTCTCATTTAAAAAATTAAACAGGGCGGAGCGGATATGGGAAAATTCTCAAACTCGTCACGTTTACAATTTATTTTTGTTTTTATTTTTTTATTTTAATTTTTTTATATTTTCTTTTAATTTTATTATATTAAAATTAATATTTTATAAAAATAAAAAAATATTTATGAATTTTATAAATTATTTATTAAAAACATTATAATAATAATAATAATTTATAATAAAGTATAAAAAATAAAATAATAAAAAATTATTTTAAAAATATAATCGAGGCGGGACTTATTATTATTATTTTGGATACATGGTTCATATTGCTTCATTTGAGTTCATTTATGTCCTGAAACAATTTATTTCTTTTTTCGATTCATTTATTTTTAAATGAACTTAAGCGAAACCATTTCTAACTTTAGTTTTCTTAAAAATCTTGTCCTTGAAATCGTGACAGATACTATTACTTAGAAAATCGAAAAAATTTCCAGTTTGTCTGAATTGACGAAACTTTTAAGATCACTGATTGCGAGGCAATTTAACGACCCTTGATCAGTTTCGGTCATCGAGATCACAGATAATTTTACAGGATTCCACTGACCTTATGACGATTTATTATTTTTATTAACATTTTCCATTTTGAAAATTTTCTAAATTTTCTCGGGTTTCTGATAACAATACCTGAACTCGTCTCGGATTTGAGAAAATAAACTCAAACCCCATTAAAAACCCTATTAAAATTAAATTAAACATGTGCCATTAAGAGCAAGGCGGGACGGGAACGAAATAATGCAATAAGTTGTCACCTGCGCTACATTTCTGCAATGTTAAAAAACCAAACAACTTAATACTTAATGCTATTAGAAGTATTATTGACGATAAGCTCAAGTTCTATTCGACATTAAGTAAAAAAACAAACACCACTAAGTGCTATCGCTGACGAGAGAATTCTTGTCAAACTCTGGAATTCCCCTGTCGTGCGTCTTTGTTGTGCTGAGGCGGTCACCCGTGGCTCCTGCTGGCCCGAAGTGCATCGCCGCAGGCGTGGTCTCCTTTGGCGCGACACAACCGCGGTGCCACCTTGTCATCTGCGTTAATAACCATGCCCGATATCGGTGTGCGGTGGGAAACTATCGTGTGACTACGTGGCGACAAAATCATGCGTCGCGGCGAAGTTCTCTACCTTGGCCAGCTCTGTGCGGCATGAATTGCTCGCGTCGCTGACATAATTTCTCCTTGTCTTGGCTTGACTTTGTCGCGACATAAAATATTCAATCGCGACGAGAAAATCTTCCTAGCACGGCGACTATAATATGACATCTCAATTGCTCTGTCGCGACCTGAAACCACTCAATTTGGCCACGCTCATCCGCGGCATAAAATGTTCTATTGCGACATAATGTCTCTCCACTATTGCCAACTCTGTCGTGACATAAAAACATTTTGTCGCGACAGAAAACTCTTGGCCTGACCATACTCTGTCGCGATAGAAAACTTTGTAGCCTCTTTTTAGGCCTTTCCTGCATCTCCAACCCTTTTTTTTTTCTTTCTAAACACCCTAAATTCGATATACAATAACCTTTTTATTACAAAGATAACATGAAACCTAGAAAAAAAACCTTGCCAAACTGTATTAATCATACCAAATGAGTTTAATTACAACTTTTTCTTTTTACATAAATAGAAACTGGATGGACTGTCCATAATTTTACGAATTACATAACAAAGCCAAAATCTGGCCTTCTTCCTAACTAAGACCTCAAATGTGTCCACCTCCTGGTGTACCTCCAGCACCTAAAAATGTTTTCCCACGACGGGGTGAGCAATGCCCAGTAGAGGAATTCTCTTACAAGGGCTACTCCCCACCTAAGTGCACATGCAATGGCAAACACAAACACATTCAAGTGAAAATATGCACATTCCTACTCGAATGTCTACATGTCATGGATGAGAATGTGACTCATCCTGTCCAGCATATCACAGTCTCAGAGCTCCCTTAAACATGCAAATGCGAAATGTGAAAACCTGTCATTGGTGTTTTACCCGATGACCCTTTTCTCCAAAACAAAAGCTTTTTGTTTTTTAAACTTATAACCCATTAGGCCGAGCCTCCGATGTTCATTTTGATTTAATCAAATCCCGCCATGTTTATGCATTTGTGGAGTCCGCAGTTTCGGGTTCACATAAGGCGCTATGTGCTTTCAACATTTTACGGTCTTTCACCAGTGGTGATCATGTTTGCTTAGTAGAATGAATTGGGTCTTTCACCCTAGAGGGGTATCTACCAACTTGCTCCGCCCAACACACGTATTTTTCCTTTTCATGCTATGCAACCATGAGACTCATTTTCTTGGACGTTGTCCCATTACCGAGCTCACCACTCATTCACCAAGAATGATAAATGACCATAATCCTGCACACACCCAAAACTATGCGGTATCCCCGTGCATATGAAATGCAGAATGCCATTTCATGCCAATTCATGTTACATGCATAATGAGAGCTACATGCAACATTAATAGATCACGGATAATTATATTTTCTACACATAATATACATCCATCATGTAATCCATGTTAATACATCAAATAAGCATATATTAACATGATTTTTCACACAACTGGCATGTTATTCACACAAGAAATAACACACAAAAGATCCTTGATTTAGGACCTCAATTCAATAAGGCATCATACATCCTTAACAACTCCTGAACCAGTCCCGGTTCAGTCCACTTTACCATTTCCAGCTTGGGCAAAAAACAGCCCCAAACAGCAAAGCACACAACGAAACTCGAAGACATTAGTCTCAGGACCAAAACCAATCCTCAACATAATCTGAGCGCCCCAGCAGTCACAAATATTCCAGCATTCAGTCTAGATTTTGGGATGTCGCCAGAACTGCAGCCCCATAAAAACCCATGCCATTAAATGGCCTTTAGGTTAGAAATAACTCGAGTAGGAAGAAACCCCTACCTCTTGAGGTGTAGAAGAAGCTCTAGGAAGTCCCCGTGGAAACTTCCTAAACCCGAAACATTCGACTTTCTGAAAATCCGAAATCTTGAACTACGTTGAAACTCCTTGATTTCAATGCCCACGCGTAGCCCTCGCCAAGTAGATGAGCTTTAACTCTTGGCCCGACGAGATCCGACCACCCGATCTTCGTAGATCGTAGAGAGAAGCGGAACCCTTTTTCTTTTCTCTCTCTCTCTCTCTCTCTCTCTCTCTCTCTCTCTCTCTCTCTCTCTCTCGTTTCTCTTTCTCGCGTGGAGAACCAGGAAAAATACCGTTTTTCCTCCCCAAAATCCCCTTTTGACTTTTCCTTCATTTTTCTTTTCTTTTTCCTCATTTTTGATTTTCTTTCTTCTTTTTCTCTTTTCTTTCTTTTTAGTTTTTTATCCCACCGAATTTTTGTTTGCTCCCTCTCATTTTTTTTGTCTTATCCCAAGTGAGAGGAAGCTCCCTCTTACCTTCCTTCATTCTCCTCACAACTTAACACATGGCTCTACATGAGCCATTCAACCAAGTGCCATGTGTCACTTGCTATACCACATGACTATCATGCCATGTGTCCATCTCCTAAGGTGTCATGTGGCGTCCACATGGTTATACCATGTGGCACCACTCCATGTGTCAGCCGACACTTGGTGCCTTGAAAAACGTGAAATTCTAACTATCTCGGGATCCAACAAAATTCGATAGGGTAACTAGATTTCGCGAGACAAATTCAACGGTGAAGTCCGTTTCATCATCCGAGATCTAAAAAAATTCTAGGTTTTCAATTTGTACTATTACAACAATTACCGTTTCGCCCTTTTTCAGAAAAATTTAATTTTTTTCCCTTGTTTCACATCCTCCCCTCCTTAAAAAAAATTTCGTCCCTGAAATTTACACACATATACATAAGATCACATGCATATGCATTTTTCATTCTATTTCCAAATTATTAAACAACGTACCTTCATCCTCAAATAGGAAAGGATAGGTGGTGCGCATCGTATCCTCAGCGTTCCCATGTTGCTTCCTCCTCCTCGATTGTTGCCCACGGCACCTTGACTAGCCTCACGGTCTTGCGCCGCAAAGCTAATCCCGACTATCCATGATGCACATGGTCCCTCTCGAAGATCCATATGTATCAGCGACGATCCCTCTTGATCATGAAGGCTGGATGCGAGTATACTTCTCGAGCATGGAGACGTGGAACACCTCATGAACACCTGATAAACTCGGCGGTAATGCTAATCGATATGCAATCGTGCCCACCCTCTCGAGTATCTCAAAGAGCCCGATATACCTCGGCGATAGCTTCCCCTCTTGCCGAACCTGACCACTCCTCTCTTGGAAGCATCACCTTAAATGCCTTCAGATTCTAAGAAATTAGGCACGTCTATAGGCATGAGCTCTTCTCGGCTGCAGGCGGTAAAAGACCCTTCCGTGCTCAGAAACCCACTTTCTCATAGGTGTCTCTGTCAAATCCGAACCGGTAGTAGACCTCTTTCCCATATGTCAACAATTCGGAGATCGACATGGCCTCTATCTGAAGCCTCATGGGTGCCATACATATCTCTTGCTGATAGGTACATTGTTGTAGGCGAGATTCCACTAAGGAGTAAGTGCTCCTCCTACTTCACCACAAAGATCAGAAACATGTAGTAGCATGTCCTCTGGCTGTATGGTCCTCTCTGTTGTTATCTTATGCGTGGATGAAAGCGATGCTCATCATCAACTGTGTCCCCATGGCCTTCTAGAAACTCTTCCAAAAGTGTACCATAAACTTGGGATCCTTGTCTGATACTATGGACACTAGTACTCCATGTAGCCGGAAAATCTCTCGAATATACAACCGACAGAATTCCTCTAGTGTGAAGGTCATTCGCATTGCTAGAAAATGTGCGGCATAGTGGCCAGTCCTTTATCACGAACCGCATCATGCCTCATGGTGTCATAGCGAATTAGTCCTGAGAAGTCCCATTGACGCCTCCCACTTCCACTCTCGGCTACTTCAAGATTTGGAGTAGCCATGCTAACTCCCCGGTGCTCGGCCTTTACGCGACATGAGACATCTTGAACAAAATCGCTGGCGTGTAAAGCTTCATCAGCTCCGCTCTTAGCGACGAAGATGCAGTACATCGCCGTGCACCACTGGATACCTGACTCGTCGAGGCTTGATGAGACTCGCCGGATCTCCTCACTCGGATATCCATTTGAGGAACCCTGACCCGTCCACTATCACGAAGACTACCTATGTATGGATGGCACCAGCCGTCCTCGTACTGGTACATGCGGTTCTTGATGGAATGATATCTGCGTCACCTTTAGGACTGATCCTGCCTTTCGAAATGAAAGGCGTAGCCACTAAACTCCTAACATACCCTGCGCACGATCGATTATCTTTGTAGTCAGCATCCCCTGATCGACATCTGCCACTCTCGGAAGCTACACTGGCTAATTACTCTAGTGACTTTCGACTAAGTGCATCTGACCACCCGTTTGCCTTACCGGGATGGTAATGCAAAGTGAAGTCATAATCCTCCAAAAACTCCATCCACTTGTGTTGCCTCATGTTGAGGTCCCGCTGTGTGAAAATATACTTCAAACTCTTGTGGTATGAAAATACTTCAAATTGCTCACCATACAAATAGTGGTGCCATATCTTTAAAAATGAAACGATAGCCATGACTCAGTATCATGTGTGGGAGTAATTCCGGCTCATTTTTCTTCAACTTGAGAAGCGTAGCTACTACCTCTGGATTGCATCAAAGCGCATCGACTCATCTTTTGAGGCATTCTGATATATTGTACCTCACATCCCACTTTTAAGGACTATCGGAATAAAGGAGCTGAAGTAAGCCTCCTTTTGATTCTTGGAATGCCCTCTCTCACACAAGTCATTCCCACTCTGAACTTGACCTTATTTGGTCGATCTTGTCATAAGTCTTTGCTTGGCGAAGAGAAATCCTCAATAGACCTCTGTATTACCTGATCGAAACTACATATCTCGAAAGTGACTTAGGCCTCTCGACTCATAGCAACCTCGACCTTCATAGAGTCTGCTAACACACTTAGGTAGACACAGTATGTCGAGAATTTCTCTCGATGGCCAAATTCACATTTGCTGAACTTGGCATACAATTGATGGTCTCTTAAAACTTGTAGAACGACCCTTAAATGATCCTCATGCTCTTCCTCAGACTTAGAGTAGATCATAATGTCATGCGAGAATTGACAAAGTGATCCGAATAGAGGTTGGAATACCTTATGCATGAGATCCGCCAGATATTCTTTGGGGAGTGTCGATCAGAACGTCAACGCTGAACTTCGAAATGCCCGTGCGCATCTGCTTGTTGTCGCCAGGGATATCGGCCTTCCTAACCTCAGGCGATAACCGGTGTGAAGGTCTATCTTGGAGTAGACTCGCGCCCCTTTCAACTGATCAAACAAATCATCAATCCTCCTATGATCCCTGTCCGAGCGACTCGATGTCGCGATGATGATGTCTGAAAATAACATCAAAATCCAGATATGTCCATCACGAGAAGATCCATAGCGACTGAGGATTCACGAGATCTCTAACTCCCAATCAGAGCATATCGGTCGGCTAACCACAATCGTAGGAGAACTCACGTGATGTAACCAGTTCCAGCCTTTAAGCCCAAAACATTCACACAAGATGAGTAATAAATAAATGCGATGCACCATAATCAAACAATATCCTCGCCCATGGGCGAGATAGCAGAAACATACCTTGTATAACCGACTGATCAGTAGGCTAAGTTTATGGTGTAATGGCGCAGACACTCCCCTAGGTCCTTGAAGTCTTGGCCTGAGAGCCCTGTCCTCGACCTTGACCCATGCATTGAACCATATGGCCCATCTGCGAAATAGTAGGTGCTTGTGCAGTACCTTGGGACTGATATCGATTCCCCTAGCCCAAGCTAGGGTAAGGAGGAACAAATTGGGTTTGTGCATGTCCATTGTGATGGGGTATGGTTTTCCCATAACTCAGGATCCTCGCCTCTGAGGCAATCCGTCTAAAGTATTCGGAGTTAGTGACGATAATAACATGTCGCCAGTCTGGCCAGCTAAAGCAACCATCTGGCCTTATTACTGATTGATCTGGCCCGTTCTTGATATCATTATGAAGCAGAGTGTAGCATGAAAATACCCTAAAATTTTATAATAATTTTATTATATATTAAAATTTATGAATTAGAAAAACTTAGTTTTTCGAAAAGCTTATAAATTGTGGAAATGTGAAATGAATAAGTGAGCATATGATTAAATATTATATGCTAAAATGAAATTGATTAGACAGGGAAATAAACCCAGTGTAAAAGGGAAAATTTGGAAGTGGTAAATGAGGACCCACAAGGAGTCAGAATAGTAAGCTTAAATAACAAAAAGTGAAATTATGAAATGAAGGAGCAAGTGGAATAATAGGAGAATTAAATGAAAAATGGGTTAAGACCCAAGGAAAGAACTGATTTTTGACCTTAAATGGATTAGTGATATTGGAAATACATTTGGTTTTATAATGCTCATTTGAGCAAAAATGTGTTTGAGAGCAAAGTGAGAGAGGGAAGCTAGGGTTTTTGGAGGAGAAGAGGGATTGTTGTGTAAATCCTTCCATTTGTTCAAGATCTTGCAAGAAGGAAGAAGGAAAAAGGCTGGGGCTTCAAGTGCAAAGGGATTTAAGGTATGAAACTAAACCCTAGAAAGTTGTATTTGATGTTTGGGTTAGAAAAACCACTGAAACCGTGTGGGATTCTTGTGGTTGGTTTAGGTTGATATTAGGATGTTATTGGGAGTGATTCTGATGTTTTGTTTTGGGATTTTGAGGATTTTTGGAGAAAAATTGCAAAAGTGCAAAAACCTTGAAAATCTGGAAAATCTGGGCATTATCGGGCTCCTACGCCGCAGCGTAAGGAACCCATGCCGAGGCGTAGACCTACGCCAAGGCGTGGGATACCCTCACCGCGGCGAGGCCGAGGTGCTAAAATGGCACCCCTTGGGTATGCCACGGCGTAGCATTTCTACGCTGCGGAGTAGCTATTGTTCATAGCGACGATTTTGGATTTGTTCCCCGAACACCTCGTATTCGTACTTGGAAATGGATTTAAAGGCCTAATAAATGATTAATGGGGTTCAAATAAGAGATAAAACTAAATAGAAAATGTCACAGGCGTACCTGCCGTGGCCCAGCTTAGGCTTGAACTTAGTATCTTAACCCAGAAACCATTAACGAAGACTAGTATCATTCACTAAAATGTATAGTAATTGTTTTATCCACTAAGAGTGACGTAATTGTGTGACTAGGGATGGGGTGAGGATCACCTAACCTAGGACCGGATCGAAGGGAAGAAGCGAAGTAGTGAGCTTCCGTTGATTTTGGACCTCTATTCCGATTAATTATTGTTAGTTCTTTGTTCCGCGTGGTATATTCATATTTTAGTGTTTACGGTAGTTTACTAAATAAACTGAAATGAGTATATGGAATAGTATATCTTTGAAATGATATTACGAAAGGGCATATGGATTTAGAAAATGCATGATATTTGAAATATGTAAAACAATTTGGTGTAAATGAGTGATTGAATTGTAAGCAGATTGGTCAATTCTTGACATCTTGAATTGAATCGATGCTCACGAGATATGAACAACATGGTGAAGTTCTGTGGCATACATCATGATGTGTATGGCATTATTAAAATGTCCCACTTAGCGGGATGCACCAATCGACATCCGTCATGATGGTGTATGACATTTTTAAATGAACATATGGCGGGATGCACCAATTGGCATCTGTCATGATGGGAGACCAAAATTGTTAAATGTGTAAGCATATTAGGAATAGCAAAAGGGCGAAGGGTGCAAACGAGAATCCATCATGAATGTGAATTGTATAGATAAGTAGAGAAATAACAAACTTTGCATTATAAATGGGATTTGTAAACTAAATACATGCATTGACAAATCCAGCACTGCAATTCTGACTCTTTGCTACCCGAAAATTTATTAATTAATCCCCGTGACAGCACCATAAAACATTGAAATTATAATATGAAACAAATCTCTTACGAATGAATTCATTTTCAAAGCTCGGTTTGATTTGCTGTGCAGAATTACCGCAGTCAACTAGTAATAAAATGGATTTAAGTCCGGATATCGATCCCACGAGGAGATCTCGAATTTTAAATCAACTACCACTTTTCTCCCGAGCTCCATTTTCTTTGGACCATAGTGATAGTGGAATCCGGCATTAAGGTCTTTAGGAAAATTAAATGAACATAAGAAAATAAATGAGTATGAAAAATAAAATTGAATATAAAGAATAAAGGAATAAGTGATGATTAGGAAAATGATCATCAGTTGAATAGTAATCGTTTAGAGAACACATTAAGATCAATGCTATTGTGAAGAATCAATTCTTTGTAACTTATAAATTTTAATGAATTTTGATTTTGAATCACATCCAAGGCTAAAGTAGATCGGTGGATCTCTCAAACTTCACCTTTCATTATCTAATTTTGACTGATTCTCTCGAATACGAGGAATTAGATAACTACTTTTAACGAGGACATCTAACCTGGGTATTTTCTTTTGCAATACTTCATACCCGTTTTGTGGGTATGAAACCTCCAGCTCCCAAGTTATCAGTCAAGCAAGGATATACAATTTCAGTTGCTCTTCCTCGAAATTAGAATAGATCACCCCTTTCCTTGATTAGATCTCATTGCTGCAGGAATGGCATCACTATCCGAATTGAAGTGAACTCTTTGTTTGTTTAAATGGATAACTCGTTGGCTGGAGTCTTGATTTCAAGCGAAGGGTTATCAGAAGAAAGCTCCTAAGCACAACCCGTCAAAAATAGCGAGTTAATACCTTTAAAGAGATATTCTACATAGCCCGGGGAATGTCTTCTCTGTGTCACTCAGAGGACATCTCAACCAGAAATCGGAACAATGAAACAAATCTTAAATGGTATAAAGCGATATTGGTCAGAAAACTTTAATCTAAGCTGTAAAATAAATTCATAAAGTGAATTTGCGATTTCTTTGGAAATAACAAATGGAAAGATAAGTTGTATTAGCATTCATATAATGGAAATTTAGGTTCCTTGATTCTTGAATTACATCTGCTAACGATATTCCTCGATCATGAAATACTTTGCATTTCGAAGCTGAATGGCAATTCAGGAAAATTTATACGAACTTCAACTTTCAGTGATAATTTAATAAAATTAAGTCTGTAGTCGACTTCTTGGCAAAAGCGATTACATCAATTCCGGAAAATGAAAGCAAAAATAATTGGTAGAAAACTAATCTACTCTAAAAATAAAGCGGCGAAAACATAAAATAAGAAGAAAAACAAAAGAAAACAAAAAAATGAAACGCTTGACTATCGGACCTCACAAATGCATGGCATGGTATGAATAAAAATTTGGATAGCTGCGTATTTATAGGGTTTTCAATTTGGGCTGAAAATCGATGTGGCCTTTTGTGGATTTTGGTATCAGGCCCCAGTCACTGTTGATCGACTCGGTTTCCTTGTCGTGACATCGCCAGTCGCGACATCGATCTCACGTCGTGGCAGCCGACTTACTCTGTAGCCTTGGTTGGTCATTCTTGATGTCGCGACATCAATATCTGTCAGCGACATCTTCTCCGTCTTGGCGGTCTCAATTGTTTTCTCGATGTCGCGGCGTCGATGTCTTGTCGCGACTTCTGGCTCGGAAATCATCACAGTCTTCATCCCAGTGTCGCCGGATGTAAATGACATCAATCTCTTAATCGCGACATCATCTTAATGAACCGCGGAAGCTGGCCCGATACACTCGTATTGTCGCGACATCAATATCTTGTCGCGACATCTCATGGATTACGCATCTTTGATGGTTGTTCTTGATGTCCGCGACATCAGCTCTTATAGCGACCTCACTTTATGAAGCTGGCAACTACGGCGGTTAAATTATGGCGACCGATCTCAGTCGCGACAGCCGACGCCAAACTTAGATCTTCGCCAGTAGTTTCACGAGGCCGTGACTTGGCCTCTTGTATCGTGGCGATTTCATTTCCCTTCAGCTTTCATCTGCTGGTTCCTGATGTCACGACATCAATCTCACGTCGCGACATCAACTTAGTTCTCTGGGGCTTTCAACTGGTTGGTTCTGATGTCGCGACCTCTTATTCTAGTCACGACATCAACTCTTGTCGCGACCTCAAAATGCTGTCGCGACATTGTTCTCTTAGCTCCTGGTTACCCTTAGATTTGCTTATCGGTACTTGCGCCGTGACATCAAATTCATCGATTCTCTTGGTGTCCACGACCTCGGAAGCTGGGTACATGCTGAACCACAGCGCATCATTTCGGCCCAGTTCTTTCATTTCTGCTCTGTATTCATGCACTTTTCCTCCACTTATTACTTTGTATTTTTCTACTTTCTTTCTTTCTTCTATAATAACAATTTGGTGAGTTTCTTCATATTTACGTATGTTATTCATTTACAGATGGAAATCAAACGGAAAATGAATTCAAAATGAATGACTTTTAAGCTCGTGTATCATTGGGAGTATATGTTTGAATCCTCATGATTTGGGATTAAATGGAATTAGTTTGTGTGAAAATGCACATATTGATATGATGCGATGATTTGTAAGAGTGAAAGCATGTGAAATGCATATTTGATATTATCAATGATTTGTAAAGTGAAAACATGAAAATGAATAAGCATAGGTATAGTTGGATATAAAGGCATGGTTTATGATAAATGTGTGTCGTGTTAAACTAAAAGTGGAATGGGTTGTATAGAACCCTTTAAGTATGAGGAATGCTTGATGTGCTGTTTTTATCTATGCGCATGTTTGAGTAAACATGAAGAAGGCAAGATCGAAAGCATGGAGTCATGAAAGTTTGCGGTGTACAAGTATGCCCCGTCATATGCACATTCTTTTTGAGCGTGTGACATTTGTGAACAAAGAGTTAATCCTCTGAACTATTATTTTGTATATCATTTAGCAAAAGGCATGACCAGCCATTTGTAAGCGTATTGTATAAAAGTAAATGTTTATGGGCTATAAGTGCCAAAAACTGACTTGGCGTAATTAAAACTACAGAGAAATGAAATGACATAAATAAAATGTTTTGATAAGATAAATAAAAATGGTGAATCCCGACCAGGCTCACGGACGATCGCCATTCGGGTTAGAGCACAGGATTGGTCGCGACACTTTTGAAAAAAAAAAACAAATAAATAAAAAGAATTAACGAGCATCCCGGAACCGATTCCGGATATACTAATGTCAGGATGGGCCCGGAAAGAGTACTACACGGGAGTCTTACGCTTTGCAGGTAGAAGAATGTGATTCGCTCCTTCCTCTTAGCCCTAACACCCGTATCTCGGATGCTCCGTGCATCTTCTATCTCTCTTCTAATGGCCAAGGCTGTCCTGACCATCGAGTCCCCTCCTCGTATAGCGAGGATGATGTATACCACAAAACCCACCCGGAGTTACTCATCCCTCCTGGCCCTCCGTTGCACTTATCTGTAAGAAGTAGCAATAAAAGCTTACTCGCTTAGCGCAATGATGTGATTACCTGCAGCACTAATAGCCTCCAGAAGGCTTGTTGATCAAAAGTAGGTGGTGGTTAGTTGTTGCCGTCCACCTCTCTGACTCCTCATCTAAAATGTCAAATAGAAATTTGAGATTTCTTTTCTTGTCTAACTAGTAGTGCATGTGCCAACTACTAGTAGACCTCAACATCATGAACTGCACCGTTCATCCTATTTCGGAGCCCTAAGGTTATGTTTTCTAACCCTAGTGTTCATATTTTCCTATATACATTCTACCATGTATATAATTCATGCGATCCTGAACACCGGAACACCACGTGAAACAACCTTGGAAACACCTTGATGCATGGAGTGGTATAAATTTGTCCCAAAAACTCCTAGGTAATCACCTACTTAGACCCTAATACCAAATTGTAGCCTTTTGAATCTGAGCACTAGTTAATGCGTAATAAGCCTAACGCAAGTTGAAATACTTATGCAAACATTGAGTTCCAGTGGATTCGTATACCTTAACTTCGATACTAAGTTTTGTGACACCTAAATCAAAAGTCTTTTTTTTTTTGTCTTGTGTAAGTCATGCGTGACGAATTTCCATATCGCGCCCACCTGGCCTAGTCTATGGAGAACGCTAGACCAGGTCTATCGCGCCCGCATGGCCTCCTTTGTCCGCGACCGCGACCACGATTGCCACCTTGTCATGCGCTGACCTTCACCACATCGACCTTGTCATTTGCAGTGAAACTTTCTTCCGTGGCTAGCTAACATGCGTAACATAAAATCCTCTGCCACAGCGAGGAAATTCTCCGCCTGCACCACGTAGCTCTGACGCCGGTGCTTTGTCGACACAATTCTCTCCTTATCTTGGCGACTCGTTAGCGACATAAAAATGCCGGTCGCAATGAAAAATCTTCCGACGCGGAAAACATATCCGCGACGCCGGCGAATTGCTGTCATAACACGAAACTCTCCATTTAGCCATACTACCATCGCGACGCCAAAATATTATCGGGGCATGAAACATCTCCACCATTGCCAACTCTTGTTTGCGACATAAAAACAGTATATTTAGAGCATAGTATATGTTACCATGAGTCTCCTTTCCCACTGGCAGCCGTAGGTGCGACATACAACACTCTTTGTGGCAACACCTCTCTATAAAAATCCTGTGTGACACCAAAATATTTTCTTTATGACATAAAATTCCTTAACCTCGGTAAACTTTATCACGACACCGGAAAGATTGCTATCGTGCTACAAGATCCGCCGAATTAGCCACACCGATTCGCGACCGCGAAATGCTTTGTACGACATGAAACCCTTTATCTTAGCGAAGTTGCTTCAACCTAAAAATATATTATCCGCGACAAAAACACTTTTGGCTAGCGGAACGCTACGTGCGACATAAAAATAATGCATGGCGACATAAAGACGCAAAATACACTATCGCGACAAGAACAGCCTTGGTCTTGGCCGGACTCGATCAGCGACATAAAATACTGCGCCGTGACATGAAATTCGCGCGAGGGCGAACTCTGTCATGGCTTACCTAACCTCTTGTCTTAGTCATCTCGATTGCAACAAGAAAACCTTTGTGGAGACAACATCTGTGAATTAGAGCCCTGTGCAACAAAGAAAGCCGTATTTGCGACAAGTTCCTATTAGCAAAATTTGAGAACCATGTCGCACGACCTGAAGTCACTCCATTGACCGCAGAACCGAGATAAGAACTACATCGCGACCGCATGAATTCCTATCACGACCAGACATACGGTAGCTCTTTTAGAAGCTTTCTTATCGACCCTTTTTTTTTCGCACCTAAAACATGCTAAATTCGATATACAATAACCTTTTTATTACAAAGACAACATGAAACCTAGAAAAAACCTTGCCAAACTGTATTAATCATACAAAATGAGTTTAATTACAACTCTTTTCTTTTTACATAAATAGAAAATGAATGGCCATCTGTATAATTTTCACGAATTACATAACAAAGCCAAAATATTCTTCCTAACTAAGGAGACTCAAATGTGTGTCCCTCACAGTGTACCTTGAACATGAAAATGTTTTTTCTCACGTGGGGTAGGCAATGCGATGGAGGAATTCTCTCTGGTACGCCAGCTCAGTGCACAGCCAATGAAGTAAACGCACATATTCAAGTGAAATATGCACATTCCTACTCGAATGTCTACGTACCATGGATAGGAATGTGACTCACCCTATCCCATGTCTTTGAGTCCTCAGAAGCTCCTCACGTGAAATGCCCAGTGTGAAACATATCGTTCAGTGTTCACTGATGACCACTCTCCAAACAAAGACTTTTTGTTTTTTTTAAACTCATGACCCTTGAGCAAACCTCAATGCTGTGTTTAGTTTAATCAAATCTGTGTGTTTATGCATTTGTAGACTCTACCCAGTTTAGAGTTCTGCCAGCGAACCTTTGCATGCCTTTCGACATTTTCACGGACTTTCACCGCGGTGATCATGCTCCCAACACGAATAGATTGTGCTCACCTGAAGTATCTACCTAACACTCCACCTAACACACGTATTTTCCTTTTCATGCTGTACAATCACTTGGAGACTCATTTTCTTAGGCGTTGTCCCGATTCACAAGGAGCTCACGCCATTTCACGAGGCAAGTAAATGACCCGATCTGCGCGCGCTGAAAACTATCTTGGTATCCCCATGCGCCATGAAATGCAGAATGCCATTTCATGTCAATTCATATTGCATGCATAATGAGAACTATTCAACATTAATAAATCACGGATAATTATATTTTCTACACTTAATATATACATTCATGATGTAATCGAGTTAATACATGAATAAGCATATATAAACATGATTTTCACACAACCAACATGTTATTCCACCTGACAATAACTTTGAGATCCTTGGTTAGGACCTCAATTCAACAAGGCATCATACAACCTCGGCTCATAAACCAATCAGTTGATCCACTTCTGGCATTTATAGCTTGGCGAAAACATTTGAACACCCAAAACACTGCATGAAACCCGAAGACATTAGTCACAGGACCAAAACCAATCTCGGCTTACAATCCGACTACCTAAAGCAGTCCCAAATATTCCAACATTCAGTCCTAAGATTTTGGGGCGATCATATCTAAAAACCCGTACTGTCTAATGGCCTTTGAGTACAATGTAAGTAAGGAAAAACCCACTACCTCTTAAGGGCGTAGAGGAAGCTCACAGGAAGTCATGTGGAAACTTTCTAAACCTGAAACTTTTGACTTTCCGAAAATCCAAAATCTGCAATTGCGTCGAAACTCCTTGATTTCGGTGCCCACGCATAGCCCTCGCCAAGTAGATGAGCTTTAACTCTTGGCCCGACGAGATCCGACCACCCGATCTCCATAGATTGTAGAGAGAAGCGAAATCCCTTATCTCTCTCTCTCTCTCTCTCTCTCTCGTTTCTCTTTCTCGTGTGAAGAACCATGAAAAATCCGTTCCCCCGAAAAATCCCTTTTGGCCTTTTCCTTGTTTTCTTTTCTTTTTCCTCTTTTTTTATTTTCTTTCTTCCTTTTTCTTTTTCTCTTTTCTTTCTTTTTGGTTTTTATCCCACCGAATGGTTGTTTGCTCCCTCTCATTTTTTGTCTTATCGAGTGAGAGGGAAGCCTCTCCACCTTCCTTCCTTCTCCTCTGGCTTGGCGCGGCTCACATGGGCTATTAACTTGAAGTGCCATGTCCTTGCTGCACCGTTTGTCATCTGTGTCCGTCTCCTAAGGTATCATGTGGCATCCAGTAGATCATACCATGGTACCACTCCGTATGTCGCTCGACAACAGTCTTTCGAAAATGTGAAATTTTACTATCGGAATCGCGAAATTGACTTCGTAACTGCATTTCGCGAGACGAATTCAACGGTGAAGTAAGTTTTGTCATCTGAGATCTAGAAAAATTCACGAGTTTCAACTGTACTATTAAACAATTACCGTTTTGCACCGAAAAATTGAATTTTTCACAAGGTTTCTAATAGCTTCGACTGAATCATGAGTAAACAATAATATTCGTGTCTTGTAGTACACCCAACTTACTTAGTTACATTTAACACATACCTTAATCCCTCAAAGTTGTATACTCTTCAATATTACAAATGTATTCACAGTTATATTAGCTATAAAAGCAATATAACAGGTCAACCTTGAACACATTTGAGCCAATGTAACTCATAAGAAAGTCTTCCTTTTAAGTTCATATCTTTTAGATCCAAATTAACTGCTTGCTCAATATGTTCCATAAGGATAAATTATTTCATCTCCATTGGAAACATACCAAAGTAGCAACATTAATTTGTTACCTCAAAACATAGCCAAAAGTACAAAGGTACGAGAAAGGCTATCATTATAATAATAGGCCTTCAGGAACTCACAAAGTGAGGATGCATGGATTAATCACTCACTTTCCTTATAAGTCAATTTTCAACATATGTAGTATGAAATACATGCTATGATGGTTTCTCTTTAGAGAGCTTATGTCAAATTACCACCATACGGACTTTAATCATAAGTTCAATAGCTTTCTCCAATTTTTGCAATCATAGGTTTTCTAAGGCATTTTATTTGCTAAAACAATCTGGTTAAAATAGGAAAATGTAATTATGTGAATTACGTTTGGTCATAATATCACTTATTGTAACCTCATCTCGATACTTAATCAAGGTGACACCATATGTATTTGTATACTTTTCACTCATTTTATTATAATCAGTACATTGTAGTTTGTCTGCTATCTAAACCACTCAATTTTAATGCCTTTACTGGTGCCTTACAGTTCCCTTGTAGTGGACTAAAATTTGAGCTAATTGTTTTAAAAAGTAGAAAGTGGCTTTATGTTCTTGAAATTATAAAATGGGTTTAGTCTAAGACACTACAGAATTGCAGATATCTGAGTAGTAAAAATTTGGATGTAAGTCAGGATATCATTCCATCGAGATCGACAAATTTTGAAATCCAACTACCTAACTACTCAAGATCCACACTATTTGCACCTCCTTGTAATGGTTTTAAAAACTAGAAATTGAAGATAGATCATACTTATATTATATTTATCTAATTAAAAGAAAATTTGAATTAAAACGAACAAAATAAACTATTTGAATGGAGTTCTCTTGCTAGAAATGGACAGCGTGTAAAAGCGTATGAAACGGTCGATTTCTATTATAATCCATTGATTTTCTCAATCCTGATTTTGGATCTGGATTTATCAAAGATGCCTAATAATGCATTTGATTTCTCCGCAATTCAATTAGGGTCCACAGCTATTTCCGAGCATGGATGCAATAGGTTACTTGTATTCAGAACACTCTTTATAAGATCTCGGTATTTTTCTTTTTCAATACTTCATACCCATTTCTTAAGACTGCAGATTTCTTGCATCCCAAGTCTTGGTCATTGCAAAACCTCTACAAAATGGTTGATGACTCTTCCTTTAGATCTAATGGATTTTTCTCTTTCCATGATTATATCTCAGCTAACACAGGATCAAAATCTTTCCATCAGATTAAGGTGAAATCTACGATTAAGCCCAAATTGATAAATAATAATCCCTTCAACTTCAACTATATAGGTGAAATGGAAATTTATCTAAGTGAACTCTCGGAAGCTCGGTAGTTCTTCAATGGTAATTCACAACATACCCACGGTGAATGTTGACTCCTCAGAATCTCAAATCTTTGTGCCATCGAAAGGCTTCACGGAAATCAAGCGGAAGCAATCCTTGGAAAGGGTACTCGATACTACTAATAGGCACAATCAATTTAAGAACAACATCAATCAAATAAATCCTAATTTAGGGTACTTCTCTCTAATATATACGAAGAAATTTATAACGCGATATCGTCCAGAAGTTAGTGGAAGTTGTACTCAGTAAAGCTTGCATCCTGGCGACAATGGAGACATTGATCAAATACACGTGATGGTGCAATAAGCGATAAAAACAAATTCCAGGTGGTGTGGATTCATTAATTTCGGGTAGTAATTGGAAGAAAATGAAGATTAAATCCATACTTCCAACATTACAAACAAGTCTTTAGTTCGAATCAGAAAAAGAAAAGAAAAGAAAAGAAAAGAAAAGAAAAGAAAAAAATCTACTCTAAAATTATACATTAGTCTTCTTCAATCCCCCAAGATCTGGAGTTCAGAAAGAAATTTGTCTCTTGTAGCCTTAGCCTTTGTTATACATTTACAGAAATTGGGCACGATTCGAGGCTCTAGGTGGATTCCCGATTTTTAATGGCCGGCTCATTTGTTCGAGATAAGCGACCTCGGGAGGCTATCGCGACTTATTAGGTCTTCGTGTCCTCTGGGGCTTATCGCAGCGTCGTTTTCCTTGTTTTTTCAATGTGAGTGCGACTTCGATGTCCTCTGTCGCGGCATTTGTTCTTTGCGAGTTTTTCTTTGGTTGGATTTATCGTGACATAGTTTCTTATCGCGACTACCCTAGACATTTTTGTTTTGTCATGTGTGTCGCGACTTGATATGTTATTTACTTTACTTAGCATTTCTGAGGAATCATCATGTGCGGTCGCTGACTTCAGATTATTCTTGTCGTGACAGTATTTGTTTTGATAGTGATGACTAAATGTGCGACCACGTTTTCTTATTCCAGTGTTATTATACTTCTAATTCAATATTTAAATAGCCTTTTCTTCCTTTCTTCCAGATTATATACCGACGAGTTTTCTTTGCCATAACCGCGTTCATTTCTAGCCACTTTGATTCGTCGCGACAACTTTTCAGTCTCAGTGTTGTAGCCATGACGAGATTTCATGTCGCGACACAGTATCTTTCTGCGGCTTCTAACCGCGAGAACTTTTTCGTCGCGACACCATTTTATGTATAGCGATTTGATTCAGTCATGACCTTCCTTTCATGTTGTTATCATTTCTTGTTTTTGCTGCCTTCATGCGGGGTGCGACTCATTCTGATCTATTTATTTTCTTGTCATGACACTTGGGGTGGGTCACGACAAGGTCGTTTCCTTTCTTATTGCAATTCCTGTCGAAACCTCCAAAGCATGTCGCGCCAGATCTTCTTCGATCTTATTATGACCTCATTTTTTTAGTCGCGATTTCTACTCGAGGTCGGCTTCACGAGTGTGACGAGAAAGTGTCTCCTTGACCAAATGGTGGCCTTCTTGTTCACTTGCCTTGATTGCCCCAAACTTAGTCACAACATGTTTTAAGCTTTGTTAAATCCATTTTAATGTCGCGACATGAAATCCTTATCACGACCTCATTGTCTTGACATATTTTTATTACATGACATCAATTTTCGATGGGACCTTATCAAGTAATCAATGATCCATTCCTCGTCTTTGACCCTTAATTATCGTTGCGACTTGAGATCATCTTCTTTTGGTATCGTGATCTCGATTCTGACTGCGACATCTTTTCTGATCTTAAATTTTCTCTCTATTGGTAGTCAGATTTCGTGACACATGAAGCTTTTGTCTTCACGAAGGTTATCCGCAGGAAATTATCAATCGGTCGTGACTTAAAACCCACTGAATTGATGAATTCCTTATGTGACCCTCAATTATCTTATCGTGATAGCTGTAGCCATTTGCTTATCTCATTTTCCTCTGGATTATTGCTGGAATTTCAGCTTTTTCTATAAAAACCTGCAAAATATAAATTTGGTAAAATCTCCACATTTTTGCATAAGAATAAATGGTATTTATAACCCCAATAAAATGGATTTAAAATCAATGAGTTTTTTACTCATTAGATTCCCCTAAACTTAAAATTTTGCTTGTCCCCAAGCAAAGAAAAGAAAGATTTGTTTGTCCTCAAGCAATTGAACTTTATTTTTAAGGACATTTTTCTGTTCTAACTACAATCTTTTCTGATTCCACCAATTGACTTGAAGTAAGTAGGTTATAGTATTATTTCAAACTTCAGTTTTCAACTAAGAAAAAGGAATGGTTTCAACCTCTATCACAAATAAACTGATGAATTCTATATTGTAAACAACGCAATCGATCAATCTTGTTTGTGCGTGTGTGTTGGTCTTCTTTCCTTTTCTCATACATTAGATTAGTTTAATTGCAGGGTTCTCCTTGGAAAGTTAGTCAAAGTTCTATAGGCTGTTTTTCATATTAATCTCTCCACTAATGTAAGCAATTGACCTTCAAGATCAATGAGGTCTTTTTTTTTAGCGTAATGTGGAAAGCAGGTAATTTGGTAGATAATTGGAAGGTTGGGCATAGATACCTGGATTCACTATTCATGCAGCCTTGCTATACCTCTTTCATTCCTTTCTTCCTACTAATGTGAACTTTAATAACTCCCCCAAACTTGGCTTTTGTGCATCATCTTGAATTTTGCTGGCCTCTTTGTTACCACCTTCATATTTATCATTGAGTTCCTTTTAGATTCTTTTGTTATTCTTCTTGTCGAGGATTTAGGAATAGTCTGATGTTTGTCTTTTGGACTTTCTATCACTCTTGGGAACTTTGGGTTAGCAGCTCCCATACCGATTGGCATTAGGGTGCTAGGTGTTGAAACACCCCTCTGAACGAATTGTTCAAGAGGATGACCATAAGACAAACATTCCCATACCAATTGACTTCTTTCTTGCCTCTAGTCTTTCAATTGATTTTTCCTCATCCTTCCTTACAATTCAAAAGAAATATATTCCCTTAAACTTGTTCCCTTCTGCATATTACAATTCTTGTCTTGAAAACTGGGTAATTTAGGGTTCTTTGTTGTAGGATTAGCTCAAAGGAAGTGATCTTGGTTCAGGTATTTTATATTTGAAGAAATTAGGCATCTTAACAAAACATGGAACTAGGTGTATGCATTTGCATATAATGAGGTAGAGCTTTGAAAAGTTCAAACTTTCAAAGAGGGCCTCTATCCGTTCTTGTAAGTTGTTTTTACCTAGGATTTCGCAGCAACCCAATAATCTAATAAGTTCATTAGGATATTATAGCCTTGGCTTGTAGAATGCATTACACAGGAAGATGTCCACACACTCTTTTTCCATTTGTTATTCAAGGAATTCTGTCTGTTGATGTTTTAAATTATCTTAGCTTCGACTATTACACACATAGATTCAAGAGAGCCTAATATATTCTTTCAATTGTTACCTTTTCCTCAATCCTATAATTTTACTTTAATTTAAACTAAAAGTATGACTTCTTACTTGAGTTCATTTGGAAGCTTACTCTCGCTCTCTCCATGATAATCACAGATTAAAACTGCCTGTAATCATTACTTCCAAACAGAAAAGAAAAGCACAAGCAACCTAGTTCACTCAATGATCCTTTGCATCTAAGAACAATTAACATTTTTCAAACTCATTCAATCACCTAAATCTGATTAGTGATTGACAACATATATTTTCTAATTGCAACATTATGGAGAGAAACAAAATCAAGTCATCAAATCAGAAGAACAAATCACAAGACACTTTCAATGAATTATAATGGGCTTTTATTGATGGTGAAGAAAGAATACAATTAGAGAGGGGAAAAGAGAAGAATTTGTGAGAATTCACTTTCTTCTATTAGAGGATTTGGTAGGTATGATATTTGGAGGATCGATATCCGGCACGAAACGGGGAAATTTGGGAATGTGATATTTGGTTTTTCTTGTCAGTGGTTCCTTTCGGTGCATAGATCATTGCTGGAACTCCACGGTGATCAAATGATCTTGATTGACCCACTTTATTCACTTTGTACTCTTGGATCAAAAATACGGCTAACATATTTGATAACAATTAGTATTGATCATATCGAGCTCTCATGCAAATTTTCCTCCTCTCAAGATCATTGTCCTCCAGACTCCTTATCTTTTCCTTCATTAGCCTAAACTCATGAACTCTCTTTGTAAAGATATGAAAACTTATTTTCTTGACATATTACCTTAAATTACTTCTCTCTTCCTCGGAGTGTACGATGGTGCATCTCTTTTGAATTAGTTGGCCTTCTAGAAGGCCTCAAGCTGGATTTCATCTTTTCTGATGATTCCTCCTCCCTCATTTTTCTATCTATTCCTTCCATTCTTCTTTCTACATTTGAGTTTGTTCCCATTCTTTATTTCTTTGCTTCTAAAATCGACTTCGTATTCTTCCTACGATTTCTTATTGTCTCTCCCTTCTTCTCTCTCTTCCATTTCTTTCTTCATTGATCTTAACATATACATTATTTGTGTTTCACCTATCACTCTGAATCTCTACAGACTCGAAATTCTCTCTCATGTACAGTATAGGCTATTAATGACTCATTAAATTATCTTCTTACTGCTGCTTTGGAGGAGTTATTTTTAGAGGAAATTGCAGTTTATATTATCATTTATCACTGCAAGCTCTGCTTCTACCTCTATAATCCCCTTTTGCTTTTTATTTCTAGGCACCTTTGTTGCTGATCGGAGTTAGAGGAGCTTGAGGGCATACCTCTTCTTCTTCCCATGATCCCTTCACTCAACAAGGATGCATGATGGAGCTGATGGTTGTTGGGTGGGATCAGTCTCTTTGTTGCTAAGATGGGCTATCCCCAGTGGGCATTGATTAAACTTCCTACATTAATTTTATATCCCTTGAGGGCCTTACAAGGTGTGGCTTCTATTCTGTCAAGGCACCTCGTGGCAGTTTGGAATTATAAGCAGGCTGTAGTGGAGCCAGACCTTTGCCTCCCTCTATAGAGACCCTGCATTAATAACGTAGTGTGGAGTTCTTCTTAAATCGCCTCCACTTTCACAATAAGCGTTAAATTTACCAAATTTTCCATAGTACAGGTCTTGACCAACTTGAATTTCGAAACATGCTTAAGTTCTTTCGAGTTGAAGGACAATTAATTCCTCTTGTGTCGAAAGGAACCCATCTCCTCGAACATATCTCCCGGGTTCTCTCGTCCCTACCATATTTGCATAGAACTCCCTTGCGGAGTAAGCGGGCGCCTTGTTGCTCTGAAGAATACAGCCCTTATTTTCCTGTGGCATTTGCAAAGGCTCGGCTTTCCAAATCCTTTCGTGATGACCTTTTCAGCCATTTCAGTTGTTCCATGGCTTGAGCTTTTGCAAAGATGAAGTATTTTTTGCCTTATGTTTCATTTCTTACCTTATGCCTCAGCATTTGTCTTTTCTTTGCCTTTCTTCCTCGTATAGTTCTTTTTACTTGTTTTAGGCTTACAGTTATTTGCGATTATCTCGAGGTTAGGTTCAGGTAGACCTCTTCCTCCTCATAGACGTATTCATTCATTATCTCATTGTTATCTGTTAAGATTAGACAGGTTACGGTTTTACGCCATGGTGAGGTGGAGTTAGGCTTTTAGGCGTATATAGTGTTTAGTATTCTAAGGAGAAAAGAGATGAACAGTTGGGTGAGGATGCGACTAGATTGAAGTTTAGGAATGAAATTGGCTATTCGATTCATTACTTTATGATGGATGAGCTCAATTTTCCTTATTGCATATGAATGTGCGACATTAATGCACAAGTCAGCATTGATTGCTAATAATAAATGTCCCATTTAATGTTGCGACGCCTAAATCAGAAGGTTAAAACCTAAATTTATTGGGATTTAGACAATTCTGGTCGTGACCTAAATAAGTCTATCAGCATTTGAAATGTAGTGCAATGATAAGAATTAGATATCGACATGCCTTTCTCTTTCTTGATCATTCACAGTGGCAGCCTAATTTCTCTTTTATCGCGACATCGTATATGCTACATTAATTCATTGATTCATGCGACACAGAATTTCTTAATTCTAATGTTTTCAATTCAGAACATGGTCGCGACCTCAAAAGTCTATCGCGACCAAGAAATTTTCCAAGTCTCCATAACAATTCACATACCAAAAAGATCACTTTAAGACATCCAATTTAAATTAGAACAATTCATATTCAACATTCAAATATTCAAAAAATCAGCTCATCAAAACATCATATTCAATATTGAATTGAAAAATTGAATTCCCCCAAAACTTCAATCATGCATTCTCTAAAATAAATATTAATAAGAGAGCATAATACTTCCCCTTTTGGTCTTGTGTGCTTTCTGTAAGCAGTAAGTTCAGACCTCATTTTTGTTTATACCCTTGCTGACCTGCAAAAATACCAAAAAGCTTAAAAACCAAAAGTACCATTTCAAACAATTTAATTGACTATAAAACATAGAAATAAACTATTGTATGGGTTGCCTCCACATTGCTTTTCGATTTGAATCATGCATTGGACTTGCTCTTTATGATTCTCTTATTTCAACTCAAATTCTTTAACCGAACTTAGAATCGGCCTTCAATTATCTTATAAGGTAATGCTTTAATCTCTGACCATTCACTTTAGATTCTTCTCTATTAGTTTTCCATTATCCTTTGCTCCCAAGGTTGTACTTGCCGCTATACGTATGGGACATCCATTTTTGATCTCGTTTTCTTGAGGCTGTTTTAGTCTGGAGTTAAATAATAGGACCTGATCTCCTGCTTTAAATACCCTCCTCAAAATCTTTTGATCATACCATTTTTTTGTCTTATCCTTGTAAATCTTGGCATTATCATAAGCTTCATTTCTCAACTCTTTAATTCATTGATTGGAAGCAAATCTTTCTTCCTTAGTATAAATCAAATTCAATTTCTTTATGCTCCCACACTGTGCCTCCAATTCAGAAGAAACAAGGTTTACAAAGACAATTACGTAATAAGGGACATACCAATGGGATTTTATATGTCACGAGTTCACCTTAAGCCACAATGCATCTTTAAACTTCTGAGACCAATCCCTTATCTTTGGGGTTATAGTCTTTCGAAAATTTCTTAATCTCCTATTGTTTCGACACCCATTTGTTTAGGTTGGGGTAAGCTCATTGTAATATTTGATTCCATACCTACTCATTAGTTTCTCAAACACCTTATTTGCAAAATGGCTCCCTCCATCACTTATGATAGTTTAGGTGCCCCAGATACCTTTCAGAAATATTTCTACGCAAGAATCCCTGGTAATATTAGCATCATTTTTTGAATGATTTGTTGCTTCCACATTTGGATAAATAGTCCTGACTAGAAGATGTCTGATTCCCAAGTGAAGATGGAAATGGTCCATGATCTATTCCCCACATCAAATAGTTGCACCACCAATATACATGCAGGAAGGCATTTCATGTCTTTATCTTGATACTTCCCATTCTACGCATTGATCACAAAGGTTTAACCACCTCAAACAATCTTTGAAAATGGTAGGTAATAAAACCTAATTGGAAAATTTTATGGTTGTTTTGTCTCTGCAAAATATCCTTCATATAGTGATACATGACATTCATATAAAATTATGCACTTGTTAACTACGCACACACCTTAGTTATCATATCAACTCCTCTTGAATAACAATGGTCATCCCGTACCATAGAATCTATTTATCGATCCTTGCTTTCTCACATTGTTATTTCTGAATTCTGGTGGCATAACTCCACAAGCTAGAAAGTTTACAATGTCAGCATACTAGGGTGATTGGAATGAAAACTAGAATAACTACTCATCTGGAAAGTTTTATTCTAATTTTGTTCCCATTTCTTTTACAGTAGTCTTTTCAATTCTTGACAAGTGATCAACTATCACATTATCACAACCCTTCCTGTCTATGATTTCCAGATCAATTCTTGTAGTAACAATACCCATCTAATCAGTCTTAGCTTAGGATCTTTCTTTGCCATCAAATATTTAATTACAACATGATCAGTATGGATGATGACATGGGATCCCAATAAATATGGCCTGAATTTTTCACATGCAAATACCATGGCCAACATCTCTTTTTCAGTAGTTTAGTAGTTCTCTTAGGCTTCATTGAAGTTTTGCCTAGCATAATTATGTATACTAAACATCTTGTCAGTTTTACTGTCCCAATCGGCTCCCGTTTACCAATCATCACGCATAATCTCAAATTCGCTTATTCGGTCTCTGGTTTGGCCATGATGGGAGCTTGACTAATTTGAATCTGATCTCTCTTTAAATGAGGTTAGCGGGATTCATCAAATTGAACTTTGTATCCCTTCCAATAGTCTACACAATGGTTTGCAATTTTGAGAAAGTCTTTGTCCGATATTCTATAAAAACCAGCATGTCCCAAGAAACTTCTTATTCCCTTGATTGTTGTAGGTGGAAAAAGAGTCTTTAAGATGGAAACTTTTTCTTGGTCCACTTCTAGCCCTGCTGCAGAAATTCTGTGCCCAAGGACGATGCCTTCTGTTACCATAAAATGGCATTTTTCCCAATTCAAGGCTAAATTCTTGTCCTGGCATCTGTGAAGTACTGTCCCCAAATTTTTCATGCAATGTTCAAAACTAGATCCATAAACTATGAAGTCATCCATGAATATCTCCATATTCTCACGCGAATCGAGAACACCGAACATCATATGCATCTTTGAAATGTAGCAGGAGCATTGCATAACCCAAATGACATTCTTCTAAAAGAAAAAGTACCATAAGGGCGGGTAAGTGGTTTTCTCCACGGTCCCTCGGGTCTGATAGCAATTTAGTTTATATACTAAATATCCATCAAGAAAACAGATTTGAGGATGTTCTACTAACCTGTCCAACATCTGATCAATAAAAGGCAGGGGGAAATGATATTTTATGGTTGGAGTATTCAATTTTCTATAATCTATACACACCCTCCATCCTGTCACAGTTCTTGTAGGAATCAATTCATTCCTTTCATTTTTGATCATAGTGAATCCACCCTTATTGGGAACCACATGAACTGGGCTCACCCAAGAGCTATATGATATTTCATAAATGAAGCTTGCATTTAACCATTTTAGCACTTCCTTGCTTACAACATCTTTCATTACTGGATTCAGTCTCCTTTGGTGTCAATTGAAGTCTTTGCATTATCTTATATAGCGAATTTTGTATACAAATAGAAGAACCCAATACCTTTGAGATCTTGATTAACCAGAAATTGCTTCATATGTTTCATAGATCTCTAATAGTTTATATTTCTTCATTCTCGATCGATGCGGTAGATATAATCGTTGGTTTTGTCTTTTACCCAGTTTTCTAAAGAAGCATATTTGGATGACTAGGCAATTCTTTCAATATCGACTTATACACGTGGTTTCTTGCTCGGTTACTTTCTTTTCCTCTTTGCGTGAATTTTACATACTTTTCATTAATTAGTGATTAAATGTTTTACCATTGAGATACAACAATTCATATTGACACTCTTAAGATACTAGAAATTCATATAATTTTCATTGATAGAATGCTGAATGTTACAATCAGAGTTCAGTTCTAGACTGACTGGACTAAAGTTTTCTACAACCATACAATTTTCTTCATCAACATTAGACTATGTCATGTACTTTTTGTGAGGTTGAAATTACCTGCTTCCATTTCCCTCTCAGGAGTCGGCTCACCTTTCTTATCAATCGAGTGACTCTAGTTGCTAGAAAGATCTTCAACAAATGAGAGGAACCTGTGTATGTTCTTCCATTTTCATGACAACAAAATCCAGCAAAAAATGAATTTCCCTGCAGCCTGGCCCACATCCTGAGGACTCCTTACATTGTGCCATTGTCCTATCGACCATTTATAGTATAATTGTTGTTGGAGATAAGTTCCCCAGGCTTCGACTGTACCACTAATATTGGGGCATCAAGTTGTCTGCTTTGAGTCACATAAAGCTTTCTTGAATTCCATATTTGATTGTGGGAATAAACTGCGAGATCTTTCATCTTAGTGGTAGGCTCTTGCGAATAAGCTGCCTTGCATGTTGCGGTTCGGCTCCACCACTCCTTCATTAGCAATTTTCTTCTTTTTGCCGATTATATCCTTGAGGAATTTTGCGTTTGGCATTTGGTGATAGCATTTGCAAAGGGAATATTAATTTCTCTTCTTGAAAATCTCGAGAATTTAGAAAATTGTTTCTCCTTCTTTGCCTTAAAGTCTTTATGGGAAAAGGCTGCGAGGTGTATGGCTTGAACTTTCTCTTTGCTTTTATTCCACAGTTTTTCCCAGTGCTCATTTTGCACTTTATTCTAGGTTGATCGACTTTGGCCCTTTCTTTCTATTCTTTCTTCCAGTTTCTTCATCTTTTTCTTGCTCAATCTTTTCTTTCTTTTCTGCTCTGCTGTTGCTCAATTCCTTGCTACTCCTCGAATTTGGGCGCCATCTGGAGTCCTTAGTTCTTACAGGTGTCACTAGGAAAGCATCCTTGAGTCTTAAATACATGGTTGAGGCCGGCTACCCAAACTATGTTTCAAATTCTTGAGTGAAGCATTAGTATTTGGCAGAAAATTTTGTGTATTGGTTAAAGTTTCGACTCGCAAATTTTTGTTTATGGTGGTTCATGACTTTTTGTTGTCCCCATGAGTGCGACATTGCTCCTCAAAAGACTGAGTCCTTTTTTGACCTGGATATTCATTTCTATTCATCTCCTTGGTATTCAATTTGTTCTTTGGAACCTTGTGATTATCCTTCGCTGAACACTGCCCACCCATATCTTGGTACATGTGATATCCTCCACCATATGAAGTTCTCATGGGCCCTCAATGTTGGTGTGTAGTGTGTAGGCAAGTTTGAGTTAGGCAGAATGGTAGCTTCTGTTCATTCAAATAATTGGCCTCCTCGACTTGATGGGATCTCGTCAATTGGTCTCTCAGTAACTATTACGATTCCATCTCTTCCTTTCTCCAATTTAAATGAGCATGGTAGATTTCTTTTCTCATGATTCCCCGACTTATGCATTGTGCATCAAGTTTTGCCTCCATAGCAGTCATTTTATTGAGCTCAATGACCCCACTCCCCTTTGTTCTCTTTGTTGCTCCTGAAGGTCGAGGATGGAGCTTTCGTAGCTGCATTTGGCAGTCTTCTATCACCAGCACACTTCTCTGCACTTTTTCTCTTAAATGCCCCACAGCAAGTTGCATCTATGATACCCTTAGAGGTATCATTCAAGGAGTGGTAGACAATATCCATTTGGGTCTTCAGGTATATGCCATGCATAGGGCACCTCTTTAACATCCTTTTGTACCTTTCCTAAGCAGTATATAAGCTTTCATCCTCCCCCTGTTTGAACGCAATGATCTCCCTTCTTCTTTCTGTTGTAAGTGATGAAGGAAAAAATCTGCCTAGGTAAGCCTCTACTAACTCTTCCCATGTGTTGGTAGGCCATGTAGCGTGATTCATACCATGTGTTGCAATATCTTAAGGAAAGGAAAGATGTGGATTCGATCACCTCTGGTCTCACACCATTTAATTTAAGCTGTATTTGGCCATTAAAGATGCGCTTGTATTCTCCATTAGGATCTCTTATTGTGATAGGAGTGCGTAAATTGATTGTTGCACCATGATGATCGATCTGATTCATTAAAATTATTAGCCTCATAGCGAGGTTGTCTAAGCTACTTTGAATATTCTTCTTGAATAATGAGATATAAAAGTCCTCCATTGTATCTTACATAGTAGGCATTTTTGCTGATGTTTCTTGTTCAATTGTCTGACCCATTCTTTCTTCCATAATTATTTGTTTACGCCGGCCTCTAAGTTCTTCAATGTTCTTTCCAATTCGGTATCTAAGAAACAGGTCCTGATTAAACTACTGTGCATGAAATAACTACGAAATGAAACATATTGAGATCAATTGGAAGCAGTGGTATCAAAATTCATATTATATCCTTACAAGCTCTCTAAAATATTAGTAGCTTATCACGACCTTCTTTATCCGTATTTTTAGAATTTCTTTTATAAAATAATGAAAAATGTCCAAATTAACATTTCTCTCTTTTGTTAGAATATTGATTTATTCAAATCCTTTCAATCCTCGGCAACGGCGCCATAAAACTTGTTTTTATGTTTATGTATAGGCTAAACCACTCAATTTTAATGCCTTTACTGGAGCCTTACAGTTCCCCTGTAGTGGACCAAAATTTGAGCTAATTGTTTTAAAAAGTAGAAAGTGGCTTTATGTTTTTGAAATTATAAAATGGGTTTAGTCTAAGACACAGCAAGTGTACAGGTCATACAAATAGTAAAAATTTGGATGTAAGTCGGATGTCATTCCATGATTGTGGAATTTGAAATCCAACTACCACTATTTACTTTCCAGATCTACTATTGCACCTCCTTGAAGGGTTTAAAAACTAGAATTGAAGAATAAGATCAGCCATATTATATTTATCTAATTATTAAAGAAAATTTGAATTAAAACAAACAAAATAAATGGTGATTATTAGTTCTGCTAGAAATGAACAACGATATGAAATTCTTGTAAGCAGTCAATTTTGCATTATAATCCATTGATTTTCTCGATCCACGATTTTAGATATGGTTGTCGAGATGCTAATAATCGACTTGGATTTCTCCACAATTCACTAATTAGAGGTCCACCTTCTTTCAAAGACATGGATCTAATCAATTACTTATGTGAGAACCTCTTTCAGATCTAGAGTATTTTCTTTTTCAATGCCCATACCGTTCTTAAGATATGGTTACGTCCCAGTCTTGGTCATTATAAAACCTCTACAAAATGGTTGATGGCCTCCTTTAGATCGATGGATTTTCTTGTGAAATTAGATGCAATTGTAGTAGGATCAAGATCTTTCCATCGAGATAAAGTGAAATATCTTATTATTTAAATTGATAAATAATCCTTAACTTCAACTATGGGTGAAATGAAATTTATCTAGTGAACTCTCGAGGCCTGAGTGGTTCTTCATTAGTAGTCTAACATACCCTGGCCAGATATTCAGCTCTCAGAATCTGTCTCTATGCCACTCGGAGGAGCCTCTGAAATTAGAGCGAGGAAACAATCCTTGGGAAGGTACTCGATACTCTTATTAGAGCAATCCGATTTAAACGACATCGATCAAATAAATCCCCGATTTTAGGTACTTCTCTCTACAATATATGCAAAAGGCGCAACTTCTTGATAAATCCAGTTAAGTGGAAAATTTATGCTCATCAAAAATTGCATCTGACAATGGAGCATTGATCAAATACACCAGCAGTAGTTGCAATAAACTGATAAGCGTTCAAAATTGGTGTAGATTCCATTAATTTGAAGCGATAATTGAAAGAAAATACGAAAGATTAAATCCATCTTCAGCATTACAGGCAATTCGCAGGTTTCAAATCCGAGAAAAGAAAGAAAGAAAAGAAAGGAAAGAAAAATCTACTCTAAGGTACTCCCAGTGAGTCTTAACGATCCCAGTCTGAGTTTCGGAGAATTTGCCTGCTGCGGTAAATCGCCTATTTATACATTTCCGGTAATTGGGCCTAGTTCTGGAGCTCAGTGGATTTCAATTTAATGGCCCGACTCACTGTCGGTCGCGACCTCGGAGAGCTATTCTTTGACTTATTAGGTCTATCGTGTCCTTTGGAAGCTATAGTTTGTTTTTCCTTGTTTTTCTGATATTGAGTTAGACCTAATGTCCTCTGTCGACGTTTTTCTTTACGTTTCTTGGGTTGGATTTATCGTGACACTTCGAATTCCCTTATCGCGACTACCCCTTGACTTTTTTGTTTTGTCATGTGTGTCATTACAATTGTTTACTTTTGCCGCGTTTCCTGAAATCATCATGTTGCAATCAGCGGCCCGAATTCTTCTTGTCGTGAGCCATGTTTAGTGCGATGGTGATGACTAAAGTGTGCGACCCGTTTTCTTATTTCCAGTATTAGTGTGACCACAGACCATCTAGTGGCCTAAGCGTCTTTCCTTTCTTGAATTCTATGTCGCAATGACTTTTTATCATCGCGACACCATTTACGTATAAGCGATTTGATTCTTAGTCTGACCTCCCTTTCGTAACTACAACGCCATTTCTTGTTTTTTACGCCTTCATACAAGTGCGGCTCATTGCTGATCTATTTATTTTCTTATCAACGTAGAATTGAAGTCACGGCGGTGAATTTCTTTTCTTCTTTGCGATTCATGAGACCTCGCGATGCCGCTGACCGTTCTTTCTTCAATCTTATCATGACCTCGTTTTTATTCTGCCAGTTTCTACTCAATTCGACTTCTTTTTAAGTGTGACCTAGAAAGTGTGTCGCGACTAAATGGTGGCCCTTCTTACCTTGTTTCTTATCCTTGATTGCTCAAACTTAGTCTGACATGTTTTAAGCTGGCCGGCTCATTTAATGTCGCGACCTTGAAATCCTTGTCGCGACCTCATTGGCGTCTTCAACATATTTTTAGCCATGGCATCAGTCCACGATGGAGACCTTGTTAGCTCATCCGACCATCCATTCCTAAACCATGACATAATTATCATTGCAACTTGAGTTGTCTTCTTTCGATGTCGTGACCTCGATTCTCTGTATGGCAAATCTTTTATGCAGTCTCAAATTTTCTCTCTCACATTGATCAAAGGATGTGGCTGACACATGAGACTTTGTCTTGGAGTTGTAACAACATTATCAATTCGTCGTGACTTAATAGCTGTTGGTGATAGAATTCCTTATCGTGACCTCAACTGTCTTTCGCGACCTAGCTGCTTGGCCATTTATCTCGTTTTCTTATGGATTCTTGTGAATTTATTCTTCTATAAAACACCTTGCAAAATATAAATTTGGTAAAATCCCCACATTTTTGCAGAATAAGTAATTACATTGTAACACTAATCAGAAAAATGGATTTAAAATCAATGAGTTTTTTACTCATCAATTGTGTCTCATCCCATCTCAAAACATATTGAATGGGGTAATTGCTCATGCGAGAGAGCCAATCTTGGCATGTTGACGTACATTTAAGAGCATATATGTATAAATACCAATTTACACATTCTATAATATGTATAAGAAATTTTATTTGATAATTTGCAAGGTATCTGTATTGATCAACAGTCCGCGATTTATTATCAACATAGACTATAATCTACGTAATCCCAATGATCTCACATGAGTGGAGAACATATCTCTAGAAATGGGTTTTGTGAATGGATAAACAATCATCTCTCGACTAGGTAGATAGGTCAAGATTACCTCATTTTGTGCAATGATATCTCTTATAAAATTGTTCTTGGTATCTATATGCTTAGTTTTTCCATGATATTTTGGGTATTTCGCATAAGCGATCGTCTCTTGACTATCATTGAAAACTGTTGTTGGCCCAAAACCATCATTGACTATTCCCAAGCTTTTCATAATCCTTCTCAACCATATGACTTCTTGTACTGCTACTGAACAAGCAAAAAACTTTGCTTCCATGGTTGATAAAGCCATACAATTTTGTTTCTTGCTTCTCCATGAGATTGCACCATTACTTTGTAGGAATGCATACCCAGATGTTAACTTTCTTTCATTTTGATATCCTGCCCAATCAACATTTGCATAACCTAAAAAGCGCAATTCTTTCCCTTGATAACAAAGAGAATAGTCTGCAGTTCCTTTTAGATACCTAAAAATCCTTTTTTACTGCTTTCCAATGCACCATTCTAGGATTTGCTTGATAGCGACTTACCATTCTAACATCATAGTGTACATTAGACTTCCAACAACAGTGGAGTGAGGAACATTACTCATTTTCATTATTTATTCTAGAGTCTTTGGACCCATTTCTTTGCTCAAGTATTCGCCTCTTGAAAACGAAGTGTCAATGGGGTTGCAATCTTGCATATTAAATCGTTCAAGGATATTCTTAATATAGTTTTCTTGTGAGAGATCCACTATTCTATTAGAATGATTTCTATGTATTTTTACTCCAAGTTTATAAGTTCCTTCTCTTATGTCTTTCATCTCAAAAGTAGATGACAACCATCCTTTGATAGTTTGAACAAATTCCAAATCACTTCCAACTATAAGTATATCATCCACATACAAAGATAATAATGCATATTTATCTTTATCTTGTTTAATGTAAACACAATGGTCTTCATCAATCATTGTAAAATAATATGAAGTTGTTGCTAAATGAAATCTCAGGTACCATTGTCTGGATGATTGTTTAAGGCCATAAATTGAACGATTCAATTTACATACTTTATGTTCCTGACCTTGAATAATGAAACACACTTTGGTTGTTCCATATAGTCTCTTCCCGTTCGACTCATTAAGAAAATGATCTTAACATCCATTTGATGTAATTCTAAGTCTATATGAGCAACAATAGCTAATATGAGGCGAATTGAGGCAAACCTAACTATTGGAGAGAAGGTTTCCTCATAGTATATACCCTTTTGTTGAGTATAACCTTTAGCTACTAAGCGAGCTTTATATTTTTCAATGGATCCATACCTTTCGTTTATCTTAAAAGGCCCATTTTATTTCAATCGATTTTCAATTTGGTAGAATCGACCAAGTCGATACTTGATTTTTCATGGATTCTAATTTTTCCATCATTGCTTTTCTCTATTCATTCTTATTAGGACATGTAAGAGCCTCTTGAACTGATTTAGGTTCCACATCATCATATTGAGTTGCAATATGAGCTTCCCCTTCTATTTCAAATCGTCGTCAAGGAATGATTTTGCAAGAACTTTTTCTCAACATTGGCTCCTCTGTTGTACCTTATATACGTACCAATTGACTCCCACTTTCCTCAATCAATAATTGCTGTTTGGGTGTTGAATTTATATTAGGATCCATCATTTCATAAAGATGTAATTCCTTATAAATCTCACCTCTATGTTGGAAGTCGTCCTCTAAGAATGTGACATCTCATGATTCTAATTCCGTTGTTATTCCATCTTCGTCCTCACCTATGAGCACATATCCTTCTGAGTGTTCACTATATCTTACAAAGATACATTTCCTTCCTCTGGGTCCTAATTTACCATATCTTTTAGAAGGATTGTGAACATAACCTGCCGATCCCCATGCTCGTAAATTGTTAAGATCATACTTACAATTATAACATAACTCATAGGGAGTGAATACAACATATTTTGAGGGTACTTTATTTAGTACATAGGTTGCAGTCAATAATGCATCTCCCTAATATGAAATAGGGAGATTTGCTTGGGCAATCATTAATCTAACCATATCTAGCAATATTATATTCCTCATCTCAACAATACCATTTTGTTGTGGAGTCCCTGGAATAGTCAATTGTCTTTTTATACCCTTTTCATTATATAAAATTTTAATTGTTCCGATAAATATTCTCTACCCCGTTCAGTTCTCAATGCTTTTACCCTTTTGTCTAATTGATTCTCAACTAAATTAATGTAGCGTTTGAAACAATCTAAAGCTTTTGACTTATGAGAAATAAAAAAGGAATGACCATAACGGGTAAAAGTCATCTATAAATGTGATAAAGTACAAGGCGATGTGCCTTGCTTTAACACTCATAGGACCACATATGTCAAAATGAATTAATTGCAATGTTTTTTCAGCTCTAGTCCCTATCCCAAATGGTTTTCTTGTCAATTTTCCAGCTAGACAATATTCACAGGTTGTTATATTTATTTTGGTGAATTGACCTAGAAGATTTTCTCTTGCTAGTCTATTAATAATTTTTTGTCCAATATGCCCTAACCTAACATGCCATAAAATCATGTCATTGCAAGAATTTCTAGTGGTAGCCATTAAAGAATAACAACTATCATTAGATAATTCATGTTTGTCAACATCTAAAATCATAAAACCATCCAGAATAAGACCAGAACCATAAAAGGTTGTCCCAAAACATGATTCTAGAACTGAATCATGAAAGTTTAAATTGAAACCTGAACCAAGGAGGGTAAGCATAAAGACTAAGTTCCGTCGAATTTTTGGAGCATAAAGAACATCATGTAAGAATAGGGTATGTCTTTTACGCATCTCAAATTTCATGTTCCAATACCCTTGACCTCAACTCTTGAGTTATTTCTTACATAGATCCATTTGCTTCCATGACTTATTCTTTGGAACTCTACATATGCTCTGCGGTCTCTAGCTATGTGGTCGATGGCGAGTGTCTGATCACGGAGGGCCAAATTCATTAACATTACACAACTAGAAACATAAGCACATGAATTATTAAACGGGATCATACACATGACAGTCGTTCACAAGAAAAGTGACCATGTACTTACAATTGCCAACATTTCAATTTTCTTTATCTTTTGTGCGTTTGAACTTCTTACATGCTGCAAACTTCCCTTTCTTTGAAGTGTTATCAAATTTCTTGTTCTTTTTAAAATACCTTCTTATCCTTAAATCTGGAAGCCTTCTTAGATCCTAATTCAGTTACATAAACTTGATCATGAGGCCTAGCAACTACAAGTCGCTCGACTTCCAGTTCAAGATGATGAACTATATCATCAAAAGTCTTAACACTCCCATTGTGTGTCATGTTCACCACCATATGCTCCCAACTTTTAGGCAAAGATCTGATAACTGCTTCAATCGCTCACCAGTTAAGACATGTCTAAATGTCTTAAGCTCTCTAATCATTCACTTCATCTCCCTGAGATGTTGCTTCATTGTATGGTTTGGATGCATTTTATAACTTCCAAACTTCATTATCAGTTCTCTTAACTTGGTTACTAAAAGTCCATCGTATGTCCCTTTAGATATTCCCACAATTCATGAGCAGTTTGGTAAACTTCATACTCAATCAAGAGATCATCTTGCATGCAGCTTAGCAACGTAATGCGAGCTAATGAAATTTTCTTTTCTAGGCCACGCTTAATCTCTTCTGTGTTGAGTTGAGTTGCTTTGTTCAGGTTCTTCGATTACATGATTCAGTGTTTTAAGAGCCTCTTGCTCTTCAAAGATATATTTTACTTTACGATGCCAAACCTTGTAATTGTCCTCATTCAACTTCTCTCATTTGTTTAGTTTTTCTATGATGTTCTTAGTAACAGTTGACATGTTGGAATGCACAATCTTAGTTTGGTACTATTATTGACATATACACTCACATTTGCATTAATTATTTTTTTAATATGTAACAACCTCAAATTGTAATAGAAATGAAAGCTCACTATGTTCACAATTAACTTCTATAAACAAATTTTAATTATTACAAATAAAAAATAATCCATGCAAATAATTCTTTTTCTTTAGGCAAGAAATTACATAAATTTCTTACAGGCCTAAAACAAACAAACTCAACAGGTTTTATAATGTTACTGCTTAGCATTTATTATTAATACTCATAAAAGAACAAAATAAATAAATAAATAACCATCTCTCTCTATTTCTCTCTCTTTCTCTCTCTCTCTCTATATATATATGTATGCCAATAATAATAATAACTTACATACATGGAAATTTCAATTAAAAAAAATTATTCTACTCTCTTAATGTCAAAAAGGACATGATCAGTTTCTTCTATGATTTTAGGAGTTATTTTCATAAGTATAATCATGATTTCACCATACTTTATTACGTTGAGGAACATACCACAAATGAAATATGGAAAAAACTTTTGTTCATGACATTCTTTATAAAACATTTTCCCCAATGTTCCTTAAAAAGTTTCACTAAGTCGTCAAAAGACTTAGTCATCCAACTTTGTGACACCTGAACAAATTCATATATTTCTAATATTTTGTACAAATGTGGAATGACATCCTATAGTTTGTATTCTCATTTTCTTTGTTTGATTTTTCTGTTAGTGCATATGAAGCGATAATAAACAATTCAAGATATGGTGGAAGAAGATAAAACAAAATTATCTATTAAAAAGAAATAATAATTTTTAAGTAAAATATTATTTATCAACTTTTAATTTCTATTTTATCTCAAATTATAATTTCAATTAATAAACAAAAGAAGAAGAATATCAAAATAAAATATTTTAAAATATTAGTCTTTACATTAAAATAACTATATAAATAGAGAATTGAAGTAAAACAATCGTGTATGAATTTTAAATTTTTTGTTTTTATTTTGCTCTAATTTATTTTTGTTATGAACCTAAAACTATCCATATTTTTTTTGAATTAAAGATTATCTATTTTTAAAAAATGATAATATTAAAGATTAAAATAAAATAAAATCTAACTTACTAAATTTTTTAAGTAAAAAGTTCTTTTAACACCTTTTCATTCATTTTTTTTTATCTCAAAGTATTTATAAATAGATAAAAGAACCTATATTATATATATATATTCTTATATTTACCTTTAGAAATTTAATTATTCTTCAAAGGTATATATTTTATATTCTTATAATTTCATATTTTGGTAATTTATTTGTAGTCTTTTTTCTATATGTGTATATTATTTTTATATCTCTTTATAATATCTATATTTGTAAATTAATCTTCAATCAGTTATTTCTAATAAGTTATTTTACCAAACATTAATTAATAATCAGCTATTAATATCAATTATCAACTATCATCTATCAATTATCAGCTGAACCAAATAAGACCTACATCTCATAAGCCTCTTTCCAAGATTTTTTTTTTTTTTTTTTGGAATAAGCACGAAAATGGTGCACACTACATCTATGAACCCCCACTTTTCAGGCGATTTTTTTTTTTTTTTTTTTTTTTGAATAAGCACCAAAAATAGTACACACTATATCATCAGATGTGCAGGCTACATCCGATAAGACTCCACTTTTCAAGGGATTTTTTTTTTTTTTTTTTTGAATAAGCACTAAAAATAGTGCACACTACATCTGAGAAGCACTACTAGAATATTTTCTAAACATGTAGGGTATTTATTTTATTCTATTTGTTAGGAGCAAATCCGGTCACCCATTTTATTTTATTTGCAATTTAATAAAAAATAAAAATACATATCACGACCTCATACCAAGATGTTGCTATCATTGGCTTCATAATTTAAAAAAAAACGCCTCCATCATATATATTAAGAAGATAATTTATATCTATCTCAAACTATCTTACGGCTCCAAAAAAAACATAAAGGAAAAAAAAAGCGGAACCATCACACTCCTTAATATATCACAGAGATAATATATTTCAAAACGATATATCAAGATGATAATTCGAAAAATATTCAGTTTTTGCTCTGATACCAATATTAAATAACGTAAAAGGAAGAAACTTACAAACAAAGCTTGATCTCCAATTGTTTCACCGAAAGAATTCTTTACTTGAGTCGTGAGTAAAACTACAAGATGAGAATCACCTTGGTTGCCACAACACAAATGCCTATGATCAAAATGGAGAGTATTTGATTTCATTCGTGTAATTTTGTTAGAGAGATATATTCGAAAAATTGAAAAAAAAAACTCTTCGGAACCTTCTCCTCTCAAATTAAATTTATCAACATCATTATCATGAGAGGTTTCTAAATAGTTTGAATTATCTCTAATTGTTCTACTCTTCATGTCCTTTAATGTGAAGGCACCTCTTCGTATTCCACGAATTTGTTCCATGGATGTGGGTCTTGTGATTGGGTCAGGTCAATCCTATTTAAGCACCTGAATCACTTAATATATATATATATATATATATATATATATATATATAGGTTATATATATATATATATATATATATATATATATATAATTTAGGCTTTGTTTGGTTTTCAAAAAAAATAAAAGAAAATTGGGAGGAAAAATATAAGAAAGAAAAGATAAGGGAAGGAAGATAAAAAAATTTCAATACTAAATTATTTTTATAAAGAATTTAATTTCCCTTATTTGGTTAAACATGGAAAAGGTTAAGTTTTAAGAATAATTTTTATAAGCCCAACGTTGCTCAAGAAGAAAGTTTAACGGTGATTTGCGAACGAGGTTCTGGCTCGAATCCTTATATATAAGAACATAATTCTACAACGTTCTATGCAAAGTGCATAGATGTTAAAAAATAATAATAATAATTTTTATAAAAATAAATATGGGATTGTGTTCTTAGAGATGAGATTGTATTCTAATTCAGTAAAACAACTCGGGTTATTGGATAAAAATAGTGTGCGAGCTTTAAAACAAATTTCCTTTCCTTTGATTTTTTCTTCATCCTAGTTTATGTCTCCCAATTAAGAAAAGTAATTTTCTATAATATTATTTTTCCTTTTCCTAGTTGAAAAAATGTATTTGTGTGTGTGCTAGTGTTACTTGCGGTGTCATAGAGTGTCATTGACACACCCTAGAACACTGGCATATGTAATGGAAGAAAGAGGCAGATAGAAAATTGGTAATGCTATTCGGCCAAATCTATGTCTGCGGGTTATGTCCAAAAGCAAATGGATTTCACTACTCAAATCAAGTTACACTTTGCCTTATACAACTATGGACTCCCTCCTTACGATGTCTTTTTTCAGTTGATTCTCCTTAGTATACTTCAAAACAAGTCTCCTCGTTTCCCCAACTATCACACCTAAGTATACTACCCAATCTTAATCAATAATAATACTCATATAAGCAAGAGATTGTTCTCTCAATACAAACTCATAAACACTCAAACCTCATGAACGCCCTGATCAATCTCCCTTGCCCTATTTTTGAACCACTCATTCTTTTCTTGGATTATCAATCTTATCTTAATCTTAATCTCTTCCTTATCTCATCTCTCACTAGAGAATAATCAATTAAGGAATTCACTAGAGGCATGAGACAGTGAAGTTCTAACCGGTGACGCCACTTGTGGCTCCTAAGATTCGTAGCACTGTAGTGTTTTGGAAAGAGATGCTCGCCAGTGTTCAAACTCATTGCACATGACACTCCCAACAAACATTTTGTTTTTGTAGAATTCTGAATACTATGACATTGGTTTTTCCTAATTAGCAATGCTAACACATCAATACTAATACTATTATGTTCCGAAAAAAATATAATCTTAGACAAAATTAAATTCTTTCAAAACTACTCTTAGCACAACATTACTTATATGGTATTTGTTTGCAAAAACTTTAATACAAAATAATGTTAATTGAAGAATATAAAAAAACAACAAAGTACATGAGGTTTTTGTTAGATTTATGTTCTAGAAACAATCTGAGTCGTTGATCAAGAACCAAAATTAATAATGGGTCGTTGAATCCCCATGCTAGCTAATTAGTGACATAGCCCATTAATTAATTGCTTAAGAGGCAAGAAACACAATAAGACTGGAGTTTTGGTTACTTGATAGGCAATAAACCTTGTAAGGCATTGATTAATTACCTGTCAGACAAGTATAAGGTTAGGATTTAGAGTCTATAAATGTGACGCCCCAAATTCCCAAGGGTCATTTTTGTACTTTTTTTTTTTTTTGAACAGTGTCCATGGACAATATTCGTGTACAGTATCCATGAACAGTAACTCAAATAGTGCACAACATAGTGCACCGGGCCACAAGTCCGTCGGGCGCACATTGCGCTTGTCGCACTGCATCAGGCACTGCCGCGCCGCCGCTACACCTCACCATCCTAGCCCCACGCTCTGTCGCGACACATGAACCTTTGTCGCGATAGGGAAAAATCTGTCGTGACAAGAGTCCTTGAGAAGTATGTCGCAACAAAGATTTCTTTGTTGCAACAGAAAACATTGTAAAGCCTATTGCGACAAAGAATTCCTCTCGCCACGACAACTTCTTTCCGTCGAGATGCCGGTGCTCTATCGCCACGCGACACCGCCCAAAAGCCCGACCGTGCATGCCGCGGCCCCTCCTGTCGCAACACCACTGCAATGTCGCGACACCAAACTGAAAATGGGCAGTAGCCCACCCCATTCGATCCCCTGCACTTTTTTTTTTGTTCGAAATACTATAAAATCAACATAAAATGGCCTTATTACCACAAAGGCCAATGGAACTTGGAAAACTAGCCGAAATGTATATGTATTATACAAAAACGAGTTTAATTACAATTTATGTTCTTTAATTACAATGAAAAATTGCGGTTTTCTACCTGCACTTTTAACAAAATTACGTAAACCGGGTTTCTACTAGGATTACAAAATACAAAACAGCGCCATATTCGCCCCTATCCTTCGCGCCAACCGAGGGCCTGATGAGCCACGCCTGCTATACCTCCTCGACACCTGAAATTTTTATTCCCACGACGGGGTGATCAATGCCCAGTAGTTGAATTTTCCTACATGGGTTACTCCCCACCTAAGTGATCATGCAATGGTAACCACACACATTCAAGTAAAATTATGCATATTCCTACTTGAATGTCTACATGCTCCGTCCCATGCCTCGAGTCCTCACCGACTCCTTCACACATGCAACTTGCCATGCATGATAAATCGTTTTCAAAACAAAGATATTTGTTTGTTTGTGGATAACCCTCCGATATATATATTTGTAGACATACTCCGATAAATAATTGTTGGTCAACCCTCCGAAATCATGTCATGCACTCACTCCTACTGTTCTATGGTGTCCCCGTGCATATGAAATGCAATATGCCATTTCCATACCAATTCATGTTAATATGTCATACATGCATAAACTAACATAATTCACAAACAACCATCATGTTATTCAACTTTAGCAATAACACAAACAACACACATGGGCCAATCAATGGTCCGGGACAATTCACATCTCTGAATCGCCTAAACAATCCGGGGCCAGACTATCTCAAAACAACTCGAAACCCCAACAATCAATCCTAGATCTTTGGGACTGAAATGCACGGCCATTCCGGCCCCAAATAAACCAACCATTCATATGGTTCTTAGAAAAGGATTAAACCAAGTAGGAGAAAAACCCCTACCTCGAGCTCATTAAAATTCTGATTCTGGCCTCATTCCTCGTTATGATGAACTTTTCTCTCAAGCCCCGTCAGAAACTCACATCCGATGCTGAAATTTAGAAAGAATGTAGAGCTTCTCTCTCTAAATCTCTCTCCTTCTTTCCCTCTCCTTTCTTTCTCCTTTTCCCTCTCTCTCCCCATCCCACCGGTAGGTCCAAGATGGGTCAAGTGGGATGTCCTCTCATGCCACGTGTCATCACCTTATTGGCTCCCTTGGATTCCTTATCTCCTTATCTATCTACCTTGGATTTCCACCTAATCATGTGTTGCCACATGTCTCCTATGGTTCTCACTTGAGCTCTTTGTTTGATTGGTTCTCCACTTGACAAGTAGCTCAGTGTGAACCCCCCCAAACGAGTGCCAAGTGTTACTCGTTACTCAGGTACCTCAAAAAACGTGAAATTTCGACTGTCTTGGAATTCGACAAAATTCGATGGGGTAGCTAGATTTCGTGAGAATATTTCAACGGTGAAGTCCGGTTTGTCATCCGAGATCTAGAAAAATTCTAGATTTTCAACCGAAATTACCGTTTTACCCTTATTCAGAAAAAAAATTGAATTTTCTCGAGTTTTACAATAAATAGACCCCTCTCCCTAGGATCTTCACACATTCTCCCGAGAGCCTTCACACACTCTCTCGAGAGCTTTCACACACATACGCGAATGTTTTCTCCTCTAGTCTCTAGCAATTAGCCGTGCCCACAACATATTTGTCACGACTAGAGTAGTTTGGAAGGTTCAACGCCAAGAGGTTAGTAAACCCTAAGGAAGATGACATTAGTTTATCACACATCTTATTAAATCATGATCTAGGCTTTTTTCGTACATTGATCCCTTCAATTAGTATCAGAGCCTTGATTGAATCGGTGTGTGGTGAACCGAATCCTTCTATCTTTTACATGTACATTTGATGTAATTAAATTTATGGCACCTAGGTTCTATGTTTCATGTTATTTATATTTTTGTATGAATGAATGATTTTGTTTTGACCTTAATCCATGGTAGAAGTTTGATTGTATTTTCTTTGGGATGTAACTTGGAGGCTAATCATAAGATTATGTATTAGTCCTTGATTTATCTTTTTTTTTTTTTGGATAATTTTATGTAAATTCGGATTTATTGGAAAATTTGTAATAAGTACCTAAAGAAGCATGTTATTGTTCATCATTTTTCATGCCGATTGAAAATATAGTTTGGTGGACCAACAATTAATCATGTAGGGACGTTTGGGAGGAGGGTTAGTGGGACGAAGACCTAACACACCTACTCTGCACGCCCAAAGTGGCTAAGATCAGACTCACGCACCTAGCCTAAGGGCGTGTGGGGCGTTTTCACAACTTGGATTCGAAGCACTCAAGCACTGATCCTCTCGTGCTCTACCTCTCTCAGAATATTTCAGGGCAATTCAAGTTTTATGCAAGGATCGAGACGATTTTAGTTTCTAGCTCGCACGACGACGGCACTTCCAGATCCTCGATTTGGACTAATTATGACCATTGAGTTTCTTATGTGGTGTTCTACCCTTCTGTAAAATTTCATGATGATCCGAGCTTTGTGCGACAATTGGCGGCTATTTTGGTTTATGAATTTTGGCCACGCATGGGGACGCGAGCGACATCAGATTTGAACAAAATTTGGCCAATTGGTTCCTCATGTGATGATCTACCTTCCTGAAAATTTTTGTGATGATCCGAGTTGTGTATAGAGTTTGACGACGATTTTGGTGTTGGGCTTATTGAGGGAACTAGTTAGGGTTTTGTCTTTTGAGGGTTAAAAACCCTAGAAATTAATTCTACCTTGGCCCACAATTCAAATAATTTCAAGACCCGATGGAAAGATGGATTACGAGCCAAATATCAAGTTGGGCTTCTTGATCCTATTAGGCTTGTAATTTTCTTTTTTTAGGAAACCATAAATTAAGGGCCTATTATTTATTATTTGCTTACAATTGTTTGGTATAGATATAACATGTGATGTATGCTTGCCATGTCATTTAGAATAGGTGGTGCCATATAATTTCATCATTTGATATATACATGTGCATAATGATATTTTTTTTGTCTAGATAATATAGTTATGGAAAATCTAGTTGAATTAATGTAAAATATTGAATGAGTGTAGGTTAAAATTAATTTAATTAATTTGAAACTTATGGACTCCATTAAGGATCAAATAATAAAATGATTAAGTGATGCCCCAATGGATAAACACCATCAGATTTTATGGGAATGGATTAAAGTAATTTAAAAAAATTAATGAGATTGTATGGCCCAACGTCGACAATATTAAGATATTAAAGATAATTTTAAAATTAAATTAATGATTATCACATTCAATATTAGTAACATTAATGTCTTGATAATATTATTATGGAAAACCTGATAAATTAATGCAAAATATTGAATATGTGAAGGTTCAAATTAATTTAATTAATTTGAAACTTGTGGACTCCATTAAGGGTTCAATAATAAAATGGTTATGTGATGTCCCAATGGATAAATATGACCGGATGTTATTGGATTGAATTGAAAATAATTTCAAAATTTTAATGAGGTTGTAAGGCCCACCACCATCAACAACACTTGGATATTAAAGATAATTTTGGAATTAAATTAGTGATTATTGCATTCAATTTTAGTAACATTAATAATCCTCCTAGTGAGGCTCTGTTAGTATTATTGAAACCCCAAAGTTTATTGAAACAAAATTTTGATTGATGCATGTCTGTGTTATTTGAGAAAGTTCCGGATCTAATTTCCCATGGATTGTGACTTGTTGGTAATGTCTAGGAAAATCCTGTTACAAGGGCAATAAGAGCCTAAGGCAAGGAGTTTTTTAGAGAGACCACAATGACCCCACGACTTACCTCGTGTATTAACATAGAAACTCGTTATTGTTATGGGTTACTCTTTGAGTTTCTGATTAGCTGACTTGGTAGGACACTTTCCGTATCATGTTCAAAATATTAGTTTGTTATAAATATTTTGCCCAATGTAAATATTTATAATGGAAACTAGGATATTGTTGCAATAAATAAACCTACTTGTTGGTATATTTGTTGATTGTGTGCTTTTGTTTATTTCAGAAAATGACATCCTTTAATCCTCTAGTTACAATTTTGAGTTAAAAAAAAAAATCATTAGATGGAAGTAATTACAACATATGGAAAACCAATATTTACATTATCCTTTTTTGTTTAGAGAATCAAATTTATTACAACAACCTAGAAACCTTAGGAGCCCGCTGCTAATGCTTCAAAGGAAACTTAGAAGAAATTTGCAAGACAAGTAAAAGAGGCGAATATGACAAATTCATTGTTATATTCTTTGCCATTGCAGAAACATACGCCAAGCATATCAATGATCTAAGGCCATGTTAGGCATGGTTCAAAACTTCTAGATAGATGTTTGCTGAAAGAAGGCATATAGGACAAGTAGTCATAAGGGCACTAATGAACACTTGCATGACTAGAGGAAATGTGCGAGACCATTGTCTAAAGATGATGGGACACATCAGTACTAAGTGATGGGTAGTCTAAATGTTGTTGAGGCTTGTTTGGTGGAGAATTACAATGATAAATGGATCATTGATTCAGGAGCCACTAACCATGTTTGCTACTCCTTAGAGTGGTTCAAACAAAGTAGTCCACTTAGTAAAAGACAAAAAAGCTTGAAATTGGGCAACGGTGAATATGTTCTGAATGGCAAAGAGGACTAGCGAGTTATGTTTTTAAAACTTTACGCTATCGACCGCTTATTCATATCGATTTTAGGAGTGAATCAAGTTTATGTTTACGAACATGGTTTAACAAAGCAGAAGTAATTTCGGTTTAGATAGAGTAATAATTCTTTTATTCTCTTTGGATTATTGATGAATAGTATGTATTTTTTTAACTCCTTTTTCCTATAGTATTAATGCCATTGCATATTCTGATGATGAGCAACTCACCTTGTCTAAGAAAAGGAAAGTTTTCAAATGAAACTTATGTCTGGCACTTGCGATTGGGTCTTCTCTATAATAACAGAATTCACGGTTTGGTTAAAAGTGGAATTTCAAATTCCTTGATCTTTGAACCTATACCAATATGTGAATCATGTTTGAAAGGAAAAATGACAAAGAGCTCCTTCACAACAAAGGAAATCGTGCTACTAAGTAGTTAGGATTGGTACACACTGATGTGTGTAAACCAATAAGCGTTCAAGCCAGAGGTGAGTATGAGTATTTCATCACCTTTTGTGACGCCCCGATCCCAGGGGTCCCGTTGACCACCGTCAACCTGCGGAAACCTGTGTGTCTCATATCATGAGACCCATACATGAGTAAAAATGGCCACGTCAGGCCCATACATCCATACTCATCAAGTGTAATCAACTACATCACAATAGTTTCAAGAGTTAATTTCACTCTTATTCAAAACATATATCAAAATTATTCATTCGAATACATGTTTTACAAAAATATAGAATCAAAGCCACACGTCGGCTTTCTTCTCAAAAGCGGCCACTAGTGAGCGTCATCTTCCCGAACACTCCCTATACCCGAAATAATTTTCCCTCATTGTGGTGAGCAATGCCCAAAGAAGGAATTATCCTACATGGATTACTCCTCACCTAAATGCTCATGCAATGGAAAACACACATTCAAGTTTGAATTCACGATTCCTACTCGAATGTCTACATGCCCAATTCCCATGCCTCAAGTCCTCATCGACTCCCTCACACATGCTTATGCCATGTATGAAAATCATTTCCAAACAAAAATATTTGTTTTAATTGTGGGCAACCCTCCGATATAAATACGTTAGATAATCCTCCGAGGCGAATTTATTGGGTAACTCTCCGAAACAATTCATGGGCCTCTCCGACGTGAATTGTTGGATAATTTCCCAACACAATCCTTCCTCGACAACCTTCCGATAAAATTTATATTTGAATAAGTTTACAAAAGAAATCATTGTTTGGACAACCCTCCGATTTTATTCATGTCATGCACTTACACCTACTATTCTAGGGTGCCCCAGTGCATATGAAATGCATTATGCCATTTCCATATAACACATGCTAATATATCAATCATGCATATGTTAACAAAATTCACATACTGACCACATGTTATTTATTTATAGCAATAACATAAAATTAGCTCACATGAGCTAACATACAATCCGGAAATTCATCTTGGAGCTGCCCAAAACATCACACAACATCATGCTTTAAACATAGCAACACATAAGCAACACATACAAATTCCGGCCGCTCGAGATCGTCTAAAAACACTCTGCGAGCTTCACTTAAATTCAAATCTTTTGGAACTAAACACGCCTATCCGTGCCCCTCAAGACATCCCTTTAATCATTAGAATGGCTCTAGCCAAAGAGTAAATCAAGTAGGAGAAAACCCCTACCTCTTGGAGTTGTCAAAATTCCAAAAACCGGTACCCACACGTAGCCCTTGCAGCGTAGACTAACTTCTCCTCTTGTTCCGATGAGAACCGACGGTCCGATCATAGGGAATTTTAGAGATAAGGTAGACACTCTCTCTCTAAAATCTCTCATTTTCCTCGGTTTGCTATCCCCCTCTCCCAAACTGGTTGGGAGAACTTGGTCAAGAGGACTTGTCCTCTCATGCCAAGTGTCCATTTCTATTGTATTGACCTTAGACATCTATCACCTTATCTCTTCCCCATTGATTTTTCTAATGGCATGAAGCCATGTGTCTCCTATGCCCCACACTTGAGCTCATATTTGACTAGCTCACATTCTGACACGTGTCTCACCCAGCCACTGAAGCCGCGCTCACGTGTCCCACACCATCGTCCGTACTCTCGAAAAACGGAAATTTCGACCGCCTCGAATTCGACGAAATTCGACGCGGTAGCTAGATTTTGTGAGACGACCACCGCGTAAGTCCGCTTTCGCCATCCTATATCTTAAAATTCCAGATTTTGACCGAAATTAACATTTTAATTTCTTTTTCATAAATTTAATTTTCTCGAGTTTCACATTCTCCCCTTAAAGAATTTCGTCTCGAAATTCCGTACAATCACGAAAAATCACATGCATATGCAACGTGCACTATGCCATGCATGTAAACTAGTCATTTAAGCATTAAACAACTAAACTACGTACCTTCATCCCTAAACAAGAAGGGATAAGTGGCCCGCATCGTGTCCTTGTGCTCCCACGTTGACTCCTTCGCTCCACGGTGCTGCCATAGCACCCTCACTAGCCTCACAATCTTGCGTCGTAAAACCTGATCCCGGCTATCCATAATGAACACTAGTCCCTCCTCGAAGGTCCCATATGTGTCAACCTTAATCTCCCTAACCATCATACGAGTTCCTGACCAAAAGAGCTGCACTCCGAAGCATGGAAACGTGAATACCCTCATGAACACCCGACATGCCAGGTGGTAGCTTAACCGGCACGCGACAGGCCTACCTCTCGAGCATCTCGAGGGCCCACAAACCTCTGGGCGACAGCTTCCCCGCGCCACGAATCTAACCACTCCTCTCTTAGGTATCACCTTTAAGAAGACATGATCACCCACCTCAAACTCTAAAGGTCGACGTCGCCTGTCTACGTAGCTCTTCTGCCGGCTCTAAACCGTGAGAAGACAATGCCAGACAACTCACCTTCTCGCAGGTGTTCTAATTAGATCAGACCGTGACGGAGCTTTCCCACCTCACCCAACAAATCCAAGATCCGTACGCCTCCCATATAACGCCATGTGGTGCCATTCGCATACCGCCTCAGTAACCGCCAAGCAGTAGCGACCTTCCACTAAGCGGCAAGTGCTCTTCTCCCAACTACTCCATGGCCCAGACGATGCTCGCAAGATGTCCCTCTAACACCCGTATGGTCTCCGACGACCATCCGTCCGTGCGAACTCATGATTAGTCGTGGTCCCCATAGCCTGGAAGCTCTTCCAAAAGTGCTTATAAACCCCTGGCCCTATCCGACACAATGGATACACTCCTGCACCCATGTATCCAGACGATCCTGATATACAACCCGCAAAATTCCTCCAAAGGTGAAGGTCATCCCAGACAAATTAGAAAATGTGTCGACTTTGTGAGTCGGTCCACTATCACCCATACCGCTGGGCCATGTCTCTCAGCTGTCCGTGTGTGGGTCACAAAGTCCATCGTGACATGCCCCCACTTCCACTCAACTACCTCCAACGGCCGGAGTGTACTCTATCGGGTTTTTAATGTTAACCTTAATCACACACATGAGGCATCGTAGAACAAAGTCCCCAACGTGTCTCTTCATCCCGCCTAAGAGCATCGCGACGAAGATCACAGACATCTTCGTACACTGATGAACAAAGAAATTGAGAGTGCTGAAACTCCTCGAGGATCTTTTTCTCTCGGGATTCGCAACCTAGGAACCACTTACCCGCCCTTCTATAATCAAGACTAACATCTGTGGGATGGTCTGGCTCGTCACCACACTCCGACCGCACCCGGCCCCCGATGGACACTAATCCATGGCCCCGCCCGGACTCAATCACTCTGCCCAATAATGACGGCATAGCTACCAAATTCCCCAATGTGCCCTGAGCCTACTCGCAATACTGTAGTCCAAACTGCCCCATGGTCTCGAGCATCTGCCACTCCCGGGAAGCTATATGACAGGCCGAAAACGTGGTGTGTAAAATGTACGCCTATGTGCGCAAGTGCACGCGTCGCCCCAAGTAATACAGTGTACCAATGAATGGACATCGATCCACTGGATAGGTGAGTTGACTACGTGAGATTTACTTTTCAAATATTATCCGATGTACGTATTGTGTAAAAGGTTACTAATGTCTCAAAAGTAAAATAAACAAATCGATCTCAATGAATTACTATATTTGAGATTGGGAAAGAGGTCCCCGCCACTTTCATGGATTATTTCTTAAAGATGATATTATTTAGTATATTCATGATTTATTACTTGCTTAGCGTGAACTTGCTTACGAGATACCCTCTCGAGTGACATTACTTATCTCGCTAAGAGAGTTGGAGTGTATCTCTACCTAACCCTGCGACCGAAATGCTTAAATGTTCTAACCTTAATTGCCACCTTCGGGATCGGAATATCTCTATTTACCGAATCAACCGAAGGTTGCTCTACTCAGATCCCTGGGTATCCTCATCTCTCGAATCTCGGATCTCTAGTATGGTCATGCTAATGTCAAGCCAAACATCACCACGACCGATCCATAGATGTAGCATGATACTAATCATAAATCAATGAATACATAAATTAATAAACTCTTTAATCCATTCAAAGTGGATGGTGGTTCTAACACATCCTGTGGTATAGATCTAGAACATCATGAATAAGAAAATACCAACAGTGTGATATATAAAACATCATTTCTATTATCCAAAACAAAGAAAAAATACAAATCACGGCCCTTCTTCAAGATCGATGCTCACCGCCGCTTCCGATTTCCGTCGCCGGGTTCAGATCCCGCATGATCCCCAAATTCCGCGCCCCGCTTTTTGCTTTTAATGGTGAGAAGACAAAACTTGCACTGACGTCGCGATATTGCAACGTCGCGACGTTGAGACGTCATGAGTTGAGGCGTCGCTGATAAGCTGAGACGCCCCGACCGCCAGGCGTCAGCGACGTGTTGAGACGCCGCGACGCCGAGGCGCCGCGACGCTACACTTGTTGACTTTTAAATTAGTTGACCTTAACGCTAGCGCCACGACAGTGAGGACGTCAGCGACGCCGGGACGCCGCGACGCTACGTTCCATCTCATGTAACTCTGATCCTCTGCTCTCAAACGCTTCCAAAAACTGCTATTTTCGTACCAATTACACCTGCATTCACACCAATTGCACTAGTTAGGTATTAGGCTATAAAAATACGTATTTAAATGTAAAATAATGCTAAAAACGTAAGACCTACGCGGTTAACCTCGAGTGTTTCTAGGCATCATCACTATACTCTGCCAAAGGCTCCCCCGACTTCCGACCGAGTGCATCAACCACCACATTTGCTCACTGTGGGCGTGCATGTAAAGTGAAGTCGTAATCCCTCTAGGAACTCCATCCATCTCTGCCTCATGTCAGGTTCCACTCAAGGCAGCTATACTTCAGACTTTTATGGTCCGAGTACACCCGAACTCGCTAGCCATAGGCAAGGGCAAGGGGCGACAAATCTTCAAGGCGAAGACTACGCCGCCAACCCATGCCGTGTGGGGTAATTTACTCATGATTCTTCAATCGGCAGAACATAAGCTACACCCTCTCGACCGTGACCAAACACATCCCAAACGCCTTCGAGGCATCACAATACACCGTGGTACCCTCTATACCCCCTGGCCCAGACTATCAAGATAGAGTGTGAGTGTACTCCTTCTCAACTCCCCCGGAATGCCTTCGCATTAGTCATCCCAATCAAACTCACCTCCTTCCGTGTCAATCTCGCCATAAGGGACGCTTAATCTGGGAGAAATCCTCAATGAATCTCCCAGAAGACTCCAAACAATCCCCAAGAAACCGCCGATCTCGAAGACTGACTTCTCCTAACTCATCACTCGGCCTCGACCCTTCGGTCCACTCGATTACTTAAAGTTGACACCACGTGTCCCAAAAATCTCACTCGTTGAGCCAAAATTGCACTTACTCGAATCCTCGCATATACTAATGGTCTATCAAGAATCAGAAACAATCCTCAAGTGATCCTCATGCTCCCTCTTTGATTGGGAGTAGATCAAAATTTCATCCATGAAGACCACGACAAACTGATCCAAATAGGGTTGGAATACCCTATGCATGAGGTCTATGAATGCTGCTGGCGCATTCGTCAATCCAAAAGGAATCACCATAAACTCAAAGTGCCCATAACATGTCCTGAACGCTGTCTTGTGGATATCTCTCGTTTCTAACCTCGCCTGATGGTAACCAGCATGGTTCATTCTATAGACTCGTGCTCCTCTCAACTGAACAAACAAGTCATCAATCCTCGGAAATGGGTACCGATTCTTGACCTGTAACTCCGTGTTCAACTGGCCTAGTCAATGCACAAATAAAGGGTCTGCCCTTCTTCTTGCAAACAACCGAGCGCCCGGTGAAGTGCCTCGCCTAATGAACCCTTGTCTAGTAACTCCCGAGCCGGACCTTGAGCTCCTGCAACTCAACTAGTGCCATCCTATGTGGAGTCATAGAGATGGGAGAAGTATCAGGGTGTAACTCAATACAGAAGTCTACAACCCTCTCCAACGGTGAAGTCCGTTTCATCATCCGAGATCTAGAAAAATTCTGGATTTTGATCGAAATTACCATTTTACCCTTTTTCAGAAAATTAGAATTTTCTTTGGGTTTTACACCTTTACTGATGAGTACTCAAGATATGGATATGTTTACCTAAATGCGCCACAAGTTTGAAGCTTTTGAAAAGTTTCAAGAATATAAGGCTAAGACAAAAAAGTAATTGGGCCTTCAAATCAAGCAGCTTCAGTCTGATCGAGGCAATGAATACCTATATGAGGAGTTCATGCCTTACTTGGCTAAAGAGAGGATAATTTCTCAATTATCATATCCTGTAACGCCCCAACAAAATGGAGTGTCTGAAATTATAAACATAATCCTTTTAGATATGGTGAAGTCGATTCTCTGTTACTCATCATTACCTAAATCGTTTTGGGGATATGCCTTAGAAACAATTGTTTACACACTAGAGTTGGTTCCATCTAAATCAAGCCAAAGACACCCATGAAGTTATGGAGCATGCAAACTGGGTTTTTTAAACTACATTTGATTGCGGTGCTCTATGTCTTAGCACAAAATCACAAAATTGGAATATCATATAGAAATGTGTATATTTATTGGCTATCCTAAGAGAACGAGAGGTGAAATATTTTATAATCCAAAGGAAAAGAAGGTAATAGTGATCACTCACACCGCTTTTAGTGAGATTATGGGCTTAACACAAAACCTAGAGCAAAGTGGTTCTTGAAGAGCTTGACCCGGTTTGAGATCCACAAGAAACTCCTAGTTTTCCACCCTTGTATCCTATTGATGTTCAAAGAGGGGAATATGTACAACATTTACTTGAAGGTGAACAAACACAGGAAACAACTTAAGACCAAATTTAAGAAACTCAAGAACAAGAAAAAAAAAATGAAGAGATTAGAAATGCACCTGAACCATAAAACTTGAATCGTCTTGTGCATGTACAATAACCAATGTAGTAAACTTGTAGTAGGAGGATAATACATAAACCGATAAGGCATGCCTTGTTAGGAAAGATGTATTAAGTCACCACATACAAAGAAGCATTGGAGGATGTTGATGAGCAAGAGTGGAAAAAGGCAATGGACCATGAGATGGAATCTATGGGTTCAAACTCAGTATTGTCTCTTGTAGAATCTCCTAGAGGGGTAAAACTCATTGGAAACAAATTAATCTACAAGAAAAAGAGCCCTGGTAAACCATGTGTGGATGTTGATGTGCAAGACTGGAAAATGGCAATGGACCATGAGATGGAATCTTTGGGTTCAAACTCAGTATGGTCTCTTGTAGAATCTCCTAGATGGGTAAAATCCAATGAATGCAAGTTGATCTACAAGAAAAAGAGCCTTGGTAAACCATGTGTGCATAAAATATTCAAGGTACAATGATAGTCTTCCATATTATTTACGTAGATGACATCTTGTTAATTAGAGACAATGTGAAGGTGTTGTCAGACGTAAGGGGTTAACGGAAATAGTATTTTGATATGAGTGACTTGGGTAAAGTTAACTATATTCTAGTAATCAAACTTTTATGAGACCAAAAGAATAAGGTGTTAGCTTTGTCCAAAGCTTCCTATTGGCTAGTTTTGGCATGGAGAATTCCAAGAGGGGATTCCTGTAAAACCCGAGAAAATTCAAATTTTCTAAAAAATGGTAAAATGGTAATTTCGATCAAAACCCGAAATTTTAGATCTCGATGACAAACGGATCACCGTTGAATCGCCCGCAAAATCTAACTAACACTGGTTTAATTTCATCAATGCCTAGATCAAATTTCACGCGCTTTTCTCGAGGCACCGTGTCCGTGCAAGAAACCGCTTGTAAAAGACATGTGATGTGAAAAAAGTCACCTACTACATGTACCCATGTGACACATGTTGCATGATTAGTGAGGGGATGAAATGAATGGCTTAGATTAAGTCATGTGTCAAAAATCCAAAACTTAGGGACATGGATAAATTATTGAAATGTTTAATTGAATAAAGACAAAAAGGAATAGTTTTCTTCTCCAAAATTGGAGAAAACGAACAATGAGGGCTGGTTTGGGGTTTTAGAGAGAGAAAGAGTGACTTCTCTCTAGATTTCCCACCGTTCGGACCGTCGATTCTCAAAGGAGCAAGAAGCAAAGTCGATCTACGCGGCGAGGGCTACGCATGGGCACCGATTTGGTGGAGTTCCGGAAACTCCAAGAGGTAGGGATCTTTTCCTACTTGGTTTATTCTTTTGCTGCTGTTTTACTCATGGATGTGGATTTGTAGAGTCGAATGGCCGTGTTATTGGTCTCAAAATCTTTGAACGAGTAGAGAAAATCCTCATTAGGCCGCGGAATGCTATGTCGGCCCCGAGGGTTTTCAATCGTTCACACGCGGATGTGTTTTGTGACGTCATATGTATTTCAGAATTCAAACAACGTTGATTGTTAATTAGCCCATGCGAGCTAATTTTATGTTATTGATTATGAATTGAATAACATGAATTATGTGAATTTAATTATGTTAATATATACATGAAAATATATTAGCATGAATATTTTGAATTACATAATGCATTCCATATGCACCTGGACAACCTAAATATTAGGTGTGAGTGCATGACATGCAAAGGAAAAACAAAATGAAAATGTTTGTAAAAGAAATTTCGATGGAAGATTTTCCGTAGAATCGTGTTGGAGATTGTCCAACACCACGCCGGAGGGGCCATGAATTGCTTCAAGGATTATCCAACATTCGCTGAGGGTTGTCCAATAAATTTTATCAAATCCTAGAGGTTTTCGAGAACAAAAGCTTTGTTTTGAAAACTGATTTACCGCATTTGGCTTAGCATGTGGGTGAGTCAGCTGAGGACTCGAGAGCTACTGACGCATGGTGACATTCAAGTAGGAACATGTATTTGTCGAGTGTGATTGTTTGCCATGACACGCGCATTTTCAGCCGAGTAACCCATGTAGAAATTATCACTACGGTGCATCGTCACCTGCCGAGGATCATTATTTCGTATAGGAGTGTACAGAGGACGGCAGCTCCACTAGAGGCCGCGTTTGAGAAGAAAGTCGGGTTGTGGCTTTGGTATTTATTGTGTATAACATTTATTAGAACTTTGAATTTTAATATATGTTTGAATTAAGAGTGACTTATTAACTCTTGAACTATTGGTATATAGTTGATGTAATTTTGTGAGTATTGATGCATGGGCCTAAGTGGCCATTTTTACTCACACATGGACCCGGTGTGGTTGTTGTTAATTGTTGGGATAGGTTTTGTACCTTGGGTAGAGCTCCCCGTACAAAGGAGACTCTGCCCGATTTTCGAGAGTGGTGTCGAGTTACCCAACGTCCACAAGTATTCCGCAGGTTGACGGGTTGTCAACGAACCCCCTGGGAATTGGGGCGTTACAATTCCTACCATTCAGACATGGAATTCATCTTTCTAAGGGACAATAACATAAAACTCCAGAAGAGAAAGAACTCATGAGTGAGAAACCTTATGCTTCGGCTATAGGTAGTCTCATGTATGCCATGTTATGTACTAGGTGAGATATTTGCTATGTAGTGGGAATCATAAGTCAATACAAATCAGATCTGAAGAAGAACACTAGACTGTAGTGAAAACATATACTTAAGTATCTAAAGAGAATGAGGGATTATATGTTGTTGTATTCCTGTGGGAGTCTTGGAATACTTATACTGACTCTAATTTCCAAGGGGATATTGACTCTAGTAAAATTGCATATGAGGAGAACCTAGCAGACCTTTTTACTAAGACTCTTTCCGATTGTGTATTTATGCAAAGGCAAATTCAAAAGGGTCTAGGAGTGTCCTGTGCTTACTTTAGAGTAAGTGGGAGTTGACTAATTTTATGCTCTAGGAGCAAGACTAAATGTAATTTCATTTTTTGATTATATGAATTTCTTAAATTCTTATACACACGTTGTTTCATGTGTAAGGTCTAGATTAATTATGCAATATATGATCATATGGATACGTTAATAGAAGACATGGTCATGTGTCTTATACTAATGAATTGTCTCATTAGCCGATAAATAAAGTCGGGCACTTTATTTAGACTATAATATTCTATGAAATAATTTTGTCTTGGTTATCAGAGAATATTAGAAGCTTAGTTACAATGGTACTCACTTTGAGAAGGTCAAGAGAGATTTAATCTTAAAGGTACATTCTATAAAAGGAATTAAACTCTAATATCATTAAGTGCGCTATTTTTTCTTAATCCTATATATTATAAACACGTAGTTAAGTATTTATCATTCGAAAGCATCAATATGAGGTCTCCTTAAAGACCAATACCTGTTGGTTTGGAATACCGGATCATTTGACCACCAGAGTTTATGAGATATAAAAAAAATGGAATTTTTATGATATATCCTCTTAATATGTTTCAGTACTCGGATGTTGAAAGACACTAGCCAATTGCATTGGATCTATTAGAGAAACTGATAAGTTAAGAGAATAAATAATTAATCAATTGATAGAAACCCTTCCGATTAATTATAAATATTTTACAAAGGAAAAATACATTTAATATGTACATTATTAATCTTGGCGTTCACATATGGGCTTTTAGTGGAATAGCACCAGATAAGATCATGGTCTCAGACTTGCTTCTGAGCAAGTGGGAGATTGTTGGATTTATGCGCTAGAAATAATCTGAGCCATTGATCAAAAGCCAAAATTAATAATGGGTCGTTGGATCCTTAGGCTAGCTAATTAGTGACAGAGCAAATTAATTAATTGCTCAAGAGGCAAGAAAGTCAGTAAGACAGGAGTTTTGGTTACTTGATAGGCGACAAACCCTGTAAGATAGTGATTGGTTGCTTGTTAGACAAGTAACCTTATAAGTTTATGATTTGGAGTCTATAGACCCCTATCCCTAGGACCTTCACACATTCTCTTGAGGACCTTTACATACAGACGTGGGTGTTCTCTCATTTGCTCTCTAGCAATTAGGCACGCTCACACGTAGATCTATCGCGACTAAAATAGCTTGGAAGGTCCCACGCTAAAAGGTTAGTAAACACTAAGAATGATGATATTAGTTTATCACACATCTTATTCAATCATGATCCAGGCTTTCGCTATACATTGATCACTTTAGTTTTAACATAATTGAGCCAACTATACCTACATTCATGAATAAGAATGAATTATTTTACTATATCATAAAGAAACCTACATCGACATATGAAATAGTTATTATATGGCATAGGGTATTATAGAGGATAAAATCCATCATTCTATTAGGTTTTTTTTTTCAAGAATTATGTCTCTATCCACATATAGTCTTTACAAGCTCATCTTCATTTCATAACCTATTTTTCTACTTAAAATTCTTATAGAGATATTCTCAATAAATTTCTTTACTTTATGAGGAATTCTAACTTCACAATAATCTAGAAAATATTCTATATAATATTATTTACCAAAAGAAATCTATACTTATTTAGAATTTGAGACATACAATTCTCAACTTTGATCAAATTTTTTTGAATCAATCTTCCATTTCTCTAAGATATAAACTTTTTGTCACATTCTAATGAGAAAAGAATTTACTTCACCTTAAACCAAAGTTCATTTTATTATAGATGTAAAAAAAAGTTCATTTTATTATCTTAATTGTTTGAGTATCTTGGAATTATCCAAAAATCTTCAATTCAAGCTTTGATATTTGTTTGTTAAGTACACTATGCATTAGTAGTAATTTTTTTAGCCAATAGAAGTTCTAATGCTAATAATAATGTTATAATTCGAGTAAAAAAATATAAGGTTTTAATGTAATTTAGTTAACCATGTTTTCTTCCATGCATTGAAAATTTTATTCCATTATATAATAAAAATATGACAAATGTCATAATAAGATAATTTACACCTTGAGGCATAAGCACTTTCCTCCATGAGTGTCTCTTCATTTTCCTCACATATTTTTCGATTTCATATTAATCTTTATAGACTTATTTTCTTCTCATAATCTTTTCCAATCTGAAAAAAAAATATATATTTTAACATCTTTCCTTATAGAGTAAGGAAATATCTCACACTTATGGTGGATTTGTCTTTTCTATATTTCCATAAGCTTCTTCAACATGTCCTCTAAAAAGATGAGACAAAATTATTTTTTGGAGTCTTAAAAACTGCTTTTAGATGCGTTTAGATGATTTGACCACTGATTAAAAAAGGAGAAAAAACCTAGTATACACTTCTTAATTTATAAGTAAAATATAAAATATAAGAACTCTAGATCTTATGAAATTGTATAAAAGTATAATATTTTTTTGAAAATTATTAAAATTTTGAGATATTGAAAATTTTATTATTTCAGATTTAATTTTTTTAAATAAATTTTGATTTTGTATGAAAATTATATTTTTATATAAAATTTTATGTCTTTTATAATAAAAAATAAGAAATATAGGCGACATCACCACTTAATATAAAAATTAAAACGTTATTAGCTCTTTTTTTGCTTATATAATAAAATTTTCATATTCAATTCAAAATTAGATTATCTCTTTAAAATCAAATTTTTAATCCCAAAATTTGTTTTTAAGCCTTAAAAATATTGATTCTTGATAACATATTATACCAAGATCTCATATCAATATAGTTGATTCTAGGCTTGGCTCAAATGATGAAGGGGTGAGATGTGAGTATCCAGGTTCGTGTTCTCATAAAAACAAAATACTACAACGTGATATACAAAGTGAATAGATGTAAAAAAAAAATCTCATATCAATATTTACTCATGCATCTTGACATAAAGTGTTTAAAAAAAACTCGCCTACTATAAATTTATAATGAGTATTTTTGGGTATTTAATAGTAGGATGACATGTGCCAATGACGCGCAACTCAGTTGGTTAGAGCGCCTTATGTCGTAGGCATCCGTAGGAGTTTGATTCTCAGTTGGGACAAATACTATACTAGCCTTTAGTTAAAAAAAAAAGTAGGTTGACATGTGATATTATTTTACCAAATATAGGGGATGCTTGGTTGAGTTGATAACTTATTTACCCCTAATAAGATCTTATAGGCGGCTTGGTAAAGATTCCTATGACCTATTTGGTTGAGTTAATTGTCTATAATTGATAGTTGTTGTTAATAGCTGGTAGCTGGTAGCTGGTAGCTGGTTGTTGATTATAAATTACTACTTGGTAAGGTCACTGTTGATTAGAAGTAGCGGATCGAAGGCTAATTTACATATATAGATATGCTAGAGAAATTAAAAAAAAAAAACAATGCATGTATATATAGAAAAAAACAAACAAAAATAATAATTATGAAATTATAAAATTTATAACTATAAATTTAAAAATATAAATTTTTTATTTAACCAAAATAAAATTATTCATAAATAAATAAATTTATAGTTATAACTTTATGAAAATTTTATGGTTATTTTTTGTAATATTATTTGTAAATTTATGAAATAAATTTCATATTTATAGTTATTTCTTATTTTTAACGATAAAAAAATACTATTTATTTCATATATTATTTTTTATGGTAATAAAATTTTCATAATATTTCATATAACCATAAATAAATTTTATAAACTTAAAACCCATACAAAAAATTATAATATTTCATATTTACTTATAGTTTATGAAGAAATTTATGATATTATTTCATAAATCAAAAATAATATGAAATTATAAAAATGTTAGCCATAAATAATATTATTTCAGAAAAAAAAAATTATTTGTGGTTATAAATTTTTAAATTTCATATTATTTTTAATGATTATAATACAAAATAAATTTATAACCATAAAAAAATCATATTATTTTATATAATTTATAAAAATCCTAAAATTAGGTAAACAATTAGAGAAGGATAAAAAATTATGATATTTTAATAAGAGTGAATAAGAAAAAGCTACGATTTGTAGCTTTTTCTTATCAAGAGTTGTTTAACCCTTAATTAGCTGTGAGTAAATGTTTAAGAGTCTTTACCAAGCAACTACAAGAGCTAATGGGGTGAATAAGGTATCAGCTTCGTTGAGTTTTTTTGGAAAGTTTTCAAAACATGGTTCTTTCTATATTCTTTGTGATTTTTTTTTCTATTTCCTTTTCTTTCTTAGTTTGATTGCAACTATGATTAAGAAGGATATTGAAAGTCCTTCCCTATAAATTTGATTGTATATTCTCATAAAAATATCAATGAAAAATACGACTATCCCTTTGAGCATGGTATTAGAGCCATCTCAAACTGTTTGTTTTTAGCTCCTCAGCTCGTCTGAGGTGAAAGTCTTTGTGTTTGCATTGGACAGAGAGCATGCTCATGTGGGTCTTCTTCCTTCTCTTTTGAAAGCATCCTAATCAAGAAGAAAGCAAGAAACTTTGGGTGATTTTTCTTCAAGAACTTTGAAGGGTACCACGATTCTCGAAGAACTCCACTTCCTAGAAGAATTCCGACAATCACGTGTTCCCACTAGTTTTTTTCTTCAAGATATCAACTACCTGATTTTTTTTCTCGGCTAATATATTCTTTCAGAGAACAACACCATCAAAAACTCAGTTCTATCCTTCATTAGATATTATTATTATTATTATTATTATTACTATAAGTAGTATTATTAGTACTATTATTATTATTTGTTCTGCTTCAAGCTTGAGGCCTTGAGATCCGATGATCAGTTTTTTGCATTCTCTAAAAGATGTGAGAGCAAAAAATATCTGCTGTCTTTTAAGGAACCAGAATAGAATGCCGACTTGTAAATAGAATAGGAGAATTATTTCAACTTCAAATCGAGGGATTCAAGTAGTTTCATTTTTTCTATTTTTAGGGAATAAGTTTGTTTCCTTTTTTCTGCCTTTGTTTCCTTTTTCCTTCTCTTTTGTAATCCCCATATAAACAAGGTGTATAGACAATCTAAAATACATAAAATTATCACTTTTCATCCCATATTTTGTGTCATGGTATCAGAGGTATAGGTTTCTAAAGCCTGGGCATCATTCTAGCCTTCATTGCCATTTTTTTTTGCCTTCATAGCTAGATTTTTTGCTTCTTTCACATTTTTTCTTTCTCTGCTTTGTTTTGCTTTGATTTATGAAGGCAAAACAAGGTGTTTCACATTAGGTTTTTTTTCGTGAAATATGTCGGAGGTTGCAGAGACGACTACTACAACACAATCAGAGGAGATTATTCGATCTCAACAACTAAGGGAACTGCAAAATATTCAGGCTACATATAGGCTGGATGGAAAAAATTACCTTAAATGGTCTCAACTTGTTCGCACTGTGCTGAAAGGGAAATGAAAGATTAGCCATCTTATGGGTACATGGTCGAAACCAAGAGATCCCCGTTTTGAAGTATGGGATGAAGAAGATTCTATGATTATGGCATGGCTATGGAATTCTATGACTTCTGAGATTAGAGACCATGTATGTTCTTGGCTACGGCTAAGGATATTTGGAACGCAATCCAACAAACGTATTCAAAAGCTAGAGATGCGACTTAAGTATATGAGGTCAAGGTGTAGACAATTGCTGCAAAACAAGGAAGTAAAATAGTTACTGAATATGCCAACCAATTGAAAACTGTGGCAAAAACTTTATCATTATAAGGTGATAAAAACCAAATGTCCTAAGAATGATGTTGTTCTAAAGGATTTCATTGAGCGAGATAGAGTGTATGATTTTCTTATTGGGCTTAACCTAGAATTTGATCAAGTGCGAATCCAGATTCTTGGCAAGCAGGAGGTTTCATGCTTTAATGAGGTGGTGGAACTGATTCGAGGAGAGGAAAGTCAAAGGAGTGTTATGCTTGAACCACAAACCTTGGATGGATCAACCCTAGAAGCAAAAACAAAATATCCAGAGAAAGGAAAAAATGATCTGCCTAAACACTTAGGTAGAGACAAATCAATGTGAAGGAGATAACAAAGATAATCTGAAAACCCACAAGAAACTGAAGTAATACAAATGAGAAGGCTCACGCCAATCAAAGCCCGTCAAGTCAAGAATGGGGAAACCGTTGAGAGAAAAGGCCTCAAGCACATGGCGCAGCAAAACCCTAAACCGAGAAAATCGGCAATGGTGTCAATAATGAAGAAATGGAGAAATCAAGGTTTGTCGGGATCCCCTTGACAAAACCTACGGGAGCTTGTTCTTTGGCTCTTTCAGGTACACCTTCATTCTCTTTTTTCATAAATGACTCAAACAAGGTTTATGATGATTCTTAGGTAATAGACTCCGGTGCCACAGACCATATGACACCCAAATCTAAATGTTTCCATACCTATACTCCAAGCCTAAGTAACAAGAAAATTGGTAGTACAATGGCTCTTAACCATCATTGCAGTTTCGTGAGACATATATATCACACCTACCCTTATCCTTAAATGTCCTCCATGTACCAAAATTGTCGGGCTAACTCGTTTCCATTCAAAAGCTTACTCATGATCTTAAATGTTATGCTATTTTTCCTTCTCATCGGTTTTTCAAGAATGTGGCCTGGGAGGAGGGATTGACTTTGCTATGAAAGGAACGGTCTTTACCCACCTCGAATTATCTCATAAAACTAGTAATAATTTGTCTTTGTCTTTTCTCAGTGCCTCAAATAAAGATACTATTTGCTTGCATCACCTACGTCTAGGTCATCCATCTTTTAGGGTTTTAAAGGTCATGTTTCCATATTTGTTCCAAGGATCATATATTTCTGAGTTTCATTGTGAAACCTGTGAATTAGGAAAACATACTCATGTATCTTTTCCTCATAGCAATAAAAGAAGTTCTCATCCCTTTCATTTAATTCATAGTGACATATGGGGTCCTTCGACTATACCTAATGTTTATGGGGTCATTGGTTTGTATCCTTAATTGATGACTACATTCGGGTTACATGGATCTTTCTTCTAAAAAAAAAATCTTATGTTAGTATTGTTATACCTAATTTCCACTCAATGGTTCAAAACCAATTTGGGGTTCAAATAAAAAGCTTTAGGACAGATAATGTTAGAGATTCTTGAACTAGATTTTGTGACCCTATTTTCAATCACAGGGCATCCTCCATGACTCATTATGTGTTAACACACCCTAACAACATGGGGTAGCCGAGAGGAAAAATGGGCATTTTCTTAATACAACCCGAGCCTTACTCTTTCAAGGGAATGCTCCTAAGTCTTATTAGGGGGAAGCTATTCTTACTGCCACATACCTGATAAATAGAATTCCCTCATTACATAACAAAAGTCCCATAAAGGGACTTAAGAGTTTCTATCCACACTTCAGAACCTCAAACGGGCTCACTCCTAGGGTATTTGGGTGCACGACATTTGTTCATGTCCAAATCCAACATAGAGACAAGCTAGACCCCTGATCCATAAAATGTGTCTTCCTTGGTTACTCATCCACTCAAAAAGGTTACAAATGTTACAACTCCTTAACTACAAAATTTTACATCTCTACAGATGTCACCTTCATTAAAAAAAAAACCTTTTTTCCCTAAGTCCTCTCTTAAGGGGGAGATTTCAATGATGGAAGATAGTCTTTGTGAGTCCTTTGAACCTCTTAACCTTTCTCATGTCTCAACCCATGGTAATGAAGAACTTGAGTCACCCAATTCTACTACTAAACCCGTGTCATCCCTTGTTCCAGCCAATGTCACTAGCAATTTTCCACAGTTTCCTAAGGTGTACTCAAGGGAAAAGGCCATTCCATAATTAAAGTAGGTCCAAGAATCCGACCTAGACCTTAGGAATGAAATCACAGTAAGATCAGACCCACCTTTACATACATAACCTGGTGAAACTTCCATTGACTTAATAGATAACCTCGACCTAAACCTTCCCATTACTGTCAAAAAAGGCACTAGAGAATGCACTAACCGACCTCTTTATCTACTATCACACTATGTGTCTCTTAAGGATCTATCACCAGCCCACAAGAATTTCATGGTGAGTCTAAACACCACTATCATCCCTAACACTATTTCTAAGGCATTAATAAAAAGTGAATGGAAGGATGCTATGAGAGAGGAGATGAGTGCATTAGAAAAGAATAAAACATGGGAGATCATTGAAAGACCAAAAGGGAAAAACATTGTTGATTACAAGTGGATTTTCACACTAAAATATAAGGCTGATGGATCTCTTGAGAGACATAAAGCAAGATTGGTAGCCAAAAGGTACACTCAAACTTATGGAGTTGATTATCAAGAGACTTTTGTTCCAATTGCAAAAACGAATACTGTAAGAATCCTGTTATCATTGGTTGCCCACTACAATTGGCAACTCCTACAGTATGATGTTAAGAATGCATTTCTTCATGGTGATTTAGATGAAGAGATTTTCATGAACATCCCACCAAGATTTGAGGGGAACACAGGTAACAAGGTGTGCAAGTTGAAAAAGGCCCTTATGGCAAACACCCTGTATTTGGTTTGGGAGATTTTCAAAAGTCATGAAAGAGTTTGGGTACAAACAAAGCCAAGGTGACCACACTCTCATCATTAAGCATTTTGCTACAGGGGGAGTAACTGCTCTTCTAGTCTATGTTAACGACATCATAGTAACTAGAAATGATGAGAGAGAGAAGCATGATGTGAAGCATAGATTAGAAAAGGAGTTTGAGATAAAGGAACTAGGGAAATTGAAGTACTTCTTCAGCATTGAGGTGGCATATTCTACACAAGGGATCTTCATCTCTCAACAAAAGTATGTGACTGATTTATCAAGTAAAAACAGGAAGATTCCATGGCAAAACTAAAGCTGTCCTCCACAGATGCAGCAGCGAACCAAACAACATAACAAACATGTCACAGTTGAGTTCATAACTTTGTCTCACATCATTTTCAACCTGATCGGCGACGCAGAATAGCAATCACGGCTGAGATCCCGCGAGAACCCCGATCTCGTCGCTACGTCTTCGATCGTTCGAATACGCATCCATCGGGTACGAATTTGAGTCATAACGATATTTGCCAGAAGTACACATCCACATCGTTCCGCGCAGTTCAGAAGATCGCCACCACCATACGATACCAGTGTCCTTCTCGATAACTTCGCACACTACGATGCAAAACGCCCGGTACAAAGCACAACCAGATGTCCCGAGTTGAAGGTCACGTTCGGGCTGCGTGGAACCGTTTTTGGCTTCCATATCAGCTTCCAAGACCCAGAATTCGCGATATCCCATGAAGCTTCGTCGCATCGTCATTATCATATTACTCATAATCTCCATGTCATCCACACAGAAATGTCAATATATTAAACATAGATACTTTTCTTAATCAAAGAAAACATAAACATGAGGTATATGTTCATGAACCATGTCCCGCTTTTTTCCACAAATATCAATTAGGTTTATATTCAATGCTCTTCAAGTTGTCACTGACAAAATAATGATCTTATCAGAAACTTAATTTAAGATATTTCATGTCCTCCTTCCATATACAGAGTATTTGAGTTGCAAAATACCAAGAATAATGGGATTTGTAGATAGAATAGGAGAATTATTTCAAAATCCCTTAAATTAAGGGATTCGGATAGTTTCCTATTTTTGTTTTTATAAATAAGTTAGTTTCCTTTTTATGTCTCTTGTTTCATTTTTCCCTTTTCTTGTAATCCCCTATATAAACAGCATGTATAGTCAATCTAAAATACAAAAAATTATCACTTTTCATCCCATAATTCGTGTCATCTTTCAATCAGAAAGTATTTTTAATCCAGAGATTATTTTGATTGAATCAAACTATGATGTTTGGTCACAACTTGTGGAGATGCATATTGCAGAACGGGAAAATCTTTCCTACATTTGTGGTAAAACGAAACAACCAAAAGAATAATAGGATGGCTATGAAAAATTGTATGCTGAAAATCAAAAGATAAAGAAATGGTTGTTAATGTCCATGAGCCTAGAAATTATGAAGTGTTATTTACGCCTACCCACTATTCAAGAAATTTGGAGTGCATTATCAAAGGCCTTTTATGATAGAAGTAACGAATTACAAGTTTTCACCTTGAATCAAAGAGATTTCACTGCCAAACAAAGTAGCATGTCTCTTTCTAAAGTTTATGATGAATTGACTTAAATTTTTCATGAGTTGGATCATCGAGATAAGGTAGTCATGAAAGACCCTGATGATATTAAAACATATCGGAAATCCATTGAATGACAACGGGTGCACATTTTTCTTGCTGGATTAGGTGGAGACTTGAACAAATTCAAGGAGCGATTCTACACAAAGATCCAATTCCTAATTTGGAAGAATGTTATGCAATAGTCCGACGAGAAGCATTGCATCATGCCACTATGAAAGGAGAATCTGACAATCATGATACCATAGCTAGGGTAGCCCAACAACAATCAAATTAAAGTTGGTAGGATCGATCTAAGACTAACCATCCTAAGGCGGCCTCTAATATTGATAAGTCTACATTAAAACGCACTCATTGCAACAAGATTGGTCATATTAAGAGTTGTTGCTTTGAACTTGTAGGATATTCAGAATGGTGGGATCATAATCGTGAGTAGTGAAATAAGGATTCTAAGAAAGCACTGACTACAACTATTGTTGAAATAAAAATAGAAGATAATGTTGTCAAAAAAAACCTTCTCATTGGTGGCAATGTCAAACTGTGGTAGTAAAGTGTTAAATACTTCTGCATCTATTATTAATAATACATGGATAATTGATTCTAGTGCTACAAATCATATGGCTTTTGATTCTAGACAAATCCCATCCTTTAGACATTCTTCACAAAAATTTATTTCCATTGTCAATGGTAATACGACCCTAGTCATTTAGGAAGGATCCTTAACCCTTATCGCTACTTTGAACTTAGACTCTATTTTAGTTGTTACATCCTTAAATTATAACCTTTTTTCTATCTCTCAAATCATTGAAGCCTTATCTTGTATTGTTATTTTTTGGCCTAAATTTTGTGTTTTCAAGGATATCCGAACAAGATAGACGATTGATTGTGGTATTAAGTGGGGGAAACTTTATTACTTGGACTTGCAGTTAAAAGATTCCAACAAGCTACAGCAAGCCTTAATGACATATGGGTCTGAGGGGGAGAAAAATAAGTTTGAAATTTGGTTATGGCATTGATGATTGGGACATGCTTTCTTTGGATATTTAAAAAAATTATTTCCTAGTTTGTTTACAAAGTGTGATGTCTATAGTCTTCATTGTGATGTTTGTGAACTAGCAAAGAGTCATCATACTTCATTTCCATTAAGTTTGAATAAAAGTCCACTTCCTTTCATGGTGATACATTATGATGTTCAGTCCATCCAAAGTTCAACTTCTGAGTGATCGCAATGGGGTTTGTTGCTTTATCGATGATTGTCGCACGACATGGTTATGCCTGATGAAGACCAATGATGAAGTGAACTTGTTGTTTCAATATTTTATAAATTGATTGAAACTCAATACAATACAAAGCTTCAGGTTCTACGGAGCGACAATGGTGGAGAATATCAAAGTTCTAATCTTCAAAAGTATCTGGAAGGACATGACACCATTCATCAGACTACATGTTCTAATACACCCTCGCAAAATGGAGTCGTTGAAAGAAAAAATTGTCACTTGTTAGAGGTTGTTCAATCTTCCTTAATAGTAGCACAAATGTCGATATCTTATTGGGGAGAAGCAGTTACATTTGCCACATATTTGATTAATCGAGTGCCTTCTAGCTCACTTGATTTCCATATACCTCTTCAAGCTTTGACTGATGTAGTAATTACCCCAAATGTCTTGAATCTACCTCTTCAAATTTTTGGTTATGTGGCATTTGTGCATCTATGTAAACACGAACACAACAAGTTAAATTCCCAAGCACTCCGATGTGTGTTTGTTGGTTATGCATTGCACCAAAAAGGATACTAATGTTACCACCCCCACTCGACACATGTTCATTACAATGGATGTGGTGTTTCATGAAGATTTGATTTATTTTTCATCTAACTCTAAAAGAGGCAGTACCATAAGGAAATTCAAACTATTGATTATGATTATCACATGTCCATGAATGGTGAATCTGAACTGTTGAACCAGGAAGTAAGTGAATTGGATATAAGTCGAGTGACATCAAAACCAAGTAACATTAACCACCTAGAACCTGAAGAAGTTATAGAATAAGAAAGAAATAGTAAACTGATCCATCATCACCATCTGGACAAACTGGGTTCGAGAATACCTCAATTAACATACCACACCAATCGTCGTCTAGTGAGGGTGTTCCTAGTTTGGAGCCAGAGCTATCTATGAAATGTTTACCACATCGTCATAATAGAGGTATCCCTAAAACCACATATGAACCTGAATTGTCTGGCAAAGTTAGATATCCTATGAGCAACTATGTGTCTAACTATCATTTGTCTTAATCAAATAAGACATTTGTAAATCAATTATCTACTATAGTTATTCCTAACAACGTGTAGGAAGCCTTATCTAATCTAAGATGGAAAACAACCATGAATGAAGAGATGAAATCATTACAAAAAAAATGAAACATGGGAACTTTTTGATTGCCCACCTAGAAAGAAGGCAATTGGGTGTCGTTGGGTCTAAATTGTGAAGTACAAGGCAAATGGTAGTATTGAACAATATAATGCAAGACTGGTAGCAAAAAGGTTCACTCAAACTTATGGGATTTACCACACAAAAACATTTGCACCTGTAGTTAAGATCAACATAATTCAAGTATTATTATTTTTAGTTGTAAAATTAGATTGGCCATTGCAACAATTTGATGTAAAGAATGTCTTTCTACATGGCAAGCTATCCTAAGAAGTATATATGGATCTTCCACTAGGATGCTTGGTGTTAGAAAAACAAAGTCAAAAGGTGTGCAGATTGGAGAAGTCATTATACGAGTTGAAGCAATCCCCAAGAGCATGGTTTGAAAGGTTCACAAAGCCAATGAGAGCCTTTGGTTACTATCAAAGCAATCTAGATCACACTTTGTCCCTAAAGAAGAATCATGGTAAGATTACAACACTCATTGCATATGTGAATGACATGGTGGTTACTAGAAATGACCTAGACGAAAGAAAAGCACTACCAAATTATTTGTCTAAAGACTTTGAAATAAAGAATCTAGGTTCCCTAAAATATTTCCTTGAGATTGAAGTTTCTCAGTCAAGTTCGAGAATTTTTCTATCTCAAATAAAATATGCATTAGATCTATTACAAGAAATTGGAATGTCAGGATGTTAACATGACAATACACCAATAGAAGGAGGTATGAAATTATGGGCTAAACCTAATCAAATACCTATTGATAAAGGAAGATATCAGAGACTTGTGGGGAGATTGTTGTATGTAGCTCATACAAGACCAAATCTTTCTTACACTTTAAGTATTGTGAGTCAATGTATGCATAATCATGGAGAACAACATATGATTGCAACCATTTGCATCTTGAGGTATTTAAAAGGTGCACTTGGGAAAGGTATCATGTTTACCAAACATGTCGATCTCTATAGTATAAAAGTGTATATTGATGCTAATTGGGCCATGCAGTAGATGATAGGAGGTCTACCTCTGGTTACTTTACCTTTGTAGGAGGTAATCTTGTGACGTGGAAAAGTAAGAAACAAAATGTCGTTGTTCACTTAAGTGCAGAAGCGGAATTTAGAAGCATGGCATGGCATTATGGCCAAGACTCCTCTTATAGGATGTGGGTAACCTATCCAGTCATCCAATCCAATTGTTCTGTGATAATAAGGCAGCGTGTGACATCACTCATAATCCAGTACAACATAATTGTACAAAAAATGTCGAAGTGGATAGAATTTTCATCAAGGAGAAGTTAGATTTGAAGATTGTGGAGTTGCCTAAGATTAAGTCAGAACATCAATTGGTTGAAATCCTAACTAAAGCAGTCTCCTATCGATCATACTCATCTTTTTTGGGTAAGTTAGGCATATGTGATATCTATGCACCAACTTGAGGGGAAGTATTGAGTCTTTTGGAAAATTTTCAAAACATGGTTCTTTCCATATTCTTTGTGATTCTTTTTTCTATTTCTTTCTTTTCTTAGTTTGATTGCAACTATGATTGAGAAGGATATAGAAAGTCCTCCCCTGTAAAACCCAAGAAAATTCGAATTTTCTGAAAAATGGTAAAATGATAATTTCAGTCAAAATCTGAAATTTTTCTAGATCTTGGATGATAAAATGGACTTCACCGTTGGAATCGTCTAGCGAAATCTAGCTACCACGTCGAATTTCGTCGAGTTCCGAGATAGTTGAAATTTCACGTTTTTTGAGGTACCGGGTGTCGAGTGCCATAAAACGGCTTGTGAAAGACATGTGATGTGACAAAAGTCACCTACTACATGTACCCATGTGACACATGTTGCATGAGTAGTGAGAGGATGGAGATGAATGGCTTAGATTAAGTCATGTGTCAAAAATCAAACTAAATGACACAATGGGAATTAAGTAAAAAGAATAAGTGAATAAGACAAAAGAAGAATAATCTTCTTCTTCACCATTTTGGAAAAAATGTGCAGTGAGGGGCCAAACCAGTTTTAGAGAGAGATATAGTACTTCTATCTAGATTTTCCGGCTTTCGGACCGTCGATTCTCGACAGAGCAAGAAGCAAAGTTGTACTATAAGGCAAGGGCTACGCGTGGACACTGATTTGGTGGAGTTTCGACAACTCCAAGAGGTAGGGATCTTTTCCTACTTTGTTTATTCTTTGGCTAAGAGCCATTTATGGGGATTTGTTGAGGCCTGGATGGTCTTGTTTTCGGTCTCAAAATCTTTAAACCGAGTGAAGAAAATCCCTATTGACTGTGGCGAGTGAGCAGTCTTGAGAGCCTAGAGATTCTTGTTCACGTGATATGTTGTGTGATTTTTGTGTTGTTGGGTGATTCAAAATGAATTGTTTGGATTGTTATTAACCCATGTGAGCTAATTTTGGTGTTATTGATTATGAATTTAATAACATGAATTATGTGAATTAATTTTTGTTAATATATACATGTAAAATATATTAGCAGGAATTGTTTGGAAATGGCATAATGCATTCCATATGCACCGGGGCACCCTAGAACGATAGGTGTGAGTGCATAACATGAAATTGAAAGAAAAATGAAAATGGTTGTGAAAGGTATTTCAAAGAAGATTTTCCGAAGAATTGCCTTGGAGAGTTGTCCAACAGTTCATCGGTGACCCATGATTGTTCATAAAGTGCCCGACCAATTCGCCTCGGAGGGTAGTCGATATCTTTACGAGAGCTTCGGTAGTAAGTTTTTCGAACAAACCCTTTTGTTTTGAAAGCGTATTTTCTCACATTCCCGACTTAGAGCATGTGAGTCGATGAGGACTCGAGACATGGAATTGGGCATGTAGACATTCAAGTGAACGAAAAAAAAAATTAAAAGGATCATGTGTTTTGTAGTGTGTTTGGTTGCCATTCATGTGCATAGGTGAGAGTAACCCATGTAGGAGATTATCCTCTTTGAGGCATTGCTCATATTGAGAAGATCATTATTTCAGAAGTGCAGGGGTGTCTGAGGGAGGGACAAACTCACTAGGCTGCGTGTTAGAATGGATTGTGGCTTTGACATTTTCTTTATCAAAACATGTATTAGAACTCTAAATTTTTGATATATGTTTTTGGTTAAGGTAATGTAATAAGCGCTGTGGCCCCATTGTGATAGTTAGTTTAAATGTTTGGTGGAAATGTATTGGTGTATGGGCCCAGTGGCCATTTTTTACTCATGTATAGATCTCATAATATGAGACACGAATTCACATAGTTGTGAGGTTATCAACGAGACACCCTGGGATTTGGGGCGTCACATCCCCGATAATTTTGATTGTATATTCTAAGGAAAAATATAAATGAAAAATACGATTATCCCTTTGAGTATCCCCCGATCAACTCAACCAAACAAAGCCCTAATTTGCTACTAATAGCTTATTAGGGCTAAACAATTCCTAATGGGAAAAAGTTATAGATTGTAGCTTACTCTAATACGCTCTTATTAAAATATTCAAATTCCTTTTCCTATTCTTCTCTCCCTATTTACTTAAAAGACTGTTCACCTGTATCATGCTTATATATGTAAATTAACATTCAGTAAACTATTTCTAATAACCTACTTTTCTAAAAAGTAATTTATAATCCACTACTAGTATTAACTACCAGCTATTAGTTGAACCAACCATGCACATAATCTTGCCACAAGAAACGTTGTATAATTTGTCATATTCCTTTTTAATAAGAAAAATAATATGAAAAAACATTTGCAAATGTTTTTAAATTTTATTTTATAAGAAAATATGAAAAAATAAAAAATACATCCCTAATATAATCTACATTTTTTTTTTAAAATTTCTGACCCTTCAACCCTTATTTTGTATGAATTCTTGTTTTTAGTTTTAACTAAAAATCAAAATGAAAGCAAAAATCTAAAAGTGGATTGATAATGTAAAAGTCTCATGAAATATATATAAAAAAATTAGAGTTTAGTGTTAAAGTAGTTCATTTAAAAAAAAGATTCCATGAGTACTCTTTTTTTCAAAATAATCATCAAACTAGTCTTTCCATGATTTAAAAATTGTATTCACCAACTGCGGTTTTGCATATCAACCTTAAAACCGCAAATGGTAAATGTGGTTTTAAAATTAACCTTAAAACTAAGTTGGAGAATGCGGTTTTAAGATATGTTTTAGAACCATATTTGGTGAATACAGTTTTCAAAACTTGTGGAATACTAGTTTGGTGATTATTTTGAAAGGAAGACCATACATGTTTAATTTTTTTTTACAAAAATGAATTATTTTGACACTAAACTCAAAAAATTATATATTCAAAAATAATGTTTTTAGGAGAATCAATATTTTTCAATTTTTATATTTAATCTTTTTTAAACCCGTAAAATGTTGCAAGAAAATTAATCAAATAATAAGCATATAATATTTTATTGAGCTTACAATTTTTTTTTTTTTTACTTCTTAAAAGTTGATCGAAACTTGACATTATTGATTTTTTTAAAAATAGATAAATTTATTGATTCATATTATCAATACAATCGATAAAAATACATAATCAAAAGTGTTAAAAACCTTAGAGGATGATGCATGCAACATTCAAGTTAATAGCAAAAAAGATTGCTCAAGGCCTACACAGACGATAATCCAAAAATGCCCATAATACATATATAAGATTTTAGATATGCAGCGTACTAACGAACATGATTTGATCTAATGACTCTATCAAATCAAACTTTGTCATTTGAACCGCCAATACAAAAACCCACGAAGAAGTTAATCGTCGACGACATAACTACTCGCTGCAACAAGTCGGCAACAAAACACGTTAAAACAAGTCAGCGATAAAACATGATAGAACAAGTCAACGAAAAAATACACCGTAACAAGTTGGCAACGAAAACACAAAAAAAAACAAAGGCAAGTAAACCCAGATCGGTGTGGAAGAAACCACTTTATTGGAAAAGAAAACCCAAAACTGGGGAAGAAACAATGGAATTTATGATTTCGGGTCAAAAATGATAAAAAAATCATCACTTCTATTTAACAAAGAAGGGCTTGAAAGAAAAAATAGATGGAGGCGGTTAGAGCTTCCAGAGAACTCCTATTATTGATTTAGAAATTGATTCTTATTATTAGACTCTAGATCTTTTTTAATCAAAATGAAAGAAATGAGCTTGGACCGGTTTGATATGTTACCAAGAACATTTTTTTACATGCTTGATGTGAAGCCCCAAACCCGGGGTGTCCGTTGACTACCCGTCAACCCACGGAAAATCTATGCGTCTCGTGTTACGAGACACTCACATGAGTAAAATAGCCACATGGGGCCCATACATCCATACTCATAAAACAAAATAATCAACTATATTCTCATAGTTTCCATGATTGTTCTACAAAAAGATTTAAACATATTTACAAATATTTTCAGCCACATTTGGCTTTCTTCTCAAAAGCACTACCTCCTACGAGTCTTTGTCTCTACGGATAGTCTACATTGCACCGAAAGGGGACCACGGCGGGGTGGCGAAGCCCGGTAAGTTTTCCTACAAAGTTGCTCCTACTTCATAAATGCATATGCAATAGCATATATAAACAATCAATCACATTCATTACAATTATTTACTATTATATGAAATGTCTATAACATGCATGAGATGCAACCTCATGCTCACGACCTAAGTCCCAACTGACTCCCTCACACCTGGAATGCCAAGCGTGGAATAAACCGGTCACACACCATGGCTAAACCATTTGGAGACCCTCCGATTTTTATTTATCAAAACACGAGTTGTTTTCTTTTTGTGGGCCCACAGTTTGAGGTTTGCCGTGGGGCATGCACGCCTTTTCAACATTTTCCGCGAACTTACATCGCCGGGATTCATGTCTACTTAGTGAATAACATTTGGGACTTTCACCTGCACAGGGGATCTACCCCAACCTCCCTTAAAACATGTAATTTATCATTTGATCATTTACACACTCGTGAATCTGCCTTGGACTTTGTCATTTTCCAGTTCATGGCCATTTGCAACCTTTGGTAAATAAATCATACCGCACCCACACGAGCTTGGCCAGCGATCGACCGTCATATGTAATGCATGATGCCAATGCATTTTCCTCATGTTACGCCCATGAATGAGCACTACATGAAACATTTACAAACCATGGGAAAATTATAATTTATACATATAATCTACCTCCATGCAAACCATGTTAATATTAAATAGCATGCATCAACATCACAATTTCCACCTGCTTGCATATTTATTCAAGCAAGCCATAACACACAACTAGGTCTCAAATTTGGACCATTCAACAGGGCACTTCACCGTCCCTTCACAACATGAACCATTCCGGTTCCAAGCATCATTATCACAACAACGACCCGCAGGCACTGAAACTTTTAGTTTCTATTTTAATACAACTCCACGGTCGAGTGGCTTAGGTCATGAATTCATACCCCCTTAGTCCCCGAGACTGGAACTGTTTGTGGTCTCTCTTGGCCTCCCCGCAATGACCTAATTTATGGCTGGTGAAGTAAACAGTAGGAAGATATCCTACCTCTTGGGTTGTCGACTCCGACTTTCTGGTGTTCACACGTAGATCCCACTGCGTGCACCAACTTTAGTACTCGGCCCATCGACGTCGGCCCATGAAACAGGAAAATCGCCCCTTCCCTTACCTCCTTTCTCCTTTTCCTCCTTTTCTCTTTCTCTGAATTCTTTTCTTTAGCATTCCTTTCCCACTCTTTTCTTCCTTTGCTTTTCTCTTCCCTTTTCTCGTTTTCTCGTCTACTTTCTCTTTCCTTTCTCCTCATTTAACTCTCCTTTGGTCGTTCTCCATTTGGATGAGCATTGACCGTATGGGTCAAGAAGGAAACTTATGCTCGCTATCGACGAATGTATGGTATCATGAATTCCATCATTTTTAACTCGTTTAAAGCAATTCTTGCTTTATGACATCATCATGGCTCGATGTAGTATGGAATACATCTTAAGTAGAACCAGTGTGAGCCATCATACTATGTAAGTGTGTCACACTTTTGGGGTGTCATGTTGGCATCACCTAGCTGCTAATAGTATTGATAAATCCAGGCACCGCGCCTCGGCATTGAAATCCAGGCCACCTCGGAATCCAGCGAGGAATTCGACGTGGTAGCCTAAATTGCAAAGACGATCTCGAAGCGGAAAAAGTCAAGTTTAGATCATCAGGATCTAGAAAAATTCAGTTTTCTGCATAAATTACTATTTTTATCAAAATCATAGTTTTGGGGTTTCACACTTGATAAAATATCGGTTTGAAAATTAATATAAACATACTTGGATTAACTTTTTTATCTGAAAAAGGAAAAACCATTAACAATTCTAAATTTATTTAAATAATTTTATTAAAAGAATGCTTAGTTTTGTTTTTTGAAAATAAATAATTTTATTGATTCAAACTAGCAATATAATCTATAGAAATACATAATCAAATTTGCTAAAAACTTTAAAGGATGACGTAGTATGATTTAATAGCATGTGAATTGATTGGCGCACACGTTTGATAATTTTATAATATTTACTAGATACTGTAAACTGATTACGTATGTGGCGACATTGATTTCATTTGTTGTTTTACGTAAAATGGCCCACACACATTAAACATCACTTGATAAGACGACGAAACTAACCTTGGTACCAAAGGCGACACAACACTACCATGCTTTCAAGTTGACATTAAAATCACAAAAAAAAAACAAATTAAAAACCTAAAGTGGAAGAACCACCTTATTGAAAAAAAAAATGATAGAAAAAGATTTAGAAAGATGATTTCAAACTAAGAATGACAAAAAATAAATAAAAATCAACCCTCCTTGTTAATGAAAAAGGGGTTAGAAGAGAGAATAGAGAAGAATGCTTAGTTTAAAAAATTTAATATGAAAAACAATATAGCTCATATTAGTAACTTCTATTTCTAATAAATTTCTAAAAAACAATCAAATATTATCCATTTCAAATTATTACTTTATTTCAATTTTTTTAACTAAATTAAACACAAATTTATTGTTATAAGGTGACATCCACATGTTTGAAATTACAATAGGAAATTAAAAAATTAAATATAAAAAATAAGGTGACATTTTTTTTGACTTAATAGAAAAAAGTGAAAATATTTAAATTTTTTTATTTAGCCAAAAGAAAACAAATCTCACCTAAATCCTTTCGATAAAGAAAACAAATCACCTCATGATCTTGATGTACTTTATGTTTAGACAATGGTCAGCACATTTCCTCAGTCATACGAGTGTTCATTAGTGCCCCTATGGTACATGTCTACTTGATCTTTGCTACTTTTAGCAAACATCCCATCTGGAAGTGCGAGATTATTTCTAATACACTCTCCAGATCATTAATTTGCTTTCGCAGATGTTCTGCAACGCTGGCAAGAATATAACAGCGAGCTGTCGTATTTGCCCGTTGCCAATCTACAAATTGCTTCTTAGTTTCCTCTGAAGCATTATCAATGGGCTCCTAGGGTTTCGGAGTTGTTGTAATGAATTTTATTCTCTCAAAATCAAGGACAATGAAAAGATTGGTTTTCCATAGGTGTGATTATTCCATCCAATGGCTTTTGACTCAAAGATTAGCTAGAGAGTTAAAGATGCCATTTTAAAAATTTAAAAAAGCACATATATTAACACGTAATCCACACAACAAACATACAAATTGTAGATCCCTTAAACTACTTATTATTAATGTTTATTGCAACAATAATTTAGTTTCCATTACAAATACTTACGTTGAGCAAGACATTTGTAATAAGCTAAACTTTGAACATGGTATGTCTAGTGTCCTACCCAAGTTAGGCTCTGGAAAGGTGAGGTGGGTCTCGAGGCTCCCTTAAAAACCCTACACTCTTAAATGGTATTATAGATAACACTAGCACACACCATTCAAAGTGATTTTTTAAAAACAACCATTGTTTCAATATTCTTTTGGGCCTTTAATAACATTGTGAGCCTCGTTGGGAGGGGTTATTAATATTATTAAGGTGAATGTAATAGCCATTAATTTAATTTCAAATTATCTTTAATATCTAAGCATTGTCGACGTTGGGTCGTACAATCTTATTAAAATTTTGAAATTATTTTAGATCCAATCCAATAAAATCCGGCCATGCTTATCCGTTGGGGTATCACATAACCATTTATTATTGGACTTAATGGAGCCAGATTTTGAATTAATTAAATTAATTTTTAACCTTCACCCACATTCAATATTTTTATTATTAATTAATTAGGGTTTTCCATAATAATATTATCTAGATAAAACAAATATTATTATGCACATGTATGTATCCAAATGATGCAATTATATGGCACCATTTATTCTAAATAGCATGTTAAGCACATATCACATGTTATATCAACATAATTTAAACAATTATAAATATAAGAATAATTAATAGGCCCTAATGTGGTTTCCTAGAAAAGAAAATTCTAGTGATAGGGCCAGAAGTCAACTTCATATCTGGCAGTATAACTGCTTTTCTTCACGAGTCTTGTAAGTCCATGGGGTGTGGGCGAGTTAGAATTGGCTTTTAGGGTTTTTATTTGAAAAGCGAAAACCACTGACATGTCACTATGGGAATCAGAGCACCAATGGTGCCGACCGCCACCTGAAAACTCCCGGATTGCCACGAAATTTTACAGAGAGGTAGAGCACTGTCTAAGGAACCATCCTACCAAAAATCAGCCCATTCTGATAATGCAGCACCCCTTTTACATTTTTTTTTTATAATAAATCCGAATTTACATATAAAAAAAAATTGCAGGAAAAATAAATAAATAAACAAATCAAGGAGGAAACCTAATCTTATGATTAGCCTCCTTGTTACATCCCCAAAAAAAAAAAATACAAGCAAAATCTACCATGGATTAAGGCCAAAACCAAATCATTCATTCATAATACAAAAATTATAAACTAACATAAATAATAAATCTAGGTGCCATATATCTAATATACATCATATATACGTGAGAAATAAAATTATGGATTCAATCCTATCACGCAAATTCAACTTGATTGCTGCATGTGAGATCCTTCCTAGTGACGGGGAAATCTGCCGGCAACTCACGATAACCTCCCGGCCCAAGCTTCGCTCGTGACAAGTTACCATGAAGCTAAGCGTTAAAACTCACGAAGCGTATTTGGAAGCGTGGGTTATAAAATTTTTCACTTTTCTATCAAAATCCACACCTTTAGATTTAACTAAAATCGCGACATAACGGCCCATGGTGGTCGAAGCCAAATACAAAATCACGCATAAAACAAAAATACACTCCCAATGTTTTCCAAATGTCCAACTACAACAATAAAGGACCTCACAGTGTAATGAAATATAAGATAAGGATCGTCGATATAAGTTTATTGCAACTGTTTTCACAAAACCATGCATGCATATTTTACAAAAGATATTTACATATACAAAATGTCACATTTTAAGTTTACTAGTTTTAATTTACACCTTATCTTATATATAATCACAACACAGTGTCTAGGACTAAGGATCCTGGAAAGGTCTTTCGGCTTCAACTTTGCACTGAAAAGTATTTTAAAGCAGACGTGAGCGAACGGGCTCGGTGAGTCTTATAAGTTCTAAATCTTTGTTAATATATTTGTTTGTACCTCCCAATATGAAAATTTGTACATAAATGGTTGTAAAGCATTTTATGAGAAAGCGAAGTTTTCTTGTGAAAACCATTTAAAGAAAAATGTTACAGCATTTACAACTGTGAAAGCGGTAAACTATTCTCTTCTTATAGCTGTTAAGAAAACTATTTACCTAGCTATTTGGCTTGTTTGGTGGTGGTTAATATCTGAAAGTGCTATCACGTAAATCATTACCAACCAACGTGGCTATATACGAAATATCTACCTAAGCGTGATGCCTCGAGGGACACCGGAACTGGCATCGGTAGTGAACACCTCGAAACCTTACCCGGCTAATATGGTCGTGAACACGGCGGGATACATATAGCATAATGGAACCTCGGAACCAAAATGCTCGATGATGGAACCTCGGAACCAACACCCTACGTCGCTATGTATCTTAAGTCATTGCGCTAACTATCGCCGAATGCGGAGGCGGCTCGCTATATAAATATCTTTAGATCCCAACCCCCAATTGCCGACCGGGCAATATAGTTAGTCATAATATCCCATAACCTTGCCACAATCCGAAATACATCGCCAGGGCGAAATTTGTGCCATCTAGGGGTTTTGCTAAACCGGGCCAAAGCTGACTCTTAAATCACGAAATCAAACTTTCTGCTGAGTATAACAATTGGGAGGGTAAAAAAATCTTTTATAAATCTATATTTTTCAAAGCACTTTACAAAATTGTAATTTAGCATTTCGTTTTAGAAAATGATTTTTCGATCACTACGCCTTTTATCGACTAATTTCTTTGAAATCTTGTCAAGCGCTCCTAGATTCTGGAAATCGGATCTTTCAAATCGCCTACAATCCAGCCTAGAAATGCGAAAATGCCTCGGTTTAACGTTTTAATATAGCATCTGCGGAACTTTGAAATATTGCTCTCGAGCGAAACGGTCTATGGCTTTGCGTCTTGATCGCGACCGATGGGCGTGATAATATGATGTGAAATTGACGAAAATGTCCGTATCGTTAAATGCATCATGTTATCTGTTTTATGACTTTTATTCGAGGACTTTGTAGAGTGCAAAAATCTGAAACATTTACGAAAATTTTGTTCGACTTATTAAATTATCTTTGAAATTTCAACCCAAGCGTTAACTTGGTCGAAATTGACCACATTTGTCCAGAACACAGTCCCAAAATTCCTAAAAATTCCTAAAGCTTCGGTCTAAAATTTTGGAATTTAAAGTTCTGACTTTTTCCTTGACCTCCCCAGGAAAATTCGTAATTCATAACCTTTAGAGACATGAATACTTGGTAAGCCAATTTTCTAAGCTGCAAAGTTTGACAAAGTACCAAGATATTAGTCTTTTTATCACGTGGCTCTCTTGCGTAATCGATTTTGCCTCACTCTTTCGACCAGCCTCTGTGATTTTGTCATCGAGAAGAACGAAGAAAATATAAAAAAACAAAATCGTCTCCCACTCTCTCTGGACGCTCTCTCCACGCCCATCTCCCCTGCAGTTTGATTCTTATCTTTCTTTCTTTTTTTTTTTTTTTTTCTAATTATTATTCTTTTTCTTTAATTATTATTCTTATTATTTAAATAAATAATTTCCTATTACCACAAATTAGTCTATTTCTATCGAAAAAATTTTATTTATCGTAATTGAATGATGGCACAAATATTTATCGTTTTTCGAGATTTTTACAAATCGGTTTCAGGTTATTTCTGGCGGAGTCGTATAAATTCGTAAAATGTTAGGTATGCCGGAATTTGCTTGAAAATTTCTGGGTTACTAGATTTCACGAGACGAACTTATGGCGCGATCCAGTTTAAATGTGATATCTAGAGAATTTACAGAACACTGTGAATTATGGTAATTTAGTATTATTATTATCTTTTAAAGATTATAATTTATACTTTAGCCTCAGCCGCCCAGTGCCGAAAGTCTGCATGATTAACGAAAATTTTATAATTTCACCCTTAAACCAATTTTCAAAAATTACATTATGTGGCTAAAATAATTAAGGAAAGCCGCTTGTCTGTATCTGATTCGCATCTGGGTACACCCTCTCGGGACGGGGTGTTACACTCTGATACCAATTGAAGGAATCATACGGCCGGAGCTTGAGGAATGCCACAGTTAAATCTGATACTTATGATAGATATATTTTAAATGCGAATTACTAGCACTGTGGTAGTGCGAATCTGTACAGAATCGCGGGGACGCTTCATTATTCTCTACGTGAGATCTAACGTGTGGCGCACTGATCATAATGGATCTGGCATTTCTGAAGCATTTCGGTTCTGTTTATCTGAGGTGTTTTTATAGGCGCGGAAATTTAGTAAAGCTTACAAACCACGGAGGCTAGTAAAACTTCCTAAATACGGAGGCTAATGTGAGTGTATTTATATTTCTTAGCCTGCCTCACAGGGTTTTATAACACCCCAGGCTTTATAACGCGCTGGGCGATAAATGGGCTCAGTCTTTGTATCTTAATAATCGGGTTAAATGGAACTACATCGTCTAACGAAATTTGGGCAGGGATCACATGGCTGGGTATTAGTAAAACTCTTGATGTGATGCAGATTCTTACAGGCTTGTCATCCAAGCAACAATGCATCTGTATGAGTTGACATTAAAATCACGAAAAAAAACAAATTAAAAACCTAAAGTGGAAGAACCACCTTATTGAAAAAAAAATGATAGAAAAAGATTTAGAAAGATGATTTATTAGAAGTGTGAAAATAAGTAAAAATCAATATCCTTGTTAATGAAAAAGGGTTTAGAAGAGAGAATAGAGAAGAATGCTTAGTTTAAAAAATTTAATATGAAAAACAATATAGCTCATATTAGTAACTTCTATTTCTAATAAATTTCTAAAAAACAATCAAATATTATCCATTTCAAATTATTACTTTATTTCAATTTTTAACTAAATTAGAAACTCCTAGATTTATTGTTAGAAGGTGACATCCACATGTTTGAAATTACAATAGGAAATTAAAATTAAATATAAAAATAGGTGACATTTTTTTTGACTTAATAGAAAAAAGTGAAAATATTTAAATTTTTTTATTTAGCCAAAAGAAAACAAATCTCACCTAAATCCTTTCCCAGCTAAACTCTAAACACAAAAATTGTCGTTATCTATAAAGGTAACATCATATGTCAGAAATTATAAAAGTATGTTAAAAATTAAAATTAAAAACACAAAAACTAAGGTAGCAATTGTTTTGTTTTTTTAATAGAAAATCCAAAATATATAATTTTTTCCATACATATATATATATATATATATATATATATATATATATATATATATATATATGTATTAACATCATTAATAATATAGTTGTCAAAAAACATCATTAATTATATAAAAAACACCAATATAGAGAGCTAGGGGTAAGCTAGATAGGGGTAAATTGGTCTTCTTGCAGTTGAACAAGGATAAGAATTGTAGTTTCGGAGTGTTTGTCATGACATGAGAAGATTTGTTTGTATTCAAATGACAAATTAATAAAAGTTAGGTTGTGTTTGGTAGAATTAAAATCATAGGAAAAAGCATTTTCAGTTTTAAACAAAGACAAAAAGGTCATTATATTTTCGCACACTTGCAACTTCCTTACTTCCATCTATTTAACGATATTTTATTTTTATAATATTTTATTTTAATTTATATATATATATATATATATAAGTTATTTATTCTCTAAGATTATAGTCAATAATCTAGAGTATATACCTAAAGAAAGTGATAGAAATTTTTTTCTTATATACATTTCTTCTAGGTGTAGTTTTGATTATTATCTTTATTATTATTATTATTATTATTATAAGTTGGAAGCAAGTACAATAAGTTAAGGATATAAAATAATGATGATGATATTAGGTGGTATTGAAACTAGATTATGAAATATAGTTGATGAAAATGACTCTTTGCACTACCCCTGCACATTTCATTCATAATTCATATCTCTGACTCCAAAATTAAATTTAGTTTTGGAGGTTATATCTCTTCTCTCACACATGTACAACAAAAATACCAATCATTTTGTTTGATAGGAACCTACATGAAAGTAAAACCTCTCTCTCTCTCTTCCATTGTAAACATTACATATTTCAAAGATATTTTTGCTAACTATATATGCAAGATAAATTGTGATTTTTAAGGGGAAATACAAAGGAAAGAAAATTTATGAAATTATATGTTAAAAATGATCACAAATAGTAATTCTTTTGAATTTTAAACATATTTTTTTAAATCATTTTATTTACCTTTTTCTTATAAGAAAAAGATTTTGATAAAAAAATTTATGTGACCATTTTTAATCTTTTAAGGTCTCAATTTGGAATAACTCACCATTTTTTTAATTTTGTTGAAACTCGAAGTTAAAATTAAATACATAATTTTTAAAGGGCAATGTTAATTTTGTAAAGTTTATTAGACATTAATTGATTTCCTATGTAATCAAATTAATGTGAAATAAGGTTTTCAGATTTTTTTTTTCTTGACTTAATTTTCATATTTTCTTTTAAAATGCCTAGAAATCATAAATGGTTGTCTCACTTACAAATATTATGGTCATTAATGGAACTACAAATAGTAGAACCATTCATTTTCATGATACTCTAGCCTCACTTTTTTTTCTTTTGAAACAAAAAAAGGGAAGAGAGAAGACTTCGTCCAGTATGTTTGGTTCCTTGGAAAGTACTGAGGGAAACAAAAAAAAAAATTAGAAGAATGATTTTTTTTATATATATTTGGTTACATAATGAGAAATCCAAAAAAAAAGTATAAATAAAACTATTTAGAGATTTACATATCCTTAAATTATTTAATTTTTACATTCATGAGATAAAATAATTCAAATGGATTTGAAGTAAGTAAATAAAAATTGTATGTCTGGAGTTAATCTTATATTTATTTTTCCTTTAATTTTTTTTCTTTTCTTCTATTTTCTCTCTATTTTCCTTGCCTTGCATGTCCCTTAGATTATGTTTGGTTCCCATAAAATTTAAGAAACAATGCCAAGGAAAGAAAATATAGAAGAAAAATAGAAAGAAAGAAAGAATGAAGGAAAATAAACTAAGTTAAATCCATTTTTGTTATAAATTGGTTCATTGTATGGTGAATGACCATACTGAGCTCATAATAAGTGTAAAACTCGGGAAAAATTCAATTTTTCTGAAAAATGGTAAAACGGTAATTACGCGGTGTATGGAGTTGAAAACATGAATTTTTACAGATCTCCCGGATGTGAAATGAACTTCATCGTTGGAATCGTCTCGCGAAATCTAGTTACCCTGTCGAATTTCATCAAATTTCGAGACAGTTGGAATTTCGAGGTATCGGGTGTCGGGTGACACAAAGAGTGGTGCCACATGGCATGAGAGCCATGTGGTGTGGTAGTTCCACTTTATCGCGTGTGTCGCGTATGACCATTAGCGCGTAAATAAAGTAAAGAAAAAAATCGATTCTTTCGCATTTAGGCATGTGTTTGTGTGTGGAGAGATAAGTCGAAGCAAAGGGAAGTCTGGGATGACTGTATTCAAGAATGTAATGTCGTAACAGAAAAGAAATCGCTTTGGATAAGATAAAGAAAGAAAGCAAATGAGAGAGGGACATGTGGTAAGGAGAAGGTGGGAAGAAATTTCCTACTTGAATCAAGTGGATCAATTCGGTGGGGAGAGGGAAAAATGAGGAAAAGAAAAAAAGAAAGAAGAAGAAAAGAGGGTGAGAAGCTTCGCCTTCTCTCTAAGATTTACAGAGATCAGGTTGTCGGCTTTCATCGGAACAAGAGGCAAAGTTCATTTACGCGACAAGAGCTTCGTGTAGGTACAAGAATCGAGGGTTTTCACCAAACTCTAAGAGGTAGGGGTTTCTCTCCTACTTTGGTTATTCTTGGTCTAAGAGTCATTTAATGGCATGGGTTTTCTTAGGTCGTGAGTGGCCGTGATGTTCAGTCCCAGAATTTTGGGACTGAACACTGAAATTTTTGGGAGGGTTTTCGGGTAGTCTGGGACTGAATTTTGGACTGTGTGTGCTGTTTTTATGTGTTATTGCTAAAAAATATTTAACATGTTGGTTGTGTGAAAATCATGTCAATATATGCTTATATGATGTATTGACGTGAGATACTTGATGGATGTGAATTATATGTAGAAAATATAATTATCCATTATTTATTAATGTTGCATGTAGCACTCATCATGCATGTAACATGAATTGGCATGAAATGGCATTCCGCATTTCATATGCACGGGGACATTGCGTGAAACGAGTGTGAGTGCATGACATGGTTTTTGAATAAATTATATCGAAGGGTTGTCCAACAAATTTTATCGGAGTATGTCCAATAAATATATATCGGAGGGTTGTCCAATAAATTATATCAGAGGTTGTCGATTGAGTTTTCAAAAACAAAAATCTTTTGTTTTGAAAACAGTTTTTCATACATGGTAAATGCATGTGTGAGGGAGTTGGCGAGGACTCGAGACATGGGACATGACATGTAGACATTCAAGTAGGAATGTGCATACTTTTACTTGAATGAGTGTGTGTTTTCCATTGCATGTGCACTTAGGTGGGGAGTAGCCCTTGTAGGAGAATTCTTCTACTAGGCATTGCTCACCCCGTCATGGGAAAATATTTTTAGGTACTTAAGGTACACCAAGGGATGAAACACATCCAAGATCTTAGTTGTGAAAAAGGGTCAAATTATGGCTTATTCATGTATTTTGTAAAATTCTGGACATTTATCCAATTCTATTAAATTTTGGGCAGAAAACCCAGTTTCTGTATATGTAAATGAGAAGTTTTGTAATAAAAACTTAATTTTGGACTTGTTCAGTGTAGTGTTATAGTTTTCTAGATTTTATATTGTCTGCAGAATGTGTATAGAGGCAGTAGTATGAAATTTACTGCAATTGGGTGAGAGCTGGAGGTGCAGAAAAGGGCCATAAAGGCTACTACCCATTGGTAGGTTTGGGTCGCGACAGAGCTTTCTGGTTCTATGTCGCGACATGGTTCTCAGGTTATAGGCGGTTGTTGGGTCGCGACAGGGGTTTTCCTGGTCACGATTGAGTTGTTTTTCTCCTATTTTTCTGTCGTGACAGGGGTCCCCATAGTGTCGTGGTAGTGTTTCATTTTACGTCGCGACCAATGTCACGATGAGAGGTTCTCTTGTCGCGGCCAAGGGCCGGTCGCGACAAGAAGAGAGATCAAGGATCTTGACAGACTTAGTTGGGTCAAAGAGATTTAAGGTGAGAGAAAATTGTTGTTGCGATAGGATTTCATGGGGTTATTAATGTGACAAAGTATTTTACGTAAGTGACGAATTTAGCGAACCAGGGTCTCTTGTTGTGACATAATATTTTTAGATCGCGATAGAGTTAGGAGCCCGGGAGTTTTACGTCGCGACGAGGAATTGGTCAAATGGAGAGGGTTTGTGTTGTGACGAGCAATTACATTGTGAACATAGTTAACGAGCTTGAAGATTTTTAAATGCGTGGCCAGGCGAAATTTTTATGGCCGCGATAGAGTTTGGCGAAACGAGGAGAAGTTATGTGAGCAAAGCAGTTCTATCATCGCGATAGAAGTTAGCTAGGGTGAGGAGGGAATTACGTCGCGACAAAGTGCCCACGATAGAAAGCTTCTGCCCATAGCGACATAATTCTGGGCGTACGAAGAGGTGGCGATCTGACGGTCGCGACTGCGTTGTGACCGCGGCGGAGGAGGCCATGCTCGTGCGGCCAGGACCCGGGCGGGCAATCCACGGCTGACGGGCCTTAGGTGCTACGAAGAATTGGGCGTCTTGACCGGAGGAATTATATCATAGCAGGCTAGGGGAGATTCTATGTGACGGGGACTTTTCCTTGTTGTGGCCAGGAGAGATGTGTATTTGTGGAAGCTGAGTCGCGACGTAAAATTCTAGGTCACGGCGAGTTTAGTCATGGTAGAAGATCCCATGTTGCGACGGAGTTCATACGTGTCGCTGACGGGCTTGTTCTTGTGTGAGAAGGCAAGCGTGTCATGATAAGGCAGTCTCTGCTGCGCTGTGGCGTCTACGCTGCTTGAGGCGTTTATAATCCCACGACCAATAGGGCTCTCACGACGGGCATGCGAGCAATGGGGATGCCTGCTTCTTGAGTTGCGACCAGGTTGGGGGCGTCACAATAAGAATCATTCATTTAATAATGAATGAAGGTACATGAACCTTCATTATGGTAATGTATATGAAGGCTATAAAATGTCTCTCCCACTTTTTGTAGAATTATCTCAAGAAAGTCATTCTCCCTATCTCTTTTGTCTCTCCATCTCTCATTCTCTCTCTCTCTTCTTATTTCTTAGTTCTTTCTTTTCATTATATATTATTTTATACAAAGAGAAAAATAAATTCTCTTTTACTTAAAGTTTGTATTTTACAATATTTTCTCAACATGTATTTCAACACAAGTTTGCTTTGAAGGTATTATATAATCCTAAACTTATATATTAATATTTATTTAAGTTAATTTGCGTATATCAATATTTGATTTCCATTAGAAGGCAAAAATTATATTATTGTTAGCTATTTATCATATACTTGATTCTTATTATTTTTTCATATATCAAAAGTTTGTCAACAATGTCAAATCTTATAAAACTCAAGTTTATAGCATTTGACATTTCAAAAGGGAATTATCTATCTTAAATCTTTGATGTTAAATAAACTATTGAACTTCTGATGAAAAATCATCTATATAGTCCAATTAAGTTTGAATGACTCCTTGAAGTTAATCAATATCATTCCAAACTTGTGGACATGGATGATGATCGGTTATGGTTGTGATCATGGAAGAAATTCCCCATGCCATATTAATGATCCCTCAAATCCTTGGAAAAGGAAAAGCCTCACCACCATAAGTGGATTAGTATTGAGGTAAAATGAGAAGTACATATGAGATAAATCTTTTAATAACCATTAGAATAATTGTCATGGATGTGGTATGAAAGGGCATTAGTCGTGTACCTATCATACGCTCAAACATTTGGTCGATCTCTACCAAGCATCAATCAAAGAAAAAGGAAAAAAAATAAAAATTAACTTTAGTGATAGAAATGGACGAGACTTAACTTATTATGATGATGTTGATTTCTTTGAAGGTCATAGTGAAAAAACAGACTATCTGATAAATGATGAAAATTCTACTATTGAAAGATGCATCTTATATTAAAATTAAATAAAATATCATTTTGTAATTACATCTATTTCTACTCATATTATTTATTGTTTTTATATTAGGTGTATCTAAAATCCATGTGTTATTGATCTCAAGATAAATGAGGGTGATGTATGTCTTGTTAACTGTGCAACCACACACACAATTCTTCGAGATAAAAGATACTTTTTAAATTTGACATTAACAAATGCAAATATAAGTAACATATCCGGTACTGCAAACTTAATTGAAGGCTCCGGAAACATATTCACCTGTCATGGACGCAATTACTTTTCGTTTTTTTAATACGCTTAGCAGTCTCTAAAGGACTGGACATGAGTTTCATAGATGTCATGACAGCTTACCTATATGGATCCATAGATAATGACATATACATGAAAATCCCTAAAGGATTTAGATTGCCTAAAGCAAATAATACAAAGCCTTGCAGTATGTGCTTAATCAAATTACAATGATCTCTATATGGATTGAAGTAATCTGGACGCATGTGATATAATCGCCTTAGCGATTATTTATTGAACGAAGGGTATGTAAACAACCCTATATACCCATGCATCTTTATCAAGAAATTGGAAACCAGATTTGCAATTATTATTGTGTATGTTGATGATTTAAATCTTGTTTGGACTTTTGAAGAGTTCACAAAAACAACAAAATATTTGAAAAATGAATTTGAGATGAAAGATCTTGAGAAAACAAAATTTTGTCTCGGCCTGCAAATTGAGCATTTCCCTACTAAAGTTTTGGTTCACCAATTTGCATATACGAAGAAAATTTTAAAGGACTTTTATATGGATAAAGTTGTGACGCCCCAAACCCAGGGGTCCATTGACAACCCGTCAACTCCCGGAATACATGTAGCTATTGAGTGTCTCAATACCATAAGAGGAGTGTCTCTCTATCCGAGACTCAAACATAAGTGTAAATGGCCACGTCAGGCCCATATATCCAAACTCACTAAAATATAACCAACTATATTACAATAGTTTCAAGAGTTAATTACACTCCTATACAAACATGTATCAATCAGAATGTTTCATACATGTTTTACAAAAATATAAATCAAGCCACATGTCGGCTTTCTTCTCAAAAGCGGCTTCTAGTGAGCACCGTCTTCCTAAATACTCCATGTGCCTGAAAGGGGGATCCCACGATGGGGTGAGCAATGCCCAGTAGTTGAATTCTCCTACAAAGGCTACTCCCCACCTAAAATGCACATGTAATGGCACAACACAAACATCCACATTCCATACAATTTACAATTCATACATGGAGTGATTTATATCATGCATGAAATGTTTCCATGCCCATACCTCGAGTCACTCATCAACTCCCTCACACGTGCCTATGCCAAGTGTGACAATTGTCACTAGTAATACCAATGACACCCATATACCGAGCCTTTGTCGGCTCACCAGCACTTGATGCAATTTTCGATGAATTAGCCGTCAGGAGTCAATCCAGGCTCCCCATCATAAACTCTGAGTCTGAGTCTAAACTCTCTTTTCTTTCTCCTCTTTCTCTCTTTCTTCCTCTGGCTGGTTGGGTCGAGTTGGGTCGAAGAATTGTCTCTCAACTATACGTGTGGCCTCTTAGTGGCACGCCCAGTTTCCCATATCACCTTATCCTTAGTAGTGGATTTCTTTCCACTCATGGGTTGCCACATGTCCACTTAGGTCCCATTTGAGCTCTCATTGTTTGACTTGCTCACAGCTTGACACGTGGCTCAATGTGAGCCACTCAACACCTGCCACCTATCATCCTCTCGGTCTTATCGAAAACGTGAAATTATTTATCTCGAGTGTGAAGTCGAAGCATGATAGCTAAGTTTCGAGATGATTCGGCTTGATGAACTCCGTTTCATCATCTGAGATCTAGAAAAATTCTGGATTTTGACCAAAATTACCATTTTACCCTTTCTCAAGAAATTTGAATTTCCTTGGGTTTTACAAAAGTACACCCTTTAAGTTCTCCAATGGTTGTATGTTCACTTGATGTGAAAAATGACCCATTTCGTCATTGTGAAAATGGTGAATAATTACTTGGTCCTGAAGTACCATATCTTAGTGTCATTGGTGCACTTATATATCTTGCTAACTATACTCGCCCAGATATTGCTTTTTCTATCAATTTATTAGTTAGGTACAGTTCCTCTCTAACACAAAGATATTGGAATGGTATCAAGCATATATTGCGCTACCTTCAAAAAACAATTGATATGAGTATATTTTACTCAAATGAATCAAAGCAACAATTGTTTGGATATACTGATGCAGGATATCTTTTATACCCATATAAGGCTAAATCACAAACAAGGTATGTGTTTAATTGTAATGGAACTGCTATTTAATGGAGATCCTTTAAGTAAACAATGGTGGCCACATCATTGAATCATTCAAATATTATATCAATTCACGAAAAAAGTTGTGAATGTATATGGCTACGATTGATGATTCAACTATCTAAGAATCATGTGGACTCCCCTCTATCAAAGACAGTCTAACAACATTATTTGAAGATAATATTGCATGCATTGTGCAAATCAAAAGAGGTTATATCAAATGAGATAGAACTAAACACATTTCACCAAAGTTCTTTTATATACATGAACTCGAGAAGAGTGGTGAAATTAATGTTCAACAAATACACTAAAGTGATAACCTAGTAGACTTATTCATGAAGTCATCACCAATATCAACATTCAAGCAGCTAATATACAAGATTGGAGTGCGCTAACTAAAGGACATTAACATGAGGGGGAATATGCTTATGACATAATGTTAGTGTATTGTACTCTTTTTCCCTTCGTCCAGGTTTTATCTCACTAGGTTTTACTGACAAGGTTTTTAATGAGACATTCCTAATAAACTAAAAACAATCTACCACATCATATAAATATTGTACTCTTTTTCCTTCGCTAGGTTTTGTCCCATTGGATTTTACTAGTAAGGTTTTAATGAAGCATATTCTTAATACTGGTTATTCAAGGGGGAGTGTTATAAATTGGTTCATTGTATGGTGAATGACCATAATGAGTCCATAATTAGAATCATTCATTTGATAATGAATGAAGGTACATGAACCTTCATTTATGGCAATGTATATGAAGGCTATAAAATACATCTCCCACTTTTTGTAGAATTATAGGGAGAAAGTCATTCTCCCTATCTCTTTTGTCTCTCCATCTCTCATTCTCTCTCTCTTCTCATTTCTTAGTTCTTTCTTTTCATTGTATTTTCTTATATACAAAGAGAAAAATAAATTCTCTTTTACTTAAAGTTTGTATTTTACAACATTTTCACAACAATTTTATTATTATTGTAATAATGGTGGATGACCACCCATATTCTTCATTATGGTGGATGACCACCCATATTCTGCCTAAGTATAATCCCCCTTACCATTAAGGCTTGTGACCTTTCCTATACCATTTTGTCTCTTCATATTCAAGATTGAGAGCCCATAAAAAGGAGGACTAAGACCCTTTGAAGATATAGATGCAAAACAAGAATTTCTTATCTAAACTCTTCTACCTTTTCATTACTTTCGCAACACGTTATCAGCACGAAGTTCTAACAAGCACAAAGTTCTAACCAAGCACAAGATTCTAACCAAGTTATTTTAAGGTAATGATCTTACGTTTGATGGGTATATATTTTTTTTACTATGATAAATTTTTTTTTTATTCAAGTATAATTGTAGTTTTTTAATTTTGATATTAGTCATGAAAAATCATCTCTTCCTACAACAAAAGAGTGATTAAGGAAACAATATAAACCATAAGCTTTATTGTTCATGAGATTCTCCTCTTCTGAAGTAAAGAGAACCTTCTAATTAAGTTTTTTATAATTTTTTTTTCACAAAACTATAAGTCACGTTTCCCTTTTGTTTATTATTTGATGCTAATAATATGATTATATGTGTGTATTATTATTATTATTATTATTGTATTATTATTATAAATATATATATATATATATATATATATATATATATATATATATATATATATATATATATATATATATATATATATATATTATTAATGTGTTATTAGTTTTGAGTAATTAATTTCAAAAAATAAATAAAATAACATATTCTTACACTATCAATTATGCTTCAATATTAATTATAATCTTTATGTGGCTCTAAGGTTATTTCCACCATCATTTTTTTATTTTAATGTTACTCATATTATTGTCTTAGAAATTCAAGAATGTCAAATCTTACGAAGCTTGAGTTTGTTGCTCTTGATATCTCCGGGAAAAACTATTTATCTTGGATCCTCGATGTTGATATTCATCTTACTGCTATGAATCTTAGCAATACAATTCAAGAAAAAAATCAGGCATCCTAGCAGGATTGTGCCAAGGCAATGATTTTTCTTCGCCATCACCTTGATGAGGGCTTGAAAAATGAATATCTTAAGATAAAGGACCCCCTTGTCCTTTAGAAAAATTTAAAGGAAAGATATGACCACCAAAAAACAGTTATACTTCCTAAAGCCCGTTATGATTGGATGCACTTAAGGTTGCAGGATTTCATAATAGTTGCAGAATATAATTCTGCAATTTTCAAAATCAGCTCTAAATTGCAATTATGTGGAGAGAAAATCACTGAATCAGATATGTTTGAAAAAACATACTCCACATTTCACGCCTCGAATGTGCTCCTGCAGCAATATCAAGAGCGTAGGTTTGCAAAATATTATGAATTAATTTTATGTCTTCTTGTGGCTGAACAAAATAATGAGTTGTTACTACAAAATCACCAATCATGTCCAACTGGCTCTGCATCTATCCCCGAAGCAAATGTTGCATCATCTAGTGGTTGTGGTCATAGTCGTGGTCGTGGTCGTGGTCGTGGTAGTGGGCGTGGGCGTGGGCGTGGGCGTGGGTCAGATCGTGGTCAAAATAATTATCAATCACGAGGAGGTCATATCAATACCAAAAAAAAAAAAAAAAAAACCCACAAGAAGTGGTCTAACAATATTTCACAACAAGGGAAAGAACAATTTCAGCCTCTTGGGAATTATGAAAATAAATGTTATAAATGTGGTATAAAGGGGCATTGGTCACGTACATGCTATACGACTGACCATTTAGTTAAACTTTATCAAACCTCACTCAAGGAGGAAAGTAAAGAGAAAATAGAAACAAATTTGATTCATGGTGACGATCCGGTGGATATTACTCATCTTGATGTTTTAGATTTTTTTTGAAGATCCAAATGGAAAAATTGATCACATAAATTAATATTTTTATTGTCTTTGGATGTTTTATGCATTTTTGTTTCGTGTTTTTTTAGTGTGTCTTTTTCTTTAATTATTTGAGCCTTGATACTTATTTGAATTTATTTAATATACATTTTATTTTAAGGTATGGATCTTTGTGTTGGATCACTCGGTTCCAAGATAAATGGTGGAGAGATATGTCTAGCAGATAGTGCTACTACTCATACAATTCTTCGGGATCAAAAATATTTTTCCCACATAATATTAGTTGAAGCTAATGTAAATACAATATCAGGTCCTGCAGACTTGATTGATGGTTCTGGGAGAGCCACTATTATGTTACCATGTGGCACGATATTATATATTAACGATGCCTTATATTCGGTCAGATCTAGAAGAAATTTGCTAAGTGTTAAAGATATACGTCATAATGGATATCATATTGAGACTACATATGACAATAATAAAGAATATTTATTCATTACTCATATTGTTTCAAGCCAGAAGCTTGTAGTGGAAAAATTGCCTGCTTTTTCTTTAAGATTTTATTATACCACAATAACAACAATTGAATTAAATATGGTGATGAGTCAAAAGCTCTCTCACCCAAATATTTCTATGCTTTGGCATGATAGACTTGAGCACCCAGGGTCAACAATGATGAGGCGAATTATTGAAAATTCACATTGACATCCATTAAAGAACCAGAAGATTCTTTTGTCTAGTGATTATCCATGTACTGCTTGTTCATAAGAAAAATTGATTGTTAGACCATCTCATACAAAAGTCCTTGTTGAATCCCGACATTTTGGAGCGAATCAGGGGACATATGTGGACCCGATTCATCCCTTCATATAGACCATTTCGCTATTTCATGGTGCTAATAGATGCCTCATCTTCGATGGTCACATGATGCGCTTGTTATACACGCAATGTTGCATTTGCGAAGCTCCTTGCCGGATCATAAGGTTCTGAAGCACATTTTCAGTTATCCAATCAGAAAGATGCAATACCGATAATCTTTGGTGAATTTATATCTACGACCTTTGATGATTATTGCATGTCGATTGGAATTGAGGTGGAACATCAGGTGCTCGTAATACATGAATAGCTAACGAAGCCTTTATCAAACAACCAAGCGATTTATAGGCCTTTACTTATGAGGACAAAGTTACCTATTTATGCTTAGGGACATGTCATTCTACATGTTGCAGCATTGGTTCGCATTTGACCGACTGCTAATCACCAACAATCACCATTTCAATTGGTACTTGGTCAAATTCTAAATCTTTCACATTTACGAGTGTTTGGATGCATTGTACAAGTTCCAATTGCACCTCCACAACGCATAAAAATGGGTCCTCAATGTCGATCAGGAATATACATTAGTTTTAATTCACCATCAATCATCAAGTATCTTGAACCTTTGACAGGAGACGTTTTCAGAGCAAGATTTGCGGATTGCCATTTTGATGAGATCAATTTCCCGTCGTTAGGGGGAGATAAGCTACTAAAAGAGGAACAACGTGAAATTATTTGGAATGCATCATCCATGTCTCATCTCGACTCGCGCACTGCTCAATGTGACAAGGAAGTACAGAGAACTCATCTTCAAAACATTGTCAGCCAATTGCCTAATGCTTTTACAGATACAATTAAAGTAACCAAGTCCTATATACCGGTTGCAAACATACCAGCAAGGATCAATAAACCAATTGGAAAAACTACTATTATGGCAGCTAATGAATCATCGATGACAAGCCTGAAGCGTGGTCGACCCTTAGGTTCAAAAGATTTAATTCCCCGGAAGAGGAAAATAAAAGGGCAACAAAACCACAGTCTTGAAGAAAATAGCACTCCTGAAGAGGCTACTCCCACAATTTCTAAAATCATAACCCTCGAAGAGAAAGTGTCGTGAAGTGACACATGTCACGAGAAAGAGCAATAGTCAACGAAGAGATACAAAATCATGAAGATGCACAAATACTTGTAAATGATGAAATTTCCATAAATTATGCATCCATCGAGGAATTGTGGGATCGTACAAAAGTGGTTATTAATGAGGTATTTTGCTTTACAGTAGCCATAAAATTTTTAAAAGAAGATGATGATCATGAACCACGCAGTGTCGATGAATGTCGCAGAAAACATGATTGGTCAAAGTGGAAAGAAGCTGATAAGTAGGGTGGACTCTACGGCAAGCGGAAAGTATTTGGGCTGTAGTCCCGACGATGATGTGAAACCTATAGATTACAAATGGGTGTTTGTAAGGAAATGTAATGATAAAAATGAAATTGCTAGATGCAAAGCACGTCTTATGGCACAAGGTTTTTCACAAAGACCTGGGATTGATTATGACAAAACGTATTCACCTGTGATGGATATTATTACATTTCGATATTTAATTAGTCTGTCGGTCTCAGAAGGACTAGACATGCGTCTCATGGATGTAATTACTGCACATTTGTATGGTATGCTAGAAAATGATATTTATATGAAAGTCCACATAAGTTTGGTTGCCTCAGTAAACACATCACAACCACGAAATATGTTACTCAATTAAGTTGAGGCAGTCATTATATATTAAAACAATAGGTAAAATTTATGTCTTTGAATGAGTATTTGATCAATGATGGGTATATTAACAATCCCCCATATGCCTCGTGTTTATAAAGAAATCAGAATTAGGATTTGCTATCCTTCAGGTATATGTTGATGATATAAATTTATTTGGGATACGAAGAGCTCTAAGCGGCTACATATTGAAGGATGAGTTTGATTGAAAAGACTTAGGAAAAACTAAATATTGTCTCGGTCTATTTGTCGAGCATAAGTCTAATGGAATTCTCATACATCGGAGTCAACATATGTCGAAAAGGTATTTAAGCAATTTAACATGGACCAGCACATCACATTAAATTCTCGATGATTATTTAGATCCTTGATGCTAAGAAAGATCCTTTTCGTCCAAAAGAAGAAAATGAAGCACTACTTGGTCCTAAAGTACCATATCTTAGTGCAATTGGTGCTTTGTTATACTTAGCACGGTGTACAAGGCCAGATATTGCATTTCGATTCAATTGTTAGCAAGATTGACACCAACTTCGAAGACGCGGAATGAGCGTGAAACATATCTTACGTTACCTTCGCGGGACTACAGATTTGGGTTTATTTTATTCTAAGGAATCAACTCTAAAAGGATATGTAAATTCTGGATACCTTTATAATCCTCACAAGGCCCCGCTCACAAACAGGGTATGTATTCACATGTGGCAATACTGCAATTTCTTAGCGATCAACTAAGCAGACTTTGACTGCCACTTCCTCTAATCACTCTGAGATAATTGCACTCCATGAAGCAAGTCGTGAATGTGTATGGTTAAGATCAGTGGTACACCACATTCGGAATGCATGTGGGTTACCTTTGATTACAAGCATTTATGACAATTATGAAGACAATATTTAGCGTGTATTGAACCGTCAAATAAAGATACATCAGGTGACAAAACCCCGAGCATATCTCACGAAGTTTTCTTCACTCCACGAACTCAGGAAGAGTCATGAAATTGAAGTGAAGCAAATAAAAATTCGAGTGATAATATTGCGATTTATTTGCAAAGCTTTGCCATTATCAACATTCAAGAAATTGACATATGATATCGGGATGCTTCGAGTTTGTGATCAATCAGTTAGTACTCATCGAAATTATTATCTTCAAGTCCTTGCTCTGAACATATACACTTATTTGTACTCTTTTCCTTCATCGGGTTTTCCCCTTTGGGTTTCACTACAGCAAGGTTTAACGAGGCACTTTCTTTAGTGCTTCCAACATCACTCTAAGATTTACAAAATGTTGTACTCATTTTTCTTTGCTACATTTTTTCCTCAGGGTTTTTTTTAGTAATGTTTTAATGAGTCACATTATCTTAGTATGGTGGGCATCCAAAGTGGAGTATTGTAATAATGGTGGATGACCACCCATATTCTTCATTATGGTGGATGACCACCCATATTCTGCTTAAGTATAACCCCCCTTACCATTAAGGCCTATGACCCTTCCTATACTCTTTTGTCTCTTCATATTCAAGATTGTGAGCCTATACAAAGGAGGACTTAGACCCTTTGAAGATATAGATACAAGACAAGAATTTCTTATCTAAACTCTTCTACCTTTTCATTACTTTCACAATAATAATTATTATTTTTATTATTATTATAATAATTATATTAATAATAATTATTATTATTATTGACTTCAAACTCATGTTATTTATTTTAATTCATCAATACAAAAAGACTAAATAATTTAAAAAAGCACTTAAGTTTCGTAGTTTATTTATATTTGATTTTTTTTTTTTTTTTTTTTTTGAGCTTTGTCATTAGACAATCAAATATAAAAATCAATTTTCAAACATTTTTTTCCTTTCCTTGATACTTTCAAGGACCAAACACAATCTTAAATACTTTTTAGAAAACAAACATAACCTATTTTTCTGATTATTCTTATTTTTGAGGAGGAGAGTAAAAATTAGTCCTTTTTTTGGGTAAGAGAAAGAATTGTCATTGAGAGAACATTCATTTTTTGAATTGTTTTAAAATTCTTCTTCTTGTCATATTTATATTTATTGGTCGGGTCAAATAGTCCATTTGGCAACCCTAAACTAACTCCAACATAAATAAAACTTTTCTGATAATTAATATTTTATTAAATTTTATATTTGATCATTTTTTAAGTTATAAACTCTTTGAAAATGTTTTTCAAATGAGTATAAAAGTTTTTATTAACTTAAAAAAAAGAAGAAAAAGATTTGACCTCATAAAAGTCAATCTAAATAAGGCCTAAGATTGCCCTCAAATGACCCCTTAAATATAGCAAATGACCCTAATAGTCTAAAATTAATTAATAAAAACAGTAAACTAAATTTTCAAATGGATATCCTTTTCAGTTTTTGTTTTCTATTTTTAAAATAAAAATAATAGTAACTTTTATATAAGATACTGAAACTTTTTTTTTTTGTACAAAGATACTAAAACTTTAAAGACTTGTATTAATAAATAATGATTTTAAAAATGGTCTTAAAATATTGGGGGAAAATCCACTATTTTAAAGTTTAAAATTTCTTATTTTTACAAAACAAAATAATAGCTATGGTAAAAAAAAAAGTAGGGATTTCATAGAAAGAGTAGAGACTCACCTTTATGTTATTTTTAAATTATTATATAATAAAATAAAATTTGAGCGAGTAAAGATGTCCTGATACTGATTTTTTTTTTTTTTTTAAATAGGTTATATAAATTACTATATTTTTAATATATGTCTATATCATAATTGTTTCTGAAAACAAAAAGAAGGAAAAAAATATCGGCCATATTGGGTACTTCTTATTTAAAACAGTTTTAAAAAAAAAACATTTTAAAACTATTCTCTATGTTTTATAAAACAAAAGTCTGTTTGAAAAATAAAAATTTTAACACTTTCTTAATATTTTTAAATGAAATTTTATTTTTATATTTAATGATTTATTTTCAATAATTTTACATATTTATGTAATTATTTTTTTTAAACAATCCTTAAAAACAAAGTGAAAACAATTACAGTATATTTTCTTTCCAGATTTTTTTTTTTTTTTGAAAAACAAAGAATTATTCTTCAAAACAATTAGAATAGTCCCAAAAATATAAGCCCTATTATCTATTTTAAAAATAGAAAATTTACATAAAAGTAAGATCCATTATAAAAAAATATAGACCTTATTTTAAATCGTATTTTTAATATAAAAAATTAGAATTAGTAGCTTCTTTTTAAAATTCACTACATTTTCAATATAGGGTTGTGGCAATTCTTATATTTTCATATAAAGTAATTATTATTATTACATTACTATTATTATTATTATTATTTATTTATTTTAATGAAATGAAATGCATGATGCATTAAGATAGGTATCCAAACCTTGTATATATGTGAAAGCACGATATAATTTTACCTCGTTGATGGATACTACAAGACTTAGGTTTAGTTTCATTTTAAATAATAATAATAATATTAATATTAGTATTGATAAACAATAAAAATAAAAGCAATCATTCCAACTTGAGTATTGAGTATTACATGATTAGTTAATAAAAGCACATGACTATGCCCCCATAAATGATTTAATAATCACATCATCAAACTCTTTCAAATGATTCAAGTTAGGCAACACATTTTTCACATAATAAACATTTGTCCTTTAATTTTCTCATTTTATGTTCTTTATTTGCAGATGATTTCGTAAGTGCTCATTAACATCATCATTATTTTATAAAAGAAGTCGCCATAATAGACACACTCGTACTCCTTTACTTTTTAATATATTTTATCTACATATTAAAAAACAAAAAAACAAAAAAAAAGAAGACTAAAAACTCATTTGAGGTTTCTTATGAAATGAGGTATAAAATAGAAACATCATGAAAAAGTTGAGTGTAAAAAAAAAAAAAAAAAAAAAATCTAATCTTTGTTTCTTTGTAACTCAATGATGGATGAACAGATGATTAACAATGAATTGATTGCATATTCAAATTATTAAAAAAAAAATTTTAAAAGGAAAGTCCCTTTGAGTTTTCTTGTGAAATAAGGCATACAATGAAACATTATGAGAAAAGTTTGGATATCTGAAAAAATATCTAATAACTTAATGATAAAATAAGTTATTAACAACGAATTGATGGTGCTTTCAAAGAGAAAAAAAATAACGATCCTAGCTCAAGTGATAAGAAGGTGAGATGGGATATCAGAAGTCTCGGACTTGAATTCTTGTAAAAGATAGTATTACAATAATGTGATATACAAGTGAATATATATATATATATATATATATATATATATATATATATATATATATATATATATATATATATATTTTAAATTGAATCTTAATACCTATTTAGATCACGAAAAGGATTGTTTATAAGAAACAACAAATTTGTTTTTCTTCAATGTGCATTAACTATTGGCACAAATACTACGTCAAGACATTTTGGTTTTTGTTTCATCTACATGCTTGCTTAAATACAAAAAATGAAAGCCATAACTTATATGATTTTTTTTTTTTTTAAATTAATAATTTTCAAATTGTTTCTTTATTTTAATAATATTTAAACATCCACGATATCAAGCAATCCACATGGGTAAATGTCCCAAATTTGGAAAGCCTAATGAAAATTTGACTAACATGAGATTGGTATTTAGTATCATTCTTTTTCAACCTATCATAGTATTAAAATGAGTTAAATCTCAAAAGAAAATGTTTGCCACCAAAGTCAAGCAAGTCATACTTAAGAGAGACATTCTTAGCCAATACTCTTGCAATCCAAACAAAACACTAATTTTCCCAAGGAAAATTAGACAAACTACATAATGAGAATAAGAATGAATAAGGGTCTTGCCTTACTTTTGAGATTGGTATGATTACAAATCTTTTTGCTTGGGCTTATCCAAAACTATTTATTAATGTTTTTTACAAGATTATATATATATATATATATAAAATAAGAGAAAATAAATAAGATTTCTTTTACTTTTTTCCTATCATTTTTGAGGTATAATAAAATTTAATTTTTCTCTTTCTCTTTTTATATAACAAATGAACAAAGTAAAGTGTATAAATTATTATTATATAATTTTTGTTATATTTTATTTTCCTTCATATTTTCCATGAACCCACCAAACGAATACTCTTCTTTTCCTCGCTAAAAAAAATTTAAAGATAAAACAAAAATTCATACCAATAACATTTTCTAGATGTTTATAAAATTATATATGTAATTAGTGTATTTGTTCAAAGAAACATGCATTTGGATGATGACAAATAATATGATATGATAGACAGTGATTGATGATATAAACATATGATAAAGTATTTTCTACGTATAAAAATGGGACAATGACTGTATCGATAATGTGTGTATCACATGAATATATGCTACACGGGTATGTGTGTAAACCATGTGCAAAAAAGAGTGGGACCCACTCCAATGTGGTGTTCCCATGATGAGGAGCACCATGGAATGAAGGTGTAAAGAGAACAATTTCCTTAAACCCTAGTGGTAATTAAGTACAAGGGTTTAGGTAATTATTAGGGTTGAATGTCGAATGAAATTAATCCAAATCGATAAACTTGTGTTCCAGTCCATTGATTTGAAAATAATTGTAAAGAATACGTAAATAGATGGTATAGTGAGGTTTCATATAAAATAATTGTGTTTCAAGTATGATAGTATCCATTAAATGACCAACTCTCCTAAAAGCTCAAACTTGTAGGATTTTGGTTTAATATAAATATCATGCATCAACACCCTCCCTCACGTGCACATGGCCCCATACTCGTGCATGCGGAGAGTCAGAGTCCATTATGGACTTTCAAATAAACATAGGGATTAAATTGCAAAAAAAGGGTTCGAATCCCGGACCTCCTGCCAAACCAAGTTATGATACCATATTAAACATACCATATTAAACGACCAACTCTCCTAGTGTTCTCGCTCAGAAGATTTGAGTCTAATAAAATTTACGCTCAATAAGATTCCAGCATCACTTAATAAATTTTATAATAAGCATCTGACACTCGCTTATTAGAAGATTTTAGCATTACAAGATAAGATTTATATATTATCATACTTAAAATGCAATTGTTTTTTTAATGAAGATAGTACTTATATATTATCATACTTAAAATGCAATTGTTTTTTTAATGAAATCATACTGAATCATGTATTTTACTTTCTTTTTTTTATGCCTTCTTTTTACAATTATTCTAGTTTCCCCTCTAAACCAATCACAAGAACCAAAAACAAACAGGGCCTAAACATTATGGAAGGATAGAGAAGGCCAAGGACCCGACATTCTCATAATTCCAAATCCAACATTCTAAGGTGCAATTATCATTTCTCCAAAAAAGAGAAACAATTTGAAGCAATAAGGGAGAAAAAGATAGGGAGACAGTGAAAAGATAGAGAGAGAGAGAGAGAGAGAGAGAGAGGGAGAGAGAGAGGGGGGAGGCAAAAGTATAATACTGAATTCCATGCAATAATCATATCCTTTCAATCAATTTCAAAAGTCTTCCACATCTCATGATGGTAGAGTGTGCATCAGATATTTGGGTGGATCCCACTTTGTTCCAACCCCCCCTTCTTTAAATATTTATTCCACTCTTCTGTTTTTGGTTTTATCATATTATTATGAAGTGGGTTGATCTTCTTGTTATAGTTGGGACTTAACCATCCTTTAACTACTTTTCTGTCACCCCTAAAATTTTTAATCTGTTCTTGTGTGATTTTTCCCAAGAGCCATAGTTCTAGGCTATTACACTTTTTATACCATGTTTGGAATATTGAAATAAAGTTTTTTTTTTTTCCTTGATAACTGTAGGCGCTTGGGATGCGTAAACTTTGACTAATCTCATGTGATCTTGAAGTTAACGGTCAGATGAATCCTTTAATGATCTTAAAGGGATTTGAATTGATGATCATTGAGAGCAAACCTAAGAAAAACTATCCTTAGGATTGGAATATTGGAATAAAGAAATGACAATGAAAAATCAATCCCATATCTTAATTTCTATGATTTTGATTCATCTTTTTTTTTTTAATTGCATTGGTATTACAATTCGCCTTGGCTCCCATCTTATTTCCATTCATTTAACCCACAGACAAAACACCACTTAAGTACAAGGAGATTTCACTTTAATGACTGAAATTGCAGTGACTACAAAAATCATCAAACATTTCTTTAATTTCCAACTAAAGGGAAGAAAAGGTCAAAATGAAAAAAGAAAAAAAAAAAAAAGCCCCATGGGGGGAGGGGGGGAGGCCCATGATGAAGTAGTTGTAGCAGAGGCTGATTCCCATTATCAGCTGAATGGGGGTGAATGTGTGAGTCCCATTAAGGTGAAAATGGAGATGACTACCAAGGAATCCAATAAGAGATTCTGATAACATGAGTGGAATGGTTCCAGAATTGGTCAATTTGTGTTTCCCACAGAAGAAGGTCTGGTCCCCCCCTTGAATTTGGGTGACAAGCCCATGTCACATCCCCCCCAGTTGGTACATTATTATTATACTTCAATGGGGTCCTAGACAGTAGACATTGAACATAAAATATATATATATATATATATATATATATATATATATGGTATCTTTCTTCATCTAATATTTTCAATTGCATCATAAATATTTCTTTAGATAGGAGCAAAACCCATGTAGTAGTTAACTGAAACTGATAGAAACACAATTCAATCTATCATCAACTTCATCTAGAACCCTATCAGCACCAAACCTTTTCCTCTTAAACATGGTGTATGGCTTCACAGGAAAAATTCAGATGAAGACAGTAAAAAATCCAAACAGAAAAATGACAGAGAAGACAAGGAAGGATTTATTCGAATAATGTTTCACAAATCCAAAATCTGGAAGGCCACTCCCAGATGTGTCAAACATCCCCACATCAAATATTGGGAAACACCCAGTAAGAAAAGAAAATCTGGTAATTGATTGGAGAAAGCCAAATTAGTACCTTCTGAGAATCTGAGCTTTCCAATTAATTCATTCCCCATGAAAACTGCATCCCTTCACCTGCACTTCACAAAAGATTGCTCAGTTGGAACTGTCATTTCCTTAGGGTGATAGAGGGCAGTTACATTATAATCAATTAAGTTGCTATATATGTTTTGTAACAAGAATCACAAACAATAAATCAACTTCCAATTTTCCATGAATCAGTACCATCCTCAAGTTCTCATGAAACCCATCCACTGTTTATTGCCCTTTCTTGTCTTGCAGCCCAATCATCTCAACATTATCACCTTAACCGTGTTCAACATATTCTTTGATATCCACTTGATTTGTATAAGAGAAATATCCTCCCTCCAGAATATCACCAAAACATAGGAAACCAGCATATGCTAATAAAACCAGTATAACTCCAACGCCTAGGCCAAAAGAAACAAGGACATGCATTACTAGCTATTACAAAATTGCAGTAGCAGTACCACAATAAAAAGTACAAAGGCATTATGGAAAAGCAGATACAGGCACTATTAGATTGTGATACTGCAGTATATCTGATCAATGCCACAAAATGGTAATTAAACCACACATCACAAACAAATAACTAAGTCGAACCCTTAACAATAAAATGGATATCACAGTTATATCCAGATATCAATTAAATTTGAATAAGTTTGAAAATTCAGCCTGATATTTGAAGTTGACTTCTCACAAGAGCCCTAAAAGTTTGTGGTAGACCTTATAGGTAGGTTCAGATTTCATTACATGGTAGAATTAAGGTACCACAGAACCAGTGAGGGAGAGTACAGAAGCCCCTGGGTACTCTTTAGGAAATTCAACTACCTGTGGGAACTACTTCATTTATCTTATTGCTCGTCCAAATGATTGCGATTTTCTCCGACACCATACCATAGTTGAGCAAAAATTTGGTATCAAGTTTGTTCACCATTGCATGTGAGTTGTTAATTGCAACCATCTTTAGATGATAGGCCAAACCTGAAACATCCTCAGACAGTGGTTGCGAAGGAACTCCACACTTTGAGAAATGGAATGTCAAAAATTGACAAAGAAAACTAATGCTTGTAAATAACATTGTAAACTGAATTGGTAAACTAAAGGAGCCTACAAACAATTCCAGATTAGAAATATGCCACTTACATGAATACAATGGGAACAACCTTTGGAAGTGTTGAAAGAAAAGGAATACATTGATTCTCATTAATTTACAAAAGGAGGAAACATACATATTTATTCTCTGTTATGGAAAAATGAAAAAGAATTAGAGTCTAATTAGGAGACTAAAGAGAGAAGGAAAAGAATCTTAAATGGATTAGGAGACTAAACCTTAACACTCCCCATCAAAGTGGAGCATATAGGTAAAAAGCACCAAGCTTGTCACATGTATAATTTATCCTAGGACCTCTAAGAGACATAATTAAGATATCTGCTAGTTGGTCATTAGAGTTGACAAAACTAGTAGTCATGCATCCCGATGCAATCTTTTCTCTCAAGGAAGACAACCACTCTCGGCGTGCTCCTGGGTCCTCATGAAAACTGGGTTAGGATGAAATATGCAAGGCGGTTGATTATCACATATAAGCTTCATTTGTTCATCCTTCTCAAATCTTAGCTCTTTGAGAAGATGTTTCAACCATATGAGTTCACATGTTGCTAAGGCCATAACTCTAAGACTTGGCCAAGACCGGATCTCGCAATATCTTGTTTCTACTTCAGATATTAAGTTACCTCCAATGAACACAATACCCCCGATGTAAAAGTCTATTTCAGGTGAGTCCGCCCAGCCCGCATCACTCGTATCCAACAAACCGGCATGACTCTATTCTCATACAACACTTTGACCAGTTCCTTCGATATAATCTGAATACGAACTACAGATCCTCAGCGGGCTACTGGCAGATCAGGGAACTCGCCAACTACGCCGCGTGAAACGAGATGTCGCCGAAAGTGGATAGTGAGATAGTTTTGTTTACCTATAAGTCAAGCCGATATCTCCCGGGATCTCGTAGCTCCCCGACTGGTACAAGTTTGACATTCGGATTCATAGGAGTGTCTATAAAGCCATGCAACCCAACATACTGTCCTGTTACCATATCCAAGGTATACTCTCAGAAATAACCACTCCGTAACTGTATTCGTTTCACTCACGCTGTGGCATACTCAGCTTCCTTAGTCTTCGCCTGTCGTCAAGAGTGCTATTGTTTCAGCTTCGAATACCATCCCTGGCCATCATTGTAATGACAATGTCATCCACATAAACAATCAAGTAAATACACTTTCTAGTAGATGAATGATGATAAAAAATGGAATTGTCTGATGTGCTTCGAATCATGCCAAACTCCTGAACCACTGAGCTAAACCGACTAAACCAAGCTCGAGGAGACTGTTTCTGCACTATAAGGAAATCCACATAATTCGTGCATACCAAACCGACTCGAAAGTAACAAAAACCAAAATGCTACATTCCATAAACCTCCTGGGCGATCACCACGAAGAAAGCGCATTCTGATAATCAATCGAAAAAGCGCCATGAACGCATAACATCCATGGGAAGAAGCAAGCAACATAGGCACCCGCCACGTATAGCAACATCATAATAGTCTGAGTCATATTGCTAAGTGTACCCCTTGGCAACCAAACGAGCCTTAAGCCGATCAATCTGACCATCAGGTCCCACCTTCACTATACAAACCCAACGACAACCAACAGGAGACTTGCCAAGAGGAAGAGCGACAAATTCCCATGTGTCATTAGAGAAAAGAGCATCAATTTCTCAAATGATTATTATTACCTGATGCAGAGCCTCACTAGTGCTTTTAGGGTGTAGACAAGACAAGGTGGGAAACAAAGGCAAAGTAGGTAGTATTAAACGATGAAAGCTAAGAAAATTATAAACCTGATGTGTGGGTTAGAAGTGTGGCGCGTGTACCTTTCCGAATGGCAATAGTAGATCATCGACGATCAAGGGAACCGGAAAGCAAGAGATGACTACAAAGATAAGAGATGAGTCAACACGAGGCCTCTAGAGACGAGGGATCTACGAGTATAGACCTGTTTACGAGTCATGACATCTCGTAGCGGAGAAGGGAAATCGAGAGGTGCAAAACAAGAGGAATAGATAAGACATCCTGAGTGTATGGACGACCAAGCAGCGGGAGAAGGAGGAATCTTCAAAGAAGGCGACATCAATAAATAAAGTGTAGATTAGGTATCTAAGAATAAAACGATAACCTCCAAGGCGGAATAACCTAAGAAGACACACTTCATGGTTTTTCTGCAGCTCTGGTTTTGCCTGTGATGAATATAACAAAACAAACACAACCAAAGACACGAGAAGGGAGGCAAAAGAGAGGTTGAGTAGGTAGTAAGATGTAATGAGGATCCACCACGCAAAACAGAGGAGGGCATAAGATTAATCAAATAACAAGCAGCTAAGATAGCATCCCCCCAGAAACGTTAAGGAACCTTATGATGGAGGAGAAGAGTGCGAGTTGTCTCAACTAAATGACGATTCTACGCCGCCCACCCATTTTATCGGTGAGTGTAAGCACAAGATGATCATGAAGAATCCCATGGGAAGACATAAAAAGAAGATACAATGGCATGTGAGAAATACTCTTTCAGATTATCACTTCTTAAAATACGACAGAAATATTGAATTGAGTGCTTAATTTCAGCATTAAATTTTTAAAGATAGAAAATAACTCAACTCAAGTTTTCATTAAAAATAAACTGGGCACATCGAGAATAATCACTATAAAAGTAACAAAGTAACGAATCCCAAAGCAGAGGTGCACCTAGAAGGACTCCAAAACATCATGTAAACAAACTCAAACGAGACTTTGTCCGAGGATCTAAACAGGAAACAAGACATGAGTATGTTTCCCAAGTCGACGTAACTCATACTCAAGCCGAAGATGAAACCAGGAAAACGAGGGAACCAACTTCCAAAAAACTCTGAGAGGCTTCGATGACCGAGACGACCGCGAGGAGGAGAGAAGCTTCCGTGGAAGTGCAAGCAGTAGAACAAAGAGGCGAGCTGAGGTGAAAGAGGCCTTGTGACTCATGTCCGATGCTAATCATCTTCCCCGTATGTCGGTCCTGCAAGGTTACAGAGTTGTGTGAAAGTAAGTACACAATGAAGGTCACGAGTCAACTTACTAATGGAAATAAGATTAAAAGGAAAATTAGAAACATAAAGTACAGAGGTAAAGGGCAAGGAAGGGAGGGGACAAACCGAGTCAATGCCTTTAGCTATGGTTTGAGAACCATTAGCTAAGGTAATTGTAGGTAAAGGAGACGGAAATGTAAGAGAAGAAAAAAGGTCTTTATTACCAAAGATATGATCAGAGACTCCAGTATCAAGGATCCAAGGTGCAAATGAATGTGTTCGGCAAGCAGAAATATTACCGGTCTGGGCAACATAAGCAATGAAGGAAGATTTGACTGCTTGAGTGAGACGAAGGTACTCCTCATATTCACTGGGGGTAAGAATGACCCCCTGAGGTGTGAATGAGCTCGACAGAACTCGAACATGCTGAATGATCAGAAGATTGAGCCAAATGAGCAGTACGAGGAGGTCGACCATGTAATTGATAGCATTGATCACGGGTGTGTCCAAGCCTATGGCAGTATGTGCATTGAGGACGTTGTCCTCTACCTCGGTTGCTACCACGTCCACCTCTGGAATCACCTCGAGAAAGAGACTAAGAAACCATCACAAAAGTGTCCATAACTCGTGATCGCATGGATTGAGGGCGCTGGAGGTGGCATGGCACTGAGCAAGAGCCTCATCAAAGTTTGGAATAACTGCTCCAATGAGTATCTGTTCTCAGATGTTCTCAAAATCTGGCCCGAGGTTAAGCAGAAGAATGATCATAAAGACTCGATCCATCTTTGACAAGGAAGTCTCAGTATTAGAAGACTTTGGCAAAATAGAGAGGTAAAGTTCTATCCTAAGAGCAGATTATCTCATTCACCATAAGAAGATATATCCATACCAGTCAAGCCTAAATCTTCTCACAGCGAGATATCTTAGAGATGTCGAATATCATTAGTGTACAGTTTCTTTACCTGATTCCAGAGTGTAACAAGTTTTATAGGCCCCAATATTATATACAGGTTGGCATCAATAGGGATCACAAGAATATTGCAAAGTAAAGCATCGGTTTTTTTTCCATTGAGTACATTTATCTTCAAGAATACTTGTGTCCGCAGTAGTAAGATAATCCTCACATCCATTACCAATAAATCATAGGTCCATTGAGTCTGCCCATGACTGATAATTTTCACTCCCTGTGAGTTTATCCAAGGTAATCATAGGAGTTCTAGATACAAAAGAATTAAAAGTCCCGACCTTTTCAACCATAGAGAAGTCTTTAGCCATAGAGATGAGAAATCGGGGTGAGGAATCAACAAGCATACAACTCCTAAGTCCCGAAATGTCATAGCCTTAAAACACAAAACAATGGAGATTCAAGCAACAAAAACTACATTAACAATGGCCTGAGAGAAAACTCGAAAAAGAAGGGGCTTTTCCTCACGACAATGAGGCGTGAGTGGATGGATGGGCTTGTTTACGCAAGAAACGCACCCGCCGAAGGAGGCACGTAAAACAAGCAGGTTACACGCGCCGCCACGCACCAAGACGCGAATTTCAATGGCACTGAGATCGCTGCGTGGAACGCCAAGTGTGAAGTTATTTCACAAAGCTTCCACTCGGAAGGTAGACTGGAGGGAGGCGCCCCGCGCTGCGTACTCTTCGATCAGAACGGAGGTCGCCGTAAAAATCTCGCCTATAAAAGGTCTACGATAAGGTACTCGACGATGGTTTGGCTTCCTCGTGGAGGTTTCGTGAAGACCTGTGAGCACAACCTGGACATTGTGACACCTGGCCTTGGGATGGGTCACGGAATCACTCACTACCCATTAAAACCCTAACCTTAGTATTCTCAAACTCTTTTACGGCTATGATACCACAAGCCGAGAGAAAATGAATACATTGATTCTCACACTTACTACAAAAGTTAAGAAACATACATATTTATACTCTAGTGTTAGTGGAAAAAGGAAATGTGAGTTAAAGTCTAATTAGAGACTAAAGAGAGAAGGAAAAGAACTTAAATGATTGTGAGACTGAACCCATCAGAAGGAAGATTTATAGCTATAAGTTACCTAAGTTACAACCAAGGAGAAAAAGAATATGTAAAAATTGAAGGCGAACTAATAAACTATCTAAATGATTTCCACAAACTAACCTAAAAATCAGCTTTAAATTGAGTAAGTAAATAAAATCTAAAGATTGACTTTTTCACACTCCCCTATAAATTGGATCAAAGATGTCTATCATACCAAGCTTGCTTACTAGAGATTGAATCACTAGCTTTGTAAATCATTTCATGAGAATATCCACTAACTGCTCATATGTGGTCACAAATGGAATAAAAATCACACAACTCTCCAATTTTTCCACAATGAAGTGCCGATCACTTTCAACATATTTGGTCCTATCATGTTAAACCAGATTATGAGCCATGCCAATAGCTACCTTCTTGTCAAAATCCAGTTTCATAGGTTCTATTGCATTTCATCTGCTAGAAAAATTCTCAACCATAATAACTCAAATCCTTGTGCCATTGCTCTAAAATCAGTTCAACACTTGAAAAGCCACAACTTCTCAGTTTTTTTCTTATCTAGGACAATGAATTTCAATAAATACCCTAAAGTAGACCTCACATCATCAAGGGATCCAAGCCAGTTGGCATCCATGTTGGCCTTTACTTATAGGCGATTTTTGAAGAACAATGTACCTTTTATAGGCGTTTCTTCAAGTATTTAAATATCAAAGATTGCCTCTATATGAGCTTTAATTGGTGAGCGAATAATTTTCCTAACACTAATGCCAGACCTGGGATGAGATAAATAAATTAGCTCCCCAACAATTTTTGATATCAGATTTTGTCGAGTAGTTTTTTCTCAACACGATCTCTTAGCCTATGGTTTGTCTCAATCAAAGTATCACTTTGATCTGCACCCCATCATGCCAACCTCCTTTTGAGAGGATTAGCTCTTTACTTCCCTTGTGATAACAATATCCCAATGCATAACCTTACAACATCAATTCCTAGAAAGTACCTCAATACCCGAAGGTTATTGATCTTAAACTCTTTAGCTAGAAGTTGCTTCAAATTTTCTATCTCAAGTCAGTTATTCCCATTAGGATGATATTATCTATGTTATAGTATTGTAGAATTAGAAACTAGTTGGGAAAAGGAAACATGTAGAGTTAGAAAACTTCATATTCTTTCCTATTTGGTTTAGGGATTGTCTTGTATATAAATAGGTTATTTGTGATGAATGAAAGATACAATTTTTCCCTTAAATTATCTATGATTACATGGTATCAGAGCCCAAGGCTTGAATTTGTTCAGAAAAGGGAAAAATATTTGGGAAAATCGTGAGAAAACTTCATCGTCGGCAACAAAACTCTGACGACCCATCTCCAGCAGGTGACCCTTTGTTAGAGCTGCCCCTGTAAACTGTAAATCAAAAACAATTGCAGACATTCGAGGGGTCTACTAGCCCTCCTTGGCGTGACTGCTAAAAAAGAAATGACAAGAGGAAAAATATGAATGTCCTGCCATCCACCCAAGACCCCTTATAAACCCACCCAGAAAAACAATACGCCCCACACAGCAACCCACACACGGATCACCACAATTTCTAACTAACTCAGAAAAGACCAAAATACCCTCTTATTCCATTCTGCTGGACCTCTTCGAACGTCTAGCATATGTAAAATGCACCATGGGTCTAACAATACTCCCCTCCCCAAAAGCTTGCACCTTGTCCTCAAGGTGGAATTCCGAGAATTGTTGTCGCAGTTTGTCATAGTCCTCCCATGTGGCTTCGAATGCTGGCAGGCCCTTCCATTTTACCAACACTTCCAAAATGCTAGTATCCCCTTGCAGTTTGTGACGAACCTGGAAAATATCCTCCGTTCTACCAACAACCCATCTTACTGTAGAGTCGAGGTGGAATGCTGTAGTTGTGTCGAGGTCCCACTGGCTTTCCACCTGGGAGACATGGAAACAGATGAACGGATGTATCGAAGCTGTAAACCCAAGCGATAAGCTACTCATTCAACCGAGATGACACCTTCTATGGATCATAAAAGCTGGCTCAACATGGCCGCCATTACAGGATTTACGCCAGATGGTTTGAGCCTTGATGATAAAACCATCGCCTTTCTTCAAACTGGACCTCTCGACGTTTCCCATCCCCGATCTATTTCATTTTTGTCTAAGCTTTCAAGAGTTGGGACTTCAATTCCTCTAGCAAAGCATCCCTTTCTTCTAACATGGCCTCAACTAATGACACTGAAGTTGAATTTCTGCCATACCTGATTATCGGGTAGGGCTCCGCACATGTGACAATTTGAAAAGGCGTGGTTCACACCGAGGGAAAGACGTGTCAGACTTCAGTGTTCACTTCTACTAATAGCTTACTTTCAGGAGCTTACTCTATTTTGGTTTGTCACTCACAAAATAGCGAAAGTATGTTTCCACGCTTCTATTCACCACCTCCGTCTATCCGTCCGTTTGAGGATGGTAAGAGGAGCTCCTTTGCAACTTAGTACCTTGCAAACGGAACAATTCGGTCCAAAAGTGACTTGTGAAGACTTTGTCACGATCGTATCGTGATGTCAGAATGCCATGAGCTATCCACCTCCTTCACAAAGATAGCTACAACTATTCGGGGTCATGTGCTGATCACGTGAAGGCCGCAAAATGAGCCGTATTTACTCGCCGATCAACCACCACCAATACTGCGGTCCATCCCCCAGACTGGGGCAACCCTTCATAAATCCATCGTCACATCTTCCCAAATTTGTTCTGGGAATGGATGTGGGTCGAGAAGGCAGTCCGGGGGATGAGATATTAGCTTTTGTTAACACAACCCATCAAGCGTCAATGATATTGGCTGAATTCCTCTACTGCCATTCTACAATAGAATTCCACTCTACCCCGCCTCAAGTACTTGCTTTAAAATGAGTCCCCATGTCCTTCCACCACTATCATTGAATTTTTAGAATGCGCATGGGGATGAGGGACTAACTTTCGGTCACACTAAGCCTCTCGAATAATAATTTGTCAAGCTGAGCACCTGTACCCGCTTAGGGTGTCAGGGCCGTAAAGTATGTCCCCTCGACCCGCTTTCATCTGTCTCCCTTCCACTTTAGAATCCATCGACCCATATTGGAATATTGTTGCTACAATTAAGGCTGCAAACTCTATTGCCTCTGACATCCATGATAAGGCATCAGCTGCCTTGTTTTCCACTCCTGGACAATACTGGATCTCAAAGTCATACCCAAGTAACTTTATTAGCCATCATTGGTGCTCCATACTCACTAACCGCTGATCCAACAGAAACTTCAAACTCCGCTAGTCTATCCACACCACAAACCTTCGTCCAAGTAGGTAAGGCCGCCATTTTTGAATGGAAAAGACTATTGCCATCAATTCTCGCTCATAAACTCGATTGTATTATACACCCGATCTTGGGTATCAAAATCAAGCCCTAACCCGATCCAGAAGCATCCATTCCCAATGATAAGGCTTAGTGAAATTTGGAAGTGCAAGAACAAGGACACTAACCATTGCTTTCTTCAATCTACAAATGACTTTCTACGATGCCCAACCAAAATCTGATATTTTTAAGTTGTTCGACAAAGCCCAAGCTTATTTTTCCGCACTGATTACCTTCCGTTAGTATCCCCAAGCCCCAAAAATCCCCCTCAAATTCCTTGATATTTTTCGACTCGGCCATTTCAACATGGCTTCTATCTTCAACCGGGTCCGCTCAACCCCATTCTGTTGGAAATAACATGTCCCGACATTCTAACTTTTCAGCTAAAAACACTTCGTCGTGATTCACATATAATCAAGGTTTCTTTAATTACTCCCTAGTACCTTCTTCAAATGCAACATGTTCCCGTCTGACCGTACACAAGTATGTTATCAAAAAATACTAACACAAAATGTCGCAAATATTTACGAAAGATATCGTTCATCAATGCTTGAAATGTAGAGGGGGCGTTGGTAAGCCCAAACGTCATTACGAGGAACTCGTAGTGTCTTCGTGGGTTCGGAATGCTGTCTTGGGAATGTCCTCTGGGCGAATTCGAATCTGATGGTACCCGAACTTTAGATCTAATTTTGAAAAAATCGTTGCTCCGTGCAACTCATCCAGCAGCTCCTCAATGGCGGGAATGGGGAATTCATCAGCGACTGTACCTTTATTCAAGGCTCGATAATCCACACAGAATTTCCAACTCCCATCTTTCTTCTTAACTAAGATCGCTGGACTAGAAAAAGGGTTGCAACTATGCTGTATTATTCCTGTTGCCAACATCTTTGCCACTAGCTTCTCAATCTCATCCTTGATTTCTGGGACACAATAAGGACCTAACACAATCGGGCTGATACCTTCCTAGTACTATAGCATGTTCGCCCCCGAACCGGCGGCGTAATCTTCGCATCTCAAACACTTCATGGAATCGTCAGACACCCTTCCATATCCTCCCGGGATTTCTTGGGTCAGATCCAACTTAATCTCTCCATCTTCATGTGGCTGAAATCAACAAAACTTTAGGCCCCGTCAAAACTCCCTTAGGCTACAGCTGATGCTTTAGCCATTGCCTTTAGACTACGAGATTTAGTAGGCCGGGATCCGCGTAATTCCGCTGGGTTTCTCACATTAAACGCGCTCGCCTTGGTCTTCCAGTTGGTGTATGTGACTCCTCAACTCTCCAGCCATTGTAAACCTAGGATAATATCAGAACTTCCCAACTCTAAGGGCAAAAAATCCTCGATCACTGTTAACCCCGGTAATTTAGCTCCACCCCTCTACAGATTCCCTCACCTTTCCTTTATTAGACACATTAGAACCACCAATGCTTCGGCGCCCTCTTGCCTCCATTCCCGCAGAGACCATCTCTACGAAGATAAGTATAGTGGCTCCGGATCAATCATCCTTTATTACACCCCTCCCCACAATCTCCCTTGTAATTTCGTGGTTTTGGAGATAGCGCCCGACCATGGAATTCGCGAAAGCTCTACCCGCATACGATCCTTATGAGAACCCTCCGATCTCGCCTCCTCATCAACGTTAATCCATGGTTCGCGCTCCTCCCGAAAAACCACTACCTGCAGTTCTTGGAGCTTGCATCTATATTGTCGGATGCTGCGTCACATACGTAATAGAGGCCCCTTCACTTTATCATTTGCATCTCCGATCGACCTTCACTCTTGAATAGTGCCATCGTTTATGTCGACGTCTTTCCATCGAGGAATCATTACCTGCAAACTGGCCCGACCATGGCCACTTTTTATCCTCCACCATTCTCTGCATATCCCCCTTTGTTTCCCCCATACGTCGACCCTTTGAAGTGTTTTAGGGTTTGATTCTTACTTTCTATCCGTTGGGCCATTTGGATGACCTGACCCAATTCACTTGGCCTATTCACAATTAACTAGGCTCGTATCCACGGGATCAGCTCATTCCGCAAATTGGCCCTCAGAAGCGCCCATGCTGCAGTACATCGACTAGGGTGGAAAGCCTCTCGAGTGCGCGATATTCCGCTACGACTTGGCCTTGGCTAAATTGCTTGAGAGAGTTCCACCACGTCAAACTGTAACAGGTATATTAATATATGTTTTGTTATATTGGGTAAGGATTTTTTTGGGGAGGCTTGAATGCAACTTATGTCTTATGATGTTTTAAATTGTGATTAAGATTAGCGATCTTAATGGTTGGTTTAATTAGGATTAGCAAAGTGTGTTAGATTGCATTTTTATGGCATGGGTCGATTATGCAATTAGATAAGTTGAGTGGTTTTGTTATGGTTTGTAATTAAGTATGTCTTGAAGGACCACTTTGAAAAACTTTGTTGAGTGGAGAGGGACTAAAGTCTGATATCATGCTTTGTGAGCTATGTGGCATCATGAGGCATGACACCTCATATATGCAAGGTAAGACTCTTGACACATGGCGAGAGTGCATGAGGAAGAGCTTGCCATGTGCCAAGCAAACAATCCCTCTTAGTTTGAATGCTAGACCGACTTCTTGCTAGGAAGTGGAAAATTACTGGAATTAGAAGTGAGAGTTAAGAGGAAGGCTAGAGAGAAGAAGGAGAAAAGGCTTGGAAGAAGAAGCAGTTTTTGGTGGAAAAAGTTCACTAAGGTATGTAAACATGATCTTTGAGGCTTTGGTTTTATTTCTTATGGACTTTGGTTATATTCTAGGGTTTTGTTGGGATTTCATCCTAACCCCAGATTTGATGAAAGGTGAGTTTGGTGGGTTTTCCCCCAAATTGTAAAAGACCGATTTTGTGAAGATGGCATGTGTGTGTGTGTCGGGAGGTGCTGTCAGCTTCCCCTTGACCCGTAGCGGTCGTGTTTTGGTAATAAGTTGGCTAAGAACTATTTGGATGATTCAAGTTGGAGAAGAGCGAGACCGGGTTCGAATGTCTAGAAGCGACGAACTAAACCTACCCTTAAGACCCATGAATTTGAGGTTAAAAAGTCGAATCTGAGATTCTGCCCCACGTGCAGGCCGGTTCGTTTGAGTCATAAGTTGAGTTATATTGATCCAAATGGAGTAATTCAAAATCCTTCTCAAAGTAGCCACATAGGGGAGTAACTTCATGAAGAAAGTATGGCCAAATTATGGCTCATTTGTTCCCATAATTTCGTCAAAGTAAGGGTGAAGTGAGGACACAAATTCTGTCCCTAGGAAATAGTCTCGGGGGAGGTCGAGTGTAAAAACAACTCTTGATTCAGAGGTCGAATGACTGATTTAAGTTGTGGAAAGCTAAGAGATGGGGAACTTTGGTCGAAGACCACAGTGAACAAAAAGCATGTAATTTGGTCAAAATTGTAGTTAAGAAAAAAAAAAAAAAAAGGGGGTCTTGAGATAAGTGAAGCGAGTGTGAAGTGTTGTGTGTCTTTGTTGTGTTACCACACAATAAGGGGTGTTAAAGTTGATCTTAGTAAGTGTAAAGAGAATTACTTGGAGGATTGGAGTTTATGTTAGGAGGTATAAGAATGTGGTCGGTGGTGAAGTAATAAACCAATTGGGTAATTTTATGTAACCCGGATTGTTTGAGGTTAAGAAATCTTATGACTTGTTAATTGCAGATCCTTTAGAGTAGCCTCGGTTTTGACTTCCTTGGGAGACTTGTGGATTTTTTAATCCAAGGAAGGTAGGGAATCTTGTAACCTTCTCCTGCTTATACCATGGTTTGACAAAATTCTGTACCATTCCATGCTTGGACTGTGTGATTTTCTAATGATATATATAAATGTGTATATTTTATATCTATGGAATTCTTTAGATGCTTAGGTACATGATGTTTTAAACATCCGTGGGTGAATGCTGTGAAATTGTTTTAAAGCATGACATGGGTATGGGATTTGTGTGAGTCGGGATTGATGTAGTGGACACGGGACATGACTAGTCCACTGGGTTGTAGTCGAAGGTCACGGATATACGGGATAATGGGCATATCCTGCAGGTGGTAAGTCAGAGCAATTTTTAGTTATACGGGATGTGGGTATATTCTGAGTAGTAAGTCGACAATTTATCGTTGTTCGAGGATGATCGGCTAGTCCTGGGTAGAAAGCCGAAAAAGAGTCAGCGATGAGAGTCGAGATGGTGGTGATATTGCATTCATTTGTTTCCCACATGACCTATTAATTGTAAAATGCTCATGTTTTGAGATGTGTTGAATTATTTGTATTTTGAAATGTTTTTATAAGCATGGCTTGTTATGGGATTCACTACTGAGTTGTCGAACTCACCCCCATTATTCCCTCCACCTCAGATGCAGGTACGAGACCAGCTGCATGACTTGAGAGTTGGACTTGCAGGGTTTTGGAGGTTAGGGAATTGTGCCTCAACCTTAACATGTTGGTGGTTGGGCATACATTTTGAGGAACATCTAGTGTTGTGTGGAGGTTCTACTTGTATATTTTGGGCCAGTTCATATGATCGTGGGTCATTGTATATTTAGCTTGTAGCCATTAGTTTGGGACACTTTGCGAGAAAGTTTGGGATTTGTGTAAATATTATTTTGATCAAGTGTAAGTGTATAGTCTTGGGTGCATTAAGGACTTACCTCGATCTGGATATGTATATATATGTTTGAGACACGGAGTTGAGTTTTAATTACGTTTCTGAGCGATTACTCCAAGCGGAGTTTTGGACTGAGGTTTAGAGGAAATACGGAGTTATCGTATTATGGTGTGTAAGTGAAGTGGTAGCCGGCACATGCAAGTGTTGGATTTTGAAAGAGTCTGATGCAGGGACTCATGATGTGAAAAAAATAAATAAATAATAGATGGTAAAATAACATAAATCACATCGTGGAAATCGGGTGTGTGACCTGTTCGGAATCTCCGTGGCTAATCCTGGAACTCTTGGAGCCATTTGGGAGATGGTCGTCCCGGTAATCCTCGTCTGAATTACCACGCAAGCATCCTCCATGTTAACCATGACTACATCCATCTTCTCCATTTCACTCATTTGATTTAATTTAAAAAATCTTTACATTTCTACTTCGACCATCCATCACGGATCTAAATACCATCAAAGGGGCATCTACGACCCTCTGGTTCGAAACTACGTTTTCCATACGGTTCCTTACTCCTTACTTTCGAAGTGCCTTCATCTTCATCTTTCTGCGTTTGGTTGCCCTAATGTGGAGCTAGTGACAGTCGATTTTTGCTTTCCCACTACCCCTGGCAGCGTAGGCACAAATCCTCTCTTGCGCCTCACAGCCTCCCACATCGACTTCTACATCTTCTTCCCCGCCATCTGCCACCCGATTGTTTTCTCCCTCTGATACCAAAATGTTAGAGCCACCCTTGTAAACTGTAAATTTCATTCAATGTAAACTGTAAATCAAAAACAGTGGTAGACATTCAAAGGGTCTGCTAGCCTTCCCTGGCGTGACTGCCAAAAAAGAAATGACAAGAGGAAAAATATGAATGTCACGCCGTCACTTGAAGACCCTATAAACCCACGAGAAAAGCGGTCGCCCACCGCGTAGCGACCCTTTACCACGGATCACCCACCGATTTCTAACTAACTCAAAAAGACCTAAATACCCTCTTATTCCATTATCTTGGACCTCTTGGTCGGCTTATATATAAAACACACGGGTCTAACACCACTCCCACAGTGCCGTCACTAGATCTACCCATCGGCGAGACCTCGATAGAAGTCTGACCATGTCTTTGTCATACAGTTTTGCTTCTCTTGGCCCCTCTCCTCATCTTGTGGCCGGCCAGCGTTAAGTAGCGGGGAGAAGGCTGTTCCGGCCACCGGGTACCTCGATGTCGGTCGGTTGCCAACAAAGCTCCCCATCTACTTTTCTTCTTGGCCTAAGGCCTGTAGTAGTGCCTTTTTCCCTCTTTTGTGTTAGATTGCCCTTGTTTTCTAGGGTTTCTTGATTTTTCTAGTATTTGTTAGAGATGCAGCAACTCTCACGGGTGTTTTGAGGTTTGTGGGACTAAATCCATTCAGGTGATGTTTTTTCGTGGAAAGGTAGTCGTTTTCCTTGCACAATCCTATTTTTTGGTTTTTTTTTTTATTTTCAGAGGCTTGTTTGAGTTAGATCTACGTCTATGACTAACAAGAAACCCTCAGGAGGAGTTGTGTGTCATTATTGCCATAATCCGGGACATATACGTCGGAATTGTAGGAAGTTGCAGAATAAAAATCAAAGATTTTAATCTGTTCATTACCAAAAATCACTTAAGTCGGCATCTACTTCTATCACTATACACGTCGAGTCAGGTAAAACCAATATAGATTTTCTTTCATCTTCCTCCATATGGGTCATTGACTTTGGAGCCATCGACCATATGACAGGTAAATCCTGTTTATGTACTACATTTCAGTCTCACCCTTCTACCTCTACCGTTTCACTTGCGGATGGGTTAACATCTTGTGTCCTTGGGTCGAGATATTCATCAGACTCCCTCTGTCAACTTTGACCTCTATTCGAGTTTACCCACCGATTATCTTTTAATTTAATTTAAGGAGTAAACTCACGATTTTATAATTGCGGTATCTCGTTTCTTTCGATTATTGTTTGATTCAGGATCTTTTAACGAAGCGGATTATTGATAAAGGACTCGAGTATGGGGGTCTTTACATCTTGGAAACAAAGGTGCCAAATTCTGTTGCTTGTCCTGGAGTAGTTACCCCATTCGAATTACATTGTCTCCTGAGACATCCTTCTCTATCTGTTGAAGAAGCTATATCCTCGGTTTTCGAGTCTATCCTCATTGAACTATAAGTCGTGTCAATATGTTAAGCTTCATCGTGTGCATTTAAGTCCTAGAGTCAATAAACAAGCTTTCGCTCCTTTTAAATTAGTTCATTCAAATGTTTTGGGTCCTTGTCCAATTATGTCTCTCACTGGGTTTAAGTATTTCGTTACTTTTGTTAACGATTTCTCTCGCGTCACTTGGCTTTATTTAATGAAAAGTTGTTCTGAGCTTTTTTCTCATTTTAGTTTCTTTTGTTCTAAAATTCAAACTCAATTTCATGTCCACATTCTGACATTGAGGTGATAACATGAGAATATTTGTCGAAGCTTTGCAGGTCCTTCGTATTTGCATGGGATTACCAGTCAAACTCTTGTGTTGATACACCCTCTCAGAATGGGATAGCTGAGAAAAACAATAAACATCTTCTTGAGACAGTCGAGGCCCTTTTGTTCCAAATGGATGTCCCTAAACATTTTTGGGCCCAACCTGGAAATCTGATTACTTTTGTTTTTATTAACAAGATGCCATCATCGGTTCTTAGTGGGCTACTCCTTACCCTTAGGTTGTTTCGAATAAGTAGATTGTTCCCTATTGATCCCAAGGTATGTGGATGCACATGCTTTGTTTGGGATATCCATCCTCAAGTCTCTAAACTTTATCCGAAGTCCTTAAAGTGTATCTTTGTGGGATATTCTAGTGTTCAAAAAGGGAATAGATGTTATTGTCCCACTCTTCAATTTTACTTTGTGTCTACTGATGTTACATTCTTTGAGACTTTCCTATTTTCCTTTTCTTCTCCGCATTACTAGTCGGAGGGTGATGGTTATTAGTGTACCTTATTTCCTCTATTCACTTTGGATCTACTCGATCTGCGTTCTTGTTAAATACTCCATTACTCGGTATATTCGGCGCGGAACCCTCCCATCTCTAGTCGGCCTGACTACTTAGTCATCGGATCAGTCAAAAATGATGATTTTCGATTAACCTCAGTAAGGTAAACGCTAGTGTGCTCACCCAATCTCTTCGTTTGTTTCCTATAACCATTTGTCGTCTTTCTCTTGTTCCTTATTGCATCTCTTGATTCTATCTCTCTTCCTAACACTATCCGTGAGGCTTTATCTCACCCTGGTTGGTGTAGTGCTATGGTAGATGAAATGCAGGCTTTAAATGACAATGGTACATGGGACTTTGTGCCTTTACCTATGTTGAGAATCATGGAATATTCTCTAGATATTCTTTAATTTATCTCCTACCTTTTGCGTACATTATCCTCCTTCGTTTTACACTTTATTTTCTTCCTTTTACCCTTTATTTTGTTTCCTTTTTATTCCATTATTTTGTATATATATATATATATAGGTATTTTTATAGTATGTACTACTAACTCACTCATTTAATAAAGAAAAGTATTCTTTTCTTCTATCCTTTTACATGGTATCAGAGCCATGGTTGGTTATGGAGTGAGCCCTCTTCTCCGATGGGTCTTCTACGGCAGATCTTCTCCATCGGACCTTCTCCGAAAGATCTGCTTTCAGCGGATCTTCTCGGTGGATCTTCTCAAGCGGATCTTCTGTCGGATCTTTTAGATAAATCTTCTCGGCCCGGATCTTCTCCAGAAGACGGATCTTTTTAAGTGAACCTTTTCCATCGGATCTTTTCGGGTTGTACTTTCTCTTCTTTAGCGGCCCTGTCAAGTCATGATATCAACTCCATCGTGAACACCTGAAAGTGTCGAAGCACGGATATAGATTAAGTACATCTTTATACAAAGCTTAGTATATGACCTTATTCTATCCAATCAGTGTGGAATGTCATAATCATAATATTCTCTAGATATTCTTTACTTATCTCATACCAGGTACATTATCCTCCTTCCTTTTACACTTTATTTTCTTCCTTTTACCCTTTATTTTGTTTCCTTTTTATTCCATTATTTTGTGTATATATAGGTATTTCTATACTATGTAATACTAACCCACTCATTCAATAAAGAAAAGTATTCTTTTCTTCTATGCTTTCACAACCTACTAGCAAGAAGGCTATTGGTTGTCATTGGGTGTTTGTAGTCAAGTTTACCTGATGGGTCTATTAATAGATTGAAGGCCCGTTCATATAAAGGCTATGCTCGCATTTACGCAGTTGATTATTCCTCGGGACATTTTTCTCCTCGTAGCTAAGTTGACATCCGTCATTCTGCTTTCACGCCTTACGATCAGACTCAGATTACCGACATCAAGAATGCCTTTCTACATAGAGCTCTTCAGGAAGAGATTTACATAGAGCAATCTACGGGGTTTGTTGCTCAGGGGGGGATAAGGAAGGTGTGTCATCTTTGGAAATCTCTATATGGTCTGAAATAGAGTCCACGTGCTTGGTTTGACAAATTCAATTAGGTAGTTGAGACATTTGGCATGCAAAAGAGTAAGTCTGACCTCTCCGTCTTCTATAAGAATTCCAGTTCTGGTATTATTCTACAAGTAGTGTATGTGGATGATATTGTCATCATTGGGAGTGATTCCAAAGGTATATTATCTCTTAAATTCTTTCTTCATAATCAGTTTCACACAAAGGATTTAGAAATGTTCAAATATTTCTTAGGTGTTGAAGTCATGAGAAGTAAGCAGGGAATTCTGTTATCTCAACAGAAATATGTGTTTGATTTGTTATCTAAAGAAGCAAGTCACAAATCACAGAAGACGCATGACTTAATATGCATCGCTAAGGAATGAGACCTATTTGAAGACCTTAAGATATATAGAAGACTGATTAGGAAATTGAATTATCTTCATAAAGAACTCGCCTGTGATATTGCTTATTCAAGTGAAGTGTTTTGAGTCAAAGATATGCTCGGCCTCCTACAACTACCATCATATCAGAGAAGATATTCATGCTATTTGTTAATCTCCCGAACGTGAATATTGTAATGAAGCATATAAGATACCTGTGACTGGCCGCTTTTATGCGTATCATGGAAGATGTGAGATCCACTCCAGATATCAGGTCTTTTCGAGGAAATATGATCTCATGGAAGAGTAAGAAGCAAAGCGTTGTCTCGCGGTCTAGTGCAGAGTCAAGGTATAGAGCTGTGGCACATTCTCTATACGAGATCATGTGGATACATTAGTTATTGATGGAAGTGGCATCAAACTTCAAAGTATCAATAAGCTAGCGTGGATAAACTGCTCTTACCACACACAATGATATAGCATATATGACAAATATAAGAAAATGATGATTTTCTTATTGATTGAATGAATGAGTTGAACATTACAAGTCCTACCTACTTATATACATCAGGAAGACATAAAAATGAAATAAATCAAGTACAAAAAGGAAGGAAAAATATTGTACAGGAAAGGAAATGAATAAATCAGAGGATATTCTAAGAATATCCTATGATTCTCAACACTTATAGGTTATATGCACCAAGTTTGTTACATATAAACTGAATCCTGGGGACTAGAGAGATCAATAAAATGTCCGCTACGCACACTGGAACACGAAACTTAGTAGTCATGTATCCTGAGGCAATCTTCTCTTGAATGAAGTGACAGTCCACTTCAATATGTTTGGTCCTCTCATGAAAGATTGGATTGGAAGCAATGTGTAGGGCTGCTTAGTTATCACACACAAATGTCATTTGCCCATCCTTCCCAAATCTTAGCTCCCGAAGATGCTGTTTGAGCCATATAAGTTCATTGCTGCTGCCATGGCTCGACATCACTTCAAGACTGGGGACCGGGTCACCACATCCCCGTTCTTACTCTTCCAGATATTAAGTCAGCCCCAATAAATACACAATATCCCGTCAGCGTCTGTCTCATAGCGCAGCCCGCCAAGTCTACATCACAATATCCAACACCCAGTGTGACTCCGCTTTCATATAACACCCTCGCCCGATGCTTGATATAACTGAGGATACGATCATAGTGATCCCAAAGCTACTATCATACAGTGGATCAAAAAAAAGAACTAACTAACTACACTCACATGAAAGGAAATATCCGCTCGAGTGATGGTGGGGTAGTTTAGTCTCCCCACTAGTCGTTGATATCTCCCTGGATCTCGTAGAGACTCCCTGTCCAGGTACAAGATTGACATTTGGATCCATAGGAGTGTCTACAAGTTTACAGTCTAGCATATCAGTTTCCTCCAATATATCCAAGACATACTTCCTCTGAGACATAACCACATCGGAATTAGATTAGGCTATCTCAATCCCATAAAGTATTTGAGTTTCCCCGCCTTTATCCAAAGCGTCAAGAGATGTTTGCTTCGAATAACATTCGACACTACATGTTATAACAATGTCGCCCACATAAACAATCGATAGATGCACCGGCCCCGATGATGTATGATGATAGAAGATGCAGTGGTTCAATGTACTCCGAAATACGAACTCCTCGTACTCACGTGTAGCTAAAGTGGTCAAACTAAGCCTGAGGGACCGCTTAGCTATATAAGGAATGACGAGCTCGCATACCAAACCAGAGATCGTACTGAAGCAACAAATCCAAGCGTCATTTATATATACTTCCTACGTAGGTCGCCATGTGTAAATGCATTCTTTGACGCCCAATCGATATAGAGGCCAAGACCATAAAGAAGTATAGATAAAAGAAAACGACGAAGTAATCTGGCAACAAGAGAAAAAGGCCATAAGACCTAACTATATATCTTAGTATAACCTCGCAACCAACGAGCTTTAAGATGATCCACTCCACCATCCCATCAATCTTTAATAGCATAAACCCAACTAACCAGTCAGGACTTGTCGTCATAAAGCGGACTCAAGTCCCACGTGCCAAGAAATGAAGAGCAAATTATTTGCCAACTATCGCTCTCGTTTTCATCCTATGAGAGGGCCTCTTCACGTACAAGCAGCCAGGAAGAGAAACAAAAGACAAGGTAGAAATAAAGGCATTACAGGAGGATAAACGATGATAAGGCAGAAAGTATAACAGATGGGGATTACGAGAGAAATCCAGCACCTTTCCGAATGGAGATTGAGGATCAAGAATGGACCTGCAGATCGACGTAGCTGAGGGCTGCGCCATAGAGATGAAATCATCTGGGAGGTTCTGCATGTCAAGATGGATCTACAAGTATAAACCCCAGAATCTACGAGGTGGAGAGCTGTGCACTCCTGAGGATAAAAGGGCCTGGAAGGGGAAAGATGAGAGGTAGAGATAGGAGCCTCGGGCGGAAGGCGGTGGGGAGAGAAGATATAGGTGTTCGAAAAGGTGATCAGTGAAGCATGAAGTATCGATGTGTATTAAGGTGTAGCGGTAATAACCACGTGCAAAGGCGAGAATAATGAAAGTGCATGAAGTGGTCTTAGCAGAAGAGAGTTTGTCTGACGTATGTGAGTATGTGTGGACAAAACAGCGTGGTCGAAACACTTGGAGGAGACGGAAGAGTTGATTAGGAAGAGAGATAGAGGACCTGATCTGCCCGGTACATAGAAGGCATGCGTTAATCAAATAGCGGCGATTAAAATGCATCCCTAAGCGTTAAGGAGCTGTATGTGGGCCAGAAAATGGCTGTCTAAACTAAAGTGACTATTCTTGCATTCGACCACCCACGTTTGTTGTGGAGTGTAAGCATAAGAAGTATTTTGATGAAGAATCCAGCGAAGTAGGATAAAGAGCGGAAAGAGGCGGAGAGGCATTCCCGAGGCCTTATCAACGTATGAATGCGAATAAATATGAAATTGATTGCGAATCTCAACAAAGAATTTTTGGAACACTGAAAATAACTCAATTCAACTCTTCATTAAAAATAGCCAAGTACAACGGGAAAAGTCATCAATAAATGTAACAAAATACCGAAAACCTAAAGTAGACCTTGATTCGGGGCGGATACTAAACATCGGTGTGGGCGAGCTCGAAAGGAGACTTAGTCGAGACTGGCGCTTAGGGACGAGCAAAGTATGTTTCAGTGACACGGGCTCATACCACAGTGAAAATAAATTGGAAGCGAGACATATGTTCAACTTGGAAATGTTCGAATAAGCAGGCAGCGATGTACGAGAAGAGGTTCATCCATTGAAGTGTCGATGGTGGAAAATGTGGTCGAACTGAGATGATAAAGGCCTTGAGACTCATGTCACATGCGATCGTCCTCACATAACTCGGAGTCTACAAGGTGGCAGAAGAGTGAGAAAAATGTCGATCGATTAAGATCATGGATTAATTCTTGATAGAGATAAATTAAATGGAGAATGGGGGCCTTAAAGAACAAAAGTAAGAGGTAAAGATGGGAGACAGAGTGACCAGATTTCTTCCAGCGTGGTTTAAGTCGAATTAGCAAGTAATGCAAATGAAGTAAGTGAAGTATTAGTAAGGGAAGAGAAAGTCCTTGTACGAGACAAATGATCAAATGCTGGAATCGAGAATCATGGACGAGAGACTGTGTAAGATGGCGGGAGGCATTGCCAGTCTGGGCAGCGAGAATCAATGACGGTTGTGACATAAGTGAGGCGAAGAAACTCCTCATATTCACTAACCGTAAGAGTCACTCCTTAAGATAGAGACAAAGGTTAATCCTCGGATTAGGAGTTGGAGGCTTCAGAGCTACCATAGACGGAGTGCGAAATGAAACTGAGTATGTAATAATAACACTTGTCTTGAATGTGACCCGGTCTATTATAGTAGGTACAATGAGGTCGCTAGCCTCTGCCTCGATAGCCACCACGAATACTCCGGGAATCACCGCGAGGATGAAATAGAGAAGCATTAAGATTCATTGGAAACCTTAGAGAGTGAGGCCAGTCTGATAGATGAATGGCGCGATGGCAATCGAAGTATGTCATCAGGTCGGGATAGTAAACGAAATGAGGATCATTCGGATGTTGTCAAGCTATGCGAATTTAATAAAATGAGATCATAAAATTTGATCCATGTTAGGTAGTAGGTCTTGGCGTCCGATGACATTGGCTTGGGGGCGAGATGAAGCTCATTTTCAAATACGAGACATTCGCCCAGCAAGGAAGATAATTCCATACGGCATCGAACTATCAGCGAAGGAGAGGACACGAGTAGAGGTGTTAGACCATTGAGGCACTATAAATTTTGTTTGGGTCCCAAAGGGCGACATGTACGGCAGTCTCCCAGATTGTCGAGTGTTTTAGGCTCATGGGTGAAGGAAATGTTATAGTAAAGCGTCATGTTAGCCACTAAGACGTTTATCTTCTTGACACTAGACTTCGTGAAGTTAAATGGTCTTCGACACCATTTAGTAAACCCGTAATATAACGAGAGTGGGCGAAACTAATAGTTATCACTTCCTTGAGTCGATTGACAATTATCATGAGAGTTCGGACATAGAAGAAAAGCTCGAAGCTTTTCGGCCGTAGTGAGAAAATTGACAAAATCAAGCGAAGCCCGAATACGGGGCGAAAAAATGCGATTGCGAAGGTAGAGAAAAGAAAAACATGTGGATGATGTAAGGCTCGAAAAAATGGAGGGAATAGTCCTTTATGCTTGATGGAGTGAGCCACGAAATATGTAGAAATCTAGGGTTTCATAGCTTGTCGGAGAGAAAGGGGCAAAAATCGAGATCTAGGGCCTCACGTGGAGAAACCTACGAGGCACAGGAGGGACTACACAGAGAGGGACGACAAGTTGGGGAGAAACGATGGCCGAGAAGGCTGGGCCACGCGCCGTCACGCACCGCCCTTTTGTGTGGTGTTTGCGAAGTAAGCGGCGTGGAGGCGCGTGACACTTTGGTTTCTCGTCGGGGTTGTTCTGGCTTGTAAGATCTCAACGGCAGCCAGACCCGATGGTGGGAGGTCGCCGGCTAGGAATGGAGAATTTTCTTTGGAAAGTTCACTAGAGTTTGTCCGGCACTATGAAATCTGGCCGATGGCGAGAAGTCTGGAGCTTTTGGGACGATGGTTGTGATGGCCGGAATAAGACAACCATTAAGTGGTTTGCCGGAATTGAGAACTCTGACGAACCCACAACTGGTCTTCCATGGCTCTACGATACCGTAAATATATAAGAAAATGATGTTTTTCTTATTGATTGAATATGAATGAGTTGAGCGTTACAGAAATACACCCTACTTATATACATCGAGGAAAGACATAAAATGGAAACAAATCCAAATGCAAGGAAGGAAAAAGAAAATATTATGTCTGAAGGAAGGGAATAGAAATCGGAGGGATGTTCTAAGAGCATCTTATGAAGGTTCTCCAACAAGCTTATCTAACACAGTATTTCATGAATGGACGAAACATATTGAAGTCGATTGTCATTTGTCCATGAGAGAGATCGTGAATTTGATCTCTGCAAGATATGTAAAGGCGGAGAGCAATTAGGAGATATCTTCCACAAAACCTTTGAGTGAGATCGTCCAGGTTATCTTTGTAACAAGTTGGGAATGATTAACATCTATGCTCCAACTTGAGGAGGAGTGTTATAGTATTGTAGAATTATAAACTAGTTGGGAAAAGGAAACATGTAGAGTTAGAAAACTTCATATTCTTTCCTATTTGGTTTAGGGATTGTCTTGTATATAAATAGGTTATTTGTGATCAATGAAAGATACAATTTTTCCCTTCAATTATCTATGATTACAATCTATATACACTACAAGAATGGTTACATTTCAATTCTTAAAGCGTCTAAAGTATTTAGTATGACCATCATGATTCTGATAGCATCCAAATATGAGAAGATAGAGAAAATGTTTGATTTATAGGTTGAATAGGTGTGTTTAAAGCCTTGTACCCTAGCATCCCTTTTTACTTCAATAACTCTAGTAAGAAATTTACTAGTTTCATTGAGAGACAACAATATAAAGCTTGCATGTAGTATGGAGCTTGCATTGTGGCATTAGGTTCTCAAGCACCCAAAGGACATGAGGTAAAAATCTAACTAGGATTTGGATTGGCACAAAAATCCGAGGATGGTTTTTCCCACTTCAACTACAAGCACTTGAAAATAAATCTAGCAAATAAAATATATCAGTAACGATCATTGTAAAACCTAGCAAGATATTAGACCTAAATATTTTAATTGTGGTCATTATTGATTAAAAGAAAAATAAATAAAAAGTGATTCGATTAGCAATGCGACAGTAATAAGCTATTAAAGAAACCAAAAAAAAAGAAGAAAAAAAAAGAACCCCAAAAGAAAGTCCAATGTGCATTTGTCAACCCAAATGATCCCTGCAACTTGTGAAGAAATGTAGAAGATAGAAAAACAAGAACCTAGAACAAAAAAGATGAATAAACTAAATGGAGGAACAGTCATAGATCTCAATTGCTTAGCTGCTACATTCACATCCTCCATATGTTTCTTGTGTTTATGAATTCCTGAGTCTACAAACCAAATACCAACTTTGAGAACAAGGTAGGCAGGCTAGTAATTTCGGAGAAGTTGAAGCTTAAAGAAGAATACCTATGCTTTTGAGTGGTCTTTCATGCTTTTGTGCAGAATTGAAGCTCTTGTCCTATGAAAAGAATCAGCACATCACTTGAATGAGTTTTGCCACAAAAACAAAAGTAACATCAATAGAATGAAATGGACTCCAGTATCAACAGACCTTGATAATCGGCTTACCAACCTCGCCATATCCAAAGAGACGCTAAACATGCCAACCCTGCATAGCACGATGACGTGGCGTGTAGCACGATTGATCAACACACGATTGATCAACAAGAGCCAAAACGTCTCGATCAGAGACGATTCGATCCAAGAACAAGTAAATCCAGAAAGCTGAAATTTATTGATGGGGTGATAAAGTGATAAAAGTCCCTAAAACAAACTCTAAAACATCTATTTATACCCTAGACATAATATTGGTATAATAGGAAATAAAATAATATTCCAAAACAATAATAGGTAAGAAAATAATACTCCTAAAACAATAATAGGAAATAAAAATAATATCCCATAAAATAAAGATAGTATCTCAAAACAACCAAAATAAGGATTTTGGTTGATTTGATATTGTTGGAAAAGAGAATATTTGGAAAGGAGAATAATTTGACAATAAATGAAAAATAAATCTGCAATAATCATTTGTTGATTTATAGGGATTGATTAACTGTAATTTAGGTGTAGTCAACTCTTGTATTCTAGGAAATTAGTAGTTATTCCTAATTTAGCCTTCGGCCTCTTGTATATATTCAAACTAATATACATGGGAGAAATCAGTCTGACTTCTTATTTTCAAGTTGGTATCAGAGTTTAATGATTGTTTTAACTCTTCAAAAGTTTCTGGACTTACTCCAACAACTAAACCTAGCCTTCAATTATGTCTAATGTATCTTCTGAAACTATATCCTCTTCCTTGAACATGAACTCTTTCAAAGAAACCCGTGTTTCAAGATCTGAATCGCACTCCTTCCAGATTACCAGTATTTGTCTCAATGGTGATAATTTCCTACATTTGGTCAATGTAAATACGAATGTCTATTTAGAGGAAGGAAGAATTGGATCTTTATTGGAAAAAGAAGGCACTGCCGCAAATGATGCGACTTATGCTACTTAGGATGCTGAGAACTGTATGGTTATGGCTTGGCTTGTCAATTCCATGGATGAAGACATTGCCTCGAATTATGAATTATCCTGTTAACTAGGAACTCTGGGGTGACATTCACCCAGTGTATTAGATCTCGAAAATCAATGTGGTGTATGAGACTACAACTGGCAGTCGACCGTCGGAGAGATGATAATGTCACCAATGCTTCACATGCTAAAGGAAATTTGGCGGGACCTTGATTTGTTCAACACCTATGAGTGGAAATCCCCTGAAGACTATAACCATCATAGGAAGCTGGTGGAGAATGATCGCATCTTTAAATTTCTTATAGGTTTAAAAGTGGAGTTTGATGAAGTGAGGAGGAGAATCATTGGTCGCGGGTCACTTCCTTCACTTAAGGAAGTTTTGCGAAGTGTGGGAGGAGAAGCCATCGTGAGTGTCATGCATGGGAAAAGGGTTGCGGCACCAATTGAGAACTCTGCTCTGCACTCACGGCGATGCGAATCTAAGCAAGTCTATGAACAATCGGCCGACGGAGATGGCAGAGTGTGGTGCGATTTGCGCAATAAGCGGCGGCACACTCGTGAGACTTTGTTGGAAGATCCATGGTAGGCCATCGAGCCCAGGAAGAGTAAGCTTTGGAGAGGTTCATCGTCCACCACCTCTATGAAATGGCGAGGCAGCTAATCTTTGGATCCTTTGACAAGAATGAATGGATCTACTTTTGAGGTTGCTGAAATTCAATCTTGAATCTGGTATTCCTAGTAGTTCTTTGGTTCAAACAGGTAGAAATTCTTGTGCTTTCTCGTGTCATTAAAGAAACTCTACCTTTGTGGATCATTGGTCTGTTGCTTTTGACCACCATGTGAGTCTACGGATGCTTTCACTCTTATGCACCATGCTATGGAAATAAAAAGTTCGAATCACGAGATGGTAGACTTTCTCTATAAGCGGGGAAAAGGATGTCAAAATCTACAAAACAATCACTCTTAAATCAGCCCTACATGTTCCTAACATACTTGTAACCTTTTATCTCAATCAGCTCACAAGGACTCTAGTGAGTGTTATATTCTTTGATTCTCATTGTAGATTTCAAGACCCGGAAGCGAGGATGATGATTGGCGTGCTAGGATGGTGGTGGACTCTATTTTTAATTAACAACCTTTGTGATAAACGAGGCTCAAGGCCTTATCCTTAGTATTAGTTCTCTCTACGTTAGTGAAAAATAATGCTCCCCAACATCTTAGATTATGGCACCTAGTTTCTCATATTTAAAACATTTGTTTCCTATTTGTTTAAAAATGGATTGTTCATATTTGTTGAATGTGAGATTGTCATTGTATCAAAGTCAAACAAGTAATAGTTATAAGAATCCTGACCACATTGTGCATCAACCATTTATTATTCATAGTGATGTTTGGGGCCTTGAATTTCAACTTCCTCGGGAAAAAAAATGGTTTGTAACTTTTATAGATGATCACACTCGACCTGTTGGTATACTTAATGAGTGATAAATAAGTTGAAAACTATTCAAAATTTTACACCATGATCGAAAATCAATTTCAAACACAAATAAAATTCTTCACTGGATGATGGCCCAGTATTTCGGTGATGTTTGGGAAATCTTTTACAGAAAAAAGGCATCGACATTCACGCATGTAGTGACACTCCCCAACAAAACGGTATAGCTGAAAGGAAAAACCGTCATTTACTTGAAGTAGCTCAAGCCATTATGTTTTCCATGCATGTACCAAAGTATTTATAGGCAAAAGCAATTTTAACAGCCTCTAATTTGATTAATAGATTGCCAACTCTTGTTTTACAGTACATTACACCTCTCGAGGGCCTTAGGAAAATATTTCTGAATCTGAAGTCAATTAGACTTACCATTAAAAGTCTTTGGTTGTACTGTGTATGTTCACTTACCTAGCAGATTACAATCTAAACTTGATCCTAGGGCAGACAAATGCGTCTTTGTTGGCTATGCCCCAAATAAAAAAGGGTATAAATGCTATAATCCTTGGTCCAAAAAAATTTTTGTTAGCATGGACGTGTCGTTTGTAGAGAGTAACCATATTTTCAGCAAAACTGCCTTCAGGGGGAGATAGTTAACAATGAAGCACAGTTTTGGGAAACCGATCCTTTACCTACACCTTTTTTTCTCTCTATTAATGATAATCTTGTGCCCGCATGTCGGAAATTAAAATCTGAATATGGAAACTAATAATCTATCTCGGCCAGTATAGAAACCTCACATTCGGGGGAAATACTAGAAGAGAGATCCTATAAATCTAATGTGTAGAGGAACTTCGAAGAAAAATGAGACTACCGGCATCTCGAAGCACAAAACTACGCTTATCTTCCCATTGTGATGTTCATCGAATGACCTGAGTAAATCGCTATTCTTTTACGATTCTAAAGCTTGCTTTCATCAGATATTACTCCTACCATATCTGATCTTGATATACCTATAGCACTTAGAAAAGGAGTCCGTAGTTGCATTGAACATCCCATAGCCAAACAAGTGTCATATCATAGACTCTCTAAATCCCACAATGCCTTTACCAAAAAAATCTCTCTGTTTATCCCAAAAAACAATCCGGGAAGCACTAGGAATCACGATTGAAATCAAATCTTAGAAAGAGATGGAATGCTCTAAGGAAGAATAGGACCTGGGAATTAGTGGATCTACCAAGGGAGAAGAAAATTGTAGGCTATAAATGGGTCTTTACTGTCAAGTGTAGAGCTAATTGAAGTGTTGAAAGGTATAAAGCGCATTTAGTGTAAAGGATATCTGGCTCTGCTGAGTTGATTATCGAAACATTTGCTCTTGTTGCAAAAATCGATTCCATTAAGTATTCTACTATCATGGCACGCAAATTACGACTAGCCTTTACAGGATGAATGTAAAAGCGCTTTTGAACGGAGACTTAGAAGATGAGGGTCTTTATGAGTTCTGTAGGGATTTGAAAACAATGGGAAGTATAAAGTTTGTAGGCTTAAAAGTCATATATGGTCTAAAACAATCGCCTCGAGCATGGTTTGACAATTGGCAAAGAAAGCGTGGGGGTCGTGGATACACAAGTCAACTTGGAGCCATACCTTGTTTTATAGACACTTAAAGGAAGGAAAAATCTCTATTTTAATTGTTTATGTTGATGATATAATTCTGACCAGTGATGACCATGTTGACGAAAGGCTTAGAGAGTTCTTGCTAGTGATTTTGAATTAAAGACTTGGGAGGCCCTAGGGTGCTTCTTGGAATGGAATTTTCCGAGATCGAGAGGTATGTCGTATCTCAGCGGAAATATGTGTTGAACTGTATCGGCTTGGGGATTACTTGGTTGTAAAGCCATTTGAGACCTTGATTGAGCATAATTTGAAGCTTGACGCGCGGAGCAAAGATGTGAAGAACAAGAAGCGGTTCAAAGGTGGTTGAAGCGAGACTAATTCTGATCACACACTCGTCCGGATATGGCTTTTCTTGTGAAGTGTAAGCGAGATAGTTCATGCACTCAGAGTCGAGAACACTTTAGGCGCATCGGATATTGAAGTATTTAAAGGGATAAGCAGGAAAAGGATTCTGTGTTTGAAAAGAATAGTCATCTACAAGTTGAGGAGAGTTTATACGGTATTGGCCAGGCGGGTGGCTTGACCGATAAGTCGATCTCACAGCTCACGCACATTTGTTGGAGAATGTCTGGTTACATAAGCGCGTGAAGCAAATGTATTGGTAGCAGAGGCGATCTTGAAGCCGGGTGAATCGAGTTGCTCATGGTATATGTGAAGTGTTATGGATTAAAAGAATCCTTGATGAACTAAAGGTAGCAAGCGATCTCGAATAAAGGCGTCTTGTGATAACAAGAACGTGTGATAGCACACAACCGAGTTCTTCATGTGAACAAAACATGTTGAGGTAGATAAGCACTTCATCGAAAAAATAGAAAGTGGACAGATTTGTACATGACCTATGTCCCTGACGGATGAACGAGGTTGTAGACATTCCCAACAAAAGGACTGCCAAAGCAATTGGTAATGAGCAAAGCTGGCTGCATCAGGGCATTAGGACCGGCTTAAGAAGATAGTGGAAAGAGAATATTTGGAAAGGAGAATGAATTTGACAATGAATGAAAAATAAATCAGCAACAATCATTTGCTGATTTATAGGGATGATTAACTGTAATTTAGGTGTGATCTTGACTCTTTATGTGTAGGAAGTGTAGTTATTCCTAATTTAGTGCTTTCTGACATACAATATATATTTCAAACTATGTAAATCAATGAGACATTACAGCTTCCTTATTTTCAAGTGATATAACGCCCTACGTCACACGAGCACAAGGATCCCCTTAGTGCCCTGTACATTACTAAAACTTATTAAACCACTTCCTGCGCAGAACCCGATCATACATGGATGTGTGACTGTAAAAGAAAGAGAGAGAGAGAGAGAGAGAGAATAATTCCAGGAAAAAACTACTTGTAGTTTAATTAAGTTGCCATGTATTTCTTATGTTACTGATTTAAAAAATCAAAGATTGCACATCATATCAGCAATATGGGTAGATGCAAATAAGTTCGCCCAACAGTATAAATATCTATTTTTCATCTTGAAATGGGCAAAAAAATATCCAGAAATCAAGACACATAACCATACTCAATCCATGTAACATTAGGGAAAAAAAATCGTAAATAGTACGCATATAAACCATGAAAATTGATGCAGCTTCCCATATTTTGGAAGTCACAGATCAAAGCACGCTCAAGAAGATAATCAAAGCATACTGAAGAAGGTTGTTAAACGACCAACTCTCCTAAAAGCTCAAACTTATAAGATTTGGGTTTAATATGAATATCATGCCTCTAACACCCTTCCTCGCGTGCAACCTCATATCAGCACGTGGAGAGTCAAACAAACCAAATAGTCTTCCATGGACTTTCAAATCAACAAATGAGGAATAAATTGCAGAGAGATGGTTCAAATTTAGGACCTCTTGCCAAACCAGGCTCTGATACCATGTTAAACGACAAACTCTCCTAAAAGCTTAAGCTTGCAGGATTTTAGTTTAATATGAATATCATGCCTTTAACAAAGGTAACTCTAGCAATAGAAGCAAAGTTTCTACTTCTCTTCATGGGAAGTTTACAACTTCTAATTTGATGTATTCTCTATCTTTTTGTAACAGGTTTCTTAAAACATATAGTGCGATCCCCATTTTGTTCTTGAAAAAACATTTAAAATCCACATTCCGATTCTGTACTTTCCTCCTGATATTAAAATTCTACTTGGTTCTTCACCTAGCAACTGAACCCTATGGTTTCCTAGAAGTTCGCCTTTTTGTGAACAAGTGATATTCCTGTGGCATCCCAAAATCTTATATTAAATTAAGCATTCTTCCATTTGTTCCAAGCAACCACCAATAGATGAATAAAATTTCCCTTCCTTTCACTCCATCATTTGTTTATGTGCAAGCTACAAGAAGACTCAAGACTGCCACATGTCAAACCCTGTAAGACAGGCATCTCACCAAGGTATGCAGTCTAAAATACTGGAAACACGTGTTCTTAGATTATCATCTCTATCCAGCAAACAAGCATGCACTAAAGCTTGAACTCATGTAAGAATCTTACAAAATTATTGAGCTCAGTTCAGACTTTCCTACATCACATACTGGCCATGTGGGCATGAGAAGAACATTGCTTGATATTAATAAAATAAATCCCAATCCAAATCCATTAGAGAACTACGGTATAAAGAACTAAATAAATTTACCTCTTTTTCTTCAGTTTTTGTTTCAAAGATGGGTACAGATAAGGGTTGAAGCTCTTTACAGTATTAGAAGAGGTGGTAAGAAACTGCAGAGTGGCATGCTAGATAGTAAAATGGGACATAGACTTGATATTTCTATCAGCATTGCCTTTGGTTCCTTGCCTTCAATGTTGAGAGAAAATTTGACAGCAAAGCTAAACTTCATAATTAAATGATTCTCATTAAGAGTTTCTGCATATCTGGAAGAAAAAAAATTAATTTTGGTACCAAGCCCTTATTCCAGCACCACAACTATAAATCAATAGAAATGAGCGCATGTCCAATTTGAAATTTAGAACCATTCCCTTCAAAATCATGGTAAAGATGTTTGACTGAATATAATTAAATAAATAAATAACTGAAAAATACAACTTCATCCTCAAGGAGGCCATGTATATATATATATATATATATATATAAATATATATATATTCAAACACCACTGTGACTAGTGAAAAATGATGCAATCTCTCTGGAGACAACACCACTGGAAGGACTCGATCATGAGTGTAATATTTCATTCCTGAAAATAAAAATTGATTTCAAACACATCCTACAGCATAGAAACCTTGGTTTCCTCATTCATCTATGGTCAGTAATTCCTTGTCAATGAATGGTTTGTGCTACTTATAGAAAAAATGGGATTGTTAGATTTGCAATGTTCTGAGTGTTACTGCTTTTGGCAATTTACCTCAGGCTTGTCCAAGATTTCCTCCTACATTTGTTTGATGTGCTGACAGATTTCTGTGTGCCAGCTGAGGCAGAGTTGCTTTCAGGTTCAGCTTCTTTAGTAGGTCCCAATTTGTTTCTAAAGTATTACCTGTTCTCACAAGTGGAGTTGCTGGACTGAATGTGATGAGAGTATCTGCAGCTACTGCAGGAATTGGTGGACTATCCACAATGGGAATATCCATTGCTGTTACTGATGAAGCTATCTCATCTGTTCTACAGACTTCAACTTTAGTTTGTGGGATTATCTCTAGGTTAGCAGCCTTTTGAGAAATTGGATTAGCATGTTTGGAAACCAAAGATGGCTTCACCTTTGGACTTATCTCTCTCATATGGCCTTTTGGGGTTCCCGTCTTCATGTTTCGGTGTGAACAGAAGTGGCACCAGTAGATGACATTGTTTTGAGGAGAAGCACTGGATTTCTTGGGTCTATGTTGTGCTCTTACTCTATTTGATTTTATTCGGACCATGCAGTTGAGGCCAGGCGGAAGAATTGTTTCACATCTGCAGAATGGTAAAAATGCCACTACCCATGTCAGGCATAAAATATAAGGCAGGGGTGTTCAACGTTTGTCTATTCACTCTATTGGTTAATTTTTATAAGAATGGAAAGATGAAAAACACTAAGATTTGGGACTCAAATGAGTTTCAAACCTAGACAAACACCAATAACTGGCACTTGCAGTCAATTCTACTTAAGACCGCAGCAGTAGGATTGCATAACAAGATCCTTCAAAGCATCAAGTGCCACAAACTACCCAGAGTCTTATTTTAAGTGCTAAAGATTTAAGATAAACTTAACAATTCTTCATAGTTCCATTAAATAGAAAAATAAATAAATAAATTCTAGATGAATTTTGATCTTACAAGGTAGAAACAGTTCTCTCCCCAAGAAATGGTTAAAAAAGAAGTTGAAAAAGACAGAAGTCTAGATAAAACTTGATTCTCAGAGTCCCAGATATCACATTCCTAATTATTCCAATCACTCAAAATATGGGTGGGGGGAAGTCATTTTCAGCTTAGGATTGTTTATTGATTCACTACATAAACAAAGACATGCAGAAATTGATAGAATTTGCAAGAAGATTAACTTACTCAAAAACAATAGTAAATACAAAAATGCCATAATCAGAATACTAACACTTAGTAACCCAAATCTTTACTCTAAAGGTCAACACATTAGCATAGCACATGAAAAGAAAAAAAATTGAGTTCACATAGCTAAGATTTCACTGATAAACCCAACTATTATACTTGTCACGATATAACATAATGTTACAGCTACATATTCCATATTAAAACTGCATAAAATTTTATCCAACCATTCCAGGGAATTGATTAATCAATAAGTTGAACCCCAGTTTCCAAAACACTTTGAAAGAAAGTTCAAAATGTCAACATTTCAAAAAATTAGAAAATGCCTGCAATAGAAAAACCATGTACCAGCAATCAGAAAACCACAGAGAACTGTAAATAAAAATAGTCAAACCTCTGGCAAGGAAACAACGATGGATCTAGGTCTCCACATGCCATCATAAAGTGCCTGAAAAAGGCACCTAGAGAAGGAACAGAAGCTTCCTGGCTAGCCCGAATTGCCAGACTCTTCAAGTGCTGCGGTTTTAGCATGGACTTCGTGTTGGCGGAACCTCCTTTTTCTCCTCCTTTGTTTTGCTTTCTCCCACTGTTTTCTTCTCTCTGTGTGATTGACGTGTGGGATGCAGAAGGAAAGCTTGATCCTTTCCTCTTGTCTCGGCTCTTACTCATGTCTTGTTGGGATGTTTCCAGTAGCAATTTGATAAATGATTGGTGGGTGGAAACAAAAGAAGATGGCAAATGGATGATAGAAGTTTGTGGTAGTGATGTGAGAAGTCAAAGAACAGGATGAAGGATAAAAGAGAGAAGAGCTTCAATCTTCATTGTACTGGGTGTGGTTGATAATAATCAAATTCTCACCTGAAATTGACAGAAAAGGCCATTTTAGTTTGTTCTCCTCTTCAGAGGTAAAACTGGACAGCAAGATCGTCTTGCATCCTTGATATGCCAAGCCTGAGCCTAAAATCTTGTTCCCTCTTGGACACAAATTTTGTCACAGGCATATCTTAGTTTGGAAAGAAGTTAAAAGTAAATATTTGAAAAAAATATATGATCTTAATTTTTATTACTTTCCTCCAGTTTCTGTGCAATCACAAATGAGATATTAAAACTGTGGAATCGGTAAAGTTTCTGAATTCCTGGTAAGATTATCTTGTACAACTATATGAGAGGTGATAAGCCTCATATATACAATTAGAGAGAGAACGGAATAGGAAACTAACTCCTAATTTACAATCATGAAATAGGAAATAAATCATCATACAAATATCACAATTATTTTCCTAAAAAAACATTCCTAAAAGAATAGGGAGTCAATACATCATTCTAAAACTCCCCCTCAAGTTGGACCATCGATATCAATCATGTCCAACTTGGATAAGTGTTCTTCAAATCTAACTCGTGGTAAACCTTTGGTTAAGAAATCTGCCAGTTGTCCCTTGGATGTAATGTAGGGTATACACACAAGCCCCTCTTTAATCTTCTCTTTAATGAAATGTCTATCTACCTCTATATGTTTAGTACTGTCATGGTGAGCTAGATTGTGAGCAATACTGATTGCTGACTTGTTATCACAGTACAACAACATAAGATGCTCAATTTGAAGAGAAAGCTCATCCATGATTCTTTTTAACTATAGAAGTTCACATATTCCTTGTGCAAGAGCTCGAAGTTCAGCCTCAGAACTGCTTCTTGCTACCACTGGTTGCTTTTTGCTCCTCCAAGTCTAGGTTACCCCATATAAAATTACAATATCCAGTAGTAGACTTTATATCACTTGTTGACCCAGCCCAATCAGCATCGATGAATGCCTCTAACTTCCTTGAATCATTTTTTTTTTTTAAAAGTCATTTCCCAGGAGTTCCTTTGAGGTATTTCAAAATACGGTGAACTGCTCCTAGATGTTCCTCATAGCGCTCATGCATAAATTGGCTAACCACACTAAAGGCATAAGCAATATCAGGTCGTGTATGAGACAAATAAATCAAACGTCCCACCAACCTTTGATACGCTCCTGTATCAACAGGGACCTCTCCCTTCTTATACCCCAGCTTGTGATTCTCTTCAATTGGCGTAGTTGCTGGTTTACTTTCCAGAAAACATGTCTCTCTGAGCAAGTCAATGATATTTCCTTTGTGATATATAAATCCCTTTTTTTGATCTTGCAACTTCCATACCAAGAAAGTACTTCATAGGTTCAAGGTCTTTGATTTCAAATTCTTTGGCTAGAACCTTCTTCATTCTTTCTCCTCCGGTTGTATATCCCCTCTAAGGAGAATATCATCAGCATACACAAATAGGACTGAGATTTTCTCATCTCGAGACTTCCTAAAAAACAACGTATGATCAGTTTGAGCTTGAGTGTAGCCATATTTCTTCTTTGTCTTTGAAAAACAATCAAACCAGGCTCTAGGAGATTGTTTCAATCCATAGACGGATTTTTTCAATCTGAAAGTTATAACAGTACCATAGACATTTTCAAAACTAGGAGTATCCATTAAAACTTCTTCTGCTAATTCCCTGTTAAGAAAAGCATTCTTGACGTCTAGTCGTGAAATCTTCTGGTCTAAATTAGCTACAACTGAGAGAAGAACACGAATAGTGTTAAGCTTTGCTACTGGGGCAAACATTTGTTGGTAGTCAATTCCATAGGATTGTGTGAATCCTTTCGCAACCAAGCAAGCCTTGAGACTTTCAATTGAACCATCTGAATATACTTCATTGTGAATACCGACTTACACCCCATTGTTTTCTTTCCCTTTGGTATTGACACACACTCCCAAGTCTTATTTTTCTCCAGTGCTCTGATCTCCTCCATAACTGCCGCTCTCCATTCTGGTATACTTAATGCTTCTTGGATTGACTTGGGAATTGTTGTGCTAGTCAGATTAGTAGCAAAAGTCCTATAGGAAGGAGACAAACTGCTATAGCACATATAGTCTTATACGTTAACATATTGGTTATAGTATGTATCATACATTAACATATTGGTTTGTATTTTATTAGGATACTTTACTTATAGGGTTGTAACCATTTAGGTAGAATAGATCATCTTACCTAATGTATGGCCTAACCTTCTCGTATATATATGTATGATGACTCGATGAAAAAGACACAAGGAATTCATTCCTCAAACTCTTCTTCTCTTAATTTCTACATGATATCAGAGCCTAGGGCTCGGATTGGGAGAGTTTATTGCTTTTAGGCGAGTTTTTGGATTGATCGAGAGGTTGTGGGGGTTTTTGGAAACACCCATTTGGAGAGTGGGATCTCATAAATCGAGGCTGGGTGAGCTGCAGCAGGGGGTTGAAAACCACGCGGCGTGAGCTCACGTACCGCCACACTGTTGGACGAGCCACACGCGTCGTGCGTGTGGGCGCTTGGGGGACTGTTCCGGCTCCGGCCTCCTCCTCCAACGTCGATCGGCGCTAACAAGACCTCTGGTCTACTTGATTTCTCTATTTGGTACCTAAATCTGTTGTTTTTGGTAATTTTTGTGTCAATGACCTCTTGTGCCCTAGGGTTTGCGAGATTTTTGGAAGGATCTGCGCATGCAGAGGTACTACAGCCACTGTCTGTTTTCATGACTTCGAATGGGTGGTCGGCACATAAGGCTTGTTTAGCGCCCAAAGTGGCAGATGATGTCGAATCACGGAGGACAAATTAATTGAGTCCCGTCACTTGGATTGGAGTAAGCGATCTTGCCTACACTTCGAGGGTATTCGTATGACTAGTGCCTTCTTGAGAACTCTCTGCGTGATTCGAGAAGGACGATGGCTAGAGAATGATGCCCGTCTCTTTCTCCAAATCCGTAATTCCATTGATGGTAAAGTACTTACTCTCATTAATCATTGTGAGTTTGTTAAGGAGCTAATGGATTGTTTGGAATTTGTGTATTCTGAAAAGGGAAATATTTCTCGCATCTTCGATGTGTGTCGAGCCTTTTATCTCTCTAAGAAACAAGATCAGTCGCTTACAGAATTCTTTATGGACTATAAAAAGACATATGAGGAACTGAATGTGTTCTTACAAGGTCCGAATGTTAAGGTCCATCAAGATCAACGGGAAAAGATGGCAATGATGGGCTTCCTAACCGCCCTCCCTTTTGAGTATGATTCTGTTAAGATGCAGATTCTATCCAATTCTAAAGTTTCTTCTTTCCAAAAACGTTTAATCGAATACTCCGCATAGAAACATCCTACCTTTGCCATCACACCCAGTGAAGCCGAGTGCTCTTGTTGGTGGCTATTGGTGAGTTAGGAAAGCCACGATCTGAAGCAGTGGCACTGAGGTAACTGGGATTACAGTTAGGGAGGGGTTGTGTCTGATGCATCGTAACATGGACATGTGTCTGAGATTGTAAGCGCAGTGGAATCGAGATATTTTGTCTGTATAGCCTCCTCGGCTGAGGCATTTGATCGATCAGTCTGATTCTCAGAGCGACGAACACCACTTGATTCACTGTCTTAGAAATCATTGCAATCCATACACTCTGGGTTATAGCTAATACATTGGATCGAGGGTAGCTTAAACACGCTGATCATAACCTTCATCTCAGAATGGGTCATTGATTAAGAACCCCGCGGATCACATGATAGGTAATTCTAGCATATTTTATACTTTTCAGTCACAATCTTCACCTTCCACTATCACTTTGGCAGATGGGTCGGTCGCGTGTTTTAGTTCGAAACCTTGGATTTTCCCGCTCATACATTCCTTATCATCTATCTTGAGTTTACCTAATTTTTCTTTTAATTTGGTATCTATGAGCAAACTAACTCGAGCTCTTAAATGTTGTGTCTCATTCTTTCCTGATTATTGTCTCTTCCAGGATCTTATGACGAAGCAAATTATTGGTAGAGGACATGAGTACTGAGTTTACAATTATTGATCTACAATTTGCAGAGACTGTGCATGTTAAGGGTTAATACACCATTTGAGACTCATTGTAAGATTGGGCCGCCTTTCTTCACTATCGGAAAGAAATTGTGTCCCCCCGATTTTGATTTGTCGTCATAGATTGTGAGTCCTTTATCAATTTTCAAAGAAAACACCATCGTCTTAGTTCTCGTCACCAGAGTCGATAAAAGAGTTGATTGCTCCTTTTGAGATTAGTAGATTCGGATGTGTGGGATCAGTAATCGATTGTGTCCCCAACTGGGTTTCGTTATTTTGTTACGTTTGTCGATAATTATTCACAAACAACTTGGTTATATTTAATGAAAAACATCTCGGAGTTATTTTCTCACTTTCGTGCCTTTTGTGCTGAAATTAAGACTCATTTCATGCCACAGCTAAAATCGAGTGATAATACGAAAGAATCTATTTACGAACAATTTAAATCATTTCATGCTTGAATGGCGACGCTTCATCGAGATATCTCGTGTTGATACTCAGCTACCGAATGGAGTTCTTGAAGAAAAATAAACACCTTCATGAAACCGCTTGACTCTGTGTGTTTAAATGCGATGCACACAAGCATTTCCAGATAATGATGTTTCCACTGCACATTTTTAATTAATCGGATGTCTTCCTCTGTCTTGGATTAGGCCATTCCGTTTCAAACCCTCTTTCCCCATAAATCTTTGTTTCCCATTAAGCCTCGAGTATTTAAGTGTATTTGTTTTGTTCGGGATTTTGTCGCGTATTATTACAGCTTCGATACACTGATCATTAAAGTGTATCTTCCTTGGTTACTCTCGAGTTTAGAAGGGTATAGGTGTTATTGTCTAATCTTCGGAGGTACTGGTTTATAGCGATGTCACCTTTTGAGAATACTCTTTTCTCCAGACCGATCCACACTAGTCGGGAGGATGATGATTGCTGGTTATACTCTTGCCACTCATGACTCACCTTGTTCCACCTCTGGCTCAAACTACTCTTATCACTACAGATTACATGCTCGGCACCTCGCTGATCCTAGACCCTCACTTATTTCTTCGACATCAGATCTAGTTCTTAGTGATGACCTTCCTATTGCTCTCCGTAAAGGTAAACGTCAATGTACTCATCCAATCTCATCCTTCTGCTCTTATAACCATTTGTCTTCCCATTCTTGTTCATTTATTGCATCCTTGGACTCTATTTCATTGCCCCAACAAGGTTTACGAAGCCAACAGCTCATCTGATTGGCATGTGGTCGTATCGAAGAAATGGATGACACAGCGATAATGGTCTCTCTTTAGGACTTGGTGCGTTTACCTGCTGGGAAAAAAGCCATCAGTTGTCAATGGGTGTTTATAATGAAGGTTAATCATGATTGATCGTTGCTAAGAATTTAAAGCTTGTCTTGTTGCTAAAGTATGCCCAGGAGACTTATGGGGTGGATTATTCGATACCTTTCCCGGTTAACAGACTAACCTACATTTAAGCACATTAATATCTCGGCTAACACCGTAATTTGGGACCTCAAATCGACTTGATATTAAAATGTCTTTCTTAAGCCCAGGATCTTACCGAAGGAGTTTATATGGAGCGACCTCTGGGTTTGTTGCTCGAGAGATTAGTAGGTTGTCGTCTCGAAATCATTATATGGCTTAAAACAAAGTCCTAGGTGCATGGTTTGTGGTCGGTGAAGTGATTGAAATTTGGTGTCTTGAGGCAAATCACGATCGATACATCTTTTATAGAAACTCAGCGAGTGTATCGTCTTGTTGGTGTGTATGTTGATGATATTATCATTACTAGGGATATAAGCGAGGTATATCTTCACTCGTGTCCTTTCTTCATGGCGATTTTACCTGAAAGGACTTAGGCATGCTAAAATACTTCTTAAGTGTTGAGGACATGAGGGAGTAAATGTGGAATCTTCCTATCTTAAAAGGAAATATGTGCTAGTCATTATGCGAAACAAGAAAATTGGCGACAGAATCCTCTTAGTTCCCACTATAGCACAAGCACACATCTTCTTAGAGAAGGCGGGTGTTTGAATACTGAGAGATATAAAAGAGGTTGGGAGCACGAACTACCTCCCTGATAACGAGCCTTGATGTGCGTATAACATTGGTGATGTGGTCGATACGTGTCTTCTCCGACAATTGATCATTGGCGGTACGTGAAACTGATTCTATGTTGCTTAGAAAGAGCCAGGGACGTGATATTTTGCTCTGATAATCATAAGCATAGACTTGAGTGTTTCATCGGATGCGATTGAGCGGGAAGGATCTAAGGAAGGCAGAGAAGGTCCACTTTAGATTGCGTAATGTTTGTTTGAGAATCTAGTTTCCCCTGTAGAATGATCAAAACGAGGCGTTGTCGATCCCGAGTCACGAAAATCTAAGTGATAGAACAATGGCATAGTTTGCATGTGAGATTATGTGACTCCGTCAACTTTTGTGAGTGTCGATGTTAAACCTCAGTTCAGTGAAAACTTCACAGTGTGACAACCTTGAGTTGCCCTTCATGTGCCTCTCATCCATTTTCGAACGAACTAAACACATAGAGATGGGTGTCATTTAGATGCGTGAGAAAATGTTGACCACGAAATATGGGGAAGAAAAATGATAATTTTCTATACTTTAGATTGTTATACACCTTATTTATTTATATAAGGGATTCTGAGAAGGAAAAACAAAGACATAAAGGAAACTAACATTCTAAGCAGAGAAAAATGAAACTAGCGAATCCCTCGATTTAAGGGATTACGAAATATTCTCACATTATATTTACAAATTGACATTACATTTATAGGCACCAAACCTTTCTCAGTAGGAATAGATAATCTTCCATTCTCGGCTTGAATCTGAAAATCATGAAACGTGAACTATTCAATACTTTTGTTAGAATATCAGCTAGTGATGTTACGATGGAACAATAGGACATACCTGCGACTCCTTTCATAATTTTTCTTTGATGGAATATCACATCGACCTCGATATGTTTTGTCTATCAAGTGTTGTATAGGGTTATGAGGCAATATTGGAAAATGGCCAGAAGCTTGTTGTCCATGATAGGCTTAAGCCAAGGTCGTCCGACTTGATTCCAAGCATCTCAGAATAATCCTTCAACGAAAGAGTAGTTACTTTTGACCTGACAGTGGCCACTAGCTGCGATTCTACACCATGACCTTGCTACCACGATGCCTTTTTACTTCTCCGTGTTAGGATTACCTCGAGAAAAGTCTGTTTACACGCTGTGGTTAATCTTGGAAGAATCCACTATCAGTTTGCATAGTTAGCGTCGATGTATATGAAGCGAGTGTCGTTCTCTTGAACAAGATTCCTTTCCCCGAGGTTGCCTTTCCAGAAGTAATCTGACACCTGTAAGCGACTTGAAGATGAGGTTCTCCTTAGATCATGCATGAATTGACTAATCAAACTCATAGGTAAGAGGATGTCTAGGCAGTGTGAAGTAGTATATGAAACCTATAATCCGTTTGGTACATTCTTTTATCCACCGTTGGTTTCTTAGCTTTTGGCCTCTTACGACTTGTGGTTGAGGATCATTGGGGTAGAGACTAGTTTACCTAATCTTCCTAGTTTACCTTGATAAATCAATCTGCATACTTTTGTTAAGGGATTAGAATCCTTGTGGCCAGAATATGTCGTCTGACCAATGCGAAAGTGCCAGTTTCTCTAGTTCCTTTATCTCGAAACTCTTTTGCTAAATCTCTACTTCACATCGTGCTTCTCTCTCTCTCATCATTTAAGTCCTTTGGTGTCGTCGACATAGACTGAAGATGGTTACTCCCCCTGTATAGGTGCTTGCAGTGTGTGGTCACCTTGGCTTTGTTTGTACTGAGCTCTTTCATGACCTTTTGCAAATCTCTCCCAGACGAGCCTAGGAGATTGTTTTAGCCCGTAAAGGGCCTTTTAGTGCACACCCTTGTACCGTGATTTTCCCTCGGAATCACGGTGGGATATTCATATAAGATTTCTTCCTCCCAAATCACCATGAAGAAATAAATTTTTTAACATCTACTATAAGGGTTACCCGATTGTAGGGGCAGCGGCGGCGGGGATTTACCATGCGGTATTCATTTTATAATTGAAGAAGCGAAAGTGCGATGTCGACTCCGTAAGTTTTGAGTGTACCCTTTGGCTGCAAATCTTGCTTTATGTCTCTCGAGATCATTCGACCTTATATTATAGTGTGAAAATCCACTTTGTCAACAATGTTTTCCCTTTTCGGTCTTTGCGATCTCCCGTGTTCTATTCTTTTCTAATGCACTCATCTCCTTTCTGCTTAGCATCTTTCCATTTCCCTTTTGTATTTTCAAAAGAAAACGATTAATTTAAGGGGGTGATAGTGATGTTTTTGAGCTGAATGAAATTCTTGTGTTTAGTGATAGATGTAAAGAGACACATAGTGTGATAGTAGATAAAGTGGTCGAGTTAGAACGTTCTCGGTGCCTTTTAATGTGATAGGAAGGTCAGGTCTGGGTTGTGGCCAAGTCGATGGAGTTTGCGGGTTGTGTATGTCTGGTGGATTTGATCTTGTTTGAGTTTCATTTTCGAGTGCAGTCGGATTCTTGGACTTGCTTCAGTTCCGGAATGACCTTTTCCCTTGAGTACACCTTAGGAAACTATGGAAAATTGAGAGTGACACTTGCTGGAACAGGGGATGACACAGGTTCAGTGGTAGAATTGGGTGACTCATGTTCTTCATCACCATGGGTTGAAAGTTGTGAGAATGTCTGAGTTAGAAAGGACTGATGACTATCAGCTCATCAAATTAAGTCTCATAGAGGACTTGGGGAAAAAGGTTTGTTTTCGGTGAAGGTGACATCTGTAGAGATGTAAAATTTTCTGGTTGAGGTGTTGTAACATTTGTGTGCCTTTTTAAGTGGATGAGTAACCAGGAAGACATTTTATGGCTCGGGAATTAAGCACGTGCCTATGTTACATTGCGGACATGAGCAAGAAATCTGATGCCCCAAATGCCACACAGGAGTGAGCCAGTTTGAGGTTACGAGTGTGGATAGAAACTCTTAAGTACCTACATGGGACTTTGTTATCTATGCTCGTGAGAGATTATTTGGCCAGGTAATGTGGCGGTAAACGACTTCCTAATGTGGGACTTGGGAACATTCATGAAAATGTGAGTTGTGTTAAGTAAATGTCCATTTTCCTTTCGGCTACCCGTTTGTAAGGTGTGTTAACCATGATGAATCAGCGTGGAGAATGCTTTCTGTGATTAAAAATAGGGTGTGAAAATCTGGTTGAGGTAATCTCCCAACATTATCGTCACAAAGCTTTTATTTGAACCCCCAGGTGGTTTTGAACCATTTGGAAATTAGAATTATAACAATCCTAACAACCAGTTTTCATTTAGGAGAAAGATCCATGTAACCCAGGTCACGATCATCAATTAAGGATCCAAACTAACAAGCCCCAAAAACATTAGGTATAGTCAAAGGACCCCACATGTCCCTTATGAATTAAATGAAAAGGATGAGAACTTCTTTTATTGCTAATGGAAAAATATGAGATAGTTTTGCCAGTTCCATGGGTTTTTGCGATGAAGCTTCGAAAATATCGATCCTTAAGGAACGAAGTAAGAAACATGAGCCTTTAAGAGCACACAAGGGAGTAGGATGACACGAGCATACGTGTCCCTGACCGAAATAGCATCTTTTGGTGAGGGAGCGAGAAAGACGAGCAAATTATTACAGTTTTGAGATAATTCAGATTGGTAAAGACCAATTCCTTTCATGGCAAAGCCCGATCCTCTCCAGATACATTCTAAAACCCTGATAAGAAGGAAAAAGCCGCGTAACATTTAAGATCATAGGTAAACTTTTGAATGGAAACAAAGTTGATCAAACGATTTTGGTTCGAAGCATAACCTCATAGGCTTTCCTCTCCTTGAATCGGTGCCACCACCTCATTAAAGCAGGACCTCACAACGCGAGAATGCGGATTCGCATTTGATCAAAATGCAGGTTAGCCCGGCGAAAATCATATACCATCTTCGATGAAATCCTTTAAGCAAAGGCATCTCAGGACATTGGTTTTATCATACTATATTGATCAAGTTTCTTTCCCTGAAAATTTTCATTTGATTGGCATATTCGATGAAACCATTTCTTGCCACGTTTTAAAACTGTCGTGCGAAACAACCTCATATACTTGAGCATCTACAGCTTTTGAATACGTTTGTTGGATTAAAATTACAGTATGTGTTGCTAATCTCGAGTCATGGGAATTCACAGTACATGTAATCATAGAATCTTCTTCATCCATTATGAAAGCAGGGATCCTCTCCACTGGTTTTTACCTTCGTGTCTCCATAAGATGGCTAATCTTCCCTTTCCCTTTCAGCGCGGTCTTGAACAAGTTAGAGACTATTTGAGCCAGAATTGCTTTCCATCAACCTATATGCGACTAAATATTTTGCAATTCCCAGTTGTTGAGATCAAGCAATCTCCTCGATTGTGTTGTAGTAGTAAATGCATGCAACATGGGCATCTTTCTGAAAAAACACGATGTGAAACACCCTATTTTGCCTTCAAAAATCAAAGCAAAACAAAGCAAAGAAAGAAAAATGTGAAAGAAGCAAAAAATCCAACTATGAAAGCCAAATGATGCCCGGGTTTTAGAAACCTACAGCTTTGATACCATGACACGAAATATGGGATGAAAAGTGATAATTTTTTGTATTGTAGATTGAATATACACCCTGTTTATATAGGATTACAAAGAGAAAACAAATGAAATAAGAATTTATAAAGGAAACTAACTTATTCTAAAAGCGAGAAGAAACTAAGCCGAATCCCTCGATTTAAAGGGATTCTGGAAATAATTCTCTATTACATTTACAAGTCGGCATTCTATTTTCAACTAAACAAATGCAAGCTGAGTTTGAACCTGCAAGATACGCAAAGACCCAGAGACGATTAGGTGGTATCTTCACAAAGACTAAGTGGGGCGGGTTAATTACACCATGTGGTTAGGCGTGGTGCGTCGTAATCGACTTGAGAGGGAAGTGTTATAGTAACATCATGCTAACATATTGGTTATAGTATGTATCATGCATTAACATATTGGTTTGTATCTTATTAGGATACTTTACTTATAGGAGTTGTAACCATTGGTATAATAGATCTGTAACACTAAATGTATAGCCTAACCTTCTTGTATATATATGTTGATGACTCAATGAAAAATACACAAGGAATTCATTCCTCTAACTCTTCTTCTCTTAGTTTCTACAAGTCTGAAAAACAGTGAGAAGTACCAGCTCTTTTTCCTTTTCTAAGAGCAATAGGAATATCTAGATTCTCAACAGGTGTTGAATTACCTGGATTTTCACAGCCAACATGATCTGTAGGAGAGTTTTGATTAGACCCATCATCAAGAACTGGTGGATCCAAGGACTGATTATGCTTAAGTGTATGGATTACTTCATTTTCCTTTCATTTTCGTCTCTCATAGACAAGTAATTTTGGACTTTGAATATCTAATTATGTTTCTTTAGTAATTGGAGTGGACTCAGGTATAACAGTGGGTATTTCTTGGTCTGAAAGAGGAATAAGAGCAGGCATGGGTGCTGGAGAGGGAGCAAGTGGGAGGTTGGCTGAGGGCTTGGCCTGGTTGGGCTTTACGAGGGTGGGAAGGTATCGAAAATTCAAAAACTCCAACACCATGATCACATGCTCCCCACAAAGATGGGTTTTGGTGAAGGTTGATTATCAAAGAAGGAAACATCCATACTAACAAACATTTTCTTAGTTTTGGATCAAAGCGCTTATATCCTTTCTTTGTTGGTGGAATATCACAAAACACATTTGACAGCCCTTAAGTCAAATTTGCTTCGATTGAGAATGGATATGAACAAAGTATACCCAAATATCCTAAAGTAAATTGACACATTGATTGGTTTGTTGGATAGACACTTTGAAACACTTCTAGAGGAGTCTTGTATCCTAGAACCCAAGTAGGCATTCTATTAATGAGAAATGCGGGCAGTGAGAATAGCTTCCCCCCACAAGGTTTTTGGCACATTAGTGGTAAGCATTAAGGACCTAGCAACCTCAAGTAAGTGTTTGTTTTTTCTTTCTACCAACCCATTTTGTTGCAGAGTATCTACGCAACTACTCTGATGAATGATTCCCTCTCTTTGCAGAAATGCCCCAAGAGTACTCTTGAAATACTCACTCCCATAATTTGTCCTAAGAATTTGGATTTGGGTTTGAAATTGGGTTTTGACCATTGAATGAAAGTTTTTAAAAACCTGCTCCGTTTTAAATTTTGCCTTCGAGGGAATGTCTTGACTTGAAGTCAGTTTCAGTCAAACTGATCAAGATGATAAACCCTCTGAAAACCTGAAATTTTTTAGTTGAAGGACCTCAGGCTATCAACGTGTATTGAAAGGAGAGGAATGTTTATATGACTGAGCTGGAAAAGATATATGATGATGTTTAGAGAGCTGACAAACCTCACACTGAAAGGAAGAGGGATCATTATTATTGAAAAGAGATGGAAATAAATTTTTCATGTATGGAAAAGCTAGGGTGACCAAGTCTATAGTGCCATAACATGACATTATTTTCACACAAAGAAACAAAAAAAGATTTGCAAACTAGGTTTTGTTTACTTGAGTCTTCCAGTCCTCCACACTCTTTAGCATTGTCAATCATCTTCCCCAAAACCAGTTCCTAGCATGAGGAAGAACCAAATTTAGCAACACAATTCTGATCATGAGTGAGTTTACTAATGGACAGTAGATCACATGTAAGCGAAGGAACATGAAGCACAGATTTTAAGGTCAGGTTTCTTGACAAAATAATTGACCCTTTCCCTACTACAGTGGCTAATGAACCATCTGCAATCTTTACTTTTAAGTTACCAGCACAAGGAGTATAAATGGAAAGGACAACCTGTCATGTGATATGAGGCACCGGAATCTAGGATCCAAGGAATTTTATCCTCAGTTAGCACACTAAAGGACTAAGGAAAATTACCTTTCTGTGCAATACAAGCAAATGGAGATGAAGTTGAATTAGGGAATTTCACGAGACTTTCAAGTTGTTCTTTATGGAGGGTGACTAAAAAACTTTCAGGTGCTAATTCTTTGAAATTGTTTGAAAGGCTCCTGGCCGGAAATTAAGCAGTCAAATTTCCATTTTCAAATGAGCTTTCCCATGCAAATTCCAGCAAGTCTCATGAGTGTGACAAGGTTTTTTACAATGATCACACCAGGGCTTGTTTCCCTTTTATTCAAGGTGATATGGTTTCTCATTTGAGGCGCGGATAGGTGCTTTGTGCCAGTACTGATGATTCCCATTTGGAATGTCACCAGGGTTTCCTTTCCCAGCATAACGTTCCTTCTACTTTCCTCCCTCCAGACTTCTTGAGTGGATGGCAAGACCTCGTGTCCAAGAATTCTTCCAAGAACCTCCATCAAGTTCGTTATTCAGACCAACCAAGAAAGCAAAAACACATTCTTTTTCGTTTATTTTCTTGCATATGGCACTGTCTTATGGACAATGCCACTCATAGTCATGAAATAAATAAGAGCATTGTAATATTGTAAGAAACTCGTATTACCTTGTTTTGAATTCCAAATCTGCGTAGAAATTGCATAAACCTGTGCTGAATTTCCCAGGTCTGAGAAAGTCACCTTTTTAGCCTCCCAAATCTCTTGAGAGGTAGCAAGAAACTTGCATGTCTTGCTAATTGACGGCTCCATTGAGTTTATCAACCAGGACATGATTAGGGCATTCTCAAATTCCCAAATCTCAATCGCTTCAGGACCTTTCTCAGGTTTCTGCATTGCTCCAATTTAAAACCCGATCTTTCCTCGACCTCTGATGAAGAGCTTGAGTGACTGGGACCATTGGAGATAATTTTCTCCAATGAGTTTGTGGGTGGTAACAGGTTGAGCAGAGAGATTATCATGAGACGAGGGAGGGGAGGATTTCGCTGAACTAGAATCAAGTGTCTAGTCATTCACATTTGATGCATCAGAGATTCAGACATGGTGGCTTGTTCTGGAAATACTAATTGAGAAATGTACCACATGAAGAACAGAGGAAAAAATATCTGCAGCAAAAAGAACAGGGCACAATGTGAAAGTCACCTGAAGCCTTAGCAACAACCTAAGATAGGATTTTTGATTCAAGCTTGAGCCTAGGGCTCTGATACCATGTGGAATCAGTGAGTTTCACGAACTCCTGGCCAGATTATCTTGCTTCAATTATGAGAGAGTGATAAACTCATATATATACAATTAGAGAGAGAACGGAATAGAAAACTAACTCCTAATTTACAATCATGAAATAGGAAATAAATCAATCATACAAATATCACAATTATTTTCCTAAAAAAAAAAATTCCTACGAGAATAGGGAGTCAACACATGATTCTAAAAAAAACCAAAAAATTGTACGAATATATGAATTGTCATTCATGCATCCATCCGTACTTCTAAAAATAGAACTAGTGAATCCATGAACATCCAAATTTGTTCATTAGCACATATAAACCCCATATATTTTGTGCAATCTAATAAATTTAGTATATTCGAAGGTTAGACAGCTTTTACTCCTCTTGAGCTTTGTGCTCCATCGTTGAAAATTTGGAAGGGGTTTTCCAGAGGGGCTCAAAGGATGCAAAGAAACATAGATAGAGAATGGCGGTAACTACTTATTGTGACCAAACGCATAAAACCACATCAAGCATGCACTAAATGAATACGTTTCAGGTAATCAATTCGCTAAACTAAACTTTACTGGTTTAAAACCTTCTTGAAACATAGAGTTGTAGAAAAGGAAAAAGAAAAATAGCATGCATTTATGACCATATGTTACTGGTTACCATTTTCTATGGCAGCATTAGGATTGACATAAAACATAAAGATGAAGAAACACTACAACAGAGAGTTGGGGCAAGTGATTGTCAAATAAAAGAATTTACACATACATTAAATTTTAAAAAAAATTACACATTAAATAAATTTATAAGTATTTCTACATGAATTTAATTTCAAAAACAAAAACCAATGCCACTAACCATGTCTCTATGTTCATTCTCAGTAGGTATTTCCAATCCAAAAGGGGGAGGGGTCAAAAAGTAGGGGGAAAAACAAACAATTTCAGTCTTGTGTAGGTTGAAACAAAAGCTTAAAGAAAAAACACAAAAAAAAAAAAGAAAGGAAATGTGATTTTTACTGTATTCCACACTATGTTTTCCTCCTCTCATGCATTCCTAGGCCTGAGGCTTGGGACTAAGGAAGAAAAACTCAATGCTGGAATTAATGAGAGGGGAAAAGAGGACAAGCAGCTAATATGAATAATCACTATCTGCTCAATTAAGATTATTATTGAACCAGCCATCTTGGCCGTCCACACCAGTTGCTTTCTCAATGACAGAGATGAGAAAGAACCAGAGGAAGTTTCTTAGACCACACATCAGTTGAGAAAACACACTAAAAATGAAAATTCATTGAGATAGTCATTTTGACATTAATAAATTAGCACTCGTTATGACTGATGACTGCCAAAGATTATCAAATGAATAGAATCCTGCACGAAGCAGAAAACCCAGTTCACCAGTAATTGCATAGTGAAAATTTTTCCTTGTAGTCTCTATAGTTTCTTGTAAGAGTGGGATCATAAAAGCATCAACATGAAAGCAACTTAACTTCACCAAAAACTAGTGAACTGAGTTACATTCTTTTAGTCAACCGTCTTCCCACTAATTTGGTTTTTTTTTTCCACTTATGCTATTATGTAATCTTGAAGCAAATTTTATTTTATTCATCAGACACGGCAAGTTCATAGAGAAAAAAACACACATCATATACAGACAATGCAGATGTATTACTTGGTCTCTATTTCAGATATAACCTTACAATTTTGTATTGTTAATATTTTCAGAGAGGACAAGTTTGAGAGATTTTTGTGCTAAAAGGATGAACTTGTAGAACGAAACCTTTGGAGCAGAATCAGCTGGGAAATCAAATGTTTACCGATGTAATACTTTTAACAACAGCCCAGCAAAATCGAATGACGGATCTTTCCATGGTCAAAATTCCCTTCAAACAACAATAGGACAGACATCCACCCACAATAGCATCATAAAATCACCCATAAACAAACCACCACCATTAAGGCAACCAAATGTTCAACAATGTAATGGTCTTAACAAGGCCTTCCATGGTTGCATTATGGTAAAAAGTACAAAGGCATCTTACCAACAGTGCAATCAAAACAGAGCAAAGACTTTGAGCCCTGGAAAATCCATGAAGGATAGCAGTTAGAAATGCAGTGATTCAACTTCAATCCCAATATCAACAACAATTTACCAAGTAAGGTTTAACAGGTATGCATGATTCATACTGATAAATATCTATGAAGACCCATTTCACTCACATCGATCGACACATCATATTCCAGTAATTTTCATATCAAACCCACGTAGAGAAAATAAATACCCACTTGAAAAAATTCATTAATTTCAATCCTAGATTATGTGAATTTCAATGCAAGAAGTTTAAGCAAACATTGAATTACATTGCAACGCTAAGGACAAGAATGAAAATCGTGCTATCAGCTATGAGCTATCATGACGGTTTAGGCAATTACTCGAACAAGTAATCTGCAGAATTTGTTACCAATTCGCTCTTGATCGATAATAGTATATCAAAATTCAGTTCCTGTCATCAATGGAAGTGAAAACTCTTCGGGAAAAAAGGAAAAAAAAAACTATAAACCCTATTGTATCTGTAAATGTTATATTTACAGAAACAAGAAAAATACATAATTTACAGAGTTATATAAATAAGAACGTTAAAATAAAATTTAAAAAATGAAAATAGTAAATAAAAATTCTTTGTCATTCAAAAATATTAACACTTCAAGTCAAAGTTCAAATTATAAAATATAAATGAAAATATGGGGAAATTATGTTAAAAGTGGTTGAAAGAGGAATAAAAACTAAGCTCAATAGGGGAGTTGCAAAAAATGGATATCGAGGAAATGTCATTTGTAATCTGACTTGATGTTTAATAATACTCTGAGCAGTGTTTTTTGCTCGATATAGGTGTAGAAATGAGATTATGTTTAATAATTTAATATTTTTTATTTAATATAATTAACACTTGAGTTATATTTTAGCGGGTATATTTTCATGCTTGATCGCGATTTAACGGATATATTTGTATAGTAGTAATTTTAAATTTCAATTTCAAATTTCAGCGGATTGAAATTCAAATTTGAGAATTTAGCCAATAATTAAAAGTATAATTCGATACATAAATATAGTAATTTTTTAATTGTTTTTAAATCGAATTTATATACGTTATATACATAAATTCAATATCTTACTATAACTTTATTTATCACTTTCGTATTTCGTTAAATGAGTTATATAAATCGTTTTCCTAATATTTTAGGAGGGTGATATTGAAGAAAGAGATATGTAACGGATATGTTGTATCTTCGCAGCCAAGATATCTGAAGGGTTTAGTTAGGGATGGATAAGAAGGCATCATGGTTTCGTTTCAAGCCACATAATGGTTAATCGTGATAGAGTTGAAGGTCACGAAAAACTCTATCGTGACTATTTTGCTACCCCTTGTGTATATGAAAGTTTTTTTCGAATGAGGTTCCGAATGAGTCGTCCTCTTTTATTCAGTGTAAATGAGGGTTGAGCAATCTGATAAAATCTTCATCGAATAACGGATGTCGTGGAGTTCTCGGTTTGTCATCCGCTTTAAAGATAACATTCTTATAAAATTATTGCTTCACGGAACAGGTAGATTTTGAGATGAATACATTAGAATTGGAGAAAACCTTGCCATAGAGTAGAAGGTTTGTGAAAGGCTGTTGTGCCTGCGTGTTTAGCGACCATTACGAGGTCTGACAATAGTGATATTGCTCGATTGCTCTGGCTTGAGGAGACAATGTGGTTTCTGTATGTTAGAAATTATTGATTGCGTGCGTTGATAGAAAATTGTCTATAAGCGTGGCGAGGTATGTATCTTGGTCATTGTCATGAACCGACAATCATTTTAGAAGTTGTGGCATCACCAGATCTTTAGATATGGCATGCATTATTTGGTCTTTAATTCATTGAATGACGTAAATGTTACAGATAGGTCCCTTTGTTTTTACATTATTAGCAAATGAAATTATCTCGCCGATCAAGCTATATAATTAATGTGTGAGTATATATTGGGATATTATCTTAGGCGTGGTATTTATCAATGAATTAGGCATTTGTAAAAACAATTCCCTTTGTCTACAAGGTTTGAAGAAAAACATTTTGCTAAAGCCGCGAAGTCGACGAAAAAGATGTAGAGCGGGCGTTCGGAATTTACTTCAAGTCAGTTTTGCAATTGATATGCAGACCGACATGTTTTAGGGATGAAGAAACACTTGAGATATTATGAAAGCGTGCATAATAATGCATAATATGGTCATTGAATGAATGAGATATTAGTATGACCAAGCTTTGATGGAAGTGATGCAAATCCACAATAGAGATGTCACATGCGTATATACCGAATTAGAAAACATGCAAGCCGTTATTAGATAGGGGCAGTGTTACTCTGTTCTCATTGTAGTAGATCTTGTCCCGAGCATTCTAGGGTGACATAAGCGACTAATAACCTCTATCAATTTCAAGTTGAAGTTGTATTTTCAATTCCAATTTCAATTTCATGTTGTATTTTAATTCCCAATTTCAATTTCATGTTGTATTTTAATTCCAATTCCAATTTCATGTTGTATTTTCAATTTCAATTTCAATTTCAAGTTATATTTTCAATTCCAATTGCAACATAATAATGTGACTACAAATTAAAAATAATAGCAACATAATAAATAACAACTAAAATTAAATAAGCTTTTCACAACACTCTATCTTGAGTTGTTATTCCAATATATTGCGAGAAAGTAGGTCCATCGATAGTAATAGGGTTTCCATGATTTTCATCTCATTTGTATTTAATTCTTTTTGTGTCTTTCTTCAATTTCTAAGCGTTCTGATGTTGCTCGATGCTATCTCTGTTGAGCATAAATTTTGTCGTGTCGTTGACTTTTTGTCGTTCCACTTCCATTCTTTCATTCAAGTGGTGATGATCTAAAGCATCTTTCAACACTCCGCTTCGCTTCTTTTTTTTGCTGTTTCTTCAGTTCTTTCACCAATGACCGTCGTATATTGGTAGTAAAGTGGACGAGGTCTGTCATCCCCCTAAAATATGGAGTCGGTCGGCGATCCAACATGAGTTGATTCAGCGATCGCCGCCTGGAATGAGTTTTGCTCTATCGGTCGACATCACCATTTCAATCTATCAATATATTCCAACAATGTCAGATTAAATGGTTTCCAATAATCCAGCAAACATTTATTTGGCTTCATCAACCCGAAAAACATATGAAATTATTCAATAATACCAAATATCAAATCATACTAGTGTCTAAATTAAAAGTTTATATGTTACATTATTTGTCTTGGTGTCCACTTCATTTTAGTCTTTCAATTTGACTATAAAAACCGACAAATTTGTCGTGATTTGCATTTATATCAAATTGTCCACTTTTAAGATTGAAAACGCCTTCATGATCGCTTCCATGAAGTTCTCACGGGGCATTGCAAGATTCTCTTTGCCGTAATGCACCACCTTGTTGTTCATTCCCAGCACTATTTCGCTTCGTATTGTCACGTTATATTGACAATTAATTTATCTTTTCTACGTGAGTAGTTCTTGTCATTTGGCGATTTTCAATTCGAACGATTTCATTTGCGATCTTACCACATCAGGGATTGCTCTCAATAGTATCATCATATAACCTGTCGCTCATAAGCAAATCGCTTAAAGAACCAAAAGACAATCCATCTACAAAAAAATTATAATCAATTTAAAGAATGAGTACTTATAAAGTATACAAATAATCTATCAATTATAAAATTTATAATCAATTTAAAAATGAACAATTTATCAATTAAAAATTATCAATTTATCATTTAAATTTAAAAATCAATTTGTCATCCTAAAATACTGAGCAATTTATCAATTAAAAAATTATAATCAATTTAAAGAATGAGCAATTTATAAAGTATACAAATGAATCTACCAATTATAAAATTTAAAATCAATTTAAAGAATGAGCAATTTATTAATAAAAAAATTATCAATTTATCAAATTAAATTTAAAAAATCAATTTGTCAATTTAAAGAATGAGCAATTTATCAATTAAAAAAATTATAATCAATTTAAAGAATGAGCAATTTATAAAGTATACAAATCAATTTATCAATTATAAAATTTATAATGAATTTAAAGAATTAATAATTTATCAATTTTGATTTAAAAAAATCAGTACCCCACTCTAGAGGCAAGAAATGTCTGCCTTCTTCCTTCCTTCTTTCTTCCTCTTCCTCCCTTTCTCCAAACGGCATTCTGCACAACGAGGGTTCGACTTTCTGCAAACAAGTGCTAGTACTCAAAGAAGCTCGGAATTCAAGAAGCTGGGGTTTTCAAAACAATTGCAAGGCAAGGATTTGCTGCAAATCTTTTCCCTTTGATTCTCTGTAATTTTATAGGAATTGAAATGAAATATAGCCATTGAGAGCCGTTGTCCAGGCCCAAAGAAATGCACGAACGGCTATTTTGCATCCTCTCACTTCTCTCTCCAAAGTTACAATATAGCACCTGAAAACTCTGGATGACAGGTTTTACCACCTCGATGCCATCTCCATTGGAACCCCAAATTTTATGGTTTGGGTGCCATTTTAAAGTATAGATGACACTCAGACAAGAGAACTCGTCGAGTTGCCCAAAAATAACAACAATTAATTAATTACAAATAATTTTTTTTTTTTAAAGAGAGAGAATGGTAACAATACGGTACCTAGTATTGTGGATTTAGAGGGAAATAATTTAACAAAACTATATTATGGGGTCCAATTTAAATTTATTCCAAAAATTATGACAAAAAGACGTGAAACCAAGGTAAATACCCTTGATTTTAAATATATTTAATAAATATGGTAAAATATTTTATAAATGATCCAACTTCCTTCTTATACTCTTTATCTGTTTGAAACGATAAACGTTTTATCATTTAAGTTATGCATAATGGACTAGATATTATGGATTATAGGGGAAATAATTTGGGAAAACTATGTTATTGAGTCCCCATTTCAATTTATTTGGAAAATTATGACCAAAAGACAATGAAACCAAGGTAAAGTCCTTTGAATTTAAATATATTGGATAAAGATAATAAAATACTTTATAAATGATCCAATAAACCTTAAGTAAGAATTCAGTAAACCTTAGATATGAGGTCGTACATAACATATATAATAGTACCTGATGTGCTATTTTTTCAACCTGACCGGGTCGAGCGTGACGTGGGTCACAAACACCGGATCGTCAGAGACCGGTATGAAGGCTTCGATCGTCGGTCCAGACAGATTGCCGCAATACCGTCCGCGTGCTACGACGCGGGCACTCCTCCGCAAAACAACGTTGTTGTGCGGCCTGGCGAGGGCTTCGCCCGCCGCGTCGCTCCGATGCCTAAGTCGGCTTCTTCCTCGAGAAAAGATGGACTCTTAGAGGCTTAATGTGTCACAAGATATGCATCTTTCACCGATGGTGGGGTGGCTTCTGTATTTATAGTAGGCGTTTTCCCGTCGATGGTGAATAGGATTCTTCCATCGATGGTTATTACTCGCTTTATCGTTATCGGATTCGATAAATGATATAAAAAGAGGCCATTTGGGAGCCTTCCTTATCGGGACTTGGCGATCATCGACGATCAGCCAAACTGTCTCACTCATCGAGATTGAGTCTGATCCAAGATGAACATCATCCATTCTAACAAATGTGACATCAAAGATCTCTCACAGTTGAACAGCTCTGATCTGATCATAACAATCCATACGAACATACACGATCCAACTTATCCCTATCATAACTTGAACTCTGAATGTTTCCGGCATTTACTGATATGAAACCCATTTTTCAAACCCTATCATACCCCCTAAAATTTTGCAAAATAATGCGGCGCGGCGTCAACGCCTTCAGATTTATAATTTCCATGATGTTCGCTCTGGGTCGTTAAGGTTTGATCGGGCCGTGACGCCTCGCTGAGCACGATGACTCTTCGGTTTTCGCGCCATCTTCCACTTCTTTCGCTCTTCGCCTTTCGCACTGGCTCAGGCCCATCCCGAAACCTCTTCTTTGTTTTTAACTCTTCTCGGCGCTCTTCCCGAGATAGTTTCTTCGCTTTTATTCCCGACCGGCGTGGTCCTTATCCTTCGTCTTTTTTTCTACCAATACGACGAGGCTCTGATCGCTGGCCGCTCTTTGTTTTCATTATTTGCTTTCATCATGGTCCGGGTCGCTCTTCTTCTTCTCGCAGATCGAGGTGACTCTTCGACCGCGTTTCGGCGATCAAGGCACTTCGTTTCTACGGTCAACCCGAGATGCTCCCAGGGGCGCCCTTCTCAAGGAGGTGGAGAGAAGTAGACCTTATCAAATATCCTAGAGGGTCGAATACTTGGAAACTGGTCGTACCAACATGCTTTAATCTGGGCCCAAGAAGGTCGGTCCCCATACAGGCCACCTTTGTTGGGACTATCGACCTCCTCGGCGCCGAAAAGGTCTCCTGGACGCTTTTGACCTCTTATGTGGTTTCCGTGCCTAAGATGGTATGCTTCTTTGAAGTGGCCTTCGATAATGGTCTTCTTCTCTCGCATCCTTCATGAAAGGTCGTAGCACTTCAATGTCCATCCTTCCCCACTTCCTCGCCCAATGGTCAGTATTTTACCGCCTATCATTTTCTTTAGGGACAGGGACTCGTGTTCCCAAAGATAGCTTTGTTCTCAGACCTTTAGCGTCATGAACCTCCTCTAGACTTCCCATTTTCTCACGCTCGACACCGATGATTTCCGATCTTCTCCCTTTTCCCACTGTGCTGAAGGATGCTATTTCACGGGCCATTTAATCGGGAATATTAATCTCTCACAAGGACTACACCAAGGTTCGCTGCATGGACCAGCCCTGAGAATCTTCTAAGCTGCTCATGAGCCGCATAACCTTTATACGTGTTATTCATATTTCTAATTCTCGCATTGTTTACATACTTCTCAAAAGTCAATCGAACTTAGCTTTTCAAGATAACGCAGAACGCCAATGGGCCAATGAGTGTCCTCCTCGCTCTATGCGAGCCGACTGTCGGAGATTCCTACTTCAGCCGAGGTCGCCCACTCGGGCCGCTTGAGGCCTTCGCCTCCTTCCCCACCATGAAAGCCCCATCACCCTCTCAATACGCTAAACCCACTAAGGGAGAGCTACTGGCACAGTTGGAGACACTGCCTCTGGTTTTTCTCCCCGAGCGTGAAACGAAACCCCGGACTCCGCTGGAGAAAGATCTTCGCTTTGGTTAAAGTTCCAAAATTGGGGCGTTTTCATCTTCTCCGCTCATACTCATGTCCAAGCTTCGAGTAGGGCGCAGCCGCTCCCGACCGAGGCTCCTTATGTTTGAGTTCGCAAAATGCTCGGGGCTTGTCGCTAAGGTAAAAGGTCCCTGTGGAGTCACGAGCAAATTGCTACAGGTCATGCCCATTATCATTCTGAACCCGCCAAAGAAGAGGTTAGGTCACCTTCCTCGAAGGGCTAAGAGCCGAGAGGATGGGATCCGAATCAAATCAGAGACAAATCCTCGCTTCTCAATGCCGAACTCGCAGTCGGCCCCATCCATTCTGGGCACCCGATCTCAAGAGGTCGAGTGCGATGCCCGTTGATGAGGCTTTGGCCCAGCTCGAGGGGTCGCTCCGTAGTTCCCATACCTTGTCGTGTCTCATTCCACTTTGAAAGGTTGAACTCAGGTTGATGTTGATTCAGGTCAGTGCAAAGGCTAATTATTTAGCGGTTTGGCCAAAAGGCCAAACTAAACGAAGTCATGCCAAAGCGCCCGCTTACAAGACGAGGGTGGCTTTCCTCACATATGAGCGGCCAGCCGCGGGTCGTGCAACGCAGGATCGAGAGGCAAAGTGAAGCTCAAACTGACTAAGACACCACGCCTGAGACGTGTTTCTGCCGAGGGTAGGGAAGACGAGGCCCAAACATTTGAGGAGTGATCGAAGGCGAAGCCGGAGGTTCGATGAGTCATGTATTACAAAAATGACTTGCTAGAGGCTGGGGACGTGGTCGTAAACGGTCCAATATGAACTTGGCTACGGTGAGGGACGAGCGCCTCACATCCCAAGAGCCGCGAGCTCTGGGCTGGAGTTGAACTGCGGCGCGATCAAAGACGACCAAGGCGATAAGACGACGCCACGACGGCTGTCATGGTGGCTCTCGAGGTCGCAAGCCCGCTTTAACGCTGATCGAGAGTGCCGCGGCCATGTGGGGACCTCCATCAACAAGTAACTCGTTGCCCAATGGGATGAGGTTATAGAAGATCACGAGGCTTGTACCCAATGGCTTCGCGGCTCGCTTCGTAAGAAGGCCGCCGCGCTCATTCGATTGATTTCACCACCTTCCTACACGAGGACGAAGGATCCCTCTCACCGATTATTCTCCGAGAACGCACTTCGCCAAGTCCACCTCCTTCTTCACCTCCGCCTCCTTCCGACGCTGATCACGGCAAGCGCAGGTCAACGTCACGCTTATTTTGTTCATTGGTCAATCCCGGACATATGTAGTCTTTTCCTCAATAATCGATTCTTTCACTACTTTTGTCTCTACTTGCTATTCATAATTGCCACATGGATTGTATTGATTTCGCCACATCGCTCCGAAGCCAGCAAACTCGATGTTGAGTCAGCCAGTTTTTCGAACTCAGGCCAGCCAGGCTTCATGGGTTGTTCTGCTTGGGTTGATCGGACTTTTAGGTTGCATGGCCCGTTAAATGCGGTCGGGCCGCCAGAACCGTCGCGCCGAGGCCTCTATCAGGTAATCCATCTCGAGCCGACCACTTCTGGGAAGTTACGTGGGCCTCAGGCGCAGTAGTCGAGCTCGCCAAAGTGAGCGGCCCGGCCCGGAGTTGAGGCCTTGCTGCCATCCAGCTCGAAATGATCCGACTTTAGGTCACAGGTGGCCTGTGCAGAGTAATCGTAGGCTCATAAAAGCGAAGCACGGGCTCTCAAGGCCGAGGCCTCATTGGCGATCCAACCCGAAATGATCTGACTCCCAGCCATGGCCCCAGCAGGCCAGCCACAAAGTGAGCGGCCAGTTCCCCGGCGCCGAGGCCTGGCTGGGCGATCCAACCGAGCCGATCCGACTCCTTAGGCCGCGGTGGGCTCAGGCGCAGCAGTCGAGCTCGGCCAAAGTGAGCCATCGGGCTCCGGCGCCGAGGCCTTGTTGTTGATCCAAACAGCCGATTCGAACTCTAGGCCGCGAGTCGGCAGTAGTCACTGGGGCCAAAGTGAGCTATCACGGGCGCCGAGGCCTGCTCGATCCAAATGAAGCCGATCCGACTCCTAGCCATTTAGCCCGCAGAGTAGTCGAGCTCGACAAAGTGAGCTACCGGGCTCCGCGATGAGGCCTTGTTGGCGATCTAGCCTCGAGCGCTATCTCGACCCCAGGTCGCGTGGCCTGCAGCAGGTCAGCTCGCCAAAGTGAGCCACCGGGCGCCGGCGCAAGGTCTGGCTGCGATCCACCGGAAATGACCGACTTTATAGCCGCGTGGCTCTGCGCAGCAGTCGAGCTCAGCCAAAGTGAGCTACCAGCCCGAAAGACCGGTGGCCTGCTGGCGATCCGGTACCAGCCGATCTCGACTCTTAGGTCGCGGCCTCGCAGTATTCGACCATCAGCTTAGCCATCGGGCTCCTGCCGAGGCCTTGTCATGGTATCCAGCTCGAGCCGAATCGACTTCTAGGCCGTATGGCTCGTAGAGTAGTCGAAATGTCAGTGATATCAAGCCTCCGCTAAGGCTCATACATCCAAATTGGTCGACCGGACTCAGAAACGCTGCCCAGAAAAGAAATGAGCCAGTCAAAGTGAGCTTCTTCACTGGCCCAAGGCCGAGGCCCATTGATCCAACCCGAATGATATAGACTTTAGGCCGCGCGGTCCGTGCGCAGAAGGCTCAGTCACAAAGTGAGCCACCGGGCTCCAGCGCCGAGTTCCTTGGCTGGCGATCCACCGAAATGATCCGACTCCTTAGTCGCTGCGGGTCTCGCGTAGCTCAGCTCGCCAAATGAGTACTGGCTCACGCCGAGGCCTTGCTGGGCGTATCCAACCTCGAAAGGATTTGACTCTTAGGTCAGCGTGGCTTCAGTGCAGTAGTCGAGCTCGCCAAAGTGAGCCACCGGCCCGCGCCGAGGTCTTGTTGTCGATCCGCACCACCGATCCGACTAGGTCGCTCGCAGCAGTAGTCGAGCTCGGCCAAAGTGAGCTACCGGGTTCCGGCCACCGAGGCCTTGTTACGATCCGTACCGAGCCGACATGGACTCATACCGTGGCTGCGCGTAGCCGAGTCACAAAGTGAGCCACCGGCCCGGCGCCGAGGCTCACGGGATCCAGCCCGAGCCGATCCGACTTAAGTCAAGGTGGCCTGGCAGTAGTCGAGTTCTCGGCCAAAGTGAGCCACTGGGCTCGCGCCGAGGCTTTGTCGTAATCCACTGAGCCGACCGACCCTAGGCCGCGTGGCTCCAGGCAGCAGCCGAGCCACGGGGTGAGCCACTGGCTCCGGGAGCCAAGGTCTCTGGCATCCACCAGCCGATCCGACCCTTAGGTCAGGTGGCCAGCAAGAGTAGTCACTCGCAAAGTGAGTCATTGCGCGCGCCCATCCGACTGATTTTCTGGAAGACGCCTTTAATGCCGATTTATGAAGAATCTGCCGTCAAGGCTGACTTCCGAAAGTGCTTTGGCCTTCTTATAAATAGCGGCTTCATTGCTATGGAGTTTATAATTTGGATATTCTGCCTCTTCTGGTGCGTGACTGAGATCTGTGTGAGATGAAGCGTCGAAGCTTGATCATCTTCGCCGGGGATTCACGTGAAGATTTTGGCCCGCCATTGACTTCGCTGAGTTGTGCTTCCTAGTCTCCCTTTTGGGAGTCATGTTATCCCAGTCGTGCAGGTGGTCCGAAGAGGCGTACATTTCTCGTAGCCGTCTTCTCTATTTTCCTGCCTTCTTCTCTTCCTCTCGCTTCCTTCTCCTTCTCTCATTCCTCTCTTCCTTCCTTCTTCTTTCTTCCAACATCTCATTCTCCCTTTTTTATTTCTTCTTCCACATTTGTTTCTCCTCTTTCGCACAAACTCTTTCCATCCCTTTTTCTCTTCTCCTCTTTCCACCCGCTCTTCCTCTTCCCTTTCTTCAGCTTTTTTTCGAGGAACCGCTTGTGCCTATGCATCTCCAAGATAAGGGATGACACTGATTGTAATTGAATGTAATCTGGACAACAAAGAGAGACTTTTTCTTTATGACTATGAACTTTCATTCGCTAGAAGGGTAATTTTTCCTCGTCATTATATGTTCGTTATCAGACGCCTAACAAAATAACCAGCAAACGCCGATTCGCCATCCGAAATCGATAAATTCATTTAAGCTTACAAACCGTCTACCGATAAAAACGCTTAAGGTGTTCGCATTCCAAGCATGATGTAAATTTTTCCCTCCTTCGTCCGAGTTGTACTGCCCGCCCGATGACGCAGACATGATGTGGGCCCTCCACTGGGGGGCCTAGTTTTCCATGCGCTGATTCTTCCTTAAGCAAAGGTGGAGCCTTCCACCAGCCACCCGGCCTCAGCTCCGTTTGACCTTGCCAGGCCACCTCGCCGCCTTCCTCCGGTAATCCTCCACGCGCCTAGAACCCCGCTTCACGCTTCATTCAGAGATCCAAATTCTAGACCCGGAGCCTCACACCAGGTTCCACCGTCGCTAACTCGATCCTCGGGGGACTTTAACCCTACCTCGCCAGGGCTACGCTTCGCCACAAAGGCTGGGGCGAACGGGGCTTCCTGGTTGTCGACTCAGAATTGCAGTCTATAGCACTTCTGGGAGTGAATTACCCATTTGCCTTTAAGATCTCCCACCCTAGTCTTTAATGTTCTTAAGTGGCTCATGGCGACTTTACCACCATTAGATTGAGGATGTGTCAGACTAGTACACTTATTCCAGCTCAAGACAAAATCCCCGGATCCTGGCGTTGTCGAATTACTTCTATTATCTCGATACCGTGGCTCGGGATACCAAACTCAAGATATGACGGCCGCCACATAAAATTATGTATCTTCGCCTGTGATCAGGGCTGAAAGGTTCTACTTCTACCACCCATGGAAGTAATCTACTCACGACGATGATGAATTTACATCGCCCTTCCCAAGGTAAAGGTCCCAGATGTCCAAACCCCACCGTTGGAAAGGCTAGGGCTTCTTGTAATTGATGTCAAGGCCTCTCGATGGAGGTGTAGATCTCGCGTGCCTCGCATCTCGTGATTTCGACTAGGCCGGTCGTCTAAGCATTGTGGGCCAAGAGGTATCCCTATCTCAAGACCTTCCCTGCTAATGCCCGAGCTCCAATATGGTTTCCACATATACCTTCTGTACTTCCTCAGCAATTTACCCACAGATCTTTCCCGCGCCTAAGACAGCGCGAAGGCGTCCGCCAGCTGCTTTTCATGATTGAGGCGCAACCGTTGATCCTCGTCCCATCAGCGCCGCTTCTTCGCCATCGTGATTCCAGCTGTTATAACCTCAAATGATCCATCCAACTCGGCTCGACCCGATTCGGGTAAATCTCCATGTCACGTAGATCTAGAAGGCTCGCAAGGTATTTTCGACAGTGTCGACCGCCGAGGTCTTCCCCGTGAGGTCAAGCCGCTAGCCTTTGCCAAGGCACTCGCCTGAGTTCCGCTCCGGGATGGGTTTCGACCGGACCAAAGACCTAACTTTTCAATAAATCTCGCACCTTTTGAGGTATAGGATCATTCTTCCGCGTCTCAGAGGTATCTTCTATTTGAACTTACTACCACCGAGTCGTCGTTGCACTCAAGCCGGTCAATTTCTAATGAATGGGCGAGGTTGAGGTTACAGACCGCCTCTATATTCGCTCGCATTGAGGTCGAATCCGAACTGAAATGCATATTCAATGTCTATTCCTCCTGGAGGTCGATTAATCCGCCCGCCTTTGTGCCAGGCCTCCGTCGCTACGTAAAGTTTCCAGATGGGTAGGTCACGGCGCCCGGTGTTCGGGCAGTTCACCGAGTGAATTCCATGACGAAATCGCTAAGACCGCCTTTATTGCGCCACAGTATCCGATGTCTAACTGCCAAATTTCATGTGGCCCACTTCACGCCTTCGAGGTCTCCGGGGTTTGTGTAGCACTCGGTCTACCTGGAGCACTGGCTGGAACTTCTATGGGTGAAGAGCCCAAGTAAGGGCAGGAGCTTCCGAGCCGCGGCTACTAGCGCCAAGATTAATTTCTCCATCCCTGCACCTCTCTTCGTCTCTCAGCACCACTGGGCAATAGTAAACTCTTGCGCTACTCGGCCTTGTCTCTCGACGCGACGCGCCGGTCGAAGTCCGACATCGCTTGGCATAGTGAGGAGCTCCTCGATGGGACTCACCGTAATGGGGAACTCAAGTATGCTTTCAATGCTTAGAATTCTTCTTCGCACTTCGTATCCCATTGAAAGGCCTTCTTCGAACTCGAAGAAAGGTCGACATTTATCACCAGTCTGACAAGAATCTACAAAGCAAGAATCCTTCCCGTCAGACGTCGACTCCTTTTTATAATTCCGAGGTGACTTTATGTCTGAGCACTGTAACCTTTATTTTGTTGTCCGACGGCCTCAATTCGACATGACTATGAAACCTAGGAATTTTCCCAACGAGACTCCCAAGGCACACTCGATGGATTCGGGGCCATGTCAGACTTCCTGGGATTCGAACGCCTGATGTGATGAGTTATGTGGAGCTCGACAGTGGTGGATTTTACTATCATGTCATCTATCTACACCTCCATGGTTGTTCCTATCTCGTCGGAACATCCCGCCAGCCACCGTAGGTAGCCCGCGTTTCAGTCCAAAAAGGTATCACACGATAACAATACAGTTCCCCGCCCCGTGACGAACGGTCTTTTCTCGTCATCCGAGTCCATGCCGACCCGACAGCCGCAGAAGGCATCCATAAAACCGAGGAGTTCATGGTCAGCAAGGTACCCATTTATGAGGTTGATTCGCTAGGAAACCGCTCTTTCGGGCACGCCCGCTGATGTCGTGAAGTCGATGCAGTCGCCATCACGCTTCGCTTGACGAGTAATGGACGTCGCAACCACTCAGATATTCTACCTCTCGATCGCCCCCGCCGAGGAGTTTGCCTACCTCCTCATTGATCATTTCTTGCCTCATTGCCGGCTCCTCTTAGTTTTAAGGGTTTGAAAGATGACCGACGCTCAGCCTATGCGGGTAATTACCGTAGGGTCACCCTCCCATTGCCTGATCAGCCTACGCGTAAGACATCTTTGCTCGCTCCCCAAAAATTAGTGAGAGGGTCTGAGATCTTCCGCTACCGAATGGACGAGGTGAGGTGTTCATGGTCGCCATCCAACCTATGAAGGTTCAAATTTTCCTCGAGGGCCTGCGCCCGTGAATATCTCTGCCGCAAGATTTTCGAGCTCATCTGTGGATATGTTATCTGACCATTTTGCTTCATGGATGCCGGTAGTATTCCCGCCACTGCTGGTCTCTCGACCATTCCTTTCCCGCTTAAGGTAGGAAATTTGATCATCATGTGGTAAGCCGGAGGGAATGGCTTTTATCAAGATTAAGAGAAGGCCCGCTAACAATGATATTACGCGAGACGCATCTACAATGAGGAATCTGCCGCCATTGCCGCCCTCGGCATGGGGGATCTCCCAAGGTGAGTACTAGTTGTATTGAGCCCAAGGGTAATACCTTTTCTATGGAGAATCCTCGTAGATGAGTGTTGACGGGTTCCATTCTCTCCCTTCCAATGTCCATCTTATCGAAGGCCGAGGCGAAGATGATGTCACCAACTTCCCATTGGCCAACCAGACCCCGATGGATCGCTTTGTTGGCCACAACCGCCGACTACCGCTGGGCTCACGGGTGTTGCATCCCTCCAGTCCGAAATGAAAGTTATGGTGCCGAGCCGAGGTAGTCAGACACCGCTTGTAATTTCCACTATCTCACGACCCGACGTCGCTGCCAGAGCGCGGCTTCTCGGCCGAGCCGATTCCTCCCGCAAATTCAGACATCACGTGATTTCTCCTAAAGGTCAAGCAGGCCGGTCGTTGTCCGCCGCAGGTGGTGGTGGCTAGTTTTCAAGGCTATGAATCGCCGAGATACTCAGCCAAGAGATAAATACTCTCTATTTCTAAGCCGTGATGCGTCATCCGCAAGTGGCGTCTTGAATCTCGTGGAACTCGCAAATATCCGTGTTGTCTCTTGTTACCGGTCCTCACTTCATTCGAAGCACACCGTGAACCTGTCGGTTGGTACTTCACAGACCCATATTGAGGCGCTATGGGGTGGAACTCGAGAGAATAACGCCGTTATCTCTTCGAGTCATGATATGGGCCCAAACGACCTTTGAGGTTCCCGTACGCCTTTCGGACCATTCTCCATCTTTCTTGAGACCTTTCGCCGCTTGTCTTTGTGGCTCCGTCCCGCCATTGGTCGTCTCGCTTTTCTTTTATGGGTGAAGAGTTCTCTTCGGGATATGAGAGCCTCGCCATTAATGTACTTTTCCGCTTTATGAAAATCTCACCATGCTTGCTTGGGGATTTTGGAGATGGAAAACATCGTTCGACCAACTTCTAATCCGTAATGAACGCAAAGATCACGAACTCGCCGTATATCTACCTTCGAGATCACATTGAATCTCCGACATAGAACCTCGTGCTTAAGAACTTTGCTCGATGGTCGTGATGACAACTTGGCTTATACGCCCCGCCCCAATGAAGCCAGAGACAACGCAATGGACAAATTTCTTCGAATGAGGAAATTGATGAGGGCGAGCTCCGTTGAACCAAGCCAAGGTCGGGCCTTTTAGTGTGATGCAGCGAAAGCTCTGATCTCATGTGGTCCCTGATACCCATGCAACCCATTTGATTTCGTAAGTGTTGAGATGATCGACTGATCTCTCGGTACACCATCGAACGCTTCCACCGCGATTCGAATCCTAATATCGAAGGGGGAAGCGTGGAGCACCCTATCGTGGCGACTCCAATTTGTTGTACAACAAGGTGTCCATAGTGTCGAGCTGGCCCCCACCACTCTTCACACTTACTGAGCTCATTCTGAGGCTCTCAACCCCTACTCCCATGATTGCTCTCCGCTCCTCATTGGGAGTGTGGCGCTGTTTCTCGACTTCCTCCACGGTGTTGCATCAAGCGCCTCCTCCCAAAGGCCACCGTGGTCCGTGCCCCGCTTGGCTAGACCCGCGATTTCAGCATCTCGGGAATGCCGAGATTGTGTCAGCTTCTTCATGCAGGAGGAAAGTTATGACCTTCCGTGTTTGGTCGTGGCTCCCGTGGCGTTTGTGGTGCCTGATTATTTGCTCTAACCTCCTATCAGGCGTTGGTTAGTGAGGAAGAGTGTCACTGCGTGTTAGCTGCGCCGCTTTCTAAATGTGCCTGAGTCTTACCGCCCACGCCGCCGGTCGATCCTCGCAAGATCCGAGGATCGGGCGCGAGCCGCTGTGTTCCCGCTGATATCATTAGTAACCGAAATTACTTTTATTCAAGGAACTGGTCGCTCCTGGCCGCATCTACGCCAACCGGATGATGCTATTTTTCAACCTGGATCACCGGAGCGTGATTTGTGGGTCTGGGCCCACCAACTATTGCATCGGTATGAAGGTTTTGATCGTCGATCCTGAGATGTGATTGGTGCAACGCCGTCTCGCAGGCTCGACGTGGGCACTCCTCTGCAAAAATACGAAGAAAGCAGTTGGTCGGCGAGGCTTCACCGCGGGTCGCCTCCGATGTCGCCGCTTCTTTCCCGAGAGAAAAGATGGACTTCTTGTAGAGGGCTAATGTGTCAGATACATGTTCGCTGCATCTTCACCGGGATGGGTGGCCTCAGATTTATAGTATATGTTTTCCTAGCTGGATGGTGAATAGGATTCTTTCCTACTGATGGGTATTACTTGCCTTGCATCGTTATTGATTCGGCAAAGGATATAGAAAGAGCAAATTTTATTCGGGGATAATGTTCCTTCCTTACTGGGGATCCTACTGACCGTGCATGTGATGAGTCATATATTTGAATTATCTTATTTCTTATTGGTGAGATTTTAACTTCTTAAAATACCCTAGAATTTTTATAATGTGTTCTATTATATATTCCAGAATATTTGTTTAACTGGGTATTTTCTGGAATTATTAGATGAATATTTATTTCAAATGATTATCGAACTTAAATAAACCCAAGTGAAAAGAGAAAATATGGAAATTGTAAAACGGGGACCTAAGGTCAATTGTAATGTTTGATGTCTAAGTAAAAATTGAGACTTAAATGAAGAATAATAGAGAAATGGAGGGGACCTATAAATATAAAAAGAAATAAAGAAAATGACATGGGCATGAGAGAGGAGAAGCTTCCTCCTTTAAAGTACGATTTAGGTGATCCATAAAAAAAGGAAAAAGGAAAAGATAGTTAGAGAGAGGCTCTACTTTCAGATTTTCCGACGATCGACCATAGGTGGTTCCCAAGCACTACAAGAGGGAAAGTCCTTCCTCGTGGACAGCTGCAAGTAGAGACCGACCGAGGAGTTTCCTATTAAAATCCAAGAGGTGTGATCTCTCCTACTTGGGTCATTTTCTACCCTAAGGGCTGTCAGTGGTTATCTTGCTCAGGGGAGTGTCACTGGCATTTAAACCATGGGAAGTCGCAGAGCACAATGAGACCTTAAAGCGATTTTTGGGTAAGAAGAAGGGAATTTAGTAGTGAGTCCTAGTAAATCAGCCTCATCAATGAACCGATGTTAAGGTTTTGAAATTCTCACTGACCTCAGAGACCAAAGCGGTCCCATCGAGGTCATAGCCAGAGAGGCCGCGCACCATGCAAAGAGAGGTCACCGCACCAGTCACCCGGCACTCCTCATACAGGTCAACAGACCTCATCCTCAGGAGGTCAGCAGACTTCTGGCGCAGCAGAGGTCACAGACCATGTGCCAGAGGTCAACATCCCATCCCCGTAAAGGTCGAAGATCACCAGACCTCATCCTCAGAGGTCACTCAGTCACTGGTCAGGGTGGTGACTATCATGACCTCCAACTTGGAAGGTCATAACTCCTTCACCGAACTCCCGATTCGCGAGGTGCTTTGTACTTCATGGAAAGCCCATTGAGTCAAGAATCCATCTGCCTGAGGAGGATAATGTGATGCCGACCGAGGTGTTAGACCAAGTTTACCAAGGTCACTACCACAACGCCTGGTAGGATCACGTATGACCTCCAACTTTGAAGGTCATAACTCCTTCATCCGAATCCGATTCGTGTTATCGACTTCATTGAAAGTTCCATTGAGTCAAGAATTCGGCCCAGATGCCTGAGGAGGATAATAGATGTCAGACCGCAGGTGTTAGACCGAGTTTACTGAGGTCGCTTTAGTCACCAGCTCACCGGTGTGTACCACGATCACCTCCAACTTGGTCATAACCCTTGTCCTAACTCCGATTCGGTGTTCTCGCGTCCCATGGAAAGCCCCATCGAGTCAAGAACTATCTATATAGCTTGCCGAAAATTGGAACCTGCTATTAAACTTCTAAAATCAATCCTAACCAAAACTACTAGTAAATAATAAAACAATATTGTTCTTCTTAATGGTTTGAATAGGACCCACGAGGAGGAAAAGCCAAACTGAGATTGGAATCAAAGTGCAAAGATTTTGGGTTTGTTCTACCGACTCCTATTCCTCGTTTCAAGTCTTTGCATGTTTGTTCTCTGATTCTATTCTTAGTTAAAGTATTTTGGTAGTTTACCAAGTAACTATGAAATGAATACATGAATGAGTACATGAAATGAGTACATAAATTGAGTATATCTTTGAAAAGATGATTCGAAAGTGAATATGGAATCGAAATGTGATAATTGATAGTGTGAATCACGAATGATAAGGGCGGGTTTCGTAAAGCGAGAATCCGTCATAAATGTAAGTCTGAATGATATATTGGATAAGGCGCGGCCAGGATGCACCCGATGGCATCCGTCACTAAGGCACCCCGAAATTATCCAATGTCCCACTTGGCAGGATGCACCAATCGGCATTCGTCATGATGACGTATGGCATTGAAGAAATGTCCCACTTGGCGGGATGCACTAATCGGCATCCGTCTTGATGGCGTATGACATTTAAGTGATACCCGTGTTGGGGTGCACAGTGGCATCCATCATGATGGAAACCAGGGTGTTAAATATTAAACGCACATTGCAGATGATAATAGGCGAGATTCATCAAGCGGAATCCGTCGAGTATGGGTAAATAGTCAGATGAAATAACCAGCATTGGCCAGTATAAATGGGATTTCTATGTATATGCTTAAATCGTAAATTAGTTGTGAAATGAATTGTTGCCTTGAAATTGCATGATGTGATTTTGGTAAATGATTTAGAAATCGAAAGCATGCAAAATAAATGGCATGAGTATATGTGGAATTAATAGGCATGGTTTAATTTCAAATGCATGCTGAGTTACATTGAATATTGGAATAGAACTACATAGAACCACTAAGCATGAAAATGTAAGCGACATGATTTATCATGCGCGAGGGTTTGATGAACGGAAGAGACAAGATCGTGCAGCGTAGAGTCATAGAGAGAGTACGACGTATAAGTATATACTCCGTCATTTGCATATTATCTCTTTTGAACAAGTGGTATTTTGTAAACAAAAGGGTTAAACCCTGAAACTTGATTTTTGTATATCAATTTGAAAAGGGCATAGAAGGCCTTTCTTTGTAAATGTATTTTGTTAATGTTTGTAAGACTCTTAGGAATTGCTTTGAGTTGTAAATGATTATGGGCTTGCCCAAGAATTGAAAGCAGCTCCCATGGCTAAACAAAAATTAATAAAATGTTTTGATAAGTTAAATGAAAGCGTCAGATGGCAGACTCGGATTCGGATTCGCCATTCGGGTCGGGCCGGGGATTCAGGTCGCACACTTTTGAAAATAAAATGTAAATGAAAAAGAATTAAACGGGCGTCCCCGGGGTTTCGGTTCGGACTCGCCAACTGGGTGGGCTGGCTCGAGGGGTGTACACTTTGGGTGGTATCGAGCCTGGGTTTAGGCGTTTACGGAAAAGGTCCTAAATGGATTTTGATAAGATTTTAAAATGGTATTTGGCCTTGTTGCATTTGCATATAAGGGATGATATGACTCGCGGATCTTGTCGATCTTAATAGGTAAGCATGGATGGATTCGAGGTTTTAAAGGGTGTAGGTGACCAAGGGGATCGTCTAGATAGTCCTGCAAGTGTGGAAGGTGGGCAAGCATCACATGCTCCACCAACGAATGAACCGGAACAAGTAGTAGGAGGTACTATGGGTATCCTCCAACAGTTAGCTCAAGCCTTGCAAGCAAGACAACCCGGCTGCAGGCTGCTCAAAGTAGCGATCAGCCATCGAAAGAATGGCAAAGGTGCAGAGCGTTGGAGCTTTATGGGAAAGAGGATGATGAACTGTATGGCGAGAAAATTGGCTTCGAGCTAGAGAGCGAATGTTTATTGCAAATGCATTGCCTGGTGAAGAGAAATTGGAATGTGCGACCTCATTCTTTGCCAAGATGAGGCTTATCGGTGGTGGGTTTTATGTGATCGGGACCGCCACGGAGAGTTTTGGAGGTTCTTCTTGGATGAGTTCGAAGCGTTATGTGGAGTCGCATCTATTTAAACGATTTCGGCGAGTTTCATATTTTGAAACAAAGGCAATCAGTGGCGGAATATGTGAGAATTTACACGGTTGAGCAAGTATGCTCCGAGGAAATGTTAGTAGTGAAGAAGAAGTGTAAGTAGAGATTTGAAGGCGGCCGCGACCACATTCGGGCCCATTTCACTTAGGACCCACATAGCATTGATTTTCTAAAATCACGGCGTATTAACTCTAAATGTGGAGCGAGTAAAGAAAGGAAAATGAAGAAAAGATAGAAAGCGGGGAAAAAATCCGGTCGGTCAAATTCTCATCGGCTGGAGAAGAAATTCGGGGACCACGAGGATCGAGGCAGCTACGGCTCAAGCCACGGTAGAATCTTGTGTCGGTGCCATCAGTTGCAAGTGCACAAGGAGGTGCCTCTAGAGGACAAGACGTTCCTCGTTGTTCCCATTGTGGAAGAAAGCACAAGGGAGATTGTTGGAGAGTGACTGGTGCTTGCTTGGGTTGTGGATCCATGGAGGCGTAAAATGCGAGTGTAATAGAGGCGTCCTTGCGGCTGGCCAGGGGCAATGATTCATCGGTTCGAGAGAAGCTGACAAAGTGTTGCATCAGAGTGCCGAGGCAGGGACACGGGGCTGGCTAGGCAAGATGGTGGTGCTCAACTAGAGCATATCACGATGACGGTGGAAGATCACAGGCACCGGATGTGATGATCGGTAATTTTACTGTCTTTGATGCGGCTGTGTATGCATTGATGGTCGGGTTCTTGTTCATATGTGTGTACTAACATACCCTGACTTGGGAGATTTACCGAGGTGACAGAGTATGACATCTTGGTGACGAACCGGCTCGGGCATGATATTGTGTGACAAAGTGTATAGGATTGTCCGTCAAAATCACGAGTATAGATTTTAGGAGATTTGATTGAGTTATCAGCGAATTTGATGTGATATTGGGGATGGATTGGTTATCCGGAGCAGAAGCGATAGTTGATTGTAGAATGAAAAGTAACCTTAAGATTTGAGATGAAGATGAAGTAACTTTCATGATTGAGAGTCAAATCACCTATCTAATGCTGATATCATGACGCTGCTAGAACAATGGTGCGGAAAGGATGTGAAGCTTACTTGGCTTATGTGAATGATACGGTAAAGGCAAGGCCTTGTGTATCCGATATCCCTACTGTTAGCGACTTTTCGGACGTGTTTCCGGAAGAGTTACCAGGATTTCCCCACTGAGGAGATTGGTTGCTAATGACGTTATGCAGGTGCCACCTTTGGCATCCATTACAAGTATAGAATGGCTTTCCTTTCTAGAGCTAAAGGAGTTGAAATTGCGATTCTGAAATTGCTAGAAAGAGTTTATTCGACCAAGTGTATCACCAAGGGGAGCTCCCGTGCTATTTGTTAAGAAGAAAGATGGTACACTTTGGCTATGTATTGATTATAGACAATTAAACAAATTGACCATAAAGAATAAGTATCCGTTACCCAGGATAGATGATCTGTTTGACCAATTGAAAGGTGCAAGTATCTTTTCAAAAATTGATTTGCGAATTGGGTATCATCAGTTGAAAATCAAAGATGTCGATGTGCATAAGACGGCGTTTAGAATGCGATATGGACATTATGAGTTTCGCCTTAATCTTAGTTTGGTTTGATAAATAACAAGCGTTTCATGGACCTAATGGATGATGTTTCGGAGCCTTATGTGGATCGAGTTTGTCGTAGTGTTCATGACGACATTCTTGTGTATTCCTGAGGTCGAGAAAGTCATGATGCACACCTTGGGTAGTGTGAGACTTTGAAAAAGAAGCGGAGTTAATATCTGGCGAGCAAGTGTGAGTTTTGGTTAAATGAAGTGTCCTTTCTTGGGCCACGTTGTCGAAGAAGGAATCAAGTGGATCCAGAAAGAAAATAGAAGTGGTTGTCGAATGGAAACCACCAAGAAATGTTACGGAAATTCGTAGTTTCCTGGGACTAGCAGGTTACTACAGAAGATTTGTTAAGGGGTTTTTCTATATTGCGACCAAATGGTAAAATTGCTCGAGAAAAATATAAAGTATGAATGGGTAAAATGTCAAAGAAGTTTTGATAAGTTGAAAGCATTCTTAACTTGAGGCTCAGGTTCTTACTCAGCCAGGCCTGCGCGGTAGAGAATATGTGATTTTTAGTGATGTCATCTAAATGGACTTGGTCCGTGTCTAATCACGAGAGGAGTAGTGGTAGCAACATGTAGAGATAGTTGAAGCATGAAAGAACTACCCCATGCATGATTTGGAATTAGCGCAATTGTATTTCTTATTTGAATTTGGAGACATTATTTGTATGGAGAGAGTGTTTCATCTACAACGATCATAAGAGTCTTAGGTATTTGCCCTCGGCTGAAGCAACGAGACAAGCGAGGATGGATGGAACTAATAAAAAGATTATGATTGTGTGATTGATTATCCGCTCGGGAAAGGCGATGTTGTGGTGGCACGAGTAGAAAGTCGTACAAGCGACCGGCGTTGAATGCCCATTGTCATTATCGAACGATGTCTGTAGTGGCGAATTGATAGCGAGACCGAGTTTGTGGAATCAAGTGCTAGAGCACAAAGGAAAGAAGAAAATTCTTGCCGCTGTAGTGATTAGAAATGGTAAGAAGCGAGTTCTGATGAAGCGAAAATGGGTCTTATATATAAGGATCGGGTTTGTGTACTTTCGATCATAATGATTGAGAAAAGCCATACTTGAAGAGACACCGCAGTGGATCTTTGCTATCCGCTCCGTGCTTACAAGATGTATCAAGATTTGAAAATGTCATTCTGGTGGTCCGGAATGAAAAGAGATGTATAAGAATTTGTAACCAAGTGTTTGGTGTGTCAAAGAGTAAAGGCGCATCAAGTTCCTTCGGGATTATTTCAGCCTATTAGAATCTTGGGTGGAATGGGACCCAGTCACCATGGATTTTGGGTTACCGTTGACGAGGGGAGAAGAGCATAACTCGGTTTAGATTCGTAGTAAGTGGGTTAATGAGTCGGCTCGCTAGCAGTGAGAGGCAGACTTTTCACTTAATGACTAAGCGAGTTGTATATCAATAGTTCGGTTACATGGGATTCTATATCCATTATTTAGGCCAAGAGATCAAGGTTTACTTGAGATTTTGGGGAAAATTGCAAGAGGCCTTGGGCTCGGCGAATTTTAATGCCATTCCACCTGACGGATGGACAATGCGAGAGAGTGATCCGGATGCGGAAGATATGTTAAGGAGTTGTGTGATCGACCTAGAGAATTAGTTAGGATCGACACATTGCTTTAGTTGAATTTGTGTACAACAAACTGGGTTTCGTCAAGCATTGGAATGGCGCCTTATGAGGCTTTATATGGAAGAGAAAATGTAGAACTGCAGTTGTGTTGGGCCGAATTGAGTGAAAGAAGTGATTGTACGACTTGATACAAGGGGCGAAGAAAAGTGAAAATTATTAGAAAGATTGAAGGTGGCCAGCGATGAGACGAAATCATATCTTGTGATGAGCTTAAAGTCATCTATTTTTAGTCCATTTTCTATTTGATTTTCATCTAGAAATGAATAGATAATATCTGAGAAATATGAATAAACTCACCAAATTGTTATTAGCGGGGAAGAGAAAGAAAGTAGAAAAATCTGACCAATGAGTGGAGGAAAAGTGCGGTCGGATGGCGGAAGCGAAACGAGACACAGATTGGATGATTCATTGATGCGGTTTGGGGTTTGCAGTCAAATTAAATTAGCGACAAGGAATTTGATGTCGTGACTAGGATAAGAGAGTCGCGACAAACAGAAACTTTAAGCTATGAGAGGTTTGGGTAGATGAAGGCTGCCCAGGAACTCGAGCTGATGTCGCGGCGTAGAGATCGAAATCAGCGACCTAAAGACACTAACTTTCAGGTTGAAGGTTGAAGCTCAGCAAGATGAGAATTGGCGACAGAGATAACCGATGTCGTGACATCAGGAACGACCGGATCAAAGATGCAGAGCCATAAAGAGATGTCGCGACAAGATATTGATGTCGCGACAACAGAAGCAACCAGTTGAAGCCTACGGTTCCTTAAGATGATGTCGCGACAAGAGATTGATGTCGCGACATCCGAAGACATCAGTTGAAGACTGCAGATGACTTGGTGAGTCGCGACAAGATATCGGCGATGGCGACATCGGGGAAGAACAATTGAAACGCGAGGCGTGAGAAGATGTCGCGACCAGATATTGATGTCGCGGCGTCAAAACAAACCAAATCAAGCTTACATAGAGTAAGTTGATGTCGCGGCGTGAGATTGATGTCAGCGACATCGATGTCCGCGACAAGAAGCCCAGTCGCGATTTGAGCAGTGAATTGGGCCAAACCATTTTGGAAACCCACGTGGGGCTACATTGGGATTAGGGCCCGATTGAAGACGCCTACTTCATCTGTGACTATCCGGCTCATTAAAGCTGACAGCGACCCGCAGACGAGAGTGCGGATAGCGGGAAAGCTCATTTTCTTTTTCTTTTCTTTTCTTTTTTTTTTAACTTTATTTTTTATTTAGTCGTTTTAGAGGATTATGTTCTCGTATTTTTATTTTAAGTTGTATTTTAAGATACGGATATTTATCGTTTGGTGTGAATGCGAATTCATTTTCTTTTCAAATTACTACCTGGAATGTTTGAAGTTCAGACAAATTTATGGAATTCGATTGTTTCAGTTTCAAATTGCAGTATTCTATTGATCAGAGGAATGCTGTCTCGTGTAATTCAGTAATTAAGGAATCCAGCTTCCATTAAGTGAGCGTTATGATCGAAATTTATCTTTCACGACCAGGTGTTGGCGAAACGATATTGATTCAATAAATTTTATACGGTTTTGGGTTTATTGTGGATCTGGCATCGAGTTTCTTATACCCGTTAAGATTTGCGTCATTGCTCTGATTTCAAAGGAGAGATATACAGTGACACAGGAAGACATTCACGAGTAATGTACATTTCTTTGAAGGTACTCACTAACACTGCTGTGGGATCTTTTGAGCTTTGTAAGTTCATAGATAAATCCTCTTCTCTTGAAATCAAGAGCGAGTTGGATGGGTTATCTATTTAAACAAGCAAGGGTTCCACCTCGATTGGATGAGGCCCGATCCGTGTTAGGCGAGATTAATTAAGGGGAAGGTTGATATTCTAATTTCGGAGAGACATGCGGAAGTTGTATATCCTTGCTTGTGTAGATAACTTGGGAGCCACAGGTTTACAGTCCATAAAATGGGTATGAAGTATTGCAAAGAAAAATATCCAGAATTAGGAGATCATGGCCCAAAAGCCGTTATCTAATTCTGTATTCGAGAGAATCGGTCGAGATATTAGATAATGAAATGTGGAGTGTGGAGAGATCCGGCTGCCTTTACAACGCCTTGAATGATTTTGAAGCTGGAGATAATCGAAATTTTATCGAGGAGTAACTACAGGAATCGATGAGTTCCCACTGGCACATTTCTATTGAAGTGTGTCCTCCCGAGGATGGCTATTCGATTATTCGTTTCTTTTATTAGAAATTCATTATTCTTTATTCTTTATCTTCAGTATGTTGGATAGTTCGGTTATTTTCCTTTTCATTAATTTCGTTTTCCCGGTACCTTAATGCTGGGATCCTACTATCATTTGTGGTCCAAAATAGTATGGAAATTGAGTAGTCGGGTGGTTGATTTAAAATTCTTGAATCTCGCCAGGATCGATATACGGACTTAAATCCATTTTATTACTTGTCGACCTGTGCACTTGCAGAATAGCAGACCAAAACTCTAAGAGATTGGTGATTTATATAGTATAATATCAACAAGTTTTGGCCTTGAATTGAGAGATTAGACAATGATAACACGTATGTAGTAAGCATAAATTTGTATTTGTGTTTTGGTTCGGATTACTGAGTTTGCAGTGCGCTGTTCTTAGGGGATTAGACAATAGTCCTTTGATAAGTGACATAAATTTATGTTTGTGTTTGGGTTGGTTAACGAGTTTTGTAGCGATTCATGAGTGGATTAGATAATAATCTTTGGCAATAGTGTATAGAATTTTTTATGTGTTTTCAGTCTCTGAAACACAGAGCATGAAAAGAAAAGATATTAGATATGAGATCCGGTGAAAGTGTTTTTGAAGTATCGCCTTGGAGAAGGTGATGAGATTTGGGAAAAAGAGCGAGTTGGGCCACTAGTTTATTAGATTACTATGAGTGATTGAAAAGTCAGTCCAGTGGCATATAGATTAACATTACCTCAGGGACTTGGAAAGATCATAATGTATTTCATATCATGCTCTGGAGGTACCAGTCAGATATCACATGTGATCTCTTGAGAACAATTGTTGAGACAGTTGTGTGAAGAGCCGGTGAGATTTTGGCTCAGTGAGTGAAAATTACGGAATAGAAGATTCCGTAGTCAAAGTGCTGTGGAGAAACCACAAGACTAAAGAAGCCACTTGGGAAAGTGAAGAAAGCGATGCGGCGGCGATATCGCAAATTGTTTGACTAAGGTAATTTCGAATGAATTTTTAAGTGGGAGAGTTATACTTCAATACCTAAATTTTTATAATAAAAATTTATTATATATTAGGGGAATAAATTGACTGACTTAGGTGTTTTTGTAATTGGTAGATGAATATTAGTTAAATGATTGTGAATCGAAATAAACCAGTGAAATAGAAAATATAGGAAATTTTAAAATTAGGGACCTAAGGGTCGATTGCTTAAACTAAGTTTAGATGTCTAAGTGAAAGTGGAGACTTAAATGAAGAATAGCAGAAATGGAAAGGGATTTTTAAATACAAAGAAATAAAGAAAAGGACATGTGGCATGTAGGAAAGAGGGAGGAAGCTTCCTCCTTTTTAAAGTACGATTTAGGGTGATCCATAAAAAAAAAGGAAAAAGGGAAAAAGAGTTGCAGAGAGAGGTCTGAATTTTCCACATTTTCCTGACGATCTAACAGTCTTTAAACAGAGGAAAAATCCTTCCCCAGTGACTCAGAGTTAAGTAGAGGACCGAATCGAGGGTTTCAACAAAACTAAGAGAATCTCTTCCTACATGGGCGTTTTCACCCATATTGTCGGGTGGTTATCTTGCCTAGGAGGTTTGGTTGCATTTTAAACCATGGGAAGCTGCCACATCAGGGTGGTGCTCACCAGTTTTAATCTAGAGCTGATTTTTGGGTACGAAGGGCGGGAATTCTGCAGTAAGTCCTTCTAGTAAATTGTAGCTCCATCAATGAATCTCGATGTTGGGGATTGTAATTTCAATTCAGACCTCCTCTCAGAGACTGCTATGGTCCTTTATCGAAATACGCAGCGTAGGTCGTTAGACTATGCCAGAGAGGTCACCGCACTATCTCGTGGAGGCCTCAGACCTCATGCAACAGAGGTCGCCAGACTTCATGCAATGAGGTCAAAGGTGACCCATCCCGTGAGGTTAGCAGACCTCATGCAAGAGAGGCCCCAGACCTCATGCCAGAGGTCAATGCACCTCATCCCGTAGGAGGTTAGAAGACGTGCCACCGCAGACCCCATCCCGCTAAGGGCTACCAGCCACTCATTGGTAACTTGTGACGCCCCAACTCGGCATAGGATGTCAAGTGAGGGTCACTCTTTTTTTTTTTTTTTTTTTAAACTTATAACCTTTACACTTGCATATTCATAATGTTAAATAATTAACTTGTATTATATTCTCAGAGCAATGATTACAAAAATATATATATATACAAGCTCCATATATGGAAGTGTTTAACATTTACACATTTTACATTGTTTACAAAACTTCATATCTAAATAGACCTAAGGTCTTCCAAAGGGCACCTATTGATGTGTGGCTTCGTCTCAATAGATATGGATTGTCCGTTCTCCGGGGTTTCTTCTCAGACCTATACCATTGAATAACTGTATGTTTTTACTCTTAGTGGGAATTAATATGGATGACTCCTTTACTAAAGCCTACCATTAATTTCTATACAAATGCATATAAATATATGTCAGCTTATGCATTCTTATCATTTCATATATATACTTATCATAAATCCGGCCCATTTCTTATCATCATCCATATACTTTCATGTCATCTGTATTTTACTTTGTTCTTGTAATCGTATACTATCATCACATAAGAAATAGCTTATGCTTTTATTCTTCATATATTCTCTTAGCATTTTTCAGATATACTGCTATTTCTTTATGTTTCATGTTCCGTGATAAACCTTAGAAGTGGATACAGGAAACCATGAGGGCCCGAAGGTGCTGTATTCACAGATGAAACAATGGTCCATGAGGGTCTGGCGCTTATAATCACTGTAAGGAAACAGTGGTCCATGAGGGTCCCAAGGCAGACAGACATAATTCAAGGAGGTACTACCACCAGATGGATAAAGGACTATCCATGAGGGCCCGGAGGCGCTGTGGTGACCCTTTCGGGGCCACCGTGATCCAAATGGGATCTATGTCATCAACCCAAACGGGGCCTTGATATCAGAACTTGTATGCTGTAGACTTATTTTTCCTAATAGGCATGCCCATCTATCCCCTACTGTGTTCCTAAGCAAGATAATCAATGTATTTTATGCTCAAGATATAGTATTCGCATATTCCCATATTATTGTCAATCTAGACTCATATGTGATATATATATATATATATATATATATATATATATATATATATATATATATATACAATCATTTATTCATAAATTGCATTTTTCAGCTTATCAGAGATAAATAACTATGCTTTACCCCGTGGTGCTTATGAGTTATTTATGAATTTATAATATGAATAACTATAGTTACTCAGAGCCTACTGTTTTTCATGTTTTCCGGGACTAATATGAGTTCCAATATTATCATGCTATCTATTGATGAATTCTTGACTCAATGGGCTTCCATAGAGTCCAAGAACACCCGAATCGGAGTTCAAATGGCGGAGATATGACCTCCGAAGTCGAGGTCATGAGCAAAATGGGCCTTGACGAGTCGACCTGGACTGGACGAGTCGACTGAAGTGATGAGCTCAGTCTAACACCGGGTCTGACATCTAATATCTTCCTTAGGCATATGGATGGATTCTGACCTACCGGTCGATAGAGCCCAAGAACACTCCAAACTGGAGTTCAAACGAGGGAGAAATGACCTCCGAAGTTGGAGGTCATGCGCACAAGCCTCGATGAGCTGACCTGACCGACGAGCTGCACTGAAGTGACGAGCCTAGTCTAACACCCGGTCTGACATCTACTATCTTCTCAGGCATATGGATGGATCTTTGACTAAATGGGCTTTCCATAGAGTCCAAGAACACCCAAATTCCAGTTCAAACGAGGAGATATGACCTTCCGAAGTCGAGGTCATGCGCACGGGCCTCGGATGAGCCGACCGACTCGACGAATGACTGAAGTGACGAAATACCACTTCAGGACGAGCTGAGCTCTTCAGGACGAGCTGAGCTCTGCATGACGAGTTGAGCTCTGCAGGACGAGTTGAGCTCTGCATGACGAGTTGAGTTTTTCAGACGAGGTCCACTGACCCTCTATTTGACGGCACTTGCACTCACTCCTTCACCCATTTGATATTCAGAGTAAAAAGACCATAACTTGGTCTACAGGGGTCTGAATTGAGAATCTGGTGTTTAATATCAAGCTCACTCGATGCTACTACATTTTTAAGGTATGACTTACTGACAATTTTTATTTCTGACCTAAAACCTGTTCTAAGGCACGGCTAGTTGACCTGAATTGGCAGAACTGACCCACAGATTTTAGTCGGGCTGACCACAGTAAAAGGACTATAACTTAGTTCGTTGAGGGGTCTAAATTGAGAAATTCAAAAGCCTAAAATCAAGCTCTCATTGATGTGGGCTACAATTTATCAGGAAGGACTTACTTCCAGATTCCCCTATTTCTGACCTAAAACTCTCTTTCTAAGGTCCGGCTACTGCATATGATCAAACATAGGGAATTTTCTGGGTTCAACTTGTAACTAGACCCTTCTCAAAACACATATCTAGGAGTCTTAAAGCTCTTCTCAACTCAATCCTAACAGGAAATGAGATTGGGAGTTTCCAAACCCAAGACATGTATCCATATTCAAATTTAGTAGTTCCATACCTGTAATCTTCTTCTTCTTCTTCTTCCTTTCTTTTCTCTTTTGTTCGTATTTGCTCTCCTTTTCTCCATGACCAAAAATGAGATATTTATTTTGGTCTTATCCCTTTTATTTTCACTCCTTTCCAGTCAAAGGAGGAAACTTCCCTCCCTCTTTTCCTTTAAGCCAACTTGTCTCTCTTCCACAATTTTCTATCCTTATTCTGTATTCTACATTCTTCTCTTTATTACTCTTGGTCCTTCAACTCTTCTACTATTTGCAAATCAATTATGTTATTTTTACAATAGCCTCTAATCTTCTTTATTATTTGTAATTTAACTTATGCATATTCCTACTTTTGTTTTTATCTTTATTTTATTCCGGAAAATATACTTTTACTTTTATTATACCCAAAACATGTTATAAACCGTTAGGGTATAATTGGGGTGTTACAGTTGACTGGCCGCATGACCTCTCCAACTTCTGGTTATCATAACTCCTTCGCCCGAACTCCAATTCGAGGTGTTCTTGTACTCTATGGAAAGCCCATTGAGTCAAGAATCCATTCGTATGCCTGATCAGGATAATAGATGTCAGACCGAGGTGTTAGACCAAGTTTACCAAGGTCAGGTCAGCTCAGTCAATCAGCTCGGCTGGGTGTGACTACGTATGACCTCCAACTTTGGATGGTCATAACTCCTTCGTCCGAACTCCGATTCGGGTGTTCTTGTACTCTATGGAAATCTCATTGAGTCAAGAATCCATTCGTATGCCTGAGGAGGATAATAGATGTCAGACCGAGGTGTTAGACCGAGTTTACCGAGGTCAGGGTTAGCTCTGGGCCATTGCCTGGCTGGGTGTGATCACGCACGACTTCCAATCAAGGTCATAACTCCTTCGTCCGAACTCCGATTCGGGTGTTCTTGCACTCTATGGAAAGCCCATTGAGTCAAGAATCCATCTATATATAGCTTGTTGAAATTGAAACTCATATTAAACTCCAAAAATCAATCCTAACCAAAACTACTAGTACGCACAAATAATATTGTTCTTTAATGGTTTTGGAATAGGGACTTAATGAGGAGGAAAAGCCAATCTAGATTGAGATTCCAAGGATTGGAATCAAAGTGCAAAGATTTTGGGTTTGTTCTACCGACTTCTATTCCTCGTTTTAAGTTTTGCATGTTTATTCTTCCATTCTATTCTTAGTCTAAGTATTTGGTAGTTTACCAAGTAAACTATGAAAATGAATACATGAATGAGTACATGAAATATATTATTAAATCGAAAGTATATCTTTGAAAAGATGATACGAAAGTGAATATGGAATCGAAATGTGATAATTGATAATCGAATGAATGCGAATGATAAGGACGGGATTCATCAAACGGAATCCATCATAAATGTAAATTGAATGATATATTGAATGAATCGGGCCTGACGGACGCTAATCCAATCGGAGATCCACACGGTTAAGGCACCCGAATTATCCAATGTCCCACTTCAAGGATGCACCAACGGTGATCCGCCATGATGGCGATGGCATTGAAGAAATGTCCCACTTGGCGATGCACCAATCTAAGATCCGGCCTTGATGGCGATGACATTTAATTGATACCACATGTTGGGGTGCACTAAACGGCATCCATCATGACTGAGGCCGAATCATAAAATGTGTAAACACATTAATGAATGATAATAAGGGCGTGGATTCACTGAAACGGAACTACGAATGAATTAAATAGTCAAGATGAAATAACCAACATTGACGAGTATAAATGGAATTTCTATGTATATGCTTAAATCTCATAAATTGAATAGTGAAATGAATTGTTGCCTTGAAATTGCATGATGTGATTTTGGTAAATGATTTAGAAATCGAAAGCATGTGAAAATAAATGGCATGAGTATATGTGGAATTAATAGGCATGGTTTAATTTCAATGTACGGCTGAAGCTATTATGCATTGAATATTGAATAGAACTACATAGAACCACTAAGCATGAAAATGCTGAAGTATAGTTTTATCTATGCGCAGGCCAGTAGACAGAAGAGACAAGATTGTGCAAATATAGTCATAGAGAGAGTACTGCGTATAAGCATATACTCCGTCATTTGCATATTATCTCTTTTGAACAAGTGGTATTTTGTAAACAAAAGGGTTAAATCCTGAAACTTGATTTTTGTATATCATTTTGAAAAGGGCATAGAAGGCCTTTCTTTGTAAATATATTTTGTTAATGTTTATGGGCCTACCGAATTGCTTTGAGTTGTAAATGATTATGGGCTTGCCCAAAATTGAAACCGCTCAAGAATTCAAACAAATTAATAACAAAATGTTTTGATAAGATAAAATGAAACGTTTGAGTAAACCGCCCGGCTCGATCCGCCATTCGGTCGGGCTGGGATTCGGTCGACACTTTTGAAAATAAAATGTAATCAAATTTAAATGAAAAAGAATTAAACGCGTCCCCGGTTTCTGCTCAATCGCCATTCGCCTGGAAGGGTCGCTACACTTTAGTGGGTAATGAGCCTAGGTTTATGCTTTCGAAAAAAAGAAAAAAGAAAAAAAGGGCCCCAAACGATTTTGAAAAAGGATTTTAAAATGGTATTCGATATATATCAGATTTGTATATATAAAGGGATGATATGACTCTGACGCTGATCTTGTCGATCTTAATAGGTAAGCATGGATGGTTCAAGTTCCCAAAGGGTCGGCGACCAAGGGACTGCCCAGATAGTCCCTGGGCGTAGAAGGTGCTAATTAAGCATGTCGACCAACGAATGAACTGGAACGCAGTAGGAGGTACTATGGCATCCTCCAACAGTTAGCTCAAGCCTTTGCAAAAGAGCCGGTAACTAAATTGCAACCGCTCAGCCATCAGCCATCGAAAGAATGGCAAGGTACCGAATCGTTAGACTTTACGGGAAAAGAAGGATGATGAACCTCGCTTATGGCGGTAAATTTGGCTCTCGAGAACTGAGGGAGCGAATGTTTGTGCAAATGCATTGCACAATCAAGAGAAATTGAATGTGCGACCATTACCGCAAGATAGCTTATCTGGTGGGTTTCTGTGATCAGGACCGCACCACCAGAGAGAGTTTTATGGAGGTTCTTCTTGGATGAGTTCAAGAAGCATTATGTGGGTCGCATCTATTTAAACAAGCAAACTAATTTGACCATTCTACCCTCCACACATCAACAATATGTGGGACCCATGAGCATTGGAAGAAAAAAGGGAAATTACATTAAAGTGGTTGTAAGGGGGACAATTAAAAATAAAAGAAAGATACAAATCCGATGAAATTATGTTAAGGTGATAGAAGCACCAAAAAGAATAAAAATATAAGCAAAGTCTTAAAAACCATTAAAATATGTGACATCTCCAACAAAATAATAAAAATATACATTGGAATAATAACTCCCTTATTTAAATAAAAATGTCTCTCATATGTTGAGCTTAATATAACATACTTACAATAATAATGTAACATACACTATGTTAAGGTAAGCTTTTTTGTCTACTGACTTTTCCTAATGTAACAAACTTTTTTGCTTAATATAACATACTTTTGCCTAATATAACATACTTGTATAAATATGTTACATTAGACAAAAGTGTGTTATATAAGGCAAAAGTCTATTACATAAGGTAAAAGTATGTTATATTAGACAAAAATCTATTACAATAGGTAAAAGAGTTTGTTACATTAAGCAAAAGTATGTTACTGATTAGCACCTGCAAGTGTCAAGCTGGTCCTATTTAAGATAAAGCTGAGTGCTTGTGTGTCTAATCATAATAATTCGGGGTTTCGATTGACATGCGTCCGATTAGTACTACCGATTTTGTTTTGAGGTTATTTTTATTTTGTGCAGCCTGTAAACCTCCACCATCATATCAAGCTTGGCATTGAAATTTTGCTAATTTATGCCGAGTTTGTTCCAATTCTCATCGATTTCATCAAGCCTCGATGAAGCAAATAGCAACCATGGAAGATGAGAAATGTAGTCGGAGGATGCGTAGTGCTGCATTAGAAGATTGGCAATTTCGCTTACGGCATAGCTGGGGCCTCTTCGGCACGATAGCTAAAATGCGTGAACAGATAGCTTAAATTTTCGCTATAGCCAAATTTTCAGATATAAATTTTCGCTATCATAGCTAATTTGTAATTCGCGGAATAATTCTTCAAGATCGCAGCTAAAATTACCGTGTATAGCGAAATTTCGCTCGTTGTGATCCAAACGACTCGCTTTTGTTTAATTCCTCTTTTCCATCAATGTAATCATATTATTTAGGTTAGTTTTGGTGTATTTTCAGATGTCAGGGGCTTATATAAGCCATGTTATGAACATTTTGTAACCTAACCATTCATTTACGCAGCCTTCAGATACCACTGCTGCCTCCCATTTTCTTTCTTCATTTTCTCTCATTTTCTAAGTTGCTAAAACACACCCCTTTGAGGATGACAACTTAAAGGATGTTTCAAGGCGGCCTCAAACCTTGAAAAGGAGGGCTAAGTAGGTTGGCTCATGGGTTTGAAGGTGTTCTTCGTTAAGAAGGTGCATCGCGTATTTGTGTTTCAAACTTTCCAAACTAGGTTTAAATGCTATTTAATGTATTTTCTTGGCCAATACTTGGTATAGTTTTTAGTGTTCAGTTGTATTCTTAATGGTAGATGCATCGATATCCATTAGATGTCATTTACGAGCCACCGAAAGTAGGTTAATGTTTATTTTCAACTCGAACATTAAATGCTCAAGAGAATGCTATGGTTCAAAGAGAATGTTAGTAAGTGGGTTGGTTTTTAAAGTTAAATAGCAGATCCGGGGTTTTGGAAATGACTATGTCATTTACCTTAATGCGAGAAATAACCCGAGGACACCTATATAACCTCATCATACCAAACTAGTGACCCAAGACTTCAAGGTCTTCCTTCCACATCTTATTTTAAACTCCGCTCGCTTAGCTTAGTGACAAATAACAACCACACTTTTTAATGCAACCAAAATCCAAATGAAAAAGTTTCACCATTTTGAATCATTATACAACCATTTGTAAGACGAAACCCATCCCCGTGTTCTAATTCCTAGAATCACTTATACCGGCAGTGAGCTTGACTACTAGCATCAGAGGGAAATTCTGTGGATACAAATATTGTTGATTCCGGATCACCCTATTGTGGCACGAATCAGTTAAATTAAGCAAAAGTATGTTACATTAACTTAGTGAGCTTGTTACATTATTGTTGTATGTATGTTACATTAAATTCAACACATGAGAGGCATTTTTATCTTAATAAGGGGAGTTATTGTTCTACAAGTATGTTACATTAACTTAGTGAGCATGTTACATTATTGTTGTATGTATGTTACATTAAATTCAACACATGAGAGGCATTTTTATCTTAATAAGGGGAGTTATTGTTCTACAACATGTTTTTATTATTTTATTGGAGATGTCACACATTTTAATGGTTTTCAGGACTTTGTTTACATTTTTATTCTTTTTGGTGCTTCATAGCATCTTAACATAATTTCTTCCATAATGAGCCCTGCTTAGCTCAATGATTAAAGGATGGGTAGGGAATTGATAGCGATTAAGCTAACACGATTTTATTGAATCCATCCCCCTTTTTCTCTTTGGAGTACACCTTTTTTTATACACATATAGGCTTTCTCAAAGCCATGAAATAAGACGTATGTTGTTCCCACTTAGCTAATGGGTACCTATTGTTAAGGGAGTTTCTCTCTCTTGATTTATTCAACCCACGTTTATTAAAACGTAGGTTACTAGCCATTCCACTAGCCCACTGGTCTTATGTCGGGTTTGTATAACCCGGTGTGAGACCAAGCCTTTAATTGAGTGTTTCAGTAGGGATGATACGTCTAACGTTAGTTTTTTTCTATTGTCCCCCTATTAGAAAGATTGCAGAGCATGTGTCCTCGAGGTCGAGTTGCCACACAACTCAGAGGAGGTTCCCTTTTATGGCATCTTTAATCAACTTCGCGTTGCCTTTTTGGGCCGTTGGAGAGTTTTCAAACAGTCCTTGAATATTGAATCTGCCTCGAGCATAAGAGTTTGGCTTGGACATGTGAGTGCGCCTCAAACGTATGAGTTTGTCTTGGGCATATGAATTTGGCTCGAATACGTTAGTCTGTCTTAGACGTATGAGTTTAGCCCCCAAGCCTTCTTGAAAACTAGCCTTGGTTTTGAATTAGGATTAAATTCAATTTATTTAGGAAAGCCTAGTGAATTTTTTGCATGGAGATAGATTTCATCTACCAATTAAATTCCCCATTTTTTAGTTATAACGAGTTGTGCTTAGCAGGGAATTTGACATTATTGGGTGTTAAACCTCAGCAAGGGCACTTAGACCTAGTTGGGCACACGACTTCCATTTGAAAACTAGGCTTGGTGGGCTTGAAGCCTTTCATGGCCGAGGAGAGGGGAGGTTCAAGACCCCGAGGCTCGTAGACTCTTATGTCGAGGGACTAAGCGTTTCGAGGCCCACAATCTCACATGTTGAGGGACTGGGCATCCCAAGGTCCGTAGCCTCTTATGGCCAATCAAACGGGGTCCGAGCTCCCAGTCTCACATGTTCAGGACCTAGGCGTCCCGAGGTCCAAGCTTCTTATGGCTAAGCAAATGGGGTCCGAGCCCCCAGTCTCACATGTTAAGGGATTGGGTGTCTAGAGGTCTATAGCCTCTTATGGCTAAGCAAACAGGGTTCGAGCTCCTAGTCTCACATGTTGAGGGACTGGGCGTCCCAAGGTTCGTAGCCTCTTATGGCTAAGTAAATAGGGTCTAAGCCCCCAGTCTCACATGTTGAGGGACTAGGCGTCCCGAGGTCTGTAGCCTCCTATGGCTAAGAAAACAGGGTTCGAGCCCTCAAGGCATGTGACCTCTATTGTCATAGGTATACGTAGCTCCGAGATCTGGGGCCGTCAAAGGCTAGCTACCTTAGGTCACGGCCTCTTTGAGGCAGTTCTGCAGGTCTCTGACCATCGAGGGTTAGTCATTTTAGGTCATCGACCTGGAGGCAAAGTCGCTCTAAGGTCTGGACTGGGCTGGGCGCTGCTATCTTAGGCCGACTCCTTAGAGGCAGCCGCCCGAGGCCCCGATCCGAGGGCCATGGGGCCGCCAAAGGCAAAAGAGAGCCCGTAGGGACTTATGCTACCCGAGGCCTAGGGTAGTCGGTCGAGCCGCTAAAGGCAAAAGAGAGCCTGTAAGGACTTATGCTGCCTAAGGCCTAAGGCCATCAAAGGTGAGCCGCCAAAGGCAAAAGAGAGCATATAGGGACTTATGCTACTAGAGGCCTGTGGTCGGGTTGGCTGCGAGTCACAAAGGCATAAAGATAGCATGTAGACTTATGCCGCCATGTTTAATGCCATCGAAGGCGAGCCACCAAAGGCATAAGAAAGCCTATAAGGACTTATGTTGCCCGAGGTTGTCACGCCCGATTCCCATTCGACCCAATCAGAATCCGAACCAGCCAAAAGAAACATATAATCGACTCTCTTTACTTTTTTTTTTTTTTTTTCAGAGCTTAACTTATACCTGGCATACAAATAATTTTGTAATAACTAAAAGTCATTTACATATACAAAGGGAACTACCACCGGAGTGGTATCCACATTAAAATATCTACACATATGCTAAGTCCCACTACTATACAATTACTTATACATACATATCTAATACAAACATCGTAGATCATGAAAACAAAGGTGAGCACCTATCTCCGAGATGGCCCATCACCGGGTGTGTGGAATGTCCCGCCCCTTCTCATTCTCTTCGCACCTACACCCGATTGAACACCCGTGCTGCTTTACGCTGGCTGAACATATAGGCAAGAACGACTAAGCCAACAAAAAAATCGTCATTACTATCTTTTACATTTACTTATGTATATAATGAAGCCTATTCTCTTATGTGACTTCTAACTTCATCTCATATTTATACACATGTAGATTTTATTCTTTCGATTCTTTATCATTATCTTGTTCATATTATCAGGTCATGTATTTTACAGTCAGAACTCATATCTACTACATGTATGATAGATCAAAATTATATTCAAAGTAAATCCATACGTATACAATGGCAAATTAACTCCATCAAGTCATATTAAATTCATACAGTCAAATCAAACTAATACTAAAATACATATTAGACTCTATCATTATCACGACTTTAGCCATTAATCAACTCCCTTAGCAATTACATTTCATATGATCTGGGATGCCCGCTTAAAACATTTTGTTTCGTATATTAAATTTTCAATTTCTGTAAGCCGCGACTCACCCCCGACTGGCCCGTAGCCAAGTGATTCATAAGTTTGGAGCCCTAAGCATTCATTTTTAATCAAAAGACGTGGAGCCTTTTTGACAAATTATTTTTCAAAGTGTCATAATTCCGAACTCACTAATTCATCATGGATCCAAGCCGGAGTCTTATTACTCCACATTTTCAATTATCTTCCCAAAACATGTTGTTTATGTTATTCATTTTAGACCTTTTAATTGCTTAAAGCACTTCTTGGCACTCCATGATCATTTACAAATTCAAAAGACATATAACATTCACACTTAATAACATGCATTTTCAACAATGCCTTTTGTATCCACATACTCATGCTATTCATTTTCGCATGCTTCAATATACAAACTATTTACCATATCATATCATGCATTCTCAATGCAACAATTCATTCTGGCCAACTTAATTCATGAGATTTAAGATATTTATAACAATCCCATTACACTGGCCAATGTTGGCTATTTCACCTTGACTATTCGATTCAAAAATTTCGGGCTGATTCGCTTACAACCCCACCCTTATTATCATTCGGTAATGTGCTTATACATTTAACGCATTCTATCTCCCATCATGGAGGATGCCGTTTAGTGCAGAAACCCGGCTGGTGTGGTATCATTTATTCGATCACCGGCGACGATGTCGCTTGCGCGCCCCGACACGCGGTATCAATTATTCTGCCTCCCATCGCGACGGATGCCGCTGGTGCATCTCACACGCGGTATCACTTATTCGTTCTCCTCATCATGACGGACGCGGTATCCCTGCAATAGTCGGTATCATCAGATTCGCGGCTTCTCCCATCATGATGGATGCCGCTTGGTTCATCCCGGCACGCGGGTATCACTATTCGGCTTCTCCCATCATGACACGCCGCTTGCGCATCCCGGCCACGCGGTATCACTTATTCGGTTCTTCCATCAAGCGATCGGATGCTTTGCGCATCCCGACAAGTGGTATCAATTATCTCGGGTTCTCCATCGCGACTGACGTCGTTTCGCGCATCCCGACACGTGGTATCAATTAAATTCCATACGCCTATCAAACGAATGCCGACGTATCCCGCCGGTGGGATATTTCTTCAATGCTATACACCATCATGAGCGATGCCGATTGGTGCATCCCGCCGCGGGACATTGAAAATCTGCGCTCTTCATGATCGATACGTCGCGGTGCATCCCGTCAAAGTACTCATTCGATACGTTAATGATCACATTTATAGACGATTTCGTCAATGAATCTCGCTCTTATCATCATTCATTATCATCACGGGTTTTAAATATCACATTTAATTACAATCATTTTCGTATTATCTTTCAAAGATATACTCAATCTTATGTAATTATTTATAAATCGATTCATATATTCTTTCACATACTCATTTATGTATACTCATTCATAAATACTCATTCACGTATACTCATTCATGTCTACTCATTCATAAATACTCATTCACGTATTCATTCACGAATACTCATTAATGTCTACTCATTCATAAATACTCATTCACATATTCATTCACGTATACTCATTCATGTATACTCATTCATAAATACTCATTCATATCTATTCACACGTGATACTCATTCATGTATACTCATTCATAAATACTCATTCACGTATTCATTCACTAATACTCATTCATGTCTACTCATTCATATACTTATTCGTTATATTCATTCAATGATACTCATTCATGTATACTCATTCATAACACTGGCCCACACATTCTTGTCCTCAATGAATCTATTTTAATTAGAAATTGGAATTATTCCAATCGATCATCCAAATAAAGCTATGGCATTTTAATGCCAACCAAATTAATTTTACCGACATAATTAGGGACAGTTTAGGCTACTCATTTTTCCGGGGTATTAACTTCATTTTTGACACTAGGTCTTTGTACTCATTTAAAGCTAAGGTGTTAAGGGTTCTATTCCAACTGGAATCACCCAATTCGGAGTACCGAAACTCAAGTTACGTCCGAAACAACCCGGACTACTTTATGATCAAAACTGAAACCAATTTGGCTTGCACATGGACCCCACTTTGAGTGAATTTTTGGGCCACTTAAGTGGGGTGACGATATCTATTTAACTATGTTTGATTTTCCTTGAAGTCTATTTTAATTGGCCACTTGAATCACTCAAATCGGATAAGAAATGAGAAGTTATGGCAAAATAAAAGTGGTCGAAATTGGGAAGCGAAGTGAGATCTGATACACCACTTGTTCGTAATACCAGTACTTTGCTTCTAGTGGGGTGTACCGGTACACTACTATTCTGTGCCGGTACACCTTTCGAAAATGCCCCGGCTTTTGTTATTTTCCACTTTTGATGCCAATTCACTCCATCTAACTTCTATAATTCATAATGCCTCAAAAACCCGACTTGGAATTCATCTTATGATCTTTTCTACTCAATTTATCTATTCGATCCATATCCTTCATCAAAACCTTTCATGATTTTCTCTCAAAACCACTCCTAATATAGGTTATGACCCATACACAAACCAAATATGTTGATTAGTTAGGGTTTGCTCAACCTAACTCACTTGTCTCGGTCGCCATGAATCGACTTAAGAGAGGATTACTAACTATCTTGTGCCATTTAGAGTTTTAACAACCTTTAATTTCAATACATCTTTGGTTAAGAAGTTTCATCTAACAAACCCTAGGTTTGGACAGATAATAACCATACCAAAACCCAAGATCATACTGGATTTAGTAGTTCCATACCAAAATCATAGAATCCATACAAAACCATATAGTTCCATACCTTTGAATCCTTCTTGAACTCCTCCTCCTTTCTTCTTCATCTCTTCCTCTTCCTCTTCTTCTTCTTCTCTCCTTCTCTCTCTTTACGGTTTTGGTCTCCCCTGGAAATGAGACCAATTTTGATCTTAAAATCAACTTTTGAGTTAAGGCCATGTTTGCGAAATAGAGAAAAATCCATTTTTGTTTCAAGTCTTCATATTTGCATTTTAAGCTTTGGTTCTTCCCTTTTGAAATTCAAATTATGCCATATTCTAATTTGACCCATAATCTTCCTCAAATTCCACAGTACCTAATCTTATGCTTTTATGGCTTTCATGTCCTCAAAGTGGTAAAACCACTTTGCCCTTGTCTCTAATATTCCATTTGGTCTCTTTTATTTTCGAAAATTCATATTTAGCTTATACTATACCCTAAATAAGTCCGAAAACTACTAGGGTATATTTCGGGGTGTTACAGTTTAAGCTAGTCGAAGGCGAGCCACCAAAGGCATAAGAGAGCCTGTAGTGACTTATCTTTGCTTAGGGTCTTGGGTTGTGGCGAGTCATTCTAAAGGCATAAAGGAGCCTATAGGGACTTATCTTTGCGAAGGGGCTTAGAGATTAGATCTAATGTGAGCAGCCAAAGGCCTGAGAGGCAGTAAGGGACTGTGCTCTTGGGAGACTTGGGGCCAGGTCGAAGGAGGCCACGAGGTAAAGAGCATGTATGGACTTAGGTTGTTCGAGGCCTAGGGCCGTTGAAGGCAAGCCACCAAAGGCATAAAGGGGCCTGTAGGGATCTATGCTGCCTGAGGACTATAGTCGTCAAAGGCGAGTCGCCAAAGGCATAATGGGGCCGTAGGGACTTATGCTACTCGAGGACTAGAGCCGTCGAAGGCATGCCGCTAAAGGCGTAGAATGAGCTGTATGGACTTATCTTTGCCGGACTAGAGAGTCGTGAGAGGCGGCTTTGCCAAAGGCATAGATGGGCCGTGGGACTATCTTGCATGAGAAATTTAGGGCGAGTCGAAGGTTAGCTAAAGGCATAGATGTTTCGTAGGGACTTATGCTCTGGGAGAAGTATAGTCGTTGAAGCGACGACGGCGTAGATGGGCGTAGGGCTATCTTTGCTTGAGGACTGACTAGAGTCGTGGGCGAGCCGTCAAAGGCATAGATGGGCTTTGTAGGGACTTATCTTTGCCCAGGACTAGGTGTGCATTGAAGGCGGCCTTAAAGGCATAAGAATGAGGCGTCTTTGGGGAATGGAGAATGGGATTTGAGATCCTTAGGCCCGTGGCCTTTTTTGACTTGAAGAACAATACGATGGAGAATTTCACCTACAACAATCATGTTCTTGGAAAAGAATGATTAGGTTTACTCAATTCTTTCATGTAATAAATAAATGCATATATTTTTCTTTCAACACATTTCTTCCTCAAAAGTACTGCATTAATAGCGATATTAATCACTATAAGTGGGATGATATAACCGGGATGATACTGATCCCTATATTTTCAATTATGTTTTCTCCTCGAATATCTTTCCTGTACATTAGCTTCAAAAGTAATGATGTTTTTAAAAAGAAAAAAAAAAGAACACTCTTTGCATTGTGCCATGATCGTAAGCCAATTCGTAAGAAAAGAATAATTTAAATCTCATATGAGGGGTAAATTTTACCTTTAACACACAGATCTCGGAGGATCTTTGGTTGGTGGTGAGACTTCTTTGAGTAGATAGGATCAAGTAGAAAATAAGAGAAAATAGTATTGGCAGAGAATACGCCATCACTGTCTAGCCATATTTGCTTTCCACAGGTATGACTATCAAGACATGCAAATAAGTGTAATTTTTAAGTGGGCCAACCTCATAGTCTACGTGGCCCAATTGCATGCACTTCTCTAAAAGCCATCTAGTTCATATGTCGCAACAATTGCAATTGGCAACATTAGTACCACCTTTCTCCATGAAAGGAAATGAAGGTCTTTTTACTTTCCAAAGTGTGATTTCCAACTAGTAATGGAGATAAAATTCCTCATAGAAAACTGTCTACCATATTAAGGTCGTTTTAGATATATTAAAATTTAATTTAGGAGAGATCAAGTACTTGAGTGTAATACTTGTAAATAAGTGTAAATGTAATACTTGTATTTGAGTGGGCTAGCCTGGCATTTCATGCGGGCTCCTTTTTTTTTCCTTTTTTCTTTATTTAAAATCCAAGAGCATAAAGATAGGTAATAATAAATGCCTAATGTTCAATTAAAGTATGGCCGGTCAAAGTGCAGATCAAAAAAAAAAAAAAAACGAACCTCAACGAAAAGTGAAGGGATATCCAACGCTTTCCTCATCGAATGTACTTGAGTTTTAAGTCACTAAGGAGACCTTACTTTAGGCGTGAAATCCAAGATTGTTTCAGATATTTGCAAATCTAGTCTTGATTTGCTTTCTAAATCATATGAAAAGGAGATTGCAGGTGGGAAAGAGATTCTTAAAAATAATTATGTGAAAACCATCTTGATAGTGCTTTGGTTGTAGGATGATTAAGCTGTCTCCTCCTTGGGAACTTTTGGATAGGTGAGATCGAGTGGAAAATAAAGGAAAGCAGGCATAACCTGATGGAGGGGAGAATGTCACCCCCACCCCCGCTGGCGGATGAAGAAGTATGGCGTATTGGGACTCTTTACTTACTTTTCGGTTTCATTGGTGGTCCCACTAAGTCTTAAAAGCCCGAATCAAAATGTCGTATCTCAGATACAAATAAAACTACCACCGTAGTGGTGTTTACGGTGTCAATAAATACAGTCTCGAGTCCCATTTACATATACATATACAAAAACTATACATTTACATTTACTAAATCAGAGTGAAAAACCTAATGTAGTGGTCCCTTACAAGTGTGTTGGGCGAAGCGGTGTCTGCGAGGAAAATTATGACGTCCTCCTCTCTGTACCACGGATTAAAGCAGTGCTAAGCTTTACGCTTTGTGGGAAACATATGACTTATACGTACACACATGCATTAATACTCATTTCTAGTTAGCATATAACGATAACAATGTACAGTAACAGATATCATAATTATTCATGAATTCATATAACAAACTTATACAAGTACTTGTACTTATAACAAACTTATACTTGTTCAGATCTCCCGTAGGACACATACTTATACTTATAGCAGACTTATGCTTGTTCAGATCTTTCGTAGGACACATACTTATACTTATAGCAGACTTTTACTTGTTCAGATCTCCCGTAGGAGGTACAGAGTTTATACTTGTGCGGAGGTACTCGTAGGTACTCACAGGAACTTATGCTTGTCTACGAGGAGATACACAGCTGGTACATTTAGAGCGAATGATGTACATTGCTTTACTCTTTATTCATTTATTTCAGATTCTTATCATATAACTGTTTGACTACCTAAACCGATGCCTAGAAATGAGTAGGACCATGACACAATGGGGTACTAGGAGGTCGGGTATGGTGCGAGGTGTCGTGGCCTGACGGGAGTGCGGGCGCCGGCCCGGAGGTGTCGTCACTAGCGGTATCGGAAGTGCTAAGCGGAGTCTTAGAGTGCTAATCGATGCAGAGTACTAAATGTGCGAAGCACGATCGGAGAATGTGTCGCACTAATCAGAGAGTATTGAAGTATTATATGTGCCTGCCCACGTAACAGAGGTGACATGTCATTCCATATCCGGTCTTAGGTAATCCTACAATTATATGTGTTCAGGAACTTATTATCTTATCAATCATAGGGGCATTAAGTTTGCCACATCGAACTCGCCGAGGCAAAGTGAAGCTTCGCCTCGGTGGCGAGGTACGGTATAATTTTTCCTTTACCTTACAAACATGAATAAAACCTTTCATACATTTATAGGATCCTCATTAGTCCAATAGAAAAGTCCTCGGAATAACGGAATAGCAAATCAGAACAAAACTAAAAAATCTACACGTTATGAACAGTAGCTATGCCTCGTCGTAGCATTGTTACGCTGCGGCGTAGCCCTTCGCCGAACGCTACGCCGGCGTACTCGAGACTGGCCAAATCCTCCCTCTCAGCCACGCCGCGGCGTGGACATGCTACGCCGTGGCGTGGACTTACGCTGCGGCGTGGGGTCCCCACGCCACAACGTAGGACCACCGACATTGCCCAGATTTTGCTGATTTCGTCCATTTTTGTAGATATACTAACAAAAACCCCTACATAATCCAAAAGTATGTAAGAAAACCCTTTATTACCAACCTCTTATTCTGGCTTGTTAGCCAGCCATGAGATTAATTAGGGTTTTTCCAAACCCAAACTCAAATACTTGTAACTTAGGTTAACTTCCTAACACTCAAATAGGTATCCATACCTCATAAACCAAAAATCCATACCCAAAGGGAGGATTCCATATTCCCAACAAGTATTCACACTCTTTAACATCTCAAACCCTAGCTCAAGGAACTAGATTAAGAACCCAAGAATCCTTAGAAACATAGCAATCCATACAAAACTTAACAAGTTCCATACAACATCATAGCATCCATACAAATCCATAATGATCCATACCTTTCCTCTTTTTCTTCTTCTTCTTCTTCTTCTCTTCCTTTCTCTCTTCTTCTCTTCTTCACGTAGGAGCCCTTCTCCTCCCAAAATAAGAGACCAATTTGGTCTTATCCTCATTTTGGAGTTAAGGCTATTTTTGGCTTAACTCATTTTTGGATTCTTTCTCCATTTTTGCATTTAGGTCCCTCATCTCTCCTCTATTTACACCACAACTTCCCATTATTCCACTTTGGCATATAATCTTATTAACTTATGACTTTTATATCATGTTTTGACAAATTACAAATTTACCCTTGTATCTTGTACAAATTCCGGGTTTCGAAATTTTCGTATTTGTAATTTAAATTACGAAAAATTCAAATTATGTCTACAAAATACCCTAAACACGTTGAAAACGACTAGGGTATATTTCGGGATGTTACACAGAACCTAGACAAATCATTGTTTCTAAAATGAGCGAACATAAATGATATAGAACAAGAAAATAAAAATAATAATTTTACCTTTACAACATAAATCTCGGAGGATCTTCCATTGGTGGCGAGACTTCCTTGTAGTCCCGAGGCTTGTAGCCTCTCATGTCGAATGGAAAAGGGGGTTGGGCCCCCGAGGCCTGTGGCCTTTTTTGGATTTGAAGAATCACAGGATGGAGAATCTTATCTTATGATTTGGAAAGATGTTTGATACAACAAATCGCTAGGTTCTAATATCTTAATCGGGTAACAAACAAAAATAATTACTAATTCAATGTGTCATTAAATAATGCAAATATGTGTAACCTGAAGTTGCTCTGAAACATGAAAATTCACCGTAAAGAATGCAAACAGTAGAATTATGATATGTAGGCGATTAACAAATCACAGGTGAGAATCCATATCCTGAGTATAAATTCCAAGAACATGAATTTCGATATATATATATATATATATATATATATATATATATATATATATATATATATATATATATATATATCTAAATAACCATCTCAATAGCAAGCGTAGATTTATGGTTCAGGTCCCAAATGCAAATGCTAGAGTCAAGTGCTACCCAAGTTCAATATGACATGCAAATCTGGCTAATATTTTCAAATTCTCTCAACTCAGAACACCAAATCGAACTGAATTAACATACAAGATCCCATCTTGAAATAACCATGAGAGGAAAAATAGTAGCCCTAAGGTTCACCTTTTTAAGCATCCAAAAGAAAAAGAATACAAGTCCTAGTGATACGCTAAAGGCCCATATTTCTGTACCCAGACATGGCTTGATAACGGAAATAATACATGTCCTGCAACTAGGCAGGTTTTTTCGTCAAAGGATTTCGTCCCAAATCCCACTCTCCATCGTCTCATCTAGGTATGGGCACAATTCTCCTTCATTGTTCCGTCGTCATTGCTGGGGGTTTCGTCGCAATTGGTTAGAGCTTGGATTGTTGAGAACTTCCGATTTGGTGCTCTTTTGAAGATTCTCAATTTCACGTCAGGTTTTGATGAGAACAAGAGGTTTGTGACAAGTATGGATGGATTTGTGCCGACGGTGATCAGCATTCTTAGCAATGTCAGCGTCGGAATCGAGGTTTTGGAATCGGTGGTTAGGATCTTAGATATGATTATGGAGGAAAAGGGAACGAAGGAGAAACAAATAGAGAGATTGATCTTGAAAAGCAATCGAGATCCTTTGTTGTCCGCCGTTTTGATTCTAGGAAAAAGCAGTTTGGATTCGAAAAGGAGAACAGGACGGCAACCCAAATCCACGATAGCAAGTGGGTAGAACCGAGTTCCCACAAACGGTGCTAGTGAAAGCGATTAAGCTAACACGATTTTATTGAATCCATCCCCCATTTTTGGTGCTTCATAACATCTTAACATAATTTCTTCATTAATGAGGCCCAGCTCAGTGCTTAAAGGATGGGTAGGGCATAAGGAATGGATTACGTTTGAGTTTCTATGAGAACAAAATACTACAACTTCGTGAAGTAAAGTGCTTAGATGGTAAAAAAAAAAACATTGTTTCCCCAAAATAATGTCCTATTGTATGCACCCAGTTAACATGACCATTTTGCCTTATACACATCACCCACTTGTGGGACCCATGGGCTAGAAAAAGAAAAAAGAGAAAATCCACATGGGTTAATCCACATATGAAAGGGTGTATTGAGGAGGAAAAGCATTCTTGGGATGCTAGGAAAGGAAGATTTTAGAGGGGGACTCTGGAGGGAGAGTAAGGGTTGGGAAACATGCTGCTGATTAAGCCACTAAGAATGTCCTACTCCTACCTGAGCTTTTCGATCAACCAATCCCCTATATAAGGGACATCTATTGCAGCCGTGCAGGCCCAAGGATCACTGATAATGAATGAGCCATCCTTCTCGCCTATCATTTATCGTTGATCCACCATGCTCCACATCTCCTACGCCTATGAGCCTTCATGCAAGTTTGTTGCTAGAGTCCCCGCCAAAATAAAAATATGTTATCTATTTGAATAATTCTTAGCATACCGCTTTTGTAGCAATCAAATCTAAGAGAAATATAAGGGGCAAGCAATACATTAGAGCAAACAACCTTCCAACTGAACAACACATGCAAGATTTGATCGAATTAGCAAGCAAATGAAGAAAGTTTCAGCCAACAAAAGTTTGATTGTAAAACAGTTTCGCTTCCTCTACTTTGTTAAGCTATCATGTCGTGTGAATGGATGGGATGAGACTGAGACTATATCTCTTCTCTATCTTTCTTTGAATTATCGGATGCATATCCTTTCTTTCTTTTTTTATATGAAAGAATAAAGTGGTGTTGTGCGGTAAGTCAAAGTAACAAGTGCCAAACAAGGATGAAAGAAATCACATTTTTAAGAGAAGTAGCTTAAGCGAGTCTTCCATGGTTTGAAGGAAGAGCTAAACTTGAACAAGCCAAATAGGGGGTATGAAGGAGAGTCTTCCATTCAATCAAGCAAGAATCTACTTTAAAATTTATTTCACATGTCGACATGCTTCTACATTTTTTTCATTTCTTTTCCTCGACTAAAATCCACATAAAAAAATAGACCAAAGTGCATCCTAATAATAAAAATATAAATTAGTCTTTCATTTTGGCAACTACGACCACCCTTTGCTATTTTTCCTTCTCTTTTCCAATTCTCTCCCTTTACTTTATTTGACAAGGGTGGAGAATACCACTCTATTAATAACAAGAATAAAGTAGCAAGTCAATTTCAAATGGTTTGAGCTTGGAAGCAACCTACTATCTATCGATAGGCGAGAATAGATTGTTATTGGTTAAGCCAGCCATCTATTCTATTATGGCAAGCCAGAGACACGTAGGAAGACCATTATCTCTATCCGAAGTCGACTACAGCTTCATTCATTCAGAGAACCTGGGGGATAACCATTGAAGTATGGAAAATAATCACCACACCACCTCTATCATACATACGGAGCATTACATGACGCTGGTGAGTAATAAAACTTTTTCCGAAAAAAATAAAGAAAAAATATAGCATTTTATAAATTTAAACCCTAGTCTCTTTTTCTTCTAACTTTTTCTGCGCTGCTTTCTTTCCCAAGTGGGTAATTTGGTAGATTTTTTGGTCATTCTGCCTTGAAAACACTCTATAGCAATTCTCTGCCCATCATTTTCTTCCTCAATAGCTTATTCCACACATTCAGTTTATTAATTTTGTTTGTGATTTAGTTGTCGTTTTGGTGCGGTATGTGGTTGTTATCGTCTTGGTGTTGTGTGTGGTTGTCGTCGTTTTGGTGTTGCGTGTGGTTGTTCTCGTCTTAGTGTGACTTGTGGTTGTGTCGTCTTGATATCGATATTTGTTTGTTGTGATTGTGGTGCGGTGTTTATTTGTGTGAGGACGATTCAAATGAGCAAAGTATATTCGATGAGAAACAAAAAAATCAAATTAATGGTTGTCAATATATTGCCTAACTAGGGTCATTGATATTCTAGTCACAATGGTAATATATGTTATAAACTTTGTTAACCTGCAACAAACAAAGGTGAAACAAACAATACCTAGAAACAAATAACACATGCACCATAACTCAAAGTCACAACACTGTCAATTAACTAGAGGAAGGAACTGGAAGACGAAGAATCAAATCGAATGAAGTTGAGTCTTGTGAGGAGTCACAATCTCCTTAAAACATATTTGCCCTTCTCTACAGGTGCTTCTAGAATCACAAGCAATTGTTTCCTAGGATAAAACGATTGAACAGTGGTCTACAAAAGCAGTTTGCAAGCACTTTGGAGAACTGAAAAATATGCTTGAGGTTATCATCGACAAAGGAGGAAAGAGGAAGAAAATTAGACTCTCTGCAAATTTTTATTGTGTGTATGTTTGAAGATTTTGACTCCTTATTTATAAACTGTAAAGAAAAGAGACTTGATTATTAGAATGCCAAATAGTTTGGCTACCCCAAATCCTCGAAATCTGAACAACATATTAAAATCCTACTCCTAGAATTCTGTGCGAAGTTAAACTTTTAGTGAATGTTATTAAATTCATTCACTATTTCCAACAATTCCCCATATGAATGAAATAGATGACTGAAGACATGAAAAACTTGGTGAGAGAGTCAATGGTTGAAACCTGCATAGGAGAGGTAAGTGGCTACCCTTTGAACCTTCCCTTGTAGAAATATGTATACTCTACTAATTAAATAGTAGATATGATGTCCTTGAACTATTCTGTCATTTGTGTAAACGATGACATATTTCACACAAGAATCTTCCTAACATATTTCAGTTCTCACCTTTATGTCCCTTTTGCCATGGACATGCACCTCGTCTTCCTAAGAGTTTACAGAATTATGCCTTATAAGGCTCCTCGGGCGCCCCCTTCTTTATAGGTGATCTCCTAATTAAAGAGCAACTCATATCGCTTCTTGTTTCCATTTCCTCAGACAGTTAGGGATCATTAAAGCATAGCTGCTCCCTTTTTACATAAGCATCATCATTCTCATCATATAGGAATGGATAAAGGAAGATCCCTATAGTGATATAACCAAGTCTCTACAGTTTAGTTGTCCCTTTGAACCTAGATCTTGAGATCTCCAATCAACTAAGTTAGGTATGCACTGTATCAACTTATTCTTTTATGGGCTTTAGTCTTATTCCATTCGATGACTTTTCAATTAACTCTCTATTCAACCCTTTGGCTAGTTGTTAGGTGTGCTTTAGGTTAGCATTATTTAGTGCAAAATATAGCATAAATCATGATTTAATGCTAACTAAGCACTCATTTTAGTTATTTTCATGTGTAACTGATGAGTCCAAAAACTCACAGATTTAAATCCATTTTCCCCGAGTATGTTACAAGATAAATGCTTGATTTGTTTGCGTTAAATGTATATTTTATTTAAATTTGACTGCAGGCGCCACACAGGCTTCCATCCCCGCCGAAACTAAGTTCGCTTATTGTGCCATAAACAGTCGAATCAGTGTCCGGAGCTCACAATGAGCTTCGCCCGCCACCCAAGACATCACCAAATTCAAATGAGTGAAGAAACAGAAGACCTGAAACAAGTGAAGCCGCATTTGAAGGAAGAGGTTATATTAAGTAAAATGCATCGGCATCAGCTGAAGCATCCAAAGAAGAACCTTCACACGCGACATGATCACTCGAGGCGGTCAACACCAACTGAATGTAGACCGAGGTCGCGACATCAACTGGCGTCGCGACGGATCCATCAACAATGAAAGGCAGCAAGAGAGGCCTCAGTAAACGAAGGTAACTAGTTTTTGATGAAAGGTCTATTCGAGACACGATGGTCTGAGGTCGGCACATAAAAACAGAACGGAGTCTCATCGTAAAAGTGAAGCTGCGAATAAACTCAGAGCAGTTTAAGAACGTAAAAGGAGGTCGCAAACGAGCAGTCAAACAAAGTCTTAATAAGAAACTGTTGGGCGACCATTTAATGATCACGACCGCAAACGGTGGCGCGAACACTGATTTAGGTCACCGCTAGCGAGCTGCTGGTATACAAAAAGAGCCCGGCATCTTTTCGAGTCATGTAATTCGAATAAAGGTGGGAAAGAGAAAAACTGGTTGCAACAAAGAACTGAGGTTGCGACCAGAAGAAAAGAAATGGGCAGCAAAAGAGGTTTCGGTATCACTAAGGGAGGTCGCACATGGTACCCTGAAACTCCGTGAAGGTCAAGACCACTAATACAACTCGCGACTAAGAAATCAAGGTCACAACATAAGCCATCTTATAAACAGAATAGATCGTGAATCCTAAACTGCCAGAATTTAGAAATGGAAGAAGAGAAACACAAAAGAGGTCGCTGAAGATTACCACAGGCCGCGACATCAACATCAAGAAACGATCGAAAGCAAACAGGTCACGCAATACTACAAACTATGTTCAATATCAGACCAAAAAGAAGCAAAAACTGGTTGCAGTGTGATAATGAGGTCGCAACGACCACGAAAGTAAAGTAAGAGAATCCATGTCACAACATCAACCTGAGGTCGATACAGATCAGTTGAGTTGGACTTTTCTTGGGAAATTTACTGGAGTTTGGGATTCGGCCCAAATTTTTTATAGTATAAATAATAAATATTAAAGAGTAAAGTAGCTTCCCATTTTCACTACCTGTGGTATGTGGGAAAGGAGAGGGAACTTAGTGTGGTAGTTTAGATAGATTTTACTTTTTCTTGTTTTAGTTTATTTCTTTTTCTCGATTTGAATTCGCGAATCAGGCAACGCAGTAGAGCTGATTTTATTTCTCAAGTACTTAGTATGCACGCTTAAAACAAGAATTCAGACAAATTTCAAATCTTTCTTCGCTTTATTGTAATTATAAATTATTTACGCGATCGCAGATCATCTCTTTAATTGAGAATGCAAATAAACACATAATAACTCAAGCTAGATTTACTTAGATATGAAGGCGCCTTCCACAAATATGATGAAATACTGGGTCTGGTTTAATTATGTTGTTTTTGAACTGATAAGTCTCAAGAAAGAAAAACAACACCAAATATAAACGTATCTGCCTGGTTATCCGTGATGCACCCTCATGCATATAGAGAATTTCTGAGATTCCCGAGAGCAGACATTCTTTTCTCGCATGCTAGACTATTATTGATTTAACCACCAGCTCTGAGAGCATTTTGATAAATCCCCATTCGCTCATAATTGAAGTCGGAGGTGTATTTAATTAACATAAATAATCGCAGAGTTCACTTTGAATCTAAAGGTAAGCCCTCAATCCCGTGTTAGCTTTAGATCTAATCAAGTAGAGGCGTGACAACCCACATCTGAGGCTGTTTATATCGATTATGGTAAGCCGCGAAATCCTCAGAAGGAAAGTAAAGGTCTTCACACAGAAATGTATGAAGTATGGAGAAAAATACCTTAGATCTTAGTAAAAAAGAATTTGGAATACAGTAGCCGCCTGATTCTTTATTGCCGAGAAGCGGAAGTGATATCTAACCTGAATATGAGAAATCCAATTCCAATACCAGGAAATTGACAAAACCAGACCATGGTAGAACAAAGAGTAAATGTATTTTGGTATTGAATTAACGTTTCATTGTATTTCACTGATAGCTTTGCAATGTGAAACCATTCAATCCATCTTATAGATAATTTATTTATTCTACGAAGTTTTTGTTCAGCTTTAGTTTGACAATATCTGAATAGCATAGATTTTAATTTTGTTGTTTAGATAAAACTTTCACTATAGAGTTCTTAGTGTCCAAATAGTATGAAATTTTAGAAGTCAGTGTGCTGATTCTAATCGCTACAATTCCCGTGGAATGATACTGACTATGTTATCTCAGATTTACTACTAGACAATTGTAGAATTTAAAAGAGCCATGATCGACTTATTTTTTAAACCATGAACATTATAGAGAAAATTATTTTTATCACAAACTTATCCAGAACACATGGATGCAAGAGAAGTAAAGGCTCTCAGAGCTACAGTGTTAATTCGAGGGGTTTTAGTCTAATAGAAAAAAATGTTTTTATGATACGCTGTCGGGGATTGAAAAAGAATTAACAGCTCCTAATATATTCTACAAAGAGGGAAATACTAATTCTGACATTTTTATAAAAGAAAAAATGCACAGCTGCCATGGCTGCATCAACCACTCGATCTCATGCCAGTGTTGAAACAAGTCATAGTTTTGATCAATCCTATTAATCTATGGGCTGGACATCAGAAACTTTAATAGATAGGAAACAGGATTCTCAGACTCGGGACCTACAGGTACAATCGTAATTGGAAAGAAGCACTGCTTAAGAAAGACTAAAAGAGCAAAAAAAGTAGTTATGGGAGATGAGACATGAATTTTGCATGTGAGGAACAGAGGACAAGAATTTTTTAAGGCCTCCGCACATCGTATTACTTTTCAATGGAGGTTTCTGGAGGCCTATTATTCGTGAAGAGTATTATGCAACCGACAAAATGGCATCGTGATGCAACACCTTCAAATCAGTCACTTTGATTATGTAATGGTAAAAGAAAGATGTCACCACTGTCACTCCCACCGAAGATCCAACCCAGCACTCCGGGAGATTTCAGATGGCAAGATAAGTGGAAGCCAATGGTGGAGACTGAGGTGATAAAGGTATCTTCCGCATTTTCTTTGAGATAGAAAGGTACCACATGGTATGAATCACACATATGGTTCATTGACATTTGGGAAGAGCTGGTAGAAGTAAATAAGGTGTTCTTTCCCCATCTCTCACCTCGTAGAAGAAGAGAGATAATAGTATTTCAAATAAGGGAAGATAGAGTTTATATGTAGCCTCGGGAAAGATTCAAAAGAGGTTGTCAAGAGTCTATGCATGGAATGATTTAAAAACCCGTATGGATATAGGTGTATCATGCCTTGAATGATACATCTAAGGGTATTATTGAAGCCTATAATGGCATTCAAACCAAAAGTGTCGGTGTTAGAGATCCGATGAAGACTCTGCCAATGGCCAGGAAAGCTCCATCCGAAGCTTTCAAGGGGTAGCAAGAGAGGAAATGGGTCATGGAGTCGAGCAAATGACAGCCAAGTAAAGCTGGGGACACGCCATAATGCATAGGATGGACAAACAGAGAGAGTTTAATAATCGTCACAAATGAGCAAAGGAAAGAGAACTTATGAGAAGAAGTGTTTATGTACCAACAAGAAGATTTCTATGTAGCCGAGGAGGTTGCTATGAATGAGCCAAGAAATTACCATCAGCCAATCCTAACCTGCCCACATTGTGCCAAATCTGCACTTCATAATAAGGAGAATTTCATATGGTTTGGTGTGACATAAGGCCCAAGGTAATGGACATAATCCCTAACAAGGATATCAAGAAATGCACCAAGGTTCCAATGAAGAAGATCAGCATGAGGTGAAAGCAGAATGACTATCGTGGTCAAAGATATCAACCAGCATTTGAAGAAATTAAATGCCGAGTTCATGGGACAATAAGAGAGACTGATTATACCCATGAATAGAAACCGTCCACTTTGAAGCTTCTAAGTCCGATACTGCAGCCAGAAAATACAAGGCCTGCAAAACTTGGAGACATGGGTAGGGCAACCGGCCTTGAATATGCTAAATCGTATAGTGTACATTCCTCAGTGACACTCCAAAGAATCCAAAGATTGCATGGCAATTCACGGAGTGGAAGGTCAAAGATTTGAGCAACAGTAGAAGGAAAAGAAAGGAAGAAAGATCGAGGCGTAACAAGAAGAGACTTGAAAGGAAGGAGAGAAGAGCACACAGATTGAATGTCAGCAGCAAGGAGTGTAAATGTAAGGAAGGAGTACCAAATGATACACCTTCAAGGCCATATTTCCACATAGACTTCGGGCGTAAGAGAAGAACAGCTTTTCTAAATTCCTGACATTTTCAAGAAAATAGAAATCAATATCCCATTTGCGTGTGGTGATCAACCAAATTCCTATATTTATGCAAAACAAGGAGATACTGAGCAAAGAAAAAGTAAGGATAGCTGGAGGGAGGGAATAGTAAACTTCTGGACTGCTGACGGCAAGAGTCATATCCGAAGCAAAGCTCCGTATAAAAATGAAGGACCTCGCGCCACCCATCTCCTCGCTCCATGTGGAAATAAGAATTCAAAGAAAGCTTATGTGATTCTAGCTAGTATAAATTTGATGCCTATTAGTTGTGTAGAGACTTCCAATTTGGGGAACTTACTCCCAAATGAAATAATTACATTGCAAATGGTCATAGATCAATGGCACAAACTTGAAGGGTATTCTTGAAGATGTATCATTACATGTTGGGAAATCTATCTTCCCAAGGATTTTGCTTTCTATGCGATGGAGGAAGACACCTGTCTGTTGTTAAGACCTTTCTGAAAGTAACCTATTTTCTCGATAGATGTACGTAAAGGTGAACTAACACTGGAAAGGGTGGGAAATGGTTAAAATTTTTTAATATTATCAGAGCTCAATATCTCATATGAAGTTGTAAGGTCAGAGGGAAACAATAGCGCCTTCACGCGTTGAATTGAATTCTGATTTCTCGAGTATAAATGAAAACAATCAAGATGTACTATACCTTAAAACAAGAACCTACATGAGAAATTAAAGTAAGGGTTAATATTGTTAATTGTCACTATTTGAAATATGAATTTTAGAACCGAAAAGAGAAAAACTACATTTGGTGGTTAATGATTAATCGTCAAGAATGTGGGTTGTCGAAAATTTTGAGAAAATACAAGGAAGCAATTGCTTGGTCACCAGACCTGGTGATGCTCCATTTGCATGCACAAAATATGTTCAATGATAATGCAAAAATTTCATTGAGCATCAAAGGAGTGCCTGAACTGGAAGGATGAAAGAAGCGTCTAAAAAGCTCAAATGGTTCTCAAATGCAAAATATGTGAAATGAAGGATGATTCTCGCTTATGTGAGAGTGTTTGGGTGCCTTGATGATAAAAGAATAAAACAGTTTTTAAATCGAGAGATTTTAAGTAAGGTCAAAGTATAAGAAGTTGTTGGAAACCTAAATTATAAAAAGATAGTGAATCTATGATCGAGGAAAGGGAATGGGAAGTGACGAAGAAGAACCCCCACCATGCCATCAAAAAGAGAGCCAACTGGAAGAAGCAAAGGTATGGTTTTACTTCATCTTCTCGTATTTAATTGACGCTTTTCTCAAACCCATATCAACAACAAACTCAAAGAGCGCCAAATTATTTCAACGCAATGGAGGGTCATTGTATTTCAACCCAAACACACATTATGTCAAGCTTACTATCATTCAGTTATGATATAAGGAGGATTTCGTGAAGCCAAAATTTTCGAAGTCAAGGAGGCTCAAGTTACAATTATCAAGAACAAATCCAGCAACCTTCTAATGAAGAAATGTTTTATGCCTTATGGAATGAGGTGAAGAAGGACAAGGCTAAATGGGAAGCCAAAATGAAAGATCAAGTCACCAATGAAGAAAGCTCCAGACAAACTTAAATCCAATCAAGTAATTAGCCCATGACGAGGAGCAACATTCTAGATTAATTCTAAGCAAATATAAAAAAGGATGAGGACAAAAGAGAATGCAACTTTGAGTTTTGAGGAGGAAATCCAAGACTTGACATTGGTTAAGGAGAAAAAGATTGAACTTGCTAATGAAGAAGAACTATTAATGGAAAAGAGGCAAGTTGAAGAGCACATCCTTATCACAATTGAAAAATGCCAGTCAGATTGACAAGTTCAATTTTCCATTGACTTGTGTGGGACTTCGGGGTATGAAGACCAACAAGCCTCGTTTATAGGAAGTCCTTCCAATGCCACAAGTCAAGCGTGGATTGATATAGAACATGGGGAGATGACCTTACTTGTTGGTGAGGAAAAAGTGAAATTCAACCTCCACCAAAGCATACAACTTATGGATGAAGAAAAGCATTGTTGCAAGCGGATAAAGAGCTCATTTCTACCTTTTGAGAAGCAAGCACCCAAGATCCTTCAAGAAGAAACTCTTGGAGGATTTGAATTAAAGATCAACTATTTTCCGACCAAAGAGTTGGATTTTGAGCTTACATCACCAATTCTAAAGGTGGAGGAGCTCATCCTCACGAGCAATGAGGATGAAAATAGAGTAATGGCCACGAAGGATGAAGGGTCAAAGGAAAGCTTTCGGAGTGCCCCAATGAGTATAGCTGGACTCTAAAAACGGAGCAGCTCTTAGGAGGCAACCCAAGTAAAGGAAAATAAGGATTTTATCCATTTAGTACTTTAATTGTTTGTTTTAGTTATTTTTATGAGCAAGTGTTGATCTGCCTTAAGTGTTTATTTGCCTTTGTTTCTTCAAGGCATTAACTGATTTTAGTGAGTGGAGTTTCCATCAAGACCATCTCAATCTCGGAGGCCTTAATGATCATACTCTCCTGATCATCAGCAAAGAAAGTCCTCATTATTAACTTTCATATTTCACAAAGAGGAGAACAATAACGCATATTTTAAAAGTTCAGCGATCAGGAATTTCCCTTTGTTTTAAAATTTTTCCAACAGCTTGAATTATCCTATCTTTAGTGTGTTCCTTTAGATGCTTATATGTTTTAGTTTTTTTATTTTTATTTTTTATGTTTTAGTTTTTTGGTTAATTTTTTTTCATTTTTAGGATGTTTTTGTTTTTTGTTGAGCTTGTTTTGGGAATAATTGTGATGCTATGATGAATATTGGATTTTGAACTTTCTGCTTATTAGTTAGAAAACAGAGATATTTGGAACTTGAAGTACAATGGCTCGACCTTTAGGCTTAATTATTTAGACAAAAGTTCTTACTTCACTTTGAGCACAAGGCATTTCTTACCCTTAGTCACTCTTGCTTTGGTTTAGAGGAATAAATTTCAGGTGAGTATCAGCTCTCTACAATTGATCTCTAAAGACTCTAGAACTTGTTCAATTATCACTTTGGTGCAGAAATCTTAGGCAACATCAGAGTTGTATTTGAAAAACAGAGGTAGGATATTTGGATTGGTTGAGCCTTTATAGCTAACCTTTTTGTGCATATATCCATAGTCACCCAATTTGAGCCATATTAGCCATTTTATGTCTTGAAAACCAAGAATTAGCCCTTTAAACCTTTGTGTTGAATGCCCTTCAGTCAAAAGCTCATTTGACCCTAACATGTAAGTTTCAATGTCAATATCTTGTGAATACATGTAGTGTGAATTGAGAGTTTCGTTGAAATGGGTGTGCTATGAATGAAAATCAAAGGAGGTTTAGGGTTGAAAAGGAAGAAAAAAATAGAAAAAGGAAGAAAAAGAAAGAAATATAAAGAATAAAGCAAGGAGGAGTAAGTTTGGCCTTCAGATTCTTCCGCCACTCTTGACAAGAAGTTCCTTAGGCCCTACACCTAGTTTAGAGCATTAACCTAAAGCCTACATTGTGGTAGGTAGAAAGCTTATATATTGAACAATGCACTACTCAGTGATTCTGTAATATGAAAAATAAAGTTCTCGTGTTTTTGTGGAGGATGGTGAAAATCATGTGCTTTGGGGGAGCTATGAGATGTGATGCAATAAGTTAAGTGCCTGGGGGAAGCCTAGAAGGTAAGTAAGATACTGTGGATATGCCAAAGGATGGACATATTAGTGCAGAAAAAAAGGAAAATGCTTATGTTTTGGGTAAACTTGAGCCTAAATGATCTATTTAACTACCCTTGCCTAAGCCATACACTACAAGCTATATAAAGACCTAATTGATCATAAGAGTTGTGTATAGCCTACATTAGTGGAGTGATATGCCTTAACAAGCAAGCAGAGCTCCACACACTCAACATGCGAGAGATCCCATTCCACACATACTCAACTAATTCCATCTAACTTGCATTTGGCTAGAGGGAAGAACTTCACACACACACTTGAGAACTTTAGTTTAGATTGTTCAATTTATGGTTATTCTATTATTTTTTAAAAACACTATCTCCAAGTTTTCTTTGTGTTGGATGAAGGTTAGATACTTGAGGCAACTCATCATATATTATCCCAATTTGATGTTCATCATTTTAGGTAGTTTTGAATAAGGAAAGTATGTTATTATTTTACTTGAGGACTAGCAAATACTAAGTTTGGGGGTATTTGTTAGATGTGCTTTAGGCTAGCGGATTTGCAATGTTATCCTAGGACTTTACATGGTCTAAAGAGATAACCTCATTCGAGAGTAGTTGTCTAATGGTATTATGTCTATGAAAAATATGTCTAGACTTACCATTATATATACTACTTTGTGCTCTACTAATAGCAAATTGACTATCGCAACGTATGCAGATTGGAGGCACATGCATTGGCCATCTTGGAATATCCTTTAAGAAGTAGCATAACCATTCCGCCTCTTCCCCACATTTGTCCAATGCTATAAAATTATATTCCATTGTGGATATGGCAATCACCATTTGTTTTGAGGATTTTTCGCGAGACTACTTCCCTCCCAAGGGTAAAACATGTTAACCGGCTATGGGATTTTGAGTGTTTAACATTTGATATCCAATTTTCATCACTGTAACCTTCAAGTACAATAAGATATCTTGTATAGTGTAGCCATAATCAAGAGCATAACTACTAAATTTACTAATTGCATAGGCTATGTCTGGTCTTGTACAAGTCATTAGGTTTAGTAGCTTACCTATTACTCTAAAGTATTTTACTTGAGAAACACTCTCTTCTTTATTCTTCGATAAATGCAGAGTTACATCTACTAGTGTTCTGGCAAATCTAGAATTGTCTTTATCAAACTTTCCAAGCATATTATTAACATAATGAGACTAACTTAACACGAGTCCATATAATGTTCTTATGATTTTTATTCCCAATATAACATCAACAAGTCCCATGTCATTCATGTCAAACCTTGAATTCAACGTATTCTTAGTAGATATGATCATCTTATTGTCACTATCGAAAATAAGCATGTCATCTACGTACAGACATGCAACGACATAGCCATGTTCTGTGTCCTTGACATAAACACACTTGTCACATTCATTGATTTTAAATCCATGTGACATTATAATGTTGTCAAATTTCTTATTTCATTGTTTCGATGCTTGTTTTAATCCATAAGGATTTTACTAATTTACAGACTTTTTTTTTTCCCTAGAGCAGAAAACCCCTTAAGTTGCTCCATGTAAATTTCTTCATCTAAGTCTCGATTAAGAAAGATTATTTTACATTCTTTTGATGCACTTTAAGGTTTCTCAATGCAGTAATTGCAAGTACCATCCTTATGAAATTTATTCTCATCATAGGAGAATATGTATTAAAATAATCTAGGCTTTCAGTTTGTTTATAACCTTTGATCACAACTCTTGCTTTGTACTTGTCAATTGACCCATCTACTTTCCTTTTCTTCTTGAAAAACCATTCGGAACTTAAAGGTTTACAACCTTGTGGAAGATCCACTAGTTCCCAAGTATGATTTTATATTAGGGAATAAATTTCACTCTTAATGACCTCTTTCCACATGACACCATTCGTAGAGTTTAATGCTTCTTTATAAGTTTAAGGTTCCCCTTTAAACATATAAGTTAGAAAATCTAGACCAAAATATTTCTCTATCCATGATCTTTTATTTAGCGCCGTCTGGGTCCAACCTAATCAACATGTCCAACCCAGTCCCGAGATGCTCGATAATTAACTTTAGTTTTGCCTCGTCCGCCCGATAGGTCCGTCCGAACCCGAGTTCGATGCTCGATACTAACTCGGACTTTACTAACTTTTCAGATGATTTGTGTTTCAGCCTATAACCGAATCAAACTATTATATCCACAGATACAAAATAAACTAACACCGCAGGTAAGCTTATGTATCAATATATAGTCATAGAGCCCCATTTACATATAGATACAAAACTCGTATTACTTGGCGGCATATTCAGAGCCGGAACCTGTTGCTACGGTGAACCCTACAAGTGTGTCGCCCAGCAGACGCGAAGATCACAAACGCCTCCTCTATACTTCACACCCGATAAAAAACTCCAGGCTAAGTTTTACGAGCGGGAAATATACTTACATCGATACACACGCATTGATACTCTCAGATAATAGCATATAACAATAACAGTATTCATTAGCGCATATCGTGGAGCCTTTCGTGAATTCATATAACAAACTTATACACTCTACTTAGAAGACCCGACCAGTAGTTTCAATGAATAGTAAATTTCAGTTATCAAGATATCGACCTAAAAACAATGAATGAATAGTAATTTTCAAAAACAAGCCCAAAATAAAAAAATGTTCATAATATATTGAGTCTAAAGAAGTTGCTGAAATGATTTAACTAAATTATGTTAAGAGGTGAAATGCAATTTTTCTGAAAATGCAGCAAAACGGTAATCTGCTACATAAAATCTGAAAAATTTTCTAGATCCGTGATGATAAACGGACTTCATCCTTGAATTCATCTCACAAATTATTATCACTTCTAATTTCGGTTAATTCAGATAACTAAATTTTCACAAAATTTGAGGCGACGGGCATCAAATGATTCCTCGAAAACGAGATTTTTAGAAAAACTTTAAAAATATCAACATTTAAAGAATTTCCATTTAAGATAGATGAACTTGAACCGAATGAAATAAAATTGTTTAGAGCCAAAATCTGAGTTTAAGAAGTGTGACACGTGGCGCGACGTGGGCCACGTGTTCACACTATAAATATCCTAAAAAAAAATTTAAAACTCTCATTTTTGGTCTAATCCAAACCGTAGAGAGAGAGAAAGAGAGAGAGAGAGAGAGAGAGAGAGAGAGAGAGAGGGAGAGTGAGAGAGAAACAAGCTTTCTATCGATCTCCCATCTGATTTACCTGGGTCAACTCCTGGGTAAATTCTGCAGAATTGGGGAAGCTAATCTACGTGATGAGGGCTACTGGGTGATACCTTAATCACCGTATTCGCCAAGGTCCGAAGGTTCAGCTTCACAAAACCGAGAAAGGTGGTGTCCTGCGAAATCACGCCATTTGAGTGGTTTTTCTCCTACTCCAAGTTAATTTCCTGCCTAAGGGCATGGCCCAAGGAGATGTCAGTCTGCTTTTTTTCTCCGAATTCTATGATCAGATATTTTCACATAATCTCAGTCATCACTCATTCGAATCGAAAGATTCAAATCGATAAGTAACGTCTAGACTGGCTAGGAGACCATTTCTCCTTGAATAGTCTTATTCAAATTCGATCCATATGGACTCAAAATGCATTCAAAGTGGAGTTATGTTCGACATTTTTTTTCTATTCTCGCTTTTTACACCATGGATCAGATTTGCCATAACTTGGCCATCACTCATCTGAAATTGAGAACAACGTTAAGTAAACTAGGACCTGATAGAGAACATTTCTCCTTGAAATAGGTCAATCCAAATGCACACCAATTTGGACTCAAATGGCCCAAAAGGGAGCTATGTTCGATAGTTTCGTTCCGCTTTGAAAACGCAGTAATCCTCGTTGTTGAATATATTCGAGTTTCGTGATCCGATTTGGGATTCCAGTTGAGAAGAACCCTAAAACCGTATCTCAAAATGAGTACAAAGAAAAAAGTGTCAAATTATGGATTAAGACTCCTCAAATTTGGTATCAAGCATAACAAGCTTCCAAACAGAGTAAATGGACTAGCTTAGGAATGAAAATGCTATAACTTCTTCGGGTCAACTCCGTTTAGTGTTCTTGGACTCTATGGAGAGCTCATTGAGTCAAGATTCTATCCATATTCATGTAGAGTAGGGGACACTCAGAATATGGTTGAAAATTTATGTTTTGCACCAAGGTGCGTGCTGTTTGCTTGAGGTCGATGTGAATAGCCGGTTTCGCATGCCCATTTCATGCGGCATGTTGTGGGCCATGGTATGGGGTAGTAATTCCATGGAGCGAAGTATAATAAAATCATGAGAACAAAAGAGGTCGAAGTTCAATTGATTTTAACTAATTGGAAGTGATTAAAATGCTATATGCTTTGGAAAAGGTATATAATGGTTTAATTGAACAAGATTAATGTATGGATGTTAATGGACGTAATGTGATAACAATGTGACTTGTATATAGCGTACAGCGATAAGGGTGAGGTAAGTTTCTCAATAAAGGAGGAAAAGGGGCTTAAATAACTAAGTAAAGCAGGGAAAATGTAAATGTTTATAAATACATAGAGAGTATATATATATATATATATATACACTTTTGATACATATATATATATATACATATATATATGGTATATATATATATATATATAAATTAATGTTTCTACAATGTATATGTCTTCATATCTATGTTATAAATGTTCAATAGAAAAAGAAATGTGGTTTTCTTTGAATTTAAATTATGTTGAGAAATGAAATGATTATGGTTTCCATAGTTTATAAAGCAGTGATTTATGGCTTCCATACAAATGAAATGTTATGAACGTATATTTTATATATACATGTTTATCAATGAATCCATGGTTACCCTATGTTACAAAGATAAAGTTTAAAGGAGTCGATCAAAGTACATGGTGCGGTACATGAAAAGGCAGATTTTTTTATGGAGTAAAGTGGAAGAGTATGTATATTGCCATGCATCGCAGTGTGCACGGTGCTTACCAACGCATAATGATTATTCATAGTGCAATGGTATTAAGCGAGTGCACGACAAAGGTTCTTTAAATAATGTGATCGTAAGACTGTCAGAGGTTCTTTCATAGGCCAACGGTGGGTTGCCGCAGATGGCACGATTTCTGAGGTCTCAAATACTTATGATCGTGTAAGATCGCTTCTCAGAGGTTCTTTCTATGGCCAACGGCGTTGTCAAAGAGGAATGTTTAATGTTCTTTTTCATTACCAGATCGTTAGGACTGCTTCTGAGGTTCTTTCATGGACCAACAGTTAATGGTATGGGTTCCATCGATAAGACTTATTCTAAAAAGGAAAAAAAGAAAGTATATTCTAAAAGAGGCAAGATATAGTCTGTTTTGATACATTGTATTTGGAACTCCATGGAAAAGAAAGTATGGTAAATGTTTATAGAAATGTAAGATCTCTATACAATTGTTTTACATGTTGTATTTGAATAGAGCAAAGAATGCAAAGTAAATGTTTATAAATGAGATCTTTATACAATTGTTTTTCATTGTATTTGAATTATATCTCGGAAAACATTATTTCCTAAGGAACTACTCTCACCGAAAGCTCCTTAGCTTCACCCTTTCCAAATGTTTTATGCGTAGACCGACGTGCAAATTGAGCATCCTCCTGATAGTGACACTCCGCCCCACGTGATCGACTCACCTTTTGAAACGGGCAGTTTTTTGCTGTAAATAACTACATGTGCACCTCGCTTTGTAATGTGTTATGCTTTAAAAGATTGTTTATATATCTATAGTAAAGTTCGTGAATGATTTAAAGTTTGATTTTAAATTACTGGTGAATTGATGTCCCATTGTTAATACGTGGAGTAAATTAAATTGTTTTAATACAAGTGTCAGAATCGGGAGATATGTCCCAAAAACGCAGTTGGTGAAACTCTACCGATTTTCTATAGTGGTTTAATGTTTAAAGAGGGTACATATATTTCTGTCTTAACATGTTTCATAAGATTTTAATGGAAAAATGAATTTGAGAAAAAATGGGTTCGCTCCATAGATTCACTTTTGAAAAGGTTTAAAAGAAATGAAATGTTTTTTTTCGAATCTGTAGGAGTGCGGGGAGGGTCCCTCGAGTTAGGAAAAGGAAACTCGGGTTGGGTCCTTCATACTTGTACTTATAGCAGACTTATACTTATTCAGATCTTCCGTAGGAGTTACAGAGCTTATATTTGTACAAAAGTAACCGTAGGTACTACAAAACTTATACTTATACAGAGGTATCCGTAGGGTTATCTGTTGCACGATGTATTTACTTTACTCTAATTCGGGTTATTCGTAATTTTATCATATAACCGTTGGACGTTTGACCAATAAGAAATGAGAACATAGCAACAATAAGCACCCCAAGGTACAGATAAAGATCAGGTGCTATGTGCACAAACCAGAGGTCAAGACCGATAGATGTCACAGATTCAGACCAGAGCACCGAAGTAATTAAATAGAGAGTGTCAAGCATCTTCAAAAACAGAGAGTACTATAGCTAAATGTGTGCCGGCACGTCGAGAGGTCACGCATCAACGTGAGAATAATCGGCATTTGATACATGGCTCCGCCACGTGCATTAGAGTAAAAGCTGTGGTCATTCCATATATGTTCAGGTATCCTACAATTATATGTGTCTTGTGAACTACATTATCTTATCATATGGGCATTAGGTTTGCTCATATCTAACTTGTTTGTCGAGGCGGCAAGGCATACTAATTTTTCCTTTCCTTACCTTATAGATACATGTAACCCTTTCATATTAATTTTGATAGATCCTTTGATAAATTCAATAGACAAGTCTTCTAAACATCGAAAAACAAACGTAAACAAAAACAAATGATCAAGTTGTGAACAGCGGCTTCTACTTAGCTAACCCAGGCTCCGCCAACTTCCCTTTGGCCTCACGCTGGGGATCCTTCGCCGCCAGGACCTCGCCGTTACGAGACCTTCGCCATAGGGCCCTTCTACCACCGTAGCTACACCCCTCACTAATTGTTTCAGATGCTTCTTTCGGGTCCATTTTTCCATAAATCCAACCAAAAACAAAAGAGAACTCATATATTATCCAGTAAAACATCTCCCATATATGTTTTAACCCAACCAAAACCAATCATAGAGATTAATTAGGGTTTTTCCAAACCCTAACTCAAATACTTGCGTTAGTTTAATTTAACACTCCAAATATGTTTCCAAACACCATAAACTAAGAACTATAATCATTCTATATAAAACTAGGTTTTACTCAACCCAATTTCAAACAACTCTAAGGTTGGGATTAATTCCTTTACAAACTCCAGAAATGGAACCATTAATATCCAACACTTCCATACAAAAACATCATATTAGAACTATAAGGATCCACGCAAAATCCTAGTCCGCTACCTTTCTTCTTCTTCTTCTTCTTCTCTTCCTCTCTCTCTCTTCCTTTCTCTCTCCTTCAATACTTTGCTCCAAAATGCCCAAATGAGAGATCAAAATTGGGTCTCATTGTCCCCATTTACAAAGGCCTTATTCACTACCAAAAATGAATTAATTGACTTTAAGTTTCATTTATCGCACTTTGGTCCTTCTAACCTTTCTATTTGCTCCACAAGTTATTATTTCTATAATAGCTCTACACTTTTATCTATGACTTCAACCAATACCTAATAAATTACAATTAATTCTTGGTATTCTCAGACAAATTCTGGTTTCGGGATTTCACTTTTTGCATTTAAATTACAAAAAATTCAAATTATACCTACAAAATACCTTAAACATGTCGAAAACGACTAGGATATATTTCGGGGTGTTACATTTACTACGTCTAGTTTCAACTTCATTGCCTTTATTTTGATATTAATCATTTTCATTAACAGTCTCCAACTTACGTTTTGATGAACCTAGCTCCTCCTTCGATTTACATGGAAATACATCTTCAAAGAATGATGCATTTCGATTCCAAAAGATTTGTGTTCAGAATATCTCGATATTATGATTCACATGAACAAGAAACTTATTTAACACTACTTTAATGATCCTCGAAATATACCCAAATGCTTTCTTCATTTTTTAGTATTTTGTAGTATAATTTAAATTTTTCGTAATTGTTACTTGTTATGAGAAATTTTCTAAACTCGAAATTGTGCCACATATAAGGGTAAATTTGTACATGTCAAATTGGGGACACAAAAGTCAGTATGATAAGAAGACAGGCTATTATAGAAATAGCATAACTCAGGTGCAAATATAAGGGAGTTGAAGGACCAAAGTGCAATAAAAGAAAATTTGACCAAATTGGATAAGATTCAATTAGGGTCTCGTCTTGGGCATTTTGGAGGAGAGCAAAACGAGTAAAAGAGAGAAAAGGTAAGAAGAAGAAGAATAAGAAGAGAAGAAGAAAGAAGAAAGAAAAGGTATGGATTTATGCCTTTGAGTATGGATGTATGGAATAGTAAAGTTTTGTATGGTTCTCTATGGATTCTTGGGTCTTGATTTAGTTCCTTGAGCTAGGGTTTGAGGTGTTAAAGAGTGTGAATATTTGTTGGGAGTATGGAATCCACCCTTTGAGTATGGATTCTTGGTTTAAGATGCATGGATACATGTTTGGGTGTTAGGAAGTTAACCTAACTTACAAGTATTTGAGTTTGGGTTTGGAAAAACCATAATTAATCTCTATGTTTAGGTTTGGTTAGGTTAAAACCCGCTTAGGAGATGTTTTTATGAAGAATAGACAAGTTTTCTTTTGATTTTGGTTGGATTTTGGAAAAGAAAAAGGATGAAATCAGCAATTCTGGGCATTTTCGGGGTCCTACGCCGAGGCGTAAAGACCCCCATGCCGTAACGTAGGTCCACGCTAAGCAAGGACGTCCTGTGAACACTTCACAAATATGCCCTACGCCAAGCCATGAGGTATATTAAAAGCTAAATGGAATTTTTCTAAAGAAACGAGAACCGAAAAATTAATAAGAGAGAGCAAAAAGGTAAATATGTGGCTCATCACTTGAGGACCTATTGGTAAATAGGAAGACAAGGGTAAAGTATTTACTACTGAGACATAAAAGGCATAAAACAATATTTATATAAATATGAAATTGAGAAAAGAAGAATGCAGCTAAATATGTATTTTACTCAAAAGATGGATAAGGTTATTGGTTCTATTTTTGAGAGACCAAAAATGTAAAAGGCTGATCCAATAGTCATAGTTAAGTGTTGATAGGCTAAATTAGAATATGCCTAACTTGATTTGTAAAAGAGAGGAATTGAAGGACTAAAGGTGAAATACGAAAACTTAACCCAAAAAATGGGTTTTGGGAGCCAAAACATGGCCTAAGGAGAGATATTTGGTTTAAGACCAAAATTGGTCTCATTTGGGAGAGAAACAAATCAAAGAAGAGAAGAGAAGGGAGAGTAGTTAAGAAGAGAAGAGTGGCTATATGGCAAGGTGGGGTTATACAAAAGAAAAGCAAAAGGTATGGAACTATGACTATGAGTATAACCAGAATTTGAAGAATTTCCATACAATTGTAATGGTTATAGCTTTGCCCAAAACCTGGTGGTTTGATAGGAATTGCAATCCTAACATGGGTTTTCTTATTTGGCATTTGATTTTTTAGTTTTACAGGGATATCCTAACCCAAAAAATTATTGAGAGTAAGTGGGTAAACCTCAAATGGTACAAGAGAAAGCATGGAATCCTCCCTTGAGGTTGGATTCATGGTTAATTGCAAAGTAAAGGAGTTTGGGTTAAATAAACCCATCAGGTCTGTTTTGGCCTGCAGAAGGGTTATAATTCCATATTAGAGTTGTTTTTGGGAGAAAATCATGAAAGGTTTTGATGAAAGATATTATTGAATGATGATTTGAGAGAGCCTGAGACTTCAAGTATGAATTTGGAGTGGTTTTGAGTGTGTATATATGGGAGCATTGAGTTACTGGGCATCAACACAAGGAAGAATGGAAGAAAACACACATTCTCAAGTAAAATTGACAAACCAGACAGTCGAGTCAGACGCATCGATTGTGTTCCACATCAGCCTGCTTTGACTGGGCAGTTTGTATTTTGGCCATAACTTGGTCATTTCTGATCCGATTTGATTGATTCAAGTTGTTAATTAAACTAGACTTCAAGGAGAACATCTTGAAATAGGTACTCAAATTCCGGATTTTATACCAAAAATTCACCAAAGCGCCATGTCTGCCAATTTCGTTCCCGGTTAACATATAGCCCGGTTGTTTAGACTTAACTTGGAGTGTCTGCTAGTTCGATTTGGGTGATTCCAGTTGGAAAAGAACCCTTAGCACCTTAGCTTCAAAGTAGTATAAAGAACAAGTGTCAAATGTGAAGTTAAGATCCCCAGACAAAAGATGTCAAGGTCACGCAGTCAGGTTACCGATTTTTGTCACGCTTGCAATCCTGTATAACTCCTTCGTTAGGGACTCCATTAGGTGGTATTTTTGGACTCTATGGAAATCTCATTGAGTCTAATCTAACCATATGATATATCAATAGGCATTTGTGCCTCAAGCATCTTGTCTGAAAATTTAATTGTTGTACCAAGTGTACCAATCTTCGGTTAAAGTTAATCGGAATACATGGTATGAAAGGATGTGATCCGAACAAGAATGCAACATAGCATGTCAGAACATGAATGTGATATGGAAATGAAAACGAATCAAATATGAATATGAATTTGAAGGGCATATGTTATGAACATTATAATGTGGTTGTTATATATGATTATTATCATATAACTTAAAAGATAACAAATGATAGGAAATATGAATGAACAAAGTGATAGCCAATTAAGAAGGCTATGAATAGATAAAGACCTGGTAGATCTACATAAATGATATGAAGACAATGTGATTATGATCAGTTATGAATGTTGCTATTTGTGAAATATATATAAGTATATATATATTGATTTGAATTATTGTTATTCGAAATGTTTGTCATGACATTTGTCACACATTTGCAGCGTGTGCAAGCGTATTTGAACTATAAGGAAATTACCGCATAAAAGTAAATTGATTTGAAATGTATCATTGAATGACCGACATGACTGATTCACTAACTCGACCGCCATGAATAAATCGTAAGTTTGAATGTGAAATCACATTTTTATTGAATGACCAACATACGGATTCACTAATCAATTCACTGCGAAGGTATCAGAATATTGAAATACCGGAATCATTTTTATCAATGACTTCAACATGACGGATTCACCAACCTAATTCATCAAGAAGGTAAATCAGAATTTCGCCGAATGAGATCACATTGCTAATAATGACAAATGTAGACAGATTCACCAACCGAATTTGTCGTGAATGCCTAATTTACAGCCATAGCGTGAGGAGCGAAGGCAATTGGAATGCAAAATCACATTGCTACCGAATGACAAAACAGGCAGATCTACCAACCGAAATATAGAGTTAGGGGGTCATACCGCTTAGTTAAAGATCTCGCTGTCTATAATTTGCTCTTTTCCTTATGGTAACGAAGCCTATTGTTATGTGACTTCTAACTCATATCATATTATACAAAAATCTTTTTAAATAGATTCTTCGTACATTTGTTTTCCTTTGTTTTTTGATCAAACATTTTTTTTTCTCATGGGATAAACCAACACAATAAAAAGTTTAAACCAAAAAATGTTTGTTTCTTCCTTTTTTGTCTATCTTTTTCTTCGTCAGACTAGAATGACGATTTTGGATTTTTTTTTCTTTTTTAATCTGTTTTAAAATTGTTGTAAACTTTGTTAACTTGCAACAAAAAAGGTGAAACAAACTAAAGGAAACAAAACTGAGCTGGAACTTTTATTAATTTCTAAATGTGTATGTACAACCTATATGACACACACTATATATACACATTTTGTAGACTGAAAAGGAAGTTCCCATGACCAATTCCCTAAATTTTTGGGATTTGATTATTCACTTCCCATAACTGATTATTCACTTCCCATAACTAATTCTAGAATCAGATTATTGACCTTGATTCTTTCCTAAAATATATTATTTACAATTTTCCATACTCTCAAGCCGGGGTGAATATAGATCTTCATTCCTAGCCGCCACAATATTTTAATGAAAACTACACAGCCCTTTTGTTAGCACATCTACTAATTGATGTCCTATAGGAACATATAGAGTACGAATTAACCCACTATCCAGATTTTCATTGATGAAGTGCTTGTCTATTTATGGTCATGCTGCATCGGATTATGAGCAATGTTGATTGCTAATTTATTATCACAATAGAGTTTCATAGGCTTACTCCATTGAACCTTCAAATCTTCCAAAATGATCTTGATCCACAACGATTCACATACTCCTGCTGCCATAGCTCTAAACTCTGCCTCTACACTTGACCGTGCTACCACATTTTGCTTCTTACTCCTCCAAGATACTAAATTTCCCCCAAGAAAGGTACAATAACCTGTAGTTAACCGCCTGTCCAATGGAGACCCTGCAAAATCTACATCGGTGTATATTGCCAAAGCTATATCTAATGTTTTATTGAATAATATTCCCTTTCTTGGATGTACTTTTAAGTAATGGAGGACTCGATAGGCTGCCTGTAGATGAATTTCTCTTGGATCATGCTTGAATTGACTGATTACACTCACCGAACAGTTATGTACGGCCTAGTACGTGTAAGATAAAACAGCCTCCCGAAGAAGTTAAAGCATTACATTTTTCGGTCCACTTTCTTCTCTCCAAATGCTTCACTCAATCTATGATTTTGTTCAATGGGAGTCGCAACTCGGTTTACTTTCAGCCAGAATAAGGCCCGATTCCTCGAGAAGACGAATAACATATTTCGTCGAGAAACAAAATTTCCTACTTATTCAGCCTCCTCAATTCCAAGGAAATACTTCAATTTTCCTAAATCTTTTATTACAAACTCCTTGGCTAGGCATTGCTTCAAGGTATTTTTCTCTTTCTTGTCATTCCCTGCCACAATAATGTCATCCACATACACAATTAACGCCGTGACTCCCCTTGAAATTGAATGTTTTATGAAAAGTGTATGATCTCCTTGGCTTTGTTTGTAACTATTAGCTATCATAACCTTGGCAAACCTTCCAAACTAAGCATCAACGCTTTTAACCTATATAGTGCCTTTTTTAACCAACGTATCTTGTTTCATCGTCCCACTAAACCCCTGGGAATACTCATGTAATCTTCTTCTAACTCACCATGAAGGAAAGCATTTTTACATCATTGTTGCAATCTCTAAATCAAAATTACCATCAAGGATAGTAAAATTTATTATCTATCTTTTTCCATTCAGCAAATGTTTCTTGATAATCCACCTCATATGTCTAAGTATACCCTTTTGCAACCAGTCTTCCCTTGCATCGTTATAGGGAGCCATCACCTTTAAATTTTACTGCAAACACCCACTTGCACCCCACTGGTTTCTTACCACTAGGTAGATCAACCGATTCCCAAGTTTCATTCTTTTGTAATGCATTCATTTCAGCCTCCATAGAAAGTCTCCATTCTCTCTTTGATAATGCTTTAGACAATGAGTTAGGAATAGGAATAATGCTTAAAGTTGAAAGGAAGCTTTTATGATTCAAGGAAAATCTCTGGAAAGACACAAAGTGAGACAATGGATGTAGTGGCCTTTTTGTGCATTCACTCATGTTCTCAAAGCTATAGGTAGATCATGATTAAGAATAGGAGTTGAGTTATATTCAAGAATTGTTACCTCATTTCTAGGACTCGATTCATTAGACTGTTCATGCTTCATTATTGCCATGGGGTCCTTTCTCCTTATACACACCTGATCAAATAGAAATTGATCAAAGATTTGATTATCTTCTTCCTTTTCCTCTACCAAGTCTTTGGATTGTGATATTGGAATTGGTTCCAAAGAAATTGCAACATTCTTGCCGCTTCCTTTTGATTTGAATGACTCTACGAGGGATTATTTCTAGTGCTGGTATCGTTGACTCCTCATCTTCAAGTATAGATAACTCCCCCTGAAGATAAGGAGTGAAAAAGTATGGCTTATTTTCAACAAAGGTAATATCAGCTGAAACATAAGGTTTCCTAGTAGGTGGATGATAACATTTATATCCCTTTTGAGTAGATGGAGTACCCCACAAAAACGCGCTTAAGAGCTCTAGGATCTAATTTTTCCCGATTATGATTGTGAATATGGATGATGCACCAAACTTAGGCGCAGGTTGAAGGAGGTGATTGAATGTCCGATATAATTGAGATAAGGCTTTAGTGGACTTTGCACTTAAAAATCTGTAAGGAACTCGCTTATGACATGCTAATGAGCGCAGCCTCTCCCTAGTAGGATTTTAGTACATTTTGTTGAAACAATAAGGCTTGAGTACACTTAAGAAGATGATGGTTTTTCCTATCCGCCACCCTATTTTTGTCAGGGGAGTGCAGACAAGATGATTCATGTATAGATTCTTCGGCCTTGAAACCATCGAGACAAAATTTGATCAAATAATCAGCATTGTTTGAGCAGATTTTCTTATTTTGTACCACTTGATTTGAAACCATTTTACAAAAAAACAAAGGGAAAATATGACTCACACCTGATTTATTTTTAAGCAAATAGATCCAAGTAAAACTCTATACAAATCATCAATAGCTACAAACCACTCGATCCCTAAGAGAGCTGGAATGGTGCAGATGGTCCCTAAATGTCATGTGAATTAGAAAGAAAGTAGAAGCAGATTTTTATTACTAATAGAGAAGGATACATCGAGTATGTTTTGCATACCACAAAATGCCGTCGCACGAAAAGGTTGACATCTAAACCCTGAACAAGGCAGAAACATTAATTTTAATGTGTGGAAAGGCATGTAACCTAGACGCCATATGTAACTAAATGGCATGTAATAATTCGGAAAAATTTAATTTTTCAAAATGACAAAAAGTAAAATTGGCCGAATGGTTCAGCTGAGTGGTCTCTAGATCTCTACATAAACGGACTTCACTGTTGGATTCTTCTACAATATGGTTACCCAAAAAATTTTCGCTGAATTCGCAGAAGGACTTTTTTTCGATTTTTCGGTGCCGAGTGTCCAGTGACTTAAAACAGATTTTTTAAAAAATCTCGAAATAAAAAATGAGGCAAAGTTCATTTAAAATAAATGAACTTGAACCGATGAAATAACGTTTTGGGGTAAACGGACCCTACACAAGTAGCGCGACACGAGGCGCGACGTGGGCCAAGCATTTGAACACTAAAAAGAGTTAAAAAGAAAATGAAAGGGAGAAAAAAAAACATAATAGCCCATTTTTTGGGTAGTACGTGAGAGAGAGGAAGAGAGAGAGAGAGAGACTTCAACTTCTCTCTACGATCTACAGAGATCGCGTGGTCGAAATTTGTCGAGCCAAGAACGAAAGTTCATCTACTCGATGAGGGCTACGCATGGGTACCAAAAAGGAGGGATTTCACCGAAGATCCAAACGAAGAAGTTTTGGGAAATCGAATTTTTCGGGATTAGGAGGTGTTCTCAAGACCTCCTTTGGTTTTTTATGCTCCATGAGGTAGAGATTCTTCTTATTTTGGTTTATTTTCCATTCTAGGGGTTGTTTGGTTGAGTTTTAATGCCCTAAGGGGTTGTTTGGCCGTTTTTTCCATAAGGGGCTGTTTTGCAAAATAATGTGTTATGGGAATAGTGCCCTGTTTGACCCTATATGATATCCAGTTTTTGGGGTTGATTTTCGATTAGAAAAATAGGGAAATTGGGCTAGTGTTCTTCATGACAACTGTAGCTGAAGTTGTGAACTTGAGGTTAGGCTTTTGAGTTACCTAAATTGGACCTCTATAGCTCAAGTTGTGTTGTTCGGGCTGTCGCGGCTTAGGTTATTAACTGTTTGTCGGTATTGGATGATTTTGGATTTAGGGAAAAAGAGGGAATTTGGACTAGTGTCCTGCATGACAATTGTAGCAGAAGTCGTGAACTTGAGGATGGGATTTTGAATAACCCAAATTAGACCTCTATAGCTCAAGTTATAGTCCGTTTAATTTCCTAAATTGTCACTGCTTAGGCTGTTAACTGTATGTGTCCATGTTTTGAGACTGATTTTTGATTGGTAAAAAGTGAGAATTTGGACTAGTATCCTTCTAGGAAATTGTATCTCTATCCGAGAACTTGATGTTAGGCTTTTGAATCACCAAAATTGGACCTCTATAACTCAAGTTATAGTCCATTTTCCAAGATTTCCATAGGCGAACCTAATGTCTAGATTTTTGGGATTGATTTCAGTTGGGAAAAAGTGAGCATTTGGACTAGTATCCTTCAAAGAAATTGTAGCTCTATCTAAGAACTTGATGTTAGGATTTTGCATCACCCAAATCGGACCTCTATAACTCAAATTATGGTCCGCTTTTCGGGACTGCTACAGCTCAGGTTGTTTAATGGTTTGTGTCAAGATTTTGGGATTATTAGGGGGCTAGTTTTCTGAACCGAGTTCAAAACTATCCTATGGTTTGTTATGTCTTGTTGTGTGGAATGTTTTGTGGGCATCTCTATGCCACAATTGGTCTTGAGGATGAGGTTGTCATTGCTAGAGTTTGAATGACATGCTTGGTAGTAATTGATTGGATGTCAATATGTGTGTCATAATGTATTGACATGTGGAGAGTATGTATGTGTGTATGAATATGTTGACATGATTTGTGTGATTTATTTGGAAATTGTATGTTTATTGATATAATTGTCCAAATGATGCATGGGTGTAATGCATGAATGAAATTGTCCATATAACATCCATATATATATGTGTGACATGGCATAGGCATGAAATGACATAATTACATTTCATATGCATGGGGACATCGCATGAAATGGGTGTGTATGCATGGTTGTTGTCATTCATCATTCTTGGTGAATGGGTGGGGGACTCGGTACCTCGAACGACGTCCAATAGAGTTCCATGGTTTGCATGGTTGTAAATTAACACTGCGTTGGGTGTTGATTGTGTAGACTCGGAAAATGGAACAATGTCCAAATTGAGTCGCATGATTTGAAAATGGAAAATGAAATTATGTGTCGGGTGAAAGCTCTGTTATCTTTTTAGTTACACATATGGATCCATCGGTGAAAGCGCGTAAAAGTGTGGGAAGGTTTGCGAAGCCTGCAGTGGGACCCTAGAAAATTTGCCACCCATAAAAGACACATGGATTTTTGAAAACAAATGATCATTGAGGTGAACATCCAAAAAGCTTTTAGTTTGAAAACAAATGAAATTTGTTTTGTAAAATGATCATTAGGTGTAATCCAAGAATGATGGATTTTATCACGCATGGGTTTCGGCATTGTGTGATAAGAGTCGGTTGGGACTCGGGTTTGATGGAGTCGGTGAGGACTCGGTACATGGGACATGGTGGTCGCATCGTTGTGGCATGTAGAATTCCATTCTAGGTTTGCATAATCTTGATTGGAATGTGTTTTTTTTTTGTGACATGACCATTGCATTTGCACTTAGATGAGGAGTAGCCTCTGTAGGAGTTTACTCTATTAGGCATTGCTCACCTCGTCGTGGGACCCCCTTTCAGGTACAGGGAGTGTGTAGGGAGACGACGGTCACTCGAGGCCGCCATTGTGAAGAAAGCCGGATTGTGGCTTTGGTTCTTACTTTTGTTAATATATTAGAACAAACTGTTTTGATATATGTTTTTGTGTAAAGAGTGTTGTAATTAAACTCTTAAGGACTATGGTATTATAGCCTTGTGCATTATGTTTGAGTATGGATAAATGGACCCTATGTGGTCATTTTTACTTGTAGATGGACCTAGAGAGGTCATTATATGATATTGGCTGTCCCGGACCATGCTATTATTTGTTATGGGTTTGTATTTTTTAATTAAAGCTCACAATGGAGACTTTATCTGATTTTGTTAAGATTATGGGTCCCGGTAAAAGGGGACCTGATAATGAGTGTGTATCGAGGTTGCAGAGCATCGGCGTGGACTCACGAGGTTTGGGACGTCACGACTTATATAAAGCAGGCGTATCGAATACATAGGGATTGAGAGGCATAGGCCTAGGCCATGACATTTATGTTGCATTTGATACCAGCGTCAGCTTAGAATTAGAGCTTAGGTATACAAATACTTAGGGCTTGAGGGCATAGGCTAGCAGCGACATTTATGTTGCATACGATGCCGTGGCGAGTCATCGGAGTTTAGTATGCAGTGCTGGGGCAGGGAGGCATAAGCCTAGGCCATGACATTTATGTTGCATATGATACCGGTGTCACAGCGGTATCAGAGCATAAGTATACGAATACCTAGGGCTTGATGGGCATGGGTCTAGGGCATGCGGTTGTAGTACAGAGCTAAGGTATGTGAATTACCTGGAGCTCAATATTCAATACAAGCATCACAGCTTAGTATAGCTTGGTGTTAAGGCTTAGGTTTATGATTACCTAGTGCTCGATGTACGTGCTAGCTTCACTGACTTTGGTATCAGAGTCTGAGTGAGTGATTACCTAGGAGTTTATGGGGCTGGTTTAGACCTTTGCAGCCATCGTGTGTTCCATGTTGTGCTCTGGATGTGTATTCTTGTGATTGTGATTGTGTGATTGTGTGTTACAAATTCGTGAAATATATATATATTATAGTGTATATAGGAAAAGAGTGGGAACACTAGGTTAGTAGACATAACCTTAGGAGTTCGAAATAAGGAACATGATGGTTGAGAGCGATGTTTGCTAAGTGTTTGGCATTATGCACCAGCAACGAAATAAGAAGAATGGGGATCTCAATTTTCTGTTTGACGTAATGTTGATGGCAAGTCGGGCGCGGGAGCGTAGAGGTCATCCATGGGCAATAGCCAACCACCATGTTTTGACCACCAGGCAGCTATAGAGGCTGTATGGGCGGCTGCGATCGCCACTTTTACTGTTGAAGTGGCCCGGGACCCGGGGAGGGTCGAGTAACCTCCAAGGTTTAAGACACTGCATCCTCCAACATTCTGTGGGATGAGGGGATCAGATGGTGATTTGACCATTGGATTCAGAACATATTGAGAGAAAATGTTGGAGGCCATGGAGGATCACCTGATGCCACAAAGATAAAAATTTAGCGGCATTCCCGGTGAAGGTGAATCCCAGTATGGTGGGATTGGGTTGGAGCCTCGAGGACAGCATGGGGCAATGACATACGGGAGAGTTCATGAGGCTCTCCATGGGCAATATTTTCTAACAACTGACTAGACATGCAAGGGCTTCAGGGTTCCTAGAGCTAAAAGCAGGAACGATGGCAGGTTTTAAGTACGTGGCTAAGTTCACGGGGTCCAGCCCGTTTGATGATGACTATGTGGCCACCAACATGGCCAAGGTGAGGAAATTCGAGGATGGTCTGAAGTTTGTCCATCGAGCAAGATTGGCCGGATTTCTCCTTGCAGATATGGACTCTATGGTCGGGCAGTTGGCAGTAGAAAGAAGGGTGATGGCCGCGCGGAGCATTCGTGATGCGGGTGCTAGTGAGGAAGAAGAGGAAGAATCGATCCTTCTTCTGGCTCGAGGGGAAAAGGGACTTGTTTCACGAGACTAGGGACAAGGCCCGGGGTTGTGGGGACGAGGCAGTCGGGACATCTAGCTAGGCAGGGCGAGATGACATGCTATCCTTGCCACCCGACTTGGACACATGGTGCGGGTTCCCACGGAGAGCGAGATCCTAGGGTTATGGGACACCTCGATCCCAGTCATTAGTGAGACATGCCTGAGACCACAGTTTGTCTCTCACCCTTAACTAAGCCAAAGGGGCGATGTCCGGTCTAGGGTGCGGCATAGGCATCGATTATTTCGTAGACATGCTAGAGAGACTAGGGCATGTGGAGTCGAGGTCGGATGCGTGAAGCTCACGGGCTGGACTTTGGGGACGGGGGCTTGTCTCGATCATTACACCTCGAGGCCCAAGTCGATCGATCAGTGGTCTTTGAGGTATGTGTATCTCTCACGTCACATCGACGAAGTGTTCGGTCTGTAGCATATGCATGTGATTGTGTGTGGTGAGGATGAAATTTTGTACAAAAGGGAGAATGTAAGGCAGGAAAAACTTAATTTTCTAAATTGCAAAAATAGTAGTGGCGAAATGGTTCAAGAGGCTTCAGAATTTTCTAGATCTTGAATCGTGGCTTGATTTCCGCAGTTGGATTCTTCTCACGAAATATAGTTACCTTAAAAATTTTCATTGAATTCTGAGACAGTCGGAATTTTTCGATTTTCGGGGCATCGGGTGTCCGGTGGAGCCCAAAAATTGGATTTTTGAGAAAAAAAATCTCGAAAGTGAAAAATGAATTAAGTAAATTTAATTTAAAATAAATTGAACTTTAACCGGGACGAAATAAATTTTTTCGAGGTAGAAACGGACTCGGACAAATAGTGACACGTGGCGTGACATGGGCAAACATTTGAACATTAAAAGGAGTTAAAAGAAAATGAGAGGGAGAAAAAAAAACCAGAATAGCCCTTGTTTTTGGGCGCATGTGAAGGAAGGAGAAAGTGCTCCAACTTCTCTCTACAGTTCTGAAGATCGGGTGGTCGAATTTGTCGGAGTCGGAACAAAAGTTCATCTACTAAATGAAGACTCTTTAGCATGGGTACCAAAAATGAGGAATTTCACCGAAGATCCAAAGGAAGAAGTTTTGAGAAATCGAATTTTATGGGATTAGGAGGTGTTCTCGAGACCTCCTTCAGTTTTTTTACACTCTAAAAGGTAGAGAATCTTCCTATTTTGGTTTATTTTCCAGTCTAGGGGTTGTTTGGTTGAGTTTTAATGCCCTAAGGGGTTGTTGTGATTTCCCTAAGGAGCTGTTGGAAAAATAATGGATTATTAAGAATGTACTTGCTATTTGACCCTATATGATGTTCAGTTTTTAGAGCTGATTTTCGGTTAGAAAAATAGGAAAATTGGGCTAGTGTTCTTCATGAAAATTGTAGCTGAAGTTGTGAACTTGAGGTTAGGTTTTTGAATGACCTAAATTAGACCTTTATAGCTCAAGTTATGATCCATTTAATTTCCAAAATTGTCACAGCTTAGGTTGTTAACTATTTGTGTGTAGGTATTGGGACTGATTTTGGTTGGAAAAAAAAAAGAATTTGGACTACTGTCCTTCATGACAATTGTAGCTGAAGTTGTGAACTTGAGGATGGGCTTTTGAATGACCCAAATTGGACTTGCATAGGTCAAGTTATGGTCCATGTAATTTTCGGAATTGTCATAGCTTAGGTTGTTAACTGTTTGTGTCCATGTTTTGAGACTGATTTTTGGTTGGGAAAAAGTTAGAATTTGGACTAGTATCCTTCAAGTAAATTGTATCTCTATTTGAGAAATTGATGGTAGGATTTTGAATCACCCAAATTGGACATCTATAACCCAAGTTATAGTCCGTTTTCCGAGATTGTCATAGGCTACCCTGTTTTGGTCGAACCTACTATCTAGATTTTTGGGACTGATTTTCGGTTGGGGAAAAGTGAGAATTTGGTCTAGTATACTTCAAGGAATTTGTAGCTCTATCTGAGAACTTGATGTTAGGCTTTTGAATCACCCAAATTGGACCTCTATAACTCAAGTTATGGTTCGTGTTTCAAGACTGCTACAGCTCATGTTATTTAATGGTTTGTGTCCAGAATTTTGGGACTGTTAGGGGGCTAGTTTTCTTAACTGAGTTCAGAACTATCATGTGGTCTGTTATGGATTGTTGTGTGGAATGTTTTGTGGGCATCTCTATGCCACAATTGGTCTTGAGGATGAGATTGTCATTGCTTGAGTTTGAATGACATGCTTGGTAGTAATTGATTAGATGTCAATATGTGTGTCATAATGTATTGACATTTGGAAAGTATGTATGTGTGTATGAATATGTTGACATGATTTGTGTGATTTATTTGGAAATTGTATGTTGATTGATATAATTGTCCAAATGATGCATGAGTGTAATGCGTGTAAATTATTATATAGCGTCCATATATATATATATATATATATATATATATATATATATATATGTGTGTATGTGTGTGTGTGTGTGTGTGTGACATGACATAAGCATGAAATAGCTTAATTACATTTCATATGCACAGGGACATCGCATGAAATGGGTGTGTGTGCATGGTTGTTGTCATTCACCATTCTTGGTGAATGGTGGGGGACTCGGTACCTCAGACGACGTCCAATAGAGTTCCACGGTGTTCGTGGTTGTAAATTAACACTGCGTTGGGTGTTGATTGTGCAGGCTCGGAAAATGGGACAATGTCCAAATTGAGTTGCATGGTTTGAAAATGGAAAATGAAATTATGTGTCGGGTGAAAGCTTCGTTATCTTTTTGGCTACACATATGGATCCATAGGTGAAAGCCCGTAAAAGTGTGGGAAAGTTTGTGAAGCTTGCGGTGGGACCCCGAAAAATTCGTCACCCATAAAAGACACATGGATTTTTGAAAACAAATGATCATTGAGGTGAACATCCAAAAAGCTTTTGGTTTGAAAACAAATGAAATTTGTTTTGTAAAATGATCATTGGATGTAATCCAAGAATGATGGATTCTATCACGCATGGGTTTAGACATTGTGTGATAGGAGTCGGTTGGGACTCGGGTTTGATGGAGTTGGTGAGGACTCGGGACATGGGACATGGTGAGTCGCATCTCATTCATGGCATGTAGAATTCCATTCTAGGTTTGGATTATCTTGATTGGAATGTGTTTTTTTTGGTGATATGACCATTGCATGTGCACTTAGGTGGGAAGTAAGCTGCGCGGGGTTCTTTCTCTTGGGCATTGCTCACCCGTCGTGGGACCGGCTTTCGGTCTGAGGGTGTGCGGCGACGGGGAGGCGAGGCATCGCTCCAAAGTACCATTGTGAGAGATAGCTAGGGTTGTGGCTACAGTTTCTTACTTTTTTTAAAATATATTAAGAACCATTGTTTGATATATATTTTTGTGTAAAGAGTGTTGTAATTAAACTCTTAAGGACTATGGTATTATAGCCTTGTGCATTATGTTTGAGTATGAATAAATGGACCCTATGTGATCATTTTTACCTGTTTATGGACCCAGAGAAGTCATGATATGATATTTATTTTGAATGGTACGCTATTATTGTTATGCGAGGTTGGCATTTTTAGGTAGAGCTCCTTGTACAAAGGAGACTCTGTCCAATTTTTTTGTTAAATTATGGGTCCTAGTAAAGGGGACACAATAGACCTCGGGTTTTGGGGCGTCATATGACATTTTTATTTGATGAAGAGAACAAGGAAGTAGACAACGTAGACTTAACCAATTCTAGTTGAGTAGATGTACTCAATAAGTAGAATCCATTGTGCTCCATGGCAAATCCAATCTTCCTCCTCGAACCCTGGTTCTGAAATTCACAAAAGGAGGCATCGAATATAACACGACAACTTAGATCTTAGGTAATTTTTTGTATTGAAACAAGATTAGTGGATAGTTGAGGACATGAAGAACATTTTAAGAACCCAGTTGAAGTAGCGGACATCTCTATACGACCATTGTGGTGGTAGTTCCATCAGCAACAATAATTTTCCTATTGCTTGGACAAGGTAAATAGGTTTTAAATTGATTTGGATTATGGGTCATATGGTCAGTAGCACCAGAATCAAGGATCCAAGCATTCCTAAACTCATTACGCGAAGCATTTAATCCAAAAGAAATTAGAGTCACACCTGAAACAGTCAATGAACACATACTCAGAGTTTATGCTTGAGAACTTGAAGGTGGATGAATATTCTGAAGTAAAGTTGGGCTGCACACAACCTGTTCTCCTTCAACAGTTGAAAAGATGGAGTCCGACATGATTGATACTGATGAAACGGAGTAGGCGATCAAGAAATAAAGGTAGTAGGGGCCACATAAAAAATTAGCAATGAAGGCTGAGGATTACACCAACAATGAAGACTAGAAAAGTTGGAAAAATGATTGAAAAAATATGGTACAACAATGAAGGCTACCAAGAAAATTTCCTAGAAAATTCCCTTAAAAACTAGTACAACAATGGAAACTGGAAATGAAGGTTTAAGGATGGTTGGAAAATCAAGTACATCAATGAAAAAACAGGAGAAGAAGTGGGGAAAAAAAACTTACATAAAGAAGCCTGAAGAATGGCTGAAAAAAGGTTAGGTGCAACAATGAAGGCTACACAGAAATTTCCAAAAATGAAGGTTGTGTACAGCAATGAGGGCTGCATAGGAAAGGTCCTAGAAAAACTAAGGCTTTGATACCATGAAGGAAACAAAACTGAGTTGGAAATTTTATTAATTTCTAAAAAGGAATTTCCCATAACCAATTCCCTAAATTTTTGGGATTTGATTATTCACTTCCCATAGCTAATTATTCACTTCCCGTAGCTAATTATAGAATTAGATTATTGACCTTGGTTCTTTCCTAAAATATATTATTTACATAATTTCCCACAAAAACAATACCTTGAAACAAATAACACTTGCACCATAACTCAAAGTCACAACATTGTCAATTAACTAGAGGAAGGAACAGAAAGATGAAAGAGTCAAGCTAGAATGAGTCTCGGAGTCATGTGAGAAGTCACAATCTCGCTAAAGCAGTATTCCTTTCTTCTGTAGGTGCTTGAAATCATAGGTGACTATTTCCTAGGATAAAGCTTAGTTGAGCAGTGGTGAAAGCACTGGGCCACTCGACAATGAAAATATGCTTGAGGGTATCACCGACGGAGGAGAAAAGAGGAAGGAAATCAAGCTCTCTACAAACTTTTGTTGTATGTATGTTTGAAGACTCTGACTCCCTTTTTATAGATTGTAAAGAAGAGAGACTTGTTTATCAGAATGCCAAACAGTTTGGCTTCCCCAACTCCTCGAATTATAAACAACGTATTTAACTCCTACTCTTAGAATTCTGTACGGAGTAAAACTTTCAGTAAATGTCATTAAATTCATTCACAATTTCCAACAATATCAAATGTGTAGAACATTTATCAGTGTATAGGTTTTAGCAGGTCCATTATCTTATTAGCACGGATGTTGTTTAAATCCTTTCCCATGATTTTTAGCGATTTTGATTCTATGTTTCTATCGATGTATTGCTATTTTGAATTAATAAAATTATTTTTGTCTTCAAAAAAAAGAAAAAAGCAAAAAGAAGATATGACATTTTTATAAACAACGTTTTAATTATCTTTAATTACTTTTACTTATTTTTTAAGTGTTATATGAAAACAAATTAAATATGAAGAATTAAGAATAAAATTCGATTTTTTTATATTTTTTCATTTTGTATATTGCGTTGTAGTACCATGTTCTAACAAGGATTCAAACTTGGATCTCTTATAGCCCTTCCCACCCCTTTACCACTTGAGCAAGACCTTAAGGGCATAAAACATTGGATATTAGTTTTATTTTTTTTTTTATCTTAATTTCATACTAGCCAACTTTATCATTTTTTACTGTGAAAAATAGATAGTAAATGTCTTTAAAAAATATTGTAAATGAGGAAATTATAATATTGTCATTTTACCTCATTTAAGTAATTATATTGTTTTTAAATCATATACAATGACACATGATCTAATTTTTGTTGATAGATTGACTTGTCAAGAAGTATTTCATTTAAAGCTATTAATATGGGTTAAGCTCGATGGGTCATCCCAATTTGCCTTGATTTTCTGGAGGATTAGGTTGTAAAATTTATGATCCGAATAAAATTGGACAAAATTGGTTTGACCCGTTTTAGCGTAACCCATGTGGGTTTGATCCAAGTTGGTATGATTGGTTCGAAATCTTCATTTGGATTTTTTAAGTAACCAACTCAATACTTGAGATTTTTCGAAAATTTATCTACAAATTTCAATATTTTTTCGTTTAAAATTGAGTCAAATATCTGTTTTTGTAGTATAAGGGTTTTAATTTAGGGGTAATTTATAAGAATAATCCATAGTTTTGTCAGTCTTTTTTAATTAGTTTCATATACTGTTTAACTAAGAATAATTCCATGTTTGGAAGGTCCTGTATCGTATTAGCCCCGAGACATTGGTGATTGGTTCAGAAAGGTAAAATAATTGTTTGTGACCACATGTCACTATTTAAATGGCGTCCATAATTTTTGTTTTTTCTTTAAAAAAAAATCAGTTTGATTCATATCTCTATGTATCCTCCTCTACCTCCACCACACCTTCTCCTCTTCTTCTTCTTCCTCCTCCTCCACCTCCACTGACACCTTCTCCTCTTCTTCCTCCTCCTCCACCACCATTTCAACCTATTTTCTTTAGACAATCTTCTATCCTCTCTACAGTAGTCGGAGGGAGAAGAACCCAAAAATGATGTCTAGAATCATCAGGAGAACCCCAACAAAATTGATGAGAGACTTCCCCTCTTTCTGTTTTTTAGTCTCAGCAACCAAATAGAGTACAGAGGAAATTATTACACTAACAGCAAACACTGATTTTCTAGTTTCGTGTTTTTATAAAAAAATTTATTTTGTTAATCTTTTCCGGGTTTTGGTTTGGTGGATTTTGCAAAAATTTTAGCATGGATTATTGGATGCACTGTTTTCTGGGTTGTCCTGTGTTGTTTTGCATTCCTTTTTACACAGCTTTTCTTCCCCTTCCTTCTTGGGTAAGTGAATTTACACTCAATCTTTGTGATAACTTGTTCATTTGCACATGGGCTTTTAAGAAAATCAGTTGTATGACAATTCAAGGATGGGGTTCAATGATTTTATTTTATAATGGTGGAATTATTGTAGAGTGGTCATGTCAGATAAGCAAAAGATGACTAAGAAATGTGGTTATGAAGCCGCAAAGTTAAAGACAGTGGAAGAGCAGCCGAGGCAGCCGCTGCAAGGAATCCAAGCCTCCTCGTTGCTGGTGTCCATGGCCCATGAGCATGGTCTGAGCCGAAGTTCTAGTATTAGCCCTCACAATATAAGTCGGGCTCTAAATAATCTGTCGGTCGGAAGCAATCGACACCACCGATTTCCGGGTGACGAGGCTGAACAAAAACTATAGCTTGGCCTTGTCTTTGTTCTGCATTTGGAGCCTTGGGGAGGCGGTGTCCGAGGCTGGGCTTACCCGTCGAGGAATGGAAACTGCTATTTTCATGTGCCCTGTTTTCCGGAGATGATGCTGGAGGCTTGACAAAATGACAGCGGCGATGGCCATGGCAGTGACGATGAAGAAGAAGACGATGATAAGATAGTAGAGGAGCTGGGGAGGGAAGAGGTGGGTTGAAGGTGAAGGTGGAGAGAGTAATGGGCCAATTAGGTTGTCACACGTGGATAGAAATAAAGGAGAGATGTGATGCGGATCAGATTGATTTTTTTAAAAAAATAAAAATTTTGGGACTAATTAGATAACAATATGTGTCATTTTTTAAACCTGTTAAGTCAATTACTTCTAATGACGGATCAATAGGATATATAATATGACCCTATAAATCTTGAGTTATTCAGATGAGACTAATTAAAAAAAAATGATTAAAGTAGGGATTATGATCCTATAAATATTGGGTTATTCCTAATTAATCCGTGTGTGAGATTAATTAAAAAAAATTGACTAAAATAGACATTATTTATGTCAATTTCCCCTAATAATTATTATAATATATGATTAATATATTAAACTTTATTGTTTTAACTATTTTATTTTTAATTTTTAAATGTATATTTTTAATATAAGTTATATGATAATTTAATATTTAAAAAATCTTGTATGAAAAATATGGAATGCATTTGAATTAAATAAATTACAATTTTAATAATGAATATAATTTCATTTATCTCATTAATCCTATTTAAATATTAAATTTTTTTTTTTGTATTTATCTTTTAAAATTATTTAATCATATCCTTTTTTATTTAAAAATTAAAGATATGATTTTTAAGATTAAATATAAAAAATAAAATTAATAATTAGTTTATAAATTAAATTAAATTTAATAACTAAATTATCAATATATTTTAAATAATTTTATTAATTACACTAGTTATAATGACAAAATATTATTATTTTAAAAATAATTAACAAAAATTATACACTTATTTATTTCCTAATATGATTATATTTTCTAGCAATATGTATTTTCAAAACAAATAGGATATTTAATTATTATATGCATTTTTTGAAAAAAAAATGTTTTTATTCCATATGTAAATGAAATTTATGTTATTTTTTTGAATAGAAAAATAAATTTATTAATTCAAACTAACAATACATCAATAGAAACATAAAATTAAAATCGTTAAAAACCATTAGGGATGAAACAATATCCAAAATTAATAGCATGTGAATCGAATTTCCGAGAGCATATATTTGATAATTGCCTTTTCTAGCATTTATTATTCTTATTATGCTTAGAGCTCTGGCATGGCTGAAGTTTCTGACGTATTGGCGATTATTGATTTGATTTGTGGGTGATCGAATATCTTTCTTTTGGCTATTAAATGTGGAATGCCGCAATAATGACAAAATAAATGTCGTGCGAGCAGCCTTGGCCTTACATCTTGGGCCAAGAAACGGCAGCAAATTCGTCTTAGTAAAAACTGATAGCAGTGCATCTGCATGTAAGAATGGCTTCTTAAATCGTAGAAAATGTGCGTTAGTGAAATTATTTTTTAGTATTTTAAGGTTTTAGCTATTTTAACTTGCGGTCGTATGGGTTGAAATTGAGCCTGTATTATTGAGATTCATAAACCAATAGGCATCAAGTCAAATTATTGTCTTGTTGGCCTCAATCGAATGAGTTGGTTTGAAATGGATTGGATTGACCTGTTTTCAGAACAAAAATTAAGAGTTTAGACATTTGATTAAAAAAAATTGACACATTAAAATAGAAAAAATTGAAAATTTGAGATTCCATTTATTTTAAAAATAATCAATGAAATTGATACCAAAATAAAGGTTGAGAGTGCACTCTCAAAAATGTCCATTATACACGTTTAAATATGTAAGAGCATAGACCAAGTTTAAGGCAGTATTTAACCGTAAAAAATAGAATGAACTCTCAAAACAAAAGCTATGTTATCTATTTTTACAATAATTAGTAATAATAATAGTTTTTATTACTAAATATTTTTTTTTCTAATTCAGTTTATTTTCCTTCGATACAAACAGGTCTCGGCAGTATTCTTATCTACTTTCACAACATCAACTTTTGAGGCGGTTTGATCCCAAAACCCCATTTCATTTTCGTCAGGGTTCGACACCACTTCAGAAATTATATCGAGAAAATGCTTCTCCAGTTCACTACAACTCCTCCTCTGCACCAGCAGCTCTCTGGGTTTCCCAGTTTCACTCAACCTCGGAGACTAAATTATCGTAAACGTTCAATCAGTTGCTCAATTTCACAGATTCATAGCTATGGAACTATGGACTACGAGAGAAGGCCTCCGGTGAAGTGGAACGCTGTGTATAGGAGAATCTCTCTGATGGGGAATCCTGAAATGGGTGCTGGCAGTGTGTTGAACCAGTGGGAAAATGAAGGAAAGAGGCTTACCAAGTGGGAGCTTTGTAGGGTTGTCAAAGAACTTAGGAAGTTCAAGAGATTCAAGATGGCCCTTGAGGTATAGGACAATGTTTCTGTTTTGTTCTTGGTGTTTTTTTTTTTTGGGTACATGGGTAGTGTTTTTGTTTGAAACGCTTTCTTGTTTGGTTTGATTTGTGCATTCTTTTTCGTTTCTGTACAGTACACTCTTGTGTTTGATTTAAGAAATCAAATTTCAGTTTCTATTTGATATTTTGTTTTATGGGCAGTTATAATTTTTATATGAAATGCTTTGGATTGCTTGTTTTTCTTTGTGGATTATCACATTGGTTTCATGCAGTGTCTTATCATGTTTTGTGGAAAACCAGATTTCAGTTCATGTTAACTTGTTGGTTTTTGGGTGTTTGGTGATTTTGTTAGAAATTGCTAGGATCGGTTACTTTACTTAAATTTTCTACTCTTCATTCAGTTTTCATAGTACTTTTGTTGCAAATAGTGAATGAAATGAATGACATTCACTGAATTCTATGAATTTTAGTTATATGAAATTAATGACATTCAATGAATAATTTAATTCGGAATTCTAAGAGTTTGGGAAGCCAAAAAGGTTTGGCATTTCAAAAGGTTGGGTCTCTCCTTTATATAAAGTTTTTCGTGGGTCGATTCCTTGATTATAAAATGGTAGATTCCAAGATTGTGGTCAGTCAAGCCCAAGAACTTCAAGTAATCCTCCACGGACTATCTTTGAGGAATGATGTTGAGCGAAACTTTTCAAGTGACAGCTATTATTGAGAAACTGCCTCCTACTTAGAAAGACTTCAAGAACTACCTCAAGCATAAGAGAAAGGAGATGAGTATCGAAGATCTGGTTATTAGATTTCGCATCGAAGAAGACAATAGAGGATTTGAGAAGAAAGTGGCACACTTTTCAAAAGAAGGTAAGGCTAATTTTGTGGAGCGTGGTCAAAGTTCCAAGTATAAGAAAACCTTCATCAAAAGGAAAGACTCTAAGTTGGGACCCAAAGGCGGGGTCTCCAAAAAGCCAAAGTTCCTAGGGAAATGCTTCAACTGTGGGAAGCAAGGTCACAAGTCTTCTGATTGCAGACTGCCAAAGAGGAACAAACCCAATGAAGCCAATGTGGTTGACGACATCTCCAAGGATGTGTTTGACATTGACCTCACTGTAGTAATCTTTGAGGTGAACTTGGTGGGATCCAATCCCAAGGAATGGTGGATTGACATTGGTGCTATCCCGCCATGTGTGCTCTTACAAGAAGATGTTCTCCACCTTTGAACCAATTGAGACTGGGGAACTCTGCCACTTTAGAAATCAAAGGCCTAGGAAAAGTGGTGTTGAAGATGACGTTTGGGAAGGAGCTAACTCTGACCAATGTCTTATATGTCCCTGAAATCCGAAAGAACCTTGTCTCTGGTTCTTTATTGAATAGTTATGGATTTTGGATGGTTTTTGAGTAAGACAAATTTGTATTATCCAGAAGTGGAATGTATGTCGAGAAAGGTTACATGAGCATTGGTATGTGGAAGCTCAATGTAATGACTATTGTTAAGTTAGAAATGAATAAAACTAGTTCTTCTGCTTATATTCTTGAGTCCTTTAATCTATGACATGGTAAATTAGGACATGTTAATTATGATACATTGTGTAGATTAATTAAATCAAAATCATATCTGGAGCATTTGGAACAGTCTGAACATAAGTGTGAAACTTATGTTGAGGCAAAAAGCGACAGTCATCTTTTCAAAATTGAAAGACACTTAACTGAACCTCTTGACTTAATCCCATTTATGATATATGTGATTTGAAGCTTGTACAAACAAGAGGTGGTAACAAATATTTTGTTACCTTTGTGGATGATGGCACAAATGAAACATGTGTGCCTCAAAAGTAAAGATGGCGATAGAAATTTGTTCATGCAAAAGCATGAAGTTGAGAATCAACTCAATAAGAAAATTAAAGTGCTGAGAAGTGATCGAGGTGGTGAGTATGAATCGCCATTTGTTGACTTTTGTGCTCAACATGGGATTATACATGAAACCACAACACTTCTCGCCTCAATCCAACAGAGTGGTTGAGCGAAAAAATCGCACTCTAAAGGAAATGATGAATCACGTCTTTGATAAGTTACAGTCTACCACAAAACATGTGAGGAGAAGCCATTTATTTATTGGTACCTATTGAATTAGATACCTAAAAGAAGCGAGAAAGACTCCATGAGTTATGGAAAAGGAGATAAAAGCCATCTTACAAATACTTGCGAGTGTGGGGATGTCTAGCTAAAATGGCAGTTCCTCTATCTAAAAAGGTGAAAATAGGACCTAAAACTATTGATTGCATCTTCATTGAACATGCACACTTAACAATCTTTTGTTCTTGTTTATGAGTCGAATATCTCGGATATTCGCGAAACCTTGATAAATGGAATCGGAATGAATCTTTCTTTAGAAGATGTATTTAGTGTAAATCGAAGTAAGAGCCAAATTCATCAAAACGAGCGCTTGAGACTATTAATGAAAATAGTCAAGATGAAAATGATAATGGTGAGGTTGAACCCAGACGCAGTAAGAGAGTAAGTTTAGAAAAATCTTTTGGTCTAGATTTTCTGACTTACATGCTCGAAGGGAACCTCGAACTTATAAAGAGGCAGTGAACTCGATAGAGGGTCTCATGTGGAAAGAGGCCATTGATAGTGAAATTGAATCCATACTACATAACTATACTTGGGAACTAGTGGATCTTCCACTAGGTTGTAAACCTTTGAGTTCCAAGTGGGTTTTCAAGAGGAAAAGGAAAGTAGATGGATCAATTGACAAATACAAGACAAGACTTGTGATCAAAGGCTATAGGCAAACTGAGGGCCTAGCTTATTTTGACATGTATTCTCTTGTGATGAGAATAAACTCCATAAGGATGGTGCTTGCCATTGCTGCACTTAGATATCTTGAGGTACATCAAATGGATGTCAAGACAACCTTTTTAAATGGAGATTTGAATGAAGAAATCTACATGGAGCAACCTGAGGGGTTCTTTGCTCCTGGACAAGAAAGAAAAGTCTATAGATTGGTGAAATCCTTGTATGGATTAAAACAAGCACCGAAACAATGACATGCGAAATTTGACAATGTTATGTTGTCACATGGATTCAAAATCAATGAATGTGACAAGTGTGTTTATGTCAAAGACGATGAACATGGATATGTCATTGTATGCTTATACGTAGATGATATGCTTATTGTCGGTAGTGATGGTAAGATGATTACATCTACCAAGAACATGTTGAATTCAAGATTTGACATGAAAGACATGAGACTTGCTGATGTTATTTTGGGAATAAAAATCAAAAGAACATCAGATGGACTTATTCTAAGTCAATCACACTATGTTGACAATATTCTTGAGAAGTTTGATAAGGATAACTCTAGTATAGCCAGAACATCGGTAGATGTAACTCTACACTTGTCCTAGAATAAAGGAGAGAGTGTTTCTCAAGTAGAATACTCTAGGGTGATAGGCAATCTAATGTACTTAATGAGTAGTACAAGACCAGACATAGCTTATGCGGGTTAATAAGGCGAGTAGATACATGGTAATCCACGGAGTGTCATTGGCAAGGAATAATGAGAGTATTAAAATACTTACGATTCACTCGTGACTATGGGCTGCACTACACAAGATATCCTGCTGTACTTGAAGGATACAATGATGCTAATTGGATATCTAATGTTAAAGACTCAAAATCCCATAGTGGTTATGTCTTTACATTGGGTGGTGCTGCAGTATCATGGAAGTCCTTAAAACAAACGGTTATTGCCAGATCCACAATGGAATATGAGTTTATAACACTAGACAAATGTGGGGAAGAGGCGGAATAACTATGCCACTTCCTAGAGGACATTCCAAGGTGGCCAAAGCCGGTGCCTCCAATATGCATACATTGTGACAGTCAATTTGCTATTGGTAGAGCACAAAACAGTATGTACAATGGTAAGTCTAGACATATTCATTGTAGACACAATACCATTAGACAACTACTCTCAACTGGAGTTATCTACATGGGTGTAAAATCTAGGATAACATTGTGGATCATTAGTCAAGGGTTAACAGAGAGTTGGTTGAAAGTCATTGAAGGAATGAGACTAAAGCTTGAAGAACAAGTGGAGTACAATGAATCTCCTTTAGTGATGGAGATCGAGATTTAGGTTCAAAGGGACAACTAAATTGTAAGGACTTAGATACAATCACTATAGGGATATTCCCTTGTCCGTTCCTATGATGAAATAATGATGCTTGTAAAAGGAAGGTTAAGCTATGCTTTTAATGATCCCTATGCAAGGGAAAGTCTAGGAAGAGTAAAATGAGCTACTCTTAGTTAGGAGATCATCTATGTAAAAGTGAGGTGGACTATTAAACTCTTGTAGAATCAGGCGCATGTCCATGGCCAAAATGGACATAAAAGTGAGAACTGAAGTGTGTTAGGAAGATTTCTGTGTGGAATATGTCATCCTCTACACCAATGGCAGAACAGTTCAAGGACATTGGGTCTACTGTTTAGTTAGTAGAGTAAACATATTTTTACAAGGAAATGTTCAAAGGGTAACACCCATCTCTCCTATGCAGGTTTCAACCGTTGGTTTTATCACCAAGTCTGTCTTGTCTTTAGTAATTAATTTCATTAATGTGGGGAATTGTTGGAAATAGTGAATGAGATGAATGACATTCACGGAATAATTCTTTGTTTAGAATTCTATGAATTTTAGTTATATGAAATTAACGACATTCAATGAATAATTTAATTCGGAATTCATAGAGTTTGGGAAGCCAAAAAGGTTTGACATTCCAAAAGGTCGGGTCTCTCCTTTATATAAAGGTTGTTGGGGTATTTCAGAAAGGGTGGTCTCTAAAGGTCATCGAGTCTCGAGTTTTCCTTCCTTCGTCCTTTTGTCTATGATAGAGCGAACACATCATTAGTTCGCCGGAGTGGCGGCAATGTGTTTTTGTTGATCATTTGACAACCGTTTTATCCTGGGAGACAGACGCCTTAGGAATCTTAAGGCACTAGTGGAGAAGGCGAATTTGTCAAATTGTGGATTTCACAAGACTCGGTTGTTTTCTATTGTGGTTTTATTTCTCCTTCACTATCTACTACTTCAGTTTTTTTAATTTTTGGTTTTGTTTGGGCTGACTGTCTTTATGCAAAAGGTGCAAGTTTTTTTTTTGTAAACAACTTTTAGCATTCAGCCTGAAATAGGATGGAATAGTCCGAAATTGTATGACTTCTATTTGGTTATGTTGAATGATTGGAATAACTTGGTTGCCTTAGTCATGTGCTTCAGAATTAGGGCAAAGTTGGAACCCATCTGGAAAGGAAAAAACTATTTGTCTGTAACCCGGCTATCAAAATTCAAAAACTACCTTTAAACCTAGTTTCAGTTTTTGTTTTTCCCTGTGGATATTTTTTAATTAATGGGTTTTTATTTACTGTTAGTAAAATTATTGCAGTTAATACGCTTGTCTGGAAAGTCATGAATTAATTTATGATTGATTTTGTTCTGAAGGATCACTCTTCTGGTTCAATTTAGTTTTTCTTTCCTGCACTTTGATTTAGGGAGTTTCTACTTGAAGAGAATATTTTGAAACAATAAAGTATCTTCAGTAGGTTGGTGGATTTGCTTTGTTCAATGCAATCTCCCTTTTGGATGCTTGCCACAAATTTAGTTTTAGTTTTAGTTTTATTCTTCACTTTTCAAGGTTTTTGTACTTGTTTTCTTTCTATAAATGTATATCATGCATGTAGAATAAGAGATCGCCCATAAAAATTAAAAAGAAAAGAAAAAAAATGGGGTATAAGAAGGCAAGATCTGATTAAATTTTTTAATTTATCTTTTGGGGATTTTTTTTTATTTTTAAGCGTAAGAATGGTCCTAAAAATTAGTCAAATTGAAGAGAAGGTTTCTATGTAGTCAGCTCCTTGTTGTAACTAAAGGGTTCTGTGTCATTGAATCGTTTTCTCAGGTATCCTGCACTTGGTGAGGCTATGATCAGTTTCCAAGTTGTTCTTTTGGTTTTGAGTAAGGTTTAGTCAAACTGTTATTTATAAATGGAATTCAGATGTAATAAAAAAAAATGGAATTCGGATGAATCTTCAATTACATAATTGCCTATTTCAGTTTTTTTTTCCTTGGCTGCCATTCTCTCTTTCTTTTCTTGTTCTCAGTTTTGGTTAAATGTTTCTAGGACTAAGCAGTTCAGTGTATTCATTTAAATAGTTCTAGGATTTTGCTAATTAGAGCCCTGAAAATAATTGTAATCACTTCTGCATTTCAAATCACATCTGTTGTGGTTTTCCTGTGCAAGAGCTGGCACCTTGATGCCATTAGGCCAGAGGACTGGTGGTGCTTACCATATTTTCTAGAAAAGGTGTTACATCCGAGTCATTCCAAGCAAAATAACTACTAGTTAACTTCATTGGATATATATTACCAAGTATGTGTTTGTAAATTGTGATATTCTGTGATCTTATCAAAATTTTGTTGAAAGAGAAAAAAAAAAAATGTCACAGCATCGTGTGACAAAATATGTGTTGTTTGAAGAGCTCATTTATGTGGATGGTGAGCAGTGGAACTTCAATGAGAATAAAGCAATGTGAGAGGCATGACAGGGTTCGAGTGAATGACAGTATCCCCTTGAAAGGTATCTTCTGTGGAAAATTCCCTGTGTGGTTTTTTGAATATAGAATTTTTAGTCAATTAAAACCAGCCAATCCTCCTTTATAGTGGCTTGGCTTGTTAGGCCTAGTTATAGGGTCTTTAGAATGAGTAGCAGTTTGGTTATAAATGCATCAAGTCAATGAGAGTTAGCTATGGAAAATTTAGCAACCATAACATTTTTCTACAAAGTATAAGAAATACCGTCAGTGTGATACAAACATTCTTGTTGAGCTCACAATGAAGATGCATGAAGCCCATATTAGGCTCCCGAAGTTTTGTATAAATGAAGCATATGAATGCTTTGACACTATGCACTTTTAGAGGAAGTGTAACAGGTTCCCTCAACATGACAGAAACATTCTTAAGCAGAAACAGGACAGGTGCCCTCTTGATGGGCTAAGAAAAGAAATAGCGAAACTAACAATGTAGGGACGTGATCTTCATCTGAGGCAGTGTAGGCTTACTTAATGTTTCCAGTGTTATCAATTTCATTCATGTCATCGTACAGCTCCTTCAATCCTGAGATTTTGTTGGAAAAGCTCTTGGCATTCACCATATGTGGGAATCTATCTCTTGTGGCCATCCATCCCAGGGGTTGGTATCCATGTTAAGTTACCACCACATAATTTGGAATGGGAAGGAGGCTAAAACAGCATGGTTCAGGAGCCATGTGGTGATGGTGTAGCATTGACTAGAATCATGGATGGCATTGTTTCTAGGATGTATAACTGTGTCATTGGTATTGCATGTCGACATGGAGACACGAGTCATGTTTATAGGTCCATTTGTTTGTTCCAAATTAGATATTGACATGGAGACTCTGAGCTTGTTTGTGACTATAGCAAAGAAACTCAAATCCCTGTACTAGTTAAACCCAAACAAAATCATAGCATTCGATGGAACTTATCCTAAAGATGGGGGTGCAAGCTAGCCAACTACTAACTGAAGGCTCATTTGAAGTTCATCCTTACAATGGCAATTGGGTTTCGGGTTTTCTCTAAAAAGGATTAAAGGTGAGTAGAAATAGATGGAATAGAGCTTTTCATGGATGAGATTAATGGTCTATTAGGGTTGTTTGGAGGGTGTTTGTAATTGTTTTAAATCATAAATAAAAGCTTTAAAGCTGCAAATTCTAATTGACTATTTATAAACTTCACTAGAATAGAACGATGATCCTTTTATCGTTATAAAACTTCAAAATCATAAGTAAAAGCTTTAAAGCTCCATCCTTTGTTCAGGCCACATAGAAAGGACTGGAGACAAAAGTCCTTGTTTAGTTTCACTGCTGCCGTAGCATGAAGTGCTAGGCTACAGCATGGACAATAACTCATCACTGGTACAGTGAAAATTACTCCACCTTTAACATCAGATTATAAAGGAAATGGAGACTAAAAATAGGGTAGCATGAAGAAAAACCAAATCTGACTTTGAGGCTGCTTCAAGTTACATTAAATCGATCTAAACATGCAAAAAATTTGGTCCTATAAAAATGAATTCATTTTCAAAGGACAAAGGATCTTTCCAGAATTTGGGCTTGTTCTTATGGATAAAATCTGGTTCAATCCAGATTATTTGAGAAGCATCCTGCTCCCCCTTCAATATAGTCAAGTGACACGAGATGGGCCATCTTTATTCCTTTCTCGAGGAATAAATGGTATTTGCTCTTTGTAAAACATCATAAGAGAATTTTGCATCTTCAGTGATAGTTGCAACCTTCTGTGGAAGGAGGGGGAGGGTAATCAACCTTTCACAAGCAAACAGATTTTACTTCAGACCATATTGCACCACATCTCTTGCACTGAGCAGGAATTATATTCAAATTTGGAGCCATGGTGTCCGCTTAGCTGAATGTCAGCAGAAAGACAACCATCTTCCCAACTGCCATCTTCCTCAAATGGTTGTAGCCATACCAACCATCTTCTAGTTGTCTCTTTTTCTTAATAAATTGAAATATGATGTAGACTTGATGTATTACTTCATCCTGCGGATCAAATTGCAACTTTTTTTTATCATTCTAATGTGTACCTTATGTGGAATAGTTTGAAAAAAAATTAATTCTTACTGGAATGGTAAAGATGAAGAGTGGTTTTGCCCCAATGAAATGCTTGATTCTGTGACAATGTAGGTCAGACCAATGTTAGTATTTAGAAGGGGAAATGAGGGGATAGAACTAGTTAAAAGAGTGATGCTTAAACTTGCAATGTAATGATCAAAATCATTTTTGGATGGGGTGCCTAATGAACACAAATGTGTTGGAGACCAAGCAGCGGGACCCATGGAGTAAAGGAAATAGAAGGGTGCCCTTTCAGCCTTGAAAAGTGATGCACATTTTATATCAGAAAATAAGGCAGGATGGTAGAACAAGATCAACGAAAAGAAGAAGATAGGGTTTAAAGCTTTGAGGTCTGGGTCCATGCCATTTTGCCTGGAATTGCTTAAGTTGTTGGGACCCTGGCGTTTTGCCATTTTGTAGACAGTCATATGAATCTTGGTGTGGTATTTTGCTATGCTAAAATTTCTCATCTTATTTCTGTTATTTATTTTCTTTTACTATTATTTTTATTCATTCATTTATTTTTATTTAGAGGCATAATAATGACCTTTATGTGTACAGTGAATGCTAGGATATTATGAGATGTTTCACTAATACTAATAAGAATACATTCCATTAATTGAGAGGCAATATCCACAAAGGAAATAAATCTTTTAATAATGATAAGATACTGATTTATCTGTAAGGTACATAAAAATTATGTTCCATCCTACAGTTATTATTTGTTAGGGATAAATCCTGTATGCACGTTATGTGCTTGGGCTTGATGTTTTGAACTGAATAGATGCTCATGTCAGTCTAGATTTTGCACCCATGAGCACCTTTGGATGGATTAAACCTTAGAGCAACCTGGTTAGCTATTTGTTTGTCATTATTGATTGACTTAATTGTTTGCTTTTGGTGTAATTGATGCTTGTTCATGGTTGTGTACTGTTCTCATCTTCCAAACTTTCTATTTTGGAGTTTAACATTGTCTAACATGATTTTCTTTTTCTTTTTCTTTTTTTATCCCTTTTTGTCACTTCAGTATCATTTATGAACTTCTCAAACATTTTGCAGGTGTATGAATGGATGAACAACAGAGGAGAGAGGTTTAGATTATCCTCTAGTGATGCTGCTATTCAGTTAGATTTAATTGCCAAAGTGTGTGGAGTTTCAAGTGCTGAAGATTACTTCTTGAGGTTGCCAGATGCCTTGAAGGACAACCGAGTATATGGGGCTCTTCTAAATGCTTATGCGCGGGTGAAAATGAGAGACAAGGCCGAACTTTTAATTGAAAAAATGAGAAATAAAGGTTATGCCACAGCTTCTCTCCCATTTAATGTGATGATGACGCTATACATGAACCTGAAGGAGCTTGATAAAGTCCAATCAGTGGTTTCAGAGATGATGAATAAAAACATACAACTAGATATTTATTCATATAATATTTGGTTATCATCTTGTGAATCCACTGAAAGGATGGAACAAGTATTCGAGCAGATGAAACTGGAGAGAACCATTAATCCCAACTGGACCACATTCAGTACAATGGCTACAATGTACATTAAGCTTGGGCAGTTTGAGAAAGCTGAAGATTGCTTGAAGAAGGTTGAGAGTAGAGTCACTGGCCGAGATCGGATGCCTTACCATTATCTCATTAGTTTATATGGTAGCATTGGTAACAAAGAGGAGGTTTATCGAGTGTGGAACATTTACAAATCAAAATTTCCCAATATCCCAAATTTGGGTTACCATGCTTTGATCTGTTCTCTAGTTAAGGTAAGTGATTTTGAAGGGGCAGAAAAGATTTATGAGGAATGGCTATCAATTAAGTCAAGTTATGATCCCAGAATAGGAAATCTTCTCTTGGGTTGGTATGTTAAAGAAGCATCTTTGGAGAAGGCTGAGGACTTTCTGGACCACATGATTGAGGTAGGAGGAAAGCCGAATTCAAACACATGGGAGATTCTTGCAGATGGGAATATTGGAGAGAAGAAGATCTCTGATGCTCTATCTTGCTTCCAGAAAGCTGTTTTAGCTGAGGGATCAAATAGTTGGAAACCAAGGCCTGTTAACGTGTCTGCCTTCCTTGACCTCTGCGATGAAGAAGCCGACACTGCAAGTAAGGAAGCTTTGATGGGTTTGTTGAGGCAAGTGGGATGTCTTGAGGATGAATCTTATGCTTCTCTTTTCAGTCTCCATAATGGGTCTGTTACCGGTAATGAACTGTCAATGAAGAAAGATACAACTGTTGCAGACAATGACATGGCTGAAAATGAAGACCAAGACGAAGACGATGGAGCAGGGATGCTTCTAAATCAATTCCAAAGTAGCTTGTGACAGCTCTTTTGCAAGCTTTATACCATTTGGACATGTTATTTACTAGGACATAAGTTGCTGTACAATAATCATAGAGCGGGTCTTTGTCGGTCACAAGGAAGACCTCGTATGACCTTCTCATGGCAGCCATTTCAAGCTGAAGTTGCAGAGTTAATTCCTTCTTATTAATGGCTGGGTGGAATCTAGAACATCCCATTTTCACATGTGAGTAGATTCCCATATCTGTTTTCTCTCTGCTTTAGAGTAACAACAGATCCGTTACATAAATCTTTTGTAGCTTGTGAACAATCTAAGTGTCTATCATCTTGGTTTTAAGGCTGGAAGGGTGTATTTTATCAGAGGTTCATGAAATGGGATTCCAATAGAGTTTTGTGTAATCTTTTGTGGCATTGATTATGGAACAAGATATCCTTTTCATCAATAACCTAAATGCCTTTCTTCTTATCCAAATTCAGAATGATGGACTGATTTGGTACTGTCTACATTTGTAAGATTTCTGTTTTGTAGTCTCCTTTCATCATAAACAAAGAAAAAAGAAAAGAAGAAAAACAACACATCCACACTCTTTTAGGATAAGGTGCACAAATGCTCCGAGTTTTACATATATGTATCACTTTGCTTTTGAACTTGTTTTTGGTCCTTAGATACACTTAATGCTTACATTCGAAGTTTAGCTATGCACTACCGTTAGAAAATGTCACAGATGGACAAACGCCTTTTAAATATCTCATATGTGTCATAGTTTTCAGCCTGATTATAGCTATTTTTAAGGATGGACACGGGTGAGCTGTTGTAGTAAACAGGCCAATTTTATAAAATAAAAGATTGTTTAGAAATCTAAAATGTTTTTAACTTTTTAAATATTTTAAAATAATTTTTATATTTAGTGTTTTATTTTAAATTATTTTATATATTTGGATAATTATTTTTTAAAATATTTACTGAAAACCAAGTGAAAACAATATTATTTAAAAACCCTTTTAATTTTTTTGGCCACTAATCGTATATTTTTCTTTCTTTCAAATAAAATTATTCTCGTCCATCATGCCTAACTCGTATAATAGAACATTTAACGTTTAAATAGGTAAGATATAAGGAGGGGAGGGATTTCAAATCGAGTCTCAGTGAAAATAATTTACTACATTGGAACTTAATGTTTAACTGTTAAAAAAATAAAACTTGTATCAGAAAAAGTTATCAAATAAACCCTTTATTATTTTTAATTATAACCCGTTATAGTAAGTTTTGAATAGAATTTCTATCTTTTTTGCGGTGATATCACTCATAGTTTTTCATAATAGAATATATGGTGAGGAAGGATGATTCATGCTGAAGAATTATCTTACTCATGGTGTCATATTTTCTTATTCAAGATACGTCACAATAAGAATGAATTTGACATAAACTATTTAGAAGTTTGAGTTGGAGAGACAATTTAGGCCCAAAAGGTCAAGTTATATTTGTCATCGTCCAAAAACTTAAGATGAACGATCATATCATTACACATTCAATCATGTAACTATTGTCCGTTTTCACTTTAAAACACATTGACGTTGGATGTGACAAACGCCCTCATATTGACACAATGTCTCCCAAATTAAGGTGTGTCACACAATACTCCTACATAAGGGTGTGTCTCCTAGATTAGGGTCGGGATCACCTATGATATTAATTGTAATGATTCACACTCAATCATATAAATATTGTTCTCTTTGAATCAAAACGACCTCAACGACTTTGAAACACATTTACAAGATTAAAAAGAGCTCATACTTTGTGTTAGGAACTTTCTACCCTAATTGATGTGGGATGTGATAATTTATCAATTAGATGTGTTCTAATAAAAATGATGATCCACATAAGTTGTCTTATAATTAAAGTTGGTAATATGAGTTGAGCTCGGTGGGCTAGGGCTAGTCCATTTTGGCCAATTTTTTTGGTGGGTTTGATTGTAAAATTGATGACCCAAATAGAAGTAGACGAATTAGTCACATTTCATTTTTATTATAGGCCGTTTAGGCTTGTTTGAAGTTAGTCACGATTGACAAAAATTTTTATTTAATTTTATTTAAATAACTAACTTAATAATTAAGATTTTTTAAGGATTTATCTATATTTATATGATAATTAAATATTTTAAAATAATCTTGTATGCTGTTAAATTACGGAAATGCATTTAAATTAAGTAAATTATAGTCTTCTTGTAAATGCATTTTAATTTATCTCGATGATCATATTTTGAATATTTACCATTTCATTTTTTTTGTATTTAAATTAATTTAATCATAATGTTTTTATTTTAAAATTAAAGGTTTTTATTTTAAAATTAAAGATATGAATTGACTCAAAAAAATTTGAATATAAAAATGATAATAATGAAGTCGTACTATTTTATAAATTAAAATTGATTTAGTAACTAAAATATCAATATATTTAAAATAATTTTCTTATTTAAACTAGTGTTAATAATGTGATGTAGTAAGCATTACAATAACTATTGGAATCCGCTTTTAGTATTTACTCTTGTGTTTTAAGTAAGTATTGAAACATTTCAAGTTATCATAAGCACATGTCATTCGTTAGTTGGTTAACTTTTCTTTTTTTTTACTAAGGATTTATTATGACACAATTCCTTTGTCCCAATTACTAATTTACTTATGCTAATTTTAATTATATATAATATTAATGATGATGACTAAACTAATATTGAGGATATATATTTTTCTAATATTAGAGTCAAATTTATAGTTGAAGATAGCAAGGATGTGGATAAAGATTAGAGGCATAAAAGATTTCATTTGATGCTCGGGACTTTTTTTAGAAAGAGGGAAGGGGGCTCTACCCATAAACAAAGCAAAGCTCGAACAAGCACTCTCCTTTTCCAACGAGCTCCCATATAGTCTTGTTGAAGAATCTTCGCCATACCAATGGGGGGTTCAGGCCAGCTCTTCAACTCCCTATTTTCCAGCTCCAAGGAGATTTTAGCAAGAAAATAAGTCGCTTGGTTTCCTTCTTTGTAAACATGGTGGATGGTTACTGACCACTCCCTCTTCTGCTACTGCATCGGACCATGTTTGTGTTAGAATAGTTAGTAATGTAAGATAGTATTGTAAGGTATCCCATATTGAAAAAAAAAATTGAAAGGGATGTAAGAGTTTAAAAGTAAAATCACACAAAGTTTTATATAAAATTTAGATAGTAGGAAGATTTGGAGGGAATGATTAATTATTTTGTATTAATTAATGTCTCTTGGTCTAAGAGTTGTGTCTCCTCTTTGCATCTCTTTGGGCCATGAGTTGCATCTCCTATTCACATCTCTTTGACTCAAGAGTTGTGTCTTTCCCCTTTGCATATTTTGTGACGCCTCAAATCCTGGGGTATCTCGTTGACCACCCGTCAACTTGCGGAATATCTGTGTCTTATATCATGAGACATCTACGTGAGTAAAAACGGCCACTTGGGCCCATACATCAATACTCATCAAGAATACATCAACTATATAACAATAGTTCAAAAGTTATTACATTCTCTTAACGAAACATATATCAAATTTAGAGTTTTAATACATCTTATTCAAAATGAATACAGCCACGGTGAACTCTTCTAAGCAACTGTGGCCTCTAGTGAGCGTCGTCCTCATTACACTCCACATTACTTTGGAAATAATGATCCTCAGCAGGGTGAGCAATGCCAGTAGTGATATTTCCTGGGTTACTCCCCACCTAAATGCACATGTCATGGCAAACAATCACACTCAAACAAATACATGATCCTACTTGAATGTCTACATGCCCAATCCCATATCTCGAGTCCTTACCGACTCCCTCACACATGCCTAAACCAAATACGAGCAAAAATACAGTTTTCAAAACAAAAGATTTTTGTTCTTGAAAACACATTACTGAGTTTCGGTAAATATATTGGACTACCCTCGGCGAATTCTTTAGATAATTTTACGAGCAGTGTGGGTCCGCGCCCGAGATGAAGCTGTTGGACCACTCTCCGAGCAGTTCTTGAAAATCTTCATGAAATTCATTTAACAACCATTTCACTTTTTCTTTTCATTTTTCGTGTCATGCACATACACTATGATTACAGGGTGCTTACGATGCATATGGAATGCATTGCATTTCAAACAATTGATGCTAATATATTTTACATGTATATATTAACAAAGAAATTAATTCACATAATTCATGTTATTCAATTCTTCACAATCAGCCCTTGAAGTGATTGCATAGGGCTAATAACAATCAAAGCAATTCATTTGAGATAAAAAGCAAACATTGCAAAAATCACACGATAAATCATGGTGTTAGAACCCTAGGCTCGACACTGTTCACGGACACAATAGGGATTTTCTCCCTCGGTTCAAGATTTTGAGACCAATAACCGGCCATTCAGGCATAAGCAGTCCCATCCCATTAAATGGCTCTAGCCAAAGAGTAAACCAGTAGGAAAAGATGCTACCTCTTGGAGTTGCCAGAAACTCCACAAAATCGGTGTTCACGTATGGCCCAGCGCGCGTAGAACAGCTTTGCTTTGCTCAGAAGCCCGAACGGCCGTTCGAGAAAGTGGAAATCTAAGAAGAGAAGTCACTGTCTCTCTCTCGAAATCTAAATCTCCCTTGGCTGCGTTTTGCCAAAATGAACGAGAAGAAGAAGACTATTCTTCTTTGTCTTATTCACTTACTCTTTCACTTGTCCCATTTGTGTTTCGTTTTGATTTTGACACATGGCTTAAGAAATAAAATCATTCGTACGAGTAATCTCACTAATCATACAACATTGTGCTCGCGTGTTGTGCAATGATGCTTTTATCGCGCATGTCTTTCCTGGCAGTCATCGACCTTTGGAGCATGCAGTGTGTCTCTTCCCGCAACTACAGCTCACTTGGTTTTGGAGGGCATGACTAAGATCCATATTGATGCTCAATGCGGATTTCGGGAGCAGAGCTTGAGGAAGAAAAAGTGAAGTCCGGACGTGCTGAAGGGGTGCAGAGTTCATATACTCTCTGAGTTATTGCACATTAAAAGCCTTTCACCTTTGGTGAAATATGATGTTCTTTATATTCTTCATCTTTTATTGATGTATTGTGGGGAATGGGTGTGCGATGAAATTGAGAGAGGAATGGAGGGATTCCATTCTAAATTCAACTAGGAGTGATTAGGTGTCAAGAAGGGTTGTGGGTAGAGAGGGAGTCTCGTACCACATAAGACTAATCGTAAGTTCATAACATTGAATTAGATCAGTGGAAATCCCAGCATATGGGGACAACTCCGTGGACATAGGTAGTTGCTGAACCACGTAAAAGTTTGTGTGTGCCTTTACTTTATTGCAATTATTTACATCTACTCTGCACACACTCAGTTGACCAAGTGGAGTTTGGAAGGACAAGAATAAGGTCCGGAGTACACCACAATTCGAACATCAAGGCTTGTGGTCAAGAACACACACATTTATATCTAACAATTTGTATTAGAGTGGGTCACTCTACGTTATTGAGTGAGATCCCAGGAGGCTCTCCTTGTTTGTGCGTGAATTTTAGAATGGACCCATGAAGAAAAGAAGGAAGCCCAAAAAAACTTCATTGCTCTTCATGCTATTCAATGTGGCATGGATGATAGGATGTTTGGATTCATTGCCTCTTCAAATTCCAAAAAAGAAGCATGGGACACTCTCCAAGAAATATTTGAGAAATTTGATTCGTGTGCAGTAGGTGTATTGGAATCAACAAAATTTATATCCTAAGCTCCTCTGTGTGCAGCAAAACTCTTTGTGATATAGCGCAGTTCTAAGTCGAATTTCTGAGGATAAAGTTTTATGCTTGTAAATGATGTGCAGTTAAGTTCAAAATGGTGAATTCAATTTGGATGTTTTAGTAAAAATAGTGAGAGTTGGTGATTTATAGACTGAAAATAAAATGAAGTAAAATATGAAAAAGAACTCCTTGAAGCATCGGGCTCTTGGAGTTGGGATCTTAAAGCGAATGGGAAATGTTCTCGGGTCCTTTCCTCGCGTTGGGGAACATGACCTATAGTCATTTCCCGAACCGGATCTTCATTTGACTATCAAAATTGAACCCTATTAATTTTCCTTTTGAAATATAGCATTTATTAGACATAAATGTTCCCGGGCCATGAAAATCTATCTCCTAAAAATATACCCTACATTAACTAATAGCGGCAACTAATGAATCTCGAGTGGATCTAGCAATAAGCATCCACTTGCCAGACACAAAAACTTGCAAGTCTGAGGTTAACCAAAGGTGCATCAAAAATTTAAACTATTGAGGAAATAGAGATGTAAATACCCATAAGCCTTGCATTAAATACATGAGAACCGTCATTTTACCTCAAAGCCTAGCCCACAGTGGCCTCCTCTTCAAGGATGGAGGTTTAGTGTCATCCTTGGTGTCATCCTCAAGGGGTGTTTGGCAACCGAGAAAATAAAAGGAAAACAAAGAAAATGAAAGAAGAGGAAAGCAGTAGGAAAGCTTACCGTCCACTGCTTTGTATTTTCCACCCAGCAAAAAAAATCGTCTCCCCTTTTTACAAGGGTTTGAGCTTCTATAAAGCTCTCCAAAGAAAAAAAATACCAAAGAGCCTACCCTCAATTCACTTATACACATGAAGAGACAAAAGAAATGGGAAAGGGAGTAAAAAATGACAAAAAGTCAAAGGAGTGCGGGAGAAAATTTCGCATAATTTAGTGCGAGAATTTATGCAGGGTGCGAAAATTTGGGGGTGTGAAATTGCTCTTGGCACTACTGCTCTTCTTCTGCGCTCCTCTTTTGCTCCTCTTTTATCGATTCGATGCGAAATCATGAGTTCATTTCGAGATTCTTGTTGGCAGATCGATTGACAAATTTAGCATTAATAACCACAAGCTGCAATTAGCCTACAAATACGATCAGTAGAATAGCAAGGGACAGCAATGTGCAAATGCATTATTTAATTACGCTGATTAGTACACAAAAAGTGCTCAGAACCTTAAATAAACAGGATTCAAAATAGCACTTTTTGAGCACTAATCAAAATCTAGATATATAGATCTAAACAAAGAAGGAGAATAGAGCGAAAACAATTAAATCTCAAATTGCTTACGAGAGATGATCAGAAAGATAGAAAAGATTCAGCTAGGACACAAAGGCCTAAATACATAACCATAATAGCTGGCTGAAACAGTAAAGAATGGTGAAATGAGTATCTAGGGAACCCCCAAAGATGATAAGTAAAAACCAGAGGCTTGTTTGAATAGGATTAGAAGTCTATCCGTTATAACAAGAAGAGGAATCTACAAGTCTTGGAGCCTTTGCATCGACAAGAAACATGAATGAAGAAAGATGGTACTTTGATAGTGGATGTTCACAACACATGACCGGAAACAAGAACATCTTGACTAATCTACAACCATCAAGACAGGACAATGTGATCTTCAAGGACGACGCTAGAGGGAAAAATTGTAGGACCGGGTGCCTTAATCATTCTTGGTCTATCTAGACTAAACGATGTAGTTCTTATTGAAGGTTTAACAGTAAATCTGATTAGTGTAAATCAATTGTATGATGATTGGTTTCTTGTTAGATTTACTAAAGAAAAGTACATGATATTTGATCAAAATCAATACCAAATCATGGAAGGAAGAAGGTCCTCAGATAATTGCTATGTACTAACTAGTACAAGCGTTCGTACAAGAGAATCTTGGCTCTGAACACCCGTGCAACTAAAAATAGAAGAATACCTTGTCTGGATACCTAAGACCTTTGTATAAGGAAACAGAACTTGGTCAGACAATTAGATCTTGTCAATCAAGCGAACTTAATAAGCCCCCACACACCATGTTCCAACTAAGCACAACTCTTGGTCAGTTGGATTTACTTAATCTGGATCTAATGGAAAGTCTGCATGAAGAAAATCTTATCAGGAAAAGACTCATCTATGCAAAAGCTATTAGGACGGCTTGTTACTATCTAAGATAGTTCTACCTACATCCCAGAAGTCACATAAATCTGTATGTGATCATAAACTTTGTCCAATCTAGGAATAGAGAAACTCCTTACAAAGAAGGAATAGGACAAAGAAGGTGCATGATATCCAAAGGTGTCTAACATGAAAAGAAAACACTTATGTGCCAACAAGTGTTCAAACTGCCTCTAGAACTACACATCTAAGCCTATAAGTTATCATACTCATGGGTGCATTATCTTAGGATATGGAAAATCAAGACCATGAACTTTGTATGAGCAATAAAGAAAGCATGGTAAAAAATCAATGCTTCATGAATACTGAACGTTCGAACAAACATGTGGAAGAATGTGCAACACGCGGCAATGAATTCATGGGCAGAAATTCGATTTACGGAAAGGGTGAAATCGCAATTTTGGTTACAAAATTTTTAATTTGATAAAAATTCAAAATTTATTCTCTAGATCTTGGATGGTGAAGCAGTTTCACCGTTGGAATCGTCTTCGCGAGAGTAGCCACGTCAATTTAGTGGTCAAGGGCGGTCAGATTTCTAGCTTCGAGAACTTTTATCGGCGTTTCGGTCGTAGTAAAAGCGATCGATGTGAAAATGCGCATGCAGCATCTTTAAATGTGCCGTAAATTAAGTGAGTAGAGAAATGATGAAAGCGGACGGCCGATATAGTCTTAGAGTGACAAGCCCCCCGGGAAAGAAGGGACATAATGGTCATTATTTAAATTCTTAAGTTAGAAAAAGACAAAAAGCTACAATGTTGTCTCCTACCTTATGAAATGAGAAGCAAAAAAATGTGGGGAAGGGGGGAGATTAGATGCAGTAGCTTGATTTTTGGTTTTAGAGAGAATGTTGAGCTTATCTCTAGATTTTTGGGAGAATCGGCCAGTCGAAATCAGCCCGGGCCAAGAAGGAAAGGCATTCCTCACGGGACAGAGCAATCTGGGGACTCAGGTTTGGGAATTTTTGACAAACTTTCAGGTGGTGGGGTTCCATCCTACTTGGAGTTTTACACTTTATTTAAGTGTATTTATGATGTTTGGAGTTGATTGAGGCCATGGTGGCCGTTTGATCGATCCCCGAATCTTGGAACCCGGAATTATTAGAAAATTTTGAAGCCAATTTGTGTAGCGTGACCTTGAGAGTGTTTGGGGTGTTAATTGTATAAATTGTGCAACAAATTGTATTGTGATATGCGTAGGGCCGGAAATGGCAGTGAGGTCGGGTTCGCAAAGTGAGCCCCGTGATTGGTGATTTGCAAAGGGAATAGTAGTAGGGTTTCAGCATTCAGGAAACGAGTCATTCTAAAATAGTTTGTGAAATAATGTGTTTAGTTGAGTAATTCAAATCGAGTTACTGAGTGTTTGATCATTAGACCACGTGAGCTAATTTTGATGTAATTGATGGTGAAATTATGACATGTTTGTGATTTAAATTATATGAATATATGCATGATTATATATTTGCATGTTTATAAAATTTTATGGAATTGGCATCATGTTTCCATATGCCTTTATGGGTTTTCCCTAGAGCAGTAGGAGTGAGTGCATGAGGTGATTCTTGAGAGAATGGTTTCGGAGGTTGACTAACGATAATAATTATCGGAGGTAGTCCATATAAAATATCAATCATCGAGTCGACCGGGTGTTAGCCATCGGAGGTTGTCCTTTAAAGATCATACGTTGTGATCCTAAAAATAATTATATCGGAGGGTTGTCCACAAATAATATAAACAAATATCTTTGTTGAAAATAATGTTTCGTACGTGGCTTGAGCGAGTGTGAAGTCGGTGAGGACTCGGCGTATGAGTTGATCATGGGCATTCGGGTAGGATCACGCATTTACTTGAATGTATGTTTTCATTGGAGCATTGCATATGCACTTAGGTGGAGAGTAGCCCAGGGTAATTCCACTCGCCCGACATTCAACTCACCTGTCGAGGGATATTATTTTATAGGTACAGGGAGCGTGCGAGGAGACATCTCATCATAGAGGCCGAGTTTGAGAAGAAAGCCGGGTTGTGGCTTTGGGTTCATTAATGTATACATGTATTAGAATGTTTTTCATTTTAATATATGTGTTGTATAAGAGTAAATCATTAACTCTTGAACTATTGTATATAGTTGGGAATTATTAGGATGAGTATTGGTTTGTGGGCAGTGGCGTTTACTCATGGATTGTTATATTGGATTGTTGGGGCCGGGTTATATACGGGTTATGTCTTGGGGTGAGCTCGTGCAGGAGACTCTGCCGTTACCCCGTGAAGATGTAGGTCACCGGCATTCCGCGGCATTTCGGTAGTTGACGGGTAGTCAACGGACCCCCGGGATTTGGGGCGTCACAGCCATAGAGTGAGTTACTCTCAAGTAACAGAAATAAAAAGGCTAGATACAGTTAGAGAATGCACACACGAAGTGTGGATGAAAAATATGGTAAAGACTATGTCATTCTAGATGAAGTCCTAACTCCACACTGTGACAACTTGGGAGAAATCGTGTTCTGCAATCAAGAAGTGGATGTATCCAAGTGTGTGTCCCTTAGACCTTCACTAGGATAACTAATGCAATAAATTGTCTCCAAAAAAAATTGGGGGTTAGGGGTGTGCTTAAGACAAACGGTTTGTGATTAGTTCGAACTCGGCTCATTAAAAGCTACGTTTGAATTAGATTTATTAAATTAAATGGTAGAGCCCAAACTCCATTTTAGGCTAAATGGGTTAAGCAGGCAGACAACAAGTTCGGCTCGTAAAATTCGCGACGGCTCGTTCGCCCATTTCCTTGAACATGTTCGCGAACAGGCTCGCGAACAGGCTCGTGAACATGTTCGCGAACAGGCTCGTGAACATGTTCGCGAACAGGCTCGCGAACAGGCTCGCTAACAGGCTCGCGAACAAGCTCGAGAACAGGCTCGCGAACAAGCTCGAGATTATTTTGAAGTTGTTATATGTTTGTTTTAAACATTATTCTTGAAATTTTAAAGATGATTGTAATATTTTTTTTTATTTCTTTGGTGTTGCAACTTTTAGTTGGTTTGGATATGTTAGTTATTATTGACAACTTGTTGTATTAAGTTATTAGTATTTTTATTATTTTTTTTAGATATTGTATATGATGCTAAACTATCAATTTTTTTTTCAAGATCATAAACAAGCTCACAAACGAACTCAAGCGAGCTCAAGCGAACTCCTTACGAGCTCATAAGCGGGCTCCTTACCGAGCAAGCGAGGCTCTGTGAACTCCTTGCTCCCGGGCTCGCCAGACGGGCTTATAATCGAACTCACAAGCGAGCGGGCCCGAGGCTATGTCGAGCGGGCTTTTAAGCGAGCGAGGCTGGTAGGGCTCGATCTTGATGAGCTCGGGCGGACCTCGGCTCGGGCCGAGACTCGGCTCGAACGAACTTCGAGCTTCGAGCTGGATTACAAAAATAAAGGAACCCGGGCGAATCAGGCCCTTTGAAATTCTGGCTGAACCCAAGGCCTTTACAGTAGGTGTTCGACAGGTTCGGCTCGATTTTAAAGGGTGGTTGGACGGTTGGGCCAGTGGCGTCATGCTGTGATGATTGGCAACGACTGGTATGCGAGGAAGTTTCATGGTTGAAAAGAGCGACTATAAATTGGCACGTTCTGGGGGTCTAACACCCCTATTGGTGGGAAACCATTTGGGATAGCCCTGGGGTTTGCCAAGAGCAGTGGAACCTCTCACATATAAAGAAGAACAATGAAGACAAAGCTTCTTGCTTTTCTCAATATTCTCTAAAGAAACCTCCCAAGGTCTGAACTTTCTATCACTTCTTCAATAATTTTCAATTTTGAAGCTGGTGATGACAAGATTTAGTGGGTCCGGAAGAAGAAGACTAGTAAAGGGAAGTTCCAGCAAACAAGGGAAGGCTTTTGATAAAGAAGGATTAGCCATGGACCCCCATACTTAGCACCTTTAGTTCGACCAGGTGTGAGAGGTTCAGAGGCGGTCAAGATATACGATACCCACTGTCTGCAACACCCATTTTTTAAAAATTAGCCAGCGGCCAGATCACGAAAACAGCACGAATGGCGGGTTGGGCAGACTTGGTTTTACTCGGCCAGATTTTCATTTATCTTATCAAAGCTTATTTTATTTATGTCATTTCATTTTAGAGTTTTCCAATTCTGTGGAGGCTTATTTGTTTCTCAATGGTAAAGGCCTTTTTAAATATTGTGGAAACGGTTGCAAACGATGGGCCCATAAACATTTACATTATACAAACACATTTACATCAAAGGCATTCTATGCCCCTTCAAAAAGGAGTACAAAACAATGTTTTTGAGTTTAACTCGTTTGTTCACAAAATGTCCCACGTTCAAAAGAATGGTAAGCATATAATGGTCACTTATCTGCCATAACTTTCTCTATGACTGTGCTTCTTGTTCTTGATCTTCTTTCACATTCCTCGATACACTTTGCATAGTTAAAAATTCTGCATCAGCATTTTCATGCTTTGTGGTTCCTATCTTATTCTCTATTCTCAAATTGATTTAATATAAGACATCTTTTATAGAAAGCCCAAACCATACTTTACTTCATTCATGATCAATGTAAAACAATACTCATGCTTATTCATTTTCACATACTATCAATTCAGTTCATTGATCACTTGCAAAATGTGACTTTTCCCTGCAACAATCATTTCAACAATTCGAATTCATGAGATTCAAACATACACTCTTAAGGTATGTTTAGTTTACAAATCCCATTTTTGTTTCACTTGTCCAAGTTTGCCTATGTCTTTGACCTCACCATTTACATTCGACGGATTCAGCTAGGTGAATCCCGTCCTTATTGTCGTTTGGTGATGTGATTACACACTTAACAATTTCGGTTCACCATCATGGCTGGATCTTAGATTGGTGCATCCAGCAAGTAGTCATTTAAAAATATGCCACACCATCATGTGGATGCCGATTGGTGCATCCCGCAATGTAGGACGATTTAACAATACCATACCATCGCGAGCCAGGGTCCAGTTGGTATCACCATGTGCATTGAACAATTGGTTTGCCTTCAGCGTGGTGCAGCTGATGCATCCTGCCATGTTGGTCGTTCGGTATATCGATTCAATTCAAGATGTCAAGAATTGACCAATATGTTTATAATTCAATTAATCACTCACATACAATTAATTGTCAACATTTCAAAATCTCTCATTTTGAAGATCATAACCACTTTTGTAATAACATTTAGAGAGATATGCATATTCCATACTGATCATTTGATTTATTTGGTAAACTACCAAAACACTTGAGGTAAGGATAGAGGTTCAGTGAACAAACCAAAATATCGCTTCCTTCGATCTCGGTCCTAGGTTAGGTGATCCTCACCAACCCCTAGTTAATCACAATTATCACATTGCTTCGCTTCGACGGTGAAGTACGGTAAGTTTTTCACCCCCATTAATCATTTATTAGGGTCTTTAAACTATCGGTGTAGGAATGGGGTGTTTGGGCTCAAAAGCCAAAAAAAATTGTTCGTGAGCAGTAGCTATTTGCTGACATACGAGGTGCCATTTTGGCACCTCGGCCTGACTGCGGAGAGGTATCCCATGCCTTAAGCGTAGGTGCATGTTGCGGCGTGGGTTCCCTACGGCTGCGGCTGGAGCAGATTTTGCCCGATTTTCAGTTTTCCTCTTTTACCACGTTTCACTCAAAAATCCTGAAATCTCAAGACAAAACATGATAATTATACGATAACATCCCCTAATATTATCTAAACCAACCCATAATGAGAACCTATGGATGGTTTAGGAGTTTTCAACGAGCATCATGAGAATTCTAGGGTTTGGTTCTTGCAACTAAATCCTTTGCACTTGAAGCCCTAGCCTTTTTTCTTCTTCCTTCCTACAAGATCTTGAGCAAATGGAAGGATTTGCAATCCTCTTCACACTCCAAAACCCACAGCTTTCTCCTCTCCTCTCTCAGCGTTTTTTGCTCAAATGAGCCCTTAGACCACTTTTTGGTCTTTAAGTTCATTTTCTCTTGAGGCCATATTTGGCTCTTTCCTCTTTTGGCTCTTAACCCATTTTTCATTTAAGTATCCTATTATTCCACTTTGCTCATTCATTTCTCATAATTTCACTTAGACATTTACATTATCTTAGCATTTAAGCTTATTCTATTTTTATTTGTTAGGTCCTTATTTACAATTCAAATTTGCCCTTTTACATAGGTTTATTTAAAGTTCAATCAATTGCTCATTTTAGCATATAATATTTAATCGTATGCTCATATATTCATTCACATTTCACAATTTATCGGGTTTTAGGAAAAACCCAAGTTTAAGCTCAGTCGTATCGAATATATAATAAAATTATTCTGAATTACAGGGTATTTTGGGGCGTTCTATTACGAATCGAGAGTGGAACCTTTAAATTTTGCACCGCTTGTCTCTCTTGTACCCTATGACACATCTGAAGATGAAATACTTGCAACAGAGGGCTCTGGCCAGAAGGAAAGCTCCCCCATCAAGAGTTAAAACGCCGAAAGTTCGAACTTTGAAGATGATATAGTTCGAACACTGCTAAAGTCAGTGGCTTTAGACTTTAAACCAGGGGTAGACCCTTTTGAACCAAGCGGGGGTTCTCCCTTTGGGAAACATGATAGCGAAGGACCAAACACTGATGACTCCAACGTTTGAACCACCACAAAAATAATACTATAAGCTGAAGAAGAAGATCAACCTACATTGCTTCAGTGTCAGATGGGTCTGACGAGACTCTGCAACGGAGATTCCAAAATCTTGGCCTAAGAGTCATCGATAGTTGAGAGATAAAAGTTTAGACTCGGAGTGGAATGAACCCGAGAAGAAAGGTAAATCTTCCTTCTTTGAATCTATGCTGATACCTCCTCCTTCAACAAGGAAGTCTACACGTCTGTCTGCTCAATCCAAGAAGCTCATCTCGAAGAAGCCAACATTTAAGAAGCTAAAGGTTCAGACAACGACTAAAGTAAGTGCATCTCCATCTATTTTCTTTAAATCTGCCTCTCATGCGAAGTTGTAGGACTCTATGACAACGAGGATCCTTATTAGGGGACGAACCTTGCATGCCAAGGATTTCAAAGGTTCAGAGATTAAGGAACTACTTGGGGAGACCAACTTGTTGGGCACCGTGTCAAAGTTACCTCCTTTTGTGCATCATATAGTCTTAGAATTCTATGTGAGCTTATCAAAGGACATGAGGGATCCTGCAAGTCCGAATTTCTAGAAGACGATAGTAAAGGGACACATATTCGAGTTCTTTCCCCGCATTATCAACCAGTACTAGGAATGTACTGATGTACGTGATCATGAAATAGAGGTACAAGGTCTTTGTCATAACTGGAGGTAAAGTCCGAACATGGCCATACAAGTATAACCTTTGGTTCTCCCAACTTACCTGACGATACTCTATCCTACATAAGATTTCCATGTGCAATTGGTTGCCTATCACTCATCGTATGACAGTGATAAACAACTTCGCCACTCTACTCTTCCAGATTAGGATGAAGAGAAAATTCAATCTGGGCAAGTTAGTGTTCGAACACGTACAAGGTCATGTAAAGAACGCGGCTTACAGAAAAGCAATTGAGTATCCTTCGCTTATATTTGGTATTCTTACTACCCAAAAGCCTGACATAGTGACCCCCACTAATATATTGGCACCTCTAGCAGCTGAGATGTGCATAAATCATAAGCTGTTTGAAGGACATCATCTCCGAGATATTCTATTTGGAAAGAAAGATGAGAAGATGCTAAGAAGAATCCTTAAAACCACTCTAGAACCTAAATTGATAAAGTCCAGACTATTGGAAAGGACCATCAGGTCCCATGAGAACATGTAGGCTCATTTCTATGAGCGACAACAGCTGGTGGAGTTACAAATCCAAGGAATTCAGAAGTAGCAAGAAGAAGTCACCACAGTGGTTGAAGAACTAAAGAAATTGAAGACCTAGACGTCTATTTTCTCCACTTCTGAAGGAGAAGACATTGAGGGGGAGTCCCATGCCATCTCCTAAGCTAACACCCAGTCTGGACTTCAGCTTAGAGTCGAAGGCTGAAGTTCAAGTTTCACTTGGAAAAGAGACCCATCTGCTATAAGAGATTGATGAACTTGTGTTGGGATCGAAATTATCCAGCTAGTCTTTCACCGTCGCCTTTGCCATAACGGACTGCCACCAATGATGAACCAGAGTTCAAAGCAATGGTCAGAAAAATAGAGAAATAGTCCCTCTGGATTTGCCATCTCCCCAGTCCCTTGACTTATAGGTCTTCATCAAAAAGGGGGAGAAGTAAGAAGAGGAAGACTGATGGGGGGAGGAATTATTTTGTACTTTCTAATTCCTTCTTGAAAATAGTTGGCTAGAATGTAATCAAGGCATTCCAATAAGGAAATGGCAATCTTCATCAAGTGACCAGTGTCTATTGTCTTTTTTTTCATTCTTTGAGGAAGGTTTTTGATGAGGACATAGACAAAGGGGGAGAATGTTGGGTTCATAATTATCCATATCTTCGTCCCTACTATTCTATAAGAAGATGGTCACCTTAAAAATTGGATTTGATGAAGATTTGAAGAATCAAGCCTGAAGTCCCTAAAGGAACCAGAATGTAGTCTGGACATGGACCATTCCACAATGTTTGAACGTGCGAGGCTAGGATCTTCTGGACTAGGATCGGAATTGACGTGGGACATAAATCAATTTTTGAGCTGTGGAGGCCAAGGTACTTAGGGAGTAAGTAACCTATGGGCCTAAGGCTATTTAGGAAAACAGATAAATATCAAATCAACTAGATCATATCATCTAAGCTATCAAACCAGAATTGGAATCAAATAAGGATTTTATTCTAAAGAGGATTCTTGGGCAACAAATTTCCTATTTCCTTGGTGATAGCTTAAAGGAAAGTACATATAATTGAAGGTAGGTTTGGAGTCATATTAGGATAATGATCCAATCTTATTTAACCTTCCAAAACCAAATATACAAGGCTATATAATTGGTACTTTGGAAGATGCTCAATGTGGAAAACAAGTGAAGTTTGGATGTGTTGAAGGGGTATGAAGTGGATATACTCTCTAAGGTATTGCACGTTAAAAGCCTTTCAACCTTGGTGAAAGATGTTCTTTATATTCTTCATCTTTTATTGATGTGTAGTGGGGAATGGGTGTGCGATACAATTGAGAGAGGGAACTGAGAGTCCATCTCTAAATCTGGCACTCAGGAAAGTGATTAGGTGTCGCTAAGTATCATGCAGAGGGAGTCTTAAATCACATAAAATTAATTCGTAACCTTGATTCATATGCAAGTGGAAATCCTAGCACCAAAACTATTCTCATGGACGTAGAGAGCACAACCACGTAAGCTTGTGTGTGCCTTTACTTTATTACAATTATTTATTTCTTCTCTAGAAACACTCAATTGACTAGGTAGAGTTCGGACACACAAGAATAAGGTCCGAACAACACGACTGTTCATACATCAAAGACTGTGGTTAAGAATACACATTTATTTCTGACAATAGATGAAGAAAAAATGGAGTTGAAATATGTATTAATAGTTTGTGATTTGAAGAAAAAATAGTTATTTATTATTTGTTAATAACTGGTAGATATTTTCTTTCAAGAAAAAATAACTGATAAATGTTAACAAGTAGAGGAATCATTAATGACAAGGAAACTCCTTTGAAACATTTGAAATTTCATTTTGGGCCAAATTGGAATATGAACAAATTAAAACTTGTAATGATTTTTACTTCCCGATTTGCTCATTTTATTTTCTCACATAAAGGCAAAATTTGTCAGCAAACAATTTCCATTTTTATTCTCTTTAGAAGGAAAATGAACCATTACTAAAATAGAACAAACTCAAATTTTTTTCAATATTAGGACAGATTTCAGATATCTGTTTGGATTTTTTAATTGTTTTTAATTTTTAATATTTCTAATTTTAAATATCATTCAAAATAGCACTTAATCATTTTCTTTAAAAGGAAGAAACACTTTGATTTTTTCCTATCACAACAAAATTATTATAAATTAATATTCTTACTCTCATTTCTTTTCATTTCTCAAAAAAAAAAAAAGAAAAAAAAAAAAAGACAATCATAACCGTTACATGATGATTTTAAAATAAACAGTTACATGATAATATATAAATATTTTATTATATTCATAAAAGATATGACAATCAAATAATGGGTTATCCTGTTTAATAATATATTCTTTAAATGAACTTCTCATGTCAACCTCTATTTGAATATAATATCACTTTTTTCTTTTAAATTTTTTTATCTTTTCCACTCAAATCATATAAATTCTAAAATAAAGAAATATACTTTTTTTTTCTCTTTCAATTCCAAGGATAACTTAGAATGTTGCAATTTTGCTCATTAATTTTAACCAAATGAATCCTATCAACTAATTCTAATAATCATATTTACTTCAGCAGGTTCATTGAGGATTTCTCTCGACTAGTAGCACCTATGACAAGATTGACCTGGAAGAAGGTCAAGTTTGAGTGGAATGACCTATATGAGAAAGCATTCCAGAGAAAATGATTCTAACCCTGATATCCCTAACAGAACAAGCACACTAAGAAAATCGTGATGCCTCTACATGACTTGACCGGGATGTTTTGATGTAGTATGGGAGGGTAGTAGCTTATGGTTCTTCGGGTGCTTAAAGAATCATGAGCTGACTATCCCACACATGACATGGAGTCGCGCCATAGTATTTTGCCCTTCCTTGGAAGATTTGGCGCCTACCTATTTGTGGCTGTTGAGCAGCTTGAAGTATTTCCTTTACCTCACAACTGGAAGGCTATTGTTTTTTACATGTTAGGATTTTAATATGAGGTAACGTAGGGATGGAGAGTTTCTGTATGATTATGACTCACTTGCACTACCATCTGGTATGTGTAGGTTTATAATTCACTAAGTTTATGAGTACCAGATAGTGTAGCTTCCCGGAGTGGGTAAGATGCTTGAGATTGTGGATGCTTGACAAATAAAGATGCATGATCGTGCCTAGTATATTAGGAGCGAGTGGCTACGCCTTCCTACCGAGCAGTGATTGGAGTCCTAAAGGTGACGGCAGAGATAACGTCCATTAGGAACCGGCACGCCTGGCACGGGTGACGAAGGCCGCCATTCCACAGAGCAGTATTTGGTATAGGGATGGCTATGGTTCCCGCCTGATAGATTCGAGAGAGAGATCCTCAAGGAGTTCCATTGCTCTCGATTTGTTATGCATCTAGGTGACACAAAGATGTAACGTGATCTTTGTTGCTGGGTATTAATGGAGGATGAAGCTTGCTAATGCTGCATTTTGTTCAAGATGTCTCACGTGTTAGCAGTGCAAAGGTCGAAAGCACTAGAATAGAAGGGCATTCCAACCTTGAAGTAGCCGTAATGGAAGTAGAGCACATCACGCATGGACTGCGGACCCACTGGCATGGAAACCATGAGCATGATACTTGTGGGTGATAGTGCAATCGACTCACTAAGTCAGACGCATTTCTAGCAAGGCGGATGACCTTCACAATCGGAGGGAATTCGCCTGGCTGGTATATTCGAGAGATTGTCTTGGCTACATGAGTACCACTCATCGTAACTGATGGATCCTATTTACATACTTTGAAGAGTTTCCAAAAGCCATGGGACATAGTTGATGATGACATCCACGCACACATGGTCGAATGAGAGGACCATGATGTTTTAGAGGACATGTTACGAGCATGTGTCCTAGATATTAAGGGTAGTTGGGAGGAGCACTTACCCTTAGTGGAATTCGCCTACAACAACAGTTATCATGCGAGTATACAGATGGAACCCTATTAGGCTTTGTATGGGAGGCCATGTCGATCTCCGATTTGTTGGACAGAGGTTGGAGAAAGGTCCATCACCGGTCTAGATTTGATTAGAGACACCTATGAGAAGGTGGGTTTGATACAGAAATGTCTTCTCTTACTGGCTTTAGAACCTGGTGAGTAGAAGACTTACGCCTCGATGGGACGACGCCGAATCTTTAGATTTTGAGGTGGGTGATCACGCCTCTTTAAGGTGATGCCTAAGAGAGGAGTGGTCGTTCAAGAAGTGGTAGCTATCTTCAGGCATATACTCCAGCCCTCGAGATACTTGAGAGGTGGGCACAGCCATGTATTGGTCACATTATTGCTTCTAGCTTATCATCCATGGAGGTGTTTCATGTCTTTATGCTCGAAGCATACCCGTGATCCAAACATGTAGTGGATTTGAGGATTGTTATTGATACAGATGTAGACCTTGAGGAGGACCGATGCGTATCATGAATAGCCAGATCAAGTTTCATATGTAAGACCATGAAGCAGCGAATGTGTCAGGCAACATCGAGAGTTCGGTGAAGGCAACACGGGAACGCGAGGATGACGATAAGTGCCACCTATCCTTCGTTTAAGGCAAGACGGCTACATTTAGCTTTAAATACTGCTTGGGCATTAAAATACTAGCTTATATGGCTGATTGTGTACAATTGCATATGCATGTGGACTCGATGTGTGTGTGGAATTTCAGGGACTAAATTCTCGTTAAGGGGAGGGGGAAGGATGAAACTCGAGAAAATTCAATTTTTCTCAAAAGGCAAAACGTAATTACAAAGAATAGTATAGGTTGAAAAACTCATGAATTTTTCTAGATCTCTGGATGATCTAAAACTGACTTCATCGTTGAATCATTCAATGAAATCTAGCTACCCAATCAAATTCATTTCGACTTTTGAGACAACAATTTTTACGCTTTTCGAGGCACCGTATATGACACAAGGATTGAAGACATAGCATGACCATGTGGCTGCCACATGGTAGCTTGTGAGGGGTGCACATGGCATGAGAGGCATGTGGTGTAGAAATTGCCACTTAATGCATGTGTCCATGTGACACATGACACATGAATAGTAAAAAGGAAAAGATACATGGCTTACATTAGACTCATGTGTCAAAGGGAGAGATAAGTCAAATAAAAAGGGAAAGTCTAAGGGGTGACCCATGGAGGCCATGTGTCACACCCCTAGAGAAATGAAATCCAAGTCTTTGGATAGGTGGATAAGATAAAGAAAGAGAGCGAATGAGGAAGGGACATGTGCCAAGGAGAAGGTGGGACGAAATTTCCCACTTGAACTAGCTGGATCAATTCGTGAGAAGGGAAAATGAGGTTAAAAAGAAAGAAAAGAAAGAAAGAAGAGGATGAGTGAGAAGCCCACCTTCTCAGGATTTACTGATCGGTCACGGCTGGCCTGAGCAAGAGACAAAGTTAATCTAAGCGACGAGAGCTTTGTGTAGGTACAAGAATCCGGGGTTTTCACCAAACTCCAAGAGGTAGGGGTTTCTCTCATACTTTGGTTATTGTTGGTCTAAGAGCCATTTAATGGCATGGGTTTCTTGGGGTCATGAGTGGCCGTGCGGTTCAGTCCCAAAATTTTGGGACCGAATGCTAGAATTTTCTAGGACTGTTTCGCACCCAGACCGATTTCTAGATTGTTATCGACTTTAGCTGCTTGTGTGTTGTTGTTGGAAAAATGAATAACATGCTGGTTGTATGAAAAATCATGTTGATATATGCTTTTTTGATGTATTAACATGGATTACATGATGGATGTAAATTATATGTAGAAAATATAATTATCCATGATTTATTAATGTTGCATGTAGTACTCATCATGCATGTAACATGAATTGACATGAAATGACATTCCACATTTCATATGCACTAGGACATTGCGTGAAACGGGTGTAAGTGCATGACATGGTTTTTTTCGAACAAAGTTTATCGGAGTATGTCCAACAAATTATATCGAAGAGTTGTCCAAAAAATTTTATCGGAGTATGTCTAACAAATTATATCGGAGGGTTGTCCAACAAATTTTGTTGGAGTATGTCCAATGAATTATATTTAAGGGTTGTCCAATAAATTATATCAGAGATTGACCAATGAGTTTTCAAAAACAAAAATATTTTGTTTTGAAAATAGTTTTTCATACATGGCAAATGTTTGTGTGAGGGAGTTGGCGAGGACTCGAGACATAGGGCATGACACATAGACATTCGAGTAGGAATGTGCATACTTTTACTTGAATGTGTGTGTGTTTTCCATTGCATGTGCACTTAGGTGGGGAGTAGCCCTTGTAGAGAATCTACTCATCAGGGCATTTCTCACCTCTGTCGTGGGAAAATATTCGGTGGTATTGAGGTATACGAGGGATGAAATACATCCAAGATCTAATTCGAAGAAGGGCCACAAATTATATTATTCATGTATTATGTAAAATTTTGAGAGTTATCCAGCTTCTGTTAATGGGCGTAAACCCAGCTTTCATATGTAAGGAGAAAAGAGTTGTAATTAAAATCATCTTGTATGATTAATACAGTTTGACAAGTTTTTCCAGGTTTCATGTTGCCTTTGTAACAAAAAGGTTAGTGTATATCGACTTTAGGGTGTTTAGAAAGGAAAAAAAAAAAAAAAGTGCCTGAGGTGCGTAAAAGGCCTGTAGAAGCTTACGCCCATTTGCGGGTTTAGCCGCTGATGAGGGTTTTCCGTCAATGGCGTAGCTGGGCTTTGTGTCGCGACATGGTGTCGCACATGGTTCTCAGTCAGGCGGTTGGGCCGGGTCTCATAGGGTTTTCCCGTCACGACAGAAGTGTTTTTCGTTTTCCACATGATGTGGGTCCTCCCCTGTATAGCTTTTGTTCACGTGGATGATGTTGCGAATGAGGGTCCCTTGTCACACCACACCAGCAAGAGGTCGGCTATGTATAGGAGCTTAAGGCTAAGGAATTTCTGTGTCTGGCGTAAATTCTAGTGTTGCACAGGATTTCACAGAGATTTGTTGCAATAGGGTATTCTATGTCACGACAGAGTGTGGCCAAGACCAAAGGGCCTTGTGTCGCGACACAACATTTTGTATCGTGGATAGGAGCTGGTTAAGTCAGGTCTCTCTAGTGCTGCATAGCATTTCTATGTTGTATAGAGTTTGGCCTGTGTGAGCCTCGTGGTCGCGATGATACATTTTGCGTCATGGCTGCAGGCGTGGCCAAATGAGAGGTTTTGTGGTTACACAAATTATATGTCTATATTTCAGCCAGTTAGACTCCTCGCCGCCAACTGGCATATTTTAGGTTGCGGCAGAGTTGGCCAAGGTATGATTAGAAATATGTCGATAGAGAAATTCTATGTCGCGATATAGTTGGTAAGAATAGGGAGAAATTGTGTCATGACTGAGGACTCCTAGGTCGTGGATATCAAAGGCCAAGACGACAGGCACACAGAATGAAATATAAGGAATGATAAGAGGAAATGTGGGTATGGTGGGTAATGGGTATGCATGGGAAGGAACTTTCTTTTTTTTTAACTCCTTTTTTTTCTTTTTTTTTGACTAGGATGCGCGCATGACAGAGCTAAAGGTGCGATAGGGGAATTTGTCGCGGTAGAGAGAATTTTTCATCACGATGACTAGACAGGCTTTGTTCTATGTCGCGACTTGACATTCTAGGTCGCGATTGAGTTTGGGTCGAGACATGGAGGTCATGTCGCAACATGGCACAATCAATATGATAGAGCGCACGACAGGCCTGGTAAAAGTGTGACAGCGCCTTTAGGCAGGTCATGTCGCAACATAGCATAACTGGGACAGATAGATCACGGACAGGTTCGGCGCTAAGGGCAACAGACTACGCCAACCGATCACGGTTCTCAGATAATAACACCGGACCGAACGATCGACGACAGTACACAGAGATCAACGACAGATTTATCCAGAACCGCAAAGCAAAATAAATAAATTCCCATTTAGTATGACTCCCACACATGAGAGATCCATCATACTGTAGATCAAGGAGAGAGAATCTATCAAATTAGATCGATGAGTTACCAATTGATTGAGAAGACTTCAGAAGATTCTGTCAGAAGAAGCTCCCATCCTAAGAAATGGGCATGAAGCACCGTACAAAATACTGATCTTAGAAAGAGGTTTATATTTTATCAGTAATCACTGATTAATGGATCCAAATAAACATAAAAGGATCTCTAATTAGTGAAAACAAAGAGAATACCAATCCATGCACGCTGAATCTTTGACAAAGTTCAGATCTTAAACATTATGAACGGAGGCGAGGTGTCGACGTAAATTGACAATATACATCAACTATATCCCAATGTTACTTACCTAGTGAACTTGCCAATCAAATTAATTTGGGAATTCTTTATACGTAGTTATAGAGTTTTACTTTCCTGTAGTTTAGAATCAAACCATTTTTAAATTTGGAGTTCAAATAAAGCAAGGATCTTAAGTAGATGCGGTAATTGATGTTTAGATTTTTCATCAATCCTCGTGGGAATGATATTTGGACTTAAATCCATTTTATTACTTGAATGATTTGTGCACTTGCAGTGATCTATACCAAAATCAACTTTTAATGGATACCCTTTTACAAAAAAGGGTTAAGCAGATGTTTTTATTCAAATTTAGTCAAACAAGTTCTTGGCATTCTAGTTGGAGACTGAAAGTCTTTAGATGGAACTGCTGATTGCTACATGTTTTGGTCTATACAAAAATCAGTCAATTAGTAGGTACCAAAAACGAGGGATTTCACCGAAGATCCAAAGGAGAAGATTTGTGAAATCAAGTTTTCGTGCTAGAGGTGTTCTTAGATTCTCCTTCTTGGTTTGCTACGCCAAAAGAGGCAGAGATTCTTCACTTGGTTTATTCCAAACTTAGGTCATGCGAAGGTAGAATTGTTGTGTCGATGCTCAAGGGGGTCATTTGGACTCATGTTGAAATGACTGACAGATCGCTTTGTCACCGGCCGTGGCCGCTTTGTAAATTGCTTTACAGAATATATTCCTAAAAGTGTTAGTGACTCTTCGATTAAAAATAAATAATCTAGATTGTTAAGGGGGTTGTTCGGACTGTTAAATGACTTTAATGACTGCTGGTAACCCGATTGTAATACTTATGAATTCTTTGTATAGAATGTATATAGTCCCAAAAGTGTTATGGGGTCATTTCGATTAAAAAATATATCCCGCATCACATGGGTTGTTTGGATTAGATAAAACCACTTTATTGATGTTTTGTGTCTACTTGGTCGATTTTAGAATTATGTCAGATTTTGTGTAATATGTCCCAAAAGTGTTAGTGGGCTTAGATTAGTGTCAGGTATCTGAACTATTAAGGCTTGTTATCAGAAAAATTAAACCACTTTAATGATCAAGTTATACCTGTGTTGTACAAGCCAAAGAATTTATTAAAATTAGTAAGGAGTTACATAAAAAGTGTTTATGGACCTGCTTTTATAAAAATGAGAACATCCATGAAGCTAAAGTGTTTGTCTAATTAATTAGGCTGCACGGCATTGTTTGAGTCGTTGCAGGTGGGTTTTTTTTTTTTTTTTTTTTTTTTTTTTCGCGGGCAGCCAGGTGGTGCCAAATCAAAGTCTGAGGGCCAAAGGTGTTATTACTTGCTGGTGAGGCACACATTATACTGTTGTTTGATGAATGCTGATAGTAAAAGCATGTATCAGACATTGAATGAATGCTCGGGAAATTATAGTTGAGCTGAAGAGAATTTATCAAGATAATGTATTAGAAAGTGTATGGCTGATAATCATACATTATTCATTACATATGCGTGGAGCACATGATAATGAAGATGCAATGGTGCATCACATCAGAGTGCATGGGAACATCGTATTCTCATGGGGGTGTGAGTAGCATGGTTAAAATCAGCATGATCACAGAAGGTGGGTTCTACATCTGATTAGTTCACCATGAGACGCAAAGGTCAGAGCGAAATGAAAACTTGTGCCTAGCAGCCAGCAAGAAGGGCTGACTTCCCTGGGTGGAAAGACCTAGTTATTATTTGTCACACTCACCCGGGAAAGTCCAAAAAAGCGCAGTATTTAAGCAGCTTCGAGAGGTAGAGACTCCAAAACCATGCCTCCATAATATAAAAGACACATGGTTTGAATATGAAATGACTATTCAGGTGTGAATATCCAAATAAAGTTGCTGGTAAATAAATGAGCTGTTATTTTAAAAATTATCAGTCAAATGAATCACACGATGCACTTTATCATTACTATCAGTATCGATTAAGATATTTCCTGCAAAGATCCAGGTTACGTGTGCATTATGAGTCGCATATAGAATTGCCATAGCATGATATAGTTCAAGAATTATATATTTTATTTTTGAATAAAAGATATGAATTGTCATAAACATTGTATGCACTCAGTGTATAGCCTTTATGGGGAATAGATCGAAAGAAGGAGATCGTTCCTCCAGGCACGAAAAGATTTTAGGTGACTCAGACCTAGTGGACAGCCTTCGATTCAGTCGCATATAGAAGAAAGTCGGATGCAGACTTTATAATTACTTTGTAATTACAAAGACTAACAACATTGGGTATGTACCAATACGGGCAGAGCCGGAATTGAACCCATATGAATCGTTTTTACTAATAATATGCAGAAGAATGTGGATAATGGCTCAAAGTGGTCAGACTTTATCAACATCCGTCTATCATATAGGTCACCTGATTGGGTCATGTGATTAGTTAATGCACAAGTCGGGTTTTCGATAGCCCTCAGAATAAAGAAGACTTCATTCCGCATTTTGTTAATGGATGATCCCGATAATGGACAGTCATGGTATCGGTTATCGGAGATCCATAAAGCTTTTGTGTTTGATGGATGATCAATGGTTCTTAGATTAGAAATGTGGATGTTAATCAAAACTTATATGCGTTGGTATTTTAAACCCAACTCAACCAAACCAACCTGAAAATTAGAGGAAGAAAACCAAAATCGGAACCACCGCTCGATAATTCATTTTTCGGCTCACACTAGTTTTGATAGATCTATGTCTTATTTTAACACTCTACTTAAAGTATTGATTATTGAAGAATGAGTATTAAATCAATACAATCTTCTCCTCAGTGCGGTTAACTCACCATAATTTCATTTATTTCTATGAGTAAAGCAAAATTCCTCAGATCAAAGTAATCAAAAATCGCCTAAAACACACTAGATAGAAATATTTTATAGTTTCAAACTAAGTCTATATTCTTATATTTCTGGATCATTGTAATCAGATAAACATCCAAGAAGTATTTCATTCCTCAATATAAGAGATTGATAAAAACAATTATATAAATTGTTTCATTAAATAAATGCTTTGTTCTTCACAATCTTGAAGAGTAAGAACCTACTTAATTAAAAACAGAAAATAATTTTCTGATTTGACTCTAAAGTATATAAATTTATTTCTAAACTATTTTGGTGGAAAATGAATTAGTAAATTCAGATAGCAAATAAAAATAGAATCAATCCATTATTGGTTTTTCATTCTAAAAAAACAAATATCTTTTGAAAGTAAAGTTAAATTGTGATTTTTGTAATAGTTAAAAAAATATAATATAATATAATATAATATAATATAAATTTTTAAAAAAAGTTAACAAATTTAAAATATAGAAACTAAAATCCAATTTTCTGATAAAAGAACTAAGATTTAATGTTAAAATCAATTTTTCTAGATCTTGAGTTATTAAACGATCTAGAACTGTCTTGGTAAATCTAGCTGTCACGTCAGACCCTCGCTTAAATTCAGACGCCCATCATTGCCGAGGCAGTCTAGAGAAGAAGGACACTGGCTATCTATGGCTCAAAAATGAGACACGGTCATGGAGAGTAAGTCAAATGATTATCAAGCGAATAGTGAGACATGTGGTATCTGGTGTCAGTTGAGGGAGGAAATGATGGGAGGATAAGGTGTAATCCCATGTACACTAATGGCTTGACAAGTGGCATGAGAGACATCTCATCTACTTTCTATTCGTCAACCGGTCAGAGAAAGGCAAGTAAGATTTTCCAGCAGAGTTGAGAGAGACCCAATCGCCTTTAAATTTCCACACTGACCACTGGCTTAAAGCTAAGGCAAATATCCCACAATGGGAGAGTCGCTTCACATGTGGCATCGTAACGGAGTTTCGACAAACTCAGGTGTGTCTTCCTACTTTGTTATTTTCACCAAGGGGTTGTGTGGTGGTTGTCTCGCCTGTAATGTTTGGTCATTAACCATGTTAACATATTGTAAAGATATTAATCTGACGAACCGGTTTTCAGCGGACGAAAGAAATTTGCAGCCATCATTTTGTAATCAGAGTCACATCGAACCAGAGCGTACAGTTTTGATCTTCTTCAATTCACTCAGCCCAGGTTATGGTCCGCGACCAAATAGCTCGTCGTCGCTAGAGGTCACCGTCATGCTCAGACACCGTGCCGTCAGTCTGGGTCACCGGTTTGGATCACGATATGACCCCAACTCAAGATCATAAATTTTTCGTCCAATCGCTGGGCGTTCGACTTGGCGAAACGATTGAAGATCCGCGCATGCGCCGAAGTGCGCCGCGGTTTCGTCAGTCAGTCAGCCCACAGTCGTGACACCTCGCCAAGTCGTCACTCTGGCTGAGTTTGATCACAAGATGACTCAACTTTTAGGTCATAACTTCTTCAACCACCCGCTGGGTGTTCTTAGACTCCATGAGGAAGCCCAGAAGAGTCATATTCTATAGCCATATTCCTGTAAGAGGGCAGTAAGAGTCATCTAGGTCAGCTCACTTCGACAGAATGGGATTACCTCACAAGTCAGTCGCTCATGATTTTGATCACGATGACCCAACTTTGGTATAAAGTTCATAACTTCGCCGTCCGAACCCGCTGTGCTCTTTAATCATGGAAAGTTTCAATGATTTCTCCAGCCATGTGCCTGCGGGAGGGCAGTGGTGAAACCACTGAATAGCTTCCACTTCATAGTGTCAGGACACCCATCAAGTCAAAGAATGGCCCGGGGTTTGATCACAGACCCACCCTGAGGTCATAACTTTTCCGTCCTAACTCCGCCGTGTGTTCGACCTCAGGAAAGCCTTCAGTAATAGATTTCAGCCATGTACCTGAGGTGGTGAGCTCACTCAGAAATAGTCATGGGCCTTCCCCAGCTCACACTTCAATCAAGTCAAAGAAGGCTCGGTCAAGCTTGATCACTATGACTCAATCAGAGGTCACAGTCTTCGTCCAACTCATTTCCTCGGGGTGTTCTGGATTCTGCAGAGTTCATTGAGTCAAGATCGAATCCAGTTAGAAATATCGAGGAAATAGAGATCATAACTGATGTAATCATATGCTTTGGCAGCACCAAGTGTGCAGTTGCTTTTGACAGTGTCTATGTAACAATGTTTTGACATGACCAAGGTATAGAATGTCAGGAAAATTAGTATCAGTATGGTATGGATGTTCATGGGAGGCCATGAGAGGCTGATATGGCTTTAAAGTCCAAAACTGGATTGAAGGATAGGATTTCATGAATGTGTCTAAACAAGGTTACCTGTTAATGGGTCAGTTTGTCTGAAACAAAAGTTTCTAGGTTTTACGTGTCGTCATGTCAATGATGATCGAACCAAACTGGGGCTCTTACATTTAGTAATGAGGTACCTCGCACTGAGATCCGGGATTAGAGACCCGCCAATGCATGATGTTATTAATTAACATAGCTTAATATGACATATGTAATAAATAACATATGTATTATTATTAGTTATATATGATGTTAATTAGATATCAATTATAATTATCTGATGGTATAGAATAGTGTAGCACTATATATACATGTGTAAGAAGGAAAATGCATTATTATAATTGTACTGTAATGTGTATGGGAAACCAAAGATATATTGAGATCACACTCATGTTGGTGTCTCATTGAAAGGTCACGGGTAATATCTACATCGATCTTATGAAAGCCACATTGTACCGCTAATGGACAAAGTCCAAACGGTCAAGACCGGGTTACGAAAATGGTAAAGGATAATTATGTCGTATCACAGTTGGGATGTGACTTCATAGGTGAAAGACCCATAAATTACGGGTCAGAGGCCCCAATAAGAAAGTGTCAGAAAGTGTCTGGCAGAGAAACATTAGGTGCCGACATCTTAACTAATACCCACAAAAGAGGCATAAATGAAATAGCAAGATTAAGAAAATTTTCAGTCGCCATCGAAACAGAATAGTTTATACATAGGTAGGGTGAGTGGAGCTCATGGAGGACTCGATACGGGCACGATGATCATGCAAATGGTTATACGATATCCGCGTAGAAATTTTACTGATGTGTCGTTTTGCAAGCAACAGATGCAGACATCTAGTATGAGTAACCCTCTGACAGATTACCACATCAAGTTGCTCACCCTGCCTAATCCTCTCTTCGTGCACAATTAGAAGATTAATGCCTTCGAGTCAGATACAAGAAGGGAGGGTCAGGGCCTTCAGAAGCATTTTGTAAAATATATTAGAATAATGCCTAATATATTTTGGTATGTAAAGGTATAAGAGTTGTACATCAAAACTCTTGTGAATTTGGGAAGAAACGGGTTTTTTTAGAGAAAATTATAGTGGAACAGTTCTATGATATGGAGAGCACGGAGCGTGATATGTGAAAGATCCATATTCACTGCTTCATGCAAGATTGCTGAGTCAACTGGGATCCCCGGCCAGATAGATGGGGGCGTCAAAGATAACGATTTTGAACTAGAAATTAATGTGGCAAAACTATTTGAAGTAAATATAAATTGTTTGTTCACCCGCCAGCTCAAATAGAGCTTTCAAAGTTAAAGTGAAAGGTCCCAGTTCTGAACTTCACTTTATTGTATCGAATTAGAATTATTCAGAATCTAAAAACCAGATTTTGAAATATTAAATTAAAATAATGTTGCCCCAAGAATTTAGTAATTAAACAACAATCTCAAAATGGCAATGAGTTCAGACTGTAGACATAAAACAAGATGATTTCTTTTTTGGTTCCGTTTTCAGATATTCTGGGTTTTCTAACAGATCACCTGCATTTCTAGTTCCTCCTGGTAATGCTATGCATATAATAATATATAAAGAAGTCTGGTATAGTTATATTTATTATGTGCAAAAGCTTCAGACAATATGGATGGGGAAGTAGAAAAGATGAGGATGAGAAAATGAAAAAGTTGCATCTGATCGAATCAATGATTTAGCATAGGTAAAGATATTCATTTTTTAAAATTTCTATTATCATTTTTATTGTATTTTTTTTGTAATTGATTCATACATCTTTGTCCATAACAATATCACATTCAGTTTATGATTATTTTCAGGAGAATGGAAAGGTCAAGACAATATCCTCTCTTAGAACCAACACATGGAGAAGAGAGGAAATTGTTTTTCATGTGTTTTAATGTATTTTCTTCTTTGTTCTCTACTTTCCTCGAAACTTTTTGTCAGGTAAGTTTAAAGACTCTTCCGTTAAATACATTCCCATACATATCCTTAAAATTTTGTTTACAATTGATTTCATGATGAAAATTGTATTCTTTTGAATTTTCTAACATTGTTAGAGCATATGGAGAAAGCACATAAAGAGAAGGACAAGGACAGCAATCTCATTAATATTTTTCATAAAAATCGAAAAGATCAAATATTGTTTAAGATTTGATTCTTAATATAGGTACATCAAATATATATTACTGATATTTGATTATTTTAAATTTATGATATTTTTAGAATTTTAAGAATATTGTTTTTTAGTCCTTGAGGTCTTGCCTAAGTGGTAAAGGATTTGCTGTTTATGGAAATCTCGGCATCTATGAACAAAAGAAAACATGTAATGCAATTAGTTGTGGGTTAAAATGCTCTTTCTATGAAGAACTTTAATCATATGTTCATATACATTTTTCAATCACACACAAATCTATAACTAAATATTGATTATTGCATAATGTCTGAAAATCTTATTAATAAATTCATTAATTTCATTGATCTACAGCTACTCTTGTCATGAATCTGCCAAATAATTAGTTCTTTATTATTATTCTTTACTTATAACTTTTTCAAGCTTATATTGTAAATATATAGATAGAATTATGTTATTTATTTTGTAAATCAGAATAGTCTATTTATTTCTCATATTGGAGATGTTTGTGTCCTTAATAGTCTAATGAATGAAGAAAAATTGGAGTCAAAAGATATATTAGTAGTTGTGATTTTAAGAAAATTTTGTTATTTGTTATTTTTTATCAACTTAAAAATATTCATCAAAAAGTTACAGAAAACTTCAGAGGAAACATTTGAAATAAATTATTTAGAAAACAACAAAATTAGTATAATATTTACTTCATCATATTTTATTTTCTCACATAAAGGCAAAATTTGTCAGCAAACAGTTTCCTTTTTCATTTTCGCTTTTCAAGAAAACAAACAATTCCTAAACTAGAACAAAATCTAATATTTTTTCTATATTAGAAGGACAGATTTCAGATATCTGTTTGGATATTTTAATTTTTTAAATCTATTCATTTGACATTACAACAAAATAATATGTTCTTCACAATTAAAATATCATTCAAAATAACACTTAATTTATTTTTCTTTAAAAGGAAGAAACACTTTGATATTTTTCCTATCTCAACAAAATTATTATAGTTTAATATTCTTACTCTCATTTCTTTTCATTTCTCAAAAAGGGACTATTGTTAAAGAAGAGAATATAGAAGACAATTGTTCATAAAGTTACAGAACAAATGAGAATTCGTGGTAAATTCCATACCTCGAAAAAGCAAAATCGTAATTTCTACATACAAATCAGAATTTCACAGGTTGAATTTATCTCCGATCCTACTACTAAACTGATTTTTTACCATCACTCATTCTAAACCAAATCAGACCATCACTGGTCAGATCCACAGTCCAGATAATTTGATTTATAACGCTGAGTAAGATCAGCTCAATGAAAACCAATCCAGTGATGTGCAACCATCATATGACGACCATGTGGACATGTCAGACCGAAAGGTAGAACTTAAACTGACTACCGGTATATAATACTAAACGTCAAAACCAAACCGTGACATGGGGACATATTTGCAAAGAAAAGACAACTATACAGACAAAAGAAAGATACACATCTCGATTCAAGGTCGTTATTATAGTCAAAAAAAAGTAAACACAAAGAAAACGGGTTTTATAGAGGTAAATTCTCCCAGTTTACGATCTACAACAAACTTCGCCAAGCAATAGCTGCCACATGAGCTTACATTGAATCTCGTTTGTGAGTTTCACAACTCCGAGTGGGAGTTCCATCCCACTTGAGTTTACACTTTACAAGTGTATTTGTAAGATGCTTGAGACAGCCATTTAGTAAGTCAGTTGGGACGGTCCCAAATCTTGGAACCAATTATTATAAATTTTGAACCAAATTGTGTAGTTTTGATCTCGTGAGCTGTTTGTGTTAACAGAATAAATTAAAAGAACAAATTGTATCATGGATATAGAATAGTCTTAAATGAATCTGGGTGGAAATTGTTCACAAAGGAATCGATGATTGGTGAGATTTGTCGAAGAAAATCATAGTTTCACTATTCTCGGAAGAAGGTGTCATAAAATAATACTCAGAAATAATGTATTTAATAGAGTAATTCAAACGGAAGGTCAGCGATCATTAGCCCAGGCTGAGCTAATTTCACGACTGATACAAACACGACACAAGCCATGCTGACAAATTATGTGAATATATGCATGATTATATATTCATGTTTTATAAATTTTAAGGAATTGGCATCATGCATTTCCATATGCACCGGGCAAATCTTAACAGTAGAGTGAGTACAGGTGATTCTCGTGACGCCGGGAGCAAGGACAACAAGAATAATTACTGAGGGTAACCGATAAAATATCAACGCCTAGCCTACCAATCAGATGCATCCAGGGTCGTCTGCACAAAAGATCATCGGCACAATCCAAAATAATTATATCGAGGGTCGGGTTCACAACAATAGTAACAAACATCTGTTGAAATAGTTGTTGCGGCTTAGGCAAGTGCAGGAGTTTCATGAGGTGACCCTGGGTATGAGTTGACTCATGCAGACATCTGTAAGATCACTTATTTATCAGAATGTATGTTTTTCATCGGTTACAGATATGCAATTGCAGAGAACACTTGTGGTGATTCCACCATCGAAAGACAGATCATCTGATCGAGGGATACGGTTTGCAGAGCGTTGGCGGTGATTGCAGTTCATCGAGGCTCAGTCAAAGAAAGTCACATTTGGTCTACTTCAGAGCAACATGGGCCAGAATGTTTTATTTTAATATATGGTCGATAGAGCAAATCATTAACTCTCAACTATCAGACATAGTCGTAATTAGTATATGAGTATTGGTTCAGGCCCGCGGTCGCTTTAATTGCATTGTTATATCGGGATTGTCAGATAAAGTAGTATGCCAGTTATGTATTAAATGTAGAGCCCCGCACAGCCGGTGACTCGCCCGATTTTTGTGACGTCAGTCACCCGGCACTGTCATGGCTCATGAAATACGTAGTTTAACTATCTCTGATTTCGTTATTTACACAAATAACGGTAATCTTGTTTAATTAATAGTTATTCTTAAACAACTTCCTATTTCAACTCTCTATTCGAAGACATAACATTCTTTTCTTCTTTCATATTTTCTTATCTTTTCCACTCAAAATCATATAAAATTCTCGTAAATAAGAAATATAAATTTTCTTTTAATCCAATGAACGTTAGAATATACAAGATTGTCATATTATCTGAACCTAAATGAATTCTATCAACTAATTCCAATAATCATATTTAGTTTTAATTTCTCACTTTGGGAACAGTAGCTTTAGATTGTTACAAACTTATATTGATGTAAATTTAGAATTTAAACAAGAAATCATCACTACAAACAACTGATTACAAAAAGAAAAGAAAAGCTACAACATAGTAAAACAGAAACATAACTCAAAGTTTGATTGTTTCAAAAATAATAAAATTCTTTAAAAATTCAAAAAGTATAGATTTGAAACAACCTAAGAACAAATTTTCCACATGAAAGCTTGACATGTAGATAAAATCAAATGAATTTTGATAAAAACTAAAAGAAAAACATTTGTTAGAAGACATTTTCAAGTTTTGAATTTTTAGAAAGCTCAAAGACACTTTAAGATATTTCAACAATTTAGAAATACTTCTTTAAGACATCGCTCATATTTTCAAAGTATATTCTGTAAAGACACTTTCAAATATAAATCCTAAAAATTTAAACAGTGAAGATGTTTAAATATTTGAAAAATAAAATTTTTTCACCCTTAATCTATATCTGTGATTTATGACTCGATTTGATGGTTTAAGGATAAAAGATTACCCTCTTTGGACAGAAAGATCCTTCCTTTGCATCCTCGTGTGAGCATGATGATAACCACTCAAAAATGGAATTTTTAAACACTTAAAATTTTATTTTAATACCCTTTTTTGCTAAATTATCATACTTAATCTATTATGCGCATTGTCAAGTCTCAAACATCGAACTAATATTTTTCTTGAGTTATGGTGTACGATAGCCTTTAGGTACTTGCCTCTTGATTGCATAAGGACAAAGTTTAATGAGGTCATTTTAGTGTCAGGTCAAGTTTGTGCCTTCAGAGAAATTTAGATTAACAAAACTGGAAAAGAATAAGATTAACGAAGAGACAGAGGCCCAAAATCTAAGATTGCAGAACTTGCCTGCTCAGAGGCAAAGGAAACCCACTTGCAAATTTTTCTATGACTATGAGGAAGAGCAAAATTTTTGCTTTGCCTCTAAGCCTTATATATTTTTATATATATATATGGAATATTTTTGTATATCTTTCATCTCAAAACCTATATTTATATAGTTTGATTTGAATGCCTAACTATCTAAATAATCCAAGATATATTTTCATTCCTGTTCAGAATCATAAAAACGAATATAGAATCTACTCATTGAAGAAATTTATTTGTTCTTCAATCTTTGGAGAAAGTACACCCTACTTTAATTTTTTTTTTAAGGAAATGCCTTTCTATGATCTAATCCAAAGTATAAATATATTTTTATTCTATTTTTATAAAATGAATTAGTAAACAGAGTAGGTTGTAAATAATCACCTAGAAATCATTCAAAATATTTTTCTAATCTAAAACCAAATATCTTGAAAGAAAAGTTAAACAAAGATTTGAAATAGCAAAAAAATTAAAATATAAATTTTGAAAAAAAGGTAAACAAATTTAAATATATTACCTTTATAAAGTTATGACACAACTTCTTAAAGCCGCTGCTAAAAGTCCAAAATGGTGCTCTGGTATTATAACAGAAGATCATCATGTATCCGGGCCATATAATAATCTTATGTCTAGAAGAATATATATATTAGATGTTTTCAGATCAAGTTGTATGACTTGCATGTCAATTTATTTACTTTTCTTTATTATATTTTATTATTTATTTTGAATATATTTTATTTATTTGTTTCATTTTCTAGTTTTATGTATTTAAAGTTAAAGATTGAAGAAGATATTTATTTAGATTCATATATTTCTAGTTCAGAAATTTCATATAAAAACATGTTTATAATGTAATAATATAAAGTACAGAACGTTAAAATCATGAGATCCTTCTTTCTTCGTTCTTCCAAAATCTTTCGAACTTATCGGATTTTTCCGCTGTCATCCTATTTAATTTTTCAATCATTCATTCGTTAATGACTGTGATACATCTTCATCTCCATCATCACTGAATCGTCCACAAGGTCATATCATCTCAGTTATTCAATTCTGAAGATCGTTAAAGGATCATTTGGCTTATCATCGATCATCAATCAACCTTTCAGCTGATTAAAGCCTATCCTGATCAACTTATCATCCAATCATTTATACTGATTGTGTATCTTCAATTTTCCCTTGAGAAACTGATCTGAACGCATCCGGAGAGAGTTTCGTGAGCTGAGTCGAATGTCCGCGATCATCTTGTAATTCACTTTGAATCTAGTTCACTGTAACCATCATTTTTTTATAATAAATATAGTTAGTAATTTTATTTCGAGAATCCGAAAGTGATGGTTCAGATAGAGTAGTAAGTGTAAATGTTGCCCTCATTAATTTATAATTAACAAAAGAACTAAATGGTAAATATTAAGGCAACAACATTATTTCCTTTTTTTCCATTTTAGGTGATCTTATGTCTTCAATGACCATCCCATTAAGTCTCTCAATAAGTATATATAATATAAAAGAGTCTTAGGTATACATGAATCTTATTTTTGGTTGTTATGTTTTCTACTAAAAGGCGATAATTATTTTTTTATTTTTTGAAACCATTTAAAACGGTTTGAAGTTGCTATTTATTTTTGTTTTGATTTGAAAGTTGAAAACAAAATAAGAAAGAAAATCCTAATGTACTTGATGTTAAATACAACACAGAAAACTGAATTAAGTCCGGCCAGTTATCATCAAAGGTATCATGGGAAGTTAACACCCTTCAAGTCTTAAAGTCATCTTCTAACAGTCAACAGAAAAATACTTGCCAATTAATCGATCAACTATTACCAAAGTCGCTGTCAACAAGACAATTCACACACCATATATATATATATATAAACGGCTGTATAAATATAAAGAATAAATAAACATAGAAAATAATCAGTGTGCAGATCGGCAATATCACTCAGAAACAATGTTAATGTGCACAGTTAAAAAACAAAAATATTCAATATTTAACAAATATTATATTATTAATATCATCTAAAGATATAATGTCAGCCTTACCATTTACATTTATTTATATATAAAATTAACTCTTCCACCATATCCCATATTTATATAGAACACTAAACATGCGATTGAAATTTTTTGAAACCGATTAAAATTGAAAATTAAAGTTGAAGATATAATTAAATTACATTTAGAAATTTAATTTTTGAAATAAGAAATTAATATTATAAATTATAGAACGTTTTAGAAATTTATAATTAGAAATTAAAAACTTAATTTGAAATTATGATACTTGAATTAAATTGAGCAATCGTAATTTTTAAATGAACTTAAAATTGAAATTGCAATACAGGGCTTCAAATTTTGAAATTGTAATATTTGAATCTGAAATCGAATTTGTTATTTTGAAATCGAAACCGAATAATTGAAATGGAAATCGGGGGACTCTGGGTTTCAAATTAAGACAATTTTAAAATTAATTTTGTAATTTAAAATAAACTGGTAGTCTTGTAATTTGAAATTAGTGGTTCTGAATTTTACTTAGGCACTGATTTGAAACATAATCTTTTAATTTTGAAAATAGAAAATTGAAAATTGAAATTTGATATCGGGGGTGTTAGAATTGCAGAAATAAAATTGTTTTTAAATGAAACTGGAAAATTGTAATTGGTAATTATGACTTAATTTTTAAATCGATTTTGTAAAAATGAAATATAGAATTTTCAATTTTGAAATTGAAAAGTTGAAAAATTGAAATTGAAAATTTGGGGAATTGAATTTTAAAATTGAAAATTTTAATTTTAGAAAATGAGAATTTGAAATTTGAAATTTGGACACTGATCTTAAAAAAGTGAGAAAATGAAAATTTCTAGAATTTAATTTAAACAGATTTATAGAATTGTGTAGAGTGATGTTCATGGAACAGAAAATAAAATGAATTATTGTTAACAAAACATCAACAAACACTTTAATTATGCAACAAAACATTATATGACAAGGAAAATAAAATAAGACTATAAATTAGTGTGGAAACTGTGGAAAACAAATTTTTCTCAAAAAGAGTAAAACTACTGCTACTATAATACGTGTTGAAACTTGTATTTTTTCAGATCTTGACAGATCAACACTTCATAGTCAAACGCTTCCAATCTAAGCAATTAGTCTGAATTAGTTTAATCAGACGGTCGGAATTCTACATTTTCGAGTAAACGTCAAAGTTAAGATAGGTAAAGCCACATAATGCTGACTGGGTCGCCACATGACACCCAGGAGGGGGCACATAGAGCCAGAGTCATGGTGTGGCTTATGCCACTTAAGAGATTATGTCAAGGACATATAGCTGGGTTGAATGGACTATTAGAGCCATGTCAAGAAGGCACATGTCAAGTTATGAGGAGTGGTGCCGGGGAAGCTTCCACGCTGACTAATTCTAAGGATAAAGAAAGAAAAGGAAAGAAAGAAAAACAAAGAGAAGGTTAAAGAAAAGGAAAAAAAAAAAGAAGAAAGACTATATGTGAGAGGGAAAAAGGGAAACTATGACTCTTTCAGATTCTAAGAATCATGTTGAAACACGGCAAAGAGACAGTTAAGTCCATTGATAAGAGCTACACAAAGAAAATTAGTAAACCGCAACATCATACCCAAAAGGTAGATTTTTCTCATACACTAATCTTTTTTCGTCGGCGGTCAGAATAAATGGGATGGCACGTACCTTCAACCGCCATGGTATTAGTTTTCTACGTCGACCGTTGACGCTTCCGTGACTAAGCCGAATTTATTCGCTTCGGCGATGGTGGTTCGTAGCTATCGGAAAATGAGATTTTGCTTGATTTAGAATCAAGACCGCTTAGAAAACACGTCGACTTGCAGTTATATTCTCCCAAAGCTGAACGGATTAATTCATGTATTATCGTCGAGAATGAATTAGCTCAGGTGGACTCCGTTGCAGTGTTATTCGAAAAATTGAACAACATGTCGATGCTGAAATATGTCGAGATAAGGGTGTTTAAATATATTAGTTACGACCTGCGTGGGCCCATGCAGCGCCGAATATAACATATCCACCATAACGGTGTTAAAGGCGTGAATGTAAATGTTTCATGTGGGCATTCCTTATACATGCAACATGACGTACGCATCGCATTTTTTCGGGCCAGATATGCACGGGGACACCAGACGGTAAGGCGTGTGCATGGTTGGCGATCATTCACTGCCTGTGAATTCAAAAGCGGAAGTCGGCAGCGGGACACAAACGCTCCAAACAGTCTCGCGGTCGTGAGCAGCATGAAAATAACGGTGTCGGGCAGCGCAGAAGCGGAGGCGACACTTCAGTGAAAAACCCAGAGTCGCGGCTGAACATGATCATCGCTGAAAGCCCGTAAAACGTCGGAAGGCGTGGCGTCCATGCGAAAACCCTAAAATTGCAATCTATAAATGGAATAAACACACGGGATTTACAATGAATAGAAATATCGAGGTTTATCCACGAGTTTTGATTTATAAAACAAAAGATTTTGTTTCGAAAGGGTCACGTTAACGGCAACACTAATGACGAGCGCGTCGAAGATCAGACAGTTTACGCGTGAGGAGTCGGTTAGAACGGACACGTGGACAGATGAGTCCTTATTTCATTCATTATATAGAATTCATAGTAGATCAGATATTCATGTGGAATGAGCAGATGATGTATCAGATGTGCACTTAGTAGGGGGAGTGTTCTTCGTAGGAGTTATTTTCACTGTAGCATTGCTCACCCTATCGTGAACCTTGAGGTACAGGAGTGTGCATGGAGACGACGCCTACCGAGGTCTTGATTAAGGAAGCCGTAGATGGCTTGATAAATATTTTTTGTAAACTATATTGTAAATGTTATTTTAATATATGTTCTTCAGATAAGAGGTTAGATAAACTTAGCGATCATCAGGATATAGCAAACAGATATCGGGATATGTGACGACCCCGTGTGGTCATTACTATCATTGAGACCGATGGTATGGTTACATCACATATATGTCGATGGCTGGCAGAGCTCCATAAACAAAGGAGACTCATTGATTTTTGTGGTAATTGATCCCATAATGACACAATACAGATATTAACACCAAATCATAGAATCCACGCGTTAACGGTCATTAACGAGACCCTGATCAGGTGTCACACTTGATATTAGAGCTAGGTAAACGACACTTCCGTGAGTCAATGTTGGTATCCACAACAAATTTAATAATACTGATCACTGGGTATGGTTAGACTGTTGTCAAAATGATTAGAAGTTTTGTCCTAATATGCCTGTGTTTTCTGTTACAATTGTGTAACATTATATAAAATTAATGTGATGTATATAGTAAAAGATGAACACTAGGTTGAGAACACCACTTTAGTGTCCAATATGTAACAACATGATAGTCTCTGGATGTCGGTGTCTATTGTTGGCTTCGGCTTATGCACTACTGCTGACTAAAAAAAGGGGAATCTCAACTTCATGTCTAGTGTGTGATGGCAAGTCGAGGAAGGACGTAGAGGTTGCCCGGGGTGGGGCAATAGCCACCACCACCCAGATTATTGCATGCTTTATGAGAGGCTACAGAGCTGCAGCCACCACCTTAACCAAAAAGAAGGCAAATGGGGATCGTGAGGGTCAGAAAGTAACCTGCAGAGTCAACTGGAATTGATCCTTTCCACATTCATTGCAGGAGGGAATCCGACAGTATCATCTTCATTGGTTCGTAGAGATTGAAAGAGAATGAAGGGCAGAATACCCAGCAGCGTGTAAAGATCATACTGTGAGGCATTTCAAACAGAGGGTGAACTGAAACAGGATCTGGTCAAGAATCATATTCTAGAGGCTGGGGTGATGCGGTGATTTGAGTTGCCCATGGCAACATTTCGACATCTACTGGGGAATGCGGTTCTAGATTTGAGAGCTGAAGAGACAAAGGAGCCACGACAAGACTTGAAAGACGTAATATTCACGTAGTTAAGATTACTAAAGATGATCAGAGCACAATACTGGCAGGCTAGTAATTCTGAGATAACTCATCCATCTTATGGATTGGGGATTTCTCCCAGCAGATATGACTTTAAGGTCAGACAATCAATAGGCATGAGAGGATCGATGACGCAAAGATATCCAGGACGGGCGCAGACGAAGAGGAAGCTGAGAGCAATGCCAAGATCTGGGCAGAGTTAGAGACTTATAATTCACAACAGATATAGGGGGCTGGTCGCCAAGCATCAAAATGACTATGGTATGTCGTGGTCATTGTCAGACAAGACCGATGACATGTTGGTCATCGCCATCTACTGCATATGTGTGATCGCTTCCGAAAATTTTGATCCAAAAGTGTTAGGGATAAAAGACAAATTTAGTCATCAGAGACATGCACATACATAGTTTGTTCCTTCTTACCCCAATATACATAAGAAACGAAAGATTATTCTAAAGCTTCTTCACAAGCGCTTTAGTCACGTGACAGTCGAGAGGCGAGTAATGGGTCGAGGTCGGGGACAAGGCTTTATAAAGTCGGGGACTTCTGGGGACCTGAGGTATGTCTACGCCTATTACACTTAGACCGAGCCCGCAGACGCCTGCTATTCTGGGCAGTTTCATCACGTTCACTAAGTGGTGAGGATACTATTTGATTTTACAGCATCACATTCATTCATACATCGATGCATCATCAGGAGAGAATCGGGCTTAGAGGTCGAGACATCGGAAAAAGCTTGCCAGATAGAGCTCTCCTCAGACCTAAATAGTGTGGAGAAGATATGTCGTAGTCAGAGTTACGAGACCTCCTGATTCTACTCAATCGTGGAACCTGGGCGGCCGCAGACGCGAGCTCAGCGTCATCCTGGATGGACCGCCGACGCACATCGAGTCGCCATTCGATTGCGGATCATAGAGAGTTACCGCTTCGCATACGACTCGGTCGTTTCGGCGATGGGCACGATGCTTTACCGCATCAAAATACCCGGGCCGCATTTGGCAAACACGGGTCAAGGCGTTTTAATTCCGTGGCGACGAGGTGAGACCGACCGCCCACCGGTGGGTGGTTCGCGAAATGATGGCTTTCTCGCATGAAACCATCGACAATTTCCGCGTGACGTAGACTTCGCCATTGAGTTGCCACCTGGTACGTCACCATTTCTTTGCGGATTCTCATAGATGACAATCCGGGCCGAGTCATAGTGGAACTCAAGGTCCAATCGCATCTAATTGTCGGGATACCGGGTTTTATTGCACGGTACTCACTGGGCACTCTGGGCTCGTTTGCCAAGAAGAAGGATAAGACCCTTCGACCGTGCATTGACTATCACAGTCATCAGGTTATGATCAAGAATCGTATTCGTTACCAAAGACGATGATTTGATCTAATTGAGAGGAGTGATTCACTCCAAGATAGATCTTCGCACCTATATCATCTGAGAGTTAGAGAGGTGCAGATATCCCTAACAAAACGCTAGACTTACGGGCATTTCGAGTTCACAAAGGATGCCATTCGCTCGACGAATGTTTCAACCGCATTCACGGATCTCACGCATGTATTCCAACCTTGATCACGTCGTAGTCTTTAACAGATTTATCCACCCAGCCAGAGACTCAGTGACTGTTCTCCGTGCCTCGAGACGCGTTGTAACGCCGGCGCAATAGCGCAGTTGGCCATCGAGGCAGAGATTCTCGGGACATAAGGTCAATGAACTGGACCATGGGTCAGCGTGAGTTGTTAGTGAGAGGTCAAGTCAGATTCAGACACGCAGCTTGGGGATCGGCGGGTGGTATTATGTAGAGATTCATTAAGGACTTCTCCCGATTAGCCGGACCGGCGACGGTAGATCGACCTCAAGGAGGGTCAAATCGTTGAATGATCAGTAGCATTCCAGAATGTTCAGTGTTGATATACTACGCCCGGCTGATAGTCACCAAAGGGGATATAGGTACATAATAGGTCGACGCCAAGGACAAATCGGGATGCGTTGCGTAAGCCCCGGAGGTAGTAGCCATGTTCTCTACAAATTAAAGAATCATGTTTGAATTAACCACGCATGACATTGGGAGTCATGTCATAGTCTTTGGCTTTATGAAGATTTGGCACCTCACTGGCCTGTGAGCAATGAGGTGTTTTCTGACCACAAAAGTTCAAGTACCTGATGGGATCCTAAACATGAGGCAACGAGATGCAGAATGTAGGTCTGAGATTATACCTCACTTTTTGCAGTCACCATCTTGTAAGGCAAGCCGTGGTGGTCGACATGCCCGGGCCATCATTTTTGAGAATAGTTTAGTGTAGCTCTCGGGAGTGGAGTTCAAGGTCAGAGACGCTTCGCCATAGACAGAGATCGCTTGGTGGTGTCTTAAATAGGCCTGGGCTGTACCAACACTATTACCGATTAACTCATACTGATTAACCGACAAACTGCCTGGGTGAGACCTAAACGTTCGTAATAACTGTCAACCTCATGATTAGTCCATTCTGGCAGCTCTGGTGAGACAACCCGTTTATAACCCGCTTACTCTAAATAAAATTAATAAATTATTTTTTTAAAAAAATTAATCTTTTTTTAATAACAAAACGCCACATAGAAAATATATAAAGCAACATTTTGTGTTAGTTTGTTATTTTGATAAGTTAATATTTTAACAAATAAAAAGAAGCTATTAAACTGGTGGTTATAAAGGTTAAATGGGTCAAAACCGTGGTACTGTGCAACGGGTCAAACGTAGTGGTTTATCGTTAACCCGACCAACCTCAACCCAACCCGCTTTAAATTGGGACGTGTTAAACGAGTCGTAGTCGTGTTACCCGCTTATTAAACGTTCGTGGTTCGTGTTTCACACTTTTTACCCGGCGATAAACGGCCGCACGCGTTTACATGTTTTCAACGCATCACCCGCTTAACCCGTGAATCATGAACTCTAAACCCACACGCTCGGACACCCCTATGTCTTAGGGAGTTTAACAGCCATGCCTTCCCTACTAAGCAGAAATGGAGTCCCGTGCGCTGACGCAGAGCCAAGGTTCAGTCAAGGACCCGTAAAGTCATGCGGGCACGGTTATCGGCCATTCGTTGTCACATGCAGTCTTCGGTATGGGGATGTCAGGGTTCCCTAGTTGATACATATAAGGAGAGAGAGATCCTTGGGGAGTTCGCATTGTTTCACACTCATGGCAGCATCCAGTGGTAATATGTACCATGATCTGTCACAGATATTTATGAAAGGGTTATGATATTATATCGGGGACTTTGTTCGAGCAATAGTTCATCATCAAGCAGTGTAAAACAGAGAGTCGTAGAGGTCAAAGAAGGCATATCCAAACACTGAGTGTAGCAGAAAGGGAAGTGGGAACATATCACTATGATTTGTGACTCACTTGCCATAGACATCGTGGAAGCATGATGCAAGGTGGATGAAAGGACCAAAATTACCACGGCAATATTTTCGCCGCGACGACCTTCACACTAGAGGAATCTGAGGTTATACATTCGATTGTCCTACATGAGTAATGAATCTTATAGTATCGACCGGGATCCTAGTTTATCACCACGGAAGAGTTTCAGAGAGCGCAGAACATAATGATAATATACCTTTCATCCACATGATTCGGCCACCAGAGGAGTATACATAATTTAGAGGACATGTCGCGAGCACAGATCCTGACTGCAGCTGAGAGGCATTTACCTCAGAGGTTCTACTACAACAACAAGACAGCGAAAGAAGGCGATGACACCCTATGTGGTTTATATTGAGGCCATGTCGACCATTTGACAAAAGGGTGGGAGAGAGATCCAACAAGGGTCCGACTTGATTAGAGACCTCCGAGAAGGTGGATTTGATACTTTAAGCTGCCTTCCTCACCACTTTAGTCGATGTTAAGAGCGCACACCTTAGCTCGGCGCAGCGATCACGCCTTCATGTTATGCCTAAGAGAAGAGTGGTCGTTCAAGAATCCGGGAAGCTATTGATGAGACAAGACAGTTCCTTCAGATACTCCCGAGAGGGTGCGCACTGTGTAATTGCGATATTATTACCGCGTCGTTGAGGTCACGAGGGCCTGTTCCATGGCTTGGGCAATAGTTCCAGATCCAACTCATGTAGTGGATCGTGTTGTTTGGTCATATACATTTTGACCTGAGAAAATTAATGTTATTAAAGATAGTCAGAAGAGGCCATACGCAAGACCAGCGAGGCTTCGTAAAGGTGTTATGACAACACCAAGAGAGTGGATAAGCAACATGAATGCGATGACACGATGCTCCACCGTCCTTTTCCGTATTCGAGGACAAGGCAGCATTGTTTAGTAATTTGAAATTGTTCGACTTATTGGTATATGCATGATTTGTATGAGATGTGTAAATTTCGGGATCGTAATTTTATAATGTGAGTTTCACCAAACCCAGAAAAATTCAATTTTCTCAAAGTGGTAAAACGGTAATTTGTCGCTATAGTACAAAGCGAAAACCCGTAATTTTTATAGATTCGATGACGGTCGACTTCACCGTTGAAATCGCCTCACTAAATCTAGTTATCATTGAATTTCATATTAGACCTAGATATTTAATTTCACGTTTTCAAGGCACGTGTCGGTGACACACTGTGGTGGTGCCACATGACATGACCGTGATGTAATATGAACCTGATAGGGGCACATGGCATGAGAGCCATGCGGTGTGGCTTATGCCACTTAGGGCATGTGTCCATGTGACACATGGCACTTGGTTTAATGGCTCATTTAGAGCCATGTGTCAAGTAAGGTTTAAGGACACGTGTCAAGTTGTGAGGAAAGTGGGAAAGTGGGGGGAAGCTTCCCCACTTTGATCAATTCGATGGATGGACAAGAAAAGAAAAGGAAGGAAGGAAGAAAAACAAAAGAGAAGGAAGAAAAGGAAAAAAAAAGGATCGAGCAAAGGTATGAGAAGGGAGAAAAAAAAAGGAATCCATACTCCTTCGTTATCTTTTTGTTAACCCGGTTGAAAACGCCGTGGCAAGAGACAAAGTCAACCACACGACGAGAGCCACGCGATGGGTGTCACAGGAAATCAACAGGAGCCGCCGCTGCTCTAAAAAGGTAGTAGTTTTTCCATATTATTTCCTTTTCATATTTAAGGGTTGTAAATGTTAGTATGAAGCAACCATAACCACATATGGGACCTGTGCTTTTTGATGAGAACTGTTGAAGCGTCAGAATGGGTCGTGAAGGTCGGTATCCAAGTTTATCATGGGTTCAACAAATTTTGAAAATGCATTTTAAAGCCGCTTGGTTTGACCATTTAAATACGCCGATTTTGTGTGTTATTTCAAAAGTCGATATTTCCGGATCGAGTCCAGATTATCAAGCCTGAATGACTAGCTCAGGTGGACTATTTTTGGTGTGTTATTGCTGAAAATCAATAACATGTCAATGTGTTGAAAATATGCTGATATATGGGTATTTAAATATATTAGCAATGAATGGAGTGTAAACATGTATTTATATCATTCATTATACTTTAGTATAAAGTATGAAATGAAATGTTTCATGTAATGTCTTTATTCATGTATGGAGGATTCATGTTAGTATTTTAGCCAGGAGAGTGCATGAGACAACTATTCTAAAAACAAGCGTATATTTGCTATGATCATTCATCATTCTCGTAGAACGGGTGGTGAGCTCCAGAATTTTAACAACATCCAAAATGAGTTCATTTGGTTTCATAGCATGAAAATACATGTCAAGATAAAGAAGGGATAGATACCCTCGTAGAAAACCCTACAGCTGGTGGTTAAAGTACATGATCATCGGTGAGCCCGTGAAAATGTCGTGGGAAGGCGGGCAACACCTCAGAAGGAGAACTTAAAATCTTCGCCCACAAATGGCGCACACACACATGATTTTACTAATTAATGAACATCGAAGTACATCCAATGAGTTTTGATTGAAAGAAAGATTTGTTTTAAAAGGGTCATTAGATTAAACATCAATGATTCATTTTTTCACACTGCATATGCATGTGTGAGGGGGTCGGTTATGATTCGGGAGGCAAGAGCAGAGTTCACATCTCATTCATGACATGCAAAGATTCCATGGTAGATTACGGCATTGCATATGCACTTAGGTGGGGAGTACTCCTTGTAGGAGTTATTCTCTACTGGGCATTGCTCACCACACGTCATGGGACCGCACCTCGGGTCAGAGTGTCTGAGGAAACGACGCTCACTGGCGTGATTTTGAAAAAAGCGCTTTGATAAATATTTTTGTAAACTATATTAGAACAAGCTAGTTTTAACTCTTGTTTTTGTATAAGAAGTGTTGTAAACTCTTATGTATTGATATAGTTTTATATTGTAAGAGATATGAATGAATGGACCTGTGTGGTCATTACCACCTCATTAAAGACTGAATGGGTTGCTGGTTATATGGTTATATAGGTTGTATGTTGGTGAAACTCCACAGTCAAAGGAGGCTTCTGCGATTTTGAAAATATGGATCAGATAAATGGGACACAATATATGTGATATTGGGTTACCACAGCTCATAAGCGAATTCGAATTGGGTTATTAAATTTGTCCAGCTGAACCCCTGTGAAGTAGTCACATAAGGAATAACAATAAATTAAATATATATAGAAGACAATTAATTAAAAAATAACTATATAAAAGAAGAATTTCTAAATACAAAGAAAGTCAAGAAAACTTACTGTGGTAGGCGAGGCTCCTCGAGATCGAATTAAGCCTCAGGTTAATCACCTCTAAGTGGGGTTGTCTCCCCGAATTGCCCACTACAGAAGCTGACTTGCCCAAATCTTATCTTATTAGAAAAACTTTGCTTTGGAGACACTTGGGGCCTTGGGCCTCCCACTTTGGCGAAGGCCTATAATTCTCCAGCAAAAAAATAGCTTAAGAGTGGGACCTAGAATTACTAAAGGCCCATGTCCTAATTTTTTTCCCCATAAAATATTTAACTAAAGGCCATTAGCGCCTTCTACACTTTGGTGGGAGAGGCCCATGGTCTTCCACCTCTAAACCAAGGGGAGAAGACCCCTTTTATATAGAAAAATGGGCCTCTCTCCCTTATTCAAACTGTGGGATTGTCTTACAAAGGAAGAAGCTATCATAAGGCTCTCACCAGTGGGGTGCACCAAATATGCCTCTCTTGGGGTAGGGTTCACGGGGTGCGTGAACATAGTTTGAGGTGAAACAGAAAGTATGAAAATTGAGTGAAGCAGCGGTGAACTCTATCAGAAAAGGAAATTTAAAGCAGCAACAAAGAGGTCTAGATGCCGCACCCGAGGTCATAATTTGAGTTCAAACTCCCATCAAATGGTCTCCAAAAAGTGGCCCGTGAATCGATGTCTAGACCGACTAATAGTTGAACCACTCATTGAATACAAATATCAGGAGCATGAAGCTCTATATATGGCAATAAACTTGGAGGTTACCAATCTTAGATGGCTCAGTACATGAGCCAGAGGGACCACATAACGAAATGGTAAGGAAGGAAAGTTCAATAATAATATGACTAAGTAATGTGCCGCACATGTGAAAGAATGTTTTGAACGCCTAAACTAAAAATATTGGCTTTGAATGCCAAAATGAAAAGACTGGCTTTGAATGCCAAAATGAAAATAATAGCTTTGAATGCTAAAACAAAAATAACGGCTTTGAATGCCAAAATGAAAATAACGGCTCTGAACACCAAAGTGAAAATAACGGTTTGAGCCTTTAAATGAAATGCGGCTCTAAAACGAAATGTAAAAATTATTTCTAAATACTTAAAATAATAAACGATCTAAATGCCAAAATTGAAATACCGACTTTGATGCCAAGCAGAAAATAATAATTGCTTTGAGAAGCCCAGCGAAAATAATGGCTCACGCATGCTCTTAGAAATGACTTTGAAACGCCAAATGAAAATAATGGTTATGAATGCAAAAATGGAAATAATGGCTCTGAACGGCAAAATAAAAACAATTGCTCTAAACGCCAAAAATGAGAATAATAGCTCTGAACGTCGATGGCTTTGAATGCTGATGGCTTAGAACGCCAAATGAAAATGATGGCTTTGAGTGCCAAATGAAAATAAAGATTCTAAACGCCAAATGAAAATAAAAGCTCTAAACGCCAAATGAAAATAAAAGCTCTAAACGCCAAAATAAAAATAATGGCTCTAAAACATATTTTCTTGGATTGAATTTGGGTGGTTCGATGGACTCGATATAGTGGGATCCATCTAACCCTAAAGTATAATTTCCCATATTTATTTTATTTCAATTTTCTTTCATTCAAATGTTGTAGCAGATTTTACACCAATTCCTATTTCTTTGTATTAGATTGAGAATAGAAATTTTGGGGTGGTTTCTATTAAGAAGGTAAATTTCCTTGAGTAGCAATTTGGATAATGAGAATTATGGGCAGTCCTCTAGGTTTGAAATTCTTTATTGGATTTGAAAATTAAATCTTTTACTGAAAATAAAGTATATTAAAAAATTTTCAGGTCAAGTTAAGAACAGTTAACTAACATAAATTTATTCCCCGATGGTTCAATACTTGCATATTTCAAGGGTAGAGTGTAGCACTTGAGTGTAAATCCTAGGGACTTATTTTTCAATAAATTTTCTATGGGGCCATTTGCCCCTCTTGGAGACTTATTTGGCTCAGCCCTTGTTCTACACCTCTCTTATACAAAGGTGACTTCCTATCTTGTCTTGAAATGGTATATAAAAACTAAGATTAAGTGCAATTTACCCCTCAATCTAGGTTTAAAATTAAAGTAATTGCCCTTCAAGCTTCTTATAGACTAACATTTGGTCTTTCTTGTTGGAGGAGGATGTTAAGTTGAATTGACAAAGATTTAATGTATTTGTGCAAGTAACTGAGTAAGTGGGATTAGATATCTAATTTTTAATGACTTATAACTTGTATAGGTAATTATTCAAAACTCTAACTTTCTTTTATCTCAACTTTCTTTTCTAGTCGCTCATATTTCTCAAGTAAAGAGGGGTAATTTTTGGCTATTCTCGCACTGAAATAACCCCTCTACACCTTTTTCTATTAATCTATTTCTTAATAAAATGGTTATTCTAGATGGATTTGGTTATATTTTGTTCTTCATGATTTCATCGTCTTGTTGAAGTGTTTTGTGTTGTCTTGTTGCGGTGTTGTGTGTTGTCGTCTTAAAGCGGTGTTTTGTGTCATCGTCTTGGTATGATATTTTGTTTTTTATTGTCTTGTTATGTTATTTTATTTGTGTGTGGGCGATTTAGATGAGCAAAACATATTCGATTAGATAGAGACAAAAAATAAAATTATGGTCATCAATATGTTACAAAAACTAAAGTTTTAATTATTATGAAAGTTAATGCGTGCCTTTTTCAGCAGGGCGAGTGGGCGTGTGAAGTCGTTAATTTGAACTTTGTAGTTGTTGGCCGAGGCTGGGATCACGAGGACTCTTGGATTACTGGGCGGTAGGATCGTACCTTGTTGATCTGGGCTCATGACCGGTAGCACTCCTCTGGCTGGAAGGTCGGCGGGGCTTTTGCGGGTGTACCTCGATCGATTTCGAGAGAAAGAGGCGCAGAGGCGGTTTATGATCTCTGCTTTCCTTGCATTTGGGGTGGCCATGTAGTAGATGTCTAGCAGTTAATTGCCAACTAGAAGTTTGTTCCTTGGATGGGATTTTCTTATCGTCCTTCGGTTTGAAGTAGTAGTTTAGAAAGAGCTGTCTGTTGGGACATCTTCCTTCCTTATTGAAATCCAGCGGTGATGATATGTTATTATTTTCCTTTCGCGCCCATTGATAAGATTTGGTTGGATCTGGCAGGGACGATATATTGTTGGGGTTGTCCCCATTTTTACGTGTCTGATCGATTCCTGCGGGATATGGACGCTATTCATCAGCTGTCCTTTGGACCTAGCCGGGTTGGGCCTTCGTTTTGAGTACGTATATCGGGGCGCTGGGTATTGATTGCGTACTTCTTGGAGGCTTGGTGAGGTGGGCTGCGAGCCCATTTTTCCAAACCCCATCGGTGCCCCCCAGCCCCCTTGGGCTGCACCGCGGTGTGATGACCCAGTACGTATCGTTCTTGCATCGGATGCAATTTCACGTGTCTACGTTTGAGGTTGGGTTAGTTAGGCTTGATCGCACCAGATCATATGTCTTCATGTGTGAGTGTAGCTCTTGGGTTTTAAAAGCTCGTTTCCACTACCCTCTTACTGATTTCTTTCATTCTTTCGCAAACCTCTCTTTTCTGTGCTTCACTCTGGTCCTCGACCTACTTTTGCGATCTGTACTTTGTTTGCTCGAGTTCTGTTTGACCCTTTTGTGTAGAGTCTTTGGCATTTTCTGGTAGCTTTCTTAGTCTTATTCACGGACCCTTTGCGTCTCTCTACCTCTTTGGTTTCTCTTCGATTGTGGTATGACGGCCCAGGGTTAAATTGATTAGTTTCGTTTTTGCTTGTTTGCTTTTGGCTGTATGGTCGGGCAGCTCTTCTTCTTCTGTGTATTGACTCTTCCGGTTGTTCTTGGGTTCGAAGGGTTAGGGATGCCGGCGGATTAAGTAGATGGTTGAGCTCAGAAAAGTTCCCTTTGAGCCTCTGTGCCGCGGATAAGGATAAAGGAAGCAGCCCTAATTAAATATCCTGTGGGGTCGGATTACGCCCGGCATCAGATCGACATCTTGTGTTGTGGGACCTAGCAAGGTTGGTCCTTCGATATGGGGTTACCTTTCTTGAAACGTTATCGACCTCCCAGCGTCCGTTATGGACCCTGACGTCTTGACTTTTATGTAGCCAGATTACTTGGGATTGTATGTTTCTTGAAGTGCTCTTTTTGATGGTCTTCGTTTTCCACGCACCTTGTGAAAGGGGTTACGCAGCATTCACCGCTCCCAGGTTGAGGTATTTTGGTGAGCCTATTGGCCTTTTTAGGGAGGGCGTCGGCGTCCCCTGTAGTGTGGCTTTGCTCCTATCTTTTGGAATTCCTTTATTTCTCCCGAGTATGGCCACTGGGCTCCTCTGGTGATCTGGGTGCCCCTTCCTCCCGGTCGTGGAAGGCGTGACCTATTTGTGTGGCGATACCACTTGGCGGGAATATTATCCGGAAGGGCGACACTCTACTGGCGTTAGTTGGCTTGAACGCCCCGATAATCTTCATGGTGTTTGCTACGTTTTGTTTCTATAACTTGTGTGAAGGTTGCCGAATATTTCTGATTTTGCATTATTCATGCTTCCCGAGGTGCCGACTTGACCTTAATCTTGCTGAAAGAATAATGTGTATAAACTATAAAGTTTGTATTTGCTGGGTGCGGGCTGTTCTAAGGTACTGGACATTCACTGGTCATAATTGAGATCTGCAGCGTTCCACGCCGAGCCCTTTGCCATTCCTGAGGTCACTATACACATTGGGCTCATGACCTACTCCTACTAGGGGAGGAATTTTGGTCAGGACTGAAGACATTGCTTAAGGAGCAGTCAAACTGGAAAAAATCAAGCTCCAACGAGAAAGATGTCGGCCGGTTTAGGTCGAGTTGCGAAAAGTGAAGGGCGTCTCGACCTTACGCTCGGGCGGGAGCGCGGGTGCGATTAAACGGTCGAGAGGCTCCCATGGTCGTGAAATCGCCGCCCCTTCTACGAAAGCTGGCATTGACGAACAAATCTTAGTTGGGCAGTGGAAGCGCAGCGGTTGGCGGTGCTGTTAAAAATGCGGAATCGCTGGTCTTCCCCAGGCCACCTCACTTGGAAGGGTGGAAGAGTGAAGAAAAATCCGGAATCAAAAGTTGGCCGAAGATGAGGATTCTTTGTAATGCTGAACTGAAGCAGAGTGATCCTATCAAGTCCTTAAGGATTACCGACAGGGGTGGCGTGCAGATTGATGAGCTCTGGCTCTATCCCTTCAGGGGGGTGCCTCGGTAAGTCCCCAATTCGTGCCCTATTTAAGTGTTGATCCGGGTGACTCCATGTTTGATGTGCGACGCCACTCATTTGAAGAACTACGGACGAAAAAGAGTAAACTAAGCAACATGTCGAAAATACGCCAGATTGCACATAAAGGCGGCGACACACTCTCCCTTCTGAGTGGATCGGCTACACGCAAGCGGCGCAGCGTGTATTGAAGTAAGCGACCGCGGCGCTCGATCTCAACCTCGCATCGGCTTGTGCTACAGGCGAGAAAAGTAAAGGATGAAGTTGAAGTGAAATTTGGCGACGGTTGAAGGCGACTTCGGAAGGTTGATTTGAAGCTTCCGGGTTGCGCCGTGATTTGATTGAGACTTCGGCGATGCCCGTGAGCAGATGGTTGGGAGACTCGTACATCGGGGTGTGCGAGAGTCTCCAAGAGAGACTACGGCTCGACGAAATGCTGAATGGGTGACCGCATTTCGAAATACGCGAAGCCCCAGGGACGGCGCTGGCAGGGGTGGCTCAGGTGGGTGGTAGAAGGCGGCGTGAAGTGGCCGGGCCGGGTGAGTGAGGTGTCACGGCGGGGACCTCATCAGCAAGCTTTGGTTGCTCGAGAGGGATGGTTATTGGAGAAAGCGAGGATCGAGCACGGGTGCTCGGTGGGCCTGCGGGTGGCCTCGCTTTCGTGAGGCGTTCAGCGTATATACTCGATTTGAGGACTTCAACTTGGTATCCGGCGTGGGGAAGCGGAGAATCTCTCTCTGGGTATTCTCAGGCTTTGGGTACTCCTCTTTGAGGCCCCATTCCCCCTCTTCATCGTATGTTCCTCTGGCGCCTTTGAGTTCTGATAGCATCTCTGAGTCGACTTTTATATTTTTCTTTTGGATTTCCTTTTCTTGAACTGAGACCTGTATATGTAGCCCTCCTTTTAATAAATATTCATTTTTATAGTTTGTTCTTCTTTGAGTATTTTAAGCTTTTCTTCATGAATCGTATGGCCGAGTGAGGTTGGCGGCGGTGCTAGTGACGTGTCGGCCCGAGCTTAGTGAAGGTAATTGTATGAAGCGGGTAGATTCCTGAAGTGTAAGGCGCTTTGTATAAGCGGGCTTCGTCAAATGGCTGGCGGTCTTAGATTGTCTTGCATGTCTTTGGAAAGCGGAACTTTAAATTTGCAAGAAGCTGACTCGTCGCGAAGCGGTGACCTCCGCCGGTGATTATGAGTTGACGATTCGCCGGGTTGCATGACCCTATTTTGAGAAGCTTCGTCGTAGCGGTGACCTCCATCGGTTGTCTTGCATGGTTGAGCCGGCTCACTTAGGCTACATGGCACGTCTTGGTGGATGAGCTCGTCCGCGGCGTTGAGCTCCGTCGCGAAATAGGCGGATAGGGCTGTCCATGTGAACTCGTCGATTGCAAAGCTGGCGAAGCGAGGGCTCGTCCTGGACTTCTGGAGAAGGCGCTTCGTCAATGCGGCACAATTTGAGGACTCATCCATGTGAGCTGCTAGGAAGAGCTCGTCGGCCAGCGGCGCCGATTGAGGGCGGCTTCGTCTATGTGGACTTCAAGGAGAGCTGCCCCAGACTTAGGAAGAGCTTCGTCTGTAATGCGAGAAGAAGCGATTGGGCGAAACTCGTACATGTGGCTGCTGAGAAAAGAGCTCGGCAATACTGATTGGGCGAGAAGGCACAGTCACATAATCTTAGGAAAAGGCTCATCTTGCTCATATAAACGTTGACGAGGAGCTCATCAGACTTCTAGGAAAAACTCGTCAATCTTTTGGCTTGATTAGGTAGAAGCTAGTCCCATGTGAAGCTTCTTGAGAGGAAGAAGCTACGTCAGTAGCAACCCCATTGAAGCGAGCTGTCGAGTGAGTTTGGGCTCGTGTGAGTTGCGCCCGAGATGGCTCCTTAGGTAGGCGTGACTGTCAGTGGGCGAACTCATCGAGAGTGAGGCACGCTGGAAGCTCGGGCGCTATGGTAGGGTGGCGGTGAAGCCCGGTGGCGGCGTGGCCAAGTGGCGATGTGGCGGTGGCTGATATAGTAAGTGGCGATGTGGCTGGTGATCGGAGCTCCTCGGATGGCGTGATGCGTCCAGGAGTGGTAGAGACTCGTCAAGAGTGTTTCTTCGGGCTCCGGTGTAGCCCAGTGGCGATGTGGCGAGTAAACGAGTATGGCCAAGTGGCGTATGGCCAAGTGGTGATGTAAAGTGGCGATCATGGCCGATGGCGATGAAGCCTAGTGGCGATCTTGGCGGGAAGTGGCGTGTAGCCCAGTGGCAATGTAGCTGGTGGCGATATGGTGAATGTGGCGAGTGGCGATGTAGCTGAGCTGATCCGACTCCTCGGTAAGTGACTTTGTCCATAGTAGGCGAACTTCACGTCAAGTGGTGCTTGGCTCATGGCGCTATGGCGCCGGTGGCGTTCGGTAGGAGTTGATCGACTCCTCGGTACGCGTGACTTGTCCGGTGAAACCCGAACTCGTCAAAGTGGCGCTTGGCTCCTGGCGCTATGGCCTTGGTAGCGTTGGCCCGGGGCCCGTCGACTTGTTAGCGTGGCTTTGTCTTGAGTGGATCACCTCGTGATGTGGTTGCCCAGCTCACAGCGCTATGGCCTTGGTGGCGTTCCATCTGGGTTGATCGACTCGTTAGCGTGGCTGTCTTGAGTGGATCCTCGTGAATGTGGTTGCTTGGCTCGGGCGCTATGGCCAGAGTGGCGATGAAGCCGTGGCGATGTGGCCCAGGAGTGGCGGGTGTAACTGGCGATCGACTCCTCGGGGTAGCGTGACTGCTTGTGAGAAGCGAGACGAACTTCGATCAAAGTGAGTTGCTGCGTCTGACCGATCGACTTGATTTTCTTGGAAAGGTCAGGCCTTTAATGCGATTTATGGAAATTTGGAGCGTTCGAGATTGACTTTGGAGTACTTTGGCCTTCTTATAAATGGCGGCTTCATTCTTCGTGGAGTTTTACCACTTTTGTATGTCTGCACTACGGTGTGTAGCCGAATCTCTGGGTGAGATGAAGCGTCGAAGTGCAGTTAGCCATTGCAGGATCATACGAAGATTTTGGTTCAGTCTTCTTTGTTCTTCTACATGTGGAGTTGTGTTTTTCCCTAGTCTCCTTTATGGGAGTCATGTTATTCCACCCCAACCGTGCTGGGGAATGCCGAGAGAGGCTGATGCATTTCTTCGTAGCACTATATTCCCTCTGTTCTTCTTTATCTTCCTTCCCCACTTTCTCCTTCTCCTTCTTTTTCATCTTTTTCCCATCTCATTCTCCCATTTTTGTTTCTTACGCCTGAAACTCTTTCCGTCCCTTTTCTTCTTCTCCTCACTCCATGCTTTCTTTTCCTTCGACTTCTTTTCATTCTTTCTTTCTCCTTTGCCCTTTTTTTTTTTTTTTAAGGGGCGCATGCGGTGTAATCGATGACATCACTTATTTATGGCAAGATATGTCAGATTGGAATAAAGTGACTTTTTATGTCTATGAACTTTCTCATTATGTATTTTTGTGTCTTATATCTAGGCTTGTTTGGATGTCTAACTAAAATAACCGGTGAAGCCTTCATTTCGTTACATAAGAATTGATAAGGCTCTGTTAATAATACCGTCGTGCTACTTGGTAAAAATGCCCAGTCATACACATTCCATGTATGTGTAGATTTTCCCTCATCTGTTTGGAGCTCATAATTGCACAGATCGATGACTGAGATATAGCGTAAGGGCGCTGATTGGGGCTAGTTTTCCATCTGTAGGGTTGCACCGCTAACAGCGGGGCTTCTTTAAGACTAAATCACCAGGCATGTAGCTCCTAGGTTTGACTTTTGATTGTAGTACCTTGCTCGTCTTCCTTTGATAGTCCTCTGTGCGCTTTAGGACTTGCTCGCGCTTTTCATCTAAGAGATCTAAATTTAGGCGAAGGCTTCCGTCATTGTGTTCCCACTTGTTCCTCGATCTAGGAGACTTTATTCCGACCTCAGGGACTCTTGCTTGGAGTGCGAGGCTAGGGCAAATGGGGTTTCAGATTGCGGCAATGATCTGTGAGCCATAATACATCGAGTGTTCTACCCAATTTCCTTTAGGTCTTCAATTTGGTCTTCAAGGCGGCTTTAAGGGTTCGATAGTGACTTGACTTTGTCAGTTGGATTCTTGGGTGTCTTTGGAGGCGAGTAATAGTTTTTAATCCGAAGCAGTACGAAATCTACGAATTTAGCGTTGTCGACTGTTTCAGTTATCGATACGGGGCTCTTGGGATACCGGCACCATATGATGGCTCGCCAGCCAAAATTGCGTATCTTGGTTACGTAATTGTGAAATTCCCAAAAACGACAGCCCACTTGGTGAATGTCTACTACGACGATTATGGTGCATGACCCTTACTAATGGTGGGGGTCCAGTGTATTTCAAACCCCACTGTTGGAACGGCCAGGGGCTTGTGATCGACGTTAAGGGCTCTGATGGGAGGCGTGAGATCTTAGGCGTGCTCCTGGCAGATTCTGCATTTCTTGACTAGGTCGGTTGCATCTTTGAGTATTGTAGGCCAGTAGTACCCCTGCCTCAAGACTTTCACCTTTAATGCTCGAGACTCAGATATGGTTCCGCGTAATAACCTCATTAGCGCTTCTCTTAGCACGTACTTTCGGTGTCTTACTCACTGCGATGCATTTAAGGAAAGGTGTGAAAAATCACCAGCTTGTAGAGCTTCCCTTGTGATTAGTAAACTGGCGATTACCGCCCTTATTTTAGCCGCTTAACTTTCGGGTGATGCGGTAGGCTTAGTCTACTCAATATAATCCTAAATGGGCTCCGTCAGTCGGTTTGGACCCAGGCACGAATATGACCTCTCCATGAGATTGATTGGGGTTCGCGGATTATTCGGCAGTGTCGATAATCTTGAGGAATCTTCCTGTGAAATTTGTGGCTAAGCTGCCAAGGCGTCGGCTCGGGAGTTCTCTGCTCTGGGGACATACTTGACCTGAACCAACACGAATTTTTTTAATATGTCACGAACTTTTCGGAGGTATAGAATCATCCTTTCACTTTTGGCCTCGTAGGTATCTTCTATTTGTCTGACCACCAGCTGGGAGTCATTGTAGACCTCTGTTGGTGACTTCTAATGAATGGCGAGGTTAAGGCTGCCATAATGACCTCATACTCGGCTTCGTTGTTGGAAGTATGGAATCCAAATCTGAGTGCGTACTCAATGTCTATTCCTTCTGGGGAAGTTAGGATGAGACCTGCTCTACTCCCTTGCGTGTTCGAAGCTCCATCTACAGAGAGTTTCCAAGTGGAGAGGTCAGTCGTTGCTTGGGCATCCTTAGCGGGTTCCGCTAATGTAAACTTCATGAAGAAGTCGGCCAAGACTTGCCCTTTTATTGCAGTTTTTGGCCTGTATCTGATATCGAACTCGCTCAGCTTTATGGCCCACTTCATCGAAGCCTTAGGAGGTCTACAGTTTATGCAACACTTGTTTCCATGGGTGTCATTGGAACTTCTATGGTGAGCACAGGAAATATGATGGAGCTTCCGGCTGCGATTACGAGCCAAAATTAACTTTTCCATTCTTGAGTACCTCTTCTCTGCTCTCTTAGAGCTCATTTTGCAATAGTAAGTTGGGTCTTTTGAACTCGCTCTTTATCTCTGATTAGGACAGCGCTGGTTGAAAAGTCCAACACGGCTAAGTATAGAGTAAAAAAGGAGGAAGAAGGAAAAATATCTCTCTCCCCCTTCATGTGCATGAAGGGAGGACTTTACTAGAATGGGAGGAACTTCGGGTATGTTTCAAAGCCCGAGAATGCTTCTTCACTTTGTATCCCATTGAAGGCTTTCTTCGAACTTGGAAGAAAGGTGGCATTTATCCTTGCCACGGATCTGAGCAAACCGCGCCAATCCTTCTGTCGGTAGTTGTACTTCCTTTATACAGGTGACGGCATGTCGAAACATCGCCTTTATCTTGTCTGGATTTGCCTCCAATTCCCGTGGTGGTTACTACAAACCAGGAATTTTCAGTGACACGCCGAAGAGCACACTTATTGGATTTAGCCGTGTTGTAACTGCCGGTTGGGCAACGGAGAGATATGAGCGTCTTGAAGAATTCATTTGTGAGTGGATTTTACGGCCATGTCTTCTATGTATACCTCCATAGTTGCGTATACATACGGAACATAGGTTCCACCAACCTTTGGTAGGTGAAACTCTTTCATTCTTGAGTCGGCGGCATAGCGATAACAATAGGTTCCTTTGTCTTTGTGACGAGCGAGGTCTTTTCTTGGTCGTGCAGGTCCTCGGATCTGGTTGTAGCGGGAAAAGGCATCCATAAAGCCCGAAGTTCATGGCCAGCGGTGAAAGTCACTTTGATGGTCGATCTGGCAAGGGCGTCCTTTGGGCAATGCTTTGTTCGGTCGGTGAAGTCGATCTGAGTCATACTTGCCATTTGCTTTCTTGACCCGGCCACGGCGTTAGCCAACCATAGGTGCCTCTTTGTCCGCTCCAGCTTAAGGAGGAGCTGGGCTATCTCTCTGGTGCGGCTCCTTCGGCTAGTGGGTTTGAAGGGCGGTGGTGTTAATTAATTGGACCAAAGACATATACAAATTTATGACACCATTACCAAGGACAATTGTCTAATCGACAATAATACCATGAAACTTGTTGGTTATATTTCTTTGCAATTATACTCATTCAAGAAATGGTTTCCTTAAGATTAGATAAATTTCTTTGCTTTTGATCCAAGATCCTGCGAGTGCCTGGTCAGACAAGTAATAAAATGGATTTAAGTCCGGATCGATCCACGAGAGATCTCGGGAATTATCAAATCAACTACCACGACTAATCAAATTTCTGCTTATTTGGACTTCCTTGTGATTGAATCGGCTTAGAAAGCCTTAATATAATGAAAACTAAAAAGAATTGAATTAATAACAAATGAATTGAATCTTGAAATAATAAAATTACAAATTTAGACCCGAGTGATTTATCTTTTAAAGGAGCATTGAAACTACAACTATTGTGAAACATGATTCCTGCGGTGCAGCATGCGTTGCTTAATGAACCACGGATTTAAAACTAGTCCAAGGAATATGATGAGTGCGGTTGGATCTCTCCCAAGAGCCTCACCCAGATTCATTATCTAATCTTCACTTTGTTTCTCTGAAGGCCAGTGTTAGATAACTACTTTTAATCCCAGGTTGCCTTGTTATAGGTATTTTTCTTTACTTCAATACGCCATCACCCACAACATGGATTTGCAAACCTTAGCTCCTAAGATTAAGTCATTGTAGGTTTACACTATCTGGAAGTTTCTCCTCAAAATTAGAACAGCTCATTCTTTCCTTGATTAGATCTTTACTAATACTGAGTTGAATTCATTATTCGAATCGAGGCGAACTCTGCTTAAATTGATAAAAGCCCGACCCGTTCTCGTCTCCAAGTGAGAAGAGGATTTATCGAGTTTAATTTCACGAAGCACACTAGATCAACAATATCAGTTAACATACCTTGGTATTCATTACTCTCGGGAATGCCTTCTACGTGTCACTCAGAGGGCCTCACAAATGGAAACTTGAGGCAATCCGTTAATGGGTATGAGACACTGATATTGGGATCAATAACGAAAATACACAAGACCCGGCAAGTAGATTTACAAAAGCTGAAGTTCAGCTTTGTAGATAAAATTCTGCGGAAAGATAATTTACGACAATAGCGTCAATTCAATGGAAAATTTGGGTTTCTAAATCAACCTTTGAATTACACCATCTGATAGCTTCTTGATCAAAAGCAGCTTGTAAATAGGCAAGCTGGTAGTTTAAATTCCAAAATTTATCTGAAATTCAAACAACAGGCAGTAATTTGAAGGAAAATAGAATTACGCATCATTTAAAATTTTAATAGCTAGCGTTCAGATCAGGTGAAATAAGAAACAGAGCTAATCTAAAAGCTAAAAACAAATGAAAAGAAAATTAAAATCACGGGGGCCTTGAGCCCGAGATCTCTTTCAAGTTGCCAAAAGTGCGTTCATACCTTAGCGGTACAGCGTATTTATAGGGTTCTGAAGTTGGGCCCTAATTTCGATGCACCTCTTTTTGGACTTCAGTTAACTGGCCCAGTTGGTTGTTGATGTCGCGACATCTATTCTTTGTCGTGACCTTTGTTGTCTTCAGTTATGTTGCAGAGGCTTTGTTTGGTCGTGACGTGTCGTCATTATCTCTTGGAGCTGTTGTCGCGACAGCTAAATGATGTCGCGACCTTCGTTATTCACAATTGATGTCGCGACCACTTAATGATGTCGCGACCTTAACTCTTTGTATTTGATGCTCCGCGACTCGCGTATGATGTCGCTGACCCAATACAGTGCACGTGCAGCGGATGTGGCGACCTCGGCATTTGTTGTGGCGACCCCTTCACCTTTGTAGCGATGTCGACAAGCGGGCGATGTCAGCGACATTGAGTCTTAGTTCAGCGATTCGCGACCTCATTTGTTATCGCGCGACCTTTCTTTCCTTGCCATTGTTGCGGCGTTTAATGATCATCGCGACCTCGCTACGGTGCAGGCGATGTCGCGACAACTAGGTGTTATCGCGACGGCTCTCTTTGCTCCTTGATGTCGCGGCTGGCGGCGATGTAGCGACAACATTTCGTCTCTAGCGATGTAGCGACCTGACTGATGTAGCGACAACTCGATGCGTGTTGATGTCGCGTTCTCGGCGTGTGCTGGCAACTACGATATCGTTGATGTCGCGACCTCGGCGATGTTCGCGACCAAGCTGATGCCTCCGATCAATTATGCATGTCGCGACTTCTATTTGGTGTCGACAACCTTGTCCGCCTGCTTGGGTTTAGTGCAGCCGCGACCTCGAAGTGATGTCAGCGACCTCATATCTTTTCTTCATCAATTCATAGTTGCGACTTGGGTTTATCGCCCGGCTCGTTTGCCTTCAATTACTCTTCTATTGCAGCGGGTTTTTGTCGTCGCGACACTTGATGAATTTTCATTCTTTGTCAGGCTTCTGTCAGGTCCTTTAATCCTTGTGTGCCTCTCCCTCTTTGCCTGCTTCTTGACCCGATTATATCGGTAATGTTCAGCCACCTTCTGCTCCTTCTCATAAAGATTCTCTTTCTCTTGGAATTCCTGCTGCATAGCAAGTTGGTGAGTTTTTTCCATATTTACGCATCGTCAGTCTTTTTAGATAAAATCAATCGGAAAAATGGACTGAAAATGGATGACTTTTAAGCTCATCAAACTCCCCAAACAAGCCTTACTTGTCCCCACAGTAAATAAGAGAAAGATTTGTTTATTCCTCAAACAAAGGACATTTCTGTGGTATTCTAACGATTCCAACCAATTTAATTGAAAAACTAGAAATTGCATTCTTTGCAGTATTGTTCAAGTCCAGATCAAGGTTAGTTTTACTCTATCTAGCATACAAAACCCAGGTGTTGAAATTGTTTTTATAAATAGTACGATCCAATTGATCCTGGCGAAAGTAGGTTGGTTTCTTTCTCATTCCTTTAGTGAGTCAATTAACCCTTAGAGGATGTTCCACGGTTTTGATCTTTTCTGATTTTCCAAATTCCATGCTTGTTGTTCATATTGGTCTCCACTAATGTAGGTAATGCCAACCTTCGAATCAATCATGTCTTTTGGGCTTAATGTGGGGCTTGGTAATGGGTAGGATGGATAGAATTTTTTTTTTTTTTTTTAGGTTAAGATTACCAATACTCTTTTCCTTTCTTGCCCACATACAGCCCTTTTCTCCCTTGCAATTTCTTTAATAAACTCGACTTATGTTTGGATACCACCTTGATTTTCTTCTATTCAGAACTGTATTCTCCCATTTCTCATCTGTAATTCAAACTGGGGGAATTTTCTTTCTCTGTCAACATTCAGGAATAATGCACTGTTTTGTCTCCTTAGGCTTTCTAACACTCTTAGCGAACTTTGGGTTAGTAGCTCCCATACCAGATGGCATTAGGGTACTAGGTGTTGAAACACCCTAGAACTTAATTGTTCAAGAGAGTCGAGGCATGGAGCAAACCTAACATAAAACTCCTTTTACGATTTGTATTTTTACATTTGTAGATTTTTTTCTCTTCATTTCCATACTACGTATTTTTCTCTTTGAGTTCCTCGAAAATATAGCCTCCCCAGACTTTATTTCTTCCTCTCTCCTTGAATTCTTTGGTAATCACAGGTTCTTTACTGGAGGATTGATTATTTAGGATGGGTTAGGGTTTTCATTGGCTTATTTTGAAAATAAGGCTTGTTTTGGCTCAATTTGGAGACTAAAATTATATGCATTAGCATATAAATAGGGATGCTCAGATGACAGGCTTTCCAAGGATGGCCTGCATCATTTCTCGTTAGTTGTATCACCTAGGATTTCGCCTTGATCAATAATCTAACAAGTTCTAGAATTTGGGTTGATTAACTGTGACTAACCCTGAGGATGTTCTTGACTCATATCAGTTGATGAGGATTTAAATGATGTTATATCCAACAGGTTCCTCGACTCCCTTTGTTCATACCACAAACTCGAAAATATGTTTTGCTCCTTGATTGTATAACTTCCTTTAACTTTGAACGTCATTAAATTCAAGTCAATTATGCAATTTGTGTTTCAATTCAATTATGTGCCATTCGACCCTTGCGCAATTATTTGTGTTTCGTCTATCATCTAATCAATCCTCGACTAAACTCATATTATGAGATGTCAACATTTTCATTCTGAGCTAAATTCTCACACATTATTCCTCTGGCAATTAAAGCAAAAGTAAGCAAACAATTTGACTTCAAACACATCAAAACAAATTTCGATTTATTCATGAGAATGTCGCGAATGTTGAGAACAACAAGATAGGAATGAGGGAGTGATTGACAAATCAATGAGAAGGTCACATTTTTTCTTACGAGGAGGAACAAAAAGATGTTTGGGGGTTGAGATCCAAGGTAGCCCGGGTTGGGGTTGAACTTGAAACTTCATTTACATCCTCTTCTTAACTGCTTGTCATTTTCCCTTTACATTTGTTCTTGATAAGCAGTTCATTAGTAAGATCCAACTTTCTTATTGGGTCATCTTGCCTTTAACCGTGTGTTCCATTTATCTATTTCCATTTCTATCATGACCTCTAAAAATTTGGATAGATTGTATTAATCAAATCCAAATTTTCGACCAAGTACTATTACATAAGCATCATTGTCATCAAAATACTTTATCTGCATGTGCTGTCTTCTTCTCGAATAGAGGAATTTAAACCCCTTGATATGCTCCTTTGTCTTGGCCTCTTGCTTTGAATCCCTTTCTTTTATGAGTTTTAGGAGTTGAGAGTCTCGATCATACTGATTATTGTAGAATGATTCATGGCTAAGGCTGCGATTTTGATGAATCTCAATCTCTTTCCTTCATTTCCTTTTGAACTTTCTTCTTGGTGCTCCTAAGATCTTTTATCTGCTCCTCCTTTGCCTTGACTCTCTTTGTTTCTGCTCTTTTCTCTTCCAGCTCTTCTTCGCACATTTCCTCTTCCCATTTGTTGATCTCTTCTTTTCAATTCGACTTCATACACACATCTTCTCTACAATTACATTGAGTGCTCCATTTCTCTTCTCTTTCTTCCCATACTTTTCATGAAATGAGCATCCATTATTTGGTTATTTTCTTGGCTCTCTAGAGGCTTTCTCGCAGTTCTGCGAATCCACTGTTTCTCATTGGTGGAGAGAGGCGCCGGTGGGAGTAAGTGAAATCCTATAGGACTTCTTTCATACCTTCTGTATCCTCTGCCAAAAATAAGGTGTTCCCTTAGGTGTGTTTTGGATTTGTTCTTCTTGGTTTCCACCATCGGGTGTCCCTCTTCTTGTCTTGCACTCTCCTCCTCATCTGCAGGATGCTTCCCTCGACCCCCGCCTTCTTTTGATTTCTTGGCCTTAGCACCGTCGGGGTTAATGGTGAAACTTTGAGCACTCTTCTTCTTTGCCCAACTTCCCTTCACCGGCTCTAATACATAACCTTGTGATGGTTCTTTGGGTGTGGGATCATGCCATGTTTACCTCATGGTATCTCATTATTGAATTTTCAATAATAGCCCAGCATTAATCTTATAGCCCTTCAGTATGGCATAGAGAATGATGGCTTCCTGTTCTCTTACAGTGCAAACATGCTTTGTAGGAACCGAACATAAGCCGGAAAATGGGAGCCATACCTTTGCTTCTTCTGTCAGATCTCCCCTGTTTATAATCTTTTTCTCTCCTTGACCTTGGCCCCATTTCACCTTGTCGTCTGTCAGCTTTCTAGCTATCTTTTCACGGTTTGGGCTGTCTGCTATCTTCTTGTACTTGGATCCATGTTTTTGACCCTCCATTCCGTACATTTCATTTATAGTCTCAGCTCCATATGGACCCCGAACCCTGCAATGGCTTGAGTTCTCCTTTCTCCCAACAAGGTTGGAGTAAAATTCTCTAACAACTGCTAGCATAACCAGCTTTTTGATGTTTGCAAAATTTCTCCCATCCTCTTTGCTCTATCAATTCCTGAAAAGGGGAGATGAGTTGGTTGAATCCCTTTCTCCTACAAATCCCTTACGCATAATCTTCCATATAGAAAGGCTACATGCAGACGAACTCATCTTCTTACTTCTTCTTCTTTGCCTTTCTTTCCCTTTTTTCTTCTGTTGCCTTCTGCATTGGCTGGAATCTCGGGTTGTTCGGGCACCTGACTAATACGTAAGTTCGGATGAACCTCCTCTTCGGGTTGAATATATTCCTCCATGATTTCGTTCAGATTTGGGATGAGGTTCGAAGGTTCTGCCATTTAGAGAAATCGGAAGGTTTTAGGAAGTGGTTAGGATTTAGGGTTTGCAAAAATCGAAAACCAGGGAGGATGCGAAGATGAAAAGTTGAATTTGCTTCACGGACGGAGACGATAGTGAAGAGAGATTCTCAACAGTTACAATTCAATTATTATTGTGGGCTATTTATTATTTCATTTATTTGCGTTTGTCGCTACTTAAATTCATGCTGCTATTGTGTGCTGTCATTGAATTCAGGGCAAAATGAAAAGTTGCCCAGCTGGCAAACTTTTCTTTGATGTCGCGACATAATATTGTTTGTCGCGACATGAATTACCCGTGGGAGGACAAGTCAACCTCAGGCAGCGACATCAGGCAGCGACATCAGGCTGCGACATCATTAAGTTGTCGCGACCTCATCACTCTTTTGAAGGAATTACACTTGTCGCGACTTCAATTTCTGTCGCGACATAACCTTTGGTCGCGACCACTGTCCTTTTCTTCCTTCAGTTCTGACTGAGTCACGACATCAACTTCTGTTGCGACTTCAGTTTCTATCACGGCATAAGTTTTTGTCGCGACCTAGTCTGCAATTGCCTCAGATTTAATGAGCAGGACAACTTTTCACTCTTGATTAATTAAGCGATTCTCATCATCAAATAAACCATTTCCACCCGACAATTCAGAAACATGTATATATTCCATTTCACGGAGATTTGTATAGGAAAAGAATGCTCCCCTTTTTCAAATAGCTCTTTCCTGTGAATTGCTGGAGTTGTCTGAAGTTGTTACTTTTCTCTCATTCCCTTGCATTTACATAAATACACCTTATTTCGAGAAAAGTTCAATTAAGCGAAAATTAACTTCAGTACCTTCTAATCATTATAAGAACTAAAGAAAACAAAATCAAGTGAATTATAAAAAAATCAAATCCCCCAAATCAAAGCCAAAATCTCACATGGGTTGCTCTGTCTGGTAAGTTGTTCTAACTCTTCTCCGGTGTTGATTGACGAGGCGAAGTGCTTCCACTTAGTTCGTATTGGCTTGCATTGCTTCTCTTTGGCCCGGGAGTGCAGCGTCGGCGTTGCACGGTGGATCCGCAAATCCTTGGCGGGATTGGCGTTGCTCCTTGTGTATTCGGGTTGATGCCATCGATAGCGAAATCGATTATATTTATATAAGACATCGTTCGGGTGGCGCCAGTGATGATGCCTTTTCAACCGGGTAATTGCGGAATGATGTGGGGGTCGTTAGTAGGACACAGGATTGTTAGCAATGAGTGGGATGTACGAACTCTTGGATTACACAGAGGCGGTAGGATCATTGCCTGTTGATCTCTTGACTCGACGAACCTCTGCAAAAACAAAGGAAGAAGGGGGGGGCTCGGCGAGGCCGCCGGGTGGCGCTCAGATGCCCTAAGTTAGTTTCTTTACGAGAGAAAGAGGCGCAGAGGCGGATGTGTTGCATATGTTTATGCGTCGTGCGTACCTTTCACATTTGGGGTGTATGTATTTATAGTAGATGTCTAACCCGGTTGAATTTGTAACTAGGATTTGTTCCCATTGGATGGGATTTTCTTATCAGTATCGGATTTGGTAATGGATTTAGAAAGAGCTGTCTATTTGGGATAATCTTCCTTCCTTATTGGGGGGAGATCCAACTGGTGATGATCTGTTATTATTTTCCTTTCCTTATTGATAAGATTTGGTTGGATCGGTAGGACGATACTGTTATTGAAAGTTGTCTGACCTGCGTATTGGCGAAATACAATTTGATTTGCGGGATATGGACCTTCTAATTCATCAGATTGTCCTTTGGACCTAGCGGCGGACGCCGTTTTGAAATTTGATGGGGCACAGTTGTGCGTTAAGGCGCCGCTTCTTTGGGGCTTGGTGAGTGGGCGCAACGGCGAATTTTAATGCTATATTAATCATTATAATATTATTAAATTTACAGGGTTTGAGTTGATTTATTATGCTATTAACTTGAGTGTTGTTTCATCCTTTATAATTTTTAGCGATTTTGGTATATGTGTTTCTATCTATGTATTGCTAGTTTAAATCAATAAAATTAAATTTAAAAAAAAGGGTATCTATTTTTTTGAACTTCCTTTATTCTTTTCCTTTTTAAGCTAATAGCTCGATTGATATATATTCCTTTTCTCATTTCCTTTATTTTCATTTTACCCAATACTACTTATTTATTTCATCAATCACACTTCACACTTTTAAGCACAACCCAAATATATTTGGACATTTTTTAAAATTTATCTTTTATTTATTTATTTATTTATTATCGTTTTTAACCTTTTCACATCAATTGTCATACAATCCCCAAGCGTTCATAATAAATTTCTCATAAATAATTATTAATATTATATTAATTATTTTTTTATTTTATTTTTCCAAATTAAATTTCTTATTTTTCAATAAAGTTTGATTTCTAATTTTCGATAAATTTTCTATTATAATACCGATGCAACACTAATTCAACTCAATTGTTTGACCACTAAAATTCCACATATACTCTTATTTTACCTTTTCAACATTTTAACTATTTTAACTAATAAAGTGTTTACACCCAAATTAAAATTTGGCTTGAGCTAATATTGGGTTAGGCCTAAACTCAAATTCATGAGTAAAAGTCTAGATAAAATGAGCTAAGATCCATTTTAGTAAGCCCATATAAAAGTCTAGGGGTATTTATGAAAATTTTTAAATTTTTTTTGAAGTCAAATGAGACTTTTTCTCAAATATCAGAAGTGGCAAAGAAGATGGACAATTATTTGCAGACGTGGCTTTTCCTTGAGGAACAAGACTCCTTAATGGAGACGTGGACATTTCCTTGAGAAACAAGCTTCCCTAATAGAGGCGTGGATAAATACTTGAGGAATAAACATCTCTAATACAGACTTAGGCAATTTTTCGAGGAAGTGGAAGAGTGGAGAAAATGGAGACTTAAGCAGTTATCCAAGAACGTTTATAAAAGGAAGAGAGCTCTCACAGATAAAAGGACCAATCATCAACCAACCAACCAATCAACGAATCGATAAATCAACAATCAATCAACTCAACAACAATGACAATCTATTTTAGCAAGTATTAGCTTTTCAATCAACTTTCATCAATTTCAACACTCTATTTCCTAGTTTTAGCCAAGTTTCTATAAATTTTCCAGCATAGTGTTATTTCATTCATTTATAGTGAAATCCAATATTTTCTTTAGCATCCAGAATTTTATTTCCAAGTTCTATTCAAGTTTCTGACAAATTTCTAGCATTTAACCATTGAAGAAAGCATAACAAAAAGGTGTGATTCAGTTCATCAAGGAGTAGATTATTCATAGGTTTGAGATTCCCTAGTCTATTATTACTGACCAAGGAACAATGTTCATTGGGGAAGAGAGGAATTACTTTGCTGTGAATTTGGGATACAACTCATCATATCAAATCCTTTCTACGCTTAAGCTAATGGACAAGCAGAAGCATCCAACAAAGTGTTGATAAGGATCATAGAGAAAATGTTGGAGGAGAATTCTAAAGACTGACATAGGATTTTATCATAGACATCGTGGGCCTACATGAGTTCTACAATGGTAAGTCCATTTCTCTGACTTATGGACAAGATACAATACTCCCAATGGAAGTACTGGTGTCTTCTCTAAGAGTTTCTAGGCAAAATGACTTTGCTCCTCAAGAGTACAATGAGGCCATGATGATGGAACTCGAATCTGCAGATGATAGAAGAATGCAAGCTTTCAACTATATGTTGGTTAAGAAAAATAAAGTAGCTCAAACCTACAACAAGAGAGTTAAAAGAAAAAAGCACAGTAAGGAGTCAATTTGGAGAATAATATTACCGAGTTGGTTCCAAAAAGCTTGAAGAATTAGAGCGAATGGTCTCCCATTGAAGGGGCCTCAAAATACATTAAGTAATTGCACAGACGCATATTGGTTAGCAAACCTACAAGGATAGCCACACTTGAGGTTCATCAATGGGAAATACCTTAAGAATTATTTCCCTACCATGTGGGAAATTGTAAAATCTTCCCAAGAAAATTAAAAATTTCGATTTGGCCTTTAGGGTTTTGTATTGAGGAAGCGTTCTATTTTATGTGGGTAAAGTAGGCACAGCCACTATTTTCAAGCATTCAGTTTTCTCTAGTATAGCACAGTGCTTGTCATATATTTTGAGTAAAGTAGGCTTTTAAGCCTTTGTTTTCTCAATCATTCGATTTTCTCTAGCATAGTGATGGAACCAAACACTCATTTATAATTTCGTGTTTTAACGTGTTTGCATTCTAGTTTGTATAAAATAGGTGGTGTTTTGCTTCATACCTAATATTTGGTTCTATCTTTGATATTTCAAGTAAAATGGTGCAGTTGGAGGCATGTTGGAGGCTTGAAGATGGAAATGATCATGCTCGGCGTCGCGGCGTTGAGGATCGGCGGCGTTGATCGTCTCGCCATCCCAGCGTTTGCGACGTCACTTGGAGCTATTTGCCACAATTTTTAGAATAAAAGTAAAAATTAGAGGAAAGAGGAGGGGGAGACGACGTACTAACGTGAAGAAGAGGGAAGGCAAAGAAACGGATCAGGACAGAGCTCCTTTGTTTGATTTACTATTTTCTTGTCTTTTTTTATTTGTTATAATATGTATGGATTCTCACTATTTATCAATTATGAACTAACTCTTTAGGCTAGGGTTTTGATGTAACCCTAATCTCGGATTGATGGATTTGCATTAATTTATACTCAGTTTTACTTATTGCAATTATTGAATGTCTTATCTCTATATGAAATTCATTCTTGTACTTGATCACTATAGGTATGCTCGGGCTAGGCTTTTGAGATCGAGAGATGATAAACCCTAGGGACAGGAATAAGATATCATATAATCAATCAATCAAAGAGTAGAGATACCATGATTTTATACGTGGTAACAAGGGTTTGCCCTTAATGCATTCAATAGTCTTAGGGTTTGAGGCAAAGATGCAATACAACTCGCTATTAGGATAGGTGTTCAATGCTCGAGAGAGATTGATGCATATAAAGATCAACTCGCCATCAATAAATGCAAGTGATATAACTAAGTTACAGTTTTCTAAATATCCATCAACCGTGATTGGGTGAAGTCAAAACCTTAGATATTTAATTAATTGCTAAAAAAATACATCGTAGTTGTCTTTAGTCAATTACTTAGAGAATCTATAAACTTAAGTTGATAGATCTAAATTATATTAGGGTAAATTAGTTCAGTAGTTGACACCCAAAACTCCTTGTGCGATGACCTTGACTCATCACTAGACTACATAAACTCGACACGTGCACTTACGCGAACGGGTGGATTTATATAGTACTTCAAAGGCGTCAGTTTTTTGGTGCCAGTTCTTAGGGAGTTCGGCCGCGAAATTAATGATATTAATAATAGTTTACTTAGATATTGCTTTAGACAATTTTTTTTTGTAATTTTTTATTATTTTTTAATTTTATCTGACTAAGAATTATATTGGTGTACGTTGTGGTGTTTCAAGGAGTTTGTATACACAGACAAGGTAGAGGGGAATTAGCGCCCTTTGATCCTGAAATCGAACGAACAATCAGTAGACTTCGAAGAGAGACAAGAGTGTTTGCTGCGCATAACCGCTATCTTGCTAACATGGCAAAGAATTTACAACAAAACCCGAATCTGAGGGATGAAAATGGACTGCCAGGCGGAGATGGAAATAGAGGAAATAATATTGCATGTCGGCTAGTGGTTTAACTTGATGACCTAGATATGCTATTGGAGGAATTTGCATTACCACCTACAGTCATATAATCTGTAATACCCAGACCTCCAATTCAAGAGAATAATTTTGAACTGAAGGTTGTGACACTACAACTACTCGAGTGTGTTAGTTTCATAGAACACCCAGTGAAGATCTGACACTAACCAGTAGGCTTCCTAGAAGTATGTGACAATGTGAAGTATAATGGGGTAACGGAGGAGGCCATACATCTCAGATTATTTTTGCTATCTTTGATATGAGCCAGTATTGGCTAATACGAACCTAACTCCATCACTAAGTTGACTGAGATTTGGTCCATAAGTTTTTGACAAAATGTGCCCCCTACTTAGAAACATATGAAATGAGGATGGTCAATAACTTTGCTCAAGATGTGAGCAGCGAAGCATTGGGACAAATATCGGGAATTCTTTGAGGAAGTGTCCCATCATGGGTTGACTAGGTGGATGCAGATCTATAATTTCTATGCGCTGCGCCATACAAGATAGATGATAGATACACATTTAAATTATTTTCTTAAAAGAATGACCTGATAGGCTTTCGACTTGTTGGATGGGATAGCGACAAATAGTTACCAATGGTCGCAAGAAAGAATGATAAAAGGGAACAAAAACTCTGGACTAAGTACTGATGTGTTTGCTAATTTAGCAACACAAGTTTCATTACTCATAAGCGATTCTGAATATATAGCTCAGCTCATTCCATCCGGACTAGCCTGGTGGATGGGGCTGTGGGTACTTTTGAGCAATGGAATGCTGGTGGGTGGATGAAGCCTTAGAATAGGCCCAGTATAATGGTGCAACCGGCGGCCTGACAATTTCAGAGAGCGAGTTGGAGAAATAATTAGAACTTCCCTTAGAAGAATACCAGAAACTTAGGACAGCCCGATGCAAAGCGATAATCAACCCAGAAAAGGTAGAAAGTGGAATTTGGAGAGAGCCTTAGCTCATATGATGGCGTCTCATCGCACACTAGACGAGACGAAGGCGTTCCAAAACCAAACATATTATGAAACCAATCCAACTAATCACGCGAGAGATCAAGGAATGACTCGACTGAAATCGGAAATAGGAATGGATGGCATGTGTTGTCACGAGAAAGGCCTTAAGGTTCATTACCTAGCACTTCAAAGGTAAATCCCAAGAGAGAGGGAAAGGAACATTGCAAGGTGATAACTCTAAAGTGAAGAAGTAGCTGCAGGCCCCACCGGTGATTGTCAGAACCAACGGTGAGATCAGTCAAGCGAGATTGGAATATACAGGAAGATGGGGATCAGCCCTGACCTGAAACATTCAAGTTGGGAAAGAATTAGAGGTAGAAAGTGGACGAGCCAATATCAAGGGATCCGACCCCACGATTCTCATACCCTTAGAGATTGAAGAAGGGTAAGTTGGAGAAGAAATTTGCCAAGTTTCTCGATATCTTCAAGAAACTGCATATAAATATACCTTTCATGGATGCACTTGAGAACATGCCAAGTTACGTGAAGTTCTGAAAAAGATCTTGATAAGAAGAAGTTTAGAATATGGGGGCCATTTCGTTTTGCTAGGAATGCAACGCAATCCTCCTGAAAACTCCTGCAAGCAGATCCAGGGCGTTTGCATGTATTCTCTATTGGAAACTCGTTATCAGTTAAAGCTCTTTATGACTTGGGAGCAAGTATCAACATGATACCGTTCTCAATGTTTAAAGGGAAGCAAAACTGACTACAATCGTGTTACAAATAGCTTACCAGTCCTACAAACACCCACAAGGCGTAGTTGAAAATGTCTTAGTAAAAGTTGATAATTTCCTTTTCCCGGTAGATTTTGTCATCTTAGACATGGAAGAAGATGAGATAGTCCCCATCATACTTGGTAGACCTTTCTTAGCTATGGGAAAAGCTCAAACTAACATTAAAGAGGGTGAGCTAACATTGAGAGGGCAAGGAGATGAGGTCACGTTCCATGTATTCCGGGCTATGAATCATCCTGATGACGACCCCAATGACGACATCATAGTATTTTGCAATAAGGAGATCATGCATGGTGACTTGGTAAACTACAAGAATATGCTTAGTGCAGTACAAAAAAACACTAAAGGAGTTGATGGTGTGGGAGACAATATATTCCATCCGCCATGAGCAGTGCCTTGGAGCACTATGCAGATTTGTGAGAATTTATGTGACGCCCCAAAACCCGGGGGTTCGTTGACCAACCGTCAACCTGCGGAAAATTCATGGATATCAGGTGACCCAATACCGCACTGTTATGTCCCATTTACCAGGATCCATAATTTAGAAAAAAAAATAGACAAAGTCTCCTTTGTATGGGGAGCTCTATCCAAAATCCAACCTGTACAATATATAATCGCATTACCCATTAGGGGCCCAATATACAATGACTGCACCAAGTTTATTTATGAGTAAAAGTGGCCCTACCGGCTCATTTATCTATACTAACAAAAATACAAGGCTATATCACAATAGTCCTTAAGATTTTAAAAACAACACTCTTATACAATATATATATATATATATATATATCAAAACTAATTTGTTCCAATATATTTTACAAAATAACTATCAAAGCTCTGATCGACTTCTTGCAATTGCGACCTCGAGATAGAGTACCGTGCTCTAGTGTCATCCTACACCTAAAATGTTTCCTTAGAATTGAGCCACGCTTAGTAAGAGAAAACTCCTGTAAAGGACTCTCTCCCCACCTAAGTGCACCTTTGTGGTCATGTTCACAATTTACACTCACATTCCAAGCAAAAATGTAATCTCTACCATGGAATCCTACATGCTATGAAATGAAATGAAACTCAAACATGTACCATGCCCTAAGCCCTTACTGACTCCCATCACACTCGAGTCCTTACCGACTCCTATTACACAATGCCAAAGCCCATGCGTGATAAAATCCATCATTTTTGGATTACATCCAACTATCATTTTACAAAACAAATTCATTTATTTTCAAACCAAAAGTTTTTTGGATGTTACACCTCAATGATCATTTGTATACAAAACTCATGTGTTTTTTTATGGGTAGCGAATTTTTGGTGTCACATCGCAAGCTTCGCACACCTAGACACTATTACGGGCTTTCATTGCTGGAATTATGTCTAACCACAACTAACAGGCCTTTCACCCAAGGGGGTGTCTATCCCTGCTTTCTATTACCCGACACAGGTTTTCTTTACCACATTATTCAACCGTGCGACTCTGTTGGACTTCGTCCCACTTGACCAAGCCCACCCAATCAAACACTAAACACAGTGTTGATTTTTCAACCATGCACTCACATCCATTCAACCGTGCATATGCAATGCTCCATTGCATGTTATATCATGCTACATGTATAATGAATGCTACAAAGACAACTCAACCACACAATTCAACATGTTTCATGGACAATTATCTTAATTGCACATAATTTCCATACAATCACACATTCCATGTCAATATATTTATACACACATATATCAACATCTTATCACACAACTATCACCAGGCATGTTATTGGCTTGAGCTTAGCAACACCCTTGATCCTCGAGGCCAGTGTCACATATACTATACTTACAAAACTGATCCACAAAAGCGTACAGAGACAAGCCATAAACAAGTTACCAAACTAGCCATCCACAGACCTCGATCATGCCTAAACGGGGGCGTGAAAGCGATCAAATTCAGTTCCATAGTAGCCTTGAGATTCGAGTCTAAAATACGGACACATAAATTTATGATAGTCTCGAGAATGAGATGAACCATAACTTAAGTTGTAGAGGTCCAATTTGGGTGATTCAAAAGCCTAAAATCAAGTTCACAAATGCAGCTACAACTTTTATGAAGAACATAAGTCCAAATTTCCTGGCTTCCAACCCGAAATCCAGCTCCTTGACATAAACAATTAAACGTACTTCTAAGCTCGTAGTCCTGCAGAAATGGAAATGGACCATAACTTAGCTGTAGAGGTCCACCTGGGTGATTAAAAATTTCGCAACATCGTAAGTTCACAAATTGCAACTACAACTTCCTATGAGGGAATACGAGTCCAAATTCCTCGCTCTCTCAACCGAAACCAATCCCGATCTCTGACATAAACAATTAAATAGCTCTAAGCTACACACAATCCCATGATTGAAATGAATTACACCTGACCTGATGTCCACTTGCGATTCAAAAGCCTAACATCAAGTTCACAATTGCAGTTACAACTTCTATGAAAAACACGAGTCCATATTTCCTTCGTTTCCCAACCAAAAACCAGTTCCAAATTATGGATAGAAACAATTACACAACCTAAGCTGTGGTAGTCCCATGAATGAAATGGACCATAACTTGAGCTATAGAGGTCCAATTCGGGTGATTCAAAAACCTAACATCAAGTTCACAATTGCAGCTACAACTTCTATGAAGAAAACGAGTCCAAATTCCCTCAGTTTCCTAACCGAAAACTAGTCCCAAATTCTGGACATAAACAATTAAACAACCTAAGCTATGACAGTCCCAAGAATGAAATGGACCATAACTTAAGATGTAGAGGTCCAATTTGGGTGATTCAAAAGCCTAACATCAAGTTCACAATTGTAGCTACAACTTCTATGGAGAACACAATTCCAAATTCCCTCCATTTCCCACCGAAACCACTTGGCCACTGGGACAATTTGTAGGGTCAAAATAGTAAGATTCCCAAATAGTCCCAAAACCGATAAACAGCCCCCTTAGGGCAGAAAACACAACCAAACAACCCCTTAGGGCAAAAAAACACAACCAAACAACCCTTAGGATGGAAAATAAACAAAACTAGGAAGAATCTCTACCTCTTGAAGCGTAGTAGTATGGATAGGAAACCTCCCTAGCCTGAAATCCTTGATTTTCATAAATATCCTCATTTGGATCTTCGATGAAATCCCTTCTTTTTGGTATGTATGCGTAGCCCTCGTCGAGTAGATGAACTTTCACTCTTGGCTTGACAAATTCCGATTAACAGAACTCCGAGAATCGAAGAAAGAAGCTTGAGGAACTTACAAGCCAAATCTCCAAGATTCCTTGTACCCTTGTTTAGAACCATGGTTGAATATCATAGAATCATGACCTAGCCCATGGGTCCATCCTTTCTCAAAAAAAAAAAAAAAAGGAAACAAAAGAAAAAAAGCATATTCTTGATGCATTTAAATATTTATAATATGATAATACATTACAAGAAAAATAAGATATAGCATACTTTTAACCGGGGTGAATGAAATTCCTAACTAAAAATATATATCGCCACATGTATTACATTCATGCGGGCAAAAAGAAACTCTCAAAATTGCTGTAGTTGCATAAAAGCTAAGCCCGCTACCACTAACCTGCCAATGGACTAGTGAACCCTTGTCTCGCTACCAAAGATGAGGAAATAGACATGTGAGGCATTTACCGCTACCATTGAGTTGCCTTCAATCTCCCCCCATCCTGATCATGACTCAAAACACTCTCACCACGACTCATTTATTTGGCTCGCTTCAGTACCCGCACTGCCTGAATACTTTCGATGCTCAAACTCCTCTCTTTCTCTCTTTGCAATCACTTCCAATTATGTCTTCTGTGAAAGCCGCTCATATCGCTCTATTCACCCTGTTCACAGTCATTAATCCTCGGTTTCTTTTGGCTCTGACTAGATAGCTACAGGACGTATAATGACTCATTTCCACTAAGTTTCCAAGGCGAGGTGGCTTTATCGATTTTCTGTCGCTCCTTGTCTCTGTTTTGGAGGAGTTTTCCGGTGTCTTGTACGATTGAAGCGCTACTGAAAAAGCTTGAAGGGGAGGTTTGCGTTTGTTTTGCTCCCATCGTTCAAAGTCGCGGTATCCCGGTTTGCCTGGAAGCTCGGACGGTGCGAGGCCGTAACGGTCGCGGTGTATCGGTCGTATCGGCAGAATCTTGCAGAGGAAATAAGATAATTAAATCTTCTAAAAATAATTAAAATATTATATAAATTATTAGAAAAATAGATATAGTGAAGCTAAAAATTTAATAAAACAATTTTTTATATTTGAAATTATTTAAATAATTAATGAAGCATTAGTGAAAGATATATATGCTAATGGTAACTTGATTAAAGCAAATTAAGATAAATAAATAAATTCAAAAAATTATAAAAATATATATAAATTACTTGAATAATAAGCAAAATTAGATGAATTCAAAACATTAGTAAAACAAAATTGTTTTATAGTTAAAGATGGCAATGGGTCGGATTTTGGTCAGGTTTAGATTCTCATCTCATTTTCATTTATTATTTCCATCTCCATCCTCATCCTCATCTCCATTGGATTTAGATTTTTTATCTTGTATCGCATACCCTACCCAAATACCCTATTCCAACTTGTGAAATGAATTGTTTTAGAAAATCATGAATATTAAAAATAATTTATCCGGTATAATAGTAATAAGAATTATTATGATCAAGAAAAAGAAGTGTAAAAAGAAGAGATTAAAATCTAGTATGTTTTTAACTTTAAGATTTTTTAATATAAATAAATATTTATTATATTTATATATTATATATTAAATCTAGGTATTCGGGTCAAGAACGGATATGATATTCTCAAACCCATCTCTAAATCCGATTACCGGAATATTTAATTGGGTCTAAAATGTTTCTCCATATCCTCCTTTATTAGGATCAAGTATCGAAGGAAATTGTCACCCCTACTTATAGTTAATTATGTTTAAATCGATAAATATGTGGATTATAAAATTAATAATATATATATATATAAATTTAAACAATGAAACGGCGAATCTTCGGGCGCAGCCTGGTGCGATTTTATTCGGGGGAGGGAGGGGAGGAGGGAGGAGGGAAGTGGGGGGGTCGTCGGGCCGGGAGCTGGTCCTAGGAAGATATGAGGTGAGGAGGCGGCTGGTGAGGTTTAGACAAGCGGCTGCGGCATGCGGCGGGGCGGCCCAGCGACGGGCGGCGACTGCGAGAGGTAAGTTCAGTTTCAACTTTCAATCGTTTTCACTTTTCAATCAAGTTCTTTCCTCCTCTTAGCTCTTCTTGCGTTCTTCTTTCTTCTTGAGATTTCAATGCCAAAATCTCAGTCGATTCAGGAAAGAAGAACCGTTTTTTTAAGTTTTTGCGAAAGCAAGTGCGGGCGGGGTTCAAATTTTTGTATTCTTGTTGTTGGGATATGAAATTATATCCACGGGTCTTTTTACCCCAGTTTTCGGAGGAATCTCTGAAATTTTCTAAAAAATTTTCAGCCTTTTCAACCCCTTCGCGGGGATTCGATTTGTTGAGTTCATAGAGGTCGCCAGGTTGTCTCGGGAACTCGGCCGATTTACCGTTTGTACGAGTTATCGCGAGTTCCTACATTCCATGCATGTCTCGTATCTGGTGTCGGTATCGACACGGTTTGAAGCCGAGTCGGTTACGAATCGGCCGAGTCGTACCGGACTCGGCCGAGTTTTTGAACCCTGTTCGCTCCTTCTCACATGAAATCTCCATGTCGGTGATCATTCAATTACTTGTTAGCCAGATCCAAGGGTGGCAAGTTGATGAAGCAAGGAGACAATTTCTTGAGGCAAGTTGTTAACTCAACTTTGATTTTTAAATCTTTTATGGCAAGAAAAGGAATATTCTTTGAGTTAGCTTAAGCACGTTCAATTTTGTGTGGAACTTTGAATTAAGAGAAATAAAGGCATTGACGTGCATGTCTGCCTTGATTGGAACAAGTTTTCTGTTGCTCAATTTTCTGGCAATCAGGCAGAGAGTGTTTTTGCGCTTATTTGTACACTGGACTCTATCATGAATCCTAGTTTGTTCTTATTCTCTGACTTTATACAAACGCTAGACAGAGTAGATTTTCATTTGATTTGGGCAAGAAATTTGGATTAGAAATTGCTATTAGATTTACATTAGGGATTTGATGGAAATAAAATTATCATTTTATGTTAATAAAGTTGGTTTAGATGTAACACCCAGGAATTTATATAGGTATAAATTAGGGAAAATAATAATGACAGGAATTTGTATAGGTATAGAGATTCACGGAAAATATGTGAGGAATTTGTATAGGTATAATTCACGGAAAATAATAATGATAATTCAATTAGTAATTAATTAATTAATTTAATGGAAGAGGGTAAAGGTAATTACTTAATAGATCTTATAGAGTATAAATTGAAATAAGAAAAGAAAATCTTTTATATTCATCTTTGAATTTCTTTCTGGCTGGTAGAATTCCAGAGGACGTACGGCTTTCGGATCTAGGGTTTGAAAAACAAATTTCTCTAGGTAAGATCTTCTTTATTTTATTTTTCTAGATTTATTTGATGTAGATTCTTTAATTTTTCTTTCAGTTTAGATGAACCCTGAAGAAGTCAGCTTTAGTTTTCACTCTCGTTCTTTAAAAAAAAAAAAAGAAATAAAATAAGAATTGATGGTGTCATACTTAATTACTTTGAGTATGAGAACGAAAAAGTATTTAAGGATAATTTTTGAAAGAAAATAATAATAAACGAATAAGATAAATTTGAATATGCTGAATTTTGTATAAATATATGTATTTGATAAGTATTTAAAGATATATGTATTTTGGAAAGTAAATATTTTTATTAAGGATTGAGAATTTATAAGGAATATGATTAGAATAATTATTTAGCAATTATAGGAAATAAAGTCCAGTTAATAATACTTGTTGTCGAATTTGATAATTGTTAGGTAAGGCTAGATAGTATTGTGTAATAATTTGTAAATAGTATTAAAATTATTTCTTTCTAGTAAAATATTTAGTTCGGATTAAGAGTATAAAAAATAAAAATAGAATTATTAAAATAAGATCGAGAAAGGAATATAGGTTTTATAAAATTTGAAAAAAAAACTACATAATTCAAATGGTTATCATTTGATTAGTTGTCAATATATTTGGAGGTGAACAAAATCATGTTGATAGAATAAACTTTATAAATCACAAATTTTATAAAATATTTAGAAACATTATTAACTTTATTATTATGGATTAAAAATTAAAAATAATATCATTATTAAAAATATTATTAAATTAGGAAAGTTTTAAGAATATATAAGTAATGATGATAGTTTCTCCCTTATTATTTTAGGAGAAATATTCCATTGAGGTGAAATTTTTGGGATTAGCTCTTTCAAAACTTTTGAGTACTCATTTGAGGTAAAGGATATTAATGCAAATCTTTAAAGAAAATGGTTGTTGTTTTACTTCTGTTTAGGGATGAAAATTGTTTTAATTGAATTATATATATCTTGGTTTTGTGTGAAAAGTTTTAGTTTTTATTTATTTGATTATCCATGGATCAAAAAAGTAGTTTTGTAGATTGGCACTTTCGAGATTTGTTTTTGTTTACGAAAGAAAATGTGGAGATATGATGTTTTGTAATTTGAACTTTTGAATGAAATATTTGACTCTAGTTAGTTCGGCCCTGTCAACGGGAATAATAGTTGACATTATTTGGCCCTTGTCAACGGGATATAATAGTTGACCTTTACATTTTCTTGGTAGGGAATGTAATTGATTTGAACCCGGCCTCCCAGGGGGTTTTGGTTAGAGGATGCTTAGTCTTAGTAGTGTTTGGTTTAGATGCCTTAAAAGGAACAATTTGCGACTAACCACCCATTTGAAAGTCCCACATGGTTGGGCACCATTTGATAGTTGATGACTAGAGAAAAATATATTTGAAATGTGTTTGATTTTGGACATGATGTGAAAGTGTTTGAATCGAAATTTGATATGAAATTGTTTAGATCACATTTGATATAGACGATTGAAATGGATGTGTGAGAATCATTTTTTGGGGAAGCAATTTTGTTTAATGTTCCAACTTATTTTTTGAATCTAAGTTTGATCTCAGAAAAACATCTCTAGCTGTTATATGATTGAAAATTTTTGATCCTACCATGAAAATATATTTAGTATTTCTTATTGAGCTTTAAGCTCACTCCCGATCGTTGAAATATTTTAGGGTACTTTTTAGTTTCGAGGGTGATGGCTAGGTTGGGGGTTACCGTCATCACATTAGGATTTGATTAAGAACTTTATGTTTGGATCATGTTGAACTAATAAGTTCCACGTTTATGTGAAATGTTGGGTTTTGAAAGTTAGTTGAGAAAGTCACTTGGATGATAACATTAGTTTTATATTAGTGCAAGTTGGATTTACGAAGATCTGAAATATTGTATGTTACGAATAGCTTTATATGACGCATGCATAATTGAGATTTGGATATTTAGAAGTAATTTTTGTAGGCATGAAATTTTGAATTTGGAGGTGAGTAGAATTTAAGAGAGATTCGCATTTACTTTGAATAGGTGTTGGAAATTGGACAAAAATCTGGTTACAAGGAAGGTTAGTGTCGTTTGGCCCCGAGCCTTCGGGGCCTCCCGAAGCTGAGGGGTGTGAATTGACAGTCATGCCCCTAGGGTGGGTTTTGGGGTGTGACAGAGTGGTATCAGAGCTATAGGTTTATGATCTTAATGGGAACTTGTTTAAGTTTGTCTATGGGGATAGTTGAATGACGTGTTAGTTGATAATTCATTTATGTTTGTGTATTCTTGGCATTCTTTATAAATGTATGTTAGATAATTGATTTCTTGGTGACTAGTTAAAGTTCACTACACTCTTTTGCCTTTGTTTTGTTTGTTGGTTTAGTGAATATACTTTTGTCAATATGAATTATGATTTGAATTTGTCACTTCTTTGGGACATGTCGTATGGACAATATGGTGGTTTGAAGTTATTTTATGATGATTGGTAGAATGAATTGACATAATACTCCTTAAACATTAAGGTTTTTGTTTGATTTTGAGGATGAATTAAGTAGCTTACCACCTTTTATTTGTTGATTGTTTTGGGAAAATATTGTATTTTCATATTCTTAGTTATCTTGAGTTTAGTTGAAGGGAAACATGTGGATAAATTGTTACTCATAAGCTAAGCCTTGCAAGGTAGTTATTTGCTTAGAAATGTTGTTAAAAAGTCTTTTAAGTCAATGTGATGGCGATGAAAACAATTTGAAATTTTGAAATGATCCTAATATTGTTATTAAAGTTTGAGATTTCTTGGGATTTATTAGTACTACCAATAAATTATTAAAGAGATCTCTAAGATTATCCTATATTTTAGACGACATAGAAAGAAGTTAAGTTTGATTGGTCTTATAACTATATGATGATAGCTTCACGGAGTTGAAGAGCAAATTGGTAGCAACTCTTATTTTGATTATTTCATTGGGTTCGCAAAGATTTGTTTTGTATAATGATGTCTTTCATTAGGATTTATGTTGTATTCTTATGCAACATGGAAAAATTGATATATAGTTATAGACATTTGAAATTTTAAGATAGAGAAAACTACCTTATTATGACTTGAAGTTAGGTAAAATGATTTTTGCACTTAAGATATTAAGAGATTTTTTTTATTATGATCTACTCATAGTTTATGAGGGTTTGAAGTCTTTGTCTTCTTAAAATGATTTTTAAGCAGAAGCCAGAAGATATTGATACTTAAGGATTATGATGACATTATTCAGTATTAATAAAACAATAGGGATCATGTGATTTATACCTTAGAAATAAAGAAAAAAAAATTGATTCCTTGGAAATCATTTAAGGTTGTGCCCCAAATGATTATTATGATTTGAGATGTTTACAAGTCTATGTTGCCACCTTTGGATTTTAGAGTTCTTATGTTGAGGCATTATAGTACGCTAAAATTTGTTTGGAGGATTAAGATCTTATAAGGAATTATTTGAAACTATTTGAACTTTTGGAACAATTGATTGTGTTTAATAAGATAATAAGATTTTGAAATTTGGGATTAGACTTAATGTCTTAAATAATGGAGACATAAAGAGACAACTTTTGAAGGAGATTTATTACTTTAAGCTTACGATCTACCCTAAAATGATGCAAAAGTATAAATATTTAAGATAGAATTTTGATTGTCATATATGAAGTAAGGTATTACATTATTTGTGACTTTGGGTTTAGTGTGATTGTATATGGAGGTTTACATCAAAGACCTAATAGTAGTTTGCAACTACTTTATATTTCTAAATGAGTGTGGAGACTTATTACCATAGATTTTGTGATAGGGTTACCAAGAACCTTAGTTGATGACAATGTTTAATTATGATGGTTTGTTTATGGATAAATTTAATAATTTTCTACTCAGACTAACTACGATATTAAAGGAGATTTTGATAATGTGAAATATTTTGATTCTATGGTATGTAATAAGAATTCTTATTTTATTTTTTTAGATTTTGACTTCATCAAAAATCTTGAAGTACTAAGTTAGTTTGATAGTAGCTTTTTCGTACTTAAACTAATGACTAATTAAGGAAAGTAATCGCAAGTTGGAAATATTTGTTAGAGATGTACTTCTGTTTTTAAACTTGAAAGAGTAGTAGGGAATGAGTTCTTACCTGCACAGTTCAAGAAATTTTCTTGTAGAATAGTTTAGGCCCAGCAATGATTATATCTTCAAGAAGGGTTTATAGTGAAGTTTATAGTCATATTGGAGAAAAAAAATAAAATAATTAACACATGAACTTTATGTAATTGACTATTGAAAAAAGGGGATAAATCTGGGTGAGAGAGAATTTGGAAGAAAATTAAGGTACACACAAGTGTAATGTTGATAATCCCAGCAATGACCGGTATTTGAATTTGGTGATTATGTTATCTTAGAAGTTTGCTTATTGGAGTTAAGTTGAGATATTTCGGAAGTTTGAAAATGTCTGTTGAGAAAGAAAGGAAAAGCTCGGGTCTTAGATTTGTGGGCTGTTTGAAATATTAGAATTGGTACCTTGGCATATAAAGTGGCCTTACCCCCAGACTTGTCTAAGATTCATAATGTGTTTTATGTTTGAACCTTGAAATATGTTGGTGCTTCATGTTGTGAGGTGGAGCCCTATTGAATTAATTTACTATGAAGGTGCGGATTCAATTGTGGATGTGATGAATAAAGGTTCTGACATGTTGTCAAGTTGGTAAAAGTCCTATGCGGGTTCAATAACTAATATCGGGGAGGCCACTTAGGAGTTAGAAGAGATGAGAGAAAAACAATCACCTCGAAATTACTTCAAGACTGGAAAAGTAGTCAAGTTTGAAAGATTAGAAAGCTTTTATAAGGAGGAGGAATGTAACACCAAGGAATTTGTATAGGTATAAATTAGGGAAAATAATAATGACAGGAATTTGTATAGGTATAAGTTTCGGAAAATAATAATGACAGGAATTTGTATAAGTATAAGGTTAGGAAAATAATAATGACAGGAATTTTTATAGGCATACGTTATGAAAATAATAATGATAATTGAAATTCAGTGAGTGTTGGAGGTGAAGAATTTAATGGAAGAGGGGGCAAAGAATAAATTTCCTAATAGATACCCTAGGTATAAATTGTGGACTAAGAAAGAAAATCTTTATATTCAACTTTGATTTCTTTAAGTGGTAAAGTGCAGGGACGTGAACTTTCGGATACAGGTTTGAATAACAAATTTCTCTAGTAAGATCTTCCTTATTTTATTTTTCTAGATTTCTTTGATGTAGATTCTTTAATTTTCTTTTTGATTTAAGATGAACCACTGAAGAAGTGTCGGCTTTAGATTTCACTCGTTCTTTAAAAAAAAAAAGAACTAAAATAAATTGATAGTGTCATCTTGAATTGCTGAGTATGAACGAGAAAAAGTATTTAAGGATAATTTTGGGAATGATAATAAGCGAATAAGATAAATTTGATAAGTAGTATTAATATTATGTATATGATAAAGAAATTTGAATTTTGTATAAATATATGTATTTGATAAGTATTTAAAGATATATGTATTTTGTAAGTAAATATTTATTAAGGATTGAGGAATTTATCAGAATATGATTAGAATAATTATTTAGCAATTATAAAAAATAAGATTAAGTTAATAATACTTGTTGTCGAATTATGATAATTGTTGAGTAAAAGGCTAGATGTGTATTGTGTAATAATAAAATTTGTAAAATAGTATTAATATTATTTCTTTCTAGTAAAATATTTAGTTCGGATTAAGAGCATAAAAAATAAATAAATTATTAAAATAAGATCAGAAAGGAATATGAGTTTTATAAAATTTGAAAAAACTACATAATTCAAATAGTTATCATTTGAACAGTTGTCAATATGTTGGAGGTGAACAAAAAAATAATGTTGATAGAATAAACTTTATAAATCACAAATTTTATAAAATATTTAGAAACCCATTAACTTTTATTATTATGGATTACAAAATTAAAAATAATATCATTGTTAAAAATATCAAATTAGGAAAGTTTTAAGAATATATAAGTAATAATGATAGTTTCTCCGCATTATTTTAGAATATTCCATTGAGGTGAAATTCTTCGGATTAGCTCTTTCAAAGCTTTGGAGTACTCATTTGAGGTAAGGGATATTAATGCAGATATTTAAAAAGAAAATAGTTTGTTTTTACTTCATTTGAGGATGAAAATTGTTTTAATTAAATTATATATATCTTGGTTTGTGAAAAGTTTTAGTTTTTTATTTATTTGATTATCCATGGATCAAAAAGTAGTTTTGTATGATTGTATTTTTGAGATTTGTTTTGTTTACGAAAAAAAATGTGGAGATATGATGTTTTGTAATTTGAACTTTTGAATGAAATATTTGACTCTGGTTAGTTCGGCCCTGTCAACGGGAATAATAGTTGACACTATTTGGCCCTTGTCAACGGGATATAATAGTTGACCTTTACATTTTCTTGGTAGAGAATGTAATTGATTTGAACCCCTACCTTTAGGGGTTTTGGTTAGAGGTTACTATTACTAGTAGTGTTTGTTTTCGTCCACCTTAAAAGGAACAATTTGCGGCTAGCCACCCATTTGAAAGTCCTACATGGCTAGGCATCATTTGATATTTGATGACTAGAAAAAAATATATTTGAAATGTATTTGATTTTGGACATGATATGAAAGTGTTTGAATCGAAATTTGATATGAAATTGTTTAGATCTACATTTTGATATGAAGCGATTTGAAATGGATGTGAGAATGTTTTGAAGTAAATTTTGTTAATGTTCCAACTTATTTTTGAATCTAAAGTTTAGTGAAAAACATCTCTATTCCCTGATTTATATGAGTTACTGAAAATTTTTGATCCATGAAAATGTATTAGTATTTCTTATTGAGCTTTAAAAGCTCACTCCCATTCGTTAATATTTTCCCAGGAATTACTTTTAGTTTAAGCGAGGAGTAGTGACTAGGACTGAGGATTAAGTCATCATTCAGAGGATTTGATTAGAACTTTATGTTGGATCATGTTGAACTAATAAGTTCATGTTTATGTGAAATGTTGGGTTTTGAAAGTTAGTTGAAAGTCACTTGGATGATAACATTCGTTTTATAATGGCACAAAGTTGGATTTGAGAGATCCCAAATATTGTTATGTTCTGAACAACTTTATATGACATGCATAATTGAGATTTGGATATTTAGAAGTAATTTTTGTTGGCTTGAAATTTTGAATTTGGAGAATTTATGAATTTAGAAAGTTGCACATTTACTTTGAACAAGTGTTTGGTTATTGGACAAAAATCTAGTTACAAGGAAGGTTAGTGTCGTTTCACACTTCAAACCTTCAAGCTGAAGGCTTGAGGGTGTGAATTGACAGTCATGCCCCTAGGGTGGGTTTTGGGGCGTGATATTAGAGGACCATTATGATGAAATAATTTGCTTCCTTTTTGTTTCTAAGTCCAGATTCTCCCCTCTTCTTTCCACCCCTTTTCCCTCTTTGACATTGAAATTTACTTGCTTTAAATACTGAAGGCATTCTCTTATATGGGGTTTCTTATTTCCTTCATAATTCCTCTTTTTCTATCTAAAGAAAAAGGCTAAGAAACTATGATAATAAATTGTTCTAAAGCTTTAATTTATGTCTTAGAAAATTTAATAGTTGCAAGTGATTGACATTACATAATAAATCTAGAGTATATTGATGTATTATGTTAGATGACTAGATCTACAACTCAAGTTGAAAGTTTCTCCCATGTGTTGTCTCTTTGATTCTCAGAGTCTTCGGATTGTCAGGGCATTAACCTCGCAATAAGGACCTGCAAAATAAATAGGGCACCGACGGTGGTGTGTCGGCCGCCTCTTCGATGCAAGGTGATATAGAAATAGAGGGCGTAAATGTGTTGCGTTTTAGTGGGATATCCGCCCCCCAATTTTCAGTTGCGATTCGCATTTGCTGAAGGAGGAGGGTGATCCACCTTTTATGGAAAGTGGGTGATTGGTTTCCGAAATGGAAGGGGGGAGAGCGCTTCATTTGCGCGTCAACCGTTTTTCCTTTTGGATAGCCAAGTCATCCGAATCTTCCGCCTTAAGAATTGTTTAATCATCCTAAGGACGGTTACGTACGTGATTCGTGGGAGGATGTCGAGCTGCGAGGGATCAGCTGGGAAATTATTGGCTGGCCATCTTCTTAGAGACTGCAGCCGATTAGGAGAGGATGTGCCTGGGCAATAAATCCCCTAAGCCTTCACTGTGATTGGATAGTCCACGGGTCAGGATTCGAGTTGTGGTTGGGACCTGTGTTCGTGTGAGGATACTTGGACTTGGCCTGTAGGCAAGGGTACTTGGGCCTGTAGCTTGGGCCTGGCCGCGGGCTTTGATCTGCCTAGGCCTTTTGAATAGGGGTGCTGGGCCGAAAGCCATGGTACCCACAATGCCCCCCTTTTTCCGGCTAGGGAGATAAGTCTTCCCCGGCTAGAAAAACATCATATTCTTGACCGACTTACCATCTCTCCATTGAAGTAAAGGGCTGTTAATGCTTGTGTGTAAGATGTGGATGCTTTTGTCTTCTTGTTTGGCTTTGAGTTTTAAATTGGGTATATATGGCTATATCTTTGCCGGGATGCTGCCGATGCCAGTGCTCGATTGCTCCTAGGTTGAATGTGATGTTAACAGGGGTCGGCCGAAGGTTACAAGGAACGTGTTGAAGCGCGCTAATTTTCTTTTGGAGGGATATTTTCGATCCTTATATGCCCCCTTATATGTCCCTTCGTTTTGGCATTGTTAAAAGGCATTGTAATCATATTTCCATAAAAGGGTTATCCGTGGCCGGGGATTTTTCTTTTTTCATATCTTCCTTAGAATCTTCTTTTTCTTTGTCTTCGACTTTTTCCTCTTTCTTAGGCTTTTTCTTCCACTTCCTCTTCTTTCTTAGGCTTTTTCTTCTTTCTTAGGCTCTGTTTTCCAGCCTTGCTAGGTTATGTAATTGTTGAAGTATGATCGCTTGGTTGTAAGTGTTGTTGTGTAATTATGAACGCCTTTTAGTGTAATCAATGAAATTGTGTTTCTTGGAATTTTTTGTTTTTGCTCATCTTATTTTTCTCGAGCTTGGCTAACCGGTTAGCAACGTGGACTAGCTCCTTGGGACAAGGGTTGTGGCATTTGATGAATTCTAGAATGGATCGGTCCTTATGATTCATGACTGGACTTAGCTTAGTTGTTCGACCCAAGGCCATCCATTGGGGAGGCACGAGAGAGGGGGAAGAGAGAGGCCCCCAGCGGGGGCCCACGAACACAGCTCCACACTCGTTTATTGTGCCCTAGTGAAGCGTTGCCAGGATTCAAATCTTTTTCGAGGAGGGCGATGAGTCGGCGGGCGCATTTAAATGCACCTATAGGCTAGGCAGCTGAGTGTTGAGGAGTCATGATTGGATCCCACCTGTTCTCATCGCGTTTACCCCATTTTCTTTTTTCCCTTACGCTCAAGGGCTTCTACTGATACTCCGTTGTAGCGTTGCTTGTTTAGCGGATTGTCTTTCCCCTATCTTCCAAGTAAGCCTTGTTTTTTTTGTTGCAGGTGCGTTAGATTCCGGTTCCGACGAGGTTTTTCGACAAACGGGATCGTAGGAGGGATGTTTTGCGTTCTTCGGGCGGGAGGGGGGGGTTCCGGGTCTAGTAGGTTCATGTACGTTCTCGTTTCGCCTTTTACCACTTCGTATTATGGAATCGAACTGATTCCCCTTTCCCTTCTCCTTTTGTTGTTGTCTGCTTGCAGTATGACGAGAGGTCAAGAAGAGACTTCCACTAGTTAAGCTGGGCGCAGAAGAAGGCCTAGCCAGGATACGCCTTCTACAAGTAGCCTCATCTACTCCCTATCCATGGAGGAGTCGAGGCTCATCACAAATTCCTAAATACTATCGATTTTGAAGTCATTTGATGGTCCTGCATTTAATCCACTATTAACGAGGAAGACAAGCAATGTATTTCACTCTGAATAGCTCACACCGAGCTTCGTTCCCCATTTCTTCTCCGGTGCCACCCTACACTTCTGTAGCGCCCTCGCTTTATCCATCCGAATATCATCCGGATCCTGACCGGGTGCAGCGTGCTAAATCTCCTTTACCAATTGGACATTTCATTGGTAGAGATCTGCTTTATTTATACCTTGAAGCTGGGACACGGAGGCCAGCTATCCATGTCGGCTTAGAGCCCCCGGCTGCAATTTGTTACTAGACTCCTTGACTCACCTAAGAATGAGGCGAAGGGCATGATCTTGGTTAGAGGACCTTGGTATGAGACCCCGGGCTCCCCTGACCTTCCATTTGTTTTGAACCAATCAATGTCATTCCCAGGTGTGTTCAAGTTGTGGGATTTTATGCCTATAGCATCTAACGCGTCTTATCCTTTCGCTCGTGTATTTTATTATTGTATATTTTGTGCGTGAAAAGCCTGGGAGGGGTGTGACTGCAATCAAGTGAGGTTGATATCTTTAAGAAGATTCAGACGTTGCTAGAGATTTCTAAGCGGGAACAACATCATGAAATTCTCTTAACTGCGAAGAATCTTTGTGAGTTGAGTCGCAATTGTTTGCCTTTGTTTATATAGACTAAAACCCCTCAAAATTAACATAATTACATGAGCCTTAAACTCATCTTGCATCTATGTTAAAATTGGATAAACTTGCTTTAACGGAATAAAAGTTCCTTTGTGTCAGGATTCAAAATTTTGGGTTTAGTCTAAGACACTACAAGTGCACAGGTCATACAAGAAGTAAAAATTGGATGTAAGTCCAGATATCATTCCCACAGAGATTGATAAGAATTGGAAATCAACTACCCCAACTACTTAAGGTCCTTACTATTTGAACTTAAAACGGATAAAGGAGAGCTTTAATCTCGGGTACTAATAATCATCGACAAATACCATAAACGGAAGTAAATGCTAACGACTAAAATAAGATCAAAATTACTTAGTGAATCGGTTTCTTATGAGAAATGAGCCTTATCGAAGAATCTTGTAAGCTTGACCAATTCCTACCAATTATATGCATTGCTTTGTTCTACTGATGGGTTTGGATTTGTCCAAGATTGCCTAACAATGAAATTGGATTTCTCCATGTTCACTAGTTAAGGATCTCCTGCTTTTCTCAAAGACAAGGATTTAACCAGCTACTTGTATTTTTGAGCTTCTTGCGAATGCGGGTATTTTCTTTCTCGACTTCATACATTTCCCAAGGCTGCGGATCTTTTGCTTTCCTTCTCGGGAGTTCTTGCCAAAAGATCTACCATCTAATTGATGACTCATCCTTTAAATCTAATGGATTCTTCCCTTCCCTTGATGGATCTAGGCTAACCTGGAGTTGGGAATTCCCCTTTAGATTAAGGTGAAATCTACGATTATTTATATTGATCGTCTCCCTCAGACATCAATTATAGTGAAAAAGGATTTATCCGAAATGAACCCTCACTTAGCTTAGTGGTTCATCAATGGTAGTCTAACATACCTGAAGTGAATGTTCGAGCTCTCGGGAATCTCCAACTGCGTATCATGCGGAGGGCTCTGTCAGGCGAAACACTCCTTGAGCGGTGTGGTACTATCATTGGGAGCGTGGGTTCGAGAACAACATCAATCAAATAAATCCCAATCCAAGTATTTCTCTCTAAATTCGCATAAAAATTTGTAACTAGCAGTCATCAATCTAGCAAAGCTGCGTTCTAAATACTGCATTACAACCAACAATAGATCATTGATCAAATACATCCACTGTAATTGTAATATACTGAGAAAAACTAATTTCAGAAATTTGTCTAGAATCCATTAATTTCATGCAGCATTTGTATTAAGAAAATCAGAAATTAAATCCGGCTTGACACATTTTACGGTTCGCAGTTGATTGTGAAGAAAAAAAGAAAATTTTTGTAACTTTGTCAGAGGATGTAAATTATGTATAGCCCAGTATGTGCACGAGGAGCTTCCTTAATTATTTTAGTGCCATACTTGAATTTTGAAAGTGGTTTAGGGTGAAATTATAAATTTTCAAAGAATTGTAGCTTTGCCACTATGATAAGGAAGGTGGAGGGTGAAAGTATAATTAATGGAAGTTTAAATAGTAAAATAATAATAATAAATTGCCAAAATAGTTCGAAATCTAGAAAATTCTCTAGATTTCGGATGTGAAAGCAGTTATGTAGATTAAGTTAGATCTGTAGTCAGTAACCCGAGAGAAAGTTTCGTTAAGTCAGAAAGACGATCGGAATATTTTATGAATTTCTAGATGGGTTTAAAGTGAAACACAGAAACGGATTTTAGAAAAATATCGAAAAATGACAAATATTTAAAGAGAATATTCAATTATGATAAATAAAATTTTAAGGATAGAAATAGACTCGAATGGGGCAATAGAAATTATTTATCTAAATATTAAGAATAATAATTAAAGAAAAGAATAATAATTAAAAAAATAAAAATAAAAGCGTGGGACGGTGGAGCCAGATAGGAGAGAAAACGGATTTTTCTTTTTATTTTCTCCTTGTTCTTTCTCGGATCTACGGAATCGGATAGTAGGCGTTCGTCGGACGAGGCAAAATTGGTATACGCGAATAGAGCTACGCATAGGTACCAATATCTTAGCCTTTTATCAAACTTTAAAAGGTAGAAAATTTGCTTACTTGTGTCATTTCAAGCTTAAAGGTTATGTAATGACTTGAGGAATTTTTCTTAGAGGCCAAGTAAGGTCGTAATCTTCGAGTTACGGTACAGGCGGTTAGAAATTTTAAGATATTGGGGTTGTGTTCGGACCGGTCGGGGCTGAATTACAGATTTGTTTTGACCGAGTTCGGGTTGAAATTTCAAAAGTATAGTCGGACAAGTCGGACGGAAATTTTGAAATGTTTGATTATTTTTTAGACTATATGGAAAGTCCTTTCAATCAAAAGTTGACTAAAGCGGTCGTTTTATAGGGCATTTAATGTGTATGGACATTTTGGTCAATTTCACATCATATTATCGATGTCCATATCGAATGAGACTAACACGTAAAGTTTTGTTAGAATCGAAGTTCGTTCGATTATAGTCATTTTGAAAGCCCTGTGTATGTTTTATGGTTGGCGTTAAAGCGACATTTCGTAATTTGAATAGATTGTGTGGCGATTTGAGCATCAGAGGTGAGTGTAATAAGTTGAAAGAAATTAGTCGAGAAAAATGTGAGTACTCAAAATCATTTTCTAAGCAGAAAGTGTTTAAATTACAATTTTGTAAGTGCTTTGAAAATATAGATTTATAAAGCATTTTTTTACCTCGGTGTTATACTCGGCGAGGAAAAGTTTGATTTCGATTATTTAAAGAAGCAGTTTTGCCTAATTTATAAAACCCTTAGATGTACCCATTTCCGGTTCCGGTCGGATGTATTTGGTTATTGCATGATGTTATGGGATATTATGACTAACTATATTGCACGGTCGTGATTGGGGGTTAGATGCAGTATATATTTATATAGTGATCGCCCTGCGAGGTATGGATTAAGCGTGACTTAATTACATAAGCGATGAGGTGTTGGTTTTAAGTTTCCCTCAGAGCATTTTAGTTCAGGGTTCCATTGTGCTATCATAGATCCATAGTGTTCAGTTCATCTTAAGTAGGGTAGTGTTCAGGGTTCCTTCTAGATCTGGGGTTCAGGGTTCAGTGGCATCGCATCTAGGAGTATTCAAATGGGCCACGGGTGGTTGGTGCCAGTTTAGGTATAGCACTTTTCGGATATTAACCACCAGAAATAGTTTTCCAGCGTGGAAATAGTTTAAGCAGTTTATTGAATTGGATTTCAAGCAGGTTTTGATGCATGAAGCTTGAGTTTCAACGCGAGAGAGAAATAGTTTCGAAATGGTTTCATAGAAAAACTTGGATTTTCTCATAGCGGTTTACAACCATTTTATGTCTGATTTTCATATTGGGAGTGAAGCGACGAGGCAGCGGCATTTTAGACTTATAATACTCACTTTTGAGCCGTTTGGCTCACGGTTTTCTGTTTTAAATATTTTTCGGGTGCGGGTGTTGAGAATGAAGGCCTCGGGATCCTCGATCCCTAGGCTATTTGTGTTGTGATTATATATATAAGATAAAGATTAACAAATTAAAATAGTAAAAGTTAAAATGTGGCATTTTGTATATGTAAATATATTTTGTAAAATAACCAACCTGTGGTTTTGAGACGAGGTTTAATGAAAATATGTTGGTTGATCAATATTTTGATGAGATTGGGGTGCTATTGTTGTAGTTGGACATTTGGAAAACATTGGGAGTGTTTTCTACAGGTGATTTTTTATTTTGGGCTTGACCATCGTGCAGTCGTTATGCTGCCGGATTTTCGTTAAATCTAAAGGTGTGATTTTGATAGAAAAATGAAAATTTTTACTCTTGTTCTGAAATCTGGAGTTTCTTTGGTTTTAACGATACAACTTCGTGGTAGCATGGTCGAAGCGAGCTTGTTTGAGTTCTGTGTCAGGTCTTAAGCGGACTCACTAATCACTCGAGAGAGTGCATCGACTTAATTATTACTGATGATTTACGGCGATAGTTGCCGTTTTCTCAGATTTTCCACGGTATTTTTCTATAGAATTGTTTTTATAATAATGATTTCCTATTTAAACTATATTGTTTTTGCTCATCCTTGCATGCATCAAATATTGAAAAGTATGCTGAATCTTTTAACTTTGAAATTCGTGTTAATAATACGGGCGAATTAGTGAAATTCGATACAGGACCATGGGAGGCACCACGAGGAGAGAGATATCGAGCACCCCTAGATCTGAAAATGCTTAATGAATCAGCCCCAGCGGAACCATCGGTAGTAGACCTAGGTGGCGGTACCTTGATGGATCGGGTTATCTGATTATTCACAATGATTACGTCGGACATAGGAGCCTCAGGAAAATGAGAGGCATGATACATAATCTCTTTCAAATTAGAGTTAAACATGATGATGTCGCTGACCCGAGGCGGGGTACTTATGGTTAGATAGGGTTAACTTTCTAGCTATTATATGGTGGCGTAGACATGAGGTATTTCAGCATAATTGCGAAAAGGTGATGTGGACACGAGGTCTTTCCAGGCACAGTGGGGCTAGAGTTTCCAGTGTTTTGGATCTGACAAAGCAAAGCAAGTAGCAATTTTATGAAAAGTTTGAGGCTGCACTAAGAAAGGACAGTTTCAGTTCTAACTCAGGGGCGGGCAGACAGTAAGAGAGGTGTTCCTAGCATTAGTCAGCCAGGCACCAGTCAGTCTAGTAGAAAGAAAGGAAAGAAGTGGGTAGGCGTTAAGAAGGCTCGAGTCGAGGGTAGCATCTAGCCCGAGGATCAGTTGATCTGACAGCCCAAGTGGTAGATCTTGGGGATCATCTTTCAGTTGTGCCTGCATGTCGGGCATCTCGGAGTCACGGGATGAATATGACAGGGATGTTTCCATTGCGGGCATGAAGGTCACTTTATGAGGCGTCCACGGTTAGTAGCTCAGGAGACCTCGAGGTAGGTGATGCTTATCTACCCCGGGCACCGGCGGTCCAGGTCGGGGATGGTAGGGGTGGTTGAGGCGGAGAACAGCGTCTGACACACAGTAGGGTGGTAGGGGTACGAGGCGAGGCGGTGCCAGGTCAGTGGGTCAGTGGTACTCGTGCTCGGGCTCGGGTATTTAGAGTCCACCTGGCCAGGCGGTCATCACGGACGTGATTCTTGGTATGATTTCGATTTACAATCTGTGATGCATATCACGTGCTTAGGTGGACCCAGGGCCTCATTCATTTATTTCAGTACCATTCACTAAGAGGCACCAGATAGAGTCCCAGCCTATAGATGGTCGTATGGTGGTTTCCGTACCCAATGGGGATACTATGATATCCGAAAGGATAGTTCCAGGTAGCAGATTGGTGATCCAGAATAAGGATTTTCCAGCAGACTTGATAGTGTTAGGTATCCATGATTTCGATATAATCTTGGGTATGGACTGGTTATCCAGGCATAGAGCCACCTTAGATTGCTATAAGAAGGAAGTAAGATTGGTTCGGCCAGAGGAACCAGGCGTGATATTTCGGGGAATTAGAAGAGAGATCGCCCCTAGTCTCATTATTACACCATGACCGCCTCGAAAATGCTTCGGAAGGTTGCCGAGTTTATTGGCATTTGTAGTGGATAGGAGACAAGAGGGGACGACTGGGGAAGACATCCCCATAGTCAAAGAATTCCCCAGATGTCTTTCGGATGATATTTCGGGTTTACCGGATAGAAATTGGATTGATTCATTGGGGCGATTCGGGGACCAAGCCAATATCCATTCCTCCATATAGAATGGCGCCAGCAGAGTTGAAAGAATTGAAGGCACAATTGGAGGAATTGCTAAGCAAGGGCTTCATCCCGACCTAATGCCTCACCCAGGTAAGGGAGCTCCGATTCTCTTATTAAGAAGAAGAAAGATGGAAACTGCGGTTGTGTATAGGTATAGGCGGTGGTCGAGGCGGCAATCTGCTAACCGATATCCGGCTTCCTACCATTATAGATGAGCTATTTGACCAATTGCATGGATCGGGTATATTCTAGATTGACCTAAGGTCGGCTACCATCGATTGAGAATTCGGGAGAATGATGTTTCGGCCCGCCTTCGGGGCGAGATCACGGTCACTACGAGTTCTGAGTGATGCCATTGGATTGACTAATGCCGAAGTGCGTTCATGGATTTGATGAGCGAGGGTATTCAGTCCGTATTTAGATAAGTTTGTGATGTATTCATTGATGACATTCCTAGTGTACTCGGCGATTCGGAGAACATCGCGAGCATCTCGGATAGTATTGCGAGATTCTTAGAGGCGTCGAGTTACGCTAAGTTTGTCAGTGCCGGTTTGGTTGGACAAAGTAGCTTTCTTGGGTAGTATCATTCGTGAAAGGTATTAGTGTGGATCCTCGGAAGATTGAAGCATAGTGAGCTGGAAGCCACCCACAAATGTTTATGAAGTTCGCGTTTCCTTGGATTGGCAGGTTATTACAGGAAATTTGTTGATGGATTTTCGAATGTAAACCGGTTGACGATCTATTGAAAAGGATCGAGAAATTAGTGGTGGATACACCTTGACATAGTTTGAGGAGCTGAAGCAGTTGATGGCCAACTCCCGATTATTAGCACTATCGTCGGGAAAGGAAGGTTATGGTATATAGTAATGCCTCTGACGAGGTTAGGGTGTGTTTTGATGCGGGATGGTAGAGTGATGGCTTATGCTTCAGTCGAGTAAAAAAGCACGAAGCGAACTACCGACCCGTGTTAGAACTAGCAGTGTGGTTTAGCTCTAAAGATGCGGAGACATTATCTATCACGGTGTTCCGCAATCGGATATTTGCCGTCATAAGAGCTGCGGTATATCTTCACTTCGAAGAAACAGCAAGGCATCGCCGGTGGTTGGAGTTGATTAAGGATTATGATTGCCGATAGAGTACCATGGGGAGCCCGATGTAGTGGTCGTGCCTTAAGCCGGAAGCCTGGAGGGTTCCTATGCTTATCTGAGCAGTATATCTCCCATTGTTGATAGAGTTGAGATCTTTGGGAGTTGATTGCGGGTGCGGATCTGAGGTTCTTGGTGGCATCATTTTTATGTTCGTCCTCTTCTTGTGGATAGATCGAGGAAGGTCGGAAGCAAGTTTTAGGGTAAGTTGAGGACAAAGATTGAGGGTGGTAGGAAACCCCGAGTTCCAGATCGGAGGCGATGGGCGTAATAGTTAGAGGAGTCGAATGTGTGCACGAAATAGGTGAACTAAAAGGGAAATCTTGGAAGAGGCTCACTCTTGACATATGCCATGCACCAGTAGCCTGAGATGTGTCATACTTTGAGGGAGCATTATTGGTGGAAGGGCATGAAAAGGAAGTGCGAATTTCGTATCCGGATGCATAACACGTCAGCGGTGGCGAGCACGAGAAGCCGCCCGGGAAAGATCTGACCCCTTCGATTCTGTATGGAAGTGGGATAAGATTACCGTAAGATTTGTTCTTTGGGCCCAGGAACTTCCGAGGCTTGACACGATCCCTTATGGGTGATAGTGGATAGACTAGCGAAATCGGCGCATTTTCTCGAGTTAGCAATGATGACCCATTGGACAAGTTGGCCCGATTATGTGGAGGGAGATAGTTAGATTACATGGTGATTTCCTACATATCGATAGTCTCAGGCCAAGGACCCAGTTCACATCGGATTTTGGTCCAGTTTACAGGATGCCATGGGGACTCGATTGCACTTTAGCACAGCTTTCCATCCTCAGACTGATGGTCAGTCAGAGAGAATTATTCAGACATTAGAGGATATGCTTAGAGCATGCGTGATAGAGTTTAAGGAAAGCTGGGATACGCATTTATCTCTGATGGAGTTCGCTTACACCAACAGTTATCAATCCAATATAGGCATGGCTTCATTTGAATCATTGTATGGTCGGAAGTGTCGTACTCAGTATCTTTGGGATTAAGTAGGAAGAGGCGATAGGCCCGAGTTAGTCACAGTGCAACCGTCAAGATCAGTTGTTGACAGGACTTCCAGATAGCCGAGACTGACGAGAAAAGTTATGCGAGACAGACGGCCATAGGAATCACAGTTTAAAGGTGATAGGGTCTTCTCAAGTTTCCCCGGAAGGTGTCCTCGGTGGAAGGCAGCGAAAGGCGAGGCCTAGATACATAGGGCCATATGAGATTATTGCCAGAGTGGGACCGGTAGCATATAGATTGGGCCTCGAGTTGTCCCAGGTTCCGCCGCGTTTTTCATGTATCCATGCTCATGAATGCGTTCCGATCCCTCCCATACTTGCTGAATCGCGGTAGAACTAAAGGATAATTTGACCTATAAGGGAGGCGACCAATGCGAGATAGTAGATCGCGAGAGAAGCGAGATTTTGCGGAATAAGGTCATTCAGTTAGTCAAAGTTTTATGGGGGAATCATGGGATTAAAGAGGCTACATGGGAGTCAGAGGCTCAGATGCGCAGTCAATATCCTCAGTTGTTTTCTGATTAAGGTATCCTCTTTATAGTAATTTTGTTCATTTCGAGGACGAAATGTTCTTAAGGAGGGAGGATTTGTAACACCACGTCAGGAGGATTAATACGGTATGTGTAGTATGTGCACAGAGACTCTTAATTATTTTAGTGCCATAATAGAATTTTTGAAAATTGGTTTAAGGGTGAAGTATAAAATTTCAAAGGAATTGTGGACTTTTGCAATTAAGGAAGGTGGAGGGTGAAAGTATAATTAATGGAAGTTTAAATAGACCAAATAATAATAAATTGCCAAAATAGTTCGAAATCTCGAAAATTCTCTAGATTTCGGATGTGAAAGCAGTTGTGGGTTAAGTTAGATGCAAGTGAAATCACAATGCTTGGGAAAGTTTCGTTAAATTCCGAGACAGTCAGAATATTTTATGCATTTCTAGGCGACGGGTTTAAAGTGAAACCTGAAAACGGGAGTTTAGAAAAATATCGAAAAATGACAAATATTTAAAGAATATTCAATTATGATAAATAAAATTTTCGGGATGAAATAGACTCGAATGGGGCAATGAAATTATTTATCTAAATATTTAAGAATAATAATTAAAGAAAAAGAATAATAATTAAAAAAAAAAGATAAAAATAAAAAACGCGTGGGACGGTGGAGACGAATGGGAGAGAGAGAAAACGATTTTTTCTTTTTATTTTCTCCTTGTTTCTTTCTCGGATCAGTCTCACGAATCGGATGAAGTAGGCGTTCGTCGGACGAAGGCAAAGTGGTATCTGTGAGAGAGCTACGCATAGTACCAAATATCTTAGCCTTTGTCAAACTTTAAAGGTAGAAAATTTGCCTACTTGTGTTATTTCCAGCACAAGGGATATGTGGCTTGAAATTTTCTTAAGAGATCGTGAGTCGTAATCTTCGGGTTAAAAATTTTAGGCGAGTTTAGAAATTTTAGGAATATTGGGGCGTGTTCGGACCGATCGGGGCTGAATTTTGGGATTGTTTCAGGCAGTTGGTTGAAATTTCCATGGTATGGTCGGACAGTCGGACGGAATTTGAAATGTTCGGGTATTTTTAGACTATGTGAATCCTTCAGTCAAGTTGACTAAAAGCGAGATAGTTTTTATAGAGCGTTTAATGTGTATGGGCATTTGGTCAATTTCACATCATATTATCGATGTCATGCTCGAATGAGACTATGCGTAAGTTTTGTTAGAATCGAAGTTCGTTGATATAGTCATTTTAAGCCACGTGTATGTTTTATGGTTAAAGCGTTAAAGCGGGGGCATTTTCGTATTGAATGGTGTGTGTAGGCGATTTGAGCATCCGACGAGAATCTAGAGTGCTTGACAAGATTTGAAAGAAATTAGTCGAGAAAAATGTGAGTACTTTCAAATCATTTTTAAAACGAAGTGTTTAAATTACAATTTTGTAAGTGCTTTGAAAATATAGATTTATAAAGCATTTTTTACCTCCCAATTGTTATACTCGTGAAAAGTTTGATTCGGTATTTAAGAAGCAGTTTGGCTAATTTATGAACCCTAGATGGCCTGGCTCGGTTTCTGAGTCGGATGTATTTGGTTGTGCGTAGCAATGTTATGGGATATTAGACTAACTATATTGCACAGTCGGCCGATTGGGGATTCGTCTAGTATATATTTATATAGTGAGTCAAGCCCTCGCACATTCGGGTATATAGTTAGCGCGGCCGACTTAGTACATAGCGATGAGGTGTTGGTTAGGGTTCCCACTTCTAGAGCATTTTGGTTAGAGGTTCCATTATCTTTATATAGATCCCGGCCGTGTTCCACACCGGACCATCTTAATAGGGTAGTGTTGGGGTTCCTTCTGCGTGCGGGTTAGGGTTCCATGGCATCCACGTCTAGGGTATTTCGAGAAATGGGCCCACGGTGGTTGGTACTTGATTTACAGTATAGCACTGGGGATATTAACCATCGAAGCAGTTTTTAGCGTGAAATAGTTTTCAAAAACGATTTGGCGGCGAAATTAGTTCGAGAATGGTTTTGTGCTTAGCAGTTTCAACGAAATAGTTTTCGAGCGAGTTTTCGAAATGGTTTCATAGCAAAAACTTCGGTTTTCTCATAACGGTTTCAACCATTTATGTCTGAGATTTTCATATTGGAAGTGCAAACGGCGAATGATGGCATTTAGAGCTTATAGTACTCAGGCCGTTTGGCTCACGGTTTTGTTTTTAAATAATTTTCAGGTCTTGCGGGTGTTGAAGCGAAAGACCTTTCAGGATCCGCAGAATTCCCTAGGCATTTGTGTTGTGATTATATATAGATAAGGTGTAAATTAAAAATAGTAAAAGTTAAAATGTGGCATTTGTATATGTAAATATATTTTGTAAAATATGCATGCATGGTTTTGAGAAGAAACGAGGAGTTGCGCGAGTATGTTTGGATTGATTATATCTTATATTTTGATGAGGACGGAGGTCCTTTATTGTTGTAGTTGGACATTTGGAAAACATTGGGAGTGTATTTTTGTTTTATACAGGTGATTTTGTATTTTGGGCTTGACCATCGTGCAGTCGTTATGCTGCCGGATTTTCGTTAAATCTAAAGGTGTGATTTTGATAGAAAAATGAAAATTTTTATAACCCACGTTTTCCAAATACAGTTTCAGCAGTTTTAATGGCTTAGCCGTGGTAACTTGTGGAGTCGACGAGCTTGGCTGGGAGGTTCTTGTGGAGTTCTTAGGCGATTTCTGTCCTTTAGGAAGTGCGTCATAAATCTACTCTAAAATATACAATGAGTCCTTCTCGCTCCCGGTTAAGATTAAGACGGAAGCTACTTTACTATTCTCAAAAGTCTATTTATAGCTTGTCCAAAGAAAATAGGCCTAATTCAAAAGCTCAGTGGATTTTACTAAAAAGAAAAGCCAGTCCTACTGTCTCGTGTCGCGACAAGGCGATGTCACGACACAGTTTACCTCTCATTGCACTCGTTGAGTTGTGACTGATAGCTTTAGTCGTGAAGCAGTTTCCTTGTAAATTGTTTAGTAGTGAAATTGCGACATCAATTATAGTCCGCGACCTTGTTAACTTAGTTATTTTCAAGTGATGCGACCATAATTCCCGTATGCGACCTCGTTCTCCTTCCTTTCTCTTGCGTTACCGTCCATGACCTCGGTTTTGGTTCAAACGCTGTTTTTTGTTGTCACCACTTTAGTTCTGAGTTAGGACTTCTTTTCCTTATTGCATTGTACGTCGCGACCTCAGTTTTAGGTCGCGACCACATTTATGTTTCTACTGCCTTAACTCTAGGTCGTGACTTCCTTTTTCTAGTTGCGACCTGGATTTTTGACTGCTCAATACTTCTTCAGGTCGCGACCTCCTTTATTGGTTTTCTGCCTTCACATGTTTCGAATAGAAGTTGCGACCTTAATAATTGGTCGCGATCGCTTTTGATATTCCTTGCCTTTCTTCTAATTATAGCCTCAATTCTTAGTTCTGACCCGGTTTCTTCATTCCACCCTGTATTTCGGTCCGCGACCTCGAGATGATGTCAGCGACCTCATGGTTACTACATTTGGTTGCATTTGGTCGGTTGCTCAGCGTAGTTGTGACACGGATTTTCACTTCTTAGTGTTTCTTGGATATTCGAGCACGAATGATTGGTGCAGCCTCCTTTGAGGTCCTTGACCAAGAAGTGGTATAACCCGATTTTCTTGCGAGGACTTCGTTTGGCTCGACCGTATTGCAACCTCGAGCCCAGTGTTGTGACTCTCGATCCGGTTCATGTCGCGACACGAGCGACCTTGTCGTGACCTCAAATTGGAGTCCTTCATTTAAGAAGTGGTCGCAGCTTCAGAATTTTCTTCTCGAGAGACCTCATTTGTGGCTTCATCGCGGATCCGCGTCGCAACCTCCGGATTAAGCGTCCGCGACTTGATTTGTCTTGATTGGCGTCGCGACTTCGGTGATATGCGACCTAAGTTCTACCTTGAATATTACATGGAGTGTCGACCACTATTTCTTGGTCGCAACTTCTATTACTGGCTGCCTTGGTACTTCTGGTCGTAACCTCAATTTTCAGTCATGACTAGTTTGATAAAGCCTTCTATTTCTCGCTCAAGACTAGTCTTGGTGATGTCGTGACCTGGAAATAATTGGTAACGAGCTTCTTATTTGCGACTCCAATTTTAAGTTAGAGCCTCATTTACGCTTTGAGGCCCCTTTCTTACGATTTTACAGGACCTTGATTCTCACGTAATTTTCTACAAAATTGAATTTGAGTAAGATATCCATGTTTCTGCATATGAATCATTACTTACCTTGCAAAATACTTCAGAAAAATGGATTAAAAATCAAATGAATTTTTGGACTCATCAAATTCCCCCAAACTTAAAATTTTTCTTGTCCTCAAGCAAAGAGAAGAAAGAATTGTTTGTCCTCAAACAATTGAGCTTTATTTTAAGGACATTTTCTCGATTCAAACCACGACTTCATTCCACCTTGTAACTTGAAAAGAGATAGCAACATCCTTTTAACCGGTTTCAAGCGAGGAAAAAGGAATAGGTTCCAACTTCTATCACGAGATATAATGATGAATTACGCATATGCAGTTCGTCCAACATATCTTGTTACGTGGTATGTGTGGAGTCTTGATCCTTTTCATCTTCTTGTTGAATTAGTTAATCTTAAATTTCCTTAGAAAACTAGTCGAGTCCCATAGGCTTGTTTTCATATTGATCTCCACTTGTGTAGGTAAATTTAACCTTCAGAATCAAGAGGTCTTTCATGCTTGTAATGTTAGCTTGGTAATTAGGTAGATAATTGGAAAATTTTGGTTACAAATTACGAGATTCCACTCTTCCTTTTATCTAATTGCCTTCCTTCATCCTTTCCTTCCTTGTAATGTAAGTTCTCCTGTTCATTAATTAAGATTACGCCTTTTTAATGGGTTTGGTTGCCACACGCACCTTATCAGTCGGAGTTCCTTTTACGGGACTCTTTTTTTTTTTTTAGGAATGAGAATAGTCACGATGTTTTGTCTTCTTAGGCTTTCTATCACTCTTAGAACTTTGGGCTAGTATTAACTCCCCATACGATTGGCATTAGGGTACTAGGTGTTGAAACACATGAGCTTAATTGTTCAGGGAGATAGGCCCGCAGACAAAACTTATTCCTCTTTTCAATCTTTGCTTCTTTTTTCTCTAGTTCTTGAGTTGTTTCTTCTCTCCTTCCTTGTAATGTAAGGAAATATATTTGAGCTTGTTTCTTTCTTCTGACAAACCTTTTTGTTAAAATGGATAATTTGGGGTTTTTCTTTGTCTTACTTTAAGGGGAGGGGGACTCGGAGTTTCTAATTCTTTGCTAGTGAAGAAATAAGGCTTTTTTTAGCTCAAATCAGGGACTAGAGTGTATGCCTTAGCATATAGTGAGGGTAGGCTTGGAAATGCTCAAACTTCCAAAGATGGCCTCTATCAATTCTTGTCAGCTATTTTTACCTAGGATTTCGCCTCAACCAATAATCTCACAAGTTCTAGGACCTTGTATCCTCAATTGTGAATCCCTAGAAGATGTTACTAATCTTTTCAAGGTTTCAAGAATTTTATGGACCATGTGTACTGTTCTTTCAAGACTTGTATTGACTCACTGTTTATATACAAAGCTTCAATCATTTTTTTGTTCCTTCAGTATTATACCTCTTCCTATTTCTACAGTTTAAACTTGAGTTCAAGTAATGCTGCAACTCCTAAATTCATTTTACTGATGTCTACCCTTATTTTTCTTTCATTGTTGTTCTTGGGATAAAACAGAATTGGTCATTTGGTCATTGTACATACAAGGCTCGAAAATATATCTAATTTCTTGAGGACAAATAATGAATGACACAAACAACACAATTCATCATATCAGTTCATGAACCCCGAAAAAATCCTTTGTTAGAAAGCTGGAATATTATTTATTGATAAATTCAAATATCAAACTCTCCAATCTTTACCACAATCGATTTCTCTATCTATATAAAAACTAATGCAAAAATTACAATAAGGCGTATCTAATCCAAGGAAAATTCTCTAATTCTCGTCTAAAACTATGCCTTCTCTAAAAATTTTGTAGCTCTGCTTTATCAGTTCCCCTTGTCATGAATTTGCGAGAAGGAAGGGGTTGATAATGGAGTAGTTCAATGAGTGAGCCTTTCCTTGCCTCCTACGTCGAGTTCTACGGATGATGGGAGTTCTGGTTAACCCTTCTTCCAATTCCTTTCCCATCATCCATTTTCGTAATGATAGAGCATTTTCTGGAATCATGACTGGAATGGGTTTGCTTTCCGACTCCATTCATTCCATACGCTTTGCATTTGCACCCTTGGAACTCATCTTTTTCCTCATCCTCCTTTTCCTTCATTTTCATTGTTCATTCATTCTGTGTCTTCCCATCCTTTTATAGTGACCTTGATTCTCTTGGGAATGAAGAAGCTCTTAATTCTCTTTTTAATATTCCCGATAGATGAATTAATTGAAATTTTCGGATCAGCGCCTTGGCTATTTCCAACAGGAGATTTTTAAGAAAGAATGAGGAAAACTTGACGGAAGTTTGATTTCTTTGAGAGGCAATGAATTTCTTTTGAATTCCTCTTTCAAAAATACGCGACCTAAACTGGTTCCTTTAATTCCGGCTGAGTTTCTGGTTCTGTATTAATAACAGTTTCGGTCAGGGGTTCAAATCGATGGATGCAGAAGTGGAAAAGTTGGAATGAATTGAAGATTAGTGGAAGTTGGAATGAAAGTTGGGCTCAATGTCATGATTGCGACATGGGGAGTCGCGACATTAAATTTCGAGTCTCTTAATTAATGATTTTCAATAGAATTACATCTCTCCTAATGTTGCGTGCCCCAGATAAAAGAAAGTTTAAAACCTAATTTGTTGATTTGGACAATTCTAGTCGCGACTTAATCGGTTTTTGTCATGACCTGAGATGTGGTCACAACAGAGAAATTGATGTCACGACCTGTTCTTTTTCTTTTCTTAGTTATTTTTGTCGCGACCTCAATCTCACTGTTGCGACCTGTTCCTCCAACTTGTTGCTTCAATGTCTAGCTTCTTGGTCGCGACCTATGAATTGATGTTACGACTAGAAATCTGTTTAAGCTCCAAAAATCTATGTTGCGACCTGAAATTTTCTCATCATAATTTTATTCATTCCTATCCTGGTTAAACTTAGACGAGTCTGTGCGACAGAAAATTTCGGGTCTCCTTGAATAATTCAATTTCCGGCAAGTTCAATTCACCAAATCAATCAAACAGTACAATTCAATTCATATTCATCATTCAAATATTCAGCGATCCATCTTACTATGCATCAGATTTCAAATTGAAGCCTGAAAAGTCAAAAAATTCCCCAAACTTTCAATCATGCTATATCGGGACAAAATTCAATAAATCGGAGAAGAGTATGCCCTTTTTCTCTTTCTTATGCTGATTGGGGTTGGATAGAGATTCCTCTTTGTGTACACTCTTATTGTCCTGAAAACATCGTAATTTAAAGCGTTAGTGTAAAATCACCTGAAACTATTGAGCAAACTCTAAATACAAAAAGAATAAAAACTTAAAACAAACTGTGATGTGGATTGCCTTCCCTGTTGCTAAATTTTGAGTCTTTAGTTAGACTTCTTTGCTATGAAGATTTTGTTTCTCCATAGGCCTCTCACTCGGAACTAGAGTCGGTTTACCCAATCTTGGTCCTCAGTAATGCTTCAATAGCCCGACCATTGACTTTGAATTCCTCTTGATTACTGGTTCTCAGTGTCCACTGCCCCAAAGGTTGTACTTGATACTACGCTATGGTCCCTCCATTTGATTTAAGCTTCCTGGAAAGAGTTTTAGTCTGGAGTTGAATAACAGGACTTGATCTCCTGCTTTAAATTCTCTCCTCAAGATCTTTTGATCATGTCATTTCTTCGTTTTATCTTTGTAGATTATGGCACTATCATAGGCTTCATTCCTCAACTCTTCCAATTCATTTAGTTGGATTAGCCTTTCTTCTTTAGCAGCCTTGAAGTCAAAATTCAGCTTCTTGATTTCCACCTGCTTTATATTCACAATTGAAGGAAGGTGGCAAGGTTTACGAACAATCTGGCCCATGGGGACATTCGATGGGAGTTTATAATGATCCTGTATGCCCATAATGCATCATCAAGTTTCAGAGACTAGTCTCTTCTGCTGGAGCTTACAGTCTTTTCAAGGATTTTCTTTATCTCTCTGTTGGAAATCTCAGCTTGCCCATTTATTTGAGGATGATAAGCCAGGCTCATAATGTGTTCGATTCCATGTCTTCCCATAAGTTTATCAAACAATTTATTTGCGAAGTGGCTTCCTCCATCATTAATGATAGTTCTGGGTGCTCCAAATCTGCTAAGAATATTCCTTTGTAAAAATCCCACAACTGTGTTAGCATCATTTTTTGGGACAAGTCACGCCTCAACCAATTTGATACATAACTACGCCTGGGGAGTATGTATAAATTTCCAAATGAAGATGGAAAAGGCCCCATAAAATCTATCCCCATACATCAAACAACTCCACAACCAGATAATTGGTAGGCAATTCTGCTCACGATATTTCCCATTCTTCGCATTGATCACACTAAGCCACCCATTCAAACAATCTCAAAATAAGAGGGCTAATAAAATCCCGATTGAGAATTTTGTGGGTCGTTTGTCTCTCGCAGAGTGTCCTCCATATGGTGATGCAATGACATTCATAAGATCTCGCTTCTCCGCCTCACTTTCTCTCGTACACACATTCGGGCCATCATACGCCTCCTCTTTAAACAATAAGGTCATCCTGCATGTAAACCCGCTGTCACCCTAAATTTTTCTCCAGCTGTAGCTGAGTTCTCGTGGCATACACTCACATGCTAAAAAGTTCACAATATCAAGATACCAAGGTGATCGAGTGACAGCTTGGAATAACCGGCCATCCGGGAAAATATTCCCGCTATATCCTCTCTCTTCCTCGTACATTGTAAAGCTTTTCAACTCGACAAGTGATCAGCTATCACCTCACACAACCCTTCTTTGTCTTTTGGATCTCTAGACTGAAATTCGCAATAACAAAGCACTCCACCGATCGCCTCGGGCTGCTTCTTCTTTCCATCGATATTTTAATCGGCAAAGATGATCAAGGTGGATAATGATATGAGACCCCAATATGCATGGCCTAAATTTTTCACATGCAAATACTATTGCCAGCATCTCCTTTTCAGTAGTAGAGTAATTTTCTTGAGCTTCATTGAAAGTTTTGCTGGCATAGTTTATGGCCCTGAACACCTTGTCAATTCTCTGTCCCAATACAACTCCCATTTCATAATCATTGGCATCACACATGATTTCAAATTCTTTATTCCAATCTGGTTTTGCCATGATGGGAGCTTCAACCAATCTCACTGATATCTTCAAAAGATCTCGCATGTGACTCATCAAACTCAACTGTATCCCTTTTCCAAGAATCTACATAACGGCCTAGCAACCTCGAGAAGTCTCGATAAATTTATAAACCCAAGATGTCCCGCAGTACTTCTTATTCTCGACTATTGTGTGGGTGGCATAAGACTCTTTATAATTGAAACCTTGCTCTCGTCTTATTTCTAAATTCGCAGTAAATCTTCAGGCCCTAGACAATTCCTTCCTTTTTATCATACAAGTGGCATTTTTCCCACCCGTAGCTGGGATTCTGCCCCGACACCCGTGGAAGTACTGTCCCTAAATTATGCAGGCAATTTTCAAAACTGAATCCATACACTGTGAAATCATCCATGAAGATCTCCATAATTTCTTCTGCCAAATCTAAGAATATGGACATCATGCACCTTTGGAATGTAGCAGGAGCATTACACAAACAAAATGACATTCTTCTAAATGCAAAAGTACCAAATGGCATGTAAAAGGGTTCTCTCCCTCGGTTCAGTGCAATGGCAATTTGGTTGTATCCGTAACATCAAGAAAATTGTATGAGGTGTCCTAACCTATCCAACACCATCAATGAAGGGTAAGGAAAATGATCCTTTCTGGTCAGAGTGTTCATTAGTCTATGCATACCCTCCATCTTGTCACAAGCCAGAGAATCAATTCATTCTTTTTCATTTCTAATCACAAGAATCCACCCTTCTAGAACCACATGGACCCAGCCACCCAAGAAAGCTATCTCGATATTGCATATATAAAAACCTCAAGATTAACCATTTCAAGACTCTTTTTCTCGACAACATCTTTTTGGCCATGTGATTCAGCCCCGTGTTCAATGTGGTTCTCGTATCATCGCTCAAGAATATCTTCAGGCATGCAAATGGAGGGACCGACACTTTAAGATCCTCAATCGACCAAGCAATAGCTTCTCAGACTTCCTGTAATTTTCACCAACTTTTGTTCTTCAATTTCAACAATGCAAATGATATGATTACCGGTTTTTTCTAGTTCTAAGAAAGCATATTTCAAATGTGACTCAAGCACCCTTTAATATTAATCCTTCGCACTAGTCTCCCGTCAAGAGCTTTCTGCCTTGTCGCATACATGCTCGATCATTTTCATTCAAGCTCAAGACTGCTTTCGTTTTGCAAACCGGAAGGCAACAATTCATAATCACTCTCAAGATCGAAATTCATCTCAATTTCATTGATAATGTTGAAGATTACAATCGTAATTGAATTCAACACCGGTTATGACTAATGCTTTCTACAAACATACAACTTCCCCGTGATCAACATCGTGTCGTTCCAAACCCTTGTTAAGGTTAAAGTGCACGCTCCTCCCAATTTTTAAGGTCGGGCTTCACCCTTTGCACATCTATCAGTACCCAAATAAGTAAGAAGTGGTCTTCCTAGCAGTAAAGGAACTTGCGTATCCTCTTCCATCTTCATGATCACAAAATCCATAGGAAAGATAAATTTCCCCACTTTTACAAGCACATCTTCTAACACCTCTTCTCGTCAGGCTACGGATTCACTACCATCTCGCAATGTGATCGCCGCCAGTGAGTTCTCCCAAACTCAATCTACGCACTACTGATAGAGGCATTAAGTTTATACTGGCACCAGAGTCACATAAGGCCTTCTTGAATTCATATTTCCCTATAGAGCAGGGAATGGTGAAGCTGCCTAGGTCCTTCATTTTTTCCGGGAGCTTTTGCTGATAACTCCGCACTACGTACTAGCCAAATTACAATTCCTTCTCGCGAATCTTCCTCTTTTCTCGCCGTGATCTCCTTAGGAAATTTTGCATAATTTGGCATTTGATTGATCGCTTTAAGAAGGGGATATTGAATTTATTTTTCAAGTATGTCCAAGAATCAGGAAAATCGTTTTCCTCTCGCTTCAAGCTCGAGGAAATGGTACGTGTGTAAGCCAGGCTTTTTCCTTCGCTTTCTCGCCATAGCTTCTTTTATCAGCTGCTCTCTGGCCTGGTGGCATTTCCTTGCTTCGTAATCTTCTCCGGCATGTTCTTCTTTCTTCCTTTCCGCTTCTTCTTGTCTCTCTCACCCTTCCTTCCTTCTTTCATTGCCCCACTTCTTCCACTTCTCAACCTAACTACCATGTAGTCCTTCAGTTCTCGGTGTCACTGGGAATGCACCTGTTCTCTTGGTCCGCATTTTCGTGGCCAAACGCCTCTACTATGTTTCTAGGTTCTTCGTTGAGGCACTCACATTCTTCTAAAAATCTAAGTATCAAATTCTCCCAAAACTTCTAAATCGATAATTTCTTTTCACGAGGTGTAGCAAATTCTTATCGTCCCCATGAATTACAAAAGATTTGATCTTCAAAGGGTCGGGTCCTTCTCCTCGACCCCGGGAGCAATATTCTTGCTTTCCCGTTGTCGCTTATCATTGAATCTGTGGTGGATATCCTTGTCAGACTCGCCTCGTCTCGACCCTCGTGGTATTCCCCTCCACCATATGAGAAGTTCCTCACGGTTCCCTCGCTGCCGGGATCAGAAGGTGGGCAAGCTTGGATTTGGCTTGAAATGGTAGCTTCTTGGCTCATTCATGTACTTAGCCTCCTCAACCCCATAGGAATCCTCCTCAGTTGGCACCTCAGCACTTCTTCTCATTCCCTCCTTTCCACTGCTCCAATTTCATGAACAAAGTGCAATTTTCTTTCATGTTTGTCCATCCTATGCATGATCAGATCTACTATTCCATGGCGCCATTTTGTTTAGCTTCAATGACCCCACTTCCTCTTGCTCGTTGTTCCCGGTTTCGTGAGGGAGCCTTCATGTTGCATTTTGCTAGATCTTCGATCAAATCTCTTGCCTTCTCTGCACTTTTCCTCTTTAATGCTCCACAGCAAGAAGCATCGATGATACTCTTTGAATGATTATCTGTGAGAATGATGTACTGCGTCCATTTCTGAGTCTTCAAATCAATCCCATGCATTGGACATCTCAACAACCTTTGAATCTTCCTGCAAATGTATAAGCTCTCCTTCCCTCATGGAATATTATGATTTTCCTTCTTCGTAGCGAGGATGGAGGAAAGAACTCGCTGGCGCGCTCACCAAATTTCTCTTCCTAGGTATCTACTCAACCATATGGTAATGACTCATACCATGTGGCTGCATATCTCTTAAGGAAAAAGGAAAGATGCAACTTTATCACCTCGTTTCACACCATTCAGCCACCGTATTTTCCCATTCCGAGGAATCTACCTGTGTGCTCGGGGTCTTCAGCTGGATGGCCAGAACTGATTTTGTCGCACTACTGCGATTAAGGCCGGTTTCTTGCTCAAAGTTATTGGCATCTACAAAGAGTCGGGTCTCGATTGTAGAGTATTCTTCAATGATAGCTCCGCAATCCTCCATTTTATCTTGCAAATGAGGCCTTCCGTCACCTTTGCTCAACCGTTGTCATTTCTTTCATCCGCCATGGTTGCTCTCTCGCTCTTTAGTCTTCCTTAAGCTCCTTAAAGGTTCAGCTCCACTTAGCATCCGCGCAAATGTGTCCGAGTCCCGCTTCCGTGCATTACAAAGAACCTCCCGAAATTGAAATACACTTAGCTTAATGAAACCAAGTGGAAATCCAAAAATATTTTCAATATGGCTTAAAGATTAGTGCTTTGTACAAATTATCGCTTGTAAAACCGTTTTTGGTCTTTTCTTTTACAAAATTTAAGAAAATGTCCAAAGTAGCATTCTTTCGCTGTAATATCGATGTATTCAATCTTTTCAATCCTCGCAATCCGCGCCATAAAACTTGTTTCGCCTTTGCTTATATGTAGACTAAACCCTCAAAATTAACATAATTACAGGAGCCTTAAACCCATCTCGTATCTATGTTAAAATCGATGTGACTTGCTTTAACTAATAAAAAGTTCCTTGTGTCGTGATTCAAATTAGTTTAGTCTATGACACCGCAAGTGCAATATGTCATAATGGGCAGTAAAAAAATTGGGATGTAAGTCCGCATATCATTCCCACGTAGATCGGGACAAGAATCGAAATCAACTACCCCAACTACTTAAGGTCCTTACTATTCAACTTAAAATGCATAAAGTGAGAGTTTAATCTAGAACCAATAATCATCGATCAGAAACAATTATGTAACCGGAAGTAAATGCTAACGAATAAAAATAAGATCAAATTATCGGATTGAATCGCTTCTCATGAGAAATGGGCACTATTAAAGAAATACTGGGTGGAAACAAAGAAATTCTGCAGAATTATATGCATTGCCTCTATTCTAATGATGGGTTCGATTTGGTCTAAGATTACTAACAATGAAATCGATTCTCTCCATGTTCACTGATTAAGGATCTCCTACTTTTCTCAAAGACAAGGATTTAACCAAATTTACTTGTATTTTCGAAGCCAGTAAGATCCGTATTTTTCTTTCTCAATACTTCATACCCATTTCCGAGACTACGATTCGCTTTCCTTCTCAGGGTTACTACAAAAGATCTACCATCTAATTGATGACTCATCCTTTAAATCTAATGGTTCTTCCTTCCTCGATCGATCTCGCCTAACACGAGGTCAGAATTCCCTTTAGATTAAGGTGAAATCTCCGATTATTTATATATTGATAAATGCTCCCTCCAACATCAATTATGAGTGAAAAGGAATTTATCAAATGAACCTCTCTTTGTTTAGTAGTTCATCAATGGTACTAACATACCCACAAGTGAATGCTCCAAAGCTCTCGTGAATTCCAACTCGGGTATTCATGCAGAGGGCCTCTCGGAAATCGAGCAAGAAAACACTTCTCGAATTGGTATTCGCATCATCATTGGGAACTGATAGGTTCAAGAACAAAATCAATCAAATAACCTAATCCAAGTATTTCTCTCTAAATTACGTATAAAAGACCTGTGAATTAATTCAGAACTAATTCAGCGAAGTCGTGTTCTAACACGTGATTACAACCAACAAATAGATCATCATCAACAAGATCCCACTTAACACATACTCGAGAAAAACGAATTCCAAAAATTTGTTTAGAATCCATTAATTTCAGGCAGCATTTGTATTAAGAAAATCATAAATTAAATCCAGCTTCAGCATTTATACACGGTTTGCAGATTCAGATCCAGAAAAATAGAAAGAAAAGAACATAAAAGAAAATAAAAATCTACTCTAAAATACACAATGAGTCCTTCTCCTTTCCCGCTCGTATCAAGACGGAAGTTACTTTTACTATTCTCAAAAGTTCATTTATAATCATTAAAAGAAACGTCAATTCAAAAATATTCAGGATTTTACTAAAGAAAAACCCGCCTATCGCTCTCATGTCACACTTCAACCGATGTCACACCGATTTCTCTCATTTCCGGCCGTCACTTGCGACTGATAACTTCTATGGACTTGTTCTTGCAAACAGTTGAGTAAAGGGTCGCGACATCAATTATGCGAGCAAACCTTGTCGCCTAGTTATTTCAAATTGATATCGCGACCATAGCTCCATGTCACACCTCGCTCCTTCCTTTTTATCAGACTCGCCACAACCTCGCTTTTGTCATGCACTCGCTTTTGTTGTCACCACTTTAAGCTCGAAGTTAGACTTCTTCCTTGTCAGACATGTCGCCGTGACTTCGCTTTAGGCGACCAATACTGCTTCTACCCATTTTAACTCTGGTGTCATGACTTCCTTTTTCTCGGTCATGACTGATTTCGAATCGCTTATCGATTTCTTCGTGGCTCACTCCTTTATTAGTTTTCCGCTTCACATGTTCACAGAAGTCAGACCTTAATAATTGGTCGCGACCGCTTTTGGATATTCCTTGCCTTCTTTCCGTCAGAACCGCTTTCTTCTTTTCCACTCCTTTCTATTTCAGGTCACGACCAAGATGATGTCGCACCATGTTACCGCTTGCCGTATTCGTCCCGCTGCTTAAACGTAGCCAGGACTGATTTTCACTTCTCAGTGTTTCTTCAGGTTGCAACCTCCTTTGAGGTCCTTGACCAAAGAAGTGGTCGCAACTTCAATTTTCTGCTGTGGACTTCGCTTCGCTCGCCTTCATAAGCCAGAACCTTAAAACCCCTATGTTGTGAATTCAATCCGCTTCATATCGCGATTAACAAAGACGTCGCGACCTCGCCGAAGTCCTCATTTAAGAAGTGGTCGCAACTTCAAATTTTTCTCAAGAAGACCCTTACCAGGGTTTATCAACTGATCAACGTCGCGACTGATCAAGGCCATGACCTCGGGCCGTTCGACTGCGTCGCGACTCGCGTCGACCCAAGATTCTACCTTTGAATATTTCGTCTCTCACCCACTATTTCTCGTCGCAACTTCACACTGGTCGCCTGGTACTCCGTCAGAGCTTCACTCGGGCCACGTACTAGCCTGATAAAGCCTTATATTTCAAGACTAGCCCTCGTGATGTCGCACTTAAATAACTCGAACCGATGCCTTCGTCATGACTTCAATTTTAAGTCACACCCTTACTTTACTTTGAGACCGCTCTTCCTGGTTTTGCCGACCTTCGATTCTACCGTACTTTCTTCGCAAAATTGAATTCAGTAAGATATCCATGTTTTTGCATATGAATAAATACGTCTTCAAGAAAATACTGTAAAAATGGATTAAAAATCAAATGAGTTTGACTCACGCTGAATCCATCTCCCTACATCATTCCTAAGTTATTCCACTCCCTTTTCCCATAGAGTCAGTGAGGGAGAGCATTTACGTTATTACAATCTCCAAATTTAGTCCCGACAAATTTCATCTCCACTAAGACTTCTGAGACCGAGGCTATTGTCGAGAACTCGGTGATTAGTACCCACGCTTCTTGGTCAGAGAATTCCCGGTCTCTGGTTTCCAAGCATCTAAGAAGGATGATAGGGGTAGCCGTCTCGAGCATCTCCCTCTTGCGAAAAAGTGTTCTCGTCCTACCCCCCAAGCATCTAAGAAGGGAAAGCGGGTGCTCGAAAGTCTAAAAACTCTTAGAACGGGGGTGGAAGGTTTTTTCCCTTTGGTTTCCCTAATATCTAGCCGCCCCTCTGCTAGGGAAGAGGAAGAAGAGGAGGACGAGATGGCCGATCTTGTTCACAACTTTGGCGCACGAAAGCGCAAACGAGGTGCCAACTTTAAATGGGCGATTGGTACTACCCCGGGAGGTGGCCGGGATGAGGCTACCAAAGAACCATCCGGGCGAGAGTTCGATACGTCTGACGGCCTCGAGATGGGCTTTTTATGGCTGGCCGCTTTGGAGACTGCCCTCTCGGTGGATTTAAGAGAGGTCTCCCCAACTCATGCGAGGTCCGTGAGGACATTCCTGAGCGACAGTCACGGCCATATAAGGCAAAATCTAACAGCCGGGCACGTGAGGCCATCAGCCCGACCGGCCATCGTTGAATTATATTCCCTCCACAGTACAAGCTCCCCCATGGAGGAAGTATCACCTCGATTCAGAAGGTGCCTGTGAGATTATCAACCCTCGGGAGGCCATTTAACCAGAGGAATCCTCGGCCGCCCATAATTCAACAACTATATCCAACACTATTTCGATAAGCCAGAAATTGCAAGGTGCCGAGGAGGGGCGAAGAATATGTCGTCTTAGTCCCTGCCTATGCTTGTAAGGACAAACTCAAGCAGGTGGTTGAAGACATAATGTTAATACGTAACCGCAACTTCGTCCAGTTGACGGAGCTAGTATGTTTACAACTGTGATGCACTGTTCTAGTATTATTTCTGAGTTATTGCCTTATTCTGATGCGTTCTTTTGTAGGCCATTACGGCTATCCAGAATATGACTTACCAGCATTGAGAATTCCACCCAGCTGAGGGATGTGGGAGAGGTCACGCCACGCCCAACTCCGGCCGCGCTCCACAACCGAAAGTGTTTCACTGTGAGGCCAGCTTCAGTCGAGATCCAAGCGCTGAGAGAAGGGGCTAAAGAAGGTGTTAAGAAGGCGGCCCGAGCAAAGGCAGAGAGAGATGCTGCTCGCCACGAAGCCTAGATGGCCCACATGGATGCCGATGCGAAGAGTAGGCTGGGTGGAGTCCGAGTCAAGGTCCAAACGCCCCGGGCGGTTCAGAGTGAGGCTAGGTGGAGCGCGAAGATCGAGGCTACCGCTCAGCCGCCGAGCCAGTCTCTCCGCTTCTAGAGATCGTGGACTATAAAGACGGCGTCCATTCTCCAGCAATGTGCCCAAAGAGAAAAAAGGCCCTTGAGGAGCTATGAGATGGCTTTAACGTGATCTTCAACTATGGTTATGGCTGTTGTGCTTTCGCACATAATATTTATGGAAGTCAACCTGTGGTTCCAGACGGAATGCCAGACACGTCTAAGCCATTTTCCCTAGAGTTCTTTATCAACCCTCGATGCCCCCCGAGTGCTGTCCCTGCCGAAGCCACAACCATCGATGTTTTCTCTGGTGAAGCGATGATTGCGCCAGAGAGGGAGGCTCCCTCTACAGTCCTTGAGACGGATATTAGCAAGGCGGGCAAGAATCTCTCTACCGCCGAGGTTGGGTTGAGTAATGAGCCTGATTCTTCCGCTTAGAGTAACTGGGGAGAGTGAGGAACCTGATGTCTCTAGAGGGAGCTAGGGGTTTGCTCGTTGAGCCTTGTTCCTTCACCAATGTTTTGTATCCCCAGTTTTTGTTATTCTATAACCAAGCTCCATAATAAAGCATGTGTTGTTTGCGAGTCTGATATTGTCGTTTTCTCTTTGTCGAATCACGTAATTCAGTTCATTTAGCAGGGTAAGCAAGGATGTATCTTGGATAGGACATAGATTAGGTTCGGATAAACACTTAGGTAGACAAGGTTCATTTTCTCCCCTTTTATAATTCAGTTCATTTAGCAGGGTAGGCAAGGATGTACCTTGAATAGGACATAGATCAGGTCCGGATGAACACTCCGGTAGACAAGGTTCATTTGCCCCCCTTCTAGAGACTCCTTACCCTGGCTTCGTAATGAACTAGTTGGGCATCAACCATACTGGGCCGGGTAGACATCAATCTCATCCGACTTCAGAAGTTGAACCAGCTGTGCATTAACCATGTCAGCTTCCAGAGACATCAACCTTACCCAGGCTTTGTAATGAACCAGCTGGGCATCAACCATACTGGGCCCCTAGGACATCAACCTTACCCGAGCTTTGTAGTGAACCAAATTTAGCATCAACCATACCGCTTCCAGAGGACATCAACTTTACTCCCGAGCTTTGTAATGAACCAACTCGGGCATCACATAATGGGCCTTCCAGGATCAACCTTACCTAAACTTTGTAGTGAAACTTCGGGCCTAGGCATCAACCACACAGCCAGAGGACATCAACCTTACCTCGGGCTTTGTAATGAACCAATGAAGATCAACCATACTAGGCTAGTAGACACTCAAACCCAGATCGCTTTGTTAAGGAAAATCGAGACTCAGGAACAGGTTGTAGATCGAATCATTCCTTATTGATAAGATCTTCGAGGTTCATAACATCTCCACATCTCTAGTACAGTGTCCCGGCTCCAGTTTATCTAATGCATACAATCCGATCACGCCTCACTCTCGCCAATATATACCTATCCCTCCCGCCACTGAACTTCTTTCTACGACATTGACCGTTCGAAACTTTCTCATGACCAGTCCTCGCTAGAATATTATCTAGGTTTCACACGTCGTCAGGATAGGTTTGCTAGCTTATGTGGTATCACACGTTATCACAAACGCTTCATGGGCCATTCGCTATGTTTAGGTCTTTAATCACATATTCAAAGATTCGACCGCTTCTGCACATCAGCCGAAAGGCATACCGACATTTACTGGGACTATAACTTCCATCCCATAAGTGAGCCCGAAGGGGGATAGTACCGATTGCATGGCCATCGCTCGCATGTGCCTAAAGTACTTCTGGGAGTTCATTCCACCCACTTGCCTTTAAATGAGTCTAATCAAGCTTTAAGGCGCGCACAATGTGTGTGGTTTTATTAGGAAGCTTCTGCCACACGCTTTCATAATATCGCAGGTGGAGTATAGACTTTATTTTCAACTCATGTAAGTTCTTATATGCCCGACTATCAAATTGAGGCCCTGGTTCGATACACTGATCGTATACCAAACCTACAGATAATATCAGATGAACCGAGTGACATCCTTATCTTTAATTTCCATGCGAAGCCTCTACTCTATCCACTTATTGAAATAATCAATGGATACCAGCAATAATTTTTCGAGCCAGGCTAGTAGGAGCAGCCCCACCATGTGAATTCCCATCGGTTAAGGCCAAGGGCTTCGCAAGGAAATTAAGTCCCAGCCGGTGATCTTAAGACGTGGGTCATTGCCAAGATTGGGTCGCACTTCCCATGTAATCGACGGTGTCATATCTCATGGTCAAGCAATAATATCCCCCAGTACGGGCTCCATGCGCTGTTTTGCCTCCTGGGATGATTACCACATATCCCTTCACGTAATCTCTTATTAATACATACTGGCCCTTGTTCCCAAGAGTTACACTTAGGTACAACCTGCCTAGGATCGCTTTAAATAGCTCCCATTAACCAAAGAGAATTTCGCCGACCGGATTTCGATCTTCGCGGAGCTTTGTCTTTTCTGCTAGAGTTCTCCCGTCTCGATATATCGTACTATGGTCCATCCAGAAAGGAGACCTCGCCAACCCGACTTACCCGGTAGTGATAATCAAGAATCCTATTGATAATGGGATGGGCAAGAACATTGTTTCATTATCGTAAGAGAAGCGGCTACGCGCTAAGGCGTCCGCTTCTCATTACAAATCCCTGTGGATGTGTTCGAGCCCCAAGATGAAAGCCGCCAAGCGTTGCTTAACTAGTGGATACATACTTTGCTATCTTCGGGTCTTCATGACTCATATTCTTCGCCATTTGCCCTACCACCAAAATCACTTCAAATCAGAGCTTCGTTTGGCCAGCAATGAAGCCGCTACTCAACTCCGTCAGATGGCCTCATACTCTAATTTGTTTCTAGAGGTGCTGAAGCCCAAATGGATTGCCTGCTCAATCTTCTCCCCGGTCAGAGATTTAAGTTGAAAACCGATGCCAGCTCTGGTTTACCGAGATGCCCCGCTTCCACATTATATCCGCCTGCCGCCTAGCTCATTCTCGATCGGGACTGCCAGAAAAATCTCCCAAACTCCTCGCCATTTTAGCCAACTCGCTTATACCGGTCACCAAATCGCTCAATTCACCGCCCCATCGAGCCATCCTCTTGGACAAGTCAGGTTTGTGGATGGTGCTCCAAAGAGGGAGGTCAGTTAGCACAACAATGGGATGTGCTTGGAAGTATGGGCGGAGCTTCAACAAGCAATTCGTGAGGGATAATGACGCCCGCCGAGGTGGTCAGATTGGCTTCTCAAGGCTACATGACTCACGACAAAAATACCGTCTCGTCTATTCTCATATTCCTCGAATGTGGCAAGACTCATCGACATCTAAAACTGCCAAGTATACGAAGAGTGTTTCACCAGCTTCAGGGTTAGCAAGGATTGGAGGTATTGCAAGATATTGTTTGATTGCTGTGAGGGCTTCATCACATTCCTCATTCCACTGCGCCTCTGGTCGTCCCTTGAGGTAACAAAGACTTAGACTCAGATGTAAAAACCGAGAGATGAACCGCTTAGGCGCCAACCCGCCGTCACTGGCCAGATCTCTTTTCAAGCGGAGCTGGGGACTCCAAAATGGGCCTTAAGCCGAGCTGGCCGCTTCTATCCTCCGAGTCACCATGAAACCCACAGAATCTGGCCGCACTACTTCAAGGCGCACTTTGAGGGATCGAAGCCTTATACCCGTATGCCTCAGGAGTTCAAAGCCTCTCAAGGTGTTCAAAGATGGTTCGGCATTCCGATTTTACCAACATATCATCAATGTAAACCTATGGTTTTTCCTGCGAGGCTACCAACATCTTGGTCACTAACCTTTGAAACGTTGCCTCGACATTCTTTAAGCCAAACGACATCACATTGTAGCAGACCAGCCCGTGCGAGGTGATAAATGTTGTTTTTTCCGCGTCTGGTGGATACATGGGTATTTGATGATATCCCGATAAGGCATCCAGGAACGACAACATCCCATGCCCGGCCGACGTGTCAACAATCTGGTCTATCCAAGGTAAAGGGAAGATGTCTTTTGGGCATGCCTCATTGAGATCTGTGTAGTCCACATACACTCTCCATTTACCGCCTTTTTTCAGTACTAACACCACATTGGCCAGCCATTCCGGGTACTTTATCTCCTTGATAAATCATGCTTTTAAAAGATTATCCACTTCTACCTGAATAACCCGATGACGATTTGAGTGGAAACGCCTCACTTCGCCCAACCCACCGCCAAAGGGATGACATTCCGCCAGAGAGGCATGCACTGGATTAATGCCGTACCTACGTCTCGAAAGTGAGTTCAGCGACATCCATTACTGAAAGGTAACCTCGTTGTATCTGCTCTTTCCTACCGGATAGGAGGGAACTAACATATGTGGACTTATCCTGCCCATCTAGGAATATTGATTCTAAGGGTCTACTACCATTCGCCTCCCACCCTTAGCCCTCGTCATGCCATTGTAATTGTTATTCGAGGTCCTGGTCTTTAGTGGCTGATCAGAGAGGAGCTTTCGCTTTTCTCATGCTCCTTTAATCGATAGCTGGTAGCACCGCCGAAGCTAAGTAGCTTCGGCCGCCAAGAGGTCAATTTTGCCCGACATCGGTCGTTAGGCCGGGATCTTATGGTAGGTCGAGGGCACGACTTTCATCACATGCAGACAAGCTAGGCCAACAATGGCATTGTATGGGCCCAGGTCCTCGACAATTGAAAATAAGACATGCTGAACTACCGACCCTACCTTGACGGGGAGAACAATGTCGCCCATCGTTACTGTGGTTGCCCCGTTAAACCCGGACAGGATTCTACTAGCTAAACTCAGCCTATCAAAAGAGATGTTCATCCGCTCTCATGCTGGCAAATAGAATCTGGCCTACGCACTCGTGGTCAACTGACTTTGCACACGAAAATTGTTACATGCAGGCATGCAGTAGTTCGCGGCGCGAGCAACGATCCCCGGAAGGTTGCAGTGGGGAAAGATACAGTACCGCCAATTAGTCGGGTCGTTTACCGCTATTCGGGACGGATAGTGTTCCACCAGCTCGGCCACTACCAGCCAACAACCTCATATTTCGCGCCTTAGACTAACACTGATCAACCCGGTCGCCCAAAGATGTAGTTTATGGTGGGCCGAGGTTTAGGCGGGAGCTTTGCGCTGGTCGCTATTCTTTCAATCGAGGGCGACTCTCAACTTCGCGGTCGTCTCCGAACATATCTTCTGAGGTGTCTCGCCTCGATTAATCTTTCCAATTAAAAATTTCAAGCCACATCGGGCTGGTCTCATGCCCATGGTCCCTATGGTAATCACATCTTAGAGACTAGTTGTAATGTGCGGGATTTGACTGAATTAGTGTGAGCCATTTGAAGTTGGGGTAATCTCGAATAAGAGGAAGGAGTCTGTCGTAAGAGATGTCTGCAGGTAACTATGTGGGTTCCTCTTTCTCCTGACGTCCCGGAGCACAGATGATTTTACTCTTACTCCCTTTGTTCAGACCGTCCCTACACAACTTTGTTACTTCTTAAGCAGTGATCATCATGGTTTGAGAGCTGTCTGATACTGCCTCCCAACATCAATATTTATCCACTGTCTGCATACCCTTCCATCGTTTCGCAGCTGACTAGAGACAAATGCAGGAAGAAATCCGTGGTTTCTAAGCTCCTTCGAAAATTCCCAGAGACCACATCCATACCGCATGAATCAATATGTCATACCCTCCAAATCTTTCTAGGAAATCGTAGATGTATTTCGGTCTCTCGTTTGGAAGATGGTCTGCAGAGAACTCGACATTTCCCTTCGTCGAACCGAAAGTAATGTAGCCGGAAACAATGCCCCCACAACTCGCTAAACAAGTCGATAGGACTCATGGAGTTCAGGGAACCAAGCCGCATGCCCCTTCAAGCTAGCCGAGAACACTGGCGTGCTTCGGGCCGTTTCCCGCACATGATCACGCTTGATTGAAATGCAACATGTGATCATACGAATCAGAGGAGCCATCATACATGGAAAAAAACGGTATGACAAAGCCACGGGGCGGTTCATAGCTCAAGATGTGCGTGCCCAACGGGGAGGATATCATGTCTTAAAGCCCCCGGACAGTGGTAGATCTAAGCATATACGGGGCTGGTGCAGCCTCGAAGGTAGGATACATGAACGAAAGTGGTGGTGCTACGCCCCTATGCCACATGGGCACATTGGGACCCGTTTGACACTGCCGCTCTCATCGATTTCTTCAGACTCTGGGCGATGCATGCCATTGACGGAATGGTTGAACGACGCGAGGGCCTCTTTCTCGATTCAGCCTCCACATTGTTCTTCGGGGCAGGATCGCAATGAGGCTGCCCGGAGACAATCCACCCGCCGCCGCCGATTATCGCCACCGTGATGGGCCATCGCTTCACTTTCCATCCAAGGTGCAGATGGCCGCCTCCTCATTCACTCGATCCTTTTCCAAACGAGCTCAGCATCACTTTCTACCGCAGACGGTCGCACAGCCGCAATCCAACCATCCGTCCGGGGCCCGGCTTCTTCTTGCTTCGCTTCATATCCTAACGCCGTTGAAGAAACCGGGTCCTCAAGGGACCGACGGCCGGTCGGCTGGCCATGATAGGATCCTGACGAACCAAATGGAGTGAGCAGTGAACAACTCGGAGCTGGGTGGGGATCGCCGATAGCCGACGTACTCCAAGCCTCGCATGCCGCCGACAAGGCGATTTTCGGCTCCTTCCACAAATGGCGCCAATTGTCAGCTCTTGATTCTCGTAGTCTTCCGATCGCTGTGGCATTAACCTAAAGAAGAAGGACCGCAAACAACAGGCACCATGTGTGTGTCGCCCGCCTCTCGATGCTTGCTAGGGATGTAGAATAGAGCGTAAATATGTTCGTTTTCAAGAGGATATCCCCTTTTTAGCTATGCCCTCCCCTTATTTATAAAGGAGGGTGATTTACCTTTTATGGAAAGTGGGTGATTGGCTCAAATAAAGGAGGGCGCTTCATCTGAAAGTGTCAACCGCTTTTCCTCGATAACCAAGTCATCCGAATCTTCCGTCTTAAGAATCGCTTGATCATCCTAAGGACTCTATGCATTTGATTCGTGGAAGGATGTGTTCTCAGCCCAAAGGGATTGAGCTAGGAATTATCGTCAGATCATCTCTAGAGATCATAAATTTGACTAGAGGAGGATGTGCTCGGCAATAACCATAGCTCACGGATCTGATAGTCCAGCGGGCCTGATTCAGTCGTGGTTCTAATCTATGTTCGTGGTGAGGGATACTGACCGACCAGTAAGGGTACTGGGCCTAAAGCTTCGGGCCCGACCTCGTGGGCTTGACCGCTCGGGCTCAATAAGGGTGTCAACAAAGCCATGGTACCTACACCCTGAAAATTTTAGTTCATTCTTTGCTTCTTTTAAGCTTTAGAAAATTTCCATTTTTTCCACTAAATTTTTTAATATTCCTCGGGTATTCAAATTCTTCGGGTCTCTTGCTAATACTCGTCTCTTCGGATGGTTTTCATGCATCCTAGATGCTGAACAAAGTACTTTGGAGTCTCTTCTTCTTGCTCAGGTATTGGACTGGTGTGAGCTTTTTCATTTCTTTAGCTTTGGCCCTAGTTTTTCCATGATATATTTTTTTGTTTCTTTACAATGGGAAGACAGAATGCGGAAAGGCATTTACAAATATGAATGAAGAATGAAGAATGTTTCTTGCCCAGTTGAATGAATTACGAATGGAATACGAATCATTTACCAGACCTTGATGGGAATGGAGTCTGCTACCGAGGGGATCCTTACATATTTGAGTGGATGCAACATCATGAGTTGATTCCTATAGCTCCTATGCCTAGTGCTTTCATATTAGTATTTAGTAATGTGAGAAAAAGTTGTATTTAAATTTGTGCCTTCCTAATCATAGGTGGCCATATTGTTTTTCTTGGAATATCATGGCACATGCTGGACATGATTGATAGTTTTCCTTTTACAATCATTTTATGATATTTATGGTGTTAAACCACTTTCTCAAAATTTGCAATTTCCTAATTTTCTAGACATTCCATTATAAACATTGATTGCCAACTATGATGCAAAGTCTCTTGAACTACTAATAAATTGCATCTATAAGCTAAATTTAATTAACCTGTAGTCAGGGTAGGCACCTAACCGTGACTATAGAGTACCTTATAACCATAGTTAACATCTGACCATGACTATAAAGTGTCCTATAGTCGGGTCAGCATATGACCTCGATTATAGAATATCCTATAGCCAAGGTCGGAATCTAGTTGAGACTATAGATCTTGAACCTATAGACATGCATTTGAACTTGTCTGCATCCATAACATTTATCCACACCATCTATAGCCATACTATGCCACGGTTTATCTTATCCGTAACTATATTCTATAATTGCATTATATTTTACTTTTAGTCAGGATCAATGACCATGATTATAGGCCTTTTTTCTTGTAGTGATAGCTCATGCAAATGTCACACCATATGAGAAAAATACCTTCAACTAGTTGATTCCAAAATACCAGGGATTTTAGAGATCTAAAAATGATTAAAATAAGAATAAAATAATATAATTATTAATGAAGAATAGTGGGAAGTCCCTCTGAATGGCTTTTAGCTGGGCACATGTAGAAGTGAGTTGTCCATGAATGGCACATGTTGAGTGTTCCCTCTCAAGAATCAGTACAACTGTCAAATACAACAAATTGGCTTCACACTACCAACAATTAAGCCACCCAACACTGCCTTCTTTCTGCATCATTCCTTTATCACCTACTCATTTCAACAAACAGCCCCTCCCCTTTTCATTCACCACTCAATTTTTCCTGGATTTTACCAAAAATTGTGTTTTGGTGTTACAATTTGAAATTAATTACAAAGCTGGAATCATGAACGGGAAATCAGCGTAACATCTACTTATCCTAAAAATATTTCGAATTTTGTACAAATGGTATTTTTATTTTTAAAATACCCTTCAATAAAGATAAAGTACTTAAGATTGATTAAGGTAATATTGAAGGTTAAAAAAGGTAGTACCTAAGATTCATTAAGTTAGTTAGCATCTAAGGTATTATCTTATTGTAGGACATTTTAGTAATAAACTTTTTAAAAATGTTTGGTTAAAAGACATTAAATTACTCTAAAATTGTGAATCAACATTTCTCATATTTTTATAGAAAAATGACCTATTTTGGACAAAAATGACTTTCCTCATTTCATGTATTTACATTGTCTCTTAAAAATGAGTTACTTTTGTAAGAAAACAATGACATTTTTATCAAAATCATGCCAAAATTTGATAAAGAGTCAAATTTCCAAAATTGAGTTTTCAAAAGTTCTTTTAATCAAATCACCCAACTTTTTATTTGCGCAAAAGACATTTTAGTATTAAACTTTTCATCTGCACAAAAACTAAAATATTTTTTGATGAGCAAGTGTAAAGCTTATTTCTTGTTTTCCAGGTTTCAAATTTTTAATTATTTTCAAATAGGAACACCAAAAAACACCCCCCACTTCACTTTATTACACTTTAGTCTCAGCAAAAGTTATGAGGACAGCCCTAAATATTTAGGATAAGAACCAAGTATATATCTAGTCCTTCAACAAGTATATATAATTCTAAGTACACAACAAGCATTGCATCTAGCCAGACTGTAAAGAAGAGACTCCACTCTGTATATACCACTTGACTTCACATCCAAATTAGACCCCCACCACCCAAAACAGAAACCAAAAAGATACAAAAATGAAAATTATTTTGGCCTTATATATGGTATCGAAGGAAGATGATAATGATATGCTACAAATTTTCGCGAAAATTAAACTATTTATGTACTATGTTTTATCGGACGTGAAAAATACAACATTAATGACAAAAAAAGGAAAAAAAAAATTCTAAGGTGATCTACAAAGTAAAGAGGGGTTTTGAATTAAGCAGCAAGTTGTTGCTTGTGATGGGAGGGGTCATCTTCATTGAAATGCAAATGGAGATTGGATGATGATCTTGATGAATTTAGAGATGAATGATGGTCTGGTAAGCTTATAAGAGGGGATTGCAGCAACATGATCTCTTTATGGAGGCAGCAACAGTATGTGTGGAATGTGGTTGGTGTCACATTCAAGTCAAAGGCCAAACCAAACAGAAAATCCACCTCAAGAAAATTCATCTCCCTTGTGCTTATCCCTCCAACTTTTGCATAGTAGGCATTGTTGTAATACCTGACAATTTTCAAGACCCATCAAGGGAAATTAGAAAATATTAGCTCAATTTCCTTAAGAACTTAAAAAAAAAAACTAGAAAAAGAACACGTTTGATTCTTAGTTTATTTGTTCTGAAAAACATGAAAAAGACAGAAAATATTAAATTCAAAGAATGAAAACAGTTTTAAGGGAATACCAAGATGATGTTGTTTGTATTTTCAAAAACTGTTATAATAAAAATTTTAAAAATCAGTAACCAAACAGCCCATTAGTTCAGTTTCCATAAGAACTTCAAATATATATATATATATATATAAATCCTGTCGTATTATATTTGAAGTGAGAAAGTGGCAGCAAAAGGGAACTAATTATGAATCCTTTTATTATCCTAGTGAAAATTTCCATGGATCCCAGTATGACATAAAAAAGTTTTCGGAAAAAAAACATTGACCTACGAAATTCAATTAGGGTTTTTCATTTTCCTTTCTTTGAGAAACTTTGAACTCTAAGAAATGAAACGTCAATTAGGGTTACAGCATAAAAAGGCCTTTCAAGGAAAGTTAAAATCATAAAAAAAAGAAAAAAGGAAAAGAAAAAGAAAAAAAAGTTCTGTGAACATACATGTCATCCATGAACTTGGCAGCTACCATGACACTAGTAATGAGCAATCGATGAACATTAAACGAATTGATCGGCAAGGATGGCTGTTTCTGTGCGAACCGATCAAGGTAAATGTATGCAACAACATAGCAAGAAGGGCTGCAATTGGCATAGTTGAAGATCCTCTCTAGGTAGCTCTGAATTGAGATATTAGGGCGGGTGAGGCCATGGAAGACTGAAATCTTCTGAGGAAGTAATCTTCTATTCAAGTCATTAGACCCAGCCACTCTCTGTAGTATAGAGGACAGGAAGGTGATGAGTTTTGACATGAAATTAGGGTTTTCCAGCTCTGCCATTGATAAAGAAGAAGAAGAAGAATTGTCGTTGCAGTAGACTGTATATCTACATCTACATATCTATCAATATATGTATATATATATATATATGGAAAGATGTGAAGAAGTAAAGTCTTCATAAGGTTTAATCCTACTCATATATATAATATAAATAGTAAGGTGGGAGTTAGTGGGTAGTTATTTTTATTTCCTAAAATGCCCCTAAAGAATTTGAATAGTGGCTAACATGTCTCTCTCCATTGATGATGAGGGTCTAGCTTTATTAATTCAAGTTTAAAAAATGATGATTTGAGATGACTTTTGATTCTTTGGTTCAAACTTGAACTTGTAAAAGAGGGAAAAAGAAAAAGATGGATTGTAGTGGATGATTGCCCCTTTCCTCATTGGAAAGAAACTATAGAGAAATTGAAGGGTGTTATTTTTGTTCTTTTCTTTCTTTTTTTTTTTTTTTAATTTTTGTTTATATTTTGAGGTTGTGACAATGGTGATGGGCAAGCCATACCCATCATGTGATTACATGTGGGTAAGAGGTGAATGCAAGATTTGGGGTCCCATTATAGGGATCTTTGCATGTGTGGTCTGAATCTAAGCAATTGGGTAACATAGTAAGGATTTGTAATGTCTTAGGGTGGCATTACTACATGCTCCTCTTGTCTTAGCCCTAATATAAAAATGGAGTTTAGACCTAGAGGAGAAGAAGAAAACCCACAAGAGATTTTGAGGTGGTGGTTGGATTAATTCAATTGGATTCCTAATATTTGGTCAAATTTCAAGTGAATTTGGGCATGTTTAAAGGTAGGGTTAGGGTTAGGGTTGGGTGTATAACTGGCCATGTGATTCTCATAATTACAATGCTACGAACTATTCCCCCCATTAACTTAAGTTTGATTGTCAAAAGCAAGTTCCTAAATTATGACTATAATTTTAATTTTATTACTTTTTAGAAATGTTTTTTCAAAATTATTTCAATTAATATATTTTATGAAAAATTAAAAAAAAAAACACTTTAATTAACATCTTTTAGAGATGGTAAATAAAAAAATGAATTTCAAAACTTTTTCATTGGGAAAATCACTTCAGTCCCTATAAAATTGAAAAGAATTTACATGAGATTAAAAAGAAAGAAAGAAAAGAAAACATTTTTATGAAATGGAAGCAATTTGTACAACTAGGCATGATGATGCCAATACAACAAGTCTTCGCCAACTAATGTGAGATGTTGTATTAACATGTACACTTGTAAGCCAGGCTATTTCTTCCTCATACTATTTTTTTTTTATTATGTTAAACACTTAGAAAAGGACAAAAATACTTCACTTTACACCAACTTCAAAAAAAGAAAAAAAAAAAAGTCTTCTATTAGATGAAAAGGTAAAAAATTGCTGCTTCTGTTAATAAAAATATGAAAAAAAACAAATCACAGTTACTTGAAACTAATTAAAATCTATAAAAGTTTAAAATGATATATGAAATAAATTATTTACTTTAAATCTATTTTTTGTGTTCATTTTCTTTTACTTACATTTTCCTTTAAATTTTCTAAAACATCAATACCATATCTAATTTGATTATCAATTATGTCAAGATTTAAATATGTAAAAATATAGACTTATTAATATTATATATATATATATATATATATATATATATATATATATATATATATATATATATATATATATATAAAATAAATATTGAAAATTAATTATACAAATATGCAAAATAATTACTTAGATAATAAAGAGGGAATTTTGAACTGAAAATGATGTGATTGAACTTGATTCTAGTAGTAACATGAAAAGGGAGATATCCTATAATAATAAAAAATTAAAAAAAATAAAAATAAAAAGAAAAACAGAATAAATATCTCAAGATGCATGTGCATCCTCTCCAGGGATTGTACTATTAGAGCTCTTCAATTACGAGGAGGGACATGCTTTTTCATATATGTCCAACACATGTTTTTGAGCTAAACAAATGATAAAATAAAAAAAATAAAAAAATAAAAAATAATTGTTTTATTTTTAAAAATGGGATTTATTGATTCATATCTAAAAGTGATAAAATGAAATTTGTTCTCATAGTTGTTAGGGGAAACATGTTGTTCTAGAAGTGAAGCAACAATGAAACGGCGTCGTATAGGTATGAATCAATAAAGCGTGTGAGGAGCACGTGGAAGTCCAGGTCATGTGGGTACGGGGTACCCCATGTGACACTTACTGCCTCATCTATGGCTACCATAAAATTTAAAAAAAAGCATATAATATAAAAATAAATACGAATAATTTTGTGAAAAATTTAAGGGCAGTCCACATGATTTTTTGCCCTACATTACTCCTAGAATATGACACTTCAGGTACAAAATTTACTGTCCCTAAAAAATGTTTCGATTATTCAATGAGGTCTTGCCACGTCACCATTCCCTACTAGGATTTCCACTTTGTTGGCAACACAGGTCGTTTGATTTGTGTGCGCTGCCAAACACGGTGCTGTCACCGACAGATTTCCATTTTTTCCTTTGTCAATTATTGAATAAAATGTTTTTTTTTTTTTGAAAAATTATTGAATTAAAATGTTGAACAATGGAAGAGTATTCGAGCGGGCTCAAGTGGTAAAAAAATGAGTTAGAGGTTCGGTAATTTCAGGTTCAAATCTTTATAAAAATATAATATTATAATGTTATATGTAAAGTGAATGAATGTTATAAAAAAGAAAAAAAAAACTCAAAATGAGCTTTAATGCTTTTTTTTTAGTGTTTTTATTTTTGAAGAAAAAATTAGGTATGTTAGTACAAGGGAAAGGAGGCAATGATGGATTTTTGGCATTAAAAAAGGACATGATGAAAAGGGACAATGATACTTAGCAGTTAGCACTTCCGGAAAGCATGTTGTTTGATGGTATTTGTTTGGTTACACATTGACACTATATTGGAAAAAAAAAATAAAAATTTACTTAGTAAATGATAAATTGTAAAAATAAATTTTCACTTTTTAAAAATCTACAATAAATAGAGAGAAAATTTCTTGATATTATATAAATATAAATTACTCATAACTTAGTAAATGTGTTTTAAAGTTATAAGGGCTCATTGAGCCTATTATGGAAAACATTTACATAATTGGGTATAAGTTATTACAAATTGTATTAGAGACAACACTCAACATAGTGTGGTTGTAAGGATTTGTTCGGTTTTGTAATCCTATGGGCCACCAAAAGGAAATTATGTCTGCATAGGATGAGAGAAGTGTTTATGATATTCTACATCGAATAAAGGAGAAAGTAATGGTATATAAATACAAATTCGTTTTAACTTTGTAAATGTATTTTATACGATTGTGAAGATCATTTACGCTTAAAGCAGATGATGTCTATATGATTAAGTGTAAGCTATCATAAATGGTATTAGAGTTAATTTTTGACCCTAGGGATTTGTTTAGTCTCATAAACGGTGTTTGTTTATTCTCATAATCCTATGGGAATGAGAACATTATATCTACGTAGGGTACAAGTGTTTGTGATATTACATATCCGATAGAGAAAAAAGTTACTAACATAGGATAAGTATGATTTCCTCTAAAAGTCATAAGGGCCTCTTAGATTCAAAATGGGTAATATCTATATGATTGAGTCCAAAATGTTACAAAAATGTAGTTTTGCATTTTGGAAAGGGTGAAGATATGCGTATCTAATTTATTGGAGAATAGTAAAACTAGGTATACTTAGTAAAATGGTCAACACAAATTAGGTAATAATGGAAAACCATCAATAGAATAATGGAAACCATCAATTGAAGATATGTAAAAAGGGTCTTAAACAACTATATGAATTATGTCAAGTGATTTTTTGCTAGTAAAAAAAAAAAAAAAAGACAACAAACAATAAAAATGATGACTTTTATTGAAAAGGCAAGAATTATAATATAGAGTATGGGAAGTAGATAACACTTGAATATTTTTATGAAATACTAGATGGTATTGACATCAATCTTGCTAGAGGAATGGCCAAATTGTTTATTTCAATCTTAGAAGAAGACTTGGTATTGACAAAAACTTTCATATACATTCTCCCTTATTCTAACCTTCGGCCGGCAAGTTGTGTCCCTATTGTAAGATCCTTCGTAATAATATGAAAAATAACGAATTCAATAGAGGTATTGTTTGTCTTATAATAGCTCAAAAAGTTAAGATTTAATTTTATTTAAAAAAAAATTCTATAGTAGAGTAGAAAATATTTAAAGCAATCCTACACATAAGAGATGATAAGGTTTTACTTGGAAAATCTTCACATAAAATGCATAAAAAAAGCATGGGTTAAGCCAATCATGTTTAGTTCATGTGGTAGAATACTCAACAATATTTTAAAAAGGCAGGTCATTAAGAGGGAAGAGATCCCAGGTTCGAGTTCTAGTTAGGACAATTTACTACATTGTAATTAAAGTGTTTAGTTGTCAAAAACTTAAATCAACAATCTACCATAAAAAATCGTAGTAAATAGAATTACTTGGTAGATGCCATTCTTAGGTCTTACTCCCCAAAACCTATACTACAATTCTTGTCTGCAAGACAACATTGCCTATTCTAGTGGATCTCAATTTAGCGACTAAGAGGGATGCATATTTCTTTCGCAATCTAACAAAGAATGGGAATGTTCTTTTAGAGCTTAGGTAACATGAAGAGAAATTAAGTTTTCAAAATATTTGCATCTAAACACAAAACCCATCTAGACATTATTTATAGGATACAAATACGTATAAGTGGACTAAAATTAGGATTTATAAAGTTCAATTACCATTGTAAAATCAATCCAATTATATTAATTATGAAATAAATTTAATTATGATTACAAAATTAATCCAATTACTAGTATGAAATAAATTTAATTAATTAAAATTGGGAAGTTTTTTTTTTTTTGAAAAAAACTATGAAGTTGATTTAATTATAATTATAAGATGTTCACATGTCTAGCTTAGTTGGTAAAACGTTCAAAATTTAAAAAGATAGGATATCCAGGGAAGGGTACTAGGTTCGAGTCCTAGTTAGGACAATTTATTTCATTGTAACAAATTGTTTAGTTGTCAAAGAAAAATTGTAATTATAAGATTAATTAAGTTAAACAAAATTGGAATTGTGCCTCAATTGCCTAAATGTTGGAAAAAATTTTCTAAAGAAAAATTTAGACATATTTGTACCATAAAAAAACCTTCACTCCACAAGTCTTAGGGGCGTTTATTTTTTTTTTTAACTTAATGCTGAATATAATTTTTATTTAGCTAAATATCGAATAAGGACTTAATAGTATTTTTTTTAAAGGAAAAATTATATTATTGATTCAAACTTGTAATAGATCGATAGATTCAAGATACAAATTGCTAAAAACCATATATGATGAAACAATATATAGGTTAATATCAAAATGAATCGGCATAAAGTCTATAAATTTGATAATATAGTGACTAGAATATCTACAACTCTAGTTCTTCAATATGCTGACTATCATAATTTGATATCTTTGATTGATCGAATTTGTTTTGCCTGTATCGCAGCCACAAAAATAAAGTGCCGCAATAAGATGACGAAAAACACCACATTGTAAAAAATTGATGACAAATCAAACGCCGCAATAAGATGACGACAATAAGAAAAAAACCACGCCATAACAAGTCGACGACAAACCAAACCCTGCAATAAGATGACGATAATATGAAAAAAAAAAAGAAGATAAGATTTGAATCTTTGTGGTAGAACCACTTTATTGAGCAAGAAAAATGAAAGAAAAAGATGTAAATGAGTGATTTCAGGCTAAGAATGACAAAAAAAATCACGTCTCATTGTTTAAGAAAAAAAGGTTAGAAGAGAATAAGATGAGAGAAAAAAAATAAGGCTTAATAGTATTAAGTATTAACTTATTAATTTGTTTTTTTTTTAATATTGTATTTTTATTAAGTATTAAACTGTTTGTTTTTTATAGACTTAAAATCAACATCTTAAATATATTAAGAAAAATAATTTAAGTTATTACTCGTTTGTGTAAGAATAGAAATATTAGGTTAAAATATCTTAAATAACTCAAAATTTGTAAAGTTAATCCTTTATACGTTTTTTCTTGAAGAATGACTCCTAATGGACAAAAATGCCTTTTGTCATTTTATGTATTTATATATACATTTTAAAAGAAAGGGTTATTTTTACAAGACAACAATAAGAGTATTTTTGTTAAAACTAAGTAAAAAATTAATGAAGGATTAGATTCCCCAAAATTTAGTGTCAAAAGGTCTTTTCATCATATCGCCTTTATTATTTTGATAAAAACAAAATATATTTATATGATATATGTATCACATATTAACATATTTACAAAATTTAAAATGATAAATAATTTATTATTATTAAATTTTTACAAAAAATAATTATTTTATTTATTTATTTTATATAACTAAAAAAATATATATATATATATATATATATATATATATATATATACCTATATATATATATATATATATATATATATGCTATATATATATATATATATATATATAAAATTAATAATTTTAAAAATAATAGATTGATGAAACTAAAATTAAAAATATTTTGAAATATTCCATGTGGATTTTAAAAGATTTTAAAATATTTTGTACAAATTCTAAATTACTTTTCTTGAAGAATTTTGAAATTTTAGAAATAAGTTATGTAAGAAATGAAAATTCGCAGTTTTTAAAAGTCACAGTAATTTTTCTTTAAGAAATAAGAAAAAAATAAATAAATAAAATCGCCCCCCTTAGATAAATCCTATTCACTTTTTTCAGACCTTTCTATAATTACCGATATCATTTTAGTTAATTATAACGATGTAGCCGCTCTATAACTCTTTTATGGAGAGTAAGACACAAATTAGAAAAATCCTATAGTAGAATGAATGAAACAAAATTGTTAACTTAAATTACGATACTTAATATACCAACAATAATTGTTCTCTTTGTACTAGTTTTAGGCATTTGACTTGTTATGTAAGGTAAAATAATTAGCAAATGGTGCTTTAGCTGGGTATCCTTGAAGTTAGTAATAGTCTTAGTACTATGATTGATTTTGTTGCAAATTATAGCTTCGAATAGTTTTGATTAAGGTTTTGTTGTCCGTATCCATGATTATTGTATGAGCCCTTGGATGAGTTTTTTGGTGAGATGTGTAGGCATTTGAGAGAAATTGGTAGTGAGATGTGAGTTGCCCCCATTATGCTTCTTCTTCTTTGAGGAAGCTTTCATTGTTCAATGAACACATCATGAATTAGCTTTTCAAGTTGATGAGAGACCCACTATTGCAAACTATATGGTCATTTTCATACTCCTTCTTGAGACCCCTAAGGGGCATGAAGTTAAAGGTCATCATCATCATCATCATCGACAAGAACCAATTCATCCACGATGCACTTGATTATATGCTTAGACTTGTTAATTAAGTCTATGTCCGGTACCAAGAAAATTTGAAGGAACATGCAAGTGAAGGACCTATATTGTAGTATGTGACTCATATTCTCCATATGTAAGGAGAAAATGGGCAAGTGCCATCAGAGTAGAGCAAGGGTGGCATAGGGGTATTTTTATAATTTTTGTATGGTGAAGCCCCAATTGTACGGTACAAGGTATAAGGGTATTTTTATAATTTTTATCATACCTAAGGTTTTTATAAATAATCTTCTATGTAACCCTATTTGATGAAAGTGAAAGTTTCAATTATTGTTCCTATAGTTGTAGGCACACTGCGGAACCACATAAATATATATATTTTTACTTTCTCTTTCAACCCTCAATGTCATTGTGAAGCCCCATTAGTACGATACATGATATAAGGGTTTTTAAGTGATTTTATTTATATTTGATCTTCTTTGAGATTTTTTGTTAAACAACCGAACAAGAAGAAAATCATTTTCCTTATCTACAATTGTGAAGGAGGGATTGGTCATCAGAGAGCATCCTTCAACCATAAGAGAGAACCATATATTTAATACCTTAGGATTGATGCAGGGACAGGCATACTATGTAAATTCTTGCATCTTAGCTGTAACCCCAATCGTGGATGCAGTCCATGATCATCCTGAAGCATCCTTCTAAGTATTTTTAACATTTCTTTTAAAGCCCTATCTTTCTCTTTTTGTTAATTCTAACATATTAGTGCATATCATGTACAACGATCTAGCCTAATAAAATAAAGATTTGGACAGCTATGCCTAGCATGGAGTAATCCTAAGGGCTTGGAAGAGATCTGATGAGAGGACAGTCAACTTTAGCTAGGGTGAACCCCACAGCCCATGCAGTGGCACTAAAGATCAGGTAGAGGTCCCATGCATAAGATCGAGAAGCCTAACCCTAAGACAGACCCCATCAACTTTCCCATGTGCCAAACAGCTAGGGCTCTAGCTAGGCCTTCTTGGGGTTGCTAAACCCTTGGACAGCCCTGAAATTTGAGAAAAAAAGAACCCCACTAACTCTAAAACTCTTCTAATTAACATTTCTCGTGTCTTTATCTTTATCCTTTAAAAAAAAAAAAATCTAACATTTTCCATGTTTTTTCTTGAAAAATAACCTATTTTTGACAAAAATACCTTTCTCCCATTTTATATATTTATGTTGTCTCTTAAAAGAATGAATTGTTTTTGAAAGAAAACAAGAAGAGCATTTTTGTCAAATTTAGGCTAAAATTGATGGAGGGTCAAATTTTCAAATTGGGTTTTCAAATGGTCTTTTAATCAAATCATCAATTATTTATTTATTTATTTATTTATTTTTTACTTTTCTTCACTTTGCATTATATCGTTGTAATATTATGTTCTTACAAAGACGTGAGCCTGAGAACTCTCGTATGCTGATATGGCACGGAACGTGTATGCAAAATAGAAATGCCTTAGTTCACAAATGCACACGTCGTGTACAAGTAAAATAAAGTAAGTAGAATGTCGAACCCACAAAGATTGACTATTAACTATCGATTCTACTTAAGCTTAGGCCCTATTTAGATGATGAAAAATATGTAAAAAACTCAAATTACACTAACTAGCATGCAAAGTCCTACAACAACAACTCAAGAAAGGCTAAAACAAGCCTTAGGGCATAGATTTCACCAAAACAATCATATATGAACCTCATAACTCAATCAATCAATGTTTATTTTCATATGAAGATGACGATTTCACTAATGTATATGCGAATCTCTATTGAGCATCCACACTAACCCTAGAATCATAACTAAGGATGCATTGAACCCTAGAAACCCAATATCATACCTAATCTCATGTATATCTCTATCTCATGATAATTAGATGACATTTAATCTATGGTCTAGCTCAATCATCATTTCTCAGTCTCAAATCAAGCCACAAATAATGCAAATATTAGCCAAATACCCAAAAACACCAAGACTCAATGAAATACTCAATACATATGTGAAAATAATAAATTAATCAATAGAAATCAGGCAAAATCCATACATTCAAGTCTTTGCTACATCTAAACCTAAGAAAACTAACTAAAACATCTATAAGGAAAATAAAACCATCAAAAGAAAGGAAAACAAATGGGGAGATAGAAAATAACCAAATCTTAGTGAAGCCCTAATCTCTTCTTCCTCAATTTCCTTTTTCTTCAAGCTTGTCTTCCCAAAAGATGTGTGCCCTAGGGTGTTTTTGTTGTGTGTTGGCAGTTAGGAGGTCAGGAACTTGTTGATGATATACTTGAAACTGAAACTAGAGGAACAAATTGTAGAAATTTAAAAATAATTGAGGCGTGTTCTGCAACACTATCCTTAGGAATTTTATTCCTCAGGATTCAATAGTTTTGTAGAGATTTTCTCTGGAATAGGAACAACAGAGAGAGAGAGAGAGAAAGTATGGAGAGGAAGAGAAAAAAAAGAGTGTCTTCAACACCAACAAGGTCTGATTTTATAGGAAACCCAGGTTAAACAATTGATTTGAAATTCGAAAAATGGTTGTTGGCCATTAAGGCTAGAATTAAATAAAACCGATTGTTGAGAATTAAATAAAAAAATAGATGTTAGGAATTGAATTGAAATAGTTGTTGAATAACTGTTTTGAATTTACTATGATTTCAAGACCTTATCGTTTTGATTTTTAAACAGTTAAAAACCAAGGTTTTCATGTAGGCAAAACAAAACAAAATTATTTTGGAGCAAAACCAAATGTGATTCGTGATAATCACGTGCATGGGGGGCATCCATCGATTTGCACTGAAGTCGGGTTTTCAGCCCATTTCTTGTGCGCGTGAGGCCTCCATTTTTTTCAAGCCCTGTACAAGCCTAAAGATGGGTTTTAGTATATAAAACCAAAAAGGCTCTTGTCTTTTTTTCATGTTAGACAAGCTCTTTTTGAAAAAGACTACTCTTCACTAACAACCCCCTACATTTTTCAAAAAGATATTTTAATTTAAAACATTTTTCTTGGAATATGGAAGAAGGTGTAAGCGCCTTAAATTTGGTGTTCAATGAACTATGAACCAAACATAGATGAATATGATTTAATTTACATAGTATTGGTGAATCTTATAGCCGGCGAAACTGTGAGCACTTTGATCAGAATTAGACCTTATCATCACACCACACATCACAATTTGCCGCTCAACGCTCAAGCAGCGCGACATTAGGCCATGCGTGTGCCTGATTATTTCATAAGTGCTCTATAAATTTTTCCAAACCATTTCATGGGAATAGCCCCACTCCACACTTACATAGGTGATTTCATAAAGTGCATACTGCATTTATATGTACCACCCATAAGGGATATGAAATCATTAAGAGTATCACTCAACTTCTCAAAATATGCATTCTAGCACCATAACCATACCATAGGAAAGGACAATTTATCGGTGCTAATAGGATTAGCAAGTGACTTATTCTTACCCATATGAACCTTCTTCATGGGATCTCCAATCACAAAGGTTGGGTTCCCATCACTGCTAATCTCTAATTGGCTTAAGTCCCATTCCATTTGATGTTTCCAAAATCAACTTTCTTCCCAATGGTTTATTTAGAGGATCGGCCAAATTCACTTCTTACTTTACATAGTCAATGAAAATAATTCAATCTTTCAATAGCTGTTTCACAACCTCATATCTTAGAGGAATGTGTTTGTTTTTCCCATTGAATGTTTTATTCTTTGCAATCGATATTGCTGCTTGGCAATCACAATGCATAGACATCGAAGGTGTTGGCTTCATTCCCAAAGGAATTCATGACAGGAAGTTCCTTAACCACTCAGCTTCTTTACCTCTAGATTCAAGAACTATAAACCTTTGATTCCATTGTAGAAGTAGAGATAAGGGTTTGTTTAGATGATTTCCAAGCAACAACACCACCTCCCAAAATAAAGATATAACCGCTTGTGAATTTTATCTCATCTGAATCAGAGATCCAGTTCGCATCGCTGTATCCTTCCAACATAGCGGGAAATCCACTATATAGGATACCATAGTTCATGGTAACCTTTAAGTATTTCATTAGTCTAGCTAATGCATTCCAGTGATCATTATTGGGATTATGTGTATATCTATTTAATCTACACACTGCATATGCTATGTCAGGTCTAGAAGAGTTCATCAAATGTATCAGACTCCCAATAATCTGTGCATAATCAAATTGGCCCATAGGATCACCTCGATTTTTCATTTAATGGGTGTTAGCATCATAAGGGGTACTCATAGGTTTGGCATCGAAATGTCCGAACCTCTTGAGTATTTTCTCAACATAATGTTCTTGTGATAACATTATACTATCACTCATCCTTGTATCTTTAGACCCAAAATTACTTTGCTTCACCCATATCTTTCATGTCAAACTGTGAAGCTAGAAATCTCTTGGTACTATGTACCACGTCTAGGCTAGTGCCGAAAATCAACATATCATTTATATACAATGCAATGATTACACATTCTTTCTCTATACACTTTTTATACACACATTTATCCACTTCAACAGATAAAAACTCGTTATTCAACAAAGCATTATCAAATTTCTCATGCCACTATTTAGGTACTTGTTTTAAACCAGATAGAGACTTGCGTATTTTGCAAACTTTATTTTATTGTCTAGGTGTAATACAACCTTCAGGTTGTAACATGTAAATTTCTTTCTCTAAATCTCCATTTAAAAAAGTTGTTTTAACATCCATTTTATGGATAAAAGTTTATGAATATAAGCTAATGCAATCAAAATACGAATGGAAGAAATCCTAGTAACAAGAGCAAACGTATCAAAATAGTCAATATTTCATTTTTGTGAAAACCTTGGCTACCAATCAACCTGGGCTTTGTACTTTCTTTCAGAACCATTTGGCAAATGTTTTCTTTTGAAAATCCATTTGTAACCAATAGGTTTTGCTCCTAAAGGTAAATCGACTAAATCTTAAGTTTGATTTTTTAAAATAGAGTCAAACTCAGTTTTAATAGCTTCTTTCCAAAGCAATGCGTATGGGGAAGTAATAACTTCAAAATAAGAGGACGGTTCATTTTCAATCAAATAAGTATAAAAATCATCTCCAACGGAAAACTCTTTTCTTTGTCTCTTACTCCTCAACTCATCATGAGAGCTTTCCATATCATCCATAGTAGTGGGCACATGCTCATCATATAAGTTTTCTATATCATCCACAATTGTAGGTGTATGAGAAATTTTTTCAGAAAGTGGAAAATTATGTTAAAAAAATTCAGCATATTTTGTCTCAATAATAGTGTTACATTCTAGAACATCGCTTTTCAAAGCAAGAAATCTATAAGTAACATTATTACTAGCATACCCAATAAACATGCAATCAAAAGTCTTTGATCCTATTTTCCTCTTTTTAGGATCAAATAACATAACCTTGGCAAGGCACTCCCACACTCTTAAATATTTAAGGTTAGGTGCATAACCTTTTCATAACTCATAGGGTGTCCTACCAGTTTTCTTGTATAGAATTCTATTCTGTAGATGACATGTAGATAATATAGCTTTACCCCACAAATTATCAGGAGTTGAAGCACTGACAAGCAGAGAATTCATCATCTCTTTAAGAGTCATATTCTTTTTTTCAGCAACTCCATTTGACTAAGGTGAATAGGGAGGAGTTAACTCATGAAATATTCCTTCCTTTTCACAATAATCATTTAAAGGGATGTATTTGCGCCCCTCTATTAGATCTAATCCTTTTGATCTTCTTATCAAGTTGATTTTCTACTTCAGCTTTATAGCTTAAGAACATATCAAATGCTTCATATTTATTTCTAAGCAAGTAAACTCTAGTGAACCTAGAATAATCATCAATGAAGGTCATATAAAATTTCTTACCTCTTATAGTCATAATTAGTTTCAAATCTCCTACATCAGAATGAATCAGTTCTAATAGTTTTGTTTCTTTAGACATTTACCCACATGTCTTTTTAGTTAGCTTAGAAGTGACACATATTTGACATTTACTTAAGCCTGAATAATCAATATTATTTATAAGGCCTAGATTTTGCATCCTCTTAATGTATCCACTACTAACATGTCATAATCTAGCATGCCATACATGATAGGAATCAACCAAGTAAGGAGAAGAAGAAGAATTTCCACAAAGAGACCCTGATTACAAAACCCTTTTCCCACAAAGACATTATTTTTTGTCGTTACAATCTTATTAGATTCAAATGACACTTTAACCCCTACTTTTCCCAATAGAGCAACAAAAACTAAATTTGCTCTACTATTAGGAACATGCAGCACCTCATTCAAAGCCAAAATCTTTCTCAAAGTAAGCTTCAACATGACTTTGCATTTTCCCATAGCTTGAGCAGTGTGAGAGTCACCAAGGTAGACAACCTTTTCGTCATCCCCTATTGGAGTGCAGGAGGTAAAAACATATCTTTTACACAAATATGCCTTGTTGCACCAAAGTCTACCACCCAATGCTTGGAATTGGTCACCATATTAGCTTATGATACAACAATAGCTATTATGTCATCTCCTTCGACCAAGTTGGCTTTAGGAGGATTTCCACTATTTCCAGTTTTTACTCTTTTTTTTGTACTAGGGTGCGTGATGGCCTAGTTTGCCACAAACATAACAAATGCCTTTCTTTTTGAAAGTATAGGGGTTAGAAATTTTGGGTTTGTTATCAGAGTTCCGAGCTTTATGATTATACCTTTTAGGGTTGGTTTGGATCAAGTTTGCCTTGGTGGTCATTTTTTTTTGCTTTGGTTGCCTTTTGCTCTTTGCGGTTTGTATCTTCAATGATGATGTGAGTGATTAGATTAGCCAGGGACAACTGCTTCTGTTTGTGTTTTAATTGTTGTTTTTAGTCACTCCACAAGTGAAGTAGTTTCTTTATTAATAACCCTACTACAAACTGTTCTGGTAGTTCTATTTTTCCAGCCCTTAATTCCTCCAGCAATTTATGGTACTCATTGATTTGGAGCTTGATATCCTTGTTGTCCACCATCTCCCATTTGTAGTAGTTTTCTACTACAAACTTTTGCTTGGCCACATCTTCAGCAATGTCCTTAGTAAGCATGGACTCCCAAATGACCTTTGCTTCCTTGTAGGCACAGTAGACATCAAACAACTCGCTAGATAAGGTAGTTAAAATTGTATGTCGACAAACCTTATTTGCATGTGCTCAAGCGTCAGTGTTGACATGCACGTTTTCAACGGACAAGAGTCATGCCACTCCATGCATATCCAAGGTGGAAAAAATACGTTCTTGCCACCTTTTGAAAATTTGACCAGCAAAAACCTCAATCCTAGATATGTTAGGAATGGGTTTGGCGTAGGCTGGTAACATTGGAACTAATGAAGTAGTGACGATAGCAAGGAGTGTGGCAGTGACGGTAGGAGCATGGGAACTAGCAATAGGAGAGTTCGTGGTAGTGAGCAGGGATTGGACCAGCGACATAGGCATTTGTTTCCATGGTAAAATTCCTAAAATTGTTGTGTGCTAGCAATTAGGAGGTCGGGAACTGGTTGACGATATACTTGAAACTGAAATTGGAGGTGCAAATTGCAGAAATTTAAATATACCGATATACCGATATTTTGATCCTTACTTATAAATGGTATTTAAATTCTACCGGTACTGTTTTTTATTCCATTTTCATAAACTTTATTAAAATATAGTAACAAGAAAGAAAAGGCATATGTGTGTTGAATGTGTTTCATAGGTACTCAAAGCTTTTTCAAGGAAAATGTCTTTTTTTGGAGATATCGTTTATCAAATATTTCTATATAAAAGAGCACAAGTGATTTTTAAATATTAGAAATGATTTATTTTTAGATTTTTAAAAGTATTTCTTAAATATCCACATGTCTAACTCAATTTAGTAGATCATTCAAAATTTAAAAAGACAAGACATCCAAAATAAGGAGGAGTCCTAGGTTTGAGTTTCAGTTGAGACAATTCACTATATTATAAAAAATGTTCTTAATTGTAAAAAAAAAAAAGTATTTCCTAAATTTGTCAAATACTCTTTTTTTCATAAAGAAAATTTTAAACCAAAAGCATTCTCTAAAGTCACTATGGAACGAGCTCTTAATTTACATAAAAGGGGTACACAAATTTGGGAAACTAATTTTAATATAGCAGTTACAATCATCCCACTTTAGTTGATAATCAATAAAGTAGGAACTAGAATATGATATATACAATGATTGATAATTATCAATACCAGAGTTAGAAGATCACAATGAAAACAAAATATGAAGTTCTAAAACCAGTTTACTACCCAAATACTGTATAACTACCATAAATAATAGTGCTAGAAGCCTAGAAAATAAGAATTCTCAAATTGTTAAAATAGTGTATGGAGACGTGCATTGAGATGTCCTCACATCTCCCAAATACTCACACAATTACCTTCCACATGACAATAACTTTTTCCATAATCTAGGACAATGGTTGAATCTAGCTAACATAGAATTCAAGCCACAAAAATATGAAAAATTCAAATTGTTTGGTTCCACCCGGCATAACCTTCATTCTCCTTTCATGGTATGGCCAGACACTAATAGATAATATTTGGTTGAGTCTATGTATGTCTCTTTTCATGGTATCACTTTAATAAAAGATAGTAAGACTATAAATTCATCTTGTGAGCGAACAAGACATGAGTATTTATTAGGTAGAATAATCTTATGACTTTTTAGTGATTGCGAATGTGAGTATATATGATTCAAAGTGTCGTTGAAGACACTAGGTGATCTAGTGTCACACACACAAATTTTGGTTCATATGTGCAGCATCTAGGAACCCATTAGACCAGTCTTCTCAACCCCGCACCCCAAACCATAAGAATGTACAATGCTTTCCCCAAATTGTATTTTATTAAGCACTCATCAAATATAAGATACTCGTGCAAGGGCTCCCATATACTGTTAGCTGCAAGTATACGGGTCGCTTAAGTAGTAAAATGGACTTTAAGAATCAAGTACCGTCCTCTAGGATGCTTCCTTTACTTGACTAACCAAGTGCTTCAACTAATCAATTGCTTTGTTATTTAAGCTCAAAAAACAAAGGATATTTTGGAAAATTAACTAAACTAACTAATTAGACAAGGATCAAAGATGGGAAAACAAATAATAAGGCTAACACATGCTTTCACACAAGGGAATGAGATGTTAGGGTCAATTGGTTTCCCTCAATGTCATTAATTCCCTTTCAAAACCCAAATTGAGATTTAAGTGCTATGATTATTCACCGATGGGATATATTATGTAACCTCAACTCACGCATGTTGGTTACCATTTCTCACTCTCTTTCCCTTAGTAACCTCATGGTCCTTGTAAGGTAATTAGAAGCAATATTATAGTAAAAACCCCTCTTAGACATTTTATCGATCACCTTTTGGTCCTTATGATAAAAGCCTAAGATTATATAGAAAACCATTCACCTCTCGGTCCTTCTAGATTCCATACAATGCTATTGACAATTCGGTAATCAATTATTGTTCACACAATCAATTGAAACAACCTAAAATCTATCCAAATCATTCCACATTTGAAATAGATGCAACCAAAACCCAATAGCATAAATAATTTAGAAAATATATCTCAATAGCATAAAAGATGAAGGAATTAATACATGAGTTCAACCAATCTACCCTAGGAAACTATTTAGCCTAACAACCAACCATTAACAATCCATAACAATGAATTCAAAATAAACATAATGTAGAGAAGATAGAGATAATGAAGAAAAGATGGTGTTCAATGAAGCTTGATCTTTAATGTCCTCTTCAAGGGTGTGAATCCTTCCTTATTGTGAGAAAACTTGTTCTTCCTTCCTCTTGAGCTCCCAATTTGTGCCAAGCCTTCCTAAGAACTCTTTTGAAACCCTAAGATGTTCCTTTTATAATTCTCCATCGAAAATGGGTTTCAGATGAGCCAAAACTGGGGGCCCGACATGGCGCTTTGGAGCCATAGAAATCTGGAATGCAAAATGCTACCATGCCTTGGCTCCATATGTGGCGCCTTGGCGTGGCAACATGTTCCATTGGTGTTGAACTTGGTCTTTTTTGCTTCGTTTTCGATTCGATTTCACTCGTTATTGCCCCTAATACCTAATCAATAAGATGAGAAATTCAAGCATTAAACACTCATAATCATATTCAAAACAATAAAATAATAAACAAAACATGAAAATAATATGAGAACAAAAACTACTCATCACATACTCTTGGGATGCTCACTTGCTCTCAAAGGATCCAATGATTTAACCAAGGGTGACGCAGGGCCTTTATATAGGCTACAAAAGGGTAGTCCTACTACAACTATGAGTCTAGATTCCTACTCTAATTCATCCATGAGTTGCCACCATCTCATGAGGCCTTCTCCCACTTGGCTTAAGAGTCCTTGTCCACTAGGATCCCTAAGGATAGCCACTAGGTAGTGTCTCCTTCTCACATTAGAAGTTCGCTTGCCCAAGGTCTCCTTCTCCTATTCGGACTAGGAGGCTTATTGCATAAGCAGCCTGCCTGGGTGCCCAAGTTAGATGCCTTGGCGCCCAAGTTGCCTACCATAGCTTGGTGAGTAAGGCTCCTTACTCCTATATAAGGTGAGGTGCCCCCAGTGATCTTGGTTTCTCATAAGTGCCGCGCATTAGGCCCCCTCTAAGTTGTGACTGATGCTGTTATGTGAGCATGCCCTAGCCAAGCCATAGGTTACCGCCTTCTTGTTGTGCGTGCTTGGCTCACCACTATGTTGTCGTGGCCTTTTGTCCTTATGACAACACAACTCTAGGATTTCCCTTATATTACATCTTACTTTCCTTCTCTGGTTTGAACATGGGGAAAAAGTGCTACCCTTATGCCACCTCAAGGATGGGTCATCTAGCCAAGGGGCTAATAGACTCTCCCTAAAGCCCTTCGATTTCTTCATTAACTTTGATTGTAAATACTCTTGATTTGGTCTTCAAACTGCCATAATATAACACCCTTTTCCCAGCTTGCTTCACTTATAGGCGTCCCTTTCTAATGAATCAAGATCTCGATTCACTTGTTCTTCTAGTTGCCCATCTTCCTATCCTTAAGAAAGCTTGAAATCACTTTATTAAATTCCACCCTGATCATTGGAGGGTTCCACTTTATTTGCACTTCATCCGAATTAGGGTTTGAATGATGAGGCTTTAAGAAGCTTACATGGAATGTCAGGTGAAACTTTGATCTCTTTTGTAGCTTTAGCTTGTAGGCCATATTACCAACTCGCTTCACAATCTCAAAGGGACCATCATACTTTTCACACCCCCGACCCCCGCCTAGGCGGATGAATGGGGTGCGAAACTATACTAGGACTCTTTACTAGCTTTTTCAGACATTGGTGGTCCAAGTCTTTTAACTGAATCAAAATATCATATACAAAGATAAAAAATAAAACTACCACTATAGTGGTGTTTACAGTGTCAATACATATAGTCCTGAGTCCCATGTATGATATAGCAAAACCAGAGACAGATTTACATAATCAGCAGCAAACCTATCAGGATGTACTTACTAGCCTGGCTGCCCATCAAAGATGCGTAAGATCGCAGACGCCCTCTATACCTACACGCATTAAACCCGCGCGTTTAACGCTAGTGGGAAACATATAACTTATATGTATACACATTACGCATTAATACTCTTCACGTGAAGCATTATATCAAAGAACATATATACACAGCAGATATCGAACTTTCATGAATTCATAATAAACATACACATATTCGTACTTATAATAGACTTTATACTTGTTCGTGATTCCAAAGAGGGTTACAAGAGTTTATACTTGTACCTGGTACCCATAGGTACTCACGAGCTTATACTTGTACGTAGAGGTACCCGTAGGCATGAGTCTGAGCGTAATCCATGTATGACATTTTTACTCTTATTCATATTCAAGACTATCACAGAACTGTCACTGAGATTCAAAGAATAGCTAGTCATAGATTATAGCACAATAAGTACTCAAGGTATAAAATGCAATCAGGTGTCGGAAGAAAAACAGAAAACAACCCATTTAGAGCGTCGTCAATAATTAGAGAGCAACAGCACAAATGTGTCGGCCACCACAGAGAGATCGGCAATCTAAATGTGATCATCAAGATCGTTTGTGAGAGTGCTCATTTCAGATCTAATCGAGTACTGAAGTACTATACGTGCCTCGGTCACGCAACAGGTGCCATGTCATTCCTGCATATCCAAATTTAGATACCTTACAATCATGTTAGAACTTACTATCTTATTATAGGGGCATTAAGTTTGCCCAAGATCGAACTCACCGAGTCATGGCTTCGTCAGGTATGGTCTAATTTTTTCCTACCTTACAAACATCAAATTCTAGAACCATTTCACATGACTTATAGTTCTCTATTAGTCCAATAGACAAGTCCTGGAATAACTGTGGAATAACAAAATGAAACAAAAAACACAAAACTCCTTACACGTTGTAATAGATATGTCACTAAAGGTAGCACCGCTACACCGCGACCCGAGGTCAGTCTAAACCTCCTTTCTTAGCCACGCCGCGGCTGTGACCTACACAAGGTTTGGGATCCCCTACACACGCGTAGAACCCTGAAAATTTCAAGATTTTGTTGATTTCATCCCTTTTTGTAGAAAACCAACTAAAACAAAAGAAACTCATGACCCTCTAGAAAAATCTCCCAAGTGTAGTTCAACCAACCAAACCAAACAGATTAACAGTTTTCCAAACCCTAACTCAAATACTCTAGAAGAAGAACTTCCTAACACCCAAATAGGTATCCATACCTCATAAACCAAGAATCCATACTAAAAGGGAGGATTCCATACTCATCTCATACAAACAAGGGTTTTACCAACCCAACTTTCAAATAAATCTAGTGGTTAGATGAACAAACTAAACCTCTAGAAAATGTGAACAAACTATACTATCCATAAAGTAAACCCAGCAAGCAGAACTCATAACAATCCATACTATCCATATATCCATACTATTCTATACAAAACCATAGTTTCCATGCCTTTCTTCTCTTCTTCCTCTTCTTCTTCTCTTCTCCTCTTTTCTTCACTATAATGCTTTATTCTCTAAAATGAGAGACCAACTCTTTGAATCTTATCCCCTTTGATTTAATTTTCTTTTTTATTGCACTTTGGTCCTCTAATTCCTTTATATTTGGTAGTTCACAACTTCCCCATTATTGGTACTTTGCATCATAATCTTATTATCTTATGACTTTATATCCCTTTGACAAGTTACAAATTTACCTTTGTATCTTGTACAAATCTCGAAGCTTCGCTCATGTTTGAATTTAAATTACGAAAAATTCAAATTATACCTACAAAATACCCTAAACATGATGAAAACGACTAGGGTATATTTTGGGGTGTTACAATACTTCAGGATCAACTCTATTTGAAACTGATTACTTATGATTTTCTTCCATATTTTGAGAGTGAGTTTGAGTAAAACTTTCTCCCCTACATCAAATTCCAAAGGTCTCTTCCCTTGGTTTGCATACTTCTTCATGCATCTACTTGCCTTTTTTAGGTTTTCCTAAGCTTTATCAAGTAAATCTTGCCGGGTCTTTACAAATATATATGTAAGCGATAAAACTCACACTACACCATGGTTGCTCGAAAGCTAGCCTGTCTAGAGTCGTGCGACGTTGGAACCCAATTGCTATCTCAAAAGGGCTCATATTAGTGGTTGAATGTCAGTGCAGATTGTAGGACAACTACTTGGACTCAAGAAGTTCCAACCAATTTGTTTGAGTGGTTGTCACCTAGTAGCACAAGTATTCTTCAAGCATCTAGTTCACTCCTTAGTCCGATCGTCGGTTTAAGGGTGATTAGCAATGGAAATCTTGCACTCGGTGCCCCATATCTTGAACAACTCAACCTGAAACTTGTCTATGAACTGTTCACATTGATCCCTTACTATGTCTACATGCATTCCAAAGTACTTCACAATATTGCGGAAGAAGATTCTTGCTACTTCTTCAGCTGGACATTCATATGGGGCACGTATGAAGACAGAGTACTTAGAGAACCTGTCTACCATAACCAAAATGAACCTGAACCCCTCAACCTTTATGAACCCACTAATGAAGTCCATAGATATATAAATTCCATAACTATACACTGCCATGGTCTTTCCTAAATAGGAAAGGGCTACAACAAACCCATTTCCTTTTTCCTTTCAACCTTGTCCATTTGAAAGACATGACATGTTTTTACATAGGCTTGCTTGTCTTCCTTTAACTTTGGCCAATGGAATGACCTTGACAGCAAAGTCAGCGTCCTTTCTTCTCCTGGGTGACCAACCCACTTAGTATCATGGGTCTCCTTTAGCAAATCCTATTTCAATTTTCTTCAAGGAACATAAAATTTACCTCCCGTGAAGTAAAGCAATCCATCCTCTAGCTAATAGTGCCTCGTGGTGCCCTCTTTCGCCTACTCCACCAACCTTTGATATGTAGAGTCTTGTTGAGATTCTTGTCTAACTCACTCGGTGAAGTCTACCATGACTCTACTCAATGATCCCACATAGCCAACCACTTTCTTTATGTTCAAAGCATCTACCACTTGGTTGTGTAGACCGGGATTATGCACTCACACAAAATCAAAGTCAAACAAAAACTCTTTCCATCGATCTTACTTAGTAGTAAGCTTATTCTGAGTTTTGAAGAATGTGTTGGCCACATCCACCACCATAGTGAATCCGGGTCCCTACTGGCACAAGCCAAGTCTTAAGCAATGAACGGTCGTAGTAACTTCCTTTCTCATGGAGATTCTTACTTCACCACATCAAACTCATGGATTCCGTGAATGCTATCGGGTGTCCCTCATGAACTAGCACACCCCTTAGAGCCATATCTGACGTGTTAGTGTGAACTTCAAAAGGAAACTCTAGATCAGGCGGTCTCAGGATTGGCTCCAAGGTGATGGCATCCTTAAGCTTATGGAAAAAAACTTGGCACTCTTTGTCCCAATCCCACTTTCTCGGCTTTCAAAACTCATAGAGGTGACTGGGCTATGCCTTCCATGAGCCCAAACACTCATCATATATTCCGGTGTTTTGATCTTTCATTCATTTCATCTAGTAATAAGTGCGTTTATCATCGTATATATGATACTCGGCTCTTTGTACATTTCAGGTGAAAAAGGCGGCATTTGGAAGTTGTGTGGTGATTTGAAGAAGGAGATTGAAGGAGAGCTCAGCCTCAACGTCGCGACGTCCCAACATCGCGACGTTGAGGTCGTATGATGTGCAACCTACATCAGCCAACGTCGTGATCAGCCAAGGACAAGCATGACGTCAACGGACTTCCCAAATGATAATTTTAGATATAACAAAAAGAACGAAAAAAGAAAATAAAGGGGAGGAACGAAGTATGATAGAAGACGCACAGAGGACACCAGATCGTAATCCTTGTACTTCAGATTTTCTTTCTCAAACTCCCATTGATTAAAACCAAATGATCAGAATGAGCAAAATGATGTTCTAACTTTATTTCTATGGTTTTCATTGTGATTCTTGTTATATTCATATGGATTAGTTTTTAATCCAATTTTTATTCAAGATATCTATGTATCCATATTGACTTGTTTCATTTCCTGTTAATTACCTACATGGTGGTGTTTGGCCAACACCAACTTGCTTTTGCCGGGAATCTAAGATCGAGAGATAAAGGTTCCTGGGGATCCGGGTAGCGTGACACTCAGTCAATCGAAGGGTAGAGATCTCCCAGTTCCGAATGTGGTGATTAGTGTTTAACCATTTAAGCGTCTTGGAGTCGAGGGGTGAAGCAGAGATGCGATCAATCTACCGACGAGATAGGTAGCCAACAACTCGTTTAGGATCATAGTGTCATTATATTAGCAATAATTCACTCAAGTTTGAGATCCAGATAATACTCTAGAGCCGACTTTGATATTCAACACACTTCTCTTCGTGAGAATGACACTTGACTAGCCACTATATTACGTAAACTTGACGCGTACACTTGTGCGTATGGGCCTACGTTTTATACTAATTTACACACCTATACCTAGCCCGTCAAGTTTTTGGTGCCATTTTTGAGGAGAAGTTTAGTGTTGATATTGACAATAACGTAGTTAGATATTATTCTAGAAAATAGTTTATTTTTTATTTTTTATTTTATTTTATTTTTTTATTTATTTTTTATTTTGGTGACATAAGTGCTTGTAATTTGGTCTCTATGTTTGTGCGTGTGATCAGCAGCCATGCCACTGCAGAATGGTACAGGCAAACATGATCAAGTTGAACTACTTCCGTTTGATCCTGAACCAGAAAGAACCTTACACCGACTACGTAGAGAACAAAGAGAAGCACACTAAAGAGATCTAGCAGTCATGCAGAACGATGAAGGGCAAGATCAGGGCCAAGAGCAAAACGAGCCGTAAGGGGAACAAAATGGGAATAATGCTAGGAATTATGATCCCAGCCGCGATACACCCGATGATTCGCTGAGGTTAGTTGGTGAGGTTCGCTTTACCGCCTACTTGTTCGGGCCCGCATCTCACACCACCATTCAAGTGAACAATTTTGAGCTGAAAATAGTAACACTGCAAATGCTTCAGAACATTCAGTTCCATGGGCTACCAAATGAGAACCCTACCATGTACTGACAACTTCACTAAGCATGCGACACCACAACACAATGGAGGACAAGATAGCTAATCTAAGATCGAGATTGTTCCCGCTCTCATTGGGTGATAGAGCTAAACACTGGTTGACAAGCCAACCACCAGATTCCATTATCTCATGGAATATTTGGTGTAGAAATTCCTGACCAAGTTTTTTCCACCCTCAAATATTGCACAGCTTGTGCAAGAGATTAACATGTTTAGACAATTGGAGGGGGAGAACTTAGTTAAGGCCTAGGAGAGATTCCATGAACTGTTACGGAGGTGCCCATATCATAGGCTGACTAGATGGATGCAAGTCCACACCTTTTACAACGGTCTGAGTGACTCTACTAGAACAGTAATAAATGCCTCAGCAGGAGGCGAACTGATGAAGAAGACTACAGATCAAGCATATGGAATTCTAGGGGATATGGCTACTAATAGTAACCAATGGCCTAGGGAGATGATGATACCAAGAAAGGCAGGGGGAGGTGCAGACACAGAGGTCTTGAGCAATTTGGTGTCGTGTCATGCTAACTCACCAAGCTACAGCAAAGTAAGGTGTTGTAAATTTGGTCTCTGCTTAACCCTCGGGAGATATGTGTGAATCATGTGGGGAGAGCATAGTACTATAGAATGCCATAGCCATAAGAGGTAACACACAATATGTTGGTACTTAACCTTAACCCAATAGGCCGTATGGAGGTAACACCTATCGAATCGTAACTGCAACTTAACTGTGGCCAAGGATTAAGGTAACAATCAAAACTATGGATGGAGGAAGAATCATAATAGTATGCCACCTCCCTAAGTGAACAAACCGCCAGCCGAGAAAAAAGTGGATTTGGAAGAAGTACTAGCTAAAATGCTTACTTCTTATACAACATTTATGAATGAAACAAAGGCAACTATGCAAAATCGCTAACCCAAATTAATAATCAAGCAAAGACAAATGAGAAACCTAGAGGTGCAATGGCTAATCTTACTGATCGGGAGAGGCAAGAAAGTTCGCTGCTGCCACCGGAGATAAACCTATGTTAAGTAAGGAAATATGTTAAGGCTATCACGTTAAGAAGTGGTAGAGAGCTAGTTACACGTGGGCAACCACCAATAGTAAGAGAAGAGGAAACTGAGGTAGTGGACCAGTTCAACCCGGAAGATCAAATGCAAGGGGAGCAGCCCCAAGAGGAGAAGCTAGTAGAGAGATCAGATGAGAGGAAAGTGATTGAGAAACATGTAGTTAGAGCTAAACCTTCTGCACCAGTCCCATATCCCCAACGTTTGAGGAAGAATAAACTGGATAAGCAGTTTACTAAATTCATGGAAGTGTTTAAGAAACTGCATATCAACATTCCATTCATAGATGCATTAGAACAGATGCCTAGGTATGTCAAATTCATGAAAAATATACTATCCAGGAACAAAAGGTTATTAGAATTTGAGACAGTGAGTCTTATTGAGGAGTGTAGTGCTATACTTGAGGAAATTGCCTCAGAAGCTAAAGGATCTAGGTAGCTTCACAATCCCCTGTAAGATAGGGAACTCAATCTTCAAGAGAGCCCTATGTGACTTGGGAGCCAGTATTAACCTCATGCCACTATCCATTTTCAAACGGTTGGGGTTAGGTGAAGCTAGACCTACTACTTGGCCACCCTATACCGGCGTATAGATCAAACATCCTTAGGGAGTGATAGAAGATGTGCTAAGAAGGTGTGACAAGTTTATCTTCCCAACTGATTTCATAGTGTTAGACATGGAGGAAGATAAAGAGATACTCATCATACTGGGTAGACCATTTCTAGCAACTAGCAGGACTATGATTGATGTGAAGAAGGGAAAATTGAAACTAAGAGTGCAGGATGATGAGGTCAGATTTAGTGTATTCAATGCGGTGAGGCATCCAACGGAGAGCGATGCATGTTTTATGATAGAGGCAGTAGAGGCTATAGTGCTTAGCCAAAGTGGTTTGACTGACCCTTTGGAGGCTAGCCTTATGCAGAATGCTAAAGGGGAACTACGTGAAGATGCCGAAGAGTATGTGAAGTGATGGACTCCTTCCAGCAATAGAAGGAAGTATTATGAGTCATTAGGAGAGAACACTCAACCAAGGTTTCATTGAGCTATCACCACATTGAGCAAAGCCACTCCTGGGCCACTTAAGGTACGCCATTTTGTGGAATCCTGCCAACCCTACCAGTTATCATATCAACATCTTTAACAACAATGGAAGAAGAGAAGCTTTTGAGAGTGCTTCAAGATCGCAAGGATCCTATCGGGTGGTCTCTAGCTAATTTGAAAGGGATCCGCCCCTCCATGCGTATGCACCAGATTCTATTAGAGGATGGGCACAAACCTTCAGTGGAGGCTCATAAGAGACTTAACCCGACAATGAAGGAAGTGGTAAGAAAAGAGGTATTGATGTGGTTAGATGCAGGAGTGATCTACCCCACTCTGATAGTTCGGTAAGCCTAAGACAGTTGTCCCAAAAAGGAGGGACCACAATGATATACTGAGAATAAAGCAATCATACCTTCTCACGCCATGGTGAGAATCGCATAGACTCATCGAAAAATTAAATAAGGCAACTAGAAAGATCATTTCCTACTCCGCTCCTAGATCGATGCTGGGACAGATGGCCCGGCATGAGTATTACTGCTTTCGGACGGGTATTCGTTATAATCAGATCACTATATCAATCGGTTGACCAAGAGGAAACAACATTTACATGCCTCAGAGGTATGTTTGCTTTGTGCGAATGCCCTTGCTATATAACGATCGTGCACGCTTTAGCTGCATGATGGCCATATTCTCAAACATGGTCCAAAGAATAATTGATGTATTCATGGATGATTTCTCTATGCTAGGGAAATCCTTTGATAATTGTCTGGAGAACCTGAGACAGGCACTAATAAGATGTGAGGAAATAACCTTGTGATGAATTGGGAAAAGTGTCACTTCATGGTGAAGGAAGGCATTGTATTGGGGTATCGGATCTCAGAAAGAGGAATCGAAGTAGATAAAGCCAAGACTGAAATAATTGAGAAGCTACCGCCCCTATCTTCAATGAAAGGAATAAGGAGCTTTCTAGGTCACACGGGATTCTACAGGAGATTCATACATGATTTCTCCAAAATAGCTAAACCCTTATCAAATCTACTTGTTCAAGAAGCGCCCTTTGAGTTTGATGATCTGTCCAGCCGCTCTTGTTTCCTCGGGAAGAGAAATGGTATCAGAATCTATCAGAGTAGCACTGCATCGAATCTTCCTTTTGAACTAATGTGTGATGCGAGCGACTACACAATAGGGGCAGTATTAGGGTAAAAAAGGGAAAGAACATTTCGGGTTATCTATTATGTGAGCCGGACGTTGAATGATGTGCAACTAAACTATGTAAATAACCGAAAAGAACTTTCTACTTATTGTGTTTTTATAAGCCACAAGTTTCGCCAGATCTTGATTGGTGTAATAAAAATAGTGCACACCAAACTATTCAAATGAGCAAAGCATCATGACTAAGAAGGATGCGAATACGAGACTAATAAGGTGGGTGTTACTACTACAGAAGTTTGACCTAGAAATTAAAGATAAGAAAGGGACTGAAAATCTAGTAGCCGACCATCTTTCATGATTGGAAGGGCCGAGTAAAGAAATTCAGATCAATGATGATTTCCCTGATGAATAGCTCTTGGCGATTGAAGAAAAAGAGCCAATACCTTGGTTTGCGGATTTTATGAACTACTTGTGCAGAGTTCCCCACTTTAGTTTAGAAGGTTGTGCGTAAGAAGAGATTTTCAGACAATTGAAGCACAACTAATGGGAGGAGCCCATCATGTATAAGCATTGTGCCGATTAGGTGATAAGAAGATGTGTCCTAGAGGAGGAAAATGGAAAGTATCCTACATCATTTCCACACTCTCTAGTATGTGGGGGAACTTGGGGGAAATGTAATTTGTACCAAGTAGCTGGTATTTAATCGGATTCCATTGGCTCCAATTTTATTCAAAGATGCACACCAGTTTGTGTCCACTTGTGACAAATGCCAAAGAATAGGAAGCATATCAAAATGAGATGAGCAGCCTATGCAACCCATGTTAAAGGAAGAGCTATTTGATATATGGGGGATGGATTTTATGGGTCCCTTTCCTTCATCTTTTAGCAACCTATACATTCTCCTAGCCATAGATTATGTTTCTAAATGGGTGGTAGCAAGCTTTCTCCGTAGTCATATATTCACCCAGTTCGGAACTCCAAGGGCGTTGATAATAGATGGAGGAACACATTTATGTAACAAACTTGTTGACATCGTGTTGAGAAAATATGGTGTCCAGCATTGGACCACACTTGCATACCACCCACAAACTAATGGCCAAGTAGAAGTGTCAAACAGAGAAATCAAATCTATTTTAGAGAAAACGGTTAATAGCTCAAAGAAAGATTGGACGAAAAATATAGATGATGCGCTCTGGGCATATAGAACAACATTCAAGATACCATTGGGAATGTCACCATTCAGGCTAGTGTTTGGGAAAGCGTGTCACTTACCTGTGGAATTGGAACATAGAGCATACTAGGCAACTAGGCAATTGAATATGGATAGTAAGATGGTCGGCGAGAAACGCATACTGCAGCTCAGTGAATTAGAAGAGTTTTGCAATGAGGCATACGAGAACACGAAGATATATAAAGAAAAGATGAAATCCTGGCATGATAAGCATGTTGTAAGGAAAGAGTTTGAGCCAGGTCAACGGGTCCTCCTATTTAACTCCCGACTCAAGCTCTTCCTAGGGAATTAAAGCTCCAGGTGGTCAATCATCATCGACTCAGTTTTTCCAGATGGAGGAGCAAGTAAATTACGCACCTAGAGAAAGCTTAGCTTAAAGTTAACACACAACGACAGCCATACTGGGGGGGCAAGTTTCAGTAAACAAGCAAGCTACATATAACTAAACACACCGAAATAGTGTTGTATGAGTCTACAAACTCCGCAGTCTCGATATCAGATTCATGAAGTTTGTCAACGACATTAAACAAAGCGCTACTTGGGAGGCAACCCAAGCATTCTCAAATTTTTCATTCATTAGTATAGCTTTACACATGTTTGTTTATTTTAGAGATGAATATTTTCTCGGAGACCTTAACTTATGCGTGTCGCTCGTTTAGGCCCCAGATCAAGTGGCGCATGCAGAGGTAGCTCGGTAATAGAAGGTAGGTCAGACAAGGAGAGGAATCTAAAAAGGGGAGTGCACTTAACCTTAGAAATTTTTTTTTCAAAAAGTTGAGTTTTCTTCTCTGTAAAGTCGTGACGTCTCAACATCGTGACGTTTGAAGCTCAGATTTGAGTAACTCTCGGGAACATCGTGACGTTGGAAGCCTCACATTCTGAAACGTCGCGAAGTTGGATCCTAACGTTGCGACATTAACAATTTAACTCTCGGGAACGTCACGATGTTGGCCCAAATGTCGCAACGTTGCACTATTTTTATGAACATGAACGTTCATATTCTCTCCATATGCAACATGAACCCTCACTTGTTTGCTCCACTTTTTTTGAAGGTGCTCTAGCCAACCCCATCCAAGCTCGTCCCAGCCGACCTTAGAACCCCTCAAAGCCTTAAGCACGTTCTTAGATCCGAAATCACTAGTCTTCACCTTCATTTGGAGATCTGTCTTACGGTTTGGTTTTTGGGTAAGTTTAGGTCTAGATTCAGTTTGTATTAGGATTTTTCTGGGTTTTTTGTATTGGAGAAGGAACACTATGCATGGTTGGGGGTTATAGAACCCTTTGCCTTGAGTCGAAAACACCATCTCACTTAGTGCACATTAGGTGTTTGTTCTTTTCGTCTAAGAGTTTCGTGATTCTTTGGGTAATCTCAAGAGAGTGGAACTTCACAAATAGGTGTTAGGAGGCCAACTAGAGAGTGATTTAAGCCTAGAAGATCATCCAACCCATACCCTTATCCAATGCCCGATGTCGTTTAAAAAGCAGAAACTGGGCTCGAAAAGAAGCCGAGCAAATGAAGAGCCAACTCATGAGTACGATCATGAGAAATTTTTCAATGAGAGCACAACCGAGAAATTCGGCCTCATCTCAAAGAATAGGTCCTTCATCAAGGAGAAGGGGTTTCACCACCTCGATGATTTCTTTCACAAAACCATTGCGAACAAGGGATGGAGGGCACTTTGCTGACCTCCGAGACTTGTTGCCACAAGTGCGGTGTGAGAGTTCTACGCCAATCTCGCATCTTACATACTAAAAAGGGTTTGGATGTGCGAGGTGTTGGTAGACTTCAGTGCGAAGTCTATTAATCGATACTATAACCTAGGAACCTAAGCAACTCCCGAGGCTTATGATAAAGTTCCATGAGCATCCCAATCATCCCGAGGTCCTTGTGGATGTCGACCAAACGTATGTGGTGAGTGGTGTCTCAACAGCTGAAGGGCAAGGTCGTGGTGTTTCAAGGCCAAACACTCGCCTACATCTTAAGGTTTGTCATCACTTCATCACATCGCGTCTCATCCCGATCACTAATGTGAAGTGACAAGAGGGTTTCGCTTCAACTATGCCATCATCTGAAAGACATTCCATTTGATGTTCTGCAAAGTTATAGAGGATGCAATCCTCCATAACAAAGATACGAAGATGAATCTCGGGCACCCCTTCCTTATCTACGACCTATGCAAGCAAGCCGTGCCCCAGAGGATAATGAGTATTCGGATACACCCGATTAAGGCGCTATGGTTAAGAAAGACAAACTAAGTCAAGGCGCAGGAGGTGTACGATTCAAGTACGAGCACCGGGAGGAGGATGACCTTAGAGCATACCGGTCTAGGTTTGGGATCCCAATAGGTGCCTAGGAAGAGGCTAGGCAGTCATCCACCCAACCCCCACCACCACAGCCATCTTAGGAGGATCCGGTTAGTCCATCCACTACATTGGAGGACCAGCATGTGACCTCACCAATTCCGATTTGATGCATACCGATGAGACTCAGAGCACCAGTCACCATCGCCCAGACATGGATGAAGTCAAGCCGACATGCGCACGCTACGCACAACCAGTGGACCATCCTGAAGAACCGCCAGCCCATCCAGAGTAGCCTTGCCCAAATTTCTCCGCCTTCACATGCCACCTCCACCACCACCGCAGTGATTCGAGCGATCACTAGGGGAGTTCACTCCTCATTGACATTGAGGACACTGTTTGCTTTTGTTTGGGGGGTGTGGGTGATCGGGTATTTTTTATGTTTATTTATGTGTTTCACGTTTTAGTTTGTCTGTTTCTATGTTTATTTATGGGTTTCCTATTTATTTATGGTTTCCTATTTTAGTTTGTCTCGGTGTTTAAGGTGTTTTAGGTATTATGTGTTCAAGGTGCAAGTATTTTTGTTCTTACATTCAACTTTTACTTGTTCACGTGTTTTAGGTTGTTTTCGTAGCATTTGTATGTTTAAGGCATGTTTTAGGTATTGTGTGTGAGTGGATGTCACGCTCACGAATGGGAGGTTAATTTGAGTAAAAAAATTTCAAAAATATTGAGCAGAGAATGAAAAGGGATCCTTAGGTTGTTACATAATTTGGAATAGTGTGCTAGAAAGGTCAGTGACTTAGCTTAGTCAACCCTCGCGGGCTCTAAGAAGCCATTTCCCAAGTAGTATTTCCTCGCACACACACATACATGTGATCTTTAGGATATACCATGGCTCTAGACCTTGCTCACAAGAATTCCATGAGCCTTGAGGGTTTCTAAACACCTAAGTGATGGGACACATTTGAAAAGAGGATTGCCATCGAGCCCCAAATAAAAATGAAAAAAAAAAAAAAACAAGAAAAGACATGTGTGAATAGAATAAGCGGGATCGTCCAATCAGAGTCCTAGGCACAGTCTGAGGGGTCTTTCAAAGCCTAATGCCCTGAGCCAACTGGTCGGGAGCCATTGACTTCACTGCCCGCTACATGGGACAAAGGATGGACAATTATCACATTCTAGGGCCTTTAGGTTTGGTTGAGTGTCCGGGGTGAAGTTTGAGGGGAACTAAATGCTCGGTGCCCTTAACCAACTGGTGGGGAGTCACCAATGAATCCTTGCTATAAGGACACTAAGCTAAACTTATAGGCACTAGAGTTCTTTCATGCCTAGGTAGTATGTAAATAAAAAAAGGGTGCGTTCTTATCCTTCTGTGGTTAGAGTCTTTCAAATGGGTGAGTGGACTTCAAGTTTGGAGGTATTGGAACCGAGGTATAGGTTGGAGATCTTGAAACAATTACACGTAGACTTATAGGGAAAGGTCATTGAAAACATAGGGGGTTGAGTTGCTTGGTTAACTCGACCTTGCTTAGCTATGCTCCCTAGAAAGTTGCATAACTCTAAGGATCCCGTGATTTTAGACAATAAAGGCTCATATTATAGATTTGGTTCATTTTTACTCTCTGTGTTGGCGTTGTGTATGTCACACTCATTTCGTAGGCGTTTTGGTGTGTCAAATTTCCATGCGTAATAGTGTTATGAGTTTGTTTCTTGCTTGGGGACAAGCAAGAAGATAAGTTTAGGGGTGTGATGAGTGCTCAAAACACTCATCATATACCCGCGTTTGATCTATTTTTCGGTTCATTTCATCTAGTAATAAGTGTGTTTATTATCGTATATATGATACTCGGCTTTTTATGCATTTCAGGTGAAAAAGATGGCATTTGAAAGCTGTGTGGAGATTTGAAGAAGGAGATTGAAAGAGAGCCCAGCCTCAACGTCACAACGTTCTCATGTTGTGATGTCGTGACGTTGAGGTAGTATGATGTGCAATTATTAGCCAACGCCGCGACGCCAAGGGGACGTCAAACTGCTGACTCTCCCAAATGATAATTTTAGATATAACAAAAAGAACGAAAAAGAAAATAAAGGAGAGGAACAAAGTACAAGACGGAGAAGACGACAAAGTGATCTATCTGAGATCGTGGTAACCTTTGTATCTGTATTTTCTTTCAAACTCCTATTGATTAAAACCAAATGATTGTAATGAGAAAAATGATGTTCTAACTTTATTTCTGTGGTTTTGTCGTATTCTTGTTATATTCTATATGGATTAGTTTTAATTCAAATTTATTCAAGATATCTACGTATCCGATACATCGACTTGCCTCTATTTCTATCGACACCTACATGATGGTGTTCGCCAACACCAACTCTGTTTCTTTTTCCCGGTGAATCTAAGATCGAGATAAAGGTCCTCGAGGATCCGAGTAGAGTGACACTTCCCATTAACCTGAGTAGAAATCTCCAAGTTCCAAATGTGGTGATTGGTGTTTAACCATTTAAGCGTTTTGGAGTCGAGGGGTGAAGCAGAGATGCGATCAACCTTATTGGCGAGATAGGTGAATATACCTCAAGAGAGGACATCTCTATGCGCACGATCAACTCCGCACAGACATCCGCTAATACATCAATAATAGATTTTACACAGATGATAATCCATTGAATATGGCAAGGAAAGGAAAAACCCTAGTCTTTGTTAATTGAACCAACAACTTGTTTAGGATCAAAGTGTCATTATATTAGTAGTAATTCACTCAAGTTTGAGATCTAGATAAAACTCTAGAGCCGATTCCGGTATTCAATACACTTTTCTTCGTGGGAACGACACTTGACTAGGCACTATATTACGTAAACTCGTCGCATATACTTACACGTATGGGCCTATGTTTAAACTAATTTACACACCTATACCTAGCCCGTCAATACCTTGGAATAACCTTTAATAATCCTTCTACATTAGTTACACAAATCAAGGAAAGATCGAAGTTCTATCACCTTAGTTGGTGCAGGCCAATCTCGAATTGTTTCTACCATCGTACCATCCATTCGAATATGAGATTTAGAAATCAGGTGACCCAAGAGCTTGACCTCGGTCTGGGTAAACTCACGCTTCTTCTTTTAAACATATAATTGGTTCTACCTTAGTCGATCTCTTAAATACCTTCTCAAGGTGCACCAAGTGATCTTTTAGAGTTGGACTGTGGGTCACCATATCATCCAAGTAGACCACTATGAATGTGTAAGATCCCGATCACATCCCGCATAAAGATTCCACCAGATTGGCTGATCCGAACTAAATTCGGGAACGCTATTCACTTTCATTTCCAATCCAAATACAAAAAATTCAATATAAATGTGAATACATTTTTAATACCAAACGATTTCAAATACTCATCGGGTATACATAAAATATACATTAACATTTTTTGCGAAACTAAACATTTTGCGAAGGCCCATACTCTGTGGGATACCCCACATTTGTACCATCATTTACTGTAAAATTTAATAGTTTAATATAAAAAACATTTACAAAATAGAATTAGAGTTTAACTTTCATAAGATACTTTATACAAAAAGAGTCAATTCAATTTCATGCATGCGTGTCGCGGAGTTTTACTTCTCCTCCAAATGGCTTTAACGTTGGCTCTGTGCTTGTGTGGTCTTCACTCTTGTACCTATTTACTCGATGCCTTCTCATGCTGATAAAACAAATACGCCAAGCATTTTCATGTTTAGGTTCTATATGTTTCTATTATCTCTTCATTTCATTTTAAATCAAAACATGCAAATATTAATAAAACAATGCTTTTAGACAATCACAATGACCTCAAATGCAAAGATAATACGTATCTATATATTTATTCAATAAATCAATTACAATCTACTCGTCATCTCAAGCTATGGCCATAGTGAGTAAGAAAAATCATTCCAGAAGACAAATCGTAAGAATTTTGCAACTCTTATCATTTTGCCCTTATCGAATTTAACCTATGCTTTCTAAGTAATAAAGGATAAACGAATCACCGCATGGTCTCAATATATATATATATATATATATATATATATATATATATATATATATATATATATATATATATATATGTATATAATATGTACTCGCTGGTGTACACTACCGATATTGTCCCTCCGTTCTGACTAAGATGTGCCACAATAGTATGTTTGTTCGACTCTTATTGGTATACCAATCTATCCTTAACTCGAATTTAAACTGCTAACATTCTTAAGGGCATTAAAATCATTCAGCATGAATTTTTACATAGTATATATATACATTTGTGCAAATAGAACATTTTCACATTCATAATTTTTTCATGTAAATTTGTTTCACAAGCAATTGTCTCAAATCACTTAAAACAAATCATTTCAAACACAAATCAATATGCACTTTCTTTCAATCATTTCCAAAAATTCAACCATTCGTGAATTATTCAAATATTTTAGAAATAGAGAGAGTTGAGAACAAACCAAAATCATCGCTTTGATTCCAATCTTCGACCGACTTCATGTGCTTCCCCTTCCTCATCAGTTCCTATTCAAATACAATGACAATAACATATTAATTGGTTATTCTAGGAGTTCTATTGTCAATAGGAATTGGAATCATCTCATTTGGATAACCCAAACTCAAGTTACAGCATTTCAATGCCAAACTAGTCGATATGCCCAGCTCACTGGATCACCCACTATTCTTTTTCAATTTATGGGGTCTTAAATCCATAAATTGATAATGGTTCCTTCAGTCATTTGAATCTATGGTTCTAAGGTTTCTTCTCCAATTAGAATCATCTAATTTGGATCACCCAAACTCAAGTTACGACATTTTAATGCCAAACTAGTCGATATGCCTATCTCACTGGATCACCCACTGTTTTTTTTCAATTTCTGGGGTCTTAAATCCATAATTGGTAATGGTTCCTTCACTAATTTGAATCTATGGTTCTAAGGTTTCTTCTCTAATTGGAATCATTCAATTTGGATCACCCAAACTCATGTTATTGCATTTTACATCTAGATTACTCTATTTTGCAAAATGTAACTGCATATACCCACTTTGGATGTATTTATGGCACTTTGACGTTACAATTGCATACACTTCCTTTAAGTAAATTATTCCCCTAGAGGTCTAGTTTACCCATAATTTTGAATCACTCATATTGGATGAGTGAAACTCATTCTATGGCCAAAACACCACAACTACACCCAAAGTAGGGCATACCCATGAGCTACCCGAACTCACCTTTAAGCCCATATTCGGGAGCCTTAGTGCTACAATTTGCTCCTAGTTCCTTCTATACATTTGTAACCCTATCTCTTATGGTTCTTTAACAATTGGAATCACTTCATTTAGATGATTATAACTTAAACTATAGCCAAAACAAGAACAGGCGTTTTGACAAATTTTTTGACAGCATTTCCTTTGAAAACCCAACATTTCCCTTTTGCAAACATTCCTCAAAACCAATCCAAACCAACACCAACCAAAAATACTCTTCAAAACTCAACCCAAAACAACCCCTAACTCAACTACAACCAATACAAACACTCCAACCCAAAGGTTGGGGTTTTCATCAACTCAAACTCAAGGGGTTAGGTTTAGTTTTTCTACCTTTCAACTTGGATCCTTAATCGGGGCTTATGGAGCAAAATCACAAATCTCCTCCTCCCTTTCACACCCAACTGGATGGAGCCCTAGCTTTTCTCCTCTTAAAAAAAAAAAAAAAACGCTCTTCTGCCCTCTCTCCTCCTTCCTGAATGCCCAAAATGGCATTCCATGACCATATTGACTTGCACTTATTAAAAGATTAAGGCCTTGTTTGGCCTTCTCATTAAATGCATTTTTCTCATTTTTTCCATTTTAACACTTCATTTCACTTCATTTACATTTTGGTAATTACATTATTCATTTATGACCCTTAAGTCCTCATTTGTCATTTTTACCAAATTTATCTGGCTCTTGTAAATTTTTTAGGTTGTATATTTTTTTCGTTCTTAGAATTTAAATTCCGGAAAAATTTAATTTACTTTATTTTATACCTTAAACATGTTCTGAAACTTGTAGGGTATTTTTAGGGAGTTACAACTCTCCCCTCCTTAAGAAAATTTTGTCCTCGATAACACCTTCATTGGGGATATTGATGCCGCATAACTTCTTCGCTTTCCCACATGGCTTCCTCGATCTTGTGGTTTCTCCATAGCACTTTGACTAGTGGGATTCTCTTGTTCCGTAATTCTTTCACTTCTCGAGCCAAGATCTCTACTAGCTCCTCTTCATCAACTGTCTAAGCTCAACTGCCTCAAAGAGACTACATGCGATGGGTCCGACTCAGACCTCCTCAACATCGACAATACGAAAAACATTATGGATCTTTCCAACCTCGGGAGGTGCGCCAACTGGTATGCCACTGGACCCACTTTTTCAATCACTTCATATGACCCAATGAACTTAGGGCTCAACTTGCCCTTTCTCCCGAATCTCATTACCTTCTTCCAAGGCGATACTTTCAAAAACACCTTATCCACGATCTCATAACGAACATCCTTCTTTCATGTCTAAGATAAGATCTTTTCTATCCGTGGGCCACTTTCAATCTTTCTCTAATCATTTTCACTTTTTCCTCGGTTTCTTGAATCAAATCTGGGCCAATTATCTTCTTCTTGCTCAACTCGGTCCAACACAATGGTGTTCTGCATTTCCTTCAGTAGAGAGCCTCGTAAGGCGCCATTCCAATACTCGACTGGAAGCTATTGTTATACGCAAATTCAACTAGAGGAATGTGTCTATCCTAACTACCCTCATAGTCGATCACTTAACTTCTCAGCATATCTTCCAACACTTGGACCACTCTTTCCGATTGTCCATCCGTCTGCGGGTGGAACGCTGTGCTGAAATTCAGTCGAGTGCCTAAAGCCTCTTGCAATTTTCCCCAAAATCTCGAGGTGAAACTCGAATCTCTATCTGAAATGATGGATAATATAACTGAACTATTTCACTTATGTACAAACTCGCTACCTTGGGTCAAGTGAATAGCCTGCCTTCACTAGTAGGAAGTGAGCTGACTTAGTCAATCGGTCTACCACGACCTAAACCGAGTCATGCTTTCTTCTTGTCAATGGTAACCCAACCACAAAATCCATGGTGATTCGGTCCCATTTCTACTCAGGTATTCTAATAGGCTCCAATAATCCCAAAGGAACTTGGTGCTCTGCCTTCACTTTTTGACACACCATACACTTGGTCACAAATTCTGATACATCTCTTTTCATTCCAAACCACCAATACGAAACCTTTAAATCTTGATACATCTTTGTGCTACCTGGATGCATAGCAAAAGATCCACTGTGTGCCTCTTCTAGAATGATTTTTTTCAATTCACTATCATTAGTTACACAAACCCGATCTTATAATACAAGGGATCCATCTTCCTTCATGGAAAACTCATTCCTTCCCTCTCTAATCCACTCACTCATGGCAGAATTCTTCATCATTCTTTGTGCCTCTAGCACCTCTCGATTCAACAAACTGCTCAGCTATTAACTCGCTACTATTTCACCGTCTCTCGTTTCAATGACAAGTGAGCATTCAATGTCAGAGCAGCTGTACTGACTTTCTACTCAATGCATCTGCCACAACATTGGCCTTTCCGGGGTGATAATCAATCATGAAATCATAATCTTTAATCAATTCCATCCATCTATGTTGTCTGAGGTTAAGCTCTCATTGTGAGGGCAAATACTTAAGACTCTTGTGATCGGTGTAGATGAAACACTTTTCCCGCAGAGACAGATAATGTCTCCATATTTCTTCAATGCAAATTACAATAGCGTACCACTCCACATCATGCATGTTGTGGTAATTTTTCATGCGCTTCAACTCCGCCTCTGCCATAAGCTATCACTTTACCCTCTTACATAAGGACGCATCCGAGTCAATTTAACGAAGCATCGCTAAAAATCACATATTCCTTACCGTAGGTCGGTTGAGTAAGAATCGGTGCCTCGGTTAAGAATGCTTTCAACTTTTCAAACTCGGTTTCGACATCTCTTCACCCATTCAAATTTCACATCTTCTGGAGCAACTTCATCATAGGGGCTGTAATCATCGAAACCCCTTAACGAACCCCCAGAGTAACAACCTCAATAATCCCAGGAAACTACACACCTCTCGTGACATTTCTGGCTCCATTCAATAATCACCTCTACCTTCTTTGGATCCACTTGAATTCATTCTTCTGATACAATGTGTCCAAGGAAAGACACTTATCTCAACCAAAATTCACATTTGCTCAATTTTGCATATAACCTTTCCTTTCTCATGGTTTCTAGCACTACCCGAAGGTACGTATCATGATTTTCCCGATCCTTTGAATACACAAGGATGTCGTCTATAAACACCATGACAAACTGATCTACATACGGTCGAAAAACACGGGTCATTAAGTCCATGAAAGCCGCTGGAGCATTTGTCAACCCAAACGACATTACAAGGAACTCGTAATGTCCATACAACGTTCTGAAAGCCGTCTTATGCACATCCGTATCCTTAATCCTCAATTGATGATACCTAGATCGCAAGTCAATCTTCAAAAAGACACTTGCACCTTTCAATTGGTCGAACAAGTCATCAATCCTAGGAAACGAATATTTGTTCTTCATTGTCATCTTATTCAGTTGCCTATAATCAACACACAATCGAAGTGTACCATCTTTCTTCTTAACAAAGAGCACCAAGGCCACCATGGTGATGCCACTCCGACGACAAACTTTCTCTAACAATTCTGCAACCGGCTTAAATCTTTAACCCAAAGTGGAGACATTCTCACGGTAATGGATGCCGGCACTCTCGAACAACGTCGATTGCGAACTCAATCTCTCTCTGTGGAGGCAATTTTGGCAACTCCTCCGGAAATACGTCCGGATAATCATAAACTGTAGGGATGTCTAATAGGCTTGACTTTGCCCATTTTGTATCTATCACATACGCCAAGTAGGCTTCACACCCCTTTCGAACCATCAAGCCTCAGGGTTGCTCATAGTGGCAACATCACAACAATGGCGAAAAAAATCCGAACAAAAACCCATCCAAGGGCCCCTTATAGCATCAAATATGGTTCTATAACATAGAGAAGGGTGTGGATTGCCCGTGTTGGTTCCCAACCGAGCTAGTGGCCTGGGCAGATTTTAGACCGGTTAACCAAGCCCCAGGTTCTTCTAATGGTATCCACACAAAGAAAGTGAAACCGACAACCTCCAAGGCAGCCTGGAAAGGGTCCTAGCAGTTATCCAAGTCCCGATCCAGGAAGTGAAACCCGCTCCTCAAACTCTAGAACACCTTCTTTGAGATGAGAGAACTTTGGCTTTTCTCATGGACTCTCTTTTGTCTCAAAGAGTCATCAATCAATTAGGGTTTCCATAACATTCCTTTTATAGGGAAACCCCATCTTGCGAAATGACCAAAATGCCCCTCACTTTAAGTGATGATAGGATACACGTATTCCCATGTGTTATGGTGAGTTCCCACATGGTCCTAAGCCGAGGTACAAGCCCAAGCCTGTTACCTTTCTAAGTGAGGGCTTTTGATCCCGGGATTCCACTAATCCCATGACATTTCATCCATGAGAATTAACTCCCTCATATTTGGATCACATCCAAATCCGTTTTATATCAGCCCCATACTCTTCTAAGTGTGTGACCCATTAGGTTCCGGTTACGTTGGCCACTTGATTCAACTATTGAATTAAGTAAGTCAAGATTGGTATCTAGCAACACATCATGACCCCCAATTGATCAGAGAGTCAGTGGTCTGACTTCATACCTTTCCCATAGACAAATACCGTGCAATTTGTCCTCTCATCAAACTATACCCTACTTGGTTCAGAGCATGGACAATGTGTAGCTCCCACTAGACTGGCTATGCCACACCTAGCCTAAGTGATATTTGATCTTGTCCCCAGATTCATTACTCAACCATTATGTACATGAAGACACTCCTCAAGGCATTCTCACTCTGGCTAGAGATTCCCGAGTAATGATTCTGACAAGAGGCCTAGTGGCACCTCCTCCACGGAGTGCTAACTTTGCTGGCTACCTCCACCACCTTCGAACACCTCAAACTATACCCAATCCTCGTCCAATGAGCGACCCTCGGAGAGGCAACATGGATTGAGGTCAAAGTACAAGATCAACATCCAAGATATCCTTGAGAACCTCAAGTCTAAAGATATTTGCACCATTGCTATGTTGAGACAATCATCTACATTTAAATAGATGATCCATATGATTGTCTCATTATAGGTCTCTGATGTACTTAGCTACTCTTAGCAAGCATCCACACGCCAACTCTTGATCACAGTTTATAAGATCTATTGCTTGATCTAATCAAGCAAGATGTCATGTGTTAGTCCTGGTCCCATCAATAATGTCCAGCCTTGTTGATCCTATACTTAGGATAATTTAGATATATCAAATATAATGGCATGATAGAATCTTATTATCATGAGCCCATCATGATTTCCCCATGCTGTTATGGTCATGGACTCATTAATTCGATTAAAGATCTATATCAATTCAATGTATGAATACCAAATGAACGGGGCAAAGCCTCTTAGACAAATAATATACAGCGATAATAAGTGCTAATATGAATATTTAGAACACTTCATCAAACTCCCACTTGCATTAAAGCCAATCAACCTTATATCTCATACCATAGGCTAGAATCAGACTGTACTTTTCTTGGGAAGTGGCTGAACTAAGTGACCAATATTCTCGATCATGGGTATTTTCTCTATCTTTACATCATTCCTGCCAATGATTGCTTCGATCAAGTGGTATCTCCTGAGTACGTGTTTTGACCTTTGATGAGACCGTGGTTCCAACCAGACTATGGCTCCATTGTCATTACAATACAAAGCATTCCATGAACAATGCTAGAAACACCCCAGCTCCGGGCAATGAACTTTGATCCAAATCGCCTTTAGTCGATTCGTGTCATGTACTTCTTTGATTTAGTTGTAGAACTGGGCCGGGTCGTTTCTTATTTAGAACTCTTCCAACCGACCGCCCCACCATTCACGAACACGTAACTCGACCGAAATTCGAGTCATCTCTATTATATTGGAAAACAGCATCACTATACCCATTAACAATAAGATCCTCATCTCCACAAATCAAGAATACATCCTTAGTCCTTCTCAAGTACTTAAGGATATTTTCGATAAATTTCCACCCAATGACCCATTCCCCGGTTCCATCAAGTATGCTCGTGACACTTAGAGCATCTGATATGTTGGGTCTAGTACATAACATAGCGTACATGATCGATCCTATAGCCAAAGCATATGGTATCATATTCACAGAAAACCTTCATGTTGTGTCTACTGACACAAAGACTTCTCGAGACCAATATCCACTAACTATGGGATATATCCTCTTGGACTCCGTCCATGCTAAACCTTCGTAATCTTGTCTATGTATGTAGATTGTGAAAGACCAAGTAACCTTGGGACTACTCCCATGATTTTATCCAATATATAGGTTGCTTCTCCAAGGTCTTTCATGGAGAAATTCTTGGATAACCAAAATTTGATGGATTGTTGTATTGAGACATTGTTTCCTATTAGAAGTATGTCATCCACCTACAAGATTAGGAATACGACTGCACTTCCATTTGTCTTCTTATATACACAAGGCTCATCTAAATTTTCAGGGAGAAACTAAACTTTATTATCCCATCAAACGATATTCAACTTTGATGTTTCGTCAAACTACATAAATGGATCTTTGAAGTTTGCATACTTTACTACCACTTCCATATATGAAGCCTTTAGGTTGTGTCATATACACCTCCTCGGTTAGGTTTCCATTGAGGAAAGTTGTCTTCACATCCATTTTCCATATCTCATAATCATAATGAGCGGCGATGGCTAGGAGTAGTCTTATGGATTTAAGCATAGCTAATGGATCCAAAGTCTCACATAATCAACTCCTAGTTTTGATCATAACCCCAGCCACAAGCCTAGCTTTATAGGTAATCACATTACCTTCCATGTCCATCTTCTTTTTGAACATCCATTTGCACCCTATGGGTTTTATTGCTTCAGGTGGATTAACCAAAGTCCACACTTGGTTTGAATACATGGAATCCATCTTTGACTTCATGGCTTTGAGCCATTGATCGTACCAACTAATCAGAGGATTCTTTGCCTAGTTGGCCTATCTCATTTCACATAATACGTCCTTTATTTACAATGAGAAATCCACATCTCTCCTCGGGACAGAATGTATCCTACTGGTCTCTACGAAACACTTAGCTAGAAGAGTCAACTATCAATTCAACATGAATTGCGCCCGTGTCTACTAACAGACGTGCTGCCCTGCTAGAGCATATTGAACTCACTAAGCTCTACTTTGTTCCCATTGTCTTCTCAAGAGAACCCTTTCACAAGAAGATAAATATGCTTTGAAACAAACAACCTTTGCTCCAAAATATTGTAGAATTGATATCCCATTGTTTCTTTAGGATATCTTACAAACTGACACTTATCAGACTTAGCTTCAAGCTTATCTGATATTGTCCGTTTCACATAAGTAGGACAACCCCATATTTTCATGTGGGAAAATAGGGCCTTTTGTTAGTCCAAATCTCATATAGAGTAACTTCAACTGACTTGGATGTGACTCTATTTAAGATGTAAACAGCAGTCTCAAGTGCATAACCCCAAAAGGATTTAGGTAGGTCCGTCTTTGCCCACCATAGACCTACTATGTCTAACAAGGTTTGTTCCTTCTCTCAACCACACCATTTGCTACCGAAAGGTATGAGCCCATTGTACAAAATCCCATTGTCCCCGATAATCCAGATACGCCGGCCAGCACCACTCCACCTTGATATGATATATGGGATTTTATACCACCGTTGTTTCTCTACCTCATCAATTCTTTGAACCTTCAAAGGCCTTAGACTTATACCTCATGAGATACAAGTACCCATCGTGAATAGTCATCGATATGCTAGAAGTAAACGAACCACCTTCTCGCATGCACGTACATAGACCCACATACATCTGTATGTATTAGGTCTAATAGTCCCTTTGCTTGTTCACCCTTTCCTTTAAAGGGTAATTTGGTCATTTTGCCTGCACACGATTCACATGTGTCAAATGATTCATAATCAAATGACCCAAGCTTCCACCTCGTAACTTAGTCACGTTTCACTTATATGGACAAGACGACAATGCCATATATATGACGATTTCAAATTATATGCTTTTGTCTTACCGTCATCGATATCTCGTGATTGGATTTGACATATCTAATATAAATCCCATTGCTTAAGGTGTACCACTCAAAGATAAAAGACATCATTTAACATAATGCAACAACTATTGTCACAAAATTTAATGAAACCCTTTCGTTTAAAAACATGAAACAAAATGATGTTCTTCACAAAGCCGGTACAAAAAAGCAATTGTCTAAATATAAACTAAAACCACTAGGGAGGTTCAAAACATAAGTCCCAATGGCAACAACCGCAACTCTTGCACCACTACCTACTCAAAGGTCGGACTCTCCTTGCGTGAGCTTCATGCTGTCTCTAAGGCCCTGCATATCAGTACATATGTATGAGCCACAACCGGTATCCAATACCCAAAGGTTGCCATAAGAAACAATATTAACTTCAATGACATAAATACTTGAAGGTGTTGGTGCATCACATGCCACCTTCTTCTTTGACTCCATGTAAGCCTTGCAATTTCTCTTCCAATGGCCTTCTTTGCCATAATGGAAGATGTTTTCGAGGATGTCTCTCGACCTTTCTTGGCCGCCCCTCCCTTTTTCTTAGTGATTTTTCTCTTCTTCTTGTTCTTAGAACCCTTCTTAGAACTAGAAGAGTTCACGGGCATTACATTTTTCCTTCCTTCATCAAGGTGGGTTTAACTGTTTTAAGTGTGTCGATCAACCTGTGTACGGTGGTCTCTTATCGTCTCATCCCGTAGTTACACAAACTGGAAACTCCGTCATATGGTGGTCTTTATCATTATCCATACCAAAACCCAGTTGATCCAACCTAACTATGTACCCATGCATCTTCAGTGCATACTGTACTGGAGATGTCCCCTCTTGCATCATGGAGCGAAAAAGCATTTTGGAGACCTCGAACCTTTCAGATCTCACTTGCTCATGAAATAACTCATTTAGATGGGCGACTATGTCATAGGTTGTCATAGCCTCATGCTGTTTCTGAAGCCCCAGATATATCGATGCAAGCATGATACATGCGACAATGATACTGTCATCTAGGTGCTTCTGATATGCTATCTGGTCTCTAATAGATGCATCAACAGATGGGGACACTGGGAGTGGGGCATCAAGGACATAAGCTATCTTTTCTACCTTGAGAACAATTCTTAAGTTCCTTAGCTAGTCCATGAAATTGGTCCCGGTCAATTTATTGGCATCTAGTATGGATCGTAAGTTCACGATGGTCGACATGTTTCGATTCTTCACAACCTAGATGTAAAAGAGATTATGTTAGATTGTACTTAAAATGCATAATTATTACGGCTTGATAATCACGCATCATGGGTCCCACTATTTTATTGCGAATCCATAGCCCTCACTATTGATCCGAGAGAACCTATTTGGAGGTTCTCCTAGTGGGTCGATATCCAATATCATTGAGAATCACCTTGGGTTTACCCAACAAGCTATCTCGGGTAAAAAAGGTAGGTATCTTTGATCATACCAATTGCATTCGTACGCAATTAAGGAATCCAATATCACTTCGAGTGACCTTGGGTTTACCCAACAAGCCATCTTAGATCAATAATTATTCCAATTTGAAATCCGACGCAACTATAGAATCCAGTGCTATAAACTGTTGATTTGTGCATTATCACTGGGTTATCAACTCAGCGATACGTACATCTTACGTGATACCGACTCACCGCCTCTATCCATCATTAACCTTGGGTTTACCCAACAAGCCAATGAGTCTAGTTAAGGCTAGCCCACCAATTAGGAAAACTCATTTCCATGGATAGAAAATGCTCTTGTGGAGGAAGGCTTGGGTTTACCCAACAACCTCACCCTTCTAAAAGAAACTCGTCACACCATATTAGCGGGAAGACGGAGTCTTAATATTAATAATGGAGGGTTTTTAGTTAAGTCTCATCCTTTTCATTAGCAAGTATATTATCCATTCATCTCATGAAATTATAAGGATAGTTACTCTAACTATATGGCATGATTATGGATTATTCCCAAAGGATCAATTCCATGAGCCATAATGGAATTGATTAGGTCAAACCTAGGGATATGAATGATTATTACAACAGTTTAAAATTAAAACAAATTTACAATCTTCAAGGTCTTCTTTCTTGGTTCCTTCTCCACACTTCTTTCTCCCTTTGCACCTTCACCAACTTATCCTAATCCCAATCTAATTACATACCTTTATCAATAACCTCAAGTTGTACTTGAGGGATTTCATTAAGAGAAGTACATAGAGAAATTAGAGAAAGGCAGGACACACAAAAGTCTCCATTTATCCAAAAGAAATAATAACTAAATGCGTGATGCTCAATCACCATTGGGAAAAGTCCATAATCATCCATCATGCTAATATACACCCTTAAACATGCATTCTCTTACGCAATCCATTGAAAGTTGAAGGTAATGGTACCCCATGATTTCAAAAGCACATTAAAGGGATTTCAACACTTGAAATAAAATTGATCCACTTTGTATTGTTCAACATTTGAACAATGACCTCAATTCAACACTTGAACTAAATTTGTCCTACATCCTTTTCATTCAACACTTAAACAAATAACCCCTTTATTCAACTATTGAACAAATCTTATTCAAAATATTGAATCATGAACCTGATTTAACTTCTTGAATCATAAACCCTATTTAACTCCCCAATCGGTTCAACTCCTTGAACTATTATTCCGATTCAACACTTGAACCACAATTTTTCAAAAAGGACGTTTTTATCCAAAATTATCTCTTAGATAATTTCAACATGGTTTTTCGAAATCCATGATTCCAGAAATTTTAAAGCTGAATGGTTAAGTTTTAAATTGCACATTTCTTTTTCAAACACATAAAAGTAGTGTGTTCGAAACTTGTGCAAAACTATACAAGAAACGCAATGAACAAGGCACCAGCAGTCCCTAACGGCGCGACGTCGTCACGTCAAAACATCGCGACGTCATCACATCAAAACATCGTGACGTTGTAAGGGTTCAAAACCCCACTATGGCCTTCACGTCGCGACGTCGAAACGTCACGACGTCACCACATCGCGACGTTGGAACGTCGTCACGTCGCGCCGCTAGAACGTCGTGATGTCACCATGTTGCGACGTTTGGAGTGTTTGACTCTAACATCATGTGAAGTCACTTCACGTCACATCATGTCACATCATGTCATGCCACGTCACATCACGTCACGTCGCAACATCAAAACGTTGTGATGTTGCAACGTCGCAACGTTCTGGGTTCGGATGACCAACGTCGCAATGTTGCTGGAAATTTATGAGCAACGTCAAGACGTTGGACACGAACATCGCGACATTGCTGGGTTTTCCAACAACAAGAAAGTTGCAAAATCCACCTTAGGACTTACCACCGTTGTTCCTTCTTCTATTAACCATCCTAGATCATCTCATGACCATATACATCAAGAAAACACTGGATCTAAAACCTTTCATGTCGTAAATCTCATTTTCAAACTTTGGAAAAACATAAAATAAAAACTAAAACTCAACAATAAACCGATTTGATGCGCATAAGGTTGCTCGATACCACCGTATTTCTCAGGTGGCACACTTGCCAATAACGACAAAAAATTTAAAAAAAAATCCCAACAGCACTATCCAAGGACCCTCATAGTAACAACCTGCTCTACAACAAAGAGAAGGTGGTATCACCTTGCGGTCGGTTCCAAAATAGAGCTAGTGGTTTAAAGTGCCTTAGACCGGCTTAACCAAGTCTTAGGTTTGCCTATAACGGTATCAACACGAAGAGTGAAGTCGACAACCTCCAAGGCAACGGTCTCGAAAAGGGTCCCGATGCTATCGAAGTCCCGATCCAAAGAGGAAGCCAAAAACCCGGGTCTCTCAAACTCTAGAACACCTTCTTTGAGATGAGAGAACTTTGGCTTTTCTCATGGACTCTCTTTTGTCTCAAAGAGTCATCAATAAATTAGGGTTTACATAACATTCCTTTTATAGGAAAACCCCATCCTGCGAAATGACCAAAATGCCCCTCACTCTAAGTGATGATAGGATACACGCATCCCCATGTGTTATGGTAAGTTCCCACATGGCCCTAAGCCGAGGTACAAGCCCAAGCCTATTACCTTTCTAAGTGAGGGCTTTCGATCCTGGAATTCCACTAATCCTATGACATTTTATCCACAGAATTAATCCCCTTACATTCGATCACATCCAACCGCTTTATACGCCTAATAATTTTCTCTAAGTGTGTGAATTTAATAGGTTCAAAGTTATGTTGGCCACCGGATTAAACTATTATTGAACAAGCAAGTAAGTCAAGATTGGTATCTAGCAAACACATCATGACCCTCTAATCAATCGTGAGAGTCGTGGTCTGACTACATACCCTTCCCATAAACAAATACCATGCAATTCGTCCTTTCACCAAACTATACCCTACTTGGTTCAGAGCATGGACAATGTGTAGCTCCCACTAGACTGGCTATGCCACACCTAGCCCAAGTGATATTTGATCTTGTCCCCTGATTCATCACTTAACTGTTATGCACTTAAAGACACTCCTCAAAGCATTCTCATACCTCAGCTAGAGATTCCAGCAATGATTCCGCCAGGCCTTTAGGTATACCCTCCCTCCATTGAAGTGGCTTAACTTTGTTGGCTACTTCCAATTACCTTCAAACACTCATACTAAACTATACCCAATCCTCATTCAATGAGTGCACCCTGCAGAGGCAAACATGGATTGAGGTCAAAGTACAAGATCAACATCCAAGATATCCTTGAGAACCTCAAGTCTAAGGATATTTGCATCATTGCTATGTTGAGACAATCATCTACATTTAAATAGATGATCCATATAGACAATCCATTATAGGTCTCCGAAGGTACTTAGCTACTCTTAGCAAGCATCCATTAATAATTCAACCTCGATCAACTCATGATCACAGTTTATAAGATCTATTGCTTGATCCAATCAAGGAGTATGACATGTGCTAGTATGTCCGAATCAATAATGTCCAGTCTTGTTGATCCTATGACTAGGGATAATTTTAGATATCAACATAATCAATATATGAATCTTATTATCATGAGCCTATCATGATTTCCTCTATGTTATGTTATAATCATGACTAATAACTGATTAAAGATCTACATTAATCTTAATGTATGAATAAATTCAAATTAATGAAGTGTGTTTTTATATTAAACAATATATTGTGCGTATTAATAAGTGCTAATGGCGATTTCAGAGCACTTCTAACATGTTCAGCAAAGAGCGGCGGATATCACACAGGGTTTGACCTCTCACGATAAGTCACTTCCTCACACTCGGCTTCTCTCAAGGTTACTCTTCATTCTATAATTAACTACCACTTGGTGTTGGGACAACCAATCCTTCCCCAATATCACACCAAACTCTCTAAATGGCAACTCGATCAAATCTCCAGGAAATTCATACTCTTGTTTTCTGATGTGGCAATATCTATAAACTCTATTCACAATGACACTATGCTCAAGTTGATTTGTCACTAAAATATCATACTTGGTTTCACACTTCGGTCGACTACCCAAACTCGGAATGGAAGTGCAAACATAAAAATGGGTTGAACTTGGATCATTCAATGCATATACATTAGTCTCAAAGATAGAAAATTTACCAACTATCACATCCTAAGGCATATTTGTCTCCACCGCTTTCATCAGATATGCCCTACCTGCAGCACCCGGCATCCCATTTGCCCATAGGTCCTATCACTTGTCCTACAAAGAATCTGGGATGCAATACCTCGTTGTCCTTGTTGCCTCCCAGATCAGCGAACCACCCCCACCCAGGTGATGCAAGGAACGAACTCTGTGGACACCTTTATCTCAGGCTCACTGATCCACATGTTCAAATGCCACCTTGTTAGTTTCCAACACTCTTCAAGCCTCCCACAATGTGTGCAAAAAGGAGAAATCCAAGTCCATAAAGCTCAAAAATACCTCCAGAATTTTTTATAATAATTTTATATATTCGTATAATTGAGTTAAACTCAGGTTTTTCCGAAAACAGATAAATTGTTAAATCATGAAAAGAATGAATATGAGCATATGGATTAAACAAGCATGCTAAAATGAGAAATTAATTAAACCCGAAATAACCTGGCAAAAAGGCAAAATGGAAAAATGTAAATAAGATCAAGGGTCATTTGAGAAAAATGTTTATGTGTTTAAGTGCAAATAGAAGTGATATATGTGCTATAAGGTAAATTGAGGCAACTTAAATCCAAAATGGTTTTTGATGTGCCAAACATGGCCTTAGAAGGATATGATATTAGACCACATTTGGCTTCCTTAGAATGCCCATTCGGCAAAAACGCTTATATTTTTCGAGAGAAGAAGTGTTAGTGTTTGAAATAGATCGTGAATCTCTCCATGTTTAAAAAGATCTGCAAAGATTGTTGAAGAAGAAAGCAAGGGCTTCAAAGGACAAGAGATTTCAAGGTATGACATAAACCTTAGAAAGTTGTATTTAATGCTTGGGTTAGGAAAACCCTAATCCATCCATGGGTTTTGCTCATGATTGGTTTAGGATGATATTAGGATGTTATTGAGAGTGATTCCCATGTTTTGTTTTGAGATTTTGGGGATTTTTGGAGAAAAATCGCAAAAGAGCAAATAAATAAATCAGCAATATCAGTTCTATGCCATTAAATGTAGGTCCCACACACCGCAACGTAGACCCATGTCACACATATGCCTGGTAGCTAGAGGCTCGAGGTGCCAAAATTACACCTCTAGCACGCCACTTGACGTGAGACACTGCTCACGAGAAAATTTTGGAATTTTGTTTCCGAACACCTCGTATTCGTACACCAATAGTTTAAGGACCCTAATAAATGATTAATGGGGGTTCAAATAAGGATAAAACTAAATGAAAAACGTATCGTGTCTCGCCGTCGAGTCGAACCTCGTCTTTGGGCAGACTAGTGTTTTAACCCAAAACTATTAACGAAGATAAATTTGTCATTCACTAAAAATGTATAATAATTGTTTATCCACTAAGAGTGGTGTAATTGTTATTGACTAGGGACGGGTGAGGATCACCTAACCTAGGACCGAGATCGAAGGGAAGGAAACGAGAGCCGATAACTTTGGTTTGTCTTTACTAACCTCATCTTATTTCAAGTGTTTTGGTAGTTTACCAAATAACCAAATGATTATATGGAATGAGTATATCTTTGAAATGATATTACGAAAGTGCATACGGATTTGAAAATGTGATATTTGAAATGTTTGATGATTAATCGCGATGAGTGATTAATCGAATTGTAAACGACCAATAATTTACATCTTGAATTGAATCGAGATATACCGAACACCAACATGGCGGGTTGCACCAATCGAACCGCTATGTAAGGAAAACCGCACTGTGCAATGTCCCATGGCGGATACGTACCCAATCGACATCCGCTATGATGTATGGTATTGTTAAACGCCCCACTTGAAGAGATGCACCACCGCATCCGCCATGATGGCGTATGACATTTTTAAATGACCACTTGGCAGGATGCACCAACGACATCCGCTGCGATAGGAGACCATAATTGTTAAATGTAAAGACATTACCGACGACAAAAGGACGATTCACCTACCTAACTGGCTATGAATGGAATTGTATAGACAAAGTGAAATAAAACTTTGATGAGTAAATGGATTGTAAACCAAATACATCCTTGGGAGTATATGTTTGAATCTCATGATTTGATTCATGAAATTGAGCATGTGAAAATGCATATTTTGATATGATCAATGATTGTAAAGTGAAAGCATGTGAAAGTGAATAGCATGAGTATAGTTTGATATAAAGGCATCGTTTTATGATGAATGGATGTCATGTTAAACTAAAATTGAATAATCAGAGGAACCAATGGGTATGAAATGCTTATGTAGTTTTTATCTATGTACAAGTTTCGAGTAAACAAGAAAGAAGGCAAGATCAAGAAGCGCAGAGTCATAGAGAAAGTTACGGTGTATAAGTATATACCCTCCATATACATATCATTTCTTTTTGAACGTGTGACATTTTGTGAACAAAAAGAGTTAAACTCTGAACCATTGTTTTGTATATCATTTTGTAAAGGCAAAACAAGCCATTTTGTAAACGAATTGTATAAGAGTGAATATTTATGGGTCTACCATTTGAAAATGCTGCTGAGGTTAACTTGAAAACCTCAAATGAAATGGATATAAATAAAATGTTTTGATAAGATAAATGAAAATTGGTTGAGTAAACTGGCTCCTGCTGATCTCGCCTTCTGCCGGTCGGATTCGGGTCGTGACACTTTTACAAAAATAAATAAATAAATAAATAAACAAACAAATGAAAAATAAACAAAAAGAATTAAACGAAAGATCCTAACCCGCTCCTGATCCTAACTGGCCTGACTGCAGCGTGCCAAGTCCCTCGAAGAACCTCTTGGGTACTAGCAATCGACAAATACAAGCAGTAATAGTCTTACTTCACCTAGAGTCCGAGCCGACCGAGTTGTAGGCGACAGAACCCCGTGGTCCTCTGAATTTACTCTCAGGCCTTACAAGAACTTGACCGGGCCTGGGCTTTTCTTACCCCGTCTTCTCTTTTCTTTCTCATACTCTTCCTTCTTCACTCTTTCTACATTCAAGGCACATGTCACAATCTTAGAAAGCCATCATATGTAACCTGACATGGGCCTCGAATATAACCATTGAGGCCATCTTCTAAACTTACAGACTATACTTCTCTTCAAGAATTAGCATTTCGGGAGCATACTTGCTCAACCTGGTGAATTCCCTCTGATATTCTGTCACACTCATCTATCTTTGCTTCAGATTATGAAACTCTCATCTCATATTGCTCAGATAAATGCAACTCACATATTGCTTCCTGAATTCTGTTAGAAAGAACTCCAACAATATCCTTTCTGGTGCTGGCCCTATTCACGTAAAGCCACCATTGATAAGCCCCATCCTCGTAGGGCCAAGAAGTCGTACACTCTAAGTTCTCCTCCTGTGCAATGAGTCAAGATTCTTTAGTTCTTTATGGCCAATTTTCTCTATGGAAGGCTCATCTTTCTTCCCAAGGAAATCCATGGGGTCGATATTTTGCCATTCTCTTTACGGCTCACCGCCGAGGAACAACTACAACCGGTCATACGTTTTCAGGAAGGCCCGAGCTATCATTCATTGGAGGATATCCATAGCACCCTTGTCGCCGACTCGTCATTCATCGGTGGAGCATGGGATGCTTGCCCACCATCCACACTAGCAAGACTATTTGGGCGACTTCCTGAGTCACCTCTGACCCTATGGGGTCCTGAACTATCCATTGCTTACCTATTAAAAACGATATTTCGCAGACGTGAGTCATAATATCTTTATATGCAAATGCAATGCATGTCATAAACAATTTTCAAAATCATTCACAAACAATTTCAAAATCATTTTTTTTAAACCATTGTCAAAAATCATTTGCAGAACCGCCTAAACCATGGCTCTAATACCACTTAAGTGTAAGATCTCGATTGCCGCCCCGTACCCGACCCGATTCGATTAATGGATCCAAACCAGATCTGGGGGAACATGTCCTCACTTTCATTTCCAATCCAAATACAAAAAAAAATTCAATACAAATGTGAATACATTTTTAATACCAAACGCATTTCAAATACTCATTGGGTATACGTAAAAATATACATCAAACATTTCTCGCTAAACTAAACATTTTAAGTGGAAGGCTCATCATTCGTGGGATAACTCCCACATTTGTACCATCATTTACAAAATTTATCAAAGTTTTCAATATAAAAAACATTTACAAAATAGAATCAAAGTTTAACTTTTATAAGATACTTTATACAAAAAGAGTCAATTCAATTTCATGCACGTGTGTCGTGGAGTTTTACTTCTCCTCCGAATGGCTTTTTTAGCCGCTCAGGTTTCAGGCGGTCTTCACTTTTGTACCTATACACTCGCATGTTGGATAAAAACAACACGCTAAGCATTTTCATGCTTAGTGGTTCTATACAGTTCTATTCTCTCTTCATTTCATTTCAAATCGAAACATGCAATATTCATAAAATAATGCTTTTGTACAATTGTTAATGACCAATGTAGTATAATACGTATCTATATATTTATTCAATGAATCAATTATAATTCATTGGTCATCTTAAGCTATACATTTTCATAGGCAGAAAGAAAAGAAAAAAATCACAAAGTAATAACCGTGCACTTTAATCTCCTTATATTTCGCCTTTATCGAATTTAACCTATGCTTTCTACAGATCATAAATCACCAACACGGTCTCACAATGCAGGCCCAGATAAGAGAGAGAGATATATATACAGATATATATATATATATATATATATATATATATATATACTCATTGGTGTATACTACTCGCACTGTCTCGCTGGCTATGGATCTAGGTATGCCACAATAGTACGTTTGTTCGACTCTTATTGGTATACAAATTTATCCTTAACTCCTAAATTCTAATCTAACATTCTTTAAGGACATTAAAATAATTCAATACAATTCACATAGTATATATATACATTGTATGCAAATAGAACAGATTTATATTCATGAATTTTCTTATGCAACGACTACAAACAATTGTCTCTAATCACTTAAAAACAACCCATTTCCAAACACAAATCAATATGCACTTATTGTCACTCATTTCCAAAATTCAAATCATTTCATAATTATTCAAATATTTTAGAAATAGAGATAGAGAGTTGAGAACAAACCAAATTCGCAGATCCTTCCACCTTAAATGTGGGCTTTCTCTTCATCACCCTTATTCAAATACAATGACAATCAAGATATAGTTGGTTATTCTAGGTTTCATTCTTCAATAGGAATTGAATCATCTCATCGATAACCAAACTCAAGTCACTTACATTTTTTAATGTCAAACTAGTTGATATGCCCAAATTTCATACTCGCTAATGAACATTTTAATGCCAACTAATGATATGCCCAAATTTCAATCGATCACTCCACTTTTTTTCACTTCCGAAGTCTAAATCCATAAATTGGTAATGGTTCCTTCACCATTTGAATCTATGGTTCTAAGGTTTCTTCTCCAATTTGAATCCACCAATTCACCCAAACCAAGTATTGTGATTTTACATCAGACTACTCTATTTGCAAAAACAAGAACTGATGTAGCTCCACTTTGACAGAGATCTGGGAACTTTTGGGTTACAATTTACACACTTCCTTCAAGTAAATTATTTCCTAGTCTTAGTTTAATTCCAGAATTTTGAATCACTCAATTGAATGAGTGAAACTCATTTTATAGCCAAAACACCACAAGGCTAAATACACCAAACAAGGCATACCGTGAAATAATTTTAATCACCTTTAAGCCCATAATGGTTCTAGTGTTATGTTCTGCTCCCGAACCTTCTATACATTTGTAGCCTACACTTATGGTTCTTACTAATTGGAATCACTTCATTTAATGATTATAACTTAACCTATGTACCAAAACAAGAACACGGGTTTTGACAAAATTTTGACAACATTTTAAGAAAACCTGGGCACATTTCCCTTTACAAACATTCTCAAAACCCACCCAAACCAACACCAAACTAATACATTTCAAAACTCAACCCAAAAAACAACCCCTAACTCAATCCATACCTAATACAAACACCTTAACTTAAAGGTCAGGTTTTCTATCAACTCAAACTCAAGAAAAGGGGTTAGGGTTAAGTTTTTCTTACCTTTCAATTCTTACCACCAAGCTTTCTTCTTGTTCTTTGATCCTTAATCTCTAGTTTTTATGGAGAAAAATCACAAATCTCCTCCTTCATTTCGCACCCAACTGGATGGAGCCCTAGCTTTTCTCCTCTTAAAAAAAAAAAAAACGTGAATGCCCAAATGCAATTCCATAGACCATATTTTGGTCTTTAATCTCATTAAAAGATTAAGGCCTTGTTTGGCCTTCTCATTGAATCAAATTTTCTCATTTTTTCCATTTTAACACTTCATTTCACTTTCATTTTCATTTCATTTCACTTCATTTACATTTTGGCAATTGCATTTTCTTCATTTATGACCCTTAGGTCCCCATTGCTTATTTTCAAATTTGTTGGCTCACCTTCATTCGGGTTATATTTTTTATTGCCAGGATTTAAGTCGAAAAATTTCATTTACTTTATTTTATACTAAGCTATGTTTTGAGCGGTAGGGTGTTTTTAGGGGCGTTAAGTAGGTCTGAAGTCGAATAGAACATCATTCATGAGGTTGTAGAATGTTGTAGGGGCATTAGTCAACCCAAAGGGCATGACTAAGAACCCAAACTTCCATACCTTGTCACACAAGTAGTCTTGGCTTCATCCCATTTAGCCATACGAACTTGCTAATGCCCGGATCGCAAGTCTAGCTTAGTGAAGTATTATGCCTTACTTAATTGATCGAACAATTGCGCACCCAAATGTATTAGATACTTTTTCTTGATAGTGACCTTGTTCAAAGCTTGATAGTCTACACACATCCGAAGTGAGTTATCTTGCTTCTTCTGAAACAACACTAACACCCACATCTAGTGCTTTGGAGAATTTTGGACTAAGCATGGCGAAAACTCTATCAATTGCTTTTCGACTTAATAGCTTTGGTGGATTCATCGATAGGGAGCTTGGCGGTGGTCTTGCTTTCGTATTACTTCATCGATGATTCATTGACCTCCTAAGATGAAGCTTCTTAGGAAACTCGGGAGGCATCACATCATCATATTTGTTTAGAATGGGCAATACCTCATTTGGCACCTTGACATGCTTGTTTGGCTTGATCTCGATCAATGTCATGACATATGTAAGCTCGCCCTTCTTCAATCCTTGCTCTAGTTGCGAGGTAGATAAGGTCTTCTCCCTTGAGGGTCTCTTAGATGGCTTCCTAATGCCGGTCATGAAGCATGGCTACCCCTCATCCATGATCAGAAACCCATTCAAGTAGGGCAACAAGGCGACCTTGGCTCTTTGGGAGAACTCATTACCCAATATAAAGTCAAAATCATCCAAAGGCACACTCAAGAAATCAATGGTACCTTTCCAATCTCCCATATAAATCACCACGTTCTTTGTTTGGCCATGAGTTTCTTGTGCTTAGCTGTTCACAACCGTGAGCTTGCTATCATCCTTATTAAGCTTCAAGCCTGGCACAGTTTGTCTCCGCGAGTTTATATAAAAGTCGGGGTTACTTGCTTGTCTGAAGAGCAATCTTACGCCCCTGATCAGCCGACCTGACATATATATGTCTCTTTGAGTCACCTTTACTCAAATGGTATTTAATAGCTGTAGGGGATTGGCTCTCGTAGGGACCTTTAACCTGATGTTCTCCTCATCTTCAATTATGATTGCATTGAGCTTTTCCTTCCTTGGGTAATCCCTTGCTCGGTGTGGCCCATCGTGTTGCGCCACCAAACCTGACGGCTAGACCGGACCCAGGGACGCGGACCACTAAATCCATTTATCTGTAAAACACATTTCATAAACTTATTTTCGATGGAATATTTAATATCCATTTAAATCATACTTATGTATGTATGAAAATATGATCTCATTACTAATATGCATTATATATATAAAAATATACATCAATCATAGTATAGAGCCACACATCATTTGCTTTGATTCCCACATTTATACAAGACGACATTTCTTGCCATTTTAAATCTTTACGGCTGTTGTAGTTCATGTCCTAAATGTAAGTCAAAATATACTCTTCCATGACCAGTTCATGTCTTTGTTTGTGCCATTAATTACATGATTTTTTTTAATTGAATATGTAAAATGACATTTGCTATATACTTTGTTCATGGTGGCTGGAATTTGCAGGTCTTTGATCTTCTTACTATTCACTCGGTACCTGCGCGTGATAAAACAATGCGCTAAGTATTTTCATGCTTAGTGGTGCTATGCATTTCTATTGTAAGACCTAAGAAATTCAATTTTTTGAAGACAGAATCGTAATTTTTGGTTCAAAAATTGTAATTTTAGGTTAAAAATCGAAATTTATTCTGCGGATCTCGGATGATGAAGCAGTTTTACCATTAGATAGTCTCATGATCTAGCTAACACGTTAGATTAAGACGTTCAGTTTAACATGTTTTAAGGCATCGCATTTGGGTTAAGTAAGATATTAGTGTGATAAGTGCCAAATACTTCATCTCTATCATTATAAATTATACAGTAGAAATGATGAAAATGGATGTAAAGATGATCACAGAGTGTCATTGGAAAGAAGGACATAAAGGTCATTTTTTTTGGATTGTTTAAGTTAGAAAAGATGACAATGAATGATGTATCTTCTACAAATCTGAAAGAGCAAGGGAAAAGCGCGTTTGAAAGTAGAAAATGGAGGTTTTAGAGAGAGAGTTTGACACTATCTCAAGAGTATCGAACAATCCAGGTAGGTCAGTCTTGAGTAAGAAGGAAAGCTACTCTATGCGGAGAGGTCTAGGTGGCTGGACTAGGTTTTTGAGAGTTTTCGACAGACTCAGGAGGTAGGGTTTCTCCTACTTGGGTTTTATTTTTATTTAAGTACTTTGTTAATGTTTGAGTTGAATGGTAGTAGGAATGGATTTGATCGATTTCAAATCTTGGGACCGGAGTGTTTATAGTATTGAAACCATTTATTGAAATCGGTGACCATGAGGAACTCACAGATTTATTATGGTTTATGTCAATTCTTGGAATAAATTATGTGTTGGTTTGTATAAAGTAGGAAATGGTGAGCAGGTTCTGAAGTGAACCTATGATTGATGATTCTTAGGGAATAGTAGTAGGGGTTTCACTATTCAGGAATAGTGTTCACAAATAATTTTGTGAAATAATGTTTTGGTCCCGAGTGATTCAAATTCGAATTTCGTGTTTGATCATTAGCCTAGCGAGTATAATTTTTTGATGTGTGGAAGTATGAAATTACATAACATGATTGTGGCCAGTTTAAATTATGTGAATACTGTATGATTATATATTTGCATGTGTTACTCAGAATTGAAATGGAAGTGGCATCCCATGGAACATGCAGGATGCTAGGGTGATATAGTGAGTGCATGAGTTAATTCTTAGAGAGAGAATAGTTGGAAGTTTATCTAAAATATAATGAATATCGGAAGGTGATTAGTAAATATCAATCGTCGGTCATTTGGTGGTATACATCCGGAGGTAGTCCATAATATCAATCGATCGAAGTCGGCCCGATTGATATATATGTGAGTTTGTCGCGAAATAAAAACTAAAGTTCTGCGTTAAACCGACTGGTGTGAGGAGTCGAGGAGGACTCAGGATAAGATGTGATAGTTAGACATTCACGTGGGATCGTACGTTTGTGAATGTGTGTTTATTTTGAACATTGCATATGCGCTTAGGTGGAAGTAGCCCACTTAGGTGATTCCACTCTGCGAGCGTGCTTCCTTTTGTCGAGGATCTTATTTTCACAGGTATAGGGGCGTGCGAGAAACGAGTATCTTAGCGTTTGAAAAAGTCAGTTGTGGCTGGGTTCATTTAGTATACATTTATTGATGTTTTTCATTTAATATACATTATATAAGGAGTAAATCATTAATACTTAACTATTGTATATGGTTAGAATTATTAGGATGAGTATTGGTTTGTGGGCGAAGTGGTGGTTTTACTCTGGTTGTTATCTTGGATTGACAGGACCGGGTTATATACGGGTTATGTATCCGGGTAGAGCTCCCGTGCAAAGGAGACTACGCGATTTTCGTGAGAAATGTTGAGTCACGGCCAATTCACGATGTTCAGCGGGTTGACGGTGGTCAGCGGACCCACGGAATTTGGGCGTCACAATCATCATCGTTCAGTCAGACACAAAATATGTATCTTTGAAAACAACATTTTTGTTTCGTGTTGATCGATAAACCAATCATATATCTTGTTTTTCATTCAAATAAATTATCCATTTACACATTGTATAAGTTTGTATCGCGAATTTAAGCATGACTTTCGATTACATAGACTCGAATCATTGGCCTTGGGTCCCTCTGGTTGCAAGAGCACAAGGTATAAAAACATTTTATAACCGCAAATACGGTCCGTGAAATCTTGGTAGTTATTTACAAATTCATTATGTGTATACTGCAAATCTTGTCGTGGGCTACGGATCGATGCTAATAAATCATTTCGTTGCTTGATGCTGTTGCATTGACCTTTATTGGTATACCAATCTATCCTTAACTCGAATAGGACGGATAACATTCTCTTAAGGTCATTAATACTCGGTCGGTGAGTTACAGTGTGGCATATATATATACCCCAGTAAAAACATTTGGCCGCTCATGCGGTTTTTCATGGCAATCCATTTGCAATCAATTTCCCAGTGCCCAAAACGAATTGTTTTATGGTTAAAAGAAGCATCGAGTTTTCCACGTAGTAATCATTTGGGTTTTTTGACAAATCCGATATAAAATTTATGATAAGAAAAATGAGAAAAACAAACCAAAGGTTGTCGCTCCTTGACTCCTCATCTTGAGATCTGGTCTTTTCGAGTTTCCTCGTCACTAACCCCTAATCCATCACAAACAAAGAAAATATCAGCCGTGTAGGCTAGTGTTTTTTGTTAGGGTTGATTTCTACCCAATACAACTTGTAAAATTTTCTGGGAACAAATGAGCCATATTTTATCCAACTTCCTTCAATTCCATTGCTCATCTATAAATCTATTTTATTTAGAAATTGGAATCATCTAGTGAACTGTGAAACTCAAGATATGTGTTCTCAACTAACTTTGACTTCTCTATTTCAAAAGAACTGGTTTTACTATAAACAAAACCCTTAGATGAATTTATGGGTACAATGGGGTCCAAATTTGAATACACTTATTTCAAGGAAATTTTTTATCCTAGAAGTCTAGTTTACCTAGGAATTTGAATCACTTAATTTGGATGAGTGAAACTCAACTCATGGTCCAAATACCAAAACACCAAAATTGTACCAAACTAGAACCAGAATTTTCCTTAAAACAGATCTTCACTTTGAAGTATTTCTGGGTCCAATGGGATTCAAATTTGAAAACACTTATTTCAAGAAAATTTATTCTCCTAGAAGTATAGTTTACCCAAAAATTTGAATCACTAAATTTGGATGAGTAATGGCCAAGTTATGGCCAAAACAAAAATATGCGTTTTGGAAAAATTTGACAACATCTCTAAAACCCCAACATTTATTTATACAAAGATTCTGTAAAACCCCAGTCTGTCAATAAAAGACACATGAACTCTAACTCCAAACATAATTATACAAAGTATGGTTTACCAAACCCAAACACAATCAAAGGGAGTTAGGGGGTTTCTAACCTTGATCTTCTTGATCTTCACAAACTCTATTATTATATTTCTTTATTTGATCATGAACACAGACAAAATGGAGTAAAATCAAACCAAATTTGGCTTCATCACAGCACACCATGACTTCAATCTCTGACCAAATGCATTCTTCACAGCCCTACAAGATGAATTGAGGTCTTATCTCCTTTCTTCTCTTATTTGTTTATTCAAAGACATTTTGACTTAATTTTGTACATATTAAAATATATTTCTGTTCCATTGCTAACAACATCTTGTTTCTGCGCTGGCACTATACTCTTCTTCATTTATGACCTTTGGGTCCTTATTTTGACATTTTACCAATTTATCCTTGACTCTTGTATTAATTATGGTTTGTTTAGCATAGACCGCTACCTAAACATATCATTAAACTACTAGAGCTTAAGGCACAGTGCTGTCACGCTGGCGAATTCTCTTTAGCCTCTATTTTATCACTTAAAACCAATAAAATATCGAATAAATAAAATAAAAATTTATAATGAGAAATGTTATACATTAAATAATAAAACAAAAAGGCTATTTTTGGGACGTTACACATCGTAGATGAAGCATCTTGACGATTTAATAGTTTCCCCCTCTCCCCCACTTTAGCATGTGCATTAGGTTTCTTCCACCCCTTAACTCTACTCTTCTTGAAGGTCTTGAATATCATGCGTTGTTTCTTTAGACCCTTCTTTTTTGGTTGGAGCAGAGATGGTTCGATCAACTTCAAGTAGTCCGCTGTCACCATGGTTGAGGGCAAGTCCTAGATACCTTGCCTCCTCATTTCTGTTTGAGCCTATCTCTGCAATCCCGACATGAAGTTGAAGAACTTGTCCACCTCTGGCATGTATTTGATGTTTAGGATGAGGGAACTGAACTCCTTTACATAGTCTCTAATAGAGCTCGTCTATTTCAGCTTCTTCAAAAACTCTCTAGCATTAAAGTCGTGTTCGTGAAAAGGAATTTATCATTCACCACCTTCTTTAGGACCTCCAATCTCATTCTTTAGTTGACCAACAGCATGATCATCACTCGCTTTGGTGGGCCACCAAAGCTTAGCATCGCCCGATAGATACATGGTTGTTATCATTTCTTGTTCGCAGCGGTGTCAGGCGGCACTCAAATGTGCTCCGTGTCTGGGAAGATGTCAAGTCTTTAGCATTTCATACCTTGAGCGGGTTATGCATCATTTTATTTAGAGTAGGTCCAAGGCAAATGATGCGTTTCGCACCATTGCTCACTTCGATTGCGTAATCTCCCCCCCTTAAGAGACCTAGTTCCTCCTTGAACTCCTCCATCATTATAAGCACCTTGTCGTGAAGGGATTCCATATGTTCCTCCAAGGCTTTCTCACACATCTCCATTTAGTCATGATGCAGGCCAAGCGTTAGGAAGGCTTTAGCCACCTAAGTTGTAAGATTGGTGCTTGCCTCTAAGGATGCGCCCACATAGGCCTCCAACCTAGTCACTTGTTCTCGTAGGGCATCGAGGGTCGCTCTAGCTCGCAACCATCCTTGGCTCTGATACAAATTGTCACATGCACAAATTCAAGTTTGCATGTGCGGTGTCTAGGAACCCACTAGACCAGTCTTCTCAACCTCATACCCAAAAATACAAGAACATATATGGATCTCCTAAACTCGTATTTTATCAAGCACTAATCAAAATACAAGACACTTGCGCAAAGGCTCTCACATACTTTTGGGGCACTCGCTTGCTCTAAAATGATCCAATATTTAGAGACACGTAGGCCCCTTCATATAAGTAAGTAAGGCGATCCTCTGGCTATCATTTTGAGTTCTACTTTAAGCCATCCATGTGTGCCAGCTATATATGAGACGCCTGCACTTGGTTAGAGTCCTCGTTCGCTGGAATCTGAGGATAGCCGTTAAGCGTGTTCCTTCTCACATTAGGAGTTTGCTTTTCTAAGTAGTCCTTCTCCTACTAGGACTAGGAGGCTTGGTGCATAAGTAGCTACACAGGCGCTAGGCGCTGGCAACTTATTTTTGCCGAAGCTTGGTGCGAGCTGCTTTGCTTATATATAGGTGAGACTGCGATTCATCTTGGACTTCTCGCAAGTGCGCGGATCAAGCGCTCTGAAATCGTGTTGCCTCTGTGTGGCACCTAAGCGAGGCCATGGTGCTACGCCTTTCTTTTCTTCTCGCTCGGCTCATGCACTAAGTTGTCAAGGCCTTTCTTCCTTGTGACAACACAATTCTAGGTTTTCCCTTTTCTTGTGCCTTGCTTTTCTTCTTTGGTGCACATGAGGCGAGTGTTGCCCATGCCTGGTGGGTCATCCCAGAAACAACACCTGGCATTAACGTCAAATGAATTTTTTTTTTTCTAGAAGGCAACATCAATTAGTTTGCCTATTAAAAAAAACATCAACCACTCATGGGATGGGATATTGGATAAAATAAAGTTTAGAAATTTAGTCATTTTAAAAATAGAATAACTTTTTTATATATAAATAATTAGGGAAGTCAAACTTATTAATTCGTAACTAGTATTTAATTTTTTTTTTAACATTAAGGTGTTTGTAACAGTTTCTTCATATGTATATCCTTAGAAGGAAAGTTTATTGTTAGGATGTCTACTTTTAAAATGGAAGTTTATCTTTCGGACATTTATAACGGTTTCTTCTTCTGTCTAACTATAAGAGGAGAGTTTATCATTAGGACGTTTAAAACGATTTCTTCTTACGTCTACCTTTAAAAGGAGAGAACTATCTTGTCTTTTGAATTGACTAAGAATTTATTTTTTTGTTCGATTAATCTTTAAAGCCTAAGTGGATATTTATGTAATTTTCTTCTTTTCTTGAGCAATGTTAGGTTTGAATTGTTTATATCTTTATTCCTAATGTTCTACAAGATGATGGCTACTTTGAATATTAGATTTGATGAAAGAAGGTAAATTTGTGTGAAGTCCCTGGTAGGACCAGAAAGTAGTTCAGACTAAGACAATTCTGTGGTGCAGGGACGTGCTAGACTTGGCGAGTCTGAACTAGGAGTAGAGCTGACGTGGGACGCAAGGCAGTCTGCAATCTTGAAGGCTAAGGTACTTGGGGAGCAAGGAACTGATGGGCCTGAGATCTATTTGGCAAGAGGATATAGATCTAATCATAGAAGATTCAGACTTCTAAGCTATCAAACCAGAATAAAAACAAAATATATTTATATTCTGAAGAGGATACTTGATCAACAAGTTTCCTATTTCCATTGTGATAGCTTAAAAAAAAAAATAGAATGTGTTATTTGGAGTCATATTAGGATAATAATCCAGCCTTATCAAGACTTCCAAGACTAAATTGCAAGGCTATAGATTCAGGGGTTTGGAAGTTCTCATCATGGATTTCAAGAGTAGAGCTTGAAGAAGAACAAACGAAGTTTGGACGTGTTGAACAGTGCAAAGTGCAAATACTCAGTTGAGGTATTGCACGTTAAAAGCCTTTCATCTTGTGTGATGTTATTTTTATTCTTCATCTCACATTGATGTAATGTGAGTTATGGGTGTGTGATGCTATTGGGAGGGGAATAGAGGGAGTTCATTTTGAATTCCACTATGAGTGATTAGGTTTTAAGAAAGGTCATGGGTAGAGAGGGAGTCTCGTAAACATAAGACTAATTGTAAATCTTGAATCATATCAATGGAAATCCTTGCATCTAAGCATAGCCCCATGGATGTAAGCAGTTGCCAAATCACATAAAAAGATTGTGTGTGCCTTTAATTTATTGCATACACTTTGTCTCTGCTTAGAACACACAATCTTCCACAAGAGCGTTCAAACTCACTACACAACGTTTGAACGTGAACACAGTCCCAACATTAGGAACTATGGTTAAGGATGCACACTTATTTTTGACAAGCAAGGCGATGTGTAGATGGTTAGCTTTTCTTGCTTCTTGTAATTTCTTTCTTTCAATATTGATTTACTGTTTAAATTTATATATATATTTTTTGTCAACATGGAATAACAAAATACAATCAAAAGCTACTGTTTCTCAATGCTAAAATATGTCTAAAATTCATAATTTGTATTAATTCCTTTTTGTAAAGAATATCTCATAGGATAATTCCTAGTTGTTATACTATTGTAATATTAGGTTTCCTTATTGAATAAAAAAAGCTTTCAAGAGTATCCCTATCACAAGAGGGAAAATTTATGAGCGAAAGACGTGCTTGTAAAGGCTATTATGTGTATACAGAGACCTAATGGTTTTTGGGATTGAGAGTTTTGTGAGGTATTTTCTTGGTATTATGGGCATCCTAGGGTTTTGTGATTTGTGTTTTTTCCTAGTCGTCGCAATATATTGATACTCCAATCTTGTACTTTGTTTTTAAAATAATGGGAGGTTTCTCTCATCCGGAGATGTAGGCATGATTAGTCGAACCATGTAAAAACCCTCGTGCACCTATATATTGATTTCTTTATCTTTGTATTCTTTAATTGATATTCTCATGCATCAAAGCTTTTGTAGTTATAAAACTCAAAGGGAGAAACTGAAACTAAATACAATTATTAGAATTAGTTGGTATAGTTCAATAATTTGGTTAAAAGTTAATGATCAGTCTTGCAACATTCTAAGTTCTCCTTAGAAATGAAAAAGAAAATTTTATCACTTTATTTTAAATTTTATATGATTTGAGTGGAAAAGATGAAAAAATATAAAGAAGAAAGTGATATTATATTCAAATAGAGAGGTTCACATGAGAAGTTTATTTAACGAATGTGTAAAAAAAAAACAGGATTACCCATTATTTCAATGTCATATCTTTTTTTTTATTTATTTTTATTTATGAAGAGATTCAATGCCATATCTTTTATGAAAATAATAAAATATTTATATTTTATCATGTAACTGTTATGTAGTCTTTTTTTGAGAAATGAAAAGAAATGAGAGTAAGAATATTAAACTATAATAATTTTGTTGAGATAGGAAAAAATCAAAGTGTTTCTTCCTTTTAAAGAAAATAATTAAGTGCTCTTTTGTATGATATTTAAAATTAGAAATATTAAAAGAAAATAAAAACAATTAAAAAATCAAAACAGATTTCTGAAATCTGTCCTTCTAATATAGAAAAAAGATTAGATTTTGTTCTATTTTTGGAATGGTTTATTTTCCTTCCAACGGGAAAATGAAAAATGAAACTGTTTGGTGACAAATTTTGCCTTTATGTGAGAAAATAAAATGAGCAAATCGGGAAGTAAAAAGTCATTATAATTTATAATTTGTTTTTATTCCAATTTTGCCCAAAATGAAATTTCAAATTTCAAATGTTTCCTTTGAAGTTTCCTTCGTCATTAATGATTCCTTTACTTGTTAATATTTACCATTTATTAAAATTACAAATAACAATTTTTTAGTTAAAAAAAAAAAAGGTTTGGTAGAAAAAAGCTTGAGCTTATATAAGCTTAAGCTTGAGCTTTTCAGTCATTTGATCAGAATATTGTGGCATCTTTCTTGTAGATTACACTATAAATAGTGATAACAATTCAGATCTAATGGTAAAAAACTCGAGCTTACTTATAAGCTCGAGTTTACTGTGGCTCTTCCATAAAAAGAAACAAATTGTTGTAAATACGTAGAGATGGGAAACAGGTCAGCCCGACCCATTTTGACCCAATCCAGTTGGGCCACGAGAAAAAATGGGTTGGGCAAATTCGACTCACTTTTATTCAAGCAAACTTTTGACTAACCCAACCCTAACCTATGAGGGTCAGAATAAAAAATTGGTATTTTTCATTTTGTATTTTAAAAACCTTACTTTATATTTATTTGTCCACAAATTTAAAAAATGTATATTAATGTTAAGTAAAATTAATTTTTCATATTAAATTTCACAATGAAAAATATTGAAGAAAAAAAAAAATAATTAAAGACTCAAAGTCAATAAAAATTATATTATGCTTTTTGAGTAAATAAAACTTATATTCTTTAAAAAAATTAATTAAATATTTATATCAAAATATTTAAAAAATTATATTTTTTATATTAGTTTTGATGATGCTGACAGGTAAGAATTTGGAGCGTGTGGGGGTCGTTGAGGTGGACGGATTGTTCTTGAGGGTACGGGATGTTGACGTCACGGATCGTCTGAGGTGAGTACTGAGCGCTGCTGATACCGTCTATGAGCCTTAATTATTAGCACTCCTGTAAACAAAGAAGAGGGGTCGACGGGAGCTATGCGGGTGGCGCTCAGATGCCCTCTAAGTCGGTTTCTTTAGGAGAAAGGAATTTGCTTAGAGGGCGAATGTGTTGCATATGAGTATGCGTCAGGTGCGTACCCAACTCACCGTTGGGATTATTTTGTATTTATAGTGTATATTATTCCCAGTTTGAGGTAGTAAGGATTCTTTCCCATTGGATGGGATATTTATTGCCTTTATCGGATTTTAGAAAGGAATGTTGGGAAGGGGAATAGTTTATTGAGAGTGTCCTTGTATTTTTAGTGAGATTTGATTGGATTGCGGGATAATATATTATTGAGAATTATCCCATCCTTCCTTTTAGTGAATTTGATTGGATTTGCGGGATAATATATGTTCCAGAAGTGTCTGTTCCACTTATTGGTGAGATTTGATTTGGATTTGGGATAATATATTATTGAGAATTATCTTGTTTCCCTTATTGGTGAATTGGTGCGGTTGCGGGATGTGAGCCTTCGATTATCCATATCATCGGCGCTGGGGTGGAAGTGGAATTTGGAGGGCTTTCGTTTGGGTAGATGTGAGGCTTGGGTGTTTTTATAGAGCTTGCCTCTCCTTTGGGCTAGTGGTGGGCTGTGGCTGATTCGAGCCTCGCCCGGTTGCCCCGTGCACTTGTACGCGGTGTGCGTGGCGAAATTTATATCGTTTCTTGTATCGGGTGTGAACCGTGTCGGCTGTTTGAATTAGTTAGGGCTTTGTTGTGTCGTCTTATGCGGTGATAATGATGACCTTTGGTTCTCGCGCTCATTTCTTAGTAAATATCCTACGATCGTTCGTCTTGCGTTCCTTGGCGAATGGCACAAATTGAAGCGTCACGAGTTGAGAAATTACTTCGTCAGGCCCGAATTAAGCTAGGGCTTCGTGGGCTAGCTTGTTAATTTGGGGAGTTCTTTGGGCATCGACTTTTAGAGCGGTCGTCGGTCACGAGTTCTTGATCCCTCCATCGGGTGAGGTTGCACGGGTTGAATTGATTCCTTAGGGCTGCGTGGCACGTGTTGAGTAGATGAACTTCGTCGAGTTATCTGTTGGGCTCTTTGTCGTCGGACTTACTTTGGTCGGTCGATTTTGGTACGCATAATAGCGATGTAGAATGGTAGAGCTTCGTCAATGTGAATGGTGGCGGAGATCATGAGCGAGGAAGAGCCGTCGGAGTGAGCGATTGAGTAGAGCTACGTCAGAGTGAGCCCGATAGGAAGAAGCTGTCGAATGTATTCGAGTAGAACTCGTTAGTAAGCGATAGGAAGGGCTCGTCATAGTGAACTGATTGAGTGAGCTGGATTCATGAGAATAAGAGCCCGCCCGTGTTGAGTGATAGGAAGGCTCGTATGAATGGAATATGAATTGAGGAGGAGCTCGTCCGTGTTGAGAAGTGATAGGAAGGCTCGTGAATGAATGAATTGAGGGGGCTCGTCCATGTTGAGTGATGGAAGAGCTTCGTTATTGGGACATTGGTGAAGGCTCATCGGAGATGCGTAGTAGGAGCTCGTATGTTGGTGATGGGAAGAGCTCGTCGATGAAAATAATGACGAGGGCAGATCCATCGAAGGAAGCGGTGAAGGGCTCGTCGAGGTGAGCGGTGGGAACTCGTCCATATCGGGGGAAGAGCTTACGTCGATATGAATTATGGGGATGGAGCAGTTTATCGATATGCAGTGAAGGGCTTGTCAGAATGCATAGTAGGAGCTGCCATGTGGTGATGGGAAGAGCTCGTCGATGAAAATAGTAGGAAGGGCAGATGCGATTTGAAGTGCGAGTGAAGGGCTCGTCAGAAGCTAATAGTAGAGACTCGTCCGTGCGAGTTGAGAGAGCTCGTCGATAGGAAATTGTAGGAAGGGCAGTCTGTCCCTGCAATGCGGTGAAGGGCTCGTCAATGTCGAATAGTGGGAAGGGCACATGTTTGAAGTGCGAGTGAGGCTCGATCAAGTGAATAGTAAGACTCGTCCGTCTTGGATTGAGGAGAGCTCGTCGATAGAATTTAATAGGAAGGGCAGGTGCGTAGATGTGGTGAAGGGCTCGTCAGTAGGAGTTGTTTGGAGGAGCTCGTCGGGTAGGCCATTGGGAAGAGCTCGTTGGGGTGGTATTGCGAGCTCGTCCGTGTAAACGTAGGGGCTCGTCGGAGTAGAGCGGGTTTGGAAGAGCTTCGTCGGGTAAACGTAAGAGCTGATCCATGTAAATAATAGGGCTAGTCGGATAAATTTCGTGGGAGGAGCTCGTCGGTGTGAAACTGTTGTGGAAATACGTCCATGTAAATAATAAGACTCGTCGGATAGAATTTGTTCGCGAAGAGCTCTCGTCGAATTAAATTTATTGTAGAGCTTCGTCAGTGAAACTGTTGTAAGAGCTCGTCCATTATAAAATAATAGAATTTCCGTCAGTAGAGGTATTGGGAAGAGCTTTCGTTCATGTAGATAATAGGAACTTCGTCGGTAAATTTGTTTGGAGAATTTCGTCGGTGGAAACTCGTCGAGGTAGAGCTGCGGGAAGAGCTCGTCGAATGAAACGTATAGAGCTCGTCCGTGTAAATAATAGGAGCTCGTCGAGTAAATTTGTTAGGAAGAGCTTCGTTCATGTAGATAATAGGGCTCGTCGAGGTAAGAATTTGTTTGGAGGAGCTCGTCGGGTGGAGTGTTGGGAAGAGCTCGTCGGTGGGGCTCGGGAAGGCTCGTGCGGTGGAAGCTGCTGTGGGCTGATCGTGAAATAATAGGAATTTCGTCCCAGTAGGCTGTTGGGAGGAATTTCGTCGGTGGGTTGTTGTAGGCTCGTCGTGTGGATAATGAAGATTTCGTCAAGTAAAATTTGTTAGGAGAACGTCGGTGGGCGTTGTAGGCTGTTCGATTAACAGATAATAGGAGCTCGTCAGTAAATTTGTTGGGAAGAGCTCGTCGGTCGACGTTGTAGGCTCGTCGGAGTGTAGATGGACTCGTCGAGTAGAATTTGTTGGGAAGAGCTCGTCGGGTGGGCGTGTAGAGCTCGTCCATGTAGATAATAGAAAGAGACTCGTCCAGTAGAATTTGTTGGAAAAACAGTGGACAGTATTGGGAAAAACCGTCGATTTAAATAGCAGGGGCTCGTCCAATGCGGGTTGAGGATGAGCCTCGTCGTGTAAGAAGGGCCGGAATGCTGTGCGGAGTGTAGCGAAGGGCTGTCGATGTAAATAGTAGGAGGGGCAGAGTGTTTGAAGTCCAGTGAAGGGCTCGTCAATGTAAGTAGTAGGGGCTCGTCCGTACGAGGTTGAGGGATGAGCCGGTCGATATAGTGTAAGAAGGGCATTACGTGCGGAGAGCGTAGAGGCTGGATCACTTTGTGAATAGTAGGGGCTCGTCCATACGAGGCGAGGGAGGAGCCTTGTCGATGGTGTAAGAAGGAGCGTGCATGCGGGCGCGGCCAGGGCTCAAATCGGCTGTGAATAGTAGGGAACTCGTCGTGCGAGTTGAGGAGGGAGCCTTGTCGATATGAATTGTAAGAAGGGCGGAGTAAATGCGGGTCGACGATGATTGAATGTGGAACCGATCGTGGACGAGAACGTGTGATATTGGTTGAGACGATCTGTCTGAATGCGACGCGGAAAGACTGAATCGTTGTGAATAATGGGAGCTGCGTCGTATGAATAGTTGTGAGAAGAGCTTGATCGTGTGAATAGTTGAGGCGGGCTCGTCGAGTGGTTGGCGGGAAGAGCTCGTCGATGTTGATAGGAGCGGGGCTTCGTGGGTGTGGCCCCGAAGGAAGGCTTCGTCGTAGGAATAGGGGCGGGCTCGTCCAGTGGTTGTCGGGAAGGCTCGTCGATGTTGATGGGCGAGCTCGTCGGAGTGGTGTTGGCGAGGGGCTCGCCAATGTGAATAGTGGGAGCTCGTCCATGTGAATAGTTGGCAGGAAGAGCTCGTCGATGAATGGATTGGAGCTCGTCAGGTGAGCGTTGGCGGACATGAGTGGACCGTGGGCTTTGTCGTTGTGAGCAGGGGTACCGTAGCGCGTGGCCTTGGTGGCGTTAGTCGGTGGCGATGTAGCATGAGTTGGTCGACCCTGGCGGGCTGGCACGTGCGAGTGGGTGGGCTCGTCGAGTGAGCAAGCTGGGCTCCTGGCGCGGTGGCTGGTGGCGTTCAATGCAGTGGCGATGTAACTGGTGGTGCGACTCTGAGCGGCGTGGCTGTGCGGAGTAGATGAGCCGTCGAAAGTGAAGCGGCGTGGCTCGGCGGCTATTAGTGCAGTGGCAATGTAACTGTTTGGTCGACTCCCCCAGCGTCTTTGTCGCGGAGTAGGTGGGCTCGTAAAGTGAGGCGTGGCTCCGGCGTTGTGGCTGAGTGACGATGTGGCACGGTGGTGACTCCTGCGGCGGCGTGCTGGTGCGGTGGGTGAGCTCGTCAAAGTGGCGACCCCGTGGCTCGGCGGCGGCCAGTGGCGTGTAACTGGTAGTCGGCTGGCGGCGTGGCTGTGCGGATGGGTGAGCTCGTCAGTGAAGCGCGTGGCTCCGGGCGGTTGTGGCCAGAGTGGCGATGTAACTTTGGTAGTCGATGGCGGCGTGGCATGCCCAGTAGGTGATGCGTCAGAAGTCGGCGGCGTGGCTCGGTGGTAGAAGTGGCGATGTGGCTGGTGGGTCGACTCCTGAGGCGGCGTGGCACATGGATCGGGTGAGCTCCGTCTGAAGTGAGCTGAGTAGCTCAGGGCTCTGTGGTAGGGTGTCTGAGCTATCGTGATAAGCTTCTTGTTGTCATCGACTTCGATTCTTGGAAAGATGCGCGTGTTTTTAATGTTGATTGAAGGAGAATTTAGAGCGTTTGTAATTTCGAAGTCTTTGGCCTTCTTCTTATAAATAATGACTTCATTGTTGTGGAGTTTATACTTTGGATATTACGCCTCTTCACGGTGTGTAGCGAAATCTGCGAGATGAGCGTAGAAGTTTGATCGTCTTCGTAGGGGATCCACACGAAGATTTTGGATTCGGTTTTGTTGGACTCTGCTTGGGGTGTTGTGTTGTCCTTCTCATGAGGAGGGAAGTTGCCAACCTTGCGGACTCGTCGTGTCTCTGTGGGCGTTGCATCTTCCTAGTAAGTTGCTCTGCTCTTACACCCGGGCGTTGATTGTGGCGAGAGATACTTCCACGCTTCGTCGTATTGGCTTTGCTAACCTGCTTGTCGGGAGGTCTGTTGTCCGCGTCTCCTGGCGGATCTTGCATCCTTGGCGGATTGGCGTTGCTCCTGCTTGTGTTCCGAGTCGATACCATCGATCAGTGAAGTAGAGTTATATTTGTAGAGCGAGTCGTTCCCACAGTGGCGCTATTGATGATGCTTTCAGTGGGCCGAAATTTGGGCGTGTGAAGTCGTTAAATTTGGACCGGTTGTTTATTGAATTTGGGATCAGTCTGGATCGTACAGGCTGAAGTATGGCTCTTTATGATGCCGATCTATAAACCTTAGTGCATTAGCACTCCTCTGCAAAACAAAGAAGAAGGGGGTCGAAGAACTATGCAGTAGCGTCTCGATCTCTAAGTCGATTTGCTTTACGAGAGAAAGAGAGGCTGTAGAGGCGAATGTGTTGCGTATGGTATGTCACAGAGTGCGTACCTTTCCGCATTGGGGTGGCCACAATATTTATAGTGTATATTATTCCCGATTTGAGATTTATTAAGGATTCTTTCCCATTGGATGGGATATTTATTGCGCTATCGGTTTTAGAAAGGATATTGAAGGAATAGTTTATTGAGAATTATCCTCCGCTTCCTTTTAAAGTGAGATTTGATTGGATTTGCGAGATAATATATTATTGAGAATTATCTATCTTTCCCTTTTAGTGGTTGATTGGATTTGGATAATATATTGAAATTATCCTGTTCCCTTATTGGTGAAATTTGATTGGATTTGCGGGATAATATATTATTGAAATTATCTTGTTTCACTTATTGGTGAGATTTAGTCGATTTGCGGGATGTAGAGCCTTCCCAATTATCCATATCATCGGCCTTTGGGGTGAGTGGACTGGGCTTTCGTCTTGGGCCGACGCTAGGGGCTTGGGTGTTTTATAAGGCTTGCCTCTCCTTTGGGCCTAGTGAGTGAGCTGTAGCCTGGCCTGACCTCATCCAAGTTTCATCCTGTTTTTCTTTTTCTATTTTCTCTCTAAACAAAAGAAAAAAAGTAAAATAAGATTTATGATGGTTTGTGTAGAAAAACCCGTTTGATCATGTAGTGGAGTCGTGCAGAGAGCCAGGGAAGGAAGACCCCAGTAGTGTGCTTCAGAATCATAACGGATTAAAAAAGTTTTTTGTTTTCTGAAACCATTGAAAAATGTTACTTGGAGTTTCATGTATTAATCTTGATTTATACGAGTTTTTATTTTTTGGAAAAGTTTTTGTGAAGAGATGAAGCAATAAAGAAAATGACAGGAAAGAAACGGCAATGAGTAGAGTTTCCATTTTTTTTTTTCTATTCTTCTGTATATTCTATAAACAGTCATAAACCCTAAAAAACACAAAAAAGGAAAAAAGAAAGAATAAGAAACTCTATTCTTGGTTTTTCAGGGTCTCCAAAAGAGGTCCTCACCCAAAAACCTTGCCAGGGAATCGTCATCCAAATCGGAGCAATCCTAGTTGTCGAATCCATCTCCATTCCGTCCTAAAGCAATCTCTTCCAAACCCTATCCGCCGCCACTCCTTGCTAGAAACTCCCATATTGCGAGGAGACGAGGAGTGGACAACGTGACATCGTGTTGATGCGCGATGATGGAGCGTCAAGTCGGAAAAAGCGACCCGGCTCTCCTCATTACTTGGATTGATGGTCATGTAGGGATCGAACCTTGATGGAGGAGAAGAAGAAAGTAGGGTTTTCAGCCCAAATGGGGAGAGGGGTAATAAATGTGTATTTATATGGTAATTAAAATTTTTTTTAAATTAAAAAAAAAAAAAAAAACACACTTTAAGTGGGCGATCCGGCTGAACCCAGAGGTCAGGCTATGGGTTTATTTGGGTCGGGCCAATAGGCTCGAGCTCTATTCGAACCACCATATTTTCATCTGACCCTTAAAAATAAAAGGTTTAGCCTATGCCCCTTGGCCCAGGCCGGGCCAGTATTGTCTACATAAATACGGTGAATGAGTGAAAGACCATATTCACCCATTAAAGGTTTGAAGTTCAATGAACTTCATAAATCTCGTTTAATATCTCAATTTACTTACTTTTAATGGAGGCAATTGAGAAGCCTATAAAAGGTCTTCCTAATGCCTTGTAAAATTATCCCAGAACGAAGAAAAAGTTCTTCATTCTCTCTTTTTTTTCCTCTTTAGTTTGTCTCTCTTTCATATACAAGAGAAAAATATCTTTATCTTGAATTTGCATTTTATAATATTTTCACAACACATTATCAACACGAGCTTGCTCTCAAGGTGATTTCCTAAACTTAGCTTGAAGTTATTTCAATTTTACGTATCTATATTTATATTTGGTTTTTATTGCAAAACCAAATCTACATTGCTATTTGTCAAGACCGATCATAATACATTATTATCAAAAGTTTGATAACAATGTCAAATCTTAAAAAACTTGAGTTTGTAGCACTTGACATTACCGAAAAGAATTATCCATCCTAAACCCTTGATGTGGAGATACATCTTGATGCAATAAATCTTGGAGCTGCCATCAAAGAAGGAAATCAAGCATCCCTATAGGATCACACAAAAGCATCGATTTTCCTTCGGCCTTACCTCCATGAGGATTTAAAAAGTGAATACCTTACAATAAAGGACCCTCTCACTCTATGGAATGAGTTGAAGAGGAGATATGACTACTAGAAAAATGTGATTCTCCCAAAAGCTCTATATGACTTGATGCACCTGAGGTTGTAAGATTTTAAAACAGTCAATGAATACAACTCCGCATTATGTAAAATCAGCTCCCAATTGAAATTGTGCGAAGAGAAAGTCATAGAAGAAGACATGCTAGAAAAAAAGTTCATCACATTTCATGCCTCGAATGTGCTCCTACAACAGCAGTATCGAGAGAATAGATTTAAGAAATACTTTGAATTGATATCATATATTCTTGTTGTTGAGCAAAATAATGAGCTTTTGATGAGAAATCACTAGTCCCATCTAACTGGATTTGAACCATTCCTTAAAGTGAATGTGATATAGATCACGATGATGCCTTTTCCAGCCGGGCGGGAGCGGGCGTGTTGGGTGGTTGGAACTGGACGAAAGGCTGGCGGGGAATGACGGGGATCTTACGGACCGTTTGGGGTGCGGGGTAGAATCTTTATGATGCTAATTCTGGGGTCGGGATGCGTGCGTTCTGAAGAACCGGAAGGAGAGGGGCGGCGAGGGCTTCGCCGGGGCGCTCCGTCACTAAGTCGGATTAATGCAGGAGAAGAGAGAGAGATCTGCCGTTAACATGGCCGTGCCTTTTAATGTTAGAGCGGCCTTGTATTTATAATGGATATTCATCCAATTTGGACGATGATTAGGGGGTTCTTCCTTTGAAGGATAAGTTTCTTCATGTAGTCGTGTAGATTTATGATGGATTAGTCGAAGGAGTTTATTTGGAGTAATCCTCCTTCCTTGACAAGGGGTATCCAAGCGGTCTAGCTGTTGCTTTCTTCCTTTATAATAGGACTTGGTTGGTGACGGGACGTCTTTGGGAATATTCTATCTTATTATTTACCTTAAAGATATGGTTTGATGGCCGGGTGTATGGGCCTTCACATTTCTTCAAATCCGTATTCTGAGCTATGAGGTGGAACTGTTCGAACATTTATGGAAGGACATGGACGTGGCATGGTCCTCACCACTCTTTTGGGCTGGCGAATGAGATGCTGGCCCGGTTACGTATCCACTATCGGTGCCCCATTGCGTATACGGTTTGCGTGAAGCGGTATGATGTCTCTGACGAGTTGTTATTTCCCGGGTAATGCGCTTGGATGTTGATTAATTAACCTGACCGCCGTCATACGTGGTGCGTTAATGACGGCTCTTCAAATTTCGCGCTTGTTTTTCATACTCCCTTTGTTTTCCCTTGTTTCTTGTCGACCTTCCCGATTCGACCTTTGGCCTCATAACTTCCCACTTTTGTCTTTATATTTCTTGGCGTTCTTGTATTTAGATTGAATTTTCTCACATGCATTTAGTGTTGGGGTGCTTTACAGTTCTCACCTCATGTGCTGGGTCCTTTTCTCGCGTTCTCCTCTCATTCCCGTCCGCGGCGTCCCCACCGTCGCTGCTTCTTTCGATTGATACGACGAGGCTCTGTGGTTCGGGCCGTCTGATTTCGCTTTATCGCTTACTTACGTCATGGGTCCAAATCGCTTCCTCTTGCGAATCGCCGACTCTCCCAGCATGGGCGCCGGGTCCCAGCCGGGGCGTTCCCGCTTTGTTTGACTGTTGGCCTCAACTGCCTCGAGGCGCCCTTCCCTTAGGTGGTAAAAAGCAAAGATAAACCTATCAATATCCTAAGGGCCTGACTTCGGGACCGCCTGCTCGCATGCCGCGGCTGCGGCCCTAGTAGGGTTGGTCCTTCGAGTCACCTTTGGCCGAGCCGCACGTCTCTCCTGCGTCCTGATATCCCTGACCTTACACCGCTCCGTGGCCGGGTATGGTGACGCTTTTTCAAGTCGCTTAATAACGGCCTTCTCGCTTTCCTTTGCATCCCTTCATAAAAGAAGTTCAACATTTCAAACATCCGCCCTTCTTCCCAGCTTGGCTCCCAAATGGTTGGGGTATTTGGTTTATCGGGTCTTTTCATGACAAGGGGTTCAAGGTCCCTATCAGGCCTGCTCCTCCATCAATCCATGGCTACTACAGGTTTTATTTATTTCCGCACGCTCCGGGTCCTCTGCGGATCCTGACCTTCCTTCTTCGCACCGGGTCATGGAAAGGATGATATTTCTTCGCTAGTGGTTCCAATCGAGTATGACTCGTGACAGATGATACCGGGTGTGCCTGATGTGGAGCGCCTCGATAACCTTCGTGGGAGTGTTTGCATTACATTTGCCTGGATGATCTAAAGACGATCAATACTCGACCTTTAAGCTTTCCTTATGCTTCCCGATGCTCGCTGCCTTGACCCCGCCGACAAGATGCCATTGTACTCAGCGCGGAGAATGCTCGTCGTCTTCTAACAGATGCAGGTATCGAGCAAAGCCCAACATTCCTAGTTCCCACTCATTGCATGCACGTTCTACTGCTTTCAGGCCCTCACTTCTTTCTACCCTCGAGTTTTTTCCTCGGGGCTCCACCCGCCACCCTACCAGGGAGAGAGATTTTAGTTCATTTGGGGGCGACGCCCAGCCCATGAAGAGAAAAAAGCCGGACTCCTCCAGTTGACCACGGCTCCCACTGCCCTGGTCGGGGTGTCTCCTTCCCGCTCAGAACCGAAGAGAGGGCATCGCGCCCCTCGACCGAAGGTTTTCCGAATACGGGCGTGTCCCCCCCTTTCTCCCGCCCACGAGCCTGAGCGGTCGCCGCCCGCCTCGGACTCCATCACGCTTCCCAAGCCCGCTTGTCAAGGCAAAGGGTCTTCTGGCAAACCGCCGCCCGCCACCGACCGGGTCCGCCTGATAACCCATGAATCCGCCTCACAATGCCAAGTCGACTCCTCGGGGGATGGCGGAGCCGAAAAAGAAATCGAAGCAAAAATCTGGTGCAATCAAGGCTTCTTTGCTCTCTAGTGCCGAACTTGCAGCAAATGCCGTCTCATCCATTCTCCAGAGTCCCGACATCGTGGGATCAAGGAATTTCCACGATGAAGCTGCGTTGTCTTTCTTCAGGATTGCTTCGTGAAGTCCTCGTAATTGTGTTTATTTGTAATTTGTCTCCTGCGGCTGAACACTATGTCCTGTTCGACATGCAAGCCGCCACCCATTTGAAGGGGGCCCGTCATGCGCCAAACCGAATGAAAACATGTGAAGATCGCCGATGAGTAAAGCGAAGGTGGCTTTCACTTCCGAGCGCCGAAGCCGCGTGAACGAGCGCACATTTGACCAAGAGAACAAAGCGTTGGTCTGATCCTGGGCACACTTCATCGGCTCGTGTGTCATGTGTAAAATGAGAGAGAACGAGGTCCTGGAGCATTAACGGCCGAGGGTGTCCCTGAGGTTAGGTGAGCCTTAGGCCGTGATTGTAAGAGTTGGTCGAATTCGGAGGCTGGATCCTGGTCTAATGAGCTCAAATGAAGCTAGGAGGAGCTCATCACCCCGAGGCGCAAATGGATCTTCAAAGTTGAGCTGCGTAAGGCGGATTTGCAGCCACAAAGAAAAACAACTCGAATTGCTTATTCAGTCAGAGTGCGTGTCATTTGAGACCGCCGCCGTGAGTCTTCTCCGGTCAGAATCATCAAGACTACCGAGCGATGAATGTGGTTTGCGCAAGCAGATCTCTCACCCACAAGCCCACACGGCTGCCCAGAGGGATGAGGTTATCAAACAATCGTGAGATCGTCGGGTGCCTGGCTTCCGGGTGGCTCACTTCTTTCAACTAAGGCCGCTCAGCGTACTAGATCTAGATTTCAACTTGACCTCCCAAGTGACGGTGGCATGCAGGGTCTTCCGACACGACTATTCCCACGAGCCTGGCATTCTAACAGATCCCACATTCTTCATCATTCCATGCCCAAATTCTCAGACCATTTATGCTTCCGATGTCAACCTCTCCCTTAAGGTCTGTGGCCTGGAGCACTGTAGCCCCTCTCAATAAACACCATGAAAACTCAGTGTTCAATAGATATCTTTATTCTTTTTCCTGAACTGTGTAACCCGATTTGAAGGTCTCAGCAATTTAGACTGTATCGCTGAAATGGCATTATCCGCTTTGAACTAGCTTGGTTCCCCACTATATGGTCGAGTGGGAGCTCACTTGACGGGCCTCGCCCCGCCGCCCGACCGCGGTGTCGCATGGTTTTCGGCTGAGGTCGCCAACGTTTCAGAGCTGGAGCAGCCCATCTCGGGGCCATGATGGAGGCTCGCCGAAAGCGGGCCAATGAGTCGCCGGAAGCAGCCTGGCCGGGCACAGAGGGAAGGGAAACACCGCTTAGCTCCAGCCGCGCCACAATGCCACAAGAGGGCTCGGGTCCATCCAGCCGAGGATGAACCTCGCCAATATGAATACGAAGGAGCCCGTCTGGTCTGAGGCAAAGAAAGGGCTCACAATGTGGACAGTGTGGGCTCGCCCATCTCGAGCTGGGCGATGAGCCTCGCTGCATGAATAGGCATGAGCCCGCCTGCCTGAGGCCAAGGGCCTGCCATCAGCAAGGAGGGCCTCATCCACCCAGGCTGGTGGGATGAGCCTCGCTAATAAGGAATTGTAAGAATGAGCCGCCGTCTGAGCGCAAATAAGGGCTCGCTGGCATCAGTAGGGCTCCGCCCATCTCGAGTTGGTGGGATGAGCCTCGCAAGGCGAACAGATAAGGAGCCCGTCCGGCCTGAGTTCACAAGGGCTCGGCCAGAGGAATAGTAGTGGCTCGTCCATTTGAGTGGAAGGATGAGCCTCGTCAATATGAATTGTACGAAGGAGCCCGTCCATCCGGGAGGCCAAGTGGCTCGTGAGAATAAAGCAAGGGCTCGGGCCCATCCGAGCCGGGACGAGCTCACAATATGAACCGTGAGAATGAGCCCGCTCGTCCCGGGAGGCCGGCGGCTCGCCATCGGGAATAGTGTGTGGGCTCGTCCTAGTCCGAGCCGTGGGATGAGCCTTGTCAATATGAATTGTAGGAAGGAGCCCGTCTGAGGCCAAGGGCTTCACAAAGCGAGCAACCCGGGCTCCCCGCGCGGCCTCGTGGCGTTGGCGATGTAACCGAGTCATTCCACTCGAGGCGCCGTGGCCCGCTGCAGTAGAGGAGCTCGCCAAAGTGAGCAATCGGGCTCCCGGCGCCAGGGCTCGGGGCGGCGTTTCAAGCCGAGTGGCCATGTAAATGAGTTGTCTCGACTTCGAGGCCAAGTGGCTCGTGCAGAGTAGAGGAGCTCACAAAGTGAGCCACTGCGCGTGACTTCGGGCAGCGGCGCTTCGTGAATCAACCGCCTCGCATGATCTTTACGTGGAAGAGCTTTGGTGAACCGAAAGCCTCGCATGTCCCTCGAAAAGGGGGCGAACCACACGCCGACATGAGAGAATCGAACTTTGCGTGAATTTTCAGCGCTTTCGACTCCTCCTTATAAATGGTGGCTCGCTCCTCGTGATCTTATGCTGAGATTCCGCTCACAGCAGGTGGATGAAGTTCGCCTGGGATGGATGCTCGACGCCTCGCCGCCTCTCCTTCACTGAGTTCCTCCCACGCCTCGATCACCCTCTCGGCCCCTGGTGTGGAGTCAGGTTTCCCTAGTCTCCCTTTACGGGAGTCATGTTATTCCTATTTCTACTGGGAGTGGGTCCCTGAGGGGGTGGCGACCTTTGCAATCGCTTCTCCTGCTTTTCTTTTTATCTTCTCCTCCTTTCTACCCCTTCTTCCTTTTCTTTCTTTTCCTACTTCCATCTTTTCCTCTTTTCTTTCTTTCTTTCTCCTTTGTCTCCGTCTTTTCCCCTTTCTTTCCCTATCACACCTCTTTTCTTTATCTCCTCGTCTTTCTCCTTTGCTCCTCCTATCTTTCTTTTTTGCAATTGCTTCAGATCGAGTTTTTCAAGATGATGTAATCAAGGACATCACCGATTGTAACCGAATATGCGATTTATTTGAATAAAGAGGACTTTTATTTTTATGAATTTTCTCACCGTAAGGTTTTTATATATCCCGACTTGAGATACTAAATTACCCGCAGCCCACCGCACACATAAGAATTGATAAGGTTTTGGCTTACAAAACCGTCTACTGTAAAACGCCCCAAAAGCTCCCATGCTCCATGTATGCTGTAAGATTTTTCCCTCTTCTGTTTGAAGCTCATAATTGCCTCGGTCCGACGACCGGTTATTATGTAAGGACCTTCCTTGGGCTGGGCCTAGTTTCCCAGCGGCCTGATTCTTCCCTGGCCGGCGCGTGCTTTTAAGACCAAATCCCTGCATGTAACTTCCGCCTCGACTCCCGGTCAGAGTACCGGGCCGCCTTCCTTTGATACTCTTCCTCGCGGCGCTGCTAATTGCCTCACACGCTTCATCCGTGAGTTCCAAGTTCTAATGCTAGCCCTCGCTTCATTTTGTTCCTCCGATGCTAACTCGACTCTGTGAGATTTTGTATTCCAACTCCACGGGCTATCGCTCGCGCTGCTGGGGCAAACGGGTCTCCTTCCGGTTACTGACTGTGTCGTCCCAGAGGGCCCATAGTACCTCGTATATTCTACCCAACTTCCTTTAAGATCTTCTACTGGCCTTTAAGGCGCCTTTATGGCCTCCCATGGTGACTTCAAACATTCATTGATCATATGTGTGCTTGACGAGTAATAGTTTTTAATCCCGAGCACGGCACAGAAATCTTTGAATTTAGTGTTGTCGAACTATTTTCCATTATCCTACTGACAGGCTCTTAGGACCGAACTGCATATGATGGCTAGTTCGCCACACACAAGTCATGATCTCTGCTCTGTAATTATGGCTAAGGGCTCTACTTTCGCCACTTGGTGAAATAATCGCGACGATTATAATCTACATTGGCCCTTGCCAATAAGCAAAGGCCCCAATATGTCCAACCCCCACCGCCTGAAGGGCTGGGCCGGTGATTGAATGCGTTAGGACCTCGACTCGGGAGGCGCGACATTTCGCGTGTTCCCGGCAAATCTCGTGATCTCTCACTACAGTCTACGAGACGGCACAAAGCCGCAGCATCCCCGCCTCAAACCTTCCCCTAACGCCCGAGTCCGGGCCATGATTTCCGCATATGCCTTCGTGTACTCCCTCAAGACATATTCGTTGTCTTCCCGCTGTATGCATCAGGAAAGGTGTGAAGAATCCCCCACTCAGAAGGCTACCCTCGTGATCGTAAACCCAAGACCTCACTCTTATCTTAGCCGCCTTCGGTCGGCCCTGCAGGGTTCCTCACACACATAATCCTGGGTCCATCCAAATTTCTGGCACGGATCCCACCGGGCGATCATCATGTCAGAAGGTCAATAGAGTTCCGCCTGTATTCGACAGCGCCGACCGGATATCTTCCCGCAAGGTCGCGGGCTGGGCTTCGCTGTACTCGGGAATTCTCTGTCTGGGACGTATTTGACTCCAGAACCAACACGAACTTTTAACAATCACTGACTTTGGAGATATATAAAACCCACTGCCCCACTTTGGCCTCGTATGTATCTTCGACACCCGATCACCACTGGGAGTCACTGTGGACCTCTAGCTGACCGACCTCTAATGAGTATGCAGGCTTCGAGTCCGCACTGCCCCATACTCAGCTTCATCAAGGAAGCATGGAACCCAAACCCGAGGCGTATTCAATGTCTATCCCTTCTCGTGAGCGGATTAAGCCCGCTTCCGCTCCCGCAAGGCCAGGTTCCACCTACAAAAGAGCTCACATGAGGTCGCCCTCCCCGGCCGCAGGGCCCAGTTAAATGACTGGAGTGCATCCCATGACGGTCACTAGACCTGTCCCTTTATCGCAGCTTCGGCCAGAAATTGATGTGTCTGAACTCGCTAGCTCTATGGCCTTCCACTTCATCAACCTTCCTGAGACTTCCGGGGTTTGTGTAATACTTGCTTCATCAGTATTCATTGACTTGGCGCAGCCCCGGGAAATAGGATCTGGGCGGCCAGCCACAAGTGCTAGTATCAACTTTTCCATTCTCGGGTACCTCTCCTCCGCTCTCTCCCTGGGCGCCTCAGACCAGCAGTAAACCTGGTGCCGGACTTCGCCTTCGCCTCCGACGAGCATCGTGACCGTTGAGAAACTGATACGCAAGTACAAAGTGAGGAGTTCTCCTTCAACTGACTTACTAGAATGGGAGGAACTCGGGTATGTTTTTAATGCCGTGAATGCTTCTTCACATTTTTGTCCCATCAAAGGCTTTCGTAACCTTCGAAGAAAGGTCGTATCACTCGCTTCTCGAGCACGAAACCCAAGCTTAAAGCCGTGAACCCTTCCCTTCACAACCACGATCCCTTATTCCCAAGGCAACGGCATGTCGAGCAATGCTTTTATTTTGTCTGGATTCGCTTCAATTCCCCTGTGGTTAACTATGAAACCCAGAAATTTTCCGGCTAACACGCCGAAGGCGCATTTAGCTGGGTTCAGCTTCATGTTATAATTCCTCAGGATCTGGAATGCTTCAGAGAGATGGGTGACATGGAGATTAGACTTAGTGGACTTTACCAGCATCGTCTATAAGGCCCATTGTTGTATCTATCCTGCCTTTGGAACATCTGGTCTACTAGTCTCTGTAGGTCGCTCGCCAGTCCAAACTGCATTACCCGGAGCAATAAAAGAGGTCTCAAAATGTGGATTTAATGAAGTCTTTTCGGGTCCCCGGTCCATAGCCGATCCGATTGTAGCTGGAAAATGCATCCATGAAACTAAGGAGTTCGTGTTCGCAGAGGGCATCCACGATGAGGCCTATCCTCGGGCGAGTGGTGCTCGCCCTTCGGGCATGCTTTATTGCGTCGCAGCGAAAGGCAGTCGCCATTTGCCAGCCAGCCGACGGCGGCACAACGTTAGCTAGCCACTCAGGGTATTCCATCTCTCTTATCGCTTCCCGCCCGAGGAGCTGCCGACCTCCCATTGATGGCCTGCCTTTCTGGAGCGAAACTCGCTTTGCTTGACCGGTTTAGCGAGGTTGGTGTTCCAACCCGTGGAGTGCGATCATCGCCGGGTCGATTCCTCCTCCCATGTCCGATCGTCTCAAAACATCTCTATTTCGTCCCTAGAAACTCGAGTAGGAGGCTTTCGAGGCCCGCCACTTAGATCCGATGTGCTTGCATGTCGTCATCCAAAGGTGAGTTGGTTCCACTCTCGAGGGTTCGGGCCGGGTGAGCACCCACCTCTCGTCCCAGATATCAAGCTCGCTCTAAACTCACGCCGCCGACCGCTTGTTGCCTACGGAGGCCAGGTAAGATTCCCTCGCCACCACGATCTCCTGACCGCCCTCGACCCCATTCAACGTTGGGAATTTAATGTCAGTGTGTATGCCGAGGGGATGGCTTTAGCGGCGCTGAGGGAGGGTCTTCTAGCAAAGATATTATATAAATAGCTCCACCATAAGGAACTCGCTGCCGTCATCGCAGGGGGCGTTCTCCCAGTCGCTATAATTCGAATCGAGCCCAACTAAGAGTAGCACTTCTCTCCCCGAAAACCCGCAGATGTGCTGACGGGACCCAGCTTTTCTTCCACACCCATCTGGTCGGGCGCCGACGCTGAAGATGATGTCACCTTAACTCCCATTATCAATTAAACCCGTGAACCCGGTGTTGGCCACAATTGCGCCTGACTACTGGGCCGGGTCGTCACGGGTGTCGGCACCCTTCCGTATCTTAGTCGTGAGAACGGATGGTAGTGTCGATTCGCAATTTAGATACCGCTTGTATTTCCATGTCCTGCTGATCTTATGCTCCGTAGGGCTTTTCGCTACGAACTAGATTCTCCTCCTCCAAAGAAATCCTCCCGAGATCACATGGATTTCTCCTGGTGGGCTGCAGGCCGAATCAGCTTGCCTGGTCGAGATGGCGGCCACTGAGCCGGGGCCGGTTATGGTTCTCGGGCCCGACTCGGGTTTGATCGTGCTGGTTCCCGAGATATGAAAACGCCGAAGATATCTCACAAATATCAAATATTCTATTTCTCCTTCTTACCAGATACAATATTCGGTACGTCCATACGTCCCGTGGAACTCGCACACTGCGTTATCCCTTGTCGCTGGATCCTACTTCATCCGCGCCTACCATCCCGTGACCCCGCGTTCGCTTCGCACCTCCTCATGCAGCGTGACTCAGGATACCGAGGCCGTTAGTGGAGGAAGCCGCATGACGGTTAATGTCAAGGTCTCCTTCACAGAAGGCCCACGGTCTCCCCGAGACTCCCCGCCTTTTAGGGATCTCTCCGCCTGCGCCCGGGGATCTCCTCCCGGGGTCATGTCTCGGCCCGCCCTCACGTCCGTCTCTGTCAGTCTTTTCTTTGCGGCGAGGAGCCTCCTTCGGAGGGCCTCCTCGCCGCTTATGTACTTTTCCTGGCTTCAAGAGGACTTCGGCCATGCTAGCTCGAGGCCCTTCGAGATAGAGAACATCAGTCCTTTGATTTCGTAGCCTAACCCCACGCGAGCCGTGACGGCGAATTTTTCGGCGGCACGTCTATCTTCGTGGACTCGGCGTTGAGTCCCTGCGACATATGATTTCAAACTTTCCCGATCCTTGTTTGATGGTCAATAGATAGCTCTGGGCCGCACGCCCGAGTCTGGCGAAGTGGGAGATCAACGCAATCTAGTCTCAACACGAGATAGATGAAGGGGGAATTCGGAATCCGCCAAAGCTGGCCCTTCGAGCGTAGTGGCGAAAGCCCCGTGACCGCATGTGGTCCCGATACCACGCAGCCCATCTGATTTTTAGAAGTGTTGAGGTGATCGACGGATCAGTTATCCAATCAATGTTTCACCCGAGGTACCAATTTCGCATTGGAAGGAAAGTGCCACTTCTGGCTTAAGTGAAGCGGAGATTCCGCTTTTGCCGCACTAAGGTATCCATAGTATCCGGGCTCGCCTTCACCACTTCCTTCACGCCGGATGAGCCTATTAAGGTTTGAACTCGCTTCCCACGAATGCTTCCTCGCTTCTAGCCGAGGGGGCATTCGCGCCATTCACGTAGCGCTCCCTTCGGGCATAGCTCGCCTTCCCCCAGCCTGGGCCACGGTCCATGCCCCCCGCTTGACTAGACTCGCTCTCGCCCGATGCCCTGGGAATGTCGCACCAAGTGGTTCTCTTCGCTGGAGGAGGCCACGCACCTTCCCGCTCACAGCGGTCTCCCGTTGATGTCAGATCCACCCGTAAGCCGGCCCACCCTTCTCGACCGCACGGCTGACAGGCGGCGCCCACTCTCGTCTCAGACATTTCTGCATCGCTTCCAATCGTCCCAAGGGTCCGCTACTCATATCACCCCGTGATTCGCAGGTCCCTGCAGGGATTAGTTACTCTGCTTCAGGTTCCTTGTCGATACCATCGCACTCCAGAACCATTATGTTTATGAAGGAACTGGCTGCTCCATGCACGCACGCCAACTCGATGATGCCTTTAACGGGCCGGTCGGCCGGGCCGCTGGGTTGACCAAGACTCGAGGCCAAACCGGGCGATTTAATCGCTGGCCGGGTAGGAATATCGCAATGCCGATCTACAAGGTCCCCGCGCGCTGGCTCCTCGTAAGAAGAACCAGATGAAGAGGGGTCGCGAGGCCCCGCCTACGCCATGCCTAAGCCGACTCGTCCGAGAGAAGAGAGAGAACTCTTATAGATCGCGTAGTGTATTGGCGTAGTGTCGGAGCCAGCCTTGTATTTATAAATGGATATTCATCCACCTGACGATGATTGGGTTCTTCCCTTTGGAGGATAGGTTTCCTCATGTAGTCAGCCTTAGATTTAGCAATGGATTAGTCAAAGGAGTTTTGGAGTAATCCTCCTTCCTTATTGGGGTATCCAACTAATCTGCCTTTCGTTTTCCTTCCCTTATAATAGGACTTGATTTGACTAATTGTAGACGCCTTTAAAGGGAATATTCTATCTTCCTGCTATTTGTAAAGATATGGTCTGACTGGCCGTGTAAGGCCTTCCCGTTCCAAATCCATGTTCCTCCAACAGTCAAACTCGCTCAGCCAGCAAGGACATGGACGTGGCATGGTCCTCACCACTCTCGGCCGGCGAATGAGACGCCACTATCACCGCAAGACTCCACAACAAAGCCCTAACTAATCCAAATTCCGCAGCCGACACGCGGAAATCACAACTGAGCACAAGAAACGATATAGCCCTTGCCCACACCGTACGTATGGGTCAGCAACTCACGGGGTTTGAAGAAAATAGCGCAGCCTACTCTACCAGCCCAAAGGAGAGGCAAACCTTAGTAAAAACACCACAAAAAGCTAGCCTACCCAAAACGAAGCTCCAAATTCCACTCGCCCAAAGGCCATAATATGGATAACGGAAGGCTCACATCCCGCAACCGATCAAATCTCGCTAATAGCTGTTCTGATAATTCTCACAATATATTATCCCGCAAATCCAATCAAATCTCACCAATAAGGGAAGTAGGATACCCTCTAAATAATATATTATCCCAAAATCAAGCCCGATCTCACTAAAAAGGAAGGAGGATAATTCTCAATAAATCATTCTCCAATATCTCTTTCTAAAACCGATAAAGGCAATAAATATCTCAATCCAATGGAAAGAATCCTTACTACCTCAAATTGGGAATAATATACACTATAAATACAGGGCCACCCCAGTGAAAGGTACACTCTTTGACGACACCATGCAACACATTCGCCTCTGCGCCCTCTTCTCGTAAAGAAACCGACTTAGGCATCGAGCGCCACTCCGCACACCCACCCGACCCCTTCTTGTTTTTGCAGGAGGCCACCAAGGTTTGTGCATCGGCATTATGTGCCAGCCATACTGTACCTCGTACGATCCGTACTTATCCCAGCCTACAAACATCCCACGGTCCAGCCCAACGACCCCACACGCTCCGTACCCCGCCCGTTGAAAAAGCATCATTAGTCCCATACCCATGGATGAGGACGTGGTCGCAGTCGTGGTTGTGGAAGGAATTTCCGATACCAAGAAACTCGTGATAGTAATCATTCAAATTCCCAGAAAAGGAAAACCTCATGGAACCACCATAAATGGAATAATACCAAGATGAAACAAGAAAATGGGAAGTATATACAAAATACACCTTCCAAGGCCCATGAAAATAACTATCATAGATGTGGTATGAAAGGGAATTGGGCGCGCACTGCCGTGACGCCTACAAACATTCGGGCCGAATTCTTACTCAAACATCGGACAAAGAAAAGGAAAAGAAATGAATTTTATTGATAGAAATGGACTAAACTTAACTTACTATGATTTTGTTTTCTTTGGAGGTCCTAGTGAAAAAACGAACTATTTGATGAATGATGAAAATACTTCTATTGAATTATACTTATTATATCAAAATTAAATAAAATATAATTTTCTTATTACATCCATTACATTGTTATTTATATTATCTATAGTTTTTATTGGTTTTATCTGAAACCATGTTGGTTGGATCAAGATGTCGAATGAGGTGATATGTTCGCCGATTGTGCAACCACACACACAATTCTTCAAGATAAAAGATACTTTCTAGATTTGACATTAACAAATGCCAATGTGAGTTCCATATCTGGTACAACAAACTTAATTGAAAGCTCCGGAATAGCAAACATAATGCTACAAAATGGAACTAGATTCCATAACAATGATGCATTATATTCTAGTAAATCCACAAGGAATTTGCTCAGCTTTAAAGATATCATATTGAAACTATGAATGAAGGTAATATAGAATGTCTTTACATTACCTATATTGTTTATAACAAGAAACTTATAATGGAAAAACTCTCAGCATTATCCTTTGGATTATATCATACAAATATAAAGCATATCGAGTCATATGTTGTTGTGAGCTAGAAGTTCAACGACCCAACGACTTTTGTTCTTTGGCATGACAGGCTAGGTTACCCTAGGTCCTCAATGTTGCAAAGAATCATGGAACACTCACATGAGTATTCACTAAAGAACCAAAAGATTCTTTTGCCTAATGAATACCCATGTGATACTTGCTCACAAGGTAAATTGATAGGACCATCCTTTAGCAAAGTCACATTTGAGTCACTAGTCTTCTTAGAAAGAATACATAGGGGCATATGTGGACCTATCCATCCACCATGTGGACCTTTCGTTACTTTATGGTCTTAATAGATACCTCTACTAGGTGGTTACATGTTTGTCTTATTTCGACAAGAAATGTTGCCTTTGCTAGGCTCCTAGCACAAATGATCAAATTATAAGCCAAGTTTCTTGATTATCTAATTAAGACTATCATACTTGACAATGCCGATGAGTTTACCTCCCAAACATTTACTAACTACTGCATGTCGGTTTGAATAAATTTTGAGCACCTTGTTGCTCATACTCACACTTAAAATGGTTTAGCAGAGTCCCTCATTAAACGTCTTCAATTAATAGCTCGATCATTGCTAATGAAAACCAAATTGCCAACTTCTAACTGGGGACATGCTATTATGCATGCTGTAAGCTTTGTTTGTATTCGACCAACAACTTACCATGAATACTCCCTTTCACAACTTGTACTAGGCAAACAACCAAATATTTCTCACTTATGAATCTTTGGTTGTATAGTATATATACATATTGAACTTACACAATGCACTAAAATGGGTCCCCAACGAAGACTTGGGATTTATGTAGGTTTTTATTCTCCATCTATCATAAGATACCTTGAACCCTTAACAAGAGATGTTCTTACAACCCACTTTATGGATTGTCATTTTAATGAGAGTGTATTCCTATCATTAGGGGGGAGAAAAGTTGGTTCTAGAAGAACAATTAGAAATTACTTGGAATGCATTTACAATGTTTCATTTTCATCCTCGTACAAATCAATGTGAACTAGAAGTTCAAATGATCATTCATTTGCAAAAATTTTCAAATCAATTGCCAGATGCATGTATTGATACAAAGAAAGTGACAAAGTCACATGTCCCACTATGAATGCTCCAACACGGATTGATGTTCTTGAAATAAAGTTGTTATCAATAATATTTTTGCTTTCCAAGTGGCCTTAGACATCATAAGAAATGATGAGGATCCCGAACCACAAGATGTGGAAGAATGTCAAAATAGAAATTATTGACCAAAATGGAAAGAAGCTATATAGGTTAAATTAAACTCGTCAATGAAACAAGACATTTTTGGACCTATAGTCCAAACACCTAAAGGTGTAAAGCCTGTTGGGTACAAATGGGTTTTTGTATGAAAGCGCAATGAAAAATAATGAGATCATAAGATATAAAGCGTGATTAATAGCACAAGGTTTCTCCTAGAGACCTTGTATTGACTACGAGGAAATATATTCTTCTGTCATGGATGCAATTATTTCACTTTTTAATAAGACCTGGTATTCACTATGAGGAAACATATTCTTCTATCATGGATTCAATTATTTCACTTTTTAATAAGCTTAATAGTCTCTGAAGGACTAGATATGCGTCTCATGGATGTCATCACAATTTATCTATATGGATCCATAGATAATGACATATATATGAAAATCCTTTTAAGGATTTAAATAGCTTGAAGAAAATAATACAAAGCCTTGTAGTATGTTCTCAATCAAATTACAAAGATCTCTATATGGATTGAAGCAATCTGGACGCATGTGGTACAATCGCCTTAACGAGTATTTATTGAAAGAAGGGTATGAAAACAACCCTATATGCCTAAGCATCTTTATTAAGGAATCAATTATGTATGTTGATGATTTAAATCTTATTGGGACTCCTGAAGAGCTCACAAGAACAACAAATATTTGAAAAAGAAATTTGAGATGAAATATCTTGGGAAAACAAAATTTTGTCTCGGCTTGCAAATTGAGGATTTTCCTATTGGAGTTTTGGTTCACCAATTGGCATATACTAAGAAAATCTTAAAACACTTTTATATGGATAAAGCACAACCTTTAAGTTTGATTGTGACGCCCCAAAACCTGAAGGTCAATTGACCAATCGTCAACCTGTGAAAATACTACCTTAGGTAATCGTATACCTAAACTTTGATACCAAACTGGTATCAAATACCTATGAATATCAAGTAACTCGATACCACAACGTTATGTCCCATTTACTGGGATCCATTTATCCATATTTAAGTTAAAAATATGCGAAAATTATATTTAAAACAGTCCATAAGAGTTCGATCATGACTCTCTTACCATTATTACATACCAAAACTAGATTGTTCCAAAGTTTTTACAAAAAGATTTATCAAAGTCACATGTTTTCCTTCTTCACACCACACAGCCCTCGAATATGCCGCTTCATTCACCTGTATACCCCGCACCCGGGGTGCCAGCTCATGTATGAACCACGCCCAGTAGAGAATATTTCCTATAGAGGCTACTCCCTACCTAAGTGCACATGCAATGGTCATGTTCCACAATTCACATTCAAATTCTAAGTAAAAACATGCAATTTCTACTATGAAATCCTACATGTCATGCTATGAAATGAGATGAGACTCAATCAATGCCCCGAGTCCTTATCGACTCCCAACATTCCTAAGTCCTTATCGACTCCCACCACACAATGCGGATGCCAATGTGTGATAAAATCCATCATTTGTGGATTACATCCAATGATCATTTTACAAAAAAAATTCATTTGTTTTCAAACCAAAAGTTTTTTGGATGTTACACCTCAATGATAATTTATATAAAAAACAAAATTTTCTTTTCTGGGGCAACGAATTTTTGGTGTCGCACCATAGGCTTCGCATGCCTAAACACTTTCATGGGCTTTCATCGTTGGAATTATGTCTAACCACAAATATCGGGTCTTTAACCCGAGGGGGTATCTATCCCTGCTTGCTATTACCCGATACATATTTTGTTTACAATTTAAGTCAACCGTGCGACTCTGTTGGACATCATCCAATGGTACCGAGCCCACCCAATTAATCACTAAACGCAGTGTTGATTATAACCATGCACTCACACCCATTCAATGCGATGTCCCCGTACATAGGCAATGCAATATGTCATTGCATGTTATATAATGTCTCAATGTATAATGAATGCTACATGGACAACATAATCTACACCACTCACCGGGCTTCATAGACAAATCACATCACTTGCATATGACTTCCACACATCATTTTATTCATGTCAATATATTAGGCACGCATATATCAACATCAACATACAACATGTCATTCTATATTCAGCTAATAACACATTACATAAGCCATGTAACGGCTATTCAGACATATAATCTCATCACATGCCAATACATAGATTCACATAATATCCAAACATGTCACTCCTTAGTCAAGCAATGACACTCTCAAACAAGTCATACAATGGTCCCAAAGCAATCCACAAACAATCACAAATCGGACTACCTAAACCGACCCCCAAATGCACTACATGAACATAGGCCCCAACACACCATAAGCCCGCATAGCTTCCACCTTCACCTAGGTGAAGGTTCGCCTAGGGCGAGCAAAAACCTCGCCTGAAGGTCACTTAAACTCCCATTTTCTCGTTTCGACTCGCTAGCGACTCCCTCACCTAGGCGGACCCTTCACCTAGCGCACCTCCTTCACCAGCTATAACTCGAAGTTTTGGGCATTTTTCTACCCAAACAGACCCTTAACACGTTCCACCATTTAAACCCAAAAATCAACAAAAATATGGAGACTAAAACCATAGTAGGAAGAACCCCTACCTCTTAAAGCGTAGAAGAATGGATAGGAAGCCTCCTAAACCCGACAACTTCGACATTTCCTTCAAATTTCCTTTATCCCCACTTTAAATCTCTCGCTCTGTACCTGCTTATCCCTCGTCGGAAGGATTAAACTTTTGGTTCTGCCCCATCAAAACTACCCCAACTGGAGCTCCGTAGATCGTAAAGAGAATTTTGGTGCTCTTTCTCCCTCCCTTTCTCTCTCTCTCAGTCAACCCAGGAAAAATGGCTCTTTTTGCCCTAATTCCCCATTTTGTTCTAACTTAACCTTAAGTTAAGTGAGTGGCTCACATTTAACCATGTGTTCACCCTGTTTATCCGTTATACTCCAAACAATTTATTTCATCCTAAATCGTCTACCTTCTAAAGGAACTTTAATGCAATTACTCCCAAATCTGTTTGGGTTCACCGGCACCCTTAGCCCCCGAAATTGTGGAAAATATGAATCGCCCTTGGCCCGTTGAAATTTGTTTGGGCAATAGATTTAACAGATGATTCTAATGATGAGGTCTATTTCATCATCCGATATCTAGAAAATTTTCAGATTTTTAACCTGTACTATAACGGTAAATTACCGTTTTGCTATTTTTTTCAGAAAAATTTGATTTTTCTCGAGTTTTACATTGCCAATGGTTGTCCGTTCACTTGACATGAAAAAAGACCCATTTCGTCATTGTGAAAAGGGTGAAGAATTACTTGGTCCTAAAGTACCATATCTTAATGCCATTTGTGCACTTATGTATTTTGCTAACTGTACTTGCTCATATATTGCTTTTTTTGTCAAATTATTAGCCAGGTATAGCTCCACTCCAACCCAAAGACATTGGAATGGTATCAAGCATATATTGCGCTACCTCTAAGGAATAACTTATATGAGTCTATTTTACTCAATGAATCAAACAATTGTTGACATTCTCGATGTAGATACCTTCAGACTGATGAGAAAAACAAACTACAAACAAGGTATGTGTTTAATTGTAATGGAACCGTTATTTCATGAGATTCTTACAAAACAATGCGCTACATCATCGAATTATTAAGAGATTATAGCAATCCACTAAGCAAGTCATGAATGCATATGACTAAGATCGATGATTTAACATATCCAAGAATCATGTGAACTCCCCTCTATCAAAGACAACCCGACAACATTATTTGAAGATAATGCTACATGCATTGCACAAATCAAAGGAGGTTATATCAAAGGAGATAGAACTAAACACATTTCTCCAAAATTCTTTTATACACATGAACTCCAGAAGAGTGGTAAAATTGCTCAAGTGATAATCTAACATATTTATTCACGAAGTCATTTCCAACATCAACATTCAAGAAGCTAATATACCATATTGGAATGCGCCAACTGAAGGACATTGACATGAAATGAAGTATGCTTCGCGACATGATGTTAGTGTAATTGCATTGCTTTCCCCTTCATCCGTGTTTCAACTCACCGAGTTTTACTAGCAAGGTTTTTAACGAGAGAGTCCTAATAGACTAAGAGCAATCAACATCATATGAATATTGTACTCTTTTTCCTTCGCTATGTTTTATTAGCAAGGTTTTAATGAGGTATATTCTTTATGATAGTCATTCAAGGGGAAGTGTTGTAAATACGATGAATGAGTGAATGACCACATTCACCCATTAAAGGTTTGAAGTTCAATAAACTTCATACATCTCATTTAATATCTCCATTTACTTACTTTTAACGGAGGCAATTGAGAAGCCTATAAAAGGCCTTTCTAATGCCTTGTAAAATCATCCTAGAACGAAGAAAAAGTTCTTCATTCTCTCTCTCTCTTTCCTCTTTAGTTTGTCTCTCTTCCATATACAAGAGAAAAATATATTTCTCTTGAGTTTAAAATTTATAATATTTTCACAACACAAATAAAAAATTTTCTTCGAATCACAAGTTATTAATACATATTTCAACTCCAATTTTTCTTCAACAATTAGACTATCAAGGACACAGACATTTCTCATATGAGAAATAAATAGACTATTCCGATTTACAAAATAAAAAACATCATTCCTATCATATGCTTTAATATGAAAACCTTAAAAATAAAGTTATGTGTAGAATTAATAATAAAGTTATGAAAAGCTAATAACACCTAGCTAAAGTGGTTAAGAGCGTAGGAAGAGGTATAGAAAGGGAAGGGCTCCAAGGTTTGAGTCCTAGTGAGAGTACTTGTGAGGAACATAATACTTTATTATAATGCCAAGTGAATAGATTTAAGAAAATAAATAAATAAAGAATTAATTATTTAAGTATGACAAGATTTAATGGAAATTATTTTATTATTAGGAATAATCAAACTTTGTACCAACAATCAATAATAAGTCTATAGATTTGTGTTGATTGAAAATGTTATAATGGCCTTGGTTGTACACCAAGAAAAACAATATTCTTTTTTTTCACTTCTATTCATTTTGCATTACATTGTTATAGTACTTTATTTATAGATTTGAACCCGAGTTCTCACATAAACCTATCTCACCCCTTGACCACTTGAGCTAGACCTTAAGGGCTAAAAAACAATATTTTTTTTAAATGAAAAAAAACAATATTCTTAATATACTAAAAATACCATAATAAAAATGATCAAATATCAATAAAACTTCATGCACTGATATTGTGAGAATAAAATCTTAAACAATATTTGATCTTTTCGTTTTTTATGAAAATATTAACGAGAATGTCGATTTTCTTTTGTCCTTGTCCTTGCATTTATGTGCTTTCTCTATGCGCTCTATTTCTTAGAGTCAAAGAGCTTTTATCTTTGATTGGGGAAATGCTCAATTTGTAGTGAAACAAAACAATGTTAGAAAACTAAAAAAAACATAATTTTCATCATAAAATCAACTGCAAATAAAATTTTAAGGATATGTATGGAAATGAATTTAATGGAAGAGTGATCTTAAAATTTACCCGACAAAAAGTAACTCGAAAAGTAGAGAACAAAGATGAATGCCCAAACGTGAAATGCAATGCTTTTGCTTTTAATATTTTCCCAGAATACATCAAAATACAGGGGAGAACTTTCTATATCCTTCTCAATCATAGTTACAATCAAACTAAGAAAGAAATAAATAAAAAAAGAATCACAAGGAATATGGAAAGAACCATGTTTTGAAAAACTTTCCAAAAAACTCAACACTCCCCCTCAAGTTGGTGCATAGATATCACACATGCCCAACTTGCCTAAAAAAGATGAGTATGCTTGATAGGAGATTTGTTTAGTGAGGATGTCAATTAGTTGATCTTCTGACTTAATCTTAGACAACTCCACAATCTTTAGATCTAACTTCTCCTTGATGAAAATTTTATCAACTTGAACATGTTTTGTACGATCGTGTTGTACTAGATTATGAGCAATGTCATACGTTACCTTATTGTCACATAGCAATTGGATGGATAGGTGATAAGTCAAAAACTGATTGAATTTTTAGTCCATTTTTCTGATTTTCTTACAATGTAATTGCTTGTTTTTATGCAGAAATATGTACTATTTACCAAATTTCAATTTTGTAGAAATTTAAAGCAGAAATGAAAATTCCAGCAAGAATCAAAAGTGAAAATAGCTCCACTGCCCAAAGGAGGTCGAAAGAATCGAGGTCGTGAACCAAAAGTCATAGCAGGCTGAATGAAAAGTCATATGCATAAAAAGAGAAGTTGTTGAGACTATTAAAAGGGCTTCGAGGAAGGATTCTATGTCGCGACAACATCCTAAGGTCGCGACATCGAAGAAAGACAATTTTGGTTGCAACAAATTTTTAAGGTCGCGACAAGTGATTAAGTAGCATAGTAGTTTTGAAGTCACGACAGAGAATTCAGGTCATGACTAGAAGTGATAACAAGCCCAACAAAAGCTGTTGTGACAATGGAAAACTTGTTGAGACCAAGACACGTATGAACTTCAAGAAGATCATGTCGCGACATCGCTTTTAAGGTCGACACAAAAGCAAGACATCAAGGTTTCAACAGACAATGGATGTCACTCAGACGGAATGCCTCGAATGGACTTGTAAGGTCTCACAGAATTTGAGGTTGCGACAAAATATGCTTCTGAGACACCAACGAGGTCGCAACTGTGAATTCATGTCTGACATAAACCGAGCTGAATAGTAAAACATGTCATGACTCAAGCCTGAGCCACCGCCGGCCAAAAAAAACAAGGTAAGAAAGACCACTACTCAGTCGCGACACACTTTCTAAGTCGCAACTTGAAAAAGAAGCCGAGACCAGTGGACTGGCTAACAACAGTAAAGAAAGTCGCGATATAAAACGAGGTCATGACACAGGCAAACCATTCGCTTGCGACACTTTGAAGTCACGACCAATGAAAGAAACTGAATTGAGAAGAAATGGTTGTGACTAAGAAATGAGGTTGTGACAGGATGAGGAGAAATGATGTCGCGACATGCTTGAGTTACACATACCCCCAAAGAAGAAGAAGAAACGATTAGAGAGTTTAATCTAATCCGCTGTCACAAGACAATGGAAAAGACAAACAATTTTAAGTCGCAACATGAAAGAGGGAGTTGTGACTAAGAATCAGTTGCTGACAAAAGAAATGAGGTCGCAACACCGAATGCAGTAGACAACAAGACAACCAAGTTGCGACATTGAACTGAGGTCGCGACATAGAATTTATTAAAAGGTCAGAAAAACGTGGTCGCAACAAAGACTCAATGAGAATGCAACAGAATGATGTCGCGACATGGAATTCAGGCTTTCCAGACATATTTCCAAAGAAAGGAAAGAACAGTCAGCGCGACATGCTTTCGAGGTCGCGAGAAATTTCTTGTAATCGTGACAAAGAAACTACTCGGGTCGCAACTTCCAATGACCACGCCGCTTAATAAGAAATTGCTGCACTAACAAAGTTGAGTCGCGACCTGCTTGAAGGCTCAAGACAACTAAAAGGTATCGAAACCTGAAAAAGAAGCTGCGACCAAGAAGCAAAGAGGCTAACGTAAATGATGCCGCGATAACAACCGCTTATATTACGTAAATGTAGTAGCGCGTAGAGTCGTCGCGACATGGAATTGAGGTCGGTTCAATTCCGAAACAAGAAAAGGAGGTTGCAAACTAGAATTCTCACGCCGATAATCTGACATAGTCACGATAAAGAATTCATGTCGTGACTCATCAATCAAATTGCAAATCAAGAAACAAGTCGCAATAGAAAACATCACCAGAGCCAACAATTGCAAGTACTAGTGGAGTAGTCGCGAATTAATTCTAAGGTCGCATCGACCCGACAAACTAAACAAGGAATTTACGTCGCGACAAGCTTCGAGGTCCCGAGAATTCCAAAACAAAGAGTCGGGCCATTGAATTCGAATTCCACCAGCCTTGAATCAGCCCAATTTCGAAGGTTATAAATAGCGCATACGCTTTAGTAAAGTGGCTTCCGTTTTTCTGAAACCCATTGCCTGGGAGGAGGAGGAGGAAGACTCACTGTATATTTTAGAATAGTTTTTAGTTTTTTTTTTCTTTTCCTTCTTTTCTTTCCTTTTTCTGGATCTGAACCAGTAATATGTTAGAATGTAAAAACTGGATTTAATTTTTATTCTCTTTTCCAATTACGGCCTGGAATAAATGAAATTCATATACCTTTGGAATTGCTTCTTCCAGTGGAATTATAATTACAAAGTGGATGTTCTTGATCAACACCCTATCAGAGATTGTGATTATGTACTACAAGCCACAAACTTCACTAGATTGATTTATCGTTAGCTGCGCCTTTTGCATAAATTAGAGAAAGAATTACCCGGGATTGGAACATTTTGGTTGATGTGTTATTGAATGGATATGTTCTCAATAGTAGTATTTAACATCTTTCCGAATGTATCTTACTCACTGTGAGACCCTCCTAAGTGACATAGTAGATGGAGATTCTCGAGAGTCGGGAACACTCACTGTGTATGTTAGACTACCATTGAAGTGAACTATTAAGCTCGAGAGTTCACTCTAGATAAATTCCCTCGCTCACCATAATTGATGTTGAGGGAATATTTATCAATTTAAATAATAATCAAAGAGATTTCTCCTTAATCTGTTGGAAAGCTCTTGAACCTGTGTTACAGATCTAATCATGAATTAAAAACATCCACTAGATTTAAAGGATATTATCAACTGTTGTAGAAATTTTGCAAACAACTTTTACTTAGGAAGTGTTATAGCCTCTGGTAGCCCTCAAGAAATGAGTATGAAGTATTGAGAAAGAAAAATACCTAGATCTTGTTAAGATTGTGCAAAGTACAAGTAACTGGTTAAACCCTTGTCTTGCGGAGAAGGACCCTCTAGCTCATGAATTCATGGAGAAAAACCAACCATTGTTAGCATTCTGACAATTCCACATCCAAAGACAAAAATAGAGTAACAATGCATGATGGAAAAAAATAAAATTGGTTGTTTCACAATACTTCATTGATAGTGTTCATTTCTCACTGAGAATTGATTCAATCCAGTATATTTGTTTTGTTATTTTTTCTATTATCAGCACCAACCTCTTTCTACTTTTATGCGGTGCCTCCCGTAACAATTATTTTTCTAATTAAACTAAGAAACTGTCACATAGAGGTCCAAGATATATGGATTCGAGCAATTTCCTAGGTAGTTGATTTTGACAAATCCAAGCCCCACCCTCTCAAACATCCGGACTTTTACATCCACCCTATCACTAAAACACCCTGTGCACTGTGAGTCATGTGACTCAAACTCCATTCATACCTCCCGTGAACACAAATCGCTTATATTTAAATTTTTAGTTAAAACCCCAAATCCTAATTGACATGGCTAGAGGAAAATTGTAAGGTTCTTGTATAGGTGTTAAGTTGAAAGGTTTAGTCTATATCTTCACAAACAAACAATAGGTAACCTAAATCTTGTAAGAGGAGTCTTAGCCATAATGCCTTGCAAAGTCCTAATGCCATGCTTCTAAATAAAATTTTTGCACTTGAGCGAGCAATGACATTTTGTTTCTTACTTTTCCTTGTCACAAGATTACCTCTTACAAAGGTTAGACCTCTTATCATCCACTACACCGAACTAATCAGCATCGGTATACAATTTTATACTTTGGAGATGGGCATGTTTGGTGAACATGATACATTTCCCAAGTGCACCTTTTAAATACCTCAAAATGCGAATGATTGCATTCATATGTTGTTCTATAGGATTATGCATATATCAACTTCCAACACTTAAAGCGTAAGCAAGATCTGGTCTTGTATGAGCTAAATACAACAACCTTCCCACCAGTCTCTAATATATTTCTTTATCAGTAGGTATTTGATTAGGTTCAACCCATAATTTCATACCTCTTTCTATTGATGTATCAATAGGTTGACATCCTGACATTCCAGTTTCTTGTAATAGATCTAATGCGTATTTTCTTTGAGATAGAAAATTTTTTAAACTTGACTGAGAAACTTCAATCCCAAAGAAATATTTTAGAGAACCTAGATCCTTCATTTCAAGCTCTTTAGATAAATAATTCTATAGAGCTTTTCTTTCTTCTAGGTCATTTCTGGTAACCACCATGTCATCCACATATACAATGAGTGTTGTAATCTTACCATGATGCTTCTTTAGTAACAAAGTATGGTCTTAATTTCTTTGACAGTAACCAAAGGCTCTCATTGATTTTGTGAACCTACCAAACCATGCTCTTAGGGATTACTTCAACCCGTATAATGACTTCTTCAATCTGCACACCGTTTGACTTTGCTTTTCTAACACAAAGCATCTTAGTGGAAGATCCATATATACTTCTTCAGATAGCTCGCCATGTTGAAAGACATTCTCTATGTTAAATTGTTGCAATAGCCAATCTAAGTTTACAGCTAAAGATAATAAAACTTAAACTGGGTTGATCTTAGCTACAGGTGTAAACGTCCCCATGTAGTCAATCCCCATAAGTTTGAGTGTACCCTTTTGCTACCAGTTACCAGTCTTGCTTTATATCGTTCAATACTACTATTTTCCTTGTACTTCACATTATAGATCCAATGACACGCAATTGGCTTATTTCCAGGTGGGCAATCAACAAGTTCCCATGTTTCATTTTTTTGCAATGATTTCCATCTCTGTATAATTTACTTCCAATTTGATTCACAGATTTCAGACATAAGTCATTTAATAACTACATAGTGATAATTATTACAAATGACTTATTTGATTAAGAAAAATGATGGTTAGACACATAGTTGCTCATGGGATATCTAACTTTGCTACACAATTCAGGTTCATTTGTGGTTTTAGGGATACCTCTATTATGACGATGTGGTAAATGTTTCATGGATGGCTCAAGGTTCCAAATTAAGAACACCCTCACTAGATAAAGATTGGTGTGGTATGTCAGTTGAGGTATTCTCAAACCCAGATTGTTCAGATGGTCATGATATATCAGTTTTACTATTTCTTTCTTATTATATCACTTCTTCAACTTTTGGGCTATTAATGCTACTTGGTTCCGATGTTGCACCACTTATATATAATTTACTTACTTCCTAGTTCAATCAGACTCACCCTTCATGGAGATGTGATAATCATAATCAAGAGTTTGAATTTCATGATGGTCCCCCTGAAGTTCAGAGTTAGATGAAAAATACATCAAATCTTCATGAAACACTACATCCATTGTAATGAACATGCGCCGAAGTTTAGGGGAGGGGGTTTGGGGCACACCCAGATCCTTTGCAATGCATAGCCAACAAATACACATCACAATGCCTAGGAAGTTAACTTGTTGTGTTAGTGTTTATGTAGGTGCATAAAGGCCACACAACCAAAAATATGAAGAGGTAGATCGTGATTATAGTAATCCACCTCACTCAATCAAGGCTCAAGAGGTCTTTGAAAATTCCATGAGCTAGAGCTGCACCTGCAATTTAATTAAGTACGTTGAAAGATGTAACTGCTTTTCCCCAATAAGATATCAACATCTATGTTGCAATTAAGGAAGCTCGAATATCCTTTAACAAGTGGGGATTCTTTCTTTCGATGACTCCATTTTTTTGGGGTGTAATAGAACACATAATGTGATGAATGATGCCATGTCCTTCCAGATACTTTTGAAGATTAAATCTTTGATATTCTCCACAATTGTCACTCCGTAGAACCTGAAGCTTTGTATTGTATTGAGTTTCAATCATTTTATGAAAATTTTGAAACAACAAGTTCACTTCATCCTTGGTCTTCATCGTATAACCATATGTCATTCTCCCGTATAATCATCAATAAAAGTAACAAACCAACATGATCCACACAAAGTTAGAACTTTGGATGGACCCCAAACATCATAATGTATCACCATAAAAGGAAGTGGAATTTTATTAATACTTAATGGAAATGAAGTACGATGACTTTTTGATAGTTTACAAACAACACAGTGAAGACTAAAGACATCATACTTTGTAAACAAACTAGGAAACAGTTTTTTTAAATTACCAAAGGAAGCATGTCCCAATCGTTGATGCCATAACCAAATTTCAAACTTCTTGTTCTCCCCCTTAGACCCATATGTCATTAAATCTTGTTGCAACTTGTTGGAATCTTTTGATTAGAAGTCCAAGTAATAAAGTTTCCCTCGGTTAATACCACAACCAATAGTCTGTCTTATTTGGATATCCTTGAAAACAAAAAATAACAACACAAGATAAGGTTGCAGTGATTTGATAGATAAACAAAAGGTTATAATTTAAGGATGGAACAACTAAAACATAGTCTAAGTTCAAAGTATCAATAAGGGTTAAGTATTTTTCCCCAATGACTGAGGTTATTTTACCATTGGCAGTGGAAATGAATTTTTGTAAAGACTGTCTAAGGGATGAGGTTTGTCTAGAATCAAAAGTTATATGATCTATAGCACCAGAATTAATTATTCATGTATTATTAATAACACATGTAGATGTAAAACCTTACCACAGTCTGACGTTGCCACCAATGAGGAGGCTCTCTTAACAACATTATCTTATATTTTTATTTCAGCAATAGTTATAGTTGGGGCTTTCTTAGAATCCTTCTTTCGTTGCTTAAGATTATGATCTCACTATTATGGATATCCTACAACTTCAAGGCAACGACTATTGATGTGACCAATCTTGCAATGAGTGCATTTTAATGAAGACATTTCAATATTAGAGGCCACCTTAAGATAGTTAGTCTTAGATTGATCCTACCAATTTTGATTTGATCGTTGTTGGGCTACCATAATTGAGGTATCATGATTGTTAGATTCTCTTTTCATAGTGGCATGACATAATGCTTCTCGTCAGACTAGTGCATAACATTCTTTCAAATCAAGAAATGGATCTTTGTGTAGAATCTCTCCTCGAACTTTCTCGAGGTCTCCATCTAATCTAGCAAGAAAGATGTGTACCCATTGTCATTCAATGGATTTTCGATATGTTATAATATCATTAGGGGTTTTCATGACAGCTTTTTCTCGATGATCTAACTCATAAAAAATCTCTGTCAATTCTCCATAAAATTTAGAAAGAGACCTACCACTTTGCTTGGTAGTGAATGCTCTTTGATTCAAAGTGAAAACTTGTAATTCATCACTTTCATCATAAAAGGCCTTTAATAATGCACTCCAAATTTCTTGAGCAGTGGGTAGGTGTAAATAACACTTCCATAATTCCGAGCTCATGGACATTAACAACTATCTCTTCACCTTTTGAATTTCAACATACCATTTTTCATAGCTGATGGTGCCTAAAATAAAAGCAGCCCACAGGCCCAAGGAACGGGCCTTGAAACGGGCTGGCATCCTTCATAGGGGTGGTAGAAAAGCCTCACCGGAGAACTCGGCCCATAACGATGTCCTGGTTCCCCAAGGTCAGCCCAGGTCGAAACCAGCTCTCCAGCTGAACTAGTGACTAGGGTAACCACGACCGATTCGTACACAATAAAGAGGTGCATCAAATCAACAAAATTTATATTCTTAATCACCATTGATGTTACCTACAAAGATAGTGGCTCTAGGAATAAAATGGATGTCTTCTCTTGACAAATGATTTATAAAGTGATTCAAAAAATGGTGAATTTCAATTTGATTTAAGGTTTGGTGAAAAACGTAATTGGATGGTTGGAAACCGAAAATAAACTAAAGTAAAACAAGAAAATATAAGATCTCCTTGGCGCATCAGGATACTCAAGCCAGGATCCTATGCACTGAGGGTTTCCAAGGTCCATTTCCTCTGGGCTGGGGAGGATGACCTGCAGTCATTTCCCAAACCCATCTTCATGTACTATAAAAGGTGAACCCTAATGATTTTCCTTTTGAAACATACGATCGAGCATTAATGCCTGCATGCTGAAAACGTACTCCCGATCTACCTCACAGTAACAAATAAAAGACGACGAATGAATCTCAGTGGATCTAGCAATAAGCATCCACTGAACCCTAAAAGATTGCCAAATACTGGTCAATCAAGGCACATCAAAGGAGTTCTAACCTAGAGTGACAAATATGAACATAATACCCAATAAAACTTCATGTTAAAATAGGGAACCAACAGCTACCTTCGTGATTCTCGCACTGTTAAATCTCTCTTTCAAGGCGAAAGGGTTTTTAGTTTCATCCTCCGAAGCCATCATCCCCAGTGGTGTCATCGCCTGCAAAGTGGTTAAAATGAAAGAAAGTGAAGCAAAAGAAAAGAAGAAGCTGTGAAAGTCGAAAGCTTCCCCACACTTTATTGATTGATTGAAAAGTTTTTACTGGAGCTTAACTGAAATCTTATAATGCCAGAGCAAGGGAAATTACAAAACAAACCAAAACCAAAAGCTATTACAAGGGATAAAATGGGAAGAAACAAAATTTGTAAAAGGTAAAAGCGTGAAATGTGCCAGGAGGGGTGAACAGCTAATCAAAATGTGAGTGCGCGGTGCAAGTGAACAGCGCTGCACGCAGGGAAGCAAATTTCCTCGTGAACCGTGTGAAATCTTTGTCAAATCTACTTTATTTTCCGCTTCCTTCCTTCCGACATCGCAACGTCCAGTTTGAGTCACCCTTCGCTCTGATCACTCTAACAATTTCGCATAAATAGCTTGCAAAACTATAAAATTAGCCATAAAATGCATCGAGAATAAGAGGGACCTTAATGTGCAAACTGGGTTAATTATGTTGATTAGTACACAAAAAGTACTCAAAACCTGCAATAAACAGGGTTCAAAATAGCACTTTTTGAGCACTAATCACTGATTGCCTGATGAGTCATAAGAAAGGAAAGCACTCCATGTTCGTGACCTGATATCATTTGCTGACTGGAAGGATCCCATGATTTACACCTTCTAATTCATCCCCCCTCCAAATATTCGTCAAGGAGCAAGGAAGAAAAAGTTCCCCACCTAACGGGAGGATGGTCAGATCACCTTCCACAAGGTCAATGATCATCCACTATAAATATCAATCCACCAATGTTAAAATGCTTGAATCATAGCACCATCAACAACACCTCTTTCCTTCTCCGTAGGAAGAAAGAAACCGACTCCTCACGGACCATCCTTCACCGCAGCCGCAGTTATTCGGGCGATCCGGGCCAACAAATCAACCCCGCAACTCCTACAGCTCCCCAAGATCGAGAAAGCACCATCGCCGCTTCGCCTGTGGGAACGATTATTCCCTTTACAAATAAACCGATTTCCTCGCTTGATCGATGGTATCACCCCAAACATGAGCAGGAGTCATGCCCATCACCCGAGGACGCAGGACCAACAGGACGACGTCGACAATCGGTAACTGGGGGACGTTCCCGGAGCTCTCCCTGCTACTAGCAATGAGATGGAGGCCCTCTCCCAAATGGAATCCCCGTTTATGGCCGAGGTGTTACACTTCCCTCTCCTAACAAAGTTCATAATGCCGCAGATCGAAGCTTTTGATGAAATGAAGGACCCCGTAGACCACCTTAACACCTACAAGAACTAGATGGAACTACATGGATACCAAGACCTCGTGAGATGCAGAGCCTTTTCCATCACTCTTAAAGGCTTGGCCTTAGTATCCAACAGCTCCCGCCAAATTCTTCGCCTCGTCCTTCAAGGAACTCTCCATTGCTTTCGTGTCCCACTTCATCAGAGTCCGGACGTACTGTAAGCCGAGCTACCACCGCATCAAAGCGCGCCCCCAAGAAAACCCGAGGTCCAGCCCGCAGGTTCAACTTCGTGAGTCACTAAGGGTGGACATCATGAAAATTTGCCATCACTGGCCTTTATAGTCGTGCCAAAAGGCACAACTAAAGACCTAATGTTCTCCATCCCCGAAGAACCCCTTAGAGCATGGCTGAGATGCTCGCCAAAGCTGAAAAGTACATTAACAGCGAGGAGGCCCTTATGTCTAAGAGGGCTCCTTCCATGAAAGGAGACAGGCTACACGAGAAAAAAAAAGTGGGACCAAGCCCTAGGAGCGAAGGACTGTGCCAGCTGATGCTGTCCACGCTGATGAGCCTCGAAGTATATGAGAGACTAACTAGACACCCGACCAACACCCTTAGAAGAGCTTGAACCAGTACAACTTGACGACCACCCGGAACACCTCCCTAACATCGGATCCAAGCTTGCCGAAGACGTCAAAGACCCCCTCATCCACTTCTTTAAATAGAATGTGGAAATATTCGCTCGGAAGCAAGAGGACATGGGAGGAATTGACCTAGCAGTCATCACCCACAAGCTAAATATCAACCCTCTCTCAAAACTGCCAAATTAAAAGAAGCTTCGCCCCGCAGAGGCAGAAGGCGATCAATCAAGAGGTCAAGAACTCCTCCACGCCCATAGTTTATCAGTAAAGGATCACCCCTAAATCAATATCGGGGAAGCACCTATTCTCAGCCAAAAGGGCAAATGGAAAATGGTGACTTTGCATTGATTTTACTGACAACAACCGAGCCTGCCCAAAGGACAGCTTTCCCCTACCTCGGATTGACCTCATAGTAGACGACACCTCTGGCCATGAGCTCCTTAGCTTCATGGACGCTTTCTCAAGCTACAACCAGATCAGGATAGACCCCAGCAACCAAGAGAAGACCTCATTCGTGGATCGGATGGGGGGACGACACATCAGTGATGCCTCGGGTTGAAAAACACAAGAGCCACTTATTAGAGGCTAGTAAACAAGATGTTCCAGAAACAGATGGCACATCCAGGAGGTGTATATAGATGACATGCTAGTGAAGTTGGTCAAGGCAGGGCTCCACGTCAACCATCTAGCCGAGTTGTTCCAGCCGTCCTCAAGGATTGGCACATGAAGTTAAACCCAAATCCAATCGCTTCGAGTCTTGCTGTGGAAGTTCTTTGGTTTCATAATCAATACCCACGGAATAGAGGCCAACTAAACAAAATAAGAGTCGTGCTCATGTGATCGCCTTAACACTAAAGGAAGTTCACCGATCGAGAATACCACAGCCGCGAGCCCAGATCAAATTACAATTGTCATCCCTTCTTTCAAATTTTGAAAAAGGCCTTCCAATAGGATTCCCACTGTGAGGAGGCATTCACAACAAATAAAACCTACTTAAGCCCCCTCCTATTTTGGTAAGCCCCTCTGAGGGAGAACTCCTCATGCTCTACTTAGTCGCTTCACCCCTAATTAGTGTGGCCATGGTTATGAACGGACGTAACACAAGAATCCGCCCCGAGAGGAGCAAAGGAAAGGTACCTAAAGATGGAAAAGCTCGTTCTAGCATTGGTGACCACCGCTGGAAGACTTTGGCCGTATTTCCAAGCCCACACTATCGAAATTCCAACAGAACACCCGATGAAGCAAATATTACACAAACTAGAAACCTATATAAGATTGGTGAAATGGGCCATAGAGCTGAGCGAGTTCGACATTAGGTACAAGCCAAGAACAGCAATCAAAGGGCAAATTTTGGCAGATTTCATCATGGAATTCACCTCGACAGAGCCCATTGAAACTGCCCAACTCGCATCCAACCTCCCAATTTGGAGGTTTTTCGTAGATGGGGCCTCAAATGCCCATGGAAGTGGAGCAAGCTTGATTCTCGAATTCTCCTGTGATGGGATCGACGGAATATGCACTGATTCGATTCCGTGCCCCAACAATGAAATTAATATGAAGCTGTCATCACGGACTAAACTCGCCACTCTATGGAGGCTGGATCAACCCGAGGTCTCAACACCCCGCTAGTGGTGAAACAACAAAAGATGATCACGGCCGAAAGGCGAAAAGATGATCCGTTATCTCAAGAAGGTATGGGAGTTGCTTAAAAAATTCGTACGGGTCCAGGTCAAACACATCCCAAGGACGGAGAATTCACGGGTGGACGCCCTAGCTAAGCTAGCAATAACGCCACAAGAAGATTTGGACATACGGGTTCTGGTCGAGCACCTCATGGAACCTTCAATAGACGTTAATAGTGACGAGGTCCTCCCAATAATGACCGCACCGAGTTGGATGGATCCCATATGGGACTGCCTATCGAACGGGATATTGCCAAGCGATTCAAAGGAAGCATCTAAACTAAGAGTAAGGTCAGCCAGATTCACTCTTCTCGCTGGGACCTCAGTAAATGTTTTTCCATCCCTTCTCAAATGCATAGGAAAGGAAGATAACTACGTATTAAGAGGTGCACGGCATCTATGGAAACCATATCTGGTGCCTCAGCCTTGCAGGAAACCCTTAGGCAAGGGCACACGCCCACGATGCTCAAAGACGCCACTAAACTAGTCAGAAACTACAGAATCTGCCAAGAGCATGCCAAGATCTCTCATCTCCCAACCAAGCCACTAACCTCGATTATAAGCTCCCGTCTTTTCAAAGATTGGGATCAATACGCCCCCGCTCTACTGGAAGGGTCAATGCAAATTGCCATTATAGAGTGGACATCAATTAAATGGTCGAGGTCAGCCATTGGCAATAATCACCGAGCAAAAGGTGCGTAACTTTGTTTAGCGGTCCATAATCTATAGGTTCGGAATCCCAAAAGCGCTGATATTAGATAATGGAAAACAATTCGACAACTGGAGATTCAAAAACTTTTGCGCTGAGCTCGGAATCAAGAATTACTATTCGTCCCCAACTCATCCGCAGTCAAACGGACAATCAGAAGTCACTATAAGGACTCTCAAGGCAGCATTGAAGAATAAGTTGGAAGACCATAAGGGAAAATGGGGCGTGAGAGCTCGGGAGGTACTATAAGCATATTTAACTGGCCACGCAGTCTCGCAACTGAAACTCCGTCACTTTTAGCTGCCGCATCGAGTGTGTGCAGCCCTTGTTGAGGTTGGGCTAGAGTCACCAAGGGTCAAGTTCGCGAGTACCGAGAGTAATGAGGAGACTCTCCGCCTGAACCTTGATCTCCTGGAAGAGAAGCGTGAGCAAGCTCTAAAGTGCGCCGGTATCACTGCAAAAACAACAAGGTATTTCCAGGACAAGGTCGCCCCACAATTTCAAGCCCGGTGACCTAGTACTCAAGAAACTTCTACCAGCAAGGAAGGACCCTACTCACGGGAAACTAGGACCCAATTGGGAAGGACCTTACATCGTATCATGGGTAATCCGTCCTGGCAACTATGAGCTCCAAACGGAGGAGGGAAAGACATTGCAACACTCCTAGAATGCCAAGCACCTCATGCGGTTTTACCCATAAACTCCAATTGTACTTATTAATAAAACGCAATAGTTCTACTTCAGCTCAAATAACAATTTTTGCTCATTTTCGGTCTACCAACTTTCGTAAATCATAAAGAAAAAGCCAAGAGGCTTGGTTAATCAGAAACCTACGGGACTTAGAAGGGCCCGAGGAGGATACACAAAAATAAAATAAAATCAGACAAGTACACACGTTTCCAAAAGATTGTACTTTTATTACAGTTGTCTCAGAAAATTACAATCAGTAAAATCGTTCTCTACATCTCAGAAAATTACAATCGCAGCCGCCTCACATCCCGTAAAAGCACACCCAGAACACCCGCCAAGGCAAAAACCACAAGAAAGAGAAAAAGAAAAAGAAAAAGAAGGAGAAGGAGAAGGAGAAAAGAGGGGAGGATAGGTATAGCAGAAGGAACGGGTCTTGAAGCATTCAAAGCACGCCGCCTCCTCCAAACGTGACCCCTAACCTAAATCCATCAAATGGAAGGGTTAGGGAACAACACAACTAGCAGGACTAGGGAACAACACAACCCCAACGAATGACAGAACGATGAAATAAAACGTCAACCTACGACCACTAAACAGACTTCACACAATGGCGATCAGACCCTGAAGCTTCATCATGTATGAACCCCGACACTGTTGGAGAGAGGAAGGAATTTGGGAGTAGAGTATAACACAAACCATCGAAGGAAAGTGATTATTTATAAAGAAGATTGGACGCCTGGGGAAACCACGCAGTCCATTCCAATTCTCCAAAGATCGGCATTTAAACCACGCGCACTTTCCTAAGGGAAGGAGGCGAAAGAGCCACGTAGCTTAGTTCAGGAGCCCCGGAGCTCGGATATTGAACAACCACGAAGCTCAGCAAAAGAGCCACGTAGCTTAGTTCAGGAGCCTAGTAGCTCGGATATTAAAGAGCCACGTAGATCGGGCTTTGGGAGCCTTGAGCCGACTCGAAGGAACCATGTAGCTCACCCATGAGACATAGAGCTTAAACCAAGGAAACTAAGCAAGCCTACTAAAGGAGACACGGAGCTCAGACTTCGAAGGAACCATGTAGCTTAGTCCATAGGAGACACAGAGCTCAAATTTCGAAAGAACCAGGCAACTCAGCCATCAAAGGGCTGCATGGCCCCACTTGCAGCAAGAATTATAGAATTCAGTCCATTCAGAAGCCATAAAAAGGGTGAAAAAAGCAAAAGACTTAGAGAGAATGAATATACGAATCAACGTTTTAATAAAGGTCAAAATCACACATGCGACAAAGGCTACCAAATGGCGAAGAATGATAGGAAAAAGCCTAAGTATCAAAAGAGGAGGACGGGGCAAATTTCGACTCACAGATCACCAGAAGAAAAGTGAGCTAAGGGTAGCCGAGATTGGCTCCTGTCATCTTTCCTGTTAGATTCGTGATTTCATCTCGTCCTCAACGGAACGGAAAATCGAATCGCAAACCCGAAGACCGAAGCTCTCACATGCAGAGCCAACTAGAGGCCCATAAGGTGCATGCTTCATCCCTCAGCTCGGCGATCACCCTTTCTTTCTGAGCCACCAAGTCCCGATGCCTCTGGAGGTCATCACAGAGCCCGTGACATTCGCCGTTTAGGCGCTTCCATCAGGTTTCGCCAGAGAGACTTTCGAAGACCCGGCCAAGGTCGTGGTCTTCAGATGTACCGTCCCAATGTACTTACACCTCATTCATTGTCCAACCGACAACCCAAGAACTCGCTCTAGCCGTCTTCGCCCCCCGGGCAATCTACGCCTCATCCGACCATCCGCACTCTTAAGCAAGAACTCCTTAGCTCATCCAGCCTTCCTCTCATGCTCCTCACCGCACTCAATCGTCAAGGTATGCTTTAGGTCGGATCTATGCATCGCACATCCTCGCCGATAAGCTGCACTTCAGCTCCAGTCACTCTTCTCGAGGTCGTGGAGGCGACTCACTCTTTTATACGCTCGCCACCCCGCAAACCCCTCAAAAAGACAAGCCTTCTTCGCCAGGCTCTTCATATAGGTAGCCACCTGCCGAAATAAGACAAAGTTAAGGGCAAATCGAAATCAAAGATAGGACAAAAAAATAAAGGCGTCCGGACATACGGTGGCCGCTCCCTAAAGCGATAAGGCTAGAACATCTCACTGTGCATGACATCCACCTCCCGAGATCGTAATCTCGTAGAATGGGATTTACATACGGCCCCGGCGGCAAGCCACCAGGCAGTGAGTCCTCCTCCTTCACCTGGGGCAACTCCATGCCCTCGCCCTCCGGCTGCCGCAGAGGACGCTGAAGTCCTACACCGTGGGACTCCAATGTAATGAAGGCGTAACAACAAGACAAAGCTCGCCTCGGAGGAAATTCTCGACTCGCGCACCTTGACACCCAACCAATCGATGTGTGCATGACCTCTCCTCACTAGAACTTGGTCAAATGACCCCTACCCTTTAGCGGTCGATGGTGGAGAAGGCGCTCCCAACCTCGGGACCTTACCTCTAATCGCAAGGCTACTCTCAAGGGGAGCCTGAGCTCTACGCTTAACGCTCCTCTTCTTCTTTGCCAACGACTCGACTCGGGCTTGGAGCTCTTCCCGAGTAGGTTTCATGACTGAGGGCCCCTCACGAGAAGTCTTCATGACAAAGGGCAGAGAAGGCTTCGACGCCAAGGCCCGAGAAGGAGACACGCCAAAAGGCCCGGGAATGCTTGACCTAATCAGCTCATAGTACACCAGCGGGTGGCACTTAGCCAACTTTCGCTTCACCTCTTCATCCTCGGGGCTGAGGCCGGGGCGAATACCTGAAGACCACACAACCAAAGCAAAGTTAGAAAACACCTCATGAATTTCGTAAGCTAAACCCAATTAAATGCAAACGAAAGCTCACGAAGGTTCTCGGGGGCAGTCCAGGTGGTCTAAATACCAAGCGTGTCTTCTCGGTCAGCCGGATTATATTCCTAATTATGACCACCTACAAAAAAATACTGTTTCTTCCAGTGTTTATGGGAAGACAGGAGATCCGAAATAATCAACTTGGCATCGAGCGTTTAGGCTACGTACGTAAAGTCCTTCGCTGACCTTCACGCTAAAAGAAGCCCAATGCAATGCTAGGTACCCCGAGACCTTTGTCCTTGAAGACGACCAGCAGCCCGACTAGAACGCCCTAGAAGTTGGGAGAAAGTTAGGCCGAACAGACATTAAAATGCTACAAGACGCTTTTGATAAAGGGATGTAGAGAGAAGCGAAAGCCATTCTCGAAGGCCGCCTTGAAGAAGCAAACCATCTTCAACACTTGAATGATGTAGGAAGTGAGAAAGTCAGGGCATAAAATCCGAACACCGAAGGGAGGCCTGTAGCGAGAGGCGAAATTATGTCCAAAGGAGGGCTCGACCCGACTAGGGCCTACAGCTTCGGCATTCTGTACAGCCGCCCTCAAGTAGGCAGAGCCACTAGGATACCTGATCTCACTGACCTTACCCTTGCCTTTGCCATGAGGAGAAGGGGGACCCGCTAAAGGGACTCGATCGAAAACAACAGCGGGACGACCAGACCCTCCTCTTGTCTGCCCTAAGTCCGATCCCTCAGTAGAACTACCCTCTATGCGCAGACCGTAAGGACGACTAGGCCTAGAGAAGGTACGCATGATTGAGCAAGTGTAGGGGAAGGCGAACGAATGATAAAAAGGCCAAATTCCGGTCAAAAAAATGGGAAAGAAGGGACAAACAACGACCACTAGGGACCCACGAACTCCAGAACAAGTAAAGGTAAACAGGGGAAGAAGAAGAAAGACATACCAAACTAGGGACAGGGACACGAGAAATAACTCTAAGCCGGTATCGTAACAATAGAAATCACCTGCAATCGCCCCACGAAAGATAATCTGAAAGGTTCGAGAAAGCAAAAATCTGAGGCCACAGAGAAAGAGGGTTGAAGAACAGAGGAAATTAAGAAAGAGGAAAACTGATAAGAAGGATTAAAGAACAAGGGGAATATGGTTCGAGTAATTGCAAGACGCTTCAAAAAACACTAGGAACGTCAACCGAAACTAGCGCGAAAGTCGAGATAAGCCATCATTATCGCAATACAATTGACGGTGACAAGCCTAAACCAACAAACCTTGTCTGGCCACATGGAACTTGCCGCTCGATCTAAGAAACGATTCAGCCCTTGCCCAAGCTCACTTTGGCAAATGGCTGAGGGGCAATTTATGGTGCCTAAAATAAAAGTAGCCCACAGACCCAACACACGTGCCTAGGAACTAATTTTGAAACGGGTCGCCATCCTTCACGGCTGGGCAAAGCCTCACTGGGAACTTCGGCCCATAACAATGTCCCTGCTTCCCAAGGCTTGGGCCTGTCGAAACTAAGCCCCAAGTGGCCGAACCGGTGACGGTAATCCACGACCACCGATGAGCCAAGAAAGCGAAAGCACTCCACGTTCGTGACCCGATATCATTTAAGGAAAGAAGGATCCCATGATTACGACCTTTTAATTATCCTCTAAATATTTGGTTGGCGATAAGGAAGAAAAGATCCCCCACCCAATGGGGAGGACGTCGTATCATCATCCAATAAGGAAAGTCATCTTGATCATCCACTATAAATATCGAGCAATCCCACCAACAAAAGGTACGCAATCATAACGCCATCAACAGTTGAATTCTTTCCTTTCCGTAAGAAAGAAACTGACTTAGGGATCAGAGAGCCGGTAGGCGCACCCTCGCCGAACTATCCTTTCACTGCAGGTTGTAGGTTATTCGGCGATCCAGGCCAACAAATCAACCCCGCGACTCCTACAGGCTCCAGCCCAGTATCGATAGAAAAAGCACCATCAATAGCCATCCTCTTATTCTTTTGCTTGTTTTGTTTTACCCCGAATGTAGGAAAGCTTTTCCTGTTCGACAATATGCATCTCCACAAGTTTTGACCAAACATCATAGTTTGATTCAGTCAAAATAATCCCTACATTAAAAACACTTTTTGATTGAAGAAAATATTTTTTTTTTCACTCATCTTGTTAGAGAAAGTAGAAACTGATTACTAAATCTTAGGGCTGTGAGCTTGAAGTAGCACAAATGATACTACTACTACTACTAATAATAATAATATCTAGTGAAGGATAGTACCAAGATTTTTGATGATGTTGTTCTCCGACAGACTGAATTGACAAAAGAATGGTGTCCTTCTATAATGGTGGTAGCCTTTAAAGTAATTAAGAAAATCTCCCCTAAAGTTTCTTACTTTCTCCTTTAGAAAGCTTTGGAAAGAGGTGCAAGATCCACGTGCGCATGCTCTATCTCTGATGTAGACACAAAGGCTTTCACCTTTAGATAGGTCGAGGGGCTAAAAAAAACAATTTTGAGATGACTGATATCTTGCTCAAATTGGTGAACTGTAATTTTTTTTTCTGAAAATATACAATCAAATTTATATGGGAGGACTTTCTATATCCTTCTCAATCATAGTTACAATCAAACTAAGAAAGGAAAGATATAAATAAAGAATCACAAAGAATATGGAAAAAACCATGTTTTGAAAAATCATTGATTCAATCATATGCAACTTTTTTATTTTCGCATTCTCATCTTTTCTACTTCCCCTTCCACATTGTCTCCAAAACTTACTTATGATAGTACAATTTAGCATATTCTGACTTCTTCTATATTATTATGTATAGCATTCCCTAAGGAGACTTAAATAAGGGTGGTCATTGAAGAACCCATAGAATCATCTAGAAAGTGGGAAAAAAAAGGAAATAATGTTGTTTATGTCTAGTCTAATTTATTTACGATTTAAGGATTATTTTATTTAATTATAATTTTTTAGGGGCAACATTTTAATATTAATTTATCTTGAATATCCTTTCAGATTCTCAAAATAAATTACTACCTATATTTATTGCAAAGAAATGTGTTCTTACAATAATTTCTAGATTCAAAATTAATGTATATTTTAAATTTGTTTACTTTTTAAAAATTTATATTATATTATATTTAATTTTTTTTTAACAATTACAAAATTCATAATTTAACGTTACTTTCAAAATATATTTGATTGTTGTGGCAAGTGACTCATATTGAGGCTAAAAGGGTTGGGCAAGTGCTTGAACAAAGAGTAGCGAGGGCATTTACTCTTCATGCATATCTTCTTTGGTTGGGAGGACGAAATAATAGGTTACGGGTACGATACAGTATGTTTAGGATATATGGGTATTTTTGTAATTTGATCATATTCAGGTCTATTATAAATACCCTCATATGTAACCTTATTTCAAGTATAGTGAAAGTTTGAGCTGTCGCTCTTGTGGATGTAGGCACACTACCGAACTACGTAAAATCTATGTATTTTCTTCGTTTTTCATACTCTGATTTTATCACCATTGTATGAATCACAACCGTTTTTTTTTTTTTTTAAGAATTAAAAAGGCATATTTTTAATTGAGTTCTAAGGAAGTTATTTGCAACCTACAATTTACTAATTCATTTTTATATAAAAATGGAATTAAAACAAATTTATTCTTTGGATTAAATCATAGAAAGTTATTTGCTTTTTATTTTTTTAGTAGGTTATACTTTCTTCAAAGATTAAAGAACAAAGCAATTTCTTCAATGAACAATTCATAATTCATTTTTTATCAGCACCCCTATGAATAAGGAATGAAAATACATCTTAGGGGTCATTCAGGCAAGTTAAAATGATCATAAATCAAAGATATGCCAAATATAGGGCTTAAGGATGAAAAATATATAAAAATATTCTAGATCGGGTGTTTTGGAGCATATTCACTCTGCCTAGAGACTAAAATTTTACTCTGCCTAATTTTCCAGTGAGTTTCGCTCTACCTCTTGGGGAAGAGTTGATTTTCGACCTTCGTCTCTTCGTCCAATCATGCTTCCAAGAAGGAGTGACCAATAAAACCTAAGACATCAAATCGACCGAGAAACCAAACCAAAATCGTATTGAAAAATAAGTTAACTCAAACGATCGATTCGATTTTGGTTTTTGTTTTATACAATTCTCGGTTTTGGTTTAGGTATACAAATACAAAAATCATGGCTGCTAACTAATCAAAAATACTAATATATATATATATATATATATATATATATATATATATATATATATATATATATATATATATATATATATAAGTCAACATTGCAGTATAATTTAAATTTCATATACATGTCTTATACTCGGTATCAATAAATGTGAAGGAAAAAAACAAATTTGTGAAGGAACATGGATTGGAAGTCGGGGACTTGATTTTATTATATAATGATGAATCAATGATGATAATGATTATTGGGTTTAAAATTGGCAGTATCTTTGCCCCTAGTGTTTCAGAAGATGACTACTTCAAAGTTCAAGTTTGATGAAGATTTGAAGGTTTAAACATGTCCCAAAAGAGAGTCAAGACTATGTTTAGAACTGACTTGGGACTCGAATTAGTTCTAGACTCTTAGAACCCAAGGTAACTGGAAGGAGGAAATTGAAAAGGCTAGGACTTCTCCAGATCCTATGGATAGTGTTAAAAGGTTAGAAAATCCACCAAGGAGATAATCTCTTGGATGAAGTTGGAACACTAGTAGACCTCCACTCTAAAGAGAATTACTTGGTGCCTAAGTATACTAATTCCCATTGTGACATCCTGGAGATAATCTTAGTAAAGAGACAATGCTTAAACTCATAATTAGATAATGTGAGGCTTTACCACAAGCCAAAGTCTTGTGATCTAGTGCAACAAAAAGGAGCCTTCCCAGTCTAGGACTATGCTATGTGGCTTGATGCAACAAGAATCATGAAGGGTGAAGGATTCTACTTGGAATAGGACTCAATCCCTAGACCCAATTCAAACTGGAGTTAGAAGTAGCATAGGAATCTACTCAAGAAAGGATTTCTCTAGTCTCTTGACTTCTAGGAAGAAGCATCAAGATAAACTAAGGTTTATTAGTATCCTACAGATAATGGAAAGCCCTCTAATATGATCATCCAAACTATCAAACTAGATTTGGAACCTATTGGGTTTAGAATTGTCAATATTTTCGTCTCCAATATTCTATAAGAAGATGGCTACCTCGAAGATAAAGTTTGATGAAGATTTGATGGTTTAAACATCACGTCCTTGGAAGAACCTAGAAGAAGTCTTGACTTAGGTCGTCCCACAATGTAGGGACGTGCTAGACTCGAAGAGTCCAAACCAAGGTCAGAACTGATGTGGACGCAAGTCAGTTTTAGAATCTTAAAGGCCATGCTACTTGGGAAGCAAGCTACCATATTAGGATCCGATCTTCTAACAAGTGGATAAAGATAAAATCAAGAAGATATGATTCTTCAAGTTATCAAATTAAAGTTGGAATCAAATTAGGTAACTTCTCTAAAAAGGAAACCTGGGCTGTAAGTTTCCTTATTCCATTGGGATAACTTAAAGGAAAGTTAAGAAAATAGAAGGTAATATTGGAGTCATATTAGGATAATGATCCAGCTTTATCAATTCTTCCAAAACACAAATTCATAGACTATAAATTCAAACTTTTGGAAGAAGCTCATCATGAATTCTACAATAGATCTTGAAGAAGAAGGAGATCCGTTGAGACGTAATGAAGGAGTGCAAAGTGCAGATACTCGGTTGAGGTATTGCACAGTAAAAGCCTTTCACCTTTTGTGAAAGATGTTGTTTTGCTTTCTCTTCATCTTATCTATGTAATGTGGGTAGGGTTGTGCACCGGTCCAAAACCATATCGGACCAAACTAGAAATGGTTTGGATCGGAACCGAAATCATGTTTTTTGGTGGATCGGAGACCTGACTGGAATTATTCCAGTCTAGATCGGTCCAGTTTTGGACCTGTTCGGATAAGTTTAGTATTTTTCAACATTTTCAGTTTAAAAAGCAAAAATTTGCAAAAAAAAAAAAATTTCTTTTCATAGCACACAATATTCACAAGCCACAAATACAAAATTTTAACATTAAAAATTGATAATAAGAGTTCAATTATATGACATTCTTTCTTGCTCCACCAAACATAAGAAATCATATCATGAAGTCTACATGTACGACGTCGTCATCCAAATTATTATTTTGCAAATCTGTGAACAAGGGAAAAAAGTGATTATTAATGAGAAATAAAAAGTTTAGGAGTTAAAAATCTAATGAGAAAATAAGAAACTTATCATTACCTTTCTCATGTTCCTTCAACTCTCGCAAATTTTCCTCCATATCGACTCCCAACATTCCCTTTGTTCCAAGGCAATCTTATGTACAAATAATAGCTTGTACCATCTTTCATGAACATGAAATCGAAATCCAACACATTAAATTTTAATGCATAAATAAAATGGAAAAAATAAGCTGCCTTTGAAAAAAAAAAATGAGATGAGTTACCTTAGGAGTCAAAGAACTCCTAAATGGATCAAGATGACGACCTCCCGCACTAAAAGCGGATTTCGATGCAACAGTAGACAATGGGATGGCTAGTATGTCACGTGCCATGCATGAAACAATTAGAAAGTGATGCCCATTAATACCCCACCAAGACAATGCATCCATTTCTTCTTCCTCTACCCCTAATTGTTCATTTAAGTATCTCTCAAACTCACTCCTCACATATCCACCCGTTCCCTTCAACCTTTTAGCTTTATCCCTAAGACTTTTCATGTAGTCGGAACCCCCTCCTATATGATCATCCTCATTTGGATTGACATGGGATCCCCACTTTGAGGAATCAAAGAGGAATACAAACTTCCATACTCATCAAATAAAGAATAAGAAAAGTCTTTTACATCATTAGCAAGTTTCATGCCCTTTTCCTTACCATACATGTCTGTAATTGTAATTTCAACAACTAACAATGTAGAATGAGGATCAAGAATTGCGGCAATATAAATCAACATATTCATTTCTCCACATTCCCCCAATATTTATCATACTTTTTTTTCATTGAGATGGTAATTGCTTGAAAATCCTTATCCACATTTTCCCCCATTTATTCAACATATCATAAATAGCAAAATCTCAAAGAAACCTTTATTACTCGTAACATAAAGAGAACCATAAATACGGCGAGTTAAAAGGTAAATCAGAATATTTCGAAATATACCCAGTCGCTAACGTGTTTAGGTATTTTGTAGTATAATTTGAATTTTTCGTAATTTAAATTCAAAACGCCAAAACCATAGAAACCCCAGAAAACAAACACATAACCTAAAATGTGTAAGAATACCAAATATATATCCCCCTCCTGTCAAAATGGGGACACAAAAAGTCTTATTATACAAGATGATATGCTATAGAAATAACATAAGTTGTGGTGCAAATAGAAGGGAGTTTGAGGACCAAAGTGTAATAAAATGAAATTTTTACCAAATTGGGATAAGACCAATTAGGGTCTCTCATTTTGGGGATTTTTAGAGAGCAAAAAAAAAAAAAATTTGTAGAGAGAGGGAAAAGAAGAAGAAGAAGAAGAAGAAGAAGAAGAAGAGAAAGATAGCTAAGAAAGGTATGGATTGAAATGGTTTTGTATGAATTTGTATGGATTGCTATGGTTTTGTATGGATATTAGTTTGTTCCATTTCTAGGGTTTAGTTAGGAATTCATCCTAATCCTATATTTGTTGAAAGTTGGGTTGGTAAAACCCTAATTTGTATAAGATCAGTATGGAATCCCCCCTTTGAGTATTGATTCTTGGTTTATGACAGTGGATACCGTTTCAAGTGATAGAAGTTAACCTAACTTACAAGTATTTGAGTTTTGGTTTGGAAAAACCATAATTAATCTCTATGTTTGGTTTTGGTTGGGTTAGAACACACTTAGGAGATCTTTTTCTAGAGAGTATTCGAGTTTTCTTTTGATTTTGGTTGGATTCCTGGAAAAAGGGACGAAATCAGCAAATCTGGGCAAATTTCGGTGTCCTAAGCTGCGGCGTAGGGATCCCACGCAGCAGCGTAAGTCCATGCCAAGGCGTGGCATGTTCACGCCGCGGCGCGGCCGAGAGGGAGGTTTGGACAAGCCTTGGGTACGACGAGGCTTAGCAAAGCTACGCCGCGGCGAAGGCCTACGCCGTGGTGTAGCACTGTTCACAGACATGTGTTTTTGTCATGTTTTGCTATTTCGTTATTCCAAGGACTTGTATATTGGACTAATGAAGACCCTATAAGTGTATGAAAGGGTCCATTCATGTTTGTAAGGTAAAGGAAAAATTAGCTCGTACCTCGCTGCCTCGGCAAAGCGTTGTTGTTGGAAAACTTAATGCCCTATGATAAGATAGTAAAGTTCGCACACATATACTTGGTACATCCAAGACCTTGATACGAACGACATGCGCACTCGTTACATGTGGGCAGGCACGTGATAGTACTTGGTACTCTCCGATTACACGACGCATTACTCCCTTGACCGTGCTTCAGCACATTTAGTACTTCGGTACTCTCCAATTAGTGCGACAACACTTTTGGTCGCTAGTTTCCTAAGACTCCCGCTTTCAGGCTACGACACCTCAATACTGTACCGTACCTTCGAGTGCTTATTGTACTGTGTCCTACTCATTTCTTATTACTGGTCTAGGTAGTCAAACAGTTATATGATAAGAGTTTGAATAACGAAAAAGAGTAAAGTAATGCACATCGTTCTGCTCTAAATGTACCTACAGGTACCTCTATATAAGTAGCTCCAGAAACCTTATGGCACTTCCGTATAAGTATAAGCCTCCATAGTACCTATAGGCACCTCAAGACAAGTATAGCTCAGAATTCTACGGAGATCTCGAACAAGTATAAGCTCCACAGGGCACAAGTATGTGTATAAGTTTGTTATATGAATTCAAGTGAAAAATACATATCTCGCTATCAGATATCTATTATCATATAGGCGTCTACTCGTAAGTGAGTATCAATGCATGTGTACATGTATAAGTCATATGTTTCCCACTAAGCATTAAGCTTAGCACGGGTTTTAATCCGTGTAGGTACAGAGGAGGATGTCCGCGATCTTTCGCATTCTACTGGGCCAACACACTTGTAAGGGTCCATCACCTGTAGGTTTTACACCTCCGACATGTAAAATGTAAATGCGCCAGCTTTTATATGTATATGTAAATGGAACTCAGATCAGATAAAGCTGGATCAGAAAACACCACTACGGTGGTAGTTTTATTTTGTATCTTTGTATATGATATTTTGATTCAGTTATAAGAATTGAGCCCACCAATGTCTGAAAAAGCAAGTAAAGAGTCCCAGTATAGTTTCACGCCCCCTTCATCCGCCTAGGCGGGGGTTTGGGGTGTGACAAAAACCCTCTCAAAAACACCACCAACCTCTCTACTTTTTTCCAATCATTAGATTCAAGAGGCCTTTCATTGTCTTTCACACCTACCCTATCAGGTAGAGATAGCCCACTCAAAACACGTTGAAATTTCAAAGCCGTGTCCAATGATGAGTATACTTTATACTCATTTTATCCCTATGTTTTACTTATATTTTTAGTAGTTTTATTATATAAATAAGGGATCTAATGCTATAAATGTTCAATTTGTGATTAGGTCAACCATGAGCTAATATGGAGCAAAAACAAAGGGATAAAGCCCAAAAATTAGTAAACTACACATGTAGCAGTAGCTACTGTGTTTTGATGTTTTAAGCTGCACAATGATCCCCAATGGCTACAATATTTATATGGATGGATAGGATACTTCTCATGCTTTCCAAAGAGACCTTATTAACTCCATTTAGACTTCAAATGATCAAGTTATGACTCTTGGTAGTTGAAGGAATAAGAGAAGAGAGCTCAAAAGTGACCAGTTGGAGAATTTTTTAAATTCAGCATTTATAATCATATCTAAAGTATTTTTCCTGGATATATATAGATTATAAACTTCAAGATATTTCCAATGGTACCAAGAACACCCAAATCGAAGTTCGGATGACAAAGTTATGGCCTTATGAAGTTGGTGCAAAAACAGGGGAGCTGCAGCAACGTTGCGATGTTGAGAACCAACGTCGCGACGTTGTAGAGAGTGCAGAAACAGAGCATCTCGATGTCACGACATTGCCCAACGACGTCGTGACGTTCAGGGTTGGTTTTGGGTCGATTTTGAGCCCATAATTGTCGGTTTTAAAGCTCAAACCCGAATGAGACGAGGGAGAACGTTTTTTGGGAGGTTTGGAAGGGGGGAAATACCCTAGGGCATGGTTCTCTTTGGGGAAGACGGTAGATTGAAGAAGATGGAGATTGAAGAGGAGATTTGGGCTTCATTCATCACATTAGGCTATTTCTTCTCCCTTTTCATGTTTTCTCTTATCTTTGTGGTTGTATCTTTCCCATTGATGGACTGATTTTCATTTTCTAGGTTTTGGTTGTATTTTGGACATAGATCTTATATCTAATGGTTGATTTTCCTATTTCTATTGTCTTTTTGTGATTATATATCCATTAATTCATTCTTGGTTGATATTTACATATTGATTTCTAGCTAATCTCACTATAGAGAGTGGTTTCTCATGAGATCTGAGAAGTGAGTGAGAAATTAGACATAGATGAGTTAACCTAATAAATTTGATAATATAGGATTATCAATAATTAGGAGGCTTGGTAGTTCTTTGATTTTAATGCACCTTTAACACTCGGGGTCGAAGCCAAGAAGGCAGAAACCTAGTGATAAATGGTAGGCTATTTGGACTCCGAGAAAGACTTTAATTACATTAGATAAGAATTGCCTTGGGTAGCATTTTCATGAGACAATAGAGTGGAATATTGATCTAGATATAATAGAAATGTCCAATTGCACCAAATACCCTATAAATATATTATTTCTTGGTGTCTAGCAGTTGTACAGTTTGTTAGTCTATTAAGTTTTTTTTAGTTTAGTTTAATTTAAATTCTACTTAAAGAATCTTTGACCGTTTGAATATTAGAGAAGCATTATAATTTTGGTACTTAGCATCTCCATTTTCCCTGTGGATCAATATCCGTACTTAGGTACACTTTATTACTTGACAAGCATATATTTGCGCAGAATAGGCACTCATCACATATTTTATCGCATATTTTTAATACACGTCACAAAGTATGCCCATCATCCAACATCGTATAGGTTGAGTTCCACCGGGTGGGGACATCAAAGGATAAGGAAAATTTGCTTTCTATATTAGCTTTTTGAACAAGGTCTTTAAACCTAAGTATTCTTGTAAGAGAATTCTTAACATACTTAACAACATTTCTAACCCTATCAATGCACACACCATGCTCTTTAATGCCATCCCACATGATGAGATTGATAATATAAGCAATACATCTAATGTGGAGAAACTTTCCATCACTAACACATCCAGTTCGTTGAACCATTCTTCTTAAGTGTGTACAAGCAAGATCATTAGAACTAGCATTGTCAACTGTGACAGTAAAAAGCTTATCCTCAATACCCCAAGATTCCAAACATGCTTCAATTGCTTTACCAATGGCCTCACCTTTGTGACTAGAAATTGGACAAAAATTTATAATATTTTTATGCAATTTCCAATCATTGTCAATGAAGTGAGCGATGATACACAAGTAGTTAATTCTTTGAATTGATGTCCATGTATTAGTTGTCACACGAATTCTTTGACAACTCTTTAACAATTCTTTCAACTTTGTCTTTTCACTCATATAAAGTTGAAAAACACCACGAGCAAACATCTAGATTGATGGAATGTGAAATTCAGACATGCAATAGACATCAAATACTTAAACCATTTTCTCCCACATGTTTAAAAGGAAGTCATCAAATCGCGATCACGCGAATTAATGCTTCCTAAACTTCTTTCAAATTGGCATTCTATATTTTAATTTTTCATCACCATCCTCACTATCCTTGTCCCCTTCCCCAGGTTGAAATAACAATTCGGTTTGCTTTCCTTTACCCTTATCTTTATTCGCAGGATTACCAAGGCATTTTTCCACATGATTCTTAACATTTTTTGATCCATTAAGATTACCATCAGTCACAAAAGTTTTTTAGTCACATAACTTACATTCATCCTGTAGTTTTCCATCTTCTAAGTACTCGAGGTAAAGCTCCTAATAAGCTGCTTTCCTTTTGCTTTTTCTAACCAAATATTGGCGTCCGTCCATTAGCTTCTTATTTGGAGGCAAGGACTTGAGCAATTCTTCAATATTTGTCCTACTATCAGCATCAGATAGTGTTTATGTAGTTTGATATGAGGAATAGACGGTTGTTAGCCTTTTGGATTGGGAGCTCGCCATCTACAATGAATTGCATTACCATTATGACATATACAATAATAAGTGACTAACAAAGTAAAAATTACAAAACATTACTTATTATAAGAGAATGTAAGAGAATGTTACATTGCCAAAAAATGAATCCGTTGTTATCGAGTCTCTTTAGAATGCAAGTAGACAAGTAATATACTCTATAAGCAACTAGTTGATCAAAACAAAATGATACAATTAAGAAATGACTAATTTTAGTAATTAGAAAAGCTAGGTTGAAGAACATGATATAGAATGCATGGGAAAGAACATGATATATACAAATTCTTATAATATTTTACAAGAGTTTGATGTACAACTCTACACTTTAACATGCCAAAATATATTAAAACTAGATTGTTTTAATATATTTTACAAAAAAACTTCTCAAGGCCACAACCCAGCCTTTTTCGTACTCACGGCCTAGAAGGAGCGCTGTCTTCTCATGTACTTGAAAGGGTGGTCCCACGACGGGGTGAGCAAAGCCCAAAGAGAAATTCTCCCTACAAGGGCTACTTCACCTATGCACATGCACGGCACACCAATATTAATTCAAGTAAAAACATGCACGTTCCAACTCAAATGTCTACATGTCATGGATGAGAATGTGACTCACCCTATCCCATATCTCGAGTCCTCACCGACTCCCTCACACATGCATATGCCAAATGTGAAAACTTGTCATTGGTGTTTCACCCAATGACCTTTTATCCAAAACAAAAGGCTTTTTGTTTTTATAAATCAAATCCTTTGGATAACCTCTAATAACCACTTTATTCAAAGCCCTTGGACAGTCTCCGACCGTGGACAGTCTCCGATAGTGGATAGTCTCCGACTCGACGCCTTCGACAAAGGGCGCTCCGACCTCGACACCAACCTTGACACCGATCTCGACAATCTCCGACCTCGACGCTTCATAACAACTTTATTTTAAAGCTTATGGATAGTCTCCATAACAAATTTTATTTTAAAGCTACGGACGCTCTATACGCCTTTATTCACAAGCTATGGACAATCTCCGATAACCGCTTTATTTCAAAAGCATCGTGATGTCCAATAACTGCAAAATTCGCAGTGACTGGCTTTCGACGTCAGCCCCATGTTAATGAGCCCACCATCAACACCAAACACAAAGGTCGATCTTTACCATAAATCACCTATGTCATGAGACGCACTAGTGCATAATGCAATTCAATGCAACCTGCCATCGGGCTATTCATACCATGCTACATATACAACGAGTACTAATGCGCATGCCTACTCATATATAATATTCATGTACCGTCGGCCACGAGACGACAAGCATACAAATTCCAAATAAATCATACAATACATGCCAACATATCCATACACGCATACGGTGGCATCATAAGTCACTACCACTCAGGTAACAACATCCATCAACCTCTGGGCTGAATTGTGACAAGACATGTCCATAACTAGCCTACAATAAGACATGTAATGGCCTTATTCGTACAAGCACATCACAAGCCAAACCATTAGAACACACAATTTTACTTCCACACAATTTCAACCAAGTATATCAATTAAGCTAATATACTTCACCAGACAAAAACTGACACAATCATTAAACAACCTAAGTCAGAAAGGGGGCCCCGAAAAACGGACCATAACTTGAGTTATAGAGGTATGATTTAGGTGATTCAAAATCCTAAGATCAAGTTATCAGATAAAGCTACAAGTACCTTGAGGATACTAGTCCAAATTCTCACTTTTTCCCAACCGAAAATCAGTCCCAAAACTTGGACAATAGGTTCGGCCAAAACAGGGCAACTTGGAGCAGTCCCGGGAAATGGACCATAGCTTGAGTTTTAGAAGTCCTATTTGGGTTATTAAAAATCCTAACATCAAGTTCTCAATAGGGCTACAATTTCCTTGAAGGTTACTAGTCCAAATTCTCCCTTTTCTAACCGAAAAATCAGCCCCGAAAATTGACATCATATAGGTCAAACAGGCACTATTCCTATAACCCATTAATTTGCCAAACAACCCCTTAGGAAAATACAAACAGCCCCTTAGGGATTAAAATTAAACTAACAGCCTGGTTTTGAAAATAAAACCAAAATATCTACCTCTCGAGCGTGTAAGAAAATCTAAAGTCCCGCTGACACTTCTTAAACTCCGAAACCTTGATTTTAACCTCACTTGAATCTTTGATGAAATCCCGTAATTTTGGTACCCACGTGTAGCTCTCGTTGAGTAGATGAACTTCCATTCTTAGCCTGAAAAATTCCGACGGACGGAACTCCGTGGATCGAAGAGAGAAGGAAGAGCTCTTTTTCCTCTCTCTCTCTATCACGCTCTCTCTCTCTTTCTTCTGTTTCCTTCTTCTTTTTTTTACTTTTCCTTTCTTTTTCCTTTCCTCTTTTCTTTTATTCCTTTCTAACTTAACTTAATTGTTATACTTGATATGTATCTCTATGAAGTTACCAGGTTAAATCCCACTCGACTGCTTCGCCCCAAAACCATTTATTTCTTTTCAATTCAATTCATTTTAGTTGAACTTGGCCTAAGCCACTTCTTGACTTCCAAGATTTTCGTAAAAATATCGTCCTTAGAGTCACCGACTCCACCATCGAGAAAATTCGTAAAAATTCAAACTGTCGAATTCGGAGGAAACTTTTCCCCACACACAGATTTCGTGGAGTAATCCAACTGCAGTGAACCAATCATCATCCAAGATCTAGAGAATTTTCTAGGCTTCCCTGAGCCATTTTGGCAATTTTATTATTTTGCCATTTTCTAAAAAATTAGATTTTTTTTTCCGACGTTTCACATTATTCCCTCCTTAAAAGAATTTCGTCTCGAATTGGGATGAGCATCAAGACATACAAACACATGCATATGCTACTAATCAAACGATTCTCTCGCCCCATAGCACGAGAGTAGAAACATACTCAAGAGTCGACCGATCCGCCATCTCGCCTGCTATCACTTCTGCCGCATGTCCCCCTGGGCTCAAGTCCCGCAAACTGAGTCATTCTCAACTCGACCATGCCCCCGCCTCTGCATGTTTGATATCCAACCGATACCTATGCCGCACCTCGATAAATACGTGCCCCCCCGCTAATGTCTAGGTGAGGAACAACCGCGCCTACGCATGTCCCAATCGGTGATCGACCGAGGTGTCCCATAAACCGGATCCCCTACCTTCGTGGGAAATTCGCCAGCCGAAGATCTGTGCCGTGTGGCAGTGATAGTACGCCTCGTCTGCCTAGCTAAGGGACCGAGGTGTCTTATAAACCCTAGATCTCTGGTCACGCCTGAGTACGCGAGAGATCGGATCGGGACTTCTTACTGCGATCGCACGTTGGTGTGTCCAAGTCTTATAACTGTATCAACATATCGTATACAAAAATACAAAATAAAACTACCACCGTAGTGGTGTTTACAGTGTCACATACATACAGTCCTGAGTCCCATTTACATATACAAAACTATACATTTACATTTACTAATCAGGGCGCAGACCTACAGTGATGAACCCCTACTCGTGGTAAGCAGCCCAAAGGGAACGCGAAGATCATTTGCCTCCTTCTTCCTGCATCTACACCTGATTGGAAACCCGCATGCTTTTACGCTTTCAAGTGGGAAACATATGTATTATGCATATACACATTTATAAGAGGTATATAACAATAACAAATATAAGAATTTTCATGCATTCATATATAAACTTATACACTACTTATGCTTATATCAGACTACAAGCTTATCTCTGATCTCCCAGGCATAACTCATAATGTACTTATAAAGAACCTTATGTCACTCTCGTAGCTCCCGTAGAGTTACGTGATTCATTCGTATCTCGTAAATACTCATAGGTATTACAGATCGTAACTTATACACACTGGTTTCATTCATCATTCAGCATATCATATAACGTGGGAATACCTAGACCAAGAATAAATCCAGTAAGACACAAGACAATAAGTAACTGGCGATAAAGATCAAGTGTCGTGAAGACAAAAAAGCAAAAGGCCAAGACCGATAAGAACGTTCACCAATGCAATGTATGTCGTAGCGCTGGGCAGGAGGTCAAGCATTGATCGTAACGGCCCGCCCACGTAGAATGTCGTATCATTTAATACCCGTCTTTAGCAGCCCCACGACATATGTATTCGCACCTTCCGCGGTTATTTGGCCTGAAGTTTGGCCCATTGTTCGCTTCACCTCTGCACACTATGGTATGCGAGGTTTTCACTTCATTTCTTTTCTTATCTTAACCCTATTAATCATTTATTAGAGTTCTAATACTCCTGTGATAATTATAGCTTGTCAATGCAAACTACCAAAAAATCAAGTCAGAGAATTATGGTACCCTGCATTCACTATGTTTGCACGGCATTCAATTATGTTTGGTACCTGCACCCAAACCAGCTTGAGTGGTAACTGCACCACTTTGGATGGTACCGTACCATTTTGCTCTTACATCGCCAGACCGCACTAACTCTATTCGCACCGCATCAGTCGCGATTCGCCAGTCGGTATAATTCAAATTTTCATTCACCTTCTTCCATAATTCCTCTTCTATTCCATCCTTCATCAAAACTAACATGGAATCCCTCCAAACAACTCCACAAACACTTTAATTAGCCAAAGCACCCAAGGATTCATACACCCTACTAAACTTACAAAAACCATACAATTATGAAGGATTCCATCTCTAATTGATATCAACTAGGGATTTTCAACCCAACTTCCCATAAATCTAGAGTTAGGATGTATTCCTAACAAAACCCTAGAAAAGGAACAAAACTAATATCCAAAGAAAACCCTAGCAATCCATACCCAAGTAGTTTGTGTACAAAATCATACTAGAATCCATACAAGACTTTAGAATTTCCATACAATTCCATACCTTTGCTTGACTCCTCTTTCTTCCTCTTCTTCTTCTTCTTCTTCTCCTTCTTCCTCTTCCTCCCAACCCATATGAGCTCTCTTGTTTGGAGACAAAAATGAGTTATTTTTGTCTCCCTCCCCTTTTATAGTTAAATTTTCTCTTATTTGCCTTTTAGTCCTCCCTCATTCTATTAATTGCACTACAATTCATGTTATTTCCACTTTGGCCTCTAATCTTATCAACTCATGACTTTTATGCCCCTTTTTGACAATTTACAATTTTGTCCTTATGTCTTGTACAATTTCTGAGTTTCTCAATTTCCATGTTTCATATTTAACATAAAAATTCACCAGGCCTGCAAATACCTAAATGCTAAAACGACTAGGGTATATTTCGACGTGTTACATTCTGCCTTTGTGGGCAATCCCATCTAAAGTGTCCAAGCTGGTGGCAGTGAAAGCATATCACCGCTCCTGCCCATTGATGCCTCATCTGCCTGCCCCAACCGCGGCCCCATAATTGGCCAGTCTCATGGAAAGAAATCCTCTGTTTCTTCCTCGATCTCAAAGAAGGCTGATCCTCCTTCCTCTTCTCATTAGCACCCGCATTTCGGATACTCTGGGCATTATCAATCTCTTTCTATGTCACACAGATCACCATAGAGTCCATATTCAGGGGAGAGAGTCCCCATTAATTTTACCCCTGATGGATAATTTCAAAACCATCCTCAACTTCCCTCACCTCACGCTTTGGTATCACAATCATCCTCAAACATGCCAATTCGGTGAACTTAGCTACGTACTCAACCACAGTCATACTTCCTTGCTTCAACTCAAGGAACTCCTGAGCTTTTGTATGACTAGATAATGCCGGGAAAAACTTATCCATGAAGAGGTCTCACTTTCTCCCATGTCATTTGCCTCCTGATCCCATGAGATTAATTCAATCCCACCATATATATATTGGTTAGTCTGATTCAGTTTAAATGTGGCTAGTACAAAGATCTATGAAGATCGAGGTAATCTCCATATTCTGTGTCCTCCTTCAACCCGTCTAATCCAATGATAGGCTACCACCTGATCCCTTCCCCAGGCTTCATAGATGATGTGCCATAAACCTCAGTACTGTCCTCTCCCCCGATCCGCCTAATCCCCCCCCAATAGACATTTATAAGAGGCATAACAATAACAAATATAAGAATTTTCATGCATTCATAAGGAACTTATACAATTACTTATGCTTATAATGCACTCAAGCTTATTCGATATCCCATATAACTCATATCAGACTTATAAGAACCTTATTTGTTCGGAAGATTCCCAGAAGAGTTACGTGATCTTATTCAGATCTGTAAATACTGTAGGTATTACATCGCATCCATACACATGCTCTCTCCATTCATCATTCGTGCTATTATCATATAACCATGGGAATACCTAGACCAAGAATAATAAACGAGAAGACATGCCATTACTGGCACCAAGGTACCGCATGATCGCGTCAGAAGACAAAGCAAAGAGCGCCGGCCACCAAGAACGTGTTCGCCCACGCAATGTATGTCGTGAGCGCTAGTAGGAGTGTCGGCATTGATCGAATGTGCCCGCCTAATGCAATGGGCGGTCGTATCATTTAATACCGGCCCGTACCCCACGACATATGTAGCCCGTAATCTTCCTAGTTTATTATTTGGGTTTGGGTTTGCCCATCATTTCGCTTCAATTTCTACATGAGGTACGCATTTTTCACTCAATTCTTTCTTATCTTAACCCCTATTAATCATTTATTAGAGTTCTAATACTCTCAGTATGCGAATTATAGCTTGTCAATGCAAAACTACTGTGGAGACGTGAACTGGTACCGCAGACCACTATGTTTGGTACCTGGCATCAAACCAGTTCGGAGTGGTACCCCAGACACTCAGATAACCAGACATTTTACTTACACGCCAGATCGTACCACCCTATTTGCTCAGCAAGACGTGTCGCGATTCTCACGAAATGAGGCGACTCAAACTTTTCATTCACCTTCTTCCATAATTCTCTCATTCCATCCTTCATCAAAATCATTATAATCCTCCAAACAACTCCACAAACACTTTTAATTAGCCAAAGAATCCAAGGACTCATACCAAAATTTACCAAACTTTACAAAACCATACAATTATGAAGGATTCCATCTCTAATTGATATCAACTAGGGATTTTCAACCCAACTTCCCATAAATCTAGAGTTAAATTCCTAACAAAACCCTAGAAAAGCAGAACAAAACTAATATCCAAAGAAACCCTAAGAATCCATACCCACAGTTTGTGTACAAAATCACAATAGAATCACACAAGACTTTAGACGAACATACAATTCCACAATTCGTTGACTCTTTCTTCCTCTTCTTCTTTCTTCTTCTCCTTCTTCTTCCTCTCCCAACCTATATATGAGTTTCTGTTTGGAGACAAAAATGATATTTTTTGCTTCCCTCCCCTTTTATAGTTAAATTTTCTCTCTGCTTGCCTTTAGTCCTCCTCATTCTATTAATCTGCACTACACCATGTTATTTCCACTGGGCCTCTAATCTTATCAACTCACACTTTATGTCCCATAATTCTACACTTTAACTTTATGTCTTGTACACCTCTAAGTTTCTCAATTTCCATGTTTCATATTTAAATTACGAAAAATTCAATTATGCTCATTAAATACCCTAAACACATGAAAACTGATCAGTATATTTTCGCACTGTTATGGCTCATTCATGGCAATCCCATCTAAAGTGTCCAAGTCGGTGTGTTGAAATTGGCCCGTCTGTATGCCCCATCTTGGCCTTGGCCCTGATAACCGCGGCCCTATACTGAATGGTCTCATGGAAAAGAAATCCTCTGTTTCTTCCTCGATCTCAAAGAAGGCTGATCCTCCTTCCTCTTCTCATTAGCACCCGCATTTCGGATACTCTGGGCATTATCAATCTCTCTTTCTATAGCCATAGCTATTCACCATGAGGTCCAGACATCTCATGTGGCAGAGGAGTCCCACACTTTAATTCCTGTGATGGATAACAAAACATCCTCAAACTCACCTTTGCCATTTTGTGGCTACACAACATCCCTCGAACATGCCAATCTCTGGTAACCACATGACTCAACCACGCTCATACTCTCGCCAACTCAAGGAACTCCCGAGGACACCGATAATGCCGGAAAAACTTATCCATGAAGAGGTCTCTAACTCTCCATGTCATCAGTTCTGATCCCATGACACCCAATCCCACCATATATGGGTTAGTCTGATCTAGCCGAAATGTGGCTAGTATGATCTTTGTAGCATCAGAGGTAATCTCCATAGCCTCTAAAATCCTCTTCAACCTCGTTTTAATCCAATGATAGTTACCACCGGATCCCTTCCCTGTCAAAGGATGACGTGTGTGTATAAACTCGAGGTTACTTCGTCCTCCCCGATCCGCTCAATCCCCCCCCCAATACACATTTATAGTAGGCATATAACAATAACAAATATAAGAATTTTCATGCATTCATATAAGGAACTTATACAATTACTTATGCTTATAACAGACTCAAGCTTATTGGATATCCCATATAACTCATACTTGTACTTATAGCAACCTTATGCTTGTTCGCATCTCTCGTAGAGTTACGTGCATCTTATTCGTATTCGAAATACTGTAGGTACAAGTGATCGAACGATACATGGGTTTCCTCTATTCATCATTCAAATATTATCATATAACTATGGGAATACCTAGACCAGCATTAATAAACTAGTAAGACACACAATAGTAAATTCGGTTGTATCAGACAAGACAAGTGTCGAGCACAGCAGAGTGCCGAAGACCGATAAGAACGTGCCCGCCTACGAATGGCAAGTCGGGATGCTAGTAGGAGTGTCGAAGCATCGACGAATGTGCCCGCCACGTACAGCGGTCAGATCATTTAATAATCTTGTCTAGGCATTCCTACGACATGTATTCACCTTCCTAGCTTATTGGCTCAAGCTCGCTTCACATCAAGCCGCTTCACCCTACTACAGGTACAAGACATTTTTCACTTCATTTCTTTCTTATCTAACCCCTATTAATCATTTATTAGAGTTCTAATTTCTGCGATGCTAATGTAGCTTGTCAACAAAACTACCAAAATCTGGTTATGTGAACTAGTGGTACCTAAGATCACTGTGTTTGGTACCTGTACCAAACAAGCTTGAGAGTGGTACTCTGACGCCACTTCTCGATGGTAACTGCACTATTTTGCTCTACATCATTAATTTGCACACCCTATTTGGTACAGCACTGTGCTGCTAGAAATGGCAAGAGAGACCAAATTCCTTTTCATTCAATCTTTCTTCCATAATTCTCTTCTATTCCATCCTTCATCAAAAAACTAACATGGAATCCTCCAATAACCCACAAACACTTTTAATTAATGTAAATCCAAGGACTCATACCAAAATTTACCAAACTTTACAAAAACCATAATGGTATGATTCCATCTTAATTGATATCAACTAGTGATTTTCAACCCAACTTCCCATAAACGAGTTAGATGTATTCTAACAAAACCTCTAGAAAAGGAACAAAACTAGATCCAAAGAAACCCTAGCAATCCATACCCAAGTAGTTTGTAGTACAAAATCATACTAGAATCCATACAAGACTTTAGAATTTCCATAATTCCATACCTTGCTTCGAATTCTTTCTTCCTCTTTCTTCTTCTTCTTCTTCTTCTCTCTCTTCCTTCCTCCAACCATATGAGTTTTTCTATTTTGGAGATGTAAAATTATTGTTTTGTCTCCCTCCCTTTTATAGTTAAATTTTCTCTTATTCGCCTTTAGTCCTCCCCTCATTCTATTAATTGCACTACAATTCATGTTATTTCCACTTCTGCCTCTAATCTATCAACCATCTTATGCCCTTGATAATTCTTACACTTTGGTCCTCTTATATCAGACACTTCTCGAGTTTTCACTCTGCTTCATATTTAAATTACGAAAAATTCAATTTATGCCTACAATCTTCAAACAAGAAAACGACTAGGGTATATTTCGACGTGTTACATTCTCCACAGGCAATCCCATCAAAGTGGTCTGCTCGGTGGCAAGGAAAGCATATCACCCCGCCTACCCGCTGATACCCACCCTGGCCAGCCCCGATAACTACGCCTTATACCGAATGGTGGTCTCATGGAATAGAAATCCCCGCTTTCCCATCTCAAAGAAGCTGATCCTCCTTCCTTCTCATTAGCACCGCATTTCTGGGATACTCCCGCATTATCAACTTCCAGCACATAAAAATAAGTTGTCGCCATAGAACCCATCTTCAGAGAGATTCCATCCCTGATGATAAAACCGGTCTCACTTCATTTATTTTAGGTTATAACCCATCTGTAAACGAAAGTTATCATAACTTAAGTCGATCAACGCGCCCAGTACTTCGCTTCACCCACGAATCTTTCAGCTTTGTAGTTGTCGAATACGCCCAAAGAAAACCAGAAACGAAGAGGTTCTAACTTTCTCCATATCATCGCTTCCGATCCCATGAGACTTTGACCCAATCCCACCATATATGGGTTAGTCCACCAGTTTGCCGCGGAAGATCTCAGCATCGTATAAAATCACAGCCTCGTAAATCCTTCAACTCCGTCGCGGAATCCAATGATAGGCTACCACCGATCCCTTCCTCACAAATGGATGATGTGCTATAAACCTTTCGAGGTTACTGTCCTCCCGATCCGCCAATCTCCCCCTCCTCGCGACTAGCTTCAGGCAAATGGCAACCGGCAGCACCTATGGCCTTCGACAAAGGCCTATTGCCAAACCTGGCGTGGTCTGCCATCGCCCTACGACGATCTCTACGCCGCGCCTCGACTTGCCATCTGCACAAGTTAAGATAGCAATTTGAGATTCTATCTTTTCATTTATCACATTAGTGGTGTATAATGCCAACACTAATAAATAACCATTCCTACGTAATCATGCTTATTCGTTTTCCGACCCCCTAAGGTTACATTTTCTAACCCTAGTGTTCTTCACTTTCTATACGCATTCTATCATGCTTATATTCATACAACCATAATACATCTCCCGTGGAACATATTATAACACCAAAGCAATCAATGCACACAATGTCGTGTTCTACACCCATGCCCACTAATCCTAGGTATTCAAACACCTAACTCTCGATACTCAGCTATGACAAGCCAATATTCGAAAACACTAGTGGATACCCCCACTCGAGCTCCTAGGTAATTGTTAGCCTAAGCTTTGATACATAAACACACCACAAAACCCAAAAACATCAGTCCCGGGATCGAAACCAAACCTTAATCCAGTCTGAGACTGCCCGGAACCATTTTTAAAAATTTCCAATATTAAGTCCTGTATCTTATCTAGACTGTCCAAATTCCGGTGATGGTCTGACTCAGCCCAAAATGTTCCAAAATTCCTAAAAATTCTACACTCGCCTCAAAAAATTTAGGACTTAAATTTATACCTCATGGCCTCTAAGAAAACCTCAAGCCATTAAATGGCCTTGTGCTAGAACCACAGGGAAAATGCACCTGAGGATTTTCGACTATTGTATAAATAGCCTGGTAATTATGGTGTGGTCGTGATCTACTCTTATAATCTAATTAATTGTTTCATTTTCATATTTTTGATTTAAATATGAATGAAACGGTCTCGCAAATGGACGATAGTGGTGCCCAAAAGAAACTATATTGTAACGTGTCAGTTTTAATATATGTCTCGCATGCATGGACCTTATGGTCATTACTACTTTGTCGACCTGGATGGCTTACATATAATCGTTATATGTGTCAGATACGTGCGTAGCCTCCTAACAAAAGCGAGCACTCGTCTACTTTTTTAAAATATGGATCTCGATAAATGGGATATAACAAAGATGGTATCAGTCACCGAAACCATAGAATCTCACGCTGATGTGTTGTCAACGGACCTGTGTTTCAGCATCATATAATTTATTATTAAATATCTTGTAATAACTCGTTTCATAATTAGTTTTTCTAATCTCGTGCTTTTCATATATTATTTGGATATATTATGGATGATCAAGTATCATGGGATTACAAATAAATTGATTACAAGTTATTCATTTTTTTTCTTTGCTTTTTTTTATTGTATTTATAGTAATTATTGGAATTTTAACTTTAGTATATAATTATGCAATTGCAAATTTATTTATTTTATTATGGTTAACCAATAACTGATATATGGTTAATTGAAAAAATGGTTAACTGAAGTTTGGTTAACCATGTTGTGTTAGAGAAATTCTCTAAAGGTAATCGCCCTTAGCACTTATTGTACATATTGCATATTATTTAATATGACAGACATCTTCATTAATTTGATATTCATACGTTGAATTGATATAAACTTAATCTATCTAATGTTCATATATAATATTATAGCATGAAGGAAATCATGATGAGATCAAGATAATAAGATTCCTATCATGTGCAATTGTGTTAGTATCCAAAATTGGTCCTCAGTCATAGGATTAGCTTAGATCGACATTGTTAATCCTGACAGACTATCACATGTCGTCATACTCCCGACTGGATCATATGGATCTTATAAACTATGATCATGAGTCGATTGTGCCGACATGTGGATGCTTATTAAGAGAAGCTAAGTACATCGAGACTCTGCTGTACAAAGACACTATATGGATTAGTTATCTATCGAGTGTAGATTATTGTCCTATCAGAAATGGTGCAAGTATCCTGCATTCTGGAGGTGCTCAAGGATAATGCTGATTTTCAGGCTTGACTTCATCTCATTACCTTCAAAGGTCACCATGTGGCAATGATTATCTTGAATGCTGCCGATTTTGTGCTTTGACTTCATTCCTGTTTCTTCAAAGGTCGCCATAGTGGTGATGATTTGAACAACTGAGGTATTTGAAGGTAATTGAGTAGCCAACAAAGGATTCGCCACTCCCATTAATGTGAAAGTACACCACACACTCTGCTTCTGGATCATTACTTGAATCTTCAAATGCAGTGAAATGCCATGTAGTTAGTTCTCTGCAAGTAACGATGAATAATGAGTATGAGGATAAGATCTAATATACCTGGCGATGTGGTGTAAATACCATGGCGCTGGAGCTACACTTGCCTGTCAACCGGATGGGCTTTATTTTTGCCAGCCACTTAATTCAGTGAATTGTTTATGAAGGGTTTATAATAAACCACCGATGACTTCCCGCCAATCAGTCATGATGTGTTGCTAGATACCGCTCACGACTTGCTTGGATTCAATGGTTGAATCAAGTGGCCAACATAACCGGGAACCTAATGGGTCACACACTTAGAAGAGTGTAGGGATGATATAAAACGAATTTGGATGTGATCCAAATATGAGGGAGATCAATCTCGAGAATGGAATGTCACAGGATTAGTGAAATCTCGGGATCAAAAGCTATCACTTTGAGATAAAGCAAGCTTAGGCTTATTCATGGGATTATGGCCCATAAGGGAACACGCCATAACGCATAAGGATACGTGTAGCCTATCAACTCTTAAAGAGAGGGGCACAATAGACATTTCATGAGTTAGGGTTTTCCTATAAAAGGACCCTTCATGAACACCTAACAAGACTGTATCATTTTTCTCACTCCCCACATGTATGTGTTTGAGAGAGTAGGTGCCTTCAAGCACGCCTTCGGGTGAGATCTGATTTAGCTTTCCTTCTGATCAAGACTCACTAGCACTGTGGCTTTTCGAGACTGTTCTTGGGAAGATTGTTCCACTCTTCGTATGGATACTATTAGAGGCGAACCTAGAACTCTGGTTTCATTTCGCCTCGCTGCCTCAACCATCGATCGCTTGAAATTCATTAGTAATCTCAGAATTTCTTCTTCTTTGGTTTAACCGATTTGATGCCTCATGGTTCTGCAGATCTTTGCTTTTTTGAAGATTTTTTTTTTTCCGTTTTGCATGAGTTGCCACTTTCTAAACCAACAATGGTATCACAAAGGAGATCATGCATCAAACTGCTTCTTTACGAGAGTTTTCGCTGTACTCATGTTCTTCTAAGGTTCAAAAATGAGATTTTGTTTTGAAAAGATTTGATCCGATGTTCTTTGTTCTTATGCCAAATGTGAGTACATTGTGGTTTAAATGTGTTCGATTCTCTTATAATTATCACTCAAATGTGTATTCATCACATCTTCATCTCGTATTCTTGCTGGTCCTGCAGAAGATTTAGAATGAAACTACCCACTAGGTATGAACCCAACAGCGCCAGAGTAATATATAGCTTTGCAAAAATGCTTTCACCCCGATTAGTATGCCTAATTCTATTCCCAAGCCGTAGAATTATAAATGCCTGAAGATTGTAATACTCAGGAACTACGTGTCATCTCCACGTGGAGTGGTTCGATTTTGCTTGATCAATACAGGAGCCATTCTCCACTGGTGCATGGTTTAAAGAAAACTGTAATGTCAGGTTGCTCATCGAATGGTCGATTGGTCGAATGTTTTAAAATAGAAAGACAATTGTTTGGGATTTTTGTGTTCCATCACTTTGATCGTGCAAGTCCCAATTTTTATTTTATAAACTCATCTAGAACCATTGAGAAACTGTCACAATGGAGGATTTATCTTTGGAATGCCTCGGAAATAAAGATGATCGTAAAGGCCAAACACTTGTTCTCAATTGAAACGAACCCTTAGTCGGGCATTATGACTGCCACAACGCAAACGGAATATCTCGCAACACGCTGCCGCGGCCCAACTAATGGTTTAAACCTTCTACACAAGTGATCAATATTGCAAGAACCAAGTAAAACTAATAGATAATTCTTCCGAGGACTTTAATTTTGACCGTGAGTTTCCCAGATGATCCCAAAGCAGTAGGGTTTAGAACTCCATAAAATTTATAGTATGAATGACAAAGTTGAAGAACAATTAATCATAAAAATGTGATCTTGAAGAAATCAAAGTTAACTCAGAAACTGAGAATGAGGGTCATATAATAAGATTTAAAGTAGAACAAATATTTGTGCTGAAAGATTGAAAACTCTCTAAAACTTCTAAAAGAAAGGAAATCAAACTGATCTACAAAGTACCACTCGAGTAAAGATGGAGAAAAACTATTATTACTTAAACCCTGTGGCTAGAACTAAAAAAAGAAGGCCAAAAAACTTCCTGTGAAAAAAAAAGATCCCTAAAATACTTGTGAACTTTCCTTTATAGTCCCTTCCAAAGTGATCCTCCCATTTTGGCTCGCTTCCGAGAGTGCCCTCGCAAGAGTGACTCTGGACACTCCCGCAAGTCTCATAGGCCCAATGCAGGACTTTAAGTTCTACCTGCAGGAGCCGTCACCCGCCACTTTTTTCCAAAGAAGTGCTACCTGTAGACTTGGTCCTACCAGACTCGTCTAATCGCCATTTTAGTTCCACTCTGTGACTTTAAGTCCTACCGGGTAGGACTTCGTCTTCCGGTGCTTTCCTTGCTTCGCTGGGGTTCCCGAGACTTCACACCGCCTCATCCACCTCCACATTGCTTCATATTGGCTTCCAGTCAGCCTCAGGTACCTTTTACGTTTTAAACCCGAAAAACCCGCACAAATCTAAAAACACGTAAGAGATTAAGCACATGTTCTTATGCCAAATGTGAGTACATTGTGGTTTAAATGTGTTCGATTCTCTTATATAATTATCACTCAAATGTATTCATCACACTTCATTCCGCATCTCTCATAAATTCCTTAAGAAGATTTAGAATGAGAAACTACCCACTTAGCAGAACCTAAACAGACACTAAAGATAATATAGCTTTGCAAAAATCTCAAAACAACTTATGAATGTAAAGCATTTCACCCACGTTGGTATATCAAAGATGATCTAATCGTCAATCACATTCTTACACAATGAGTATTATAACATGCAAACACAAAATTCGATTAGGGACTGTGGATTTAAGAAGTGCAAGATAGTCATGCTTGCAATGAACTGTAATGATCAAAATTAAGTACACAATCATATAGCATAAAACATGTAACCATCATGCATAGAGTCTAAAGGAACAAAAAACACAAGTCGAATCAAAGAGGTCTTACCGCCAATGACCACGTTTAATGAAAGAAAAGGGAAAAATCAAAATCCGTGTCAGCATGACATGGCTAAGGTCTACTACCCGACAAGCCAACACCACCCCAAGATGTACCTAAATGTTTACGCAGTTGTCATCCCCATCCCCACCGAGAGATCTCCCACGCAGCCGCCTAACTCTTCCGACTCTCCCCCAACCGAGAGGTAAAGATCCGCTTATCTGTCGCTCACCATAAGACGTGGCCTGCCCGGCAAGACGTCATTCAACCGCTTCGTTCCCAGCGATTACACTCAACCACCCTCATCCGCCGCCCATCCTTCTGGGGCATGGGGTCATAGGTGGTCGGAACTGGCAAGTGGTCCCAACATAGGCTAACGAGGCACGGGCCGGCCAAAGAGGCGCTGCCCGCCACATCTTAGCTGACCGCTCCCCGCCGAGGTACTTTTTAACTGCTCCTCATCCCCTTTCTACAATGCTAGTCACAGTGAGGAACGACACCCGGCCAACGCCAATACCGTAAAACTCTCTCATCGCGCACCACCAAATGATCATAGTGCATCACTGTTTTCCATCATAACCTCGCATAGCAACCTAACTGCTTCGATCGGAAGCTTTTACAACCATCTAGCCAAACACGATCAGGATGATCTTGTTCATCGTATGTGATTCGGCTTTAACTCTCTCCAGGATAAATTCTATCTCATAAACTCACTCCATAAAAGGTGGATGGGTAATATAGCCTCAAAGGGAAAGCCGGGCATCGAAATCCAGGTAACGCCCGGGAGTGGATAAGGCCTGGGCTCGACATGTCAGCATTCCAACATACGTAAGGCATAAAGTATCGAAATGTGAGTGACACGGTCGCTTTCCCATCACCGAGGTTTCCAACACAGAGTCAACCCACTGATCTTCCTTCAAATTAGAATAGAATTCCGAACTATCAAGGCAAGTACTTATCTCCGAATGCAATAAAGGCATATTTTGCTCCTCGTGATAATTTCCCCATGGGGTGAGTATATAAAATGTTTCCAGATTGAGCCTCTCAAGACGAAACCTCTATTTTCCATTAACCGAACTCCATTTCTCGTGCTCACCGAGGCTCGCAGAACATAGCCTCTATCTCTCTTCATCGACACTTCTCATAAATCCTCACTTTCTCAAGAGACACAGCCCTTTCCTTTTCTTTTTCACCGTCGGGTGGCATCGCGCTTTCTTTTCACCGCCGTTCTGTATGTAAGAACTCGACTCTTCGTATTCCTTCAACGTAATGAGATGGCACGATAGCAAATGACGCCCGTGGCCCGTAAATAAATAACCATATCCCAAAGCACTCGCCCTCGAAAGCAACACCGGGCCGGGCCCCCGTGCATCGTGAAAGGCTTCGCTTTGACAAAGACAACTTCCTAACCAACAATCGCAGAATAACAAAGAACAAAATCCATCCAAGAAGTCCATATCTAACTGAGAAGAGCAACAATGCTGGAGAATGGTAAAGCTTAATTCCGTATGACATCAACGCAGAAGCAATCTAACTGAACTTGGACCCTGAACCCAAAGGCAGAGAAATCTGGGCTTGGTCGTGCTTGTAAGAGGAACAACAAGTAGCTAGGGCAACAACCATATGGACTAATATAAATCAAATGGAAATGAAGAGGCAACCCATTTTGGGTTACAAAGACCCTTCCCATCTTCCCGATCCTACCGCAGAGACTGCCCGTGTTCTAAGAGGATCTCACACCGCCGTTTTGTCAAGTCCTACCGGTAGGACTTGCCTCCAAATCGATTTTTCTTCTTTTTTTTTTTTTTTTTTTTTTGAATATATATATAATGAATATATATATATATTTTTTTTCACTTTTGGAATGGTGGTGCCGCTATCCATCTTGACCTGTTCAACTGCCTTTCATCCAGGTTTTTCTGCATGTTTACTTTCTCTTGTTCAAATTCCACAACTGATCAGACGGTAGCCTTAAAGATCGTGATTCATTCTCGGGATGTCTTCAACCTCTCCATGAGAATCACCGCTGCTCCATGAACTGATTCCAAGGTCTCGAATCAATCCTGACAACTTAAAGCTCAAAATGGGTGCAAGGGCTGAGACACTACAAATCCTGTTCTGCATGCACGAAATGATGGCCTCAATCATTTCCACTTATGCAAGGTGTTCCCAGAAAGACTATAATGTACGAGATTAACATGACCAAATTAAATCGATGCACAATGGGAAACAATCACGTGATCGGGGGAAATTTCGCCATAGTGTCCTGCAATAAGTGAGAAGTAAAACAGTAGAATGCAAGGGGGAAACAGCTCACGTAAGAATACGCTGAGGTCACAGTTAAGATGCACATGCGTTAAGATGATGTGAGAGTATACGAGATCAAGTGGGTATTTACAAAAGATAGTAAAACATAATATTTCCAAAAAGGCAAATTTTGAAAATTTGACCTAATCGAACATATATAACGAGCGCATAGTTACATTCAAAGGTACACCTACCCTCACAACAGAGAACATCATTCCCAATGCATTGAACCAAGGTACCCCCACAACAAGACTGAGGACTCACGTAAACAAGAGCCTCTTTAATTTTATCCTAATTTTTTTATATGTGATGGAAAAGAAAAGGAAATAATCTAAATGAAGTAAAAATAATAAAACAAAAAGCAAGAACAAAATAAAAGCAAAACTATTTACACCAGAGAGTGATGTTACTGAATAGAGTTTTGGCAGAGCTGTCTACCAAATCTTCATCAGGTTTCGAGAGATTGAAATGTTCAAGGAATCCGCTTGAGGCGTTGGCCATTCACCTTTGAAGGAGTGTCCATTGTCCGATTCACCCCACCGCCTATGGCCGGATAGACCACCTTAACAATGAAAGGGCTACCATCGAGAGCTTCGTGAAATACATGTAACGGAACCGCATAAGCACTTCTCGATTGGGTTCAAAAGATTTTTATGGCAATGGATTTGTCGTGGAATGACTTGAGCGCCTCCTTGTAAATTCCCGGAGCTCATACGACTCCCTCCGCAACTCTTCGTCTATTTAATCGCACAAACGCCGCACGCGTTGGTTAGATCGTATAAGTTCACGTACCAATAAGTCTTGTTCCATCTCTACTGAAATGGCAGCCTTGCTATAAACTACAAATTTATGTGGAGACATACTACGACTTTAGCAAGACGGTGATGCCCATAGAGCACTCCAGAAGATCTGAGTGACCAAATCTTTTCGATTCGGGCAAACCGTCTTTCTAAAATGTTTTATCTCTATCAAGGCTAGCTCACCACCATCGTCTACTGGTGCGGTGTCAGATACTTTGCGGGTGACTCCATAGTAGTGATTAAAAGATTCATTGCAAAAGTGGAGTCCACCATCACTAATAATCTTCGAGGCGTTCAAAACGGAGAAAATATGTCTTTATAAATTTCAAACAACCTATGGTCATTGGTTCTCGTTGAACCGCTCAACCCACTTAGACATAGTCAGTCAGACAATAAAATGTGAGATAGCCACAAGAAGGGGGAAAAGGCCCCATGAAGTCAATACCCCAACAATCAAAGATTTCAATGATCGACCGGGGGTAAGAGGCAGACTGCTGCTCGCTTTCGCACCCTCCCAATCGGGCTGGCATGGAGCACACGCTTTAAATCAAAACAATCTTAAATAGAGGGCCAATAAAACCTGTACTTTGCAAAAATCTGTCATTGCCGGAGAAAATGTCCGCTGCTTCGTATCGGCAAAGTTAAATTGCACTGCCATCATTCGCACATCTTCTCATTATTTGATCTCGATGATTAAAGTAGATATGGATCATCAAAATAGTATTTCTTTAACATCTCTGTCAAAATTTCTTTTTCTCATAAGGAGAAGTCCATCGAAATGAATTTGCCAATGACTAGGTAATTCACTATGTCGACAGATCACGTAATGTACAAGAGCAAAAAGCCGCCCATCGTGAAAGCCATCACCGCGGTGGTGCCAGCGAGCTCTGACTCGAACTAATCGAGACAGGTCCGCGCATCACGTTCTCAACCCCCTTTTATCTTTGATGGTCGTTGAATTTTTGACAGAGTAAAATCCACCTAGTCAACCTTGGCTCGTGATCCCGCTAGAGAGGCGTACTTCAGCCGCATGATCCGTGAAGATGGTCACAAGGAGCCAACAATATATGACCCGAATTTTTCTAGAGCAAAGACAACTCCGCTAGAAACTCTTTTCGTGGTCAGGAGAAGCCGCCCGGCCGAGTCTAGTGTCTTACTAGCATAGCAAATGACAAAAAAGCCTTTTTGTCCTCCATCCTAACACACCCTATGGCATAATCGCAAAGACGCACATGATCTCTAAATGGAGGTCCCACCAGGAGACCGCATGATCAGTGATACTAGCATGGTTTTGAGCTTAGCAAAAGCGCGGTCAGCTGCCAGACCATGTGAAAGGGACATCTTTAGTGCAAACATATGGGCCTACTATAGTTAATTAAAATCTTTATAAACCTTCGATAAAAACCAAAAGATGGCCCAGAATGACTTTAAGGGTCTCAACACACTGAGATAGGAGGCAAACACTCAACTTTTTGCCTTATCAACTTTCGATTCCATCTTTGATACAATGTGGCTCAAAACAATTCCTCAGGCCACCATGAAGTGACATTTCTCCCAATTTAACACAAGATTTTTCTCGACACCTCTCCAAACCTTACGTGAGGTTCTCTCTAAACTCTCAAATGAGTCACTCAAAACTGAGAAATCATCCACAAAATTCCATGATTTCTAATATGTCACGAATACCCATCATACACCGCTGAAGTTCCCTATCGCATTCAAAAGGCATTTTCCTAAAGGCTAAGGTACCAAAGGTGCAACAGTTTTTCTCGATTCTAAAGCTATCTCAATTTGATTGTACCCTGAGTACCCATCACTGAAAACACAGTTCCCACCTCGCTTCTCAATATTCCAATCAAATGGAAGAGGAAAATGGTCTTTTCCGTACCTGACAAGTCATAGTCTGCACCCTCCATCCCGAGGTGACACGAAAGTAGAATGCTTCATTATTTTCATCAAGTAACTACCGTGACTCCCTAATTCTGCTGGACTAACCCACTTGCTATCTCGCAATAGGTAAATAACCCGATATCCAAGAGTTTTAACACTTCCTTTTTCACCAATTTCTTTCATTATCGGGTTCAATCAAGCTCATGCTTGTAGAAGGTTTAACATCCTCTTCTATGAATTCTATGTGTGCAAATCAGTTAATTCCCTAATATTCCGCAATTGTCCAACAAAGCGCTTCCGTAGGTTTTCAAATATTTCCAAAAGTTGAGTTTTCGAGTCACGTCTACAGTTAAGATATGATTACTGAAAAGTGTCAGCTTCCCCTGAATACATTTTAAGATGTGTTGGTAAAGGTTTTAGCTCTAGCTTAGGTGTGGTTTCTCCTCCAAGGCAATGTCTTATCCTCATTTGCGGCAAAGGTTCAAATTTAGGCACCCACCACATCTGAATACATCTTTATGCTCAATTATAGAGTGGAGAAATTCGACCAAAGTGGTCACTTCCTCATCCCACCATCAATCACATGACTTCAAGGATCATGTGAGAGACATCTGTAAAGCAGACTACTCGAGTCAACCACGCACTCCCACCAATATCTTCTTCGCCTCCCATTCCTGAGCACATTGAAAATATCTGGGGACACATCATGTTCCCAAATGAAAGTGTCATTAGGCCTCCCACAATGTATGATGGCATTAAGAATTGCCAAGAATGGTCGACTACACCACTGAACCGAGTTCCTTGGTTCACTACCCAATGAGTGCCACACCAGCAAACTGATTAGTGAAGAAAATTTGTCCACTAACATATCCTTCGCCTATTCTCAGAATTTGCACTACACAGCCAATCTGAGGGGTGATATCAGTTAGCCTAATTCTCCTAAACCCAGGTCCACATATACCGAGTAAAGGCAAATGTGACAACACTTCATTCCTAAGTCCACTACAAAGCATGCCCCAACTTGAATTTCCAATCCACATAGCAGGACTACCCGGGTCTTTGTATTTTCGTGGGGCGTTGTTCAATTAGGACGATCGTTCAGTCATGAATGCCTCATGACACCTAGTTCCTTTATCGTAAGCAAACTTTAATTTATATGATGATTTGGTTAACAGATTCTAACAAGGAATAACACACCCGCTTGAACAACTCATAAATTTCAGCATGGTTCACTTTCTTGGTGCTCTGAACAAACAGGTATGGAGTTTGAGATATGGTTAGACTTGTCTTCTCCGTTTCTTATCTTTGTCATTCAGATAAATAATAATGGTGTGGTCCGATTTTCATCCTCTCTAACCAATTCAATTATGCGAGACTTGCATACCTCGGTTGGAATAGTTTTGTCGACTACCTTAACACCCGAAGGGTAGTGATCACTACACGCTCAAAGGTACCCTCATCGAACCTGCAACCTTCCACACCGTTAATTTAAGTTTGATGGGTCATGATGGAAGTTTCCTTTTCTTATCAAGGTTACCTATAGACGAGGTTAACTTGGTTATCCGATCTCACATCATTCGCAGCGCTCGGAATTCGTGCTCAGAGTTTGCCGGGCTCAGACGACCGTGTGACTATGTCCTCCGCACTTCTTATGTGGAGGCTGGTAAGGCCGTGAGTTTTGATTCTCGTTCTAGCTGGATGATGACTCCTATCGGAATTTCCTTGAAATCCTCGGGGGCCTTGATTCGAAATGGAGGAATGGAACTAAAAACCTTAGTTCGATGAGTGAGGGCCTTGGTTATATGCCGTGGTCCTCCCCGCCTAAAATTAGATGCTTACCCCAACCAGATCAGAGTTCTTAGTACGGGGAGTTGAAAGGTTTTAGTTATGGCGCTGGGCTTGTTCAATTTGAATGGCTCCCTTTAACTCGAGGAAGATTCAAGTGCTAATGGTCGAGTGTGTGTGGTCACGCATATAATACATGGCTCTCTACTCTAGGTCCCGTTGACCGAGAGGGCACTGAGAGGTACACTTGTTACCTCGTTCACTCTCTTTCATCTCTGGTCAATTTCCTTGTCAAATTGGCACCTCGCTCGCAGAACTCATCATTCCTCTCTGTAGGACCCACCACCACAGTGTGTGTGCTACGCACTTTAGCGCGTTGTCTAAAGAAGTGTTTGTCTCCAAGTTCGAGCTGCCTCTCTCTATAGTGTCAAAAGTCAATTGCCTCCCCTGCACTCTTTCATAAAATTCCTCCTGCACATCACTTTCCTGGATGTACTGCTTATTACTCTGTATATAATCCTTGATGAAAGTATGCACAAATTTGTCCAACATCCAACCCATGACGAGGGATAGTATGGAGGAGATCCTATATCTTCCCATACCGTCGCAGAAGGGGGTTCACCCCGGCTGTAAAAGTTCCAATTACCGCATGAGGCATTAGTACGCGCAGAGCAAAAACTTATTGAGAATCTATTCCCATGTTTTCCCAATGCAAAGATCGAATTAGGTGCAAGTGGATGGAACTGCATTTTGGCTTTCTCCTTTAAAGAAAAGGAAATAAGACCAAACAGATAATGTGGAGTAGGAACCGTGGAGAGAATGCAATCGCAGACCTCAAATCCCTCATGAATGAGTAAGGATTCTCGCATTCGAACCCCAGTAAACAGTAGAAGATCTGACCATTTCCGACTTCATCAGAATCGGGTCAGCTCCCATCGTGGCGAATACAAGAATTTCCGTGTGGTCCTCCGAGGCCGCACTTCTCGGCAAATTTTCTACATCAAAAGGAGCAGGAGGAACTCTATATTATTTCATTCGGCGTTGGTCATTCTCCTCCTAGCACTGGCTTAATGGAGGTGCGCAGCACGCTCATGCCGTGGGAGGCTCATAGAGTCCTCACACGATTCTCAGATTATCCACGGAGGTAAAAGATTCAGACACTCGCTTATAATGGGGTTTCTGCTGTCTTGCGGATATATGTTTCACTAATCAGAGCCGCCAGAGCCCGCACGACATGCACTATACTTTACTTCCGTCCAAGAAACACTGATCAGACTTTCAAACAAAAACAAAACAAAATGAAAGAAAACTGAGAACGACCTGATTTGGTAAATGCACGCCAGAAATTTACCTCCAGCTCTTCGCATCAACTCGTTATTGCCATCTTCAGACCGCCAAACGTTTCATCTAATAGATGCTCCATCCATTCCGCAGAATCGTCACAATAAGATTATAAAACACCGCGTGAAAATCAGGCTATTCTCCCTACAGATACGAACCTGATTCACGATCAATATATTGTGTTCACCAAAAATATTTAAAGAAACGTAATGCCAAAGGTTGATTAACGATTTGGTTTAAACGCCAAAACAGAGAAGACAACGTCGGATTTTGAGAAACTGATCTCACTTTGATCGTAACCACCTCATTTTGGTTAACTATCTAGAACCATTATAAACCGCCGTCATTGATGATCATTCTTTCAATGTCCCGGAACATGATGAATCAAAGAATACTAAACACTTGAATGAATGAACAGAACTTTAGTTAAACGATAACGAACAACGAATATTTAACGTGTCAAGAATTAATAATGGTCAAACCGCGCATTGTTAACAAGATATAACCGCTACGAAAACCATTACAATGGAGATCTTAATTTTGATCAAAGAGTCCGCATGATCCCGCGGCAGGTGGTCAGTCCGTTAAAATTATACGAACGACAAAGCCAAAGAATACCTAACAAACAATATCTGAAGAAACCAAAGCAACTTTGCAAATCGATTGGGCAGGTGAATATACAAGATTTGCGTTAACAAAGATTAAAGTTAATCGTAACTGATCCAACCAAGAAGAACTAAATTCGATCTCGCCGCACCATCAGAAGATGAGAAACGATATTACTGAACCATTAATCAATAATATCAAAAAACTTCCAGAAAAAAGATCCCTAAAATATTTGTATCCTTCTTGAGAAACCTTCCAAAGATCTTCCATTTGGTTTATTCGATGCCCGCTATGGAGTAATTTCGATAATTCAGTTTCGATAAAGTCTCAACAGACTTTGTTCCACCAGAGAGTCGTCACCGCCACGACTTTTCCAAATAGGTGCCACCAGAGGACCTTGTCACTGAGGAGTCGTCCACTGCCACTTTTTTTAATAGAGTCTTCTAAATGAGACTTTAAGTCTCAACATGAGATTCTCTGTCTTCTCGTCACTTTGTATTCCTATGACTTCGTTAACAGCTTCATCCACCTCCATCACATTGGCTTCTTCCAGTCTGCTAAAATTTCTTAATGTTAACTGAAAAACCTTCGAAAATCAAAACACAAGAGATTAGAAGCACATGCCCTTTAAAACAAACGGAAATATCGGTTTAAATAATATCTTATAATATCATCAACAGTATTTTATCATTCTTCTTCCAATCTGAGTTTTAGATGATCAAACATGATTGTTGAGAAGAAACATTCGAAGTGGAATAAAACTAAAGCAGTCTATCTTAATTGTTTGAACCCCGTTCGGTCACACTATCGAAACACATGAGAGTTCTAACATCTAAATCGCTGAGAACAGAACGCCACGGCGCCAAAATCCCACCGTCGTCACGCGAGCGATGCCGCATCTAATGAAGAAGTTTATCATCGTTATTTGATCCATCAAGAGAATCGCTGATGCTGATTACTTTTGTCTTCTTTTTCGTCGTCAAAAGATGACGGATCGCAACGATCACAGCAAATTTATAAAGCACGTCAGCAGGATCGCTGATTTAACCCCGCGAATAATAAAACCTGGTCAGCATATTTCTTGCCAACATCACAGCTTTCCAATATCGACTTTCCTTCAGTTTATCCAATGATTCCGCTGCGCAGTCAATACGTAATAAAGCGGATTGGTCCGATATCGATCCCATTGAGAAAGATCTCGGCGAATTTCAATCAACTACCGCGAATTACCCGCTCTATACCATTAGACTGCATTTGTAATTGATATATCCCTTAGCAACCTTGAAAATAATGAAAGAATAAAGATATGTAAAACTGTAACAAAATGAAATAATGCTTACACTAAAAGAAATAAAAAAAAATTTCAAAAGAATCGTCCGACCGCTAGCTTAAAGGAGCATTGAAAATACAACTATTGTGAAACATCACCTGCAGACAACTCTGAATCTCGCTTCATGAATCTTTATTAATATCCGTCCATAAGAAGGTAATGCCATGTGGATCAATGACACATTTCATCATCTAATCTTCCCTGCTTCTTTCAATGCAGAGATTATAATCATTTTAATTGAAGGTTTCGTTTTATTTTCTTCAATACTTCATACTCGTAACATGGATCAGAAACCTTAGCTCCTAAGACATGGGCAAAGCATGGTTTACACTATACTGGTTTCTCATCCTCAAAATCTCATTTTTTCTCGATTAAGATCCTCACAATATGGATTGAACTTACTGCTCAATCGAGGCGAACTCTCTCGCCTTCATTTTAATTGATAAGTCATTGAACTATTCGCCATGAGAAGAAGATTTATCGATTAGAATTCACAAAGCCCATTAGATCCCCAATATTAGGTTTGCATATCTAGAGATTGTTCAATACTCACAATGCTTCAGCACCGTAGAGGGCCTCCGAAAATCAGAGCATGAACAATCCTATTTATGTATGGGACACTAATATTTGATCGATACAACAATAAACAAAACCAAAGAAGGTATTCAAGATCAAGTTCGTAGACTCGATAATTTCATAAAAGATAAATTCTAACAACAGAAAAATTTCAATGTAAGTCGGGTTTCTAAATTACTTCATACACTAACTAAGAGCTCTCTGATCAAAAGAACTCACCAGAACTGAACCGAAGTTCGACCAAAATTTGTCTGACTTCAAACGAACTAGCAAGAATTTGAAGAAAACATTCCCGCATTCAGCCAACTTCAACAACCTAAGATCCGTGAGATCCACTAAATGAAATAACAACTACTCTAATCTAATCTAAAATAACAAAGAAAACAAAGAAAAGAACGTAAAAATTGTAATACACGCAGCCTTCTCATTACCCGCACTCTCTTTCGAGCCGCCAAGAGTCGCTTCCTTCGCAGTGTACCGCCATTTATGTGGTTCGAGTCGGGCCCTAACTCGATGCACTTTCGTGGGTTTCAAAATACCCGCCTGTTGTTCATACGCGACTCTACTGCGGTCGCGACTTCTTTCACGCCGCGATTTCACCGCTCGCTTTATGAGATACCGATACGCGATTTCAATCATAATAAACGCCGCGATTTCACCTTTCTCGTGATTGCGGATTCGAGGTCGCGAATTTCAATCATATGTCGCTGATCGTTTTCTGCTCGTCTGTAGTAGAAACTTTTATCCGCCGCCACTTCGCCTTTATCACCCATCGGTCTTATGTCGCCATCATCGACCATGGTCGACAATGAAGGACGCCGCGACTCTTCTTTCCAATCATCGCGACCATCAACCGCGTCGCTAATTAATTAACCGATGTCACCATACACTCTGCACCATGTCGTGGAAGCTTATTGGTCGTGACTTGTCTTCAAGATCTCTCGGTCTCGATGTCGCAAATGTGCTCTAATGATGTCGCTAATTTCCATTTTTCGCGAATGATGTCGCTACTCACGAAGGACGCCGCGACCTTCTTTCCTTAGTAACCGGCGGACCACTCAACCGATGTCGCCGAATTACCTTGCGTACCGATGTCGTGGAAACTTTTATTTTGTCGTGACTTATTCTTCAAGATCTTCGTCCGATGTCAGCGCTGGAATGATGTTGCGACTCTCTATTCTCGCTACCGATGTCGCCGCACCACTAACCGATGTCGCGACTCATGATACCTTAAATCGATGTCACACCATCGACATGTCGCGACCATGATAATTGCGCAGCTTGATATCGCGACTAATCAAGGACGCCGCACATCTTCTGATTCGCTGTTTGGATGTTCTATCTGCCTTAACCGTCGCCAATTCTATGTTCTGTACTCTCTTTGAAAATCTTTTCGTCGCAATCTTATATCTGTCAATGAATTCTCCATGTCTAATGCTGCTTTTCACTCGTCGCACTGGCGGTATCACATCATGTCCGGCTTCTTCATTAATTCCTGGTCGCCCCATTTGGAGTTTCGTTATGATTCCTGGTGTTATTCTTCTCATCGAAGGTCGCCACAACAAGTCTTCTTTCAAAACAGTCGCAATTTCTTTACTGAGAAGGTCGTTTTCGGTGATTTTGCAGACAGCTCCTTTGTCAAAGGGACTATATGGTGGTGTCACCACATCATTTATCTCCGTGTCAAGACATCGAATGATGTAGTGAATCACACAAAAGTAGTATGATCCTGAATCAACAAAATTTATATCCTGTTCTCCATCGCCGAGTCAAGCTAATGCAGATAGCGGTCTAGTGGTCAACACGTGGATGGGTTTTCATATTAAATGACTTACAAAGTTGAAGGCCAAAAATGGTGAATTCAATTTGGATTTTTAAGGCTTGGTAAAAACAGGGGGGTTTTGGGTGTTCACCCACCAAAATGGAAAACAAGAAAAACGGTAAATAGAACCTTTGAAGGTTAAATAATTCCGCTTAGTATTTTAAGGTAACCATTACGTCCTGCATATTTTTCCTCGAAGGTCAGGAGGACATTACAGTAGTCATTTCCGAACCCATCTTCATTTAAATTTTTAAAACTAAACCCATGATTTTCCCTTTGAAAGATATACTTAATGGGCATAAATGTCCCTAACAAAGTTGAAAACACATCTCTAAACCCTACTCACGATAACAGAAGTAGATAATTAATTGTTTCAATGGACCAGTGAAAGCATCCACTTAACCCAAAAAGCTTCCAACACACATTGTAAAGAGCACGCTTGGTAGATTTAAACCCATGGTAGCTGTGAACACAAACAACCATAAATACGGCGTTAAAAAACATGGGAACCGTGAGTTACTCTCCACACCCTAGAAGCCAATGTTCTCGCCCTTTCAAGGAGGAAGAGGTTCGCTCGAACATCCTCCGAGGTGCTGTCATCCTCGAGGAGGTCGGGCAATGGGGAAGGGAGAGGAAACGGCAGGTATGGCAAGAAGCTTCATGAAATCGCTCCGCCAACGTATATCCGAAATTCCAAATTATGATTTGTACAAACTCGAGACTTATAGATTTCGCAGGCGGAAGTACAAAAAACCAAAATCTAAAGGTCACGCAGTAAATGAAAAACCAAAGCAAAAGCAAACAGTGGTGTAAATGAAAAGCAGGAACTGGCAAATAGGAGAACAGCATCGAGTCGGAAATGTCAAGGAGAAGCTTTCCGTTAGCAGGTTTTCTTTACTTTACTTCCTTCTAATCTTGATCCAGAATGTCGAAGCCTGACTTGAATTCTTCGCGCTTGGATCGACTCAACAATTTTGGCATACTAGCTCGCAAAATCACAAAATTTTACTGCAAAATGCATCATAAACAGAGGACGCAAATTCAAACATTTTTTGCACGATTAGCACAAGAAAAGCACCAAAACCTATAATAAATAAGGTTCAAAATAGCACTTTGGGGCACTAATCACACTTCACTTCCATACATTGAAGAACCTTTGAAGAATGTAAGAAAGAAAGAAAGAGCATACAAAACGATAACAAAATTATGTTACAAAAGGTTGCAGCTCCAGCAAGGTTGTGAATGAGTAACAAACTAAGTAAGAATAATCAATGCCGTGTCCAATAACTATCATGAGAGAATGAAGGCCATACAAACAGCACAAGACTTTCCGTGAATCAACTAGAAACTTCCACCACAAAATCTAAGTGTTTTGCTCACGCCTCAATAAATCACAACCGCACTCTCCTCCCCCCAACCCAGATACTACCACGACCTAGCATGCTAACCAACATGCAAATAGATCAGACCTACCTCTTATTCCACAATTCTTTTTGTGTTGTGGTGCAGAATCAACTTCACCAAAGTCCATGTAACTGTGGATCTACCACACTCCCAACCAATTAAGGCTTAGTGGCACCAACTCATAAGGATTCTGACCACAAACCACAGGCTCACCCCACTCTAATATTTAGACTCAGCACCTACAACTTACAAACTCACCCATCCACCCATGAAATTAACACTAAGTCTCTGTGACTCCCAACCAAAGGAAGGCTTAGTGGCACCTGCCAGCCGCCATATACCCTGACCGTGCTCCTGCTTCAAAGTGTTGCAATTTTTATTCTTTTTCTTTTCTTTTCTTTTCTTTTTCTCTTTTCTTTTTCTTTTTTCTCGTTTTCTTCTTTTCTTCCACAGGGTCCATAACCTATTAAAGGTAATAGTCATGAACTAGTAGGTTATAAAGTAAAGGAGGTGTCAGGCGCTTTTCACTTATTATTGAAACCTAATGTGCAATAAAGTGTGGTTAGCTAGAGGTGGAAGAAAAAGGTTTAAAGGTAAAGAACTTTAACTAATCATCCACTCAATTATGCATGGAACCAATCTAACATCAATATACTGGACAGTTTCAATTTTTCAAACCACAAAATAGCAAAACACACAAAAATTTTGGTTGCAAACTGTCCAAATTTGAAAAAGTAAGTCAGAAGTATAACAATTTATAGGGACCCAGCAAGCCACCAACATCACAAATGGGCTTGCTCAAAATGATACAAAAGAATAAATATATGCCACTTCAGAAAGACTTCCAACCAAACGACTCCTGTCCAAATGAGGTTTGACTAAAATGAGAAGGAAGTGTTACCTCCTGATGAGATGTGGATCATTGCTGGATAGCACTTTAAGCTTTCCATCACACCTTATTCAATTCCGTCAGGGCTTCAAATAAACAAGTTAGGAGAAGAAAAGAGAGGAAAAAAGTGACCGGTTGGACCATTTAAAATTACACTTTCATAATAATCTCAAAAATGTTCTTTCTAGCCATGGCTCGGATTCTACACTTCTAAGTTTTCCAACAATGAAGAACGCCTAAAACGGAGTTCTGATGAAAGTTATGAGCTTAAACAAATTGGAGCGCCAACTGGCGGGCATAGCGAAAATTTTTCGCTAACTACGAAAATTAAGCATTTCAGTATTATAAAATTTCGCTTATGTGTATTAAATAAATTTTTGATTTTTTTTTTTAAATTTCAAACAAATAATTAATTAAACAAAATATACTTAAAATATTTTTTGCAATTTTTACATTAAAAACGCTTTTTTTTCACTTTTTATTTATTAGGAGGATATATATATATATATATATATATATATATATATATATATATATATATATATATATATATATATATATATATATATATATATATATATATATTAAAAACGATTTTTTTAATAAAAATTAAAATAAAATATATTAAAATAAAATTTTTTTTTGGAAATAAAATAATATATAAAGAATTAAATGTTATTATATATATATATATATAAATAATAAAGAAAAACAAAACAAAATAAATAAAATAAAACAAATGGTAATCAGAGCAATTTGTCCAGTAGTGATTTCTACTGGAATTTCGTTAAACATGGAATTTCGCAGTAAGACTGCCTGCGGTAAATTTCTTATTTCGCCGTCTAACAAAAATTCGCCAGGCCAGCGATTCGCCAGCCTACAAAATTCTAACGATACAATTTGATTATTGCACTTTAGTAAATTTTCGCCATAGTTTAAAACTCCCCGCGTGATTTACGCTACCATTTTTCAACTGTAAGCCAAATTTCGCACAAAATCAAAAATTACATAAGAAAATTAGGAAAATTAAGAAAAGCAAAATTAATTTAACATAAATTAACTAAAAATTAGATAAAACCTTTTTTTTCAAGAAAAGAAAATAACCAAACTAAAATAAAATACGATAAAATAAAACAGCAAGAAAAATTAAAACAAAAGGGGATGGAAATGCGTCGTGAGGTTCTGATGCTCTAACCAACGCAAGACTGAACCAACCACCGCGGCTAGCGCGACATGAGTACCGCCATCTCGGTGTGTGCGGCAAATTCGTGGCAACGCCATCACCTTTCGTTCTTCAAAGACGGGCGTGATGGGTCGACTTACCGGGCGTGTGCTCGTGATGCTGGTTTACCGGGCAGGTCAATATGTAAGACCGGCAAAGGTTATAGGTGGCTCCGGGCAAGGGTACTTGTGATCCAACTTCGCATCCGCTGAAGGATAGGTTCGCTTCCCCGTCACAGTCCACGTCTTCGCCAATGGGAAGGTTGCTTCCTTTCCCATAGGCTATAAAGAAAGACCAACCGAGAACCAAAATTTCCACCGTGCTTTCAGGTCGTAGTACCCATTCCTCTACCATGGTGCCACTTTGACACTCCTCCTCCGGTGGACATTGCTGGTGATCAATTAGGTCTTCAATGGAATCTTGCAGGTTGTTCCATTCATGCTCAAAATCATTGTTCAGCCCATCTAATCTTCGTCCGAATTCTCCTCGCATGGGATTTTTTCACCAATCGCATTGAATTCCTTTTTGTTCTACCAATAAAGATCACCCACCATTTCGTAAGGTCTAGAATTGCTCGCCAATCAGAGATTGGCCGGTATGGCTGAGGCCGAGACCAAGAGGTATATCGTGGATGTGAAGGAGGTGCAAAAGTTGGGTAACACTCGTAGAGGGAAAATCTCAACCCACTGGTCTCTATATTCCCATGCACTCCAGTGGCCTGATTTCTCATGTGCTGTTGCCACCGCCATGGAAGGTTCATGGTCCTCATTGTCATGTAATCTCAGTGGTTACCCTCTCGACCGTATTGCTCTTCACATGGGGTTCCATTTTCCTCGCCAATTTTCTCCCAATAACCCAACTTGCCTAAAGAATTTTGATCCACTGAAAATGGGTTCCTGCAGCAGAAGCGGGCAACCCAAAAATAGTCCTGCAACAACTTTTTTTTTTTTTTTATGAAATGAAAAGAAAATGACAAGAAAATATAAAAGTAATTTCAAGACTGTGAATGCAGATCACAAGAATAAGTTTAATATATGTACCGGGCAATCATCCCCGACAACGCCACTTATCACATGTTAGGTGATCCCGAATCAAAAATTTATATCCTGTTCCTCCCATCGCTGTAGTCAGTGTTAACGCAAAGATAAAGGGTCTGTGGCCGAACACGGATGGGTTTTCTTCGCACAAATGACTTACGTTAGCGCCAAAACGGTAATTCAATTTGGATTTTTAAGGTCGGGTAAAACAGGGGGCTTAAAATCGATCAAACGAAAAACAAGAAAAAACTAAATAGAACCCTGAAGTGTTAGGCCACCTGTTTAGTGGTTTTGCTGCAACCACGCTGGTATTTTTTCTAGTTTGGGAGGATGACATATACCATTTCCTCGAACCCGATCTTCATTTAGCTTTAAAACTAAACCCTAGCATTTCTTTTGAACATATATTTAAATGGCATAAATACCTATCAGTGGAAAACACATCTCTAAACCCTACTCCACGATAACTAGCAGAGACAACTGACCGAAACAACGGATCTAGTGAAGTATCCATCAACCCAAAAGTTTGCCAAATACACATTAAAGAGAGCATGCTTAAGAGATTTTAACCTAAGTGAGTAGAAGGTGAACACAAACAACCATAAATACGTGCGCAAAAACGTAGGAACTGTGAGTTACCTCCACACCCTAGCTGGTCACCGTCCCTGCTGAGGAAGAGGTCTGGCTTAACATCCTCCAGCTGCCATCCGAGGAGTTGTTTGGTAACCGAGAAAGGGAGAGAAAATGAGAAAAGGAAAAGGAAGTCATGGAACCGCTCCCGCTATCGTAGATATCCGAAATGCAATTGCTGATTTGTACAACCGAGACTTATATAGATGCTCAGCAGTAAGGGAAGTTACAAAACCAAATTCTAAGGTTATTACAGGTAAAATGGAAAAAACCAAAAGAAAACAAATGCAGTGCCAGGAACTGCAATAGGAGGAATGCTAGCCGGACAACGTTGCTCGCAGAGAAGCTTCCGCAAAGGGTGTTTTCTTAACATTTTGCTCTTCTTTCCTTCTCGATCTGATCTCGCAATGTCAGTTTGACTTAATTTTGTGTTTGACTAATTAAATAATTTTCAGTATACTCAGTCTACAAAATCAGAAAATTTACTACAAAATGCACATCAATAAATAAGAGGGACCTTAATGTGCAATCAAGCATTAGTAAGATTAGTACACAAAAGCACTCAAACCTATAATAAAATAAGGTTCAAAATAGCACTGGGGAATTAATCATAACGCACATGGAAACTTCTTATTTAACGCTTTTTAATCTTACTGTCATAGTTTTGTCTCAACTTCCTTCTTCGTGTCACGACGCCACTTGTTCACTCTTCGCTTTCTTCTTCAAAGCCAAATTTGTTGATGTCGGATTCTCGAATCACGTGGGAACTCACTTCTCATCACGACTTAAATTCCGCTGACTTTATCACACAGGTCGATTTCTACATTTTTATCAATTTGATTTTCACGATTTTCCATAAAATTGAATTTGATCCACTATCGGGCTCACAGACAATTCATCATTATTCTCATTATAAACTCATAAAAATGGATTAAAAATCTAATGAGTTTTGACTCATCAAATTCCCCAACTTAAAATTTTGCTTGTCCCTGCCAAAGAAAAGAAGAAATTTGCTTGTCCTCAAACAAATAAGCTTAGAAAATTTTTTAAGGACATTTTTCGATTTATTCCACATTCTTCTCAATCCACCCTTCTCGATCCGGTTCAAGAGATATCACTATTATTTCAAATTCCCGCTTTGATGCAAGAACAAGGCATGGTGTACTTCTATTACAAAATTTTTGATAAACTAATGGTTTAAATGGGCTTTATTTAATGTCTTGTTCTATGTGTGCAGGTCATCATTCTTTCAACTCTATAATAATCATAATCTTCGAGTTTTCTTAGACTCAAGCACAAACCATATGCTTGTTTTTCATATCGATCTCCACTAATGCAGTAAATCTACCAAAATCAATGAGGTCTTTCAAATAGAATAAGTCGGGCTTAGGTAATTGGGTAGATAATGGAAAAAATTTAGGCTAAAATCACCCGCTTCCATCTGCTCTACATTGTTGCCTCCAACTTTCTTCCTTTTTCTTCTTTGTTCCTTTCTGATTCTCCTTAATCTTAGCATGATTCCTCTTTTTGAGTCATTAATGTTTCAAAATAGTAAAAACTGATCCTTTGATCTACCCTACAGTGACAAATAAATGGCAACTAAATGAGCCTCAATGGATCTAGCAATAAGCATTCACTGAACCCTAGAAGATTGCCAAGTACTGGTCAATTAGGATACATCAAAAGGATTTGAAACCTACAAGGAGAGAGATAGAGATAAACATACAACGCTTATGTTAAAAACAAGAGGACCCAACAGTTTACCTCAAAACCTCGGCCCAGTGCCTCTACTCTTCAAGGATAAGAGGGAGCTTAAATTAACCATCCTCCTCCGGTGCTATCCTCGTGGATGTTTGGCAAACGAAAGCGAGAGAAAATGAGAGAAAGAAAAAACAAAGCAGAGGCCGAAAGCTTTTCTGCACTAAAATTTATCGCATAAAGTGATCCCTTTACAAAGCCTTGATTGAGCCTTATATAACGCCGTAACAAGGAAATTACAAAATGTATGAACTACCAATAATACCTGTAGGTAGTTTAGGAAAATTACAAAAAGTCGGGTCAAATAGCCCAAACAGACACGTGATAAGTTGCGAATTTAACCCGTTAAGTCAAAGAATTTGAACCAGTAAATCATGTGTCAGAATTTTCGCAACCCTACAAAATTCCTGCAGGGACCCAATTCCTTCTATATTCTTCTCCATTTTCCTTCTAGCTTCTGACTCACAACTTCTAAGTTCGGCTTAGATTCTTCGTGTTTGAGTCGACTCAACAATTTGGCGAGTTTAGCTTGCATAAACTATAAAAAAAAAATAGCCACAAAATGCGATTAGTAGTAAAGCATGGGACTTTAATGTGCCAATCACACTAAGTTGAGTACACAAAAAGTACTCAAAACCTGCAATAAATAAGGCTGTAATAAGACTATTTGAACCAATCACTCTTAACCGACACATCGCTAGTCCTCAGCAATGACAAAAGAAAGAGAGAGCAAGACAAATTATGTTCAATAAAAAATGGTATTTCAAAAGAATGCAAACGAGCAATGCCTAACCCCCGCATGAATCATCAAGACCCCGCTCAATAACCATCTCGATAGAATGAATGTCATACAACCAAGCTTCAAAAGACATCCAAATCAAGAGAATCAACTTGAAACTTCCAACAAAATCTGCGTTGGTATGATCACAACAAATAACCGCCAGTGCACTCCTCTCAATTAAGCTACTCATAACCTGTAACACCGACCTAAATAAATCAGGATCCACTTTATTCCACTCTTTGCATTGTAGGTGCAATGCTAAGAATCGACATCAAAGTCCATGTAACGGATCCACCATGACTTCAACCAATTAAGGCTTAGGGCATCAAGTCATAAGGGTCTTTCAACCACTAACTCTTCAGGTTTTACCAAAGAATCCGAATGATTTCGAAACTCCAGCACATACAACTCGCTAAACCTCACCCATCCACCCATGTAGCGAGCACTAAGTCAGACTCCTAACCAAGCAGCTGAACGTGCCAAGACTTTCGCCATATACCCCTCGGACTGTGCTCGAGTTTCAAGGGCAAAGCGTCGCGACACTTCTTTTCTTTTTCTTTTCTTTTTCTTTTTCTTTTTCACTTCTTTTTATTTTAGAAGACTTCATTGGTCTTCTTTTCATGGGGATCCTTAACCTATTCAAGGTGGCTAACGAAACTATGCCAAGTTATTGCAAGGCTCAAGAAGCTAGGCAGTTTTTCAGGTTATTGCTAAAACCTAATGTGCACTGTGTATGGTTAGCTAAAAATGGAAGAAAATGCGAAAACAATGAGATTTAATCGACATTCACCAACTATGCATGGAACTAATCTAACATTACGTAATTGCATTGTTTCGCTCAACTCGCAGCCAGGCAAAATACAAAAAAAATTGGTGTGATTTTGAGCTGCAAATGTGAGCCTATGGGTATGTATAAAAAGAAATGTGACTAGATTTTTAGCTTTACAAACAAAAACTAATAGCTTCAACAAAAGGCAAAGCAGTAGCTCTGACATCATAAAATGGGCTTTGCTCCAAAATAAAGAAAAACAAATATGAATATAAGAGCCTACTTCATAACTCGCTCCCCCAACCAAATGTCGCATCAGTTCCACAATGGGGCTCGAATCGACAGCTAGAGTAAGGGAAGTTCTACCTCCACAATGTAGCCTATGGAAGGTTATCCCCTTCATCCCTTAGCCGAGGTGTGCCTGCAGCCTGAGGAGTGGCTATTATCGCATCGCCGCCGTAAAGGTGTCAAGAGGAGCAACTCGCAGGGCCTGGGCCGGGTAGAGGTGTCGGTCCGAAGGAGGATGAACTAAAGAGGCTTGGGCAGGCACTGATGGGGAAATCAGGGTAAGCCTAGGTGACTCTGAATCTGCACGAGGATGGCTTGATTCTGCAGGCATGGTGTCAGTCTACGACTTGGTCTGCAGGCATGTCATCCTTCAAATTTGGCTACACGGGCGTACCAGAAAGGATGTCATACTGAGAAGTGAATGCGATCCATAATGCCCAGGAATTCCCGAGTAGAAATGGTGATATGCCGCGAGGCGCCAATGAACTCGGTCCAAATTTAAGCTCAGATGAGTCAGGTGCATACGAGGGCTCTGGGGAGGTACGCAGTAAGAGCTACGGGTAATGGAGAGCAAAGAGTAGCCGAGCCGGAAATGAGGATTCTGGAATCTGAGGCTCCTCTGTATGCACTGCTGGAGGTGGCTACTCCTCTATAGGAAAGTCAATCGCCGGCCGCCTCCCTGCCAAGATCCGAGAAGGTGGATGTAATTGAGACACACCACTCTGTCAACAAGGATAATGGCCTCGCAGCCTCGCCTGGCCGCCAATGGGCCTGGGTGAGGAAAATCGATATGCTCTAAGACTTCCAGCATAATAGTCTCGAGAACAGAGGGGAGTGGGATACTAGGTCGATTCTCATTGACCTCATCTCAAATGGAACAAGGAGGTCATGATGAGCCTCTGCTAGGCTAAACCAAAAGCGCCTGAGATGTCAGATAGAGCTCCATAATACTCTCCTCTCCTCCGTAATCGATGCTTTGGAGTAGAATCAGATTGACCGCAAAATATGATCAATAAGGAGCATCCTCGAGGGAAGCTGCCTCCTGAATAAGATGGACCCGGTTGTCGTGTCCCAGGATAACAAATGAACCATCTCCCTGGGCAGAGGGACACGTTCGGCAATCGGGCCGAGTTGGTGAGGACCACCTAAGAATTGAACATAGTCGCACACCACACCACATCCCCGTCGCCATCAGGCAAAAATAAATAAGAAATTTGACGCCTCGCCCTGATGTCGGTAGAACCCACATCAACCCCGGGATAGAAAACCGCAATGCAATGTCTGTGAGCACCCGCACTAGAGCCGCAGATAGTTCTCAGCTTTTGATCTTCGCGAAGGTCGAAGATCATAATAAACTCGTTATGTGTCCCTAATACTCGCAATCACTTTCTAATAAGACCACAAAGCAGCATACAGTTGCCCGCCGATCGGCTAGGATAAATCCAAAGGGAGAGCTCCGCGCTAAGGCCCCGATTGGGCGTGTAACCTGGGTTCCCAAGGCCCGAACTCGAAGACTCCTCGCTGGGAGGTTCGCCCTTTTGGAAGCGGGCCCTCCGGGTCGGGCTCTCGATGTGGATGGAGACGTGAGAGCAAAATAACCCAAGATCATTCACGCAAGGGTGATGGCATGTGCCAGAACTATAGAGCAACAATAGCCGCATCGCCAGCAGCATGGCAGATAATTTGTTAGCAATCATGCGGCAATGCAACAACAGCAAGGCACAGCACATCAAGGAGGAGAAGGCCAGGCACCCGGGCTCAAGCCGTGCCTCCGTTGTCTAACCATGTCAATGAGAAGGAAGGAGATGGAGAATAGGAGGAGGAGGATTTTCGCTAAGGAGAGAAAGGATTTGAAACGAAAACGGGAAGGAGGGGTGGGGAGTGTGGGCAAATGGGGACAAGCCAGGTAAGTGAAAGGTTGAGCCCACTTAATGTTCCTAAATGGGTGTTAAAGCTAAGGCTCAAAAATCTAGAAAAATTAATGTTTTCCTCAGGAAACGAAAGGTTGTAGAAGACAAAGAGGGAGGAAGGTGATGTATGGCAGACAGAAATTTGAACCGCATTTAAATTTCTTAGGCATAATTCAATCAGTTTTACTGCCAGCAACAAAGCCCTACCTTTCTGCTACACCGAAACAGAACAAAATTCATATGAGAATATGTAAATGAAAGATAGAGAAAACATTAATTAAACCAAACTAAAAATAAAGGAATTATGAAACCAATAAACCCAAATTAAAAACAAATTCTCAAATAAAATTTTAAGGTCTTGATAAGTCTCTGCAGAAAGACCACACCATGTGCGGTAGCCTTTGGATCGATGGTCATAGGAATTCTCCTTCATTCTATTTAAAGAATTATAGTCACTCGCCATTGACCTGAACACCTCAAGGTCCTTATAATTACAAGTCCACTAATCCATCGAGACTCGTGAATGATGACTGACTCACTGATTCGACCAGTTTTCCCGAAAGAGGTGGAGCTGAGTCATAAAGTGCACTGGCTCTTTAAAGTTTTCAGTTATCAACCTGATCATGCCACTTTAATCTCGTTTTAATTCAGGTCAGCAGGCATCATTCCTGCCTTTCTAGCTCATCATATCAAGGACCTTGAGCCGCTCTTTCATGTCCAAGTTCAACTTCTTGACTACCTACCATGCCTTATACTCACTTCACAGTGTGACATGCTCACCATAAACTACACAGCGATATGGGACATGCCAATAACAAGTGAATCCACAGTTTAGACCATTCTTTTGTTAGAAAGTTCACCACTTTCATCGGTGATATTTGATTTCTCTGTCAAGTAGCTCAACTGACCAACTGTTTGATAGATGAAGGGTGGCCACTTTGTGTTTTACTAATCGACTTAGCTAGGAGGTTCTCAAAAGGCTTATTGTAGAAGTGTGAGCCTCCATCACTAATTAGGGCCTTAGGTACCTGTAAACCGGTAAAGATTCTCCTTCAAGAATTTCAACACTCACCTCTATGGTTCGCCGCTTCGCAAGGCAATCGCTTCAACCCACTTTGACACATAAGGTCTAATTTCACCAAAATGTAAACATATCCAAAGCCAGAAGTGGAATGGTCCCACAGTCGACGCCTAAACATCGAACAATCAACCGCACAATATCGGCCCGGCGGCATCATGTGATGATGAGAGATCTTCCCTAACCTTTGACATTGCCGACTAATGGCTACGGTGGGTATCTTGAGTGAAGGCCAATATAACCAACAGCAATTTTTACAGGGCCGATGCAAAATGGCCTCCACATGCATTTCCTCATGGCAATAGCCGATCCTCACGGTTTTTCCTCGTGCACACATCTTCCGATTATTTGATCACCACAAGATTTGTATAAGAAGGGCTCATCCTAATAGTCTGAGGACTTTGAATAAGAAAACATTCCTGTCTTGTACCTTCCGGGCCACACTTCCTATTGCCAAAATTGACGAAGGGCATGCCTATGGTTAATATCATGCAGATAAGGATTCCCAGAAACTCATCGTTAACGGAGGACGTGAGCACAAAGGTGTTAGTCTGATGAGATATGATCAATTATTTCACTGACTTTTTATCCTTTGATTTATGTGTTGAACTCTTGGCAAGATAACCCATCTATAAGTCTAGCTCAGCATTGCAGGTTTGCATATTTCAAAGCCAAATGATCGGAAGATGATTGAGGTCCCACCAACCAAGTGGGAGCACGAAATCCTGTCAAGAGCACAATTACACCACAACATCTCCTCCTTTCTGTGGTGTAATTCCTCCGTGCCTCGCTCAATGTTTTTCTTACAAGACCACATAAGGTTTCCCCTTTCTCTCCGCCAAGAACCCGCTTCTACGATGCAGGTCGCTGCACGCACATAACCTCGGGAAGGTAACCTGGGCCAAAGGCCTCACCACTGTGCAAAGGGTCACAGGCCTTAAGCTCCTCAAAGCTCTTCTACCAGTCTTCATCCCAAATGAATACATCTTTCTCCAATAGCTTATGAGGCTCGCATGGAAAAATTCGATGAACCTCCCGTAAAGCTCACATGCCTTAAGAATCGCTCCTCACAATCTTCACATTCGTGGAAGCCATTAAACACTGTTCTTTCGCTTTATCAACTCAATCTTTGTTGAAAGCCACAACCTAAAGACACCTTCTGTTTATATAAATGGCATTTTTCCCGTCAAGATCAAGTTTCTATACATCTATGTAGACGCCTTCTGTTGATCACATCTTCAAAGCTCCCTCCCATAAACCACATCATCCATGCAGATTCCTCGGCACGCGCCCACTAAATCAACAAGATACTAAGTTACGCATTGTCGAATGTGGCAAGGGCATTACGTCGGCATCCTCGTAGGCATATGTGCCAACGGGTAGGTGGCGTGGTCTTCTCCCGATTCTATAGCAATCTCATCCACACCACACATCCAGTTAATGAAGGTGGCCATAAATCTTCAAGAAGTCGGTCCATGAAGGGTGTAGGAAGTGATCTTCCTGTCACCTCATTTAATTCTTCAGATCGATACATACTCCAACCCCAGAATGTGGTATTTCCTTTTTCATTATTTATGTACAGACTAATTTCTAATTTTCAACAACCCACAATGACCACCCAGTACAATGGATAAGGTAAATGATACCAAATTTTGTAGCAATTAATACTTCAGATGTAATTGTCTCTCGCATATGAGGATTCCACCCTCACAACGTCACCTGACGCCTTCCTCCGAAGTAGATATGACGGGTGCAAACCATTGGCATTCACTTAAAATGTTGATTTTCCACCAATAGCCCGCTGTTCTTCCTTCTCGAGGTTAACAAACAGTCAGATCTCCCGTGAAGTACCGAGCGCGGCTGATATGACAACCCGGGCATCGCTTCATGTTCTTTCTAAATACGATACATTTTTTGAATTTACCAAGGGCTTCGAGATCCAGCCTTAAGGCCTATCAGCTTCTTCCCTACTAATGAGGTAGAATCTCTTTTTCTTCCATGTGAAGGCCATGTACAAAGGCACATGTCTCGGGTTCCCTACGCCTCTTAACAATCGCCGCCTCCTCACCAAGACATCTGTATTTGTTGCTAATCACTGCTCCTCCTGCATCAGATCAATTTACAGCAAACTTTCCCACCTTCCACTAACCGCATGTGCTTACTCAAGTGGAAGATGTTAAGTTCTAAGGTCATGTTCTAAATTTAAGCTAATAACCATTTCGACAATTGATAATTGCATCGAGGTGGCTAAGAATGGTCTTTCGAGGACAGATGTAAAGTACATAATTCATCTCCCATTGCTACTCGGTTATGTGTCAAGCACAACTAAGCCCTGCCATAAGATAGTAGAATTTGTCCACTTGTATTAAAACATCCTCCACAAGGTTCCTTTGTATTTTTATGGATCGTATTCTTATGACAACGTGATAGCTGGCTTGCCTCCCAAACCTAGTTGCTTATACACTCGAATAATAGCAAAGAAAATAATAATCGCTCCTAAGTCTAGCAAGCGGTTCTTTTCTACACAAGTGCCTTGGTATTCACCGAGATGGTGTGGCAAACTCTGATCTTTGTATTTTACTCAGAGTCTTAATCGAATATGGCACTAATGATTCGCGCTACAAGAGGCATCCCGGAATCAACAAAATTTATATCCTGTTCTCCTACCAGTCAGACAAGGCTTACTGCAAAGATAAAGGTCTAGGGTCAACATTGCGATGGGTTTTCTTCAGACAAATGACTTACAAGCATGCCAAAATGTGCAATTCAATTTGATTTTTAAGGCTCGTAAAACAGGGGGTTTTCTGTGTTCAATGACCGAAACCAAAACAAGAAAAACTAAAATAGGAACCTCTCAAGTGTTAAAGCCACCAAGCTAGTGGTTTTAAGGTAACCACATGCCCTAGTATTTTTTCCTCGGAGTTGGGGAGAGGATGATACAGTCATTTCCCGAATCCTGATTCGACACGAGCTTTAAAAACCAACCCATGATTTTCCTTCTCAAACATAAGATTTAAATGGGCATAAATTTGTCGTTGAAAACACATCTCTAAAACCCCACCCAATGATAATCCAGCAGGACAACTATCGAGCCCCAACTGATTCAGCGAAAGGTCCTCATTGAACCCAAAAAGCTTGCCAAATACATTAAAGAGAGTATGCTTAAGAGATTTTAACCCAAGTGAGAAGCAGAACACAAACAACCATAACACGCATGTTAAAAACAAAATCTGAGTTACCTCCACACCCTAGCTACACCGCCCTTCAAGGAGGAGGTTCACAACATCCTCTCGAGTTGTCATCCTCGTGAGGAGTGTTTGCAACCGAGAAATGGAAAAGAAAGAAGAAAAAGTGGAAAAGGCGCGCCATGAAATCGCTTCCGCCATTTATATCCGAAATTCCATCTCATGATTTGTACAAACCAGACTTATATAGATGCTCAGTGTAAGGGAAGTTACAAAAACCAAAATCGGAAGGTTATTGTGGGTAAATGGAAAAAAACCAAAAGCAAAAGCAAATGTAGGTGTAGCGTGAAAAGGTGAACTGGCAAGAAAGAGGAACACACATTGAATGTTTCGCAGAGTTTCGGGGCAAAGGGTGTTTTTCTTAACATTTTGCTCTTTCTTTTCCTTCTGATCTTGATCTCGCAATGTTGAGTTTGACTTGAATTCTTCGTGCTTGATCACTCCAATTAATTTTTAAGTGGTGAATTAGAATGGGCAAAACTGCAATTACTACAAATGCGCATCATTAAAATAAGAGGGACCTTGTGCAACGTGTTATTGATGATTAAGACACAAAAAGTACCCAAACCTATAATGTGGTTCAGCACTTTTTGGGTACTAACTTGTTCTATTAGGAAGGCCTTCACGACATCTTAACTTTCTCTCTTCACTATGAGATAGTCCTAAAATCGCATAAGTTTCGGGTCCTGCTTGATCATGTCTAGCAGGAATGTCTTCACCTCGCCTTACCACTTTCTTTAATCTCACTTGCTTGATGGCCTTCTTCTTGCTTTTACGTTGAGGAAAGGTGGAGGTGTGCTCTTCTTCACTACATCTTTAATCACTAACTCCTCCGTTCCTCGCTTCTTGCCTCCCGGCCTTTCTTGCTAGTCAGACCTGGCTGCTCAACTCCTTTCCACTTCTCAGCATCACTACCTGACTTTATCTATCCTAGGCTGGTTCGCCGGAGCTCAATTCATACACCTCTGTGATCGTCGTCCAGAGTGAATTTCCTTTTTCCAAGACTTCACACTGTTAGTCAACTTTTTAAATGGAATATCTGAAGACAAATTTTGAGAAATTCTGCACTTGGTGCTCCCTATTTTCGCTCAGTGTGTCTTCATTGTATCAACTTAGTTAGTCAGTAATCATCGCTTCTGCTTCTTCAATAAAATTCGTTTCCTCACCAATTGCCAGTTCATGATAGTTGTCTAACCGGGGATGTAGGTGGTTGTGGTCGAAGAAGAACCATATTGCTACTGTGCAATAGGGGGCACATATGGTGAAGGCTTTAGCTTCCATGAGAATTTGATGTTCTCCACCAGGTTATAGTGTTAAGCATTGGGGTATTGTAATGATTAACAATAACATCGGCATGTTTGTGCCATCATATCCTCTTACTAAAGGAACAACAAGTGCTCTCCGGTGTCATGGATCGACAACAAAGTAAGTTGTTAGGCATTGATGCCTCGCCACGTCTCATCTGCTGTGATTTCCTCGTATTTCCTCCAACCTTCTAGCCAAGGTGAATAACTTTGCTCTTCATCTCCATGTCCTCTGCAGAGTACATGCCCCTTTTGAATCGCTACAGGCCCATCCCTTCAGCTGGGCTTCTGTCTATCCCATGCTTGATGTCTCACCACATAATTCAAGAAGTCCATGGCTTCTGATACACAACCTCTCCACATTATAGCTTCAACAATCGTCATAGCATGTGATATTCTATTATAGAAGTGATTAACCAACATCCAATTATCAAAGCTATGGCTGGGGCAGCACCGATGGTCTCTAGGTACCTTTCCCAACACCCGGTAGAATTTCATTTTCACAACAAAGGTGTAACCGCCTTCAAAGTAATACTGTTTTACGGGTGTCAAGAATTTCTTTAAAAACTCAGCCTACATATCTCCCCAATCCCTAATAGTTCTCACAAATTTCGTAGAGTCGAGCTAGATCTTAGCCTTGTCCGAGAAAGAGGAAAGAACTTCATTCCATTCAGTCCACATTGAGATGTCCTCTTTGAAGGTATCAGATACTCTCGACCTTGATGTGAGTTATGATTTTCTCACTCAGCCCATGTGAGGAAGGTGGCACACGTGTAGCTTGAATTAGTCCTCCGAAGGGGGCACAATGCGTGAGGGTGCACTTACCCTGAGGATGTATATGATCCCTCATTGATCTATATGCATTAGGATTAGAACCCCCGCTGGGCTTTGCCGCTTCCTTAGTGGAGGCTCCATCTCGACCACCGTAATTCACGTTTTGCTTCAGAGAGCACTGCTCCTTTCATCAGATCTATCAATTTATCCAAAGGTTGCACAAACTCCAAGCAAAGAGTAAAAACACACTACAGAGGAAAACAAAACAAGCTACCAAAAGGTTAATGTTAACAAGAAAAAAATGAAAATTAAACAGATACGGACAAGATAAAATTGAATCAACCTACCAAAGGAACTACTAGGGCCAATAGTAAAAGAAAAAGTTGCTGAAAATTCACCACTGTGATGGATCACAAGTTCAATAACTTGTCATTAGCACTTAGGCACCATCCCCAAAGAACGATCTATTTGATCGTTAAATCAAGCATGCAACATGGAGAGATTCGTGCTCTAATCAAAATATTTATAAACCTAAACTCCTTATCAAGAGAAATATTACTGTATATAGTGGTCTGTGGCTCAACATAAGATGGTTTTCTTCTGTAACTAATAGCTGATTCAAAATGGTGATTTCACTGATTTTTCAATGAAAAACAAAGGGTCAGATTTGAAGATCAACAAAACAAGAAAATAGAAAATTCTCAAGCCTCGCCAGGTTTGAGGTTCTTGAGTACAATCAAGAGGTCCGTCCTTTTCTCAAGGCTGGGGAGAATGACCTATAGTCATTTCCCGAACTGGATCTTCGTTTAGCTATAAACCAACCCTTGAATAGCTTTTCTGAAGATATAGAATTAATATCATTAGGTACAACAAAAGGCTTCAAACAGAAACTAATTCTAATTCTATAAAGGATAAATCAACAATGGTAACTAACAAGCCTCAGCTGATAAAGGTCAAGCATCCACTGAATCCTAGAAGATTGCCAAGTAATCGGGTCAATCAAGATAAAAGGATTCAACCCATAGTGAGATATAGAGACATAAATGACACAACCTTCAGATTAAAAAACACGAAGAGGACCAAAGAATTTACCTCAAACCTCTAGCCCAAGAGCCCTACTCTTCAAGGATAAGAGAGGGTTTAGCTAACCATCCTCCGAAGTTGTAATCCTCGTGGAATGTTTGGCAACAGAAAGTGAGAGAAAATGAGAGAAAGAAAACAAAGTGAGAGCTAAAAGCTGCTACTTGTAAATTTATCGCATAAAGTAATCCCTTACAAAGCCTTGACCTGAGCGCCTTATATACCGCCGTAACAAGGAAATTACAAAATGTATGAACTACTTAGAGGGTAGTTTAGGGAAGAAGTTGCTATGTTTGTCAAAATGGGGTCAAACAAGACACAGGGAGCAAGTTGCGAAAATTCTCAACCTACGAAATTTCGCAACCTGCGAAATTTACAAAGTCACATTTTCATAACTCAGCAAATTCTAGGGCCCAATCTCTATATTCTACTCTATTTTCCTTCTGTCTTTCCGAATCTAACTTCAAAGTCTCTACTAGATTCTTCGTGTTCAGTTTATAATACACTTATGAGTTGAATGCATAAACTACAAAAATAGCCACAAATTGCGATTAGTAGTAAAAAGCTTTGACCTAATGCCAATCACGATTTGTTGATTAGTACGTACAACAAAACCAACAAATGTGGCTCAAAATAGCACTATTCGGGGCACTAATCATCGTCGTCCACGCAAGGCTCGCCGCTGCTCCAAACCTCGCCAGAAACCCTGTAAAATTTAATTTTTTCTTAAAATATAAACGTACTCTTGGCCAAAAATTCAGAATTTTTCTAGATCTCGATGTCGACGGACTTCACCGCGAATCGCCTTCGTGAAATCTAGTTACCACATCAAATTTCGTTGAATTCTGAGACAGTCAAAATTTCACGCTTTTCAAGGCACCAAAGGTAGTATGGGACACTTTGAACATTTTGAGTGGCTCAAGATGAGACACGCAGCCATGAGAGCTACCAAACACAAGCTCAAGTGGGGCCATAGAGACACACATGGAACCCAGGAGTAGGGATGGAACTATGGTAGATGGATATGGATAGGTAAATCCAAAGAACCACTTAGAAATAGACAAGTGGCATGAGAGGACAAGTTCTCTTGACCAACTTGACCCAACCAATTTGGGAGGGAAAAAGAAAGAAAGAGAGAGAAGAGGGAGAAAGGAAGAGAGTTTAGAGAGAGCGGCTATACCTTTTCTTTAGATTTTTCGACGATCAATCCGTCGAATCCCGGCGAGACAAGAGGTAAAGCTGCTGATCCCATCAAGAGCTACACTGGCACCTGACAGGCTGAAAATCTAGTGGGGTCTTCTCTTACTTAGCTATTCTCTACTATGAGCCATTTGAATGAATAGATGTTCGAGTCTCCAATTGCACTATGTATTCAGGTTCCAAAGATGGGGATTGGAGCGTGAAATCCCTGGGGAAGTCGTCCAGCACGCCCGAGACCATGGGTTGGACTGTTCATGTGACCTTTTGTGTTGTTGTGTGCTATTTGTGTGATTCTTTGGGCAGTTCTAAGATGGATTGCCATATTGTTTATTAGCCCATGTGAGCTAATTTTGGTGTTATCATTATGTATGAATAACATGTTGCTTTGTGTAAAGTTTTGTTAATATAAGCATGCTTGATATGTTAACATGTATTATTACAAAATGGCATATTGCATTTCATATGTACTGGGGCACCCTAGAATAGTAGGTATGAGTGCATGACATGTTTTCGGAGGGTTGGCTCAAAATTGGTTATCTGAAAGTATGTCCACTCTAACAAATGAAAACTGAGGGGTTGTCAAAAGAAAATTATATTGAAAGTCATTCAAAGAATTTTTTGAAAGGTGTCCAACACCACATCTGAGGATGTCCAATGGATTGTTTCTGAGAGTTGTCCAACACCACTGTAGATCATCCTAACAATTATCAGAGGGTTTGGTCTAATAAAATTCAGACTGTAATGATTTACGTTTTCAAGATCAAAACTTTGTTTGAAAATAGTATTTCACACTGGGCTTAGGCATGCGTGAGGAGTCGCTGAGGGCTCTAGATGGGAATGGGTGTATCACATTCATCCACAACACAGATATTTATGAGAGATCAGATGTTTTACTTAATGTTTGGTGTGTTACGGTAATATAACTGAGGTGGGGAGGTCCATGATAGAAAATCAACCATTGTAGTATCAAGCCACCCCGGCCGTGGGATCCCTCTTCAGATGTGGAGTATTCAAGAAGACTATCACCAGTCGCTTAGTGTAGAGTTTCATTGACATGTGGCTTTGATTATATTTTTGTAAACATGTATGAAACATTTGATTGGTACATGTTGTATAGAGGTATTAACTCCTAAAACTATTATAATATAGTTGGTTATATTTTGGTGAGTATGGATGTATGGGCCCGACGTGGCCATTTTTACTCATGTTTGAGTCTCGAGTAGAGAGAAACTCATTTTGTGGCATTGAAACACTCAATGGCTACATGTATTCCACTAGTCGACGGTTGTCAACTGACCCCTCGGGTTTAAATGGCGTCACAGCTTTGGTACGAGCCTAGGGTTTATAAATACCTGTAGCTAGATGTTAGGATAATTAGAGTTATAGCTTAGTATCGAAAGAAGTTAGGTATACGATTACCTAAGACCTCGATGGCACGAAGTGCTGGGGATCATGCATTCATCAGGCATTCATGATCATGGATTCTATGTTATGTGGTTGTGTGATTGTATGCTTGGTAAATAGCATATAGGAAAATGTTGAACACTATGGTTGAGAAATATAACCCAGGGTTTAAGGAATTATGGGCGTAATGGTCCAAATGAGTAAAAAAAAAAAAATTATGGACGTTCGCTTTCAGATAATAATGTGATGTTTTGCAAATTCTAGAAGATTATTCGCTTTAGATAAGAAAAGCCGGCCGTACCAAACCCACCTAGTATGCAAGCAAAATGCCATTGGATATTTCTTTAGTGATTTGGAGAATCAAGCTACTGCATCTTAAGAGTAACAAGTTTTATGTAGGCTGACCCAGGACTGGAAAAAAATGTGTGGAGGAACCTGATGGGCTACTACTCCATTTTCTGTCCCGTCAAGACACAAGAGTCAGGTCGCAACAAAGTGTATTCGGGCGAGCAACCCGCACGCAGCTAGGTGCATTGCCGAGCGCGCGCGCACTACAAATGGCAGTAACACTCGCTACGATATGAATTCTCGCCTCATATCGCAACAAATAACAATTTTTGTGTCATGACACGGCCGAGGTCGGGACCGTGTCGTTTTCCCGGGTTGTGATTATCAGCTTTCATGTCGGACCGGTTTAGCTCTCGAGGGCGCTACGATATGGTTTTGATAAACAATGCATACCGGCCTTCGACCGTGGGTATGTTCCTGGGTCGACACCATTTTCGGGTCGCAGACAAGGGGCTAAAGCATTGAAGTGTCCGTGTCGCGGATACCAGTTTCAGGTCGCCACAAATCCGTGACGTGCCCGAGGCTTGGTAACCTGAATTTTTGGTGTCGCAGGTGGCACTGGCCATTCGGTGTCGTGACACACTTTTGGTGTCGCGACCGGTTGGCTCGGTGCGGTGTCGCGGACACACTTTCGTGTCGGCTACGATGCGGCTTCCTTGTCGCCGCCGTTGCGTCGCGGACCAAGGCTTCGGGGTCGCGACGCAGAGGTTGGCATGTGCATGGTGTCGCTGACTTAGGGCGTGCCCGGCAAGATCGTCAAAGATGCACGACTACGCCGCACGACAATGCATAGCGCAGCCGACATCGGCGCTGGCCGTGTGCGCACAAATTTACGCTCGCTACAAGATATGCACACGACCCACCTGGGCCGCAGCTAATCGTTTGTCACTATGTGGAACACTATTTATGGATACTGTTCCTAAGTCATTGTTAAAAAAAATACAAAAAAATAAAATTTTTGTTTGTGTATGACTTATATGGTATGTTTATCTCAGATTACCTATGATTGTCTTGTCGCAGCATGAAATTTTTGGGTGTCAATAAAGGTTCAAGCAGATTAACACCCTGTAGATACTTCATTAAAAACTCAACTCGTCATTTGACATGTGTAGATGGCTAGTCAAGGGCGAGGACGCAGAGGTCGTCCATGAGGTGCTAGCCAAGCACCACTCAGATTCACCAATGTGCCTTGTCGAGGCCGCCATATGGATTGCAAATTGGCCGCTATCAGACAAAGCAGTAACTGGTGGCAGGAGGTTCGAGTACCTAAAAAGTTCAAGGCACATTATCCCTCCTCGACATTCAGGAGGAGGAGATCCGATGGTGCGACTTACTGGTTTAGTGCATTGAGAAGGTGTCGAGGCCATGGCTATCACCTCTTATACGGCCAAGATCAGTCTAGTTGTATTTCAGTTTGGGGAGACAGTCCCAAGTGCCGGGACGACCTCTGTAATTTAGAGGCAATGACTTAGGTAGAGTTTCATGAGCTCTTCATAGGCAAATATTTTCCGGCCACTACTAGGTATGCGAAAGCCCAGGAGTTCCTAGAGCTGAAGCAAGGAGCCATGACCGTGATAGAGTATGTGGCCAGGTTCATAGAGTTAGCTCGCTTTGCTGACGATTATGTGGGCTGGCTGATGCGCTAAGGTCAGAGATTCTGAGAATGGACCGAGATTGTCCATTTGGGTAGGATTGTAGACTCGCCTATTAAGACACGGACTCATGGTCGGACAACCATGACCATACAGGGAGATTGGAGAATCACAAGAGCACCGATGCAGTGTTGGCAAGAAGAGGGAGAGTTGGTCTTCTTCCAATTCACGAAAGAAGCAGAGAGCTTCTAGTTGACATGGGTTCCAAAGCCGAGGTTACCCGAGCCGTGACGTGATCAAAGGTCGCCACTGTGCAAGGCGATGGTGTAAGCCCCATCGACAAGAAATTCTACATATGAGGAGTGGATCTCCTGCAGACAGGGATCCTGTGGTTTCGAGACGTCATAGCTCCAATACCGCGGACAAGAGTGGATACAAGCTATTCTCCACACCCTAATGATGGGTTAGAGGAGCCAAGATCGCTACTGTGGAGTCGCAGACCCGTGCCTCCTGACATACGTAGACCGGCCGTAGGGGCCGATTAAGGGCCGAGGCAGAGGATCTGGCTCACAGCAAGGACATCGTGGATTCAGGTACAGTTCACACTGGCCACATCACCTACCGAGTCAGAGCGTACCCAATCACATAGGTATCGCTTGTTTCGCCTACGGGCAAGAGTATTATTTGATTCCGTGCATCGCATTCACATCTTATCGGTCAGACGGTCATGATGTAGTCAGGCTTGTAGGTCGAGACCTTAGAGGAGCCCCCTATATGAGTTCTCCCTAGGTCGTGGCGCAGAATAGAATGATATGTCGTGAGGTCATGAGCTGTAGATCTCCTAATTCTCGCTCACAACGGACCCAAGGGTCATGGACATGTCGAAATTTACATCGTCATCCTTGGGATGGACTGGTTGATGGCATATCGAGTCATCATCGATCAGGAGCAGCTGAGAGTTACCGCCTCACACCCAAGACGCACTGCAGCTACGCTCCGGTGGGGAAAAGCGCGATGTTTTGCCCCATACCAATGCACGCATTCCGTGATGGCAATGCGATACTGGTGGGTCGGGTCGACTACCTTACCCTAGAGGACGAGGTGCGATCAAACTTGGATCTGCCTCAGGTAGTGTGTGAGTACGAGGACATTTTTTCGGATGAGCTACCGAGATTACCTTTGTTGAGGGATGTAGACTTTTGTATTGAGTTACACCCTGGCACGTCGCCCATCTCTATGACTCCACATAAGATGGCACCGGTTGAGTTACAAGAACTCGTGGTCCGGGATATGTTGTTTCACGCACAAGGGATCTTATTAGACCGAGCACTTCACCATAGGCGCCGGTAATTCTATTTCCGCTGGGCTAAGCAAGAAGGCACAAGACCTCGATCGTGCATTGACTATCGATAGCTAACAAGGTTACGATCAAGAATCTGGTGCATCACATTACCGATGATTGACGACTTATTCGACTAGTCAGGGAGCGCCGCAGCTCACGAAGATAGACCTTCGCATTGCTACCATTAACTGAGGGTTGTGGAGATGGGAGGATCCCCAAGACAAATAAGCCACACGCGCACGGGCACTTTGAGAGTTTGCGCTGATGCCCTTCTCGACCACTAATGCAACAAAGATTCATGATCTCATGCATAGGGTATTCCAACCCTATCCGACTGGGCTTTGTCGCTGTGGTCTTCGTAGACGATATTCTGATCTACTCCTACAGCGATGGTACGAGATCATTTAAGGATTGTTCTACAAATGCTGAGAGGACCGCCGATGTACACCAAGTTTAGTAAGTGCTGGGGCTTACCGAGGTGAGATTTTCAGGGGCACATGTTGTCGCATCGCATATCAATGGACCCCGAGAAGGTCGAGGCTATGATGAGTTAGGAGAGACCGAAGTCAGTCTTCGAGATACGCAGTTTCTTGGGATTGGCGGGATACTACAGGAGGTTCATCGAGGACTTCTCCCAACTAGTGGCACCTATGATAAAACTGACCCGGAAGGAGGTGAAGTTTGAGTAGAATGACCTATGCGAGAAGGCATTCCAGAGCTGGAACAGAGGTCATTACAAAATTCCTATTCCTCGATAGTCCCTGAGAGGACAGAGGCACAAAGGTGTATTGTAAATGCCTCGATAGCAGGATTGGGATGTGTTTTGATGCAGTCCGGAAGGGTTGTAGCTTATGGTTCCCGCTAGTTGAAGAATCATGAGCATAATTACCCCACACATGATATGGAGTTGGGGGTCGTAGTCTTCACCTTCAAGATTTGACACCACAACTTATATGGCGAACAGTTTGAGGTGTACTCAGACCGCAAAAGTCTGAAGTATATCTTTATACAACAGGACCTCAACATGAGGCAACGTAGGTGGATGGAGTTCATAGAGGTCTATGACTTCACTTTGCATTACCATCCTGGTAAGGTAAATGTGGTGGCTGACACACTCAGTCGAAAGTCACGGGGAGTATTAGCCAGTCTAGCTTCCCGGGAATGGCAGATGCTCGAGACTATAGAACAGTTCGGGTTACAGTATAGTAAGAAGGCTCAAGGTATGTTGGGGAGTTTGGTAGCTACACCGTCTTTATTGAGCAGAGTGATTGAGTCTCAAGGACAGGACGCAGATATAGTGTTCATCAGGAACTGGGTAAAGTCGGGTACATGTGACGAGGGTTGGACCATCTACACATAGTCTCTTGATGGGATGGTGGTGGTTCCCTAGTTGACTTAATTTGAGAGATCCTCAGTGGAGTTCCACTCATCCCACTTATATCGTAGATCCGTGTGGCACGAAGATACCGAGATCTTCGCCGCCATTACACGGAAAGTGGATTTAAGAGACATGTAAAGGACTTTGTTCGAAGGTGTCTCACGTGTCAACAGGTTAAGGCTAGGCACCAGAAGCCAACAGGGCTACTCCAGCCATTGGAAGTAGCTGAGTGGAAGTGGGAGCATGTCACGATGGATTTTGTGACCCGTTTTCCATGGACATCGCGAGGTACGACGCAGTCGTAGTGATAGTAGATGTCGATACATATGCATTTATATAGGGCTTAAGCCCCTCACCATGTTTTGCTTTTCATTTTGTAGGAATAGTCATTTGACCTTTTCTACCGCTTATGGCAGTGTGTTTTTCAATGTCCCGTGCAATATTCGTAGTGATTTGGTTCCGTAGAACAAACGAGATCATCAGTTGCCGACATGTGACGCCGCCAGAAGCCCCTGCATTTCTAAAAAGTGAAGAGGCAACTGTGGGGGCAAGTACTTCCACTAATAATTAACCTGTGGGGGCAAAGGAGAATGGTACCTGCATCAAAAGATATGGTACCTGCACCCCCAAGGTCGCTTGGAGTACCAGTTGCACCGGTACCACACTAACCTGCACTCTGCACCAACATGCGATCTTCTGCAAGACTTACACAGAATTTCAATCTGGGTGCAAGGGTACGCCGTCTTCGATCACCACTCGAGATCACTAATGAGGATTGTATTTAAGCCCACTTTGTGCGTGTTAAGGGAGTCGGATTCTGTGGTTTTCGCTCTAACCTTTGGAGTGTTTCTTTCATATTTTTCTGGGGTTTTCATGTGAGTAGAGCTCAGCTTTCTTCCGACTGTTAAGGGAGTTCGGATTCTAGTGTTTTGGCTCTAAGCTTTTGTAATCTTTCAATTGGTTTTATAACTTAGTGTTTATTGAGAGACTCTGCGTTTTTTATATCTCAACCTTGCCATTGAAGTGTTATTTTTCAATTCCCAATTACTAGTAGTAAGTCTCCAAAGAATTATGAATTCAATTTCACTTTAATGGAGTTCTAAACCTCCATTATAGGGTTCTAACCTGCAAACTCACCGCCAAGGTAACATCCCTCAATCCCTCAGGCTTCAAATGGGATTTGTACCATATTGAACACTTCTGTGGAAAATTCCAAAACCCTTAGTTTGGCATCTTCTGACAACGTGTGAACGAGATTCGTACACGTGCCAGGCTTGATCTCAAATGCAAACTAAGAGTCCAAATAAATCGCTTCGAGGAAGAGTTTGATATCGTTCACCATTCTTGTCTTACAAAGCTTTTAAAGTTAAATCTCCCATCGGGGCGACCATTCAACAATGTCTAGATGAGATTGTAAGTGAGAGGTGGGTGTTACCTGGGCTGGTGGTGAGCTAAAACCCAAGGATCCTACTTCATTCGCCCTTCTAATTTACAATAGTCAAGTCAATTGGTTAATAAATCAATCAATCACAACCCCGCATTTTACTTTAACGCATTAATTGGAAAGCAATCCCTTATGATCACCTAAGAACCACTGGTGGAAAATGACCTCGTGGACTCTACAGACATAATGCTTCGATGACACAGTTCCTACGCTAGGAATAATTTCAAAGACATGAAACACGTGCATTTGGCGCCGCTGTCGAGGAGTGGCAAGCCGCCTAGTTGATCCAAAGAGAGCAGGGTACTCTGTAAATCGTATTGCAAATTCGACACGCTCGCCTTCTTTAATTTTTGTAGATCATGGCGAAGGATACCGCCTAGTCGGGTAATATCGTGCATGTCGGCTCGGGCCTCTCGCGACGAGCAACTCCGACTTGTAAGAGTTATACCTTAAAGACATTATAAAGAGTCCACAGTAAGACGGTTGTTTCAAGAGAACCCTAAACCTCGGATAGAACATCCCTGATTCAAAGAAACTCTTTTAATCCGAATGGATCAAGGCACCCCGATAACCCACAAAGACCATATTAACTCCACCGACAAGGAGAAGGTGTGCACTCACCGGGCAACCCCTAAGAGCAAGAGGGGGAAATGTTAATTTTCAAAGGTGTAAATCACACATCGAGCTCCCGCCCCTTTACCCAATGTGGAAAGAACCCTTCTAAGATTCTCGCAACCTCAAAGAACCACACAACCCATGTATTCGCCACCAAGAGGCTAACCCCCTCAGCCTGGAGAGATGATTCCTGTCTTCTCCCCTGTATCAAGGGGGCCATTCTAGAACCCCATCATTCATGAGATTTTGAGGATGTTTGCGCAGCTTTCCTCACAGATCGCTCCATATAATTTGTATGGTTTTATTCCCATTCTCTCTAAGGAAAAGACCAAAATATGTTCTTCCGCTTGTTCCCAATTCAATTTTTACTGGGAAGACATGCGAAATGAATTTCTCAATAGCCCTTCCCTCCCGCACGAATCAAATGCACCACGCGGAAAGCAATCCAAAACTTTTCAAAACCGGTAAACCTTTGCTATTGTATGGGATGTTGGACAAACAGAGCAGATATTCACCAAGGACTATCCTTGAATAATGTAAAACAATACATCCAAATGATGTGTGCTGGGAATTATATGAGAAAGGCTAGGAGGTCAGTGGCAATTTTGATACAATAGAAGAAAATGCTCGAACTGGGAGGACTGGCCAACTCCCTTTAGATACTACTAAAGTGCATAGTACACCTGGCTGTGGAGGAGGAATACATCGCTTAAGAGAGAATGATGATCATAAAGAGAAAATAAATAAATTTAACTAGGAAGTTGAGGCCATCAAACTGAAAAAGTGAATTAGGGTGGATCGTTATACCTAAGACACCCGCGATGCCTATGGGAGGCGGAGGAGGAATCTCATGCATCATTTGCAATGACCCCACCACCAACCATTAACCGCCTTAGCCTTCTCAAGTCAAGGAACAATCCAGACAGAGAACAAGCTAAATGCTCACCACTAAAGGAAGCCCTTTCACCTCCATACTAAACTTATAATTTGAAGTGGTGAGCACCCAAATTTTAGTTGGAGGAATGAGGGAAGCCAAAACCATTTGCCAAATAACCAAGGCCAGAACTTCCAAAACCAAGGTTTTCCGAATCAAGCCCCTCAATTCCAAAATCAAGGTCCTCAAGAATTTCCTGCGAATCCTAACCAAGGGTTTCACCCCTCTTCTCAAGGGAATCAAAACCAACAACCTTACCAACCTCCACATAAGAGAAGCTTGGAGGACATTGTAACACAGTTTGTCTAGGCTCAACAATCTACTAACACTGAATTTCAAACTGCCTTAAATGATGTGAGATCCCAAATCACTAAGTTGACCTCTTCTATGGGCAATTTCCAACAAGAAAAAGGGAAACTCCCTTCTCAGACCATCCAAAACCCCTAAGGTCAAAATAGTGTTGGAATCTCAAGTCCAAATGATGTAACCTTTGAACATTACAAGGCTATCACCACTCTTCGAAGTGGAAAATCAATTGATAAAACCATTCAACCCAAAGAATTGTCCAAAGAAACAACAAAAGATGTGCAAAATGAACCACTGGGCGGAAGTGATGAGGTGTCCGACAAGCCCCATGTTCCTAGAACATGTCATGATGTCAGCCAGAGCATAAAGCCTCCCATGTCCCTCCTTTCCATACCCCTCAAGCAGGTTAAGAGTTCCTAAAAAAGTGAACAATCACTCTAGAATCTATGAGTTGTTCAAACAAAGTTAAGGTAAACATCCCCTGTTGATGCCATTAAGAAAATTCCGTCATATGCCAAGCTTTTGGAAAGACTGCGTACTGTGAAAGAGTAGAGGCTAGTGTCACCAAGGACGTATTCATGACTGAATACCCACCTCCTGATTAGGAACAATTAGCCCCAAAATACAAAGACTCAGAAGCCCCACCCGGCCCATAGTGGTGGGAAATTCAAATTGGGACATGCTCTGAAGTGGACTCGGAGCGAAAAGTTAACTTATCGCCATACTTGCATATGCCGAGCTAGGTTAGAGAGTTGAAACCGACTAATATCACCCTTCACCCAATGGTGAATCGTAGTGTGAAAAATTCCTAGAGCATCATAAAGTAGCGATGTATTGGTGCAAGAAGACAAGTTCTACTTTCCTATGGACTTTATCGTTTCGACACTCAACCCGTGGTGAATCAAGGGACTCGGGGCTCCCGCGATTCTCGGTAGTGGCATTCGCCACCGCCAATGCCATCATACAATCACAAGGAGGATCGCCACTAACGTTATCTTTGCACATGACCGGGCATCAACATCTTCAATGTTATCAAGGAGATAGGGACGATGAGGACATCCGTGAGGTAAATATGATATAATCCTCGTTGTAACCATGGGATCATGTTTCATAGCGAGGATCCTCTCAAGTCTTGTCTAGTAAGCCCAAGTTGTGTCAAGGAGGTAACCACATCTGAATTGGAGATTCTACACTCCATAATTGAGCATAGTGAGGTAATTGAATCAAATAGGTGGGCACCCAGATTTGAAAAATTGCCACCAATTGAGGACAAAGTATTACCTTCGGAAGAGAAACCACCTAAGCTTGAGTTGAAACACTTACCATCGCATCTCAAATATGCATTCCTAGGGGTAGAAGAAACTTTCCCGGTAATCATATCTTCCTCTTTAGAGTCAGATCAAGAGAATAAACTTTTGGAGATATTAGAACCCATAAAAACTCGCCATGATGGACAATTGCATATTAAGGAATTAAATTTCTTGATTCGCACACATAGGATTCACTGAAGAGGATGTCAAACCCTCTAGACAACCACAACGATGACTGAACCCAATCATGAAAGAAGTTGTCAAGAAAGAGGTTTTAAAACTGCTAGATGTAGGTGTTATTTACCCCATCGCAGATAGCAAGTGGGTCAGTCCAACCCAAGTAGTTCCTAAGAAATCTGGGGTCACTGTGGTAGCAAATGAACACAAGGAGCTAATTTCCACTCGAGTCACCACAAGTTGGAGGGTGTGCATAGACTATAGGAAACTCAATGCTGGAACTAGGAAAGATCATTTCCCCTCTTACCTTTTGTGACCAAATGTTGAGAGGGTCATAGGCATGAATTTAATGCTTTCTGGGGACAGTACTCAAGATACAATCAAATTGAGATAAATTCTTAGAAGATCAAGAGAAAAACCATCGTTCACCTACTCCCGCACATTTGCCTTTAGGAAAATGCCCCTTCTGATTATGTAATGCACCAAGAACCTTCCCAATGGGTGCATGATGGGGATTTTTAGTGATACGATAGGAACATATTTCGAGATTTTCATGACGATTTCTCTATTTTCGAGATTCTTATAAGGGATGCTTGGAGAATTTGAGAAGGGTACTGGCTGCATGTCGAGAAAAATAGTGCTGGAGCTGGGGAGAAGTGTCACTTCATGGTGACACAAGGGATTGTGTTAGGACACATAGTGTCAAGAGAAGGAATAGAGGTGGATAAAGCAAAAGTTGAGTTGATCTCAAACTTACCTACCCCTAAGTGTGTCAAGGATATATGGTCATTCTTAGGTCATGCAAGATTTTATAGGAGATTCATAAGAGATTTTAGCGCTAAGGTCCGTCCTCAGGCAATTTTTTGCCAAGGATGCCACCTTGAATGGTCACAAGCATGTGAGGCGACCTTTGATAAATTGAAAATGATGTTAGTGTCACCTTCTATCATGCGATCTCCTAATAAGGACCTTTGAGATCATGCAGACGCATTCCCACTAGACCTTCTCGAGATCATGTGTGACGCTAGTGATTATGCCATAAAGGGTTGTATTGGGGCAAAGGGAAGAAAAAAAAGCATTTGTGATCTATTATGCTAGCAAGACTTTAGATTCCGCTCAATCCAATTACACACCATTAAAAGAGTTCTGCTATAGTCTTCGCTCTAGAAAAGTTCAGTCTTACATCAGGGGTCTCTTATAACTATTTTCACCGATCATGCAAATAAGTACTTGCTCTCTGCAGATACTAAGCCCCATGACTAGGTGGATCCTACTCTATCAAGAATTTAACCCTCGACCATTGGGGGAGGATAAGAAGGAGTCGAGAATGTGGTGAAGCAAACTGACCGCCTCTAAGTAGTTTCGAAAAACAACTTTCAAGGTCTACCCATAGGCAACACTTTCCCCCCGATGAGAAAATTTTTGCTCTGGCCCACCGCCTATGGTATGCGCACATAAGAACTATCTAAAGGACAAAAGGACAAATTCCATCCCAATGGACCTCTCAGCATAAGAGGAAATTTTTGGTGGACATAAAAAAATACTACTTTGATGATCCCTACTGCTTAAATACTCCGTCCCGACGACTGTTGAGAAGGTGTGTATCCAGATGATCAAATTGGGGTACCCACCTTCTCGCCACTCGAATCTTATGGATGGGCATTTCTCCGCAAGAAAACGACTTTAATAAAAATCCTACAAGTCGATTTTATCAGCTCCACTCTTTAAAGATCGGGGTTTGATTTTTGCAAACCCGTGCTCTGGGTGTCAACACCAGAGGGGTCACAAAGGAATCGATGATGCCTCTTACTCCTATTTTAATTATCGAGATCTTTTGATTGTCGGGTTTAGACTTCATGTGGCCTTTTCCCCTCATGTGGGTACTGTGACATTTTATCGGGACAGCTTGATTATGTTTCTAAGTGGGTGGGAGGCCATTCCAACTTGAGAACTAATGACCATAGTTGTTTTGAAATTTTGAAGAACATTTTTTTTCACTTGGGAATGCCTCGTAATCATTAGTGATGGTGGACCATTTTGGTAATCACCCTTTGAAAAGTTGTTAAAAAGTGCGGAGTCACCCACAAAGTTTCACTTCGCCACCACCCACGTAATTCAACGGGTCGTTCTAATTAGCCAATAGGGAGATCAAACACATTTTGGAAAAAACGGTTACCCCAAATTGCAAGGATTGGTCGCTTCAACTAACTAACGCTCTTTAGGCCTACCGTATTGATTTTAAGACTATTCTTGGTATGTCTCCCTATAGGCTAGTTTATGGCAAGGCATGTCATCTCCCAGTGGAAATGGAGCACAGAGCATATTGGGCCATTAAAATTCTTAATTTTGATTTGGCTAATGCAAGTAAAAAGAGACTACTGCAGATGAACGAGCTTGATGAATTGAGGCGTGAATCGTATGAGAACTCAATCTACAAACAGAAGCCTGCTATTCCATGACAAGAAACATTATAAGTGTTAATTCCTTTGAACCTCAAAGGTACTATCAGATAAATGCCTTCCGCTTGCACATCTTTTCCAAGTAAACTCGTTTCTAGGTGGACCTGACCACGCTGGCGTAGTTCACCTATACGGCATGTAGCTGGAGATTGAGAATCTGGAAAATGGGAAAATATTTAAAGTCAATGGTCAGCGCTTAAATCCATTTATGGAGAACTTCGACCGCCAGAGAGTAGGTGTGAGGAACTCGCAGATCCGCCCACGGATGTTCCTTCGTAATTCGTCCTACCCTTGTATATGTTTTTCTTTTCCTTTCTTTCTTGCATTTCTTATGCTTTATTCATTTAGCTCGTATTTTTGTTCACAACTAGAGAGTCCAACCCTATGTAACCCGTGATTTGTTGCCCTCCTCTATAGTCCGTGGGGTATCGTCGCTGCATCGAGGGCAATGCCTATTTCTCAGGCGGGGTGGGGCATACAATAGCGTTTAAGCCATTTAAATCTACGCTATTCTTGTGCTTTAATTCAATGTTCTTAGGGGGTTAAGTGCATGTAATTTTTTCGATTTTCGGCTCTTTTGAGTATGGTACTTGACCTGTGATGTATGCAGCCGCATGACCTTATGTATGCACTCCATATAATTTCACTGCACATACACAATAACAGGCATGCACAAAACTTTTTTTTCATATTTAGGACCATATTGACCCAAATTATTTTCTATTCTCTAGAGTCAATCTTGACTGGTATCACTCTCATTCATAAACTACACAAGTCATTGATTTCCTACCCCAAGTTCATTTTTGCTTGCTATTGCTTCCGCTTGTGCATTGTTTTAGCATTCCTTGTCAACTACATGCATCTTATTCTTTGAGGAACATCCATACGTAGTTGAAAGATCATTTTAGGCCATATTTTCTCTTTTAAACTTCTAAATCATACTAAGTCAACCCTTTGCACCCTTCTTGAGCCTTGAGTTGCCAGTTCTGTTCGAACCTTAGGATTCTTGATCACGTGGAGTATGGATGACTCCAAGGTAAGCGTGAAGGTGCCAAGAGAGTGTAGTACACAGTTCAGCAAGCACAAGTCAGTTTGGAGGGGGTGTGAAGCAGTGAAAGAAGCGAGCATAAAGTGAAATCCAAAATGTAGAGAATTCTAGAAAGTTTTGTAAAGTGGTACCGGTACCACATTACCGTACCAAGATCAACTAAGAAAACCGGCGTACACTTTTGGTACTCTATCGTGCGTGAACGGGCTATTCAAGAGCTTTTTCTCCCACTTTGAATCCCTTCATATTCACTCCCCCCCAACTCCTATAAGAGAAACCCTAACCCATCCTTCTCCTCTCACCAAATCAAACCCTAGGCACTGTTTCCTCCAGTGTCTTCATCACTCTAACCCGGGACATCCACACTCCGCCGCACGCTATATTTCCAGAAACAGCAGACCCGTGACGGTAAGTACTCCTGCCTTCTTGAGAGCAATTTGAATGATTTTTCAACGTGTTAGTATGGATTGCTCCTGGCTTTGGGTTGCGGTTCTATGCTCTTGGTTGGTTAGGGCATCCGCTACGAGCGGTATGGGGAGGAAGGTTTTGAATGATCTGGAAAGGGTGAGTCCAATATTGCTAGAAATGGGTTGTTGGAAGACTTTTGTGTGTGTATGGACAATTCTCGCAGTATTTGCCATTTTTACCATATCTATGGCAAGATCGAAGAACACTGGGAAAGGAAAGGCCACTAGCTCTTCTATGGAGCGAGCTGTAAAAATATGAAAGGTCCATACTTCGTAGATTATGAAAAAGTGAACGAGCTTTAAAGGTTCTTCATCGTAGAGCGTAGGAAGAAAGTGAGAAACAAGACGAAGAAATCGAGGCTATGTTTCACGAATCATCTAACTGAAGCAGAAAGTGGGTCTAGTCAAATAGCGCGGGGTTCCACTGCGGAGCTGGGAATGGAAAATTGAATGCTTGCTTATCGAATTCTATTCGTGTCGTTATTCAGATCGACCATAATTTGCTCTGGGGAGGAAGTAAAAGGCTATCTCATTCATTCATTGTCGGGCGAATTTTATTCCAACTTGAGAGAGAATTTGAATGTGGATTCCCTCGGAGACCATAACTGGAAGCAACTAATGGTCAGCCCCACCCGATCGCTAGATCACTACATTAAGGATCTCCTCATTCACACATGACAGCTCCACTCCACCTGTATCGCTATGCAGTTTGATGGTCGATCTGTTCAAATACCATGTGCACCAAGCCGGTACCCATGAGGGGTTTTATGCGCAAGGAGTTCATCCCGGGGAAATTAAAGCCTGAGTATGCATTGATGAATAAGGTCATTCACAATATGATCGGGCCGAAAAGAAAGGAGAAGTTACCAAGCAAGGAAGAAATCCAGTTTCTATATGAGGTAATGAATGGGAAAATTATTGACTATAAGCTAATATATATAACGAGGACTTTACGAGGTCCCCAACCGAAAATGTGACATATCCCCTTTCAGCCCTAGTTACAAATTGTGGAAGCATCGGGATAAGGGTTCTAGTAGAGAAAAAGGGTTCTCTTAGGTCAGCCCATCACAAACAATACGTATGAAAAAGCCAGCCGCCCATTAAGGCCTCGCCAAGACATCCCCTCCTCGCTATTTCGGCTTCATCAAGCCGCTTCGCCTGTCCGACGAGTACATCTCCCTAGCAGGATGAGCGTAGAATCAAAGGATGGTTTAAAATGCATCTCGGGAAGGTAAGGTTGATCACAGGGCTCTCCGTGCTTGGAGAGTTTCAAGATCCCACGAGGAGAGCCTGCTGTTGTAAATGACCCTCCTCCAGATTTGGAAGGGGATTCTAACGAGCTGGATGACTGTGTAGATGAAAATGTATTCTCCTACTTCGAGAGTGAGGGGGACAAAGAGTAAGGTATTGTCGTATTAGGGTGGTGTTGGCAATTGCAGAGACTCCCGCCCATGTCATGCCAACACCCATTTTGTTTCAGAAACCCTATTCTCAGGTAGCCTTCCACGGTCATTACAATCTAAGACCTTTTGATTTTAGTTACGCAGGTGTCTTATTGACTTCTATGCATGTTAGCTTGCTTGGTTATGGTAAAATGTTTACAGTTCTAATGAAGTTCATTCCAGTTTGGTGATTTCATTGCAACCTTATTTCAAATTTATGATCCCTTATATGAGAATCTCTGTTTTGTAACAGTTTGTTATTTTGTCCATTACCTTAGGACTGTGGTGTTCATTTAAGTATGTGTGGTCGTGATACTCACTGCGTTATAGTACTATGTTCATTTGCTCTTCGGGGAATCTTGCAATGCCTAATCGCACCTTAGCGCACTTTGCTGAACCCCTGCTAGCTGTAGGCGCATTAGTTCAAATCTTGCTAGGGACTAGCAAGATGTATGACACACCCCCACCCCCTTCTAGCGGCGGGTGTGCCGGCCACTCCACATAAATCCCCAGTCATTACCTCTAACGACTAGAAATTCCTATGAAGCGAAGCCGTATTACTTGCTTAAGCCTCGTATAAAAAAAATTTTCTTTTTCCAACTTATGATTTGGTAAAATCTTGGCAAAGATATCACGCAACAAGGACATATTCCAAACCTCAGATACACAATTTACACTTTTTTTCCATGGCAACCAGCTAATATTCTTTCAATTAGAGCCTCGTGCTCAATACATTTCCAATAAAATTACACTATGTACATACATATGCTCCATTACAAGTTCAAAGTATTTCTCACACAATATTCTTAATAACAAGATTGATTCTAAGTCAGAGAATCCTAATCAGCTTCTAGTCCTGAGTGCCTCGTACTGAAAATAGTTTTTAAACACACAAAATAATGAGCTAAATGAGCTCGCTGAGTGTATGCTGAGTAAAGTGTTTTGCTTTTTGGAACATCTCAAAACTGTAAATCGTCTTTACAAGATATTTTTGCTCATTACATTTCGCTTTCCTTTAAAAGTTCCTAAAACTTTTCTCAAATCTCTTACTTGCTTGCTTTACCTTACTTTGCTTTAAAAGTTTATAAAAACTTTTCATAAATCCCTTGCTTGCTTGCTTTAAAAGTTTCTAAAACTTTTCATAAATCTCTTGCTTTAAAAAGTTTCCAAAACTTTTTATAAACACGGGAGCCTGGGCTCAACCGCATGCTTTAAAATAAAAACGGGAGCCTGGGCTCAACCGTTTGCTTTAAAAATCACCACACGAGTACCGCTCAACCGCCGCTTTGAAATAAAAACGTAAGCCCGGGCTCAACCGCTTGTTTAAAACAAACACGGAGCCCGGCTCACAACCGTGCACCAATGGTTGATTTTTTCAAACTGTAATGGGCATGCGAAATCATCAACCACCTGGAGGCCTTCCCGCTTGTCAGACTTCAGTGAACACCTGAGCCCTGCATCAATCGCGGCTGGGCGGTCGGACTCGGGTCCGCTCACCTAAAGCGGAAGGGCCCGCACATATCACTCCACCTTTTCCCGCCAGAATATGGTGGAATTGACTCCGGTCTCCATCACCATAATTTAGTTAACGTTAACTCTATATACTCCCATACGCATACTCTGGCCTCCTTAAACGCATGATGCATGAACTAAGCTCACGACCGTGCAAATCTAAAATGCATGAATGATATCCTAATACCACCGCACGCATGTAATGGCCTCCCACCAAAGATGCTTGCTTAGAACTAGGGATTTTAGTTAGGCCTCGCTTTTGAAAATATTCTTCTCGCTGCTTGTTCTTGGAAATATGGTTTTACAATTCAAAACCATTTGTCATTATTGCCAAAACATGGTTTAATAATTCAAACCATTGTTTACTTTGAATATGGTTTGATAATTCAAAACCATTTGCTTGCTTGCTAAACTCATTGCTTGCTTTTCAAATATGGTTTAAATCAAAACCATTTGCTTGCTCTTTGAATTATGGTTTTACAACTCAAAACCATTAAATACCAATGTAAAACAGTTTATAATAATAATACACTAGTATTTGAGAAAAATAGGTTTAGAACACACACCTTTTTGCTTACTAAACTTGAGCACAACTCCACAACTTTCCCGCCTTTGCTTTTAGCCTACACACTCAAACGAATAAGGTGAACACATTAATCGCCTACGTATAACATAAACTTAACGTATTTCATAGCACTTATTCACACTCAACAAATATCGCTGAGGCGAAGCTGGTGGCGAGGTACGCTCCATTTTTCATTGAGTTCTAATCTTCTTTGAACCTCTCTTAATCATTTAGTAAGGTTCCTATACTAACGGTGTATGATTTTGAGCTTAATTATACAAAAATACACAATTCTGGGCAATTTGGACACCGCGGCACGGTGACGCCTGACGACCGCACCGATACCCCACATCTGGTTCCTATTGGCCAGCATTCTGCACCGCCAGACGCTTTGCACTGATTAAGCTGCTTAGTGTGGCAAATTTAGACGTCTCGTTTGGCACTGCATTCACTTCTGAATTTGCCCATAATTGCTTCTTTTTCCCTCTTTTGGTACCATTTCTCTTCATACAACTTCTATATTCCATAATACCTCAAGAATCAACATGGAATTCATCCAAAACCACTCCATAACACTTGTATTGGTGGTTTGGAACCTCATATTATCAAACCCTAGGTAAAAATCCCAAAAATTCAACCTAAGGTCCACCAATTCTTCCAAAAACCATATAAATAGGAGGATTCCATGTTTAATTTTCATCAATTAGGTTTTACCCACATAACCTCAACAAATCTAGGGTTTGGGTGATCTCTCCCCAAAACTCTAGAACAAGGAGCAACTAATCTCCATACCAAAACCCTAGGAATCCAAAATACCCATGATTTCATACCAACACATACCTTTTTGGTCTTCTCCTTCCTCTTCTTCCTCTTCTTCCTCTTCTTCCTCTCTTCCTCTCCCTTTCTCCTTCTCAAAACGTGGAGCCCTAGCAAGAAATGAGACAAATGAGACATTTTGTTTGTCTCCTCTCCTTTTATAGTCTCATATTTACCTTAATTACCATTAAGTCCTCAAACACTTTAATATCAAGTAAGTCAACTTGTTTTATTTCAATTTTTGCATACTATCTTCTTTAATTATGCCCTTTATGTCCCATTTGATCAATTACGATTTTAACCCTTGTTCTAATACAAATTCCGGGTTCATAAATTTATCATTTCACAATTTCACCTCCAAGATACCACAATGTGACACTTGGTGCTCGTATACGCCCCTATAGTTTTGTAATCACACCTCCTGGATCTGGCGCTACAATGTAGGTTATTGTGGTGTAATGGGATTGTACATAAAAGTGCGACATTTATATAGGGTTTTAAGCCCCTCAACTCATGTTTTGCTTTCATTTTGTGTAGAATAGGTGCTTTTGACCTTTTCTACCGTTGTCTATGTGTGGGCAGATTTTTCGATGTCCCATGCACATTTTTATAGCGGTTTGGTTCCAAAGAACAAACGTAGATCATCGTTGTCGATTACAGACGCTGTCGGGAGGCCCCTGGTAGTTCTAAAGGGAAGAGGGGCAGCTATGGGGGCAGTGGTACTGGTACCACACTAACTGGTACTGGTACCCACATGCAATGGAGCAAAGGGTACCGCACTAAAGATAGTGGTACCGCACCAAAGATAGTGCACTGCACCTGCTAGCCGCTGAGTACCAAAGGCACTTTCGTACCGGCATTCACACTAACTGGTACTTGTACCAACATGCGATCTTTGGAAGATTTGAGCAGAATTTCAATCTTGGTGCAAGGGCACGCTCGTCTTTCGATCACCACTTCGAGATCACTAATGAGGATTGTATTTAAGCCCACTTTAGGCGTATGCTAAGGGAGTTCGTATTCCTGTGGCTTTAGCCTAACCTGAGTGTTTTCTCATATTTTTCTAGGGTTTTCATAGAGTAAAGTACTTAGTTTTCTTCTGATTCTGAGTTTTTAAGCATTTGTAATCTTTCAATTGGTTTTATAACTTGGTGTTTATTGAGAGACTCTGCGTTTTCTATATCTCAACCTTGCCATTGAAGTGTTATTTTTCAATTCCCAATTACTAGTAGTGTTCCAGCAATTATGAATCAATTCGCAGCTTTAATGGAGTTCTAAACCTCCATGATAGGGTTCTAACAGTGGAAACTCACCCCCGCCCAGTACTTGACCTCAATCCTCTTTTGTGCTTCAATAAGGGATTTGTATGATAGTGAGCAGCTTGTGAAAATTCTTCTAAAACCTTAGTTTGACATCTTCTTGACAACGTGTGAACGAGAGATTCTTGGCACACATTGTGCTTGATCTCAAATGCAAACTAAGAGTCCAAACAAATCGTCTGAGGAAGCGTTTGATATCGTTCAATTATTCTTTGTCTTACAAAAGCTTTTTTAAGTTAAATCCCCATCGAAGGCCATTCGTGTGGCTCCTGAATGAATTGTAAGTGAGAGGTGGGTGTTACTGGTTGAGATATTGGCGAAAACCTAAGGATCTTATCATTCGCCCTTCTAATTTTACAATAGTTGAAGTCAATTGGTTAATAAATCAATCGATCACAACCTGAGTTTTCTTTAATCGCACATTAATTGGAAAGCAATCTAAGGATCACCCTGAGAACACTCACTTGTGGAAAAGACTGTGGACTCACACGATATAATGTAACGACATTAGTTCCCTCGGCAGAACAATTCGGCCTGAAATAGACGAAGATGGGTAGGCTCATGAAGTCAGCACATTTCTTAGCCGTGCGGATGACCTTCACATTAGAGGAATTCTACCGGTTGTATATTCGAGAGATCGTCCGCCTACATGAAGTACCAGTATCCATAATGTTAGACAGAGACCTAAGGTTTACAATGCACTTTTAGAAGAGTTTCCAAAAGGCTATGGGGACACGGCTGACTATGAGTACAGCCTGCCACCCACAGACAAATGGTCAGTCATAGAGGACCATACAGGTGTTAGAGGACATGCTACGAGCATGCATCTTGGATCATAAGGGCAGTTGAGAAAAGCACTTACCCTTAGTGGAATTTGCCTATAACAATAGTTATCAAGCGAGTATACAGATGGCACCCTATGATGCACTTTATGGGAGGCCATGTTGATCACCTATTTGTTGGACCGAGGTAGGAGAAGCTGAAATGCGGTGGATTTGATTAGAGCAGCAAGAGGAAGGAGTGAGTTTGATCTGACGGCGTCTTCTCATGAAACCGAGCGAAGCGAAAGAATCTCACGTGAACGGCGTCGACCCCTAGAGTTTGAGGTTGGCGATCACGTCTTCTTGAAGGTTCGGCAAAGCGCGAGGCTATGTGGGGTTCATTGGGCCCTTCGTGGTGGCTCACTCACTTGTTTTTTTCTTGGCTAAGAGTCATTTTAATGGATAGGGATGTTCTGAGGCATGAATGGTCGCGTATTCAGTTCCAAAGATTGGGATTGAGTGGTGAAATCCTAAGAATTAGATCCATGACGGTCGAGAACCATGGTTGAATTTGTTCATGTGTTACTAGCGATGTTGTTGTTGTATTAACTGTTGTGTGATTCTTTGGGCGAGTTCAGAGATGGTGTCGGATTGTTTAAATAGCCTATGTGAGCTAATTTTGGTGTTATCCGCTATGTATGAATAACATGTTGCTTTGTGTAAGGGTTTTGTTAATATATGCATCCCAGCGTCACGTTTACATGTGTTGTGCGAGAAATGGCATATTACATTTCATATGCCTTGGGGCACCCAGCACGATGGGGTGTGAGTGCATGACATGTTTTTCGAAGGTTGGCTCAGAGTGGTTATCGGGTATGTCCTTTGAAAGCGAATGAAAATTTGAGGGTTGTCAAAAGAAAATTATATCGGAAAGTTGTCCAAAGAATTGTTTTGGAAAGGTGTCCAACAGTTCACGTCGGAGGATGTCCAATGGACTGTTTCGGAGAGTTGTCCAATAATTCACTTGGAGGATTGTCCAACGTATTTATTCGGAGGGTTGTCCAATAAAATTCTATCGAAAATTGAACAATGTGTTTTCAAGAACAAAAACCTTTTGTTTTAAAAACAGTGTTTTCCCACATGGCTTAGCAGGCATGTTGGGGGAGTCAGTGAGGGCTCGAGATGTGGGAATGGGTGTATCACATTCTCATCCATAACATGTAGACATTTGAGTAGAGACTTGTATGTTTTACTTGAATGTTTGGTGCTATTGCATGAACACTTAAAGGGAGACACCCCATGTAGGGAATCAACTATTTGTGGCACGTCAATTTCATATGCGATCCCTTCAAGACAAGTGAGATTCGTAAAGACTAAGGCCACTAGAGGCCGCGTTTTGATAAGAAAGTCATATGTGGTTTGATTATATATTTTTTTGTAAAATATGTATGAAACATTCTCGATTGGTACATGTTGTGTATGTGAGTATAATTAACTCAAACTATTGCAAGAGAAGTTGGTTATATTTTGCGAGTATGGATGTATGGGCCCGACGTGGGCCAGAGCATCATGTTTGAGTCTCAAGCAGAGACACTATTTTGAGGTGGCACAGACACTCAATGGCTACATGTATTCCATGGCTGACAAGTGGTCAATCTGACCCCCTCGGGTTTGGGGCGCCACATCGCTTGTCGGTCACACCGCCGCCACATCAAGTCGATCAAAACTCACCCAACCCCAGCGCTACAAACCAAAATGAACTTCTCAACGAGGAACAAGTTCCTCTTTTTGGGACTTCAGAGGGGTGAAACGACGTCGTTTCGTCTCTATAAGAGATAAAATGACATTGTTTCGTTGTTTATTATTATTATTTTTAAATACAAAATTAAAAACTATTAGTCGCTTTTAGGGGTTATTAAACTCGAAAATCTTATCGACGTTTTTTGAATAAGTTGTCATTAACCCAAACGATATCTGCTTTGATATGTGGATAACTGATTCAAAACGACTGCTGACTCACATGCAATCCAAAACCATCGCTTTGGTATATGCAATTTAAAAAAAATCGAGCTCTAAACGACACATTCAATGAAAAGGTCAAATCTGACGCTATTTTATCACTAGGAAACCACTAAACTCTAACCCCATCTTTGTCATGTTTCCAAATCAAAATATATTTAGTAAACTATATTTAACAACTTCAATTAAGTCTAATATATAATATTATAAATAAAAATAAGAAATAATAAATTAACAAACCATAAATCATATTTAATAATATAAATTGCAAATAAATATATTATTTTTTATGTATTTACTAAACATAAATAAGATTAATTTAAAATTAATAATTTATGAAAACAAGCATAAATAAGAATACTAAAATTCAATTGAATCAATATTAAATTAATATGGTAATACATTATAAATAAATAAGAACAACACCAACAAACCATAAATCATATTTTTGTGAACAATATAAAATACAAATACAAATATTATTTTTATTTATTTTACTAAACATAAATAAGATTAATTCAAATTATTGTTCTATGAAAACAAGCATAAATAAGAATAATTAATCTAATTGTATTAATATTAAATTAATATAAATATATTATAAATAAAATAAGATAAATAAATTAACAAAACCATAAACTTATTTCAGAACAACAAAATACAAATACAAATAATATATATAGTGCTTTCTTTTCTATTCATTTATTTACCAACATAATAAGATTAATCTATAAAATTAATTTAAGAAAACAAGCATAAATAAGAACAATTAATCTAATTGTAATAATATTAAATAAATATGGTAATATATTATAAATAAATAATAAATAACACTTTTAATTTATTTAATTGAAAATGGAAATTTTGTAAATTTATTTACCACTTGGTAGAATTAATTTTGTTGAAGAACAAATTATATTAGAAAATACCTAATTGTATGATATTGTCTACTTTTAATTTTATACATAGTTAGGTGAACATTTTGGAATGGTTTCAAACATGACATTGGTCAGAGCATGCAAAAACTATTAGGTGGTGGCTAAAGAAACCCCAAATGCACCGCGGGAAAGGTTATTTATGGAGGTATAACAAGATTAAAGCAACACATTGCACATATCTCTGGACAAGTAGAAGGATATCGAAGTGTACCTGCGGAAGTGTCACAAAGAATTAGATTGTATATGTCTAATGCTTCGAACGACAAAATTCGAATGAAAAAAAGAACGACTTTATAAGTTCTTAAATGAAGAACATTTTCATGAAATTGATGAGGCTTGATTCTGATGAAGGAGGAAGTCGATGACTGATTTGAAAGAAAAAATGTAGCCATGCAAATGAGAGAAAGTCGTCATGTAAGCATGCAGATACTGATACGAGAGGGGTAGCATCACAACCTTACTGGCACCGTATCGCGTGGCCCGATACGAAGCTCTCAAAGATAAGAGAAGGAGCCAACATAAATTCCCCAAAGGGATTGATCCCACATGTTTCCTTCAAAATAAAATCACAAAGCATGTTTTCCAAGAAGGTGCAAAGAAAGTGGTGAAGCCATATCTTTAAATTTTCTCAATGGAATACTCTTTCTGTTTAAATCGGATAATAGGGTCTACTTATCAATCCCATGATTGATAATGACAGCAAAAGAGGTCTGAGTATCAAGGGATCATAGGATACCAAATTACAATGCATATTCGAGGAGTAGGTAAAGAGCTCGAGGTATATATGAACACATCAAGGTCAATGGCCTCAGATATGACAAACACATCATGTGTAATGGTTGAGTTCTAGAACTAGAAAGTCTATTATTTAATTTGGTTTATTGTGATAGAAGCATTGATATACCTTTCTTCACTGACACCACCAACATACCTAAGACAACATATACATCTTTTCCTTATGGATAAGATTGAATGAGGGAGGTCAGATGAAAACGTCAGGATAAGTAATCAACAGAAATAACAAAGTGTTTAAAGCAGCTGGCTGTTGTTGATGGAGAAGCGCAAGATTTGTTCGCCCTCAGGCAACACATTATATTGATTTAATGCTGAGATATTGGAAAACATGAAGCATATTAAGGAGACTTTAGATCAAGCAAAGATGATCATGCTTATTGGTAATAGCTCAAAGTAGTCAATTTGATGAAAGTACCACTAAGAGACTACGCTCCTGAATAACCCGATTTGCCACCGAATTTATTTCACTTGCAGTCTTATAATGCTATGAGGGCAATTTAGTGATGATGTGCACAACAAATGAGTGCATGTGAATTAACAAAAGATCGAGCAAAGAGTTTAAGAGAGCAAGGTATCCAACCTTATCTTAACTAATCGGTTTTGAAGAAGGCAAGAAAGTCCAAATCATCAGGAACCTTTTGGTCAAAGTTTTGAAATTGGTTGATCAGTTGAAACACACTATCAATCATTTATGAAGCAATGGATGAAAGAACCTGGTTATAAAGGCACTGAAACATTGAGAAAGCTATTGTAGTCACACATAAGGTGGCAAATCAACGCATAGACATTTGCACATCAAGGTAATACAAAAAATTTCACACAAGCTATTATCTTATTTAAAGGCAAAAGCATTATAAACTAAAAAAATTTACTATGTCAAGATATTTTATAAATCCAATGTTTCATTATTCAAAGCAATTCTCCCAATTCATCCTGATGTTAGTTGACTAAAATTGAGGCTATCAAGAGATTGAGCCAAATTTGAGATGTACATGCAAAAGCTATGAACGAGGCAACAATAACTTGTGTTAGTTAGTTTTTATATCATATTTTGTATTTATAATGTGCGTTAATAAAGTAAAGAATACAAATGTAGTGACATATTTGCTGAAGGCCAAGGAGAATTTGAAGTGCACTCAACTGGTAAAAGCAATAAATCACTCTTTTTAGGCATCACTATATATATATATATTTTTTTTTGAATGATATTATTGTCATTGGCTTCAAATATATATTTGTGCTCTTAATATATATTTTTTTTTTTAATAATAGCTAAACATGGAACAATTAATGTGACTTAAGGTCCACATTACCTACTAAAAGATTGTCATTAAAAGTTATAAGTCAAACATGTTCTTCATCCGTTGTGAAAAGAAATTGGAGCATATGGTTGATTCACACAGTTGTGCAATTTATTTAAGTAAATGAAAACTGTATGTTAGTTTATGTCTATTGGCAATGTGAACTTGAGTTAAGAATTTGATGCAAGAAGGAGCATGAAGACTCATAATCCAATTGATTCTAATCATATTTTAATATGATGATATGTTGATGAGTGGATACTTGAGAAGAAGAAGAAGAACCTATTTTTATCATCCCATACCTGGATTGGTCGGATCAAGATCTTCCTCTGTGAGAAGGTAGAGAAGCAAAACAAGGTTTAGGATGGTGGCACAAGGAATAGGGGTAAGTAGGCGCGGAAGCAAGACAAGCATGAAGACATTGGTTCTTCTCAAAGGTGCGCCTCAGATAATTGTTTCAAATGTTAGTAAAGGGATGTATAGACAATAGAGCCAATAGAGGGGGTAGCAAATATTTACAGCTAAAGGAAGATATGAAGCACACCAACAGGATTACAATGGAGGTGGTGGCATTAGAGCAAGCAGGCCATGATATGGCTATGTTAACTCAAGTTGATCATGGTATGTCGTGCGCAGTAACGAAAATTATTATGCCACATGTAATACCGATCATGGATATAGCCGCATATGGAACAATCAAAGCAACGAAAGATCACTACATTTCCTAAAGATGTTTATCATTCCAATGAGTAATGATTATAGATCGACCAAACCAGATTGATTGTAATGCTTATAACTTTTTGCTCTAGGATCAGTACTCATTTCAGAGAGTGAGATAGATTCAGACAGTAACTTTGGAAGTAATGATACCTTCTTCATAACGTTTTTAGTGGTATGATTTTTGATCAATATTCAACTACTGAATAAGAGCTAGTGGTTCCGGTGGATATGACTAATCTTTCTGATAGCGTGAGTATTGCTTATCGAGGTTTTAAATACTATCAACATGGTGTTGAGCCCGAGCAAATTAAGGCCATATTTCTTCTACTGCGGACTTCATCAACCTAATCATCTCAAACCCAACACATTCAAGTGAGATGAAACAATTCCTTTTAACCACATTCTCACTATGCAAATTATTGTCCTGATTTATATGCTCATTGTAGGGCTAATGATGATGATGATTTTGAGCCCCCTCATCATTCAACATGGTATTGATTGATGTATTTGATTACATTTTGTGAAAAAGTTGTTATGTTTGATATAAAATAATTTCTTTTGTTTATATTAGCATACATATCTTTCACTAAATGCTTCATTAACTATTTAAATAATGTTCAATATAAAAAAAATTTGTTTTATTAAATTTTTAGCTTCCTTAATTATATATATTTTATATAATATTTTAATAATTTTTAAATATTTTAATCATCTTATTTTGCCTATCAGCCGATACGCGATCGATTCACCGCAACTGATACGTTTCAGGACCGTCCGAGTTAGCGACCGATACCGCAACTTTGAACAATGATCGACTAAGCCATCTACAGGTTAGGTGAAGGCAAATATGGACGTTGCTACCTTTTAGAGCTGAGGAAAAATTGGGGCGGGCCATTGAAACACAGATCAACAAAAAGGTGATCATGGTTAGAATGACTAGCACTACTGTGGGTTTTCCAGCTTACAGAAAGCAAATGCCTTTGGAGTTTTAAGGGAAGTTTTACTGCTGCCTAATTAAGGAGAAACAGTCGCACATGTCCACAATAAACTAATTTACACAAGAAGAAGTTTGAAAGATATTTATTCAAGATCCTTATTTCACATTGATGATAGTTAGCGCCTTTCTTAATTCTTCCAACAGGTGATGTCGATTGTAACGCCTAAAAATGGCCCTAAATTAATATTATAATAATTTATTATATTCGGGAAGCTGAAACACTTTGGTATTTTTCGAGGAATTGTTGGAACAGAATACTGATTTAAATTATTGTATGACTGTGTGCCACAAAACGCAAATGATTTGTAATCATGATATGCTAACAAGAATCGACTATGACCAAATTAACTCCAGTGAAAAATTGGAATTTAGAAAATAAGGACCTATGGGTCTAATGAAATGGGCTTTAAGACCAAAGTGAATTAAATGATGGTGGGCTAAATAGAATTTGAGCAAACTTAAGTCAAATATGGGATTTATTGCTAGAGCCCATCAAGGCCTTAGAGGATTTGACTTAAAGACCAAAATGGTCTAAGATAACCATTTGCCAAAAAAAGTTTTCAGAGAGGGCTTGAGAGGAGAAATGGAGAAAAGCTAAGGCAAGTGAGAGAAGATCAAACTTTGGGTGATTTCCCATTTTTGTTCACAAGATTTTTCAAGAAGGAAGATGGAAGAAGATATGAGAAAGTGATTTCAGTGAAAGGTGTGAAACACAAGCCCCAGCTCCTCTGTGATTTTGATGTTTGAGTTAAAAACCTAAAACATCCATAGGTTTCTTTCTTATGGTTGGTTACTTAGGATGATATTAGGATGTTATTATGAGAGTTTCGAGTTTTGTTTGATTTTGAGGTGTTTTGGGAATAAAATCACAAAGAGAAAATGACGTTTGAAGTTTCATAGAGAAGTTCGTCAAAAGTATTTCTCAAAGTCATGTTTTTTGTTTTGATCATAACTTGTTATTACTCACTAAACTAGAGGATTCAAATTTCGAGTATACCAGACGTTCAGAGAACAATCTTCCCTTGAATAGTATCCGCATTTGATCCCATTAGACCCAAATTACTAAAGGATGCTCATTTATTAAATTTAGTTCGGGCTTCTAAATGGGGCACAGGTGTTTTGAATAGTTTCTTATTTTCGCTGATAACAGTTTCACCCATCCAAATTGAGCGATTCAAAATTTGGTAAATAGACTTCCCTAGGCAATAATCTCATTTAGCTGAAGCGGTATGCAACAGCCATTCCCCAAAAGTGCCTAGGAAATTTGTCAAAGTGAGCTTACGTTGTAAGACAACATCATGCAAATTATAGCAGTCCGGATGTAAAAACAATAATTTGAGTTTGCTTGATCCACCGACGATCGTAGTCGGAGAAGAAACCCGTAACTTCATAAATTTCTTCAAATACGTAGGGCGAACTATTACTTCAAATTATGAGTTAGACTGGGAAATTGACAGAATAATAGCAGGTAACTGTGTGAGTCAACATATTGACTAGTTTGGCAATAAAATGTCATAACTCGAGCTCTGAGTGATCCAAATTGAGGATGATTCTAATTCCTTACAAAAAATAGACTATAGAGCTAAAATTTTCTGAAGGAAGCATGAGCAAATTATGGCTCATGTGTCCCAAAGTACTTTTTCTATGAAGGCATCGGTAAGACATAAACCCCACCTCAAAACTCAGAATAACCCAATAATATAGATTGTTATTGTACGGAATAAATACTTATGAGGAAAGCTGCAAGATAGAAGTCGATTCCAAGATCGGAATCAAAGCGATTTATTTTAGTTTTTGCTCCTATCTCTCCTTTCTCGCTCAAGATTTGAACTATTTGTTCGGTGCCACAAGAAAACATATTGAATTGTTTTAATTGATTTGAAGAAATTAATTGTGAAATGTTTGCAAATGAAAATTGCATGATTATTGAAAATGAACCGTTTATACAAATGTACATATTGTACTGTATTTTGATATAACGGATTTGAACACCCTTAACAGAATGTTAACTGTTTATTTCACATTAAGGATAGATCGGTATACGTAGAAATTGATTTAAGCGATGTGCGAACAAATGTATTGATATATCCTCCCGATTAAGTAGCCAGTAGGATAGTAGTAATGTTCACGAGTGATTTTTAATAACCAGTCAGCGGTTCAGCGGGATCGTGCGTGTTATAAAATGTTTTTATGTCGACTGCATTACATTGGGGGCCAGTCTTGCATTGATTAGATATCACGTATCTGAAAACTTTGGTTAAATTCATTAAGGGCAAAACTGAATTGATTTGAGATTATTGACATATTGGTATTGAAAATTGTGAATGCAAATTGAAATAAAAAGTGTATTGTGAAATGCATGATTTGGTTATAAATGATTTATAACATATGAACGTGTATATTTTGGATGATCAATGAACTATAAATGATTGTATATAAAACAAATATATGTATTGTATTGACATTGATCATCCAAAAAGATTTGAAAGTATTGTTTAACAAAATTATATGATTTGACTTAAACTAAAACTGAAGAATAGAATTGTATAGAACCACTAAGCATGAAAATGCTTAGCATATTGTTTTATCAATGCGCATGTCTCGAGTGAACAGGAAAGAGAGGCAAGATCGAGAAGTATAGAGTCATTGAAAAGAGAATTGAGGAGTATGCTCCTATATATGCATATCACATATTTTTGAACATAAAAATATTTTGTAACTTACCAAGTTGAACTCTGAAATTATTTTGTATGTCATTTTTGGTTAAATGCATATTTTATAAATGAATTGCATTGAATTTGTTATTGTTTATGGGCTTGTCCCAAACTAAAAACGCTTTCACAAAACTAAAATGTTTATATAAATGAAATAATTTTGATAAAATGAAATTGAGCATCCCAAATTCAATTCGGATCCATCAATAAGATCGGACCGAGGATGGGGTGCAACACAAATTCATTAGAAGATATGCGAACGAGGTTCCCATATACTAGCATAAGCGACCTGCAAACGAGGTTCCCATGTACTAGCACAGGCGACCTGTTCTTTGTCAGATCTCGGGTGGTACCTATCCCTTCGTAGCTATATTGCTGGATTGCTCTTATTAATAAAAGCCATACTTTCTCAAAAAAATAAAAAATAAAAAAATAAGTTAATACTAGTGCAAGTATGTATATAATAACTGCTTTGCAAATCCATTTATGAGATACTCAACAAACCCTCCTATGTAGTGATCCTGGTGGAGCTCCTGGTCGCTAAAAATGGCAACTGCCTCTTTAGCTCTCATCCTCAGCTTCTCTCCTTCCTCAGACACCATGGCAAGTCTCAAAGACTTGGATATGTCCTCCCTCTTAAATGATCTATCTTCTCCTCTCTCTATTTCCACACCCAAGCCCTTCTCCACCACTTGTGCTTGCATTCAAATCTTGATCAATAATGAATGGCGAACCACGAGCGATTACTTGAGTGAAGGGTTTCTATCATGAACCCACCCGAATGAAACAACGAACCTCAGATTGATGGGTGTGCAGAATCTCCATACATTAGGGCCCATCCTATACAAACAATCCCTCTGCCGGACGTCAGGTCCACCTAAGCGGAAGGTGCGACCGTCATCTTCAACATTGTCGGGTCTTGGGCGCCATAGAAATGTCGAATTGATAAGCTCTAACCCGCGTAAGCTATCTCATGAACTAGTCTTTGTCAACTTACACTCGCTCCCAAACCCAACCAAACACAGCCGGCGGCTTTTTGGTTATTTAACCATTTGAAGTTCCCGCTACATGACCCGGCCCGGAGATTTGGATTCTGTTCCTTCTGGCGGCACTAAGTAAGGGAGTAAACCAGGAATCACCGGCTTGCCCATCAAATTTCGAGTAATTGGGTATTAACCTTCATACTCTCCACGCAACTACGCTATGCGACAGCGGGGAATCAATGATCTTCGCGCCTGCCTATGACGATGGTTGCTCGAAACATTATTAGTGAAGAACTCGGAATAGAAGGCTTTTGCCTCAAAATCCTTAAGAGCCACCGAAGATGGAAACGTGATCCATTCCGGCGGTGACGTCATGCTCTCCGGCGACGGCCAATCTCTCATTTGACCATCTCCGACAAGTGAATAAGGAGGCCCCACGAAGAGCCGTAGTAGGCTAGGAAAGCAGAAATTACACAAGCGATTTTACCATATTCTGAGAAATTTCGGCCCTTGAAAGGAAAGAAATCGACGATTATCAATCCGTGAAGTTTGACAACATCACGCGAGGGTTTGTTGAAGGAGATCAAAAGCAACCTTTGATCTTTGAATTTCCGAAAGGTATGTCCCTGATAGCCTCGGCGCCCTCAGGCAAGACACTCCGGAGTCCTCTATTATCGGAAGGGAAGTTCCACAGATTTTATGGAGATAGCAAATTTGGTTGAGGTTGGGAGTCTGGATGTTTCTTGGGTGGATTACCGGTGGCGGGATTCGACTTACAGCTATGGCGATGGAAGCTTAAAGCGAATAATATGGCGGGAGGCTACCATGGAAAACATGACCACTAGGGGTGCTAATGGGGCAGAACAACTATGAGCTACTCGAACTTCGACCCCAGGTCGAGCTTCGACTCGAAATGTTGAGTCAGTCGAGCAACTCGTAACTTCATTTCAGCTTCATGGCTTCAAAATATTTTGTATATAAAATTTTAAAAGTTTTCTTTTTAAATTTGATATCTTTACTCTAGGGATGTCACTAAATAATATCTTTATTTTTTTATTCTTAAACAATCCTTACATTTTATTTATTTAATTTTATAAATATATTTATTTTAAAAATAGTGTAATTTTCTTTAAGAAAAGATGTAAGAGAATAGGGTATTATTCTATAAATTATATTAATAAGATTAGTAATATACTTGTAATAAATATATATATATATATATATATATATATATATATATATATATATATATATATATATATATATATATATATATATATATATATATATATATATTCCATACACCAATTCTCTAAAGTTGGATATATAATAATTAGGGTGCTAATGAAGCAGAGACCTTCATGAGCTACTCGGACTCGGCTCGATCAAAGTCGATTCAAGTAAGCTGAGCTCGACTCGAAATGTTAGCGAGTCGAGTCGAGCTGGCTGATAAGCTCGACTCGAGCACCGAGCTCGACTTCGAAATGTTACTTTCATTTCGAGCTCAGTTGAACTCGGGCTAAGACTTGCATCATTAGCACCCACTAATGACCACATACATTTACTTGACGATCCACCCTCATATCAGCCCAAAACAAACCAAATACATAGAGAAATACAGAAAAAACAAAAACCAAAGAAAAGATTTTTCCAAATACTTTACAAAAATAGGTTTTTATTTGTTTTTATATTTTAAAAACAATTCTTATGTATAATATTTTATTTTTAATATTAATATAATTATTTTTAAATAGTGAAGGACTAAGTTGGATAATTATAATAACAACAGCGATTTTAAAAAATCTTTTCTTTATTTTAAATTTGTTGCGAAATATGTTTCTATTAAAAGTGATTGTAGATAACCGGTGTTTAAATCTATACCGTTTGCTTTACTAGTCTTTGAATATCTTATTGGACAAATTACTCGTGTAACCATCTGCCTAGTTCAGCCGCCCTCTGTTTTCTTATGACTTTCGTTCTTTATAGTTGACCGTTGTAACGTTGATCGTTGACGACGTTAAACAAACCTTCTTGAAGGTCGTGATCTGGTTTTCAACTTATTCTAATATCAGTTCGCGTGATTGGTTGCGAACAGAGTTAAGTTCAGTTTGTACACATTAACTATTTAGTCTGATTTAACTATCATTGCTATATTTGAATAAACTTGAAGGGTGTTAAGTCCAAGTTTATAACATAGTAGCTATTTAAATTAGACTTAACTATATATTTTACTTGATATCAAATCTTGGACTTAACCATTGTAACAAAATTGTTATTTAGTAACAAATCTAAAAGACAACGCGTGGAAGAGAAGAGCTAAAAACATGGGACAAAGAAATAAGGAAAGGAAAGTTTGAGTGAGAGAAATGAGAGTAAGTTGTCGTATGATGGTTAGAGGGGTAAATCTATCCAAATAATGTGTTTTTATCCTTCTTTTTTAGGTTTTAACAAAATGAGTTATATTTACAATTTTTTTTTTTCATTTGTCCTTTTTAAACGATTATCCCTTAAAAAAAAAGTGGACAAATATATCTATACTTCTTAAAATAAAAAATTACAGAGAAATTTTCTTTCACTACAAGAAAGAAGCAAATTAGAACGGCCACTGCTTCTAATTGAGTTATTTGAAATAGCGATTGCACTAGAAGCGGAATTATTCTCGCTTCAAAAAGTCTTTTCTAAATTTAGAAATGTAATTTGCAAGGGAAGTGTTTAATTTTTGCGACAAAAATCTGCTTCTAAACATAAAAGGGAATTTATGCTTCTAATCCGATACTAAATAGCAATCTTAATAGAAACTCTATTTCCGTTTCTAAATTTGCAAAATAGAAAGGGCATTTCCGTTTCTAATCCGATACTAAAATAGACAGACTGTTCCGTTTCTAAAATAGAAACGGATTGATACAAAATATAAACGGAACTTTCGTTGCTAAAAATAGAAACGGAAATGATTTTGTCTCTATTTTGTTGGAATTTGAAACTGAATAGAAACGGAAATAATTCCGTTTCTCTTAACTAGAAAAATAGAAACGGAATTTCCGTCTCTATTTACACCCCAATTTTTTTTAATAATTTATTAAATTGTTTATTTTCGTACAAAACAAATATTTTATTAATTACACCTTTTTGGATAAAAAATTTTCATTTAAAAATAAGTTTAAATACGCCCATCTTAATATTTTTCATATTACATATATAAATTCCAATAACATACAACAAGCTTTAACCATCTGTATTGCATATAGATTACATACATAAATTGCAATATCACACAACAAAGCTAATGCACAACAAAGTTTAACTAGTCAATGCTTTAATAAAATAAAAAAGCCTATCACTCGTAGTCGTAGATGAGTAGTCACCGAGATCTGATGGACTTCGTTGAAGGTTGATAAATAGATGAAGTTCATTAACTTTACACATAATTTGCTCCATCCGTAAAATCTTCTCGTTGCATTTCATCCTCTCTTTTTGTAGTCTTTCATCTTCTTTTTTCATCTCTTCAATTTGTTTTCGCATCTCTTCATTCTTCAAGTATCTCTTCATTTTTTTCTATGCAAATTTTCAATTTCCTCAACCTCCCGCAACCCAGCCATCAAATAAAGTACGGTAAACGGGAAGAGGAGAGGATGACTCCCCGAGACAGACCGGATAAAATGTAGATGCAACGGGCATCACACTCGCTTTCTGGCCCACTCCAACGGCCCTGGCAAATACATGAGCAACATCCTCCAAGCTTCTTCAACCAAGTACGCATTGCATATCGATCCTTCAACTTTAGCATTATTTCTAACATTGTTTTTCAATTTTCGAAGATATTTGAAAAAATACTTCATTACAATAATGTTTATTTGTAAGATACATTGGAAATTATAGATGACGAAATGAAAAATATATAACCTCTCAAATGGATACATCCATCTGTATTGCACAGGGCCTGCTATCATTGATTCATAGTTATGGGATCTAAGATGTTCCATGGAGTCAAAGAATCTGAGGAAAATGCGCCAAGTCTACATAAAATGATGGGTATCCTTTCAAGTGCTCCATGTTTTCCTTTTGTTATGACAATATGAGATTTTAAAAATGCTTATTTCTATCAAGGCTTGCCAAACATTTCCTCAAGTAATTCACAAATGCACGGGTATTAGGGGTCAAGATAAACACATGGCAATCATGACTTTTCATCCCAAATAACTTATGCTTCTTCATATCAACACATCTTCCCATGTTAGATGCATATCCGCTGGGAACCTCGAGCTCTTTCACCTATTTCCGTACAAAGCTTCTCGCATCCTCGCTCCAGATCAACAAGCCTTAGGAATTTATTTGTTGTTTCATTCTATGTAACTCCTCGGGACGTGAATAACTCTTTAAATCCTCTCTTGATTAAGATTGTCTTTTGTTTTTCCTTCTAAGATTCATGATAGTATTAAAATATTATCAAAAAAGTTCTCTCAATGTGCATGACATCTAAGTCAGGTTTCACTAGGTTTGTTTTCCTAACAAGGCAAATCCCAAAAGATGATTCGTTTCTTCCAACCACAAAGACAATTCTTGAAATTCTGTGCATTTATCCCATCAGTGATCAATTTTTTGTAACCTTTTTGAAGCCATAATTTTCAATGCGCTCTAATATTTCTACACCTGACCTAATAGGTGGTGCACCTTTTAAAACTGTCTGCCCTTTCCTAAATGCCTTCTTATTCCTCCGAAATGGATGTTCCATTAGTAAGAACTTAAGATGGTTATCAAACCAAGATAGTCTCTTCCACCTTTGTTCGTGAGAAAATACCTTACCTCCATGCAAGAAGGACAAGCTAATTTTCCTGCAAGATTCCATCCCGAATAACATATATCTTTGGAAAATCACTTGAGTCCACATAAGTCTTTGCTTTCGCATACAGGATTACCTTACTAGATAAATCCTTATGTTTGTACACCTCCCACAAATGTTTTAGCCGCCAATTAGGTTTGTAGGAAAACATCAACTTCTCTTTTGGGTTTCTCGGACCGGGCACTATAATGACGAAACATGTATTCATCTTTCATGCACATCCATGGCTGACCAAATTATAAGGTGTAACTATCGCCGGCCATGAAGAGTATTATTTGCCTGTTTTGCCCGAATGGATTTAAATCCATCTGTGTAAGCCACTAATCTAACATTTCGACTTTCAGCGTTGCAAAAAGATGGATGAATTTGATCAAAATATTTCCAACTGGAGAATGTCGAGCAATGTCGCATGACACCTTCTTGATATTATGCTCTTTGTGCCACCTCGTGTCATTAAGCGGTGGTTTAGATGCATATAATCTTTGCAAATGAGGAGTGAGCGGAAAGTAATACATCTTCTTATGAGGAACATTTGTTTTATGCCTATTAGATGCATGATGTCTTTTATACTGAGGATGGTTACAAAATTTGCAACTAATTGGATTCATTGTCTTCACCCGATATATCGTATTGCACCCATTAATGCGTGATGAATTTTTCTGAGCGAGCCCAGACCTTGCATTAATTTCTTTGTACTGTAAAAGCTATCTATCATGACATTATTCTCTAGTAACAATTCAGATAAGAACTGGCAAATGTCATCAAAACACCTTTCAGAAAAATGATGTTTGGCCTTTAAATTCAACAGTCTGGCCACCGCGGATAACTTTGAGTGGCCATACAGATTACCAGGCCAAACCTCTTGTTCTGATGCTTTAAGCATTTCATAAAGTTCTTGTGTTGCTAGGTTTGGGATATCCTCAGTGACATTAGGATTGAAGGACGGACCAATAACATCCATTAACATTGCTTGACATGCATTGTTGGGTTGGGCATATTCTATTGCAACATCCAGATTCAACGCTTCTCTGTACATTTGGTTTGAAGTTTGTTGCCGCAACTATTTCCCCATGTTTATACCAAACATGACAGTCTACAACAAATCCATTTTTTTGCAAGATGGAATCGCACAATGTCTAGCTCTTGAAAACCGGGTCATTTCTGATCCATTACATGGGCATCTTATTTTTGTTCCATCCATTAATTCGGGGTGCCTCTGAGCAAAATCAACAAACCCCTCAATCCCCGCTTCAAACTCACCAGTCAAAAATCCATCTCTTAATCTAGCATTCATCCATTGACGATCATTTCTGATCATGTTTTCCATTCCTGTTAAATATAATAAGGACGTATATTTACTAATTACAATGTAGTGAATGATTATGTAGTGAATTTACACACCAGCATGCTGTATATTTAAATAACAAAACACAATAAACACTAAATTAGGACTCACTAGCACAAAGAAACAATTACAAAACTAAACCCGCGAGATACAAGCCCGGTATGGTTATACATCTTCACAACATGAGCAATATCCAAATCTACATCACTATTCCATTCCTTATAAAAAAATACGAAAAATGAAGTATACATGTATATAAGCAATCATATGCATATCAACGAAAACAATGACAAAAATAAGCGTAAATAAATAAGCCCTAAGTACCCCCATCTAGCCTTATAAGAACACGAGAGCAAGGTTATGCCAAAAAAAATCTATACCATTGCTTCTGACCCTTATTTATTAATCTTTGTCAAACTTATGCAACAAACATGCATGTTTGGTTTTAATTTTGAACAACCAAACTATGGCTTTTTGGGGATAACTATGGCTTCTTCTTCTAGAGAGAGGAATTACTTTTGGGGATAATATATATATTATCATGTTGAAAAATCATGGCTTTCTACTTGACGAAACCCAGAGCAATTAACCTCCAATCCCAAAATATGTACATTTCTTTCCCATTTATAAATTGAAAAATACTATATTTTCATGCATTCCCCACAGGTGAAGACAGCAAATCACTACATTACTCCTAAGCACAAAAATCTTATTTCTCATTTATTAGGTTGAAAATCATGTTATTCTCTAGTCCTTCTCCCACCCTTTCTCGACAGACCGGAACATAGAGAAAATATACAATCCCCCGAAACACATGCACTTCATTTCCTTAACACTTCATAAGCGATGTGATTTCTAATGGCAATCTTTGGAAAAACGAAGAACAATAGAACCACTAAAAAAAGTTATCAAGCGAGTAGTATTGCATGGCATCATAAATCGAAACACTAAAAAAAGAAAAAAAAAAACCTACGAATAGTTAAGACAATAACTACGAGAGATTGAAACTCCTTGAAAGTAATGAGAATTTCACATCAAATTATATAAAAATCAAATAATAAATGAAATCAAATTGAAATTTTGAAGAGAGAGAGAAATAGAAGAATCGATATCGTATGGCAATGTAGGTTGGAAAAGGGTAAAAAACTAGAAAGAAACAGAAACCTTGGGAGGTGCACGATTGAAGTGTTCTTTCACGGATGAGGGCTGGGGGAATGTTAGAGAAGAAGAAAGAGAGTGCGGGTTTTAGAGAGGAGCTTAAACTTGTAGGCGGGACGGCATATTCGAACATTTTTCGCAGCGTGAAGTTAAGGTCATAGCCGGGGTTGTACTTGGTGTAACATAACCGAGTGCAGCCAATTCATTATAGGGTTCGGTCAGTCCAACCCAGATTCAGACCTTGTATTTCAAGATGGAAGCGTAATGCGTTTGGGATAGCTTATTTATAACTTATCTTCTAGTATAAGTACTTTTAATAAAATTATAAATGTTTGAAACTTATAAAAATTACTTATGACCCCTATAAGCCCATTTTAGCTTATTTCATATGGCAGCAACTCATTCAACGAGTTAGCAATTTATTTTTGTTTCAGGGGCTCCGCCCGTCCCAGCGGGCGCTGCCCCTTGACCCTGCCAGCCCAGGCCAGGGACCGCCGCTAGAGCGTGCCTAGGACCCAAATTTAAATGCCCATAAATGATTAATTTGATTAATTATAATCATGATAAAGTGATGTTAGATGTATGTTTTACTGATGCATAGTTATAGCCCTTTACCCCATATGAATGGATTATGTGTGTTATTCTTGTAGATCATCACGACTGCCCAGTCGTGCCTTTTAATCTACAATTGAGTTGTAAAATTCTTTTCTCACATCTAATTCCCCTCGAATGTAACTCGAGTTGTGTAATGTACGGTTAGAATAGTATTAGATTAGATGTTTGGACCTTTAAAGCGGGCGAACTTAAAGCCCCGTTTATCCTTTTTTGTTATGATTTGCTTTCATAGTGGGTAGTTAGATTTAGTCTCTCAAAGGAAATCGTTTTATCGGATAAGACTTGGAGGTTAAGTTAGGTTAAACACGTCTTAGTCGATAAGATCATCATTAACTTTAACTTAGTTTAGTAGAACACATCTTATCGAGATAGATCGTGTTGGTTTTTCGTTCTTGCGACACATCTTATTAGATAGTGTGTGCAAAACCAAAAAAGGGGAGATTTACGAGGACGTATATTTAAATAGCAAATCGTCTTTTCACGAAACTAACACTTAACACTTTGGTTTTGAACACGATAAGCAAAGGGTCTCGAGTTTGAAAGCAGGAGATAGAAAATGAAAACGAGATTCGGTTTGTGCATGTAAGACGAGTAACAACGAAGATACGTTCGTGTGGATACCGCTAGAGGCACGGACACTTGACTGTGCTAGGATTCGACCGAATCATTCGGAATCAAAAGTTTTCTGCGCTATAAGAGGTAACATCCTTGTCCAGCATTTTGTGTATTCACTTGAATCCTTTAGGTGGGTTCCTAGTCACATTCTTGTAGTCGATATTAAATTTTACCTATAACCCAGCAGTGATCCCAGAACGAGGGGTCGGTTTTTCTTGGCTGGGAGGAAAAACGAGTATATGGTCGAAAAATGGGTGTTGGATGTGAAGAGAAGAGGATAGGTGAAGAGGGTTGGGAGGGATCAAAGCGACTTTTTAAAATTAAAAATTTTAAGTACCAATTAGATAATAACATATCACAAAAAAGAGAAAAAAGAAGCCACCTAAAATTATTTTAACTCTTTTAAAATGCCCTTAGTGACATATATTCATTTATAAATGCAAAAATTTATGATGATTTTTAAGAATACAAAATAGAAGATAAATTTATCATATTCCCTTAAATCTTTTTAAGAAAATTAATATATTTTTAATAATAAAAATTAATAATTATAAAAATAACTTATTAGTTAATTTTTACATTCGCAATAACATTTATAAAAATACCGTTTCTAAAATTAGCGGAATTTTATTTCTATAAATATAAGCGAAAATAGAAGCGGAATGCGTTAGTTTCTAAAAATAACTGACGAATTGATTAGTTTCTAAAAATTAGAAAGCGGAATTTATTCCTTTACGTTTTACACATAACAAATTAATATTTATACTTTATAACGAAATATTCAAATAATTTTAATTTTTAATATAAAATATTAATATAATTCACTTAAATTGAAACGATAATACATATATATATATATATATATATATATATATATATATATATATATATATATATATATATATATATATATATATATATATATATATATATATATATGATGAAGAGTTTAATATTTAAAAATCCATTTTTAAAATAATTCATATGTAAAATGTTATTATCAAAATCAAAAAATTTCACTTATTTTAATAATTAATAATTACAAAATATCTTATTAGTTGAATTTTACATTCATGAGTAACATTTATAAAAATACGAACTAAAATTAGTAGAATTTTGTTTCTAAAAATATAAACGAATAGAACGGAATACATTAGTTTCCACAAAAACTCTTGACAGAATTGAATTACATTTCCTAATTTAAACGGAATTGAAATTCATTTCTATTTTAGAAAGCGAATTCAATTAGTTTCTATTTAAACGAAATTGAATTAATTTCTATTTTAAGCAATTCAATTAGTTTCTAATCCCCAAGCGGAATTTATTCCCTTCTGTTTTTACACATAACAAATTAATATTTATACTTTAACGAAATATTCAAATAATTTTAATTTTTAATATAAAAAATAATCATATAATTCCTTAAATTGAACATATATATATATATATATATGATGAAGGTTTTAATATTTAAAAATCCATTTTTAAAATAATTCATATGTAATATTTAAATTGAACTTTAATAATTTTAATAAATTCATTTTTCGGCCTATTTTTCTATTAAATAATCGATATTTATCAAAATCAAAATTTCACTTATTTTTAATAATGAATTAATAATTATAAAAATAACTATTAGATTAATTTTTACATTCGCAATAACATTTATAAAAATACCGTTTCTAAAAATAGCAATTTTGTTTCTATAAATATAGCGAAAATAGAAACGGAATACATTAGTTTCTATTTTAAGCGAATTCTTCGTTGATTTCTGGCACAACAAATTAATATTTATGCTTTATATTTTTAGAAAAGGAATTTAGTCGCTAAGCTGACTCTATTTGCATGATGTTCATGGCAAGTTGCGAAGGAAAATTCGGTAGTTTCAATTTAAAGTCTCTAATTCGTTTCTATCCATGCATTACTCCTTAACAATCGCGACGGAGTTTTCTTAGTTTCAAATTTTGTAGCAATATTTGCTTTAGTTTCTATTAGTTCTTTAGAAATGGAAATGGTTGTTTCTATTTTCTATTTCTATATCGTTATTTTCTTGTAGTGTGTTATCCCATTATAAAAAATGAAGAAAAAAATAATTTATTTCACAAGAACTAATTTGGTATTTGTGTTTCTTGTTTTTAATTAATGAAAACAAATTCAATATTTTCTTACCTCTTAATATTTTCCCATCGTTTCATGACACCCCACTATATAAATAAATAATAATAAAAATAAAGTTAAATTGAAAAAAAAAAAAATCAACCTGCTTTCTCTTGTACCTTCTTTCGCGAATTCTGATGGATGGGAGAGTCTTCTACGATAATTTAATAAAGAGCAGACATTGCAACATGTGGAAGAGAAACCAAGTTTATAGGACCCATTGTAAAAGAGACAGCGTGATTTGATTAAAAGATTTTTTGAAAACCTAAATTTGTAAATTTGATATTTCATCATATTTTTGCTTTTTTTTTTTTTTAATAAAAATGTCTTTTCTTATTTTTTTGTAAAAATAACTCTTTATTTTAAAAAAACAGTATTACTAGATAAAATGAATGAGGGCATTTTGCATGCAAATGGGTTATTAAGTATTCAAGAAAAAATATAGGAAAAGTTATATTCAAAAATTTAAGGTTTTTTTTTTTAAATAGATAAATTTATTTATTCAGGTTAGGAATACAATAAATAGAAACACATAATCAAAAGTGTTTAAAACTTTTAGGTTCCAATCAGACAACAACCGTATCTGAACTTTTAGATGCCAATCAGCAACTATATCTGGACTTTTGAAAGGAAGTGACTATAGGTTTTAAGAAAAAATGTGTAAAGGATAATCTTTTATTGATGATAGTTTCCTCAAAGAATACACTACTGATAATACTTCATGAAGTGCAACGAAATTCCATATTAAAGACGACAATTCCGTTTGAGTGCGCTCAATGAGTAAGAGCCAAGTTGTCCACTGCTCGAATTTACCATGTATGGTCCTTCGATTGGGTTGCAACTTCAGATGCTGCTAGGTTAGACATGTTTTCAAAAACACTTCTCAAGACTAATTCCTTGGCTTTGAATATACGCAGCTTTACACACCGGTTATGCCAACTTGCTAACCTTTGTTGGTATGAAGCTATACACACGGTTGCCGCCTCCCAAAGTTCGTCAATCTTGTCCAGGTCTTTGATTATAGCTTCAGTGCTTGCTTCCTCAGGAACTTCCGTTCGAATGGTGGGCAACCCAATTTACGTTGGGATGATAGCTTCCATCCCATACGTGAGGACAAACGGTGATTCCCCCGTCGGCTTTAGGCTGGTTGTCCTGTAAGCCCATAACACTCCCGGTAGCTCTTCTACCCATTTTCCTTTGGTTGAATGTGAAGCGTTTTGGTGACAAGAGTGTTTTGTTGGATGCCACGCACGGTCGTTGCTCTCACAGTACCATGGGGGTGAGTATAGGTTTTTCTTTCAATTCAGCGCGAGTTCTGCCACGGCTATGACTGCGACCCATTGTCAGATTCTGATTGATTGGGGTATCCCGAATATGCACACTATATTTTTCCACACTAACTGAACGACTTCCTTGTCTTTGATGGATGCAAAGGCTTCAGCCTCTATCCATTTGTTAAAATAGTCTGGCAGCTAACGGCTTCTTCTAAAGCGGGCGTGAGCGATAAGCCCAGTGTGTCAATACCCCACTAAGCGAAGGGATAGGGGCTTGTTATGGTTGTTACATCTTGGGCGGGGAGTTTTGAGAAGGGGGCCTGCCATTGGCAGCGATCACATTTTCTAACATAGGCGAAGACATCTATCCGCATGGTCAGCTAGTAGTAGCCTTGGGTGTGGGATCTATGTGCCAATGTCCTGCCGCCTGGATGATTTCCGCATATCCCATTGTGGAGTTATGTCAGTATGTACTATCCCTGTTGTTAAGTGAGGCATTTAAGATAGGAGCCCGCGAGGGACATACATCGACGGTTAACGAGGGAGAAGCCGTGCCTGAACTTCTCGTGGGCTTGACTACGTATCCAACGGTTTCCACGAACTTAGATAACGGACTGCCGGGTCATCCGCGGAAGGTTAATTTCATCTATTTAGTTTGCAGGTTGGTAGTGATCGATGACTCTGGTGATAGTACGGGGAGGAACAGCATCTCTTTTATCGATAGGAGACGACTATAAGCGATAAGCATTCGCCTTTTCATTAAAACTTCTCGAGACATGCTCCAATCGCCAAGCAACAAATTCCCTAATCGTAGGTTGATCAAACTCACATACTTGGCCCATGCAGCGATCTCTTGTCTCCTTCTCTCAGTTTACATACTTTCGAACACGATTGGAGTCACTTCTTATGACGATTTTTTCTAAGGACATGGATATTGCTAAGTCGAGCCTGGCTATGATTGCTTCATATTCGACTTCGTTGTTAGAAGTAGGGAAATTCAGTCGTATGGCCTGCTCTATGACTTCTCCGGTTGAGGCTTTAAGTTGTAGCCTCAGGCCGACTCCCGTTTGTCGTGAAGCACCATCCACATTCAGAGTCCACCAGCCGTAGCTGTTTGGTTCCATATCTTGTTGAGGAGTCTCTGCTAGGAAGTTAGCCAATACCTATCCCTTCAACGTCAGACGGGGTTTAAATTGAATGTCGAACTCACTTAGTTTGATCTCCCACCAAGCCATTCGCCCTAACAAGTCGAGCTTATGTATAGTGCTTCTCAGAGGGAGGTTAGTGAGCACGGTGGGATGCGCTTGGAGTAGGGCGGTTTTGGTGGCTGCGGGGGCCCGGGCGCTGCTTTCGAGAGAGATTGCTCTCGAGTTTCTACCTCGGATAGGGACTTGCTTATGAAGAATATGGGTTTCTACTATCGATGCTTGTCTTCTTTGAATAAAGCTACACTTCTTTGACATCATAAACAATTTAGAAGTAAAGGTAGAGCGTTTACTGTTTGGTGCTTGAGAATGGGTGGTTGGTGAGATCTTGTTTGATTGTTATAAAGGGCTGAGTGGCATTCTATATCCCCATTCGCCAGCTTGGCCTTCCCGGGGTGGTGGCAGCCAATGGTATGTATGAATCTTAGACGGGCGAGGAACTAAGTACTTTATATGCAGTACTACTCTCTCTAATATTTGAACGGACCCACGAGTGAGGCCAGGTTTCCTTTTCTCCTAAATCTCCTCACAAACTTCATAGGAGAAACTTTTAAGAAAACATGGTCACCCACTTCAAACTCCAAATCTCTTCTGCAATTGTCAGCATAACTCTTTTGTCTTCTTTGAGGTTTTTTCAGTCTTTCTTTAATCAAGGCTATCTTTTATTTGTCCAAATTGCACAAGTTCGAGCCTAAGTTTCCTTTCTCCTCGTCATCCCAACAACGGGATATAGGCATCTCCTACCACACAACCCCTCAAAAGGTGTCATCGATGCTAAGCTTGAAAGCTATTATTATATGCAAACTCCACTAGAGGCAAATAATCATCAAATTACCTTTTAAGTCAACCTGAAGCTCTCAGCGGATCTTCCAAAGCTTCAGACTACCCTCTACGATTGGCCATCAGTGAATGGCTTGGTACTAAAACTCAACTAGTACCTAATGCTTTTGTAAACTATGCCAAAATCTAGAAGTGAAACGAGGATCTTTGTCGGATACTATAGAAAGCAATTGCTCATGCATTCTCAATCTCCTTAACATAAAGAGAAGCTAAGCGATCGATGAAAATTGACTTTCATAGGCAAAAGTGAGTAGACTGTCATGATCAACAATCACCCAAATTGCATTTATTGGCCCTAAGGTTCTTGGCAACCGTCTACAAAGTCCTTGTGTAAGATGCTCCATTTCCCTCGAAGGAATAATGAGTGGTTGTAAAGACCACCAGCACTGTTCGTTGATGCTCCCGAACTCACTGTTGACATACAGTACTAATACATATTGTGCAATATCCCACTTCATGCCTGACCACCAATAATTCTGCTTTAAATCCTTATTGTCCCTCTTGGGTGGACTGCAAGTCTAGAACAATGAGCTTCCTCCAACAACTCTCTTCTCAAGTTTCCATCATTTGGAACACACAGTCTATTCCCAAATTTTAAAATCCCATCATCTAATAAGGCAAAGTCAAGCTTACTACCCCTCTTAACCTCCTCCTGCATTGCACTAGCCATATCTCATTCTTTTGTAGGTCTTAATTCTCTAACAAATCTGAGTTGTACTCTAAAGTTCGCCATAAAAACAGGGTCCAAAATTTTGATATGGACTTGTAAACTCCTCAAATCTTCCAATAATTGCCTTTGACAACCTCTAATAGTTGCTAAGGAACCAACAGATTTCCTGCTCAAGGAGTCAGCCACAACATTTACCTTTCCTGGGTGATACTGAATAATACAATCATAGTCCTTAAGTAATTCTATCCATCTTCTTTGCCTCGTATTTCAAATTCTTTTGGGAAAACAAATCTTGAACTCTTATGATGCGTAAATATCTCAGTTTCATGACGAAGTGTCTCAAATATTTAGTGCAAAAATCACTACAGCTAACTCCAAATCATGGGTAGGATAATTTCGCTCATAAGGCTGGCTATCTGAAGCATAAGCCACTGACTCTCCATGTTGCATGAACACAGCCCCGAGCCTAGCGAAGGCATCGCGCCACCCACAGGCCCTCCCCGGGCAGAGGGATAGTGAAATAGGGCTATCACCAATCTTTCCTTTAACTCTTGGGAAACTACGTTCCTGATCATCGGACCTCAAACTTAACTCCTTTGTGAGTCAACCTGGTCAAAGGTAGGGCAATCTTGGAGAACCCCTCAATATATCGCCTATAATAACCAGCAAGTCCCAAGAAACTTTGAATCTCGGTCACAGTATTAGGTCTCCTCCAATTTGGCACAACATCTACCTTTCCAGAATCAACTAAGATGCCATCTTTGGTCACCACATGGCCAAGGAAAGAAACTATGTCTAACCAGAACTCACACTTCATTAGTTTAGCATCTGTTGCTTATCTCACGAGTTTGTCTGATACTCAAATGGCGCTCATGCTCCTCCCTTTTTTCTTACTTCTCAGGTCTCTCACTTCCACCTCCCTTTTTTAATTGAATAATATTTGATTAAAAGACATCAAATAACCTTAAATTTATGAATATAATATTTCTCATATTTTTTGTTGAAAAATAATTATTTTCGACCAAAATATCATTTCCTATTTTATGTACGTACATTATCTCTTATAAGAATGGGTAATTTTTGTAAGAAAATAAAAAATGTATTTTATCAAAATTAGGTAAAAATGTATAAAGGGTAAATTTTCAAAATTAGGTTTTCAAACGATTTTTTAAACGAATTACCTAATTTAAGAAAATTAAAATTTGAAAATCTAACATTTCTGTCAATTTTTACATCATTTTAATAAAAATGTCATTATTTTTTGTAAAATATATGTAAATACATGACACGAAAAGCACATTTTGTCCATAATAAATCATTTTTTAAGAAAAAAAAACATAAAAGGGTTAATTTTAAAAATTTTGAATTATTTGAACTCTTTTAACCAAATACTTGGTTTAAAAACCCACCTTCCTCATTTTCTCTTCTTTTTGATGTAAAGGCGAGAATGGTTACGGGATGTATTGGTAGCATTTTCTCGCCACATGTCAAGGTGGTCTTCAACTATGGACCTTCTATATCACAGAGGCTATCAAAACTATGATAGATTTGAAATATACTTTAAGGTAGATTAAAAAAAAGAAGCAATTACACCATGCATTCATCAAAATCCTAATTATCAAGCTGAAATTTCGAGGTAGACATGTCATAGAAGGTCCAATTTTTAGTAACTCCAAATATGATGTTTACATATAAGTCCCAAGGTGTTTACATTACATTTTATTTAAGCTATGTTTGATAATTGAAAATGTAAGAAAACAAAAAGAAGTTAAATTCGATATATCATTTCCTTTTTCTATTTCTAAACTATTTTATCTCGTCAATCTATAAGCTTTTAACTAAGTTTAATTATAGCCTATCATACCTATCTCATGCCGTAGTACACTCGTAGTACACTCGATGTTTTAAAAAGAAAGGGCATAAGGAAGGGGGGTCTCAGGTTCAAACCGTAGTAAAAACAATTTACTATATTGTAACCAAGAAACAAAATTTCGAAAATATCGATCGAAATATCAGTGGAGATCAATAAGATATACTCCACCGATATTTTTGGTGATTTATCAAATTTTTCCTAACATTTCAATCCCACTTGCTGACTTGTTTAAAGTTGTAAAAATCTCCTATTGAGAGGAATCTCTTGTTGGGGGATTTCGAACCCGCCCAAAATACTTGAAGGTGGCACCCTCTATCTACCAAGCTAGTGATTGTACCTATTATATATGATGCAAACTTTTGTAATATTCTCTTATTATTTATGAATATTTATATTATTTTACATTATTGTTCACTTCGTTTTATTTTTTCATAAATCCTTTCACCTTGATTATGATATTTTATTTTACATTATAACTTATAATATTTTTAAATCAAATATTAATTTGAAAAGGAAAAGAAATAAAATAATGTCGTTTAGAAATTTAAAATTATAATATATAATATTTTGAATCTCCTCGTTATCTACCTAATATTTGTAATAATAACGGAAACAAATAAATAATATCTTTTTAATATTATAATATCTTAATAATATATTAAATATAAAATATTTAATTTAATAATTACTAATTCATTTGGTTTTAATCTACCTTAATTAAGATATGAATCATTTCTCATCATCTATATAAAAAAGATGATAAATGTATAAATAAAAATAGAAACTAATTAATTTTAGAATAATATTAAATTACATATTTAATTTAGTAATTATAAAACATTATAATTTTTATCTTATTTTTAATTTTTAAAATTTTAATCTTAATTTACAAATTTTTATTAATGACTAAATGTTAAATTTATATATATATATATATATATATATATATATATATATATATATATATATATATATATATATATATATATATATATATATATATATATATATATATATATATATAATTTTAATCGAATAGATATTTTGTAAAATATCCACCTAATATATCTTAGATATTTCCGATATATCCGCCAAAATCGATTCTGCAAATATATCGCAGTATTTACGATATTTTGAACCTTAATTGTAACTAAAATGTTTACCTTTAAAAAAAACTAAGTTTGATTGTATTTGATTTTAATTAAAAAAATATTAGATAATTAATGATTAAGGGTTTGACAAAGCACTTGAAAGAATCATATTCGAGTTTCCAAAAGAATAAAATACTACAATGTTGTAATATCAAGTAAATATATGTCAAAAAAAAAAAAAAATCTATACTTTTTAGTAATCAAACACGATTATTAGACTTAGCATTGTAGAGGGATGATGTTTCCCTAATGGGCAGCACATGTGGATACAGTGGTAATTCGTATTAATGGATCGTGATTATGATTGTGTTATGTCATATAAGTATTCGTTAACATCGATCAACTCGAAAGCAACACGAATAATAATTATGTTAAAAATCATATTCAAATGCAACTCAATTATTAATTGGGTGACATGACACGATACGTATAACTTGATTATGAGTAACTCATTTAAAATTATATTTAAGTTTAACTTACTAACTTTGACACGAATGAGAAATAAAAATTTAAGAGGTCAACTTATTTAATTAACATATATCATTCTTATCAACTTTGGATTATCAGGGTTCACATGAAATTGGGTTGACAAGTATTTGATCCAAACATAATTACAATCAACAAAAAAAAAAAAACATGTCGAAATGTGTGAGCAAATCATATCAAATTTCGCTCATATGGGGGCTTGTTGATTCCACCGACAAAACATTTCACTTTGGACTTATCTTGTTAGTTAGCTACCAAAGTAGAGTGATGTAGCTCGGCTACGAAGAATAATAAAATTAAAAAAGAAAGCGAATAAAAGAAACGGAACGAAATTTTCAATTTTTCAATATTAATCAAATCTACCAAAAACAATAACATAAGGTGCTATTTATAAGCCTGACAAAAAATCTAATGGATAATCCCAAAAATCCTAATAGATAAATCCAAAAATATAATTAAATAAATAATTAATAGTAATAAAATTCATCATTGGGCTTCCTATCTTATTTAGGCCTAGATATGGGCCTACTCCATGCCCCATCATTCCCTCTGGGTTGAAAAGAACTCGACTCCGAAGAGTGAAAGGAAATGTAGCAATCCAACAACAAAGGATCCAAATGACGAAGATTATCCTCTTATATCCAAGTAGCATCAAAATCGGGACGACCATGCCATTTGACAAAGAAACGATGAAAACCATCATCTCTAGAAGTTACAAACTCATCATCAAGGGTAATATCCACCGTCTCCATAGAATACTATAATGAAGGCATAATGGGTGCACATTTGCTAGTTTCACCTGCAGACACACTAGAAGGCAAAGTAGAAGGCTCAAAAGTGCCTCGGTAAGGTAGCAAATCCTCTACATTGAAAACAGGTCTAATATCCATGTCATTAGGCAAATCAAGAAGATATGCATGAGATCGGTTCACGAATGACAGATAGGCTCTGTGCTCTTGCAAAAGTTTTGAAAACGTTTTTGGAATTCTTTCAGGACGAATGCAAACCATGACATATTCATCAACATTAAATTCCTTATATCTCTGATGCACATCAGTAGCCAGTTTATACTCTTCATTACTTAGAGAAATCTTTCGCCTAATCTTAGCATGTAAATCATGGATGTATTTTGCAAAGTTTTCTGCAGGTTCAGACACACGCATGTGAGGTGGTAAAGAAACATTGACAATCGAAGAATCAGATTGAACTTCTTTTGCCACTAATCTGCTTTATACCGATCTCAATTCCCTCTCTCTCAAACTTCTTACATTTTAAAATATACAAATTTCGTTCAGGAAGTTTAGAGATGTCACGTTTACCATTGCAACCTTTAGGTTTAGCAAGTCTCAAAATAATGTTCTTACCCTTATACTTAAATGAATAAATGTTATCTTTACCAAAATTGGTAACATTAAGATCATAAAGCTGAGGGCGACCTAAAAGAATATGGGAAACATCTATGGGTAGCACATTCCTGATGAATTTCATCTTTATAATCCCGTTTGAATAGAGACTGGGCGCTGAGCGACAGGCAAAGTATGGTCATTCACCAGAAATTTACTCTAAAAAGTTTTGATGTGGTTCTACTTTCCGGGTTTAACAATTTAACAACATCCTTAGAAACCATATTCATTGAACTGCCCCATCGATCACTAACCACATTCTTATCTCCACTCTGCGTATGATTGTGTGAAAAATCTTTAGTACGCTTAGATTATCATTATACATAGTTGTGGATAGCACACATCTAACCACACCAACACATTCTTCAGCATCACAATCTTCATGAAGATCATCTTCACTACTAGAATAATCTAAAGGATCAACAATTTGGTCTTCCTCATTCTCCAAACAATCTAAAGGGACAACGAGATGCAACATGGCCCTTGTGATGAACTTATGACAAACAATCGATGAATTAATTACTAGCCTTACACTCAATAGGAGAAGCAATAGGAAGAGAGTTACACAAACTAGACTCTCGGCTCCTAATGTTATTGGGCCTAGTATTACTATTTGATGACATGGACTGTGACTTGGACTGACCTATGTGTGCAAAAGAGGAGGGTCTATTGAACTTCTCGACTTCTAAGGCTTTTTGATATGCATCCTCTATAGTGTGTGGAGCATGCAATTTAACCATCCTTTGAATGTCGAACCTGAAACCATTAACAAAACAAGTGCAGATAGCAAATTGATCCTCAGCATGGAACTCACTACACCTAAGTTTAGCTTCCTCAAATTTAGCAGAATATTCGGCTCTGCCCAGAGTCATTTGTTTTAGATTAATCATGGTGGAGAACAATTGACTCTTATATGATGGAGGAATGTACTTTTCTTGCAACTTTGCTTTCATACCATCCCATTGGGTGATGGGTGGTTCACCTAGACGAAGCATGTCTTGCAACACATTATGCCAATACATCTTGGCTGAATTAGTTAATTTCATTTTAGCAAACCGAACCCGTTCACTATCAATCATTTCATACCAATCAAAATATTCCTCAATAGAAACTAACCAATCAAAAAAAGCATTAGGATCCATTCTATCATCAAATTCAGGAGCACTAACGTTGACTTTTTTTGTGATGTCCCTTTAGGTTGTCTAATCTCTATCTTGATCACATATCGATTGCCCGGTAACCTAGGCTGGTATCACTGAGGAACGACATCTTCTCTCACTTGATTTGGTGGGTAATTTTGCCTTGGTGGTTGGTAATCTAATGGGAAGTTGACATTAGCAGGTTGAAATCGATCACCTAGGTTAAACTGAAGGTCTCCTGTTGTAGGTAACCTTGTGTGAGGTTGAGCAATTGAATTACTACCCACGTTCATTTTACCCAAATTGTCATGCAAACCATTTGCGAATTCATCAGATTGATGTGAACCTCCAGAAAGACTTAAACCCCGAGTGTGTGGTGACCCGACATGTTTCCTAATAGTTTCATCAACATATTCACCTATCTCATGTGTACCCAGATGTTTTAAAAGCAAGTCCATTTTTTTTATTTATTGCATGAGTTTTTTTGTTCGAGGGCAGATTGGCATTGAGTCAATTGACCACACATTGAATTTAAATTACTTACTGATGTAGTGATTGAATCAAATTGTGCTTTATTGGCATCATGATGACGGGTAATACAAACTAGACTATCATTTAGATCTTGAGATAAGACTTGTAGTCTTAAGTCAAAATTATTGAGTCTCTCAGTTGGATCATTTGGGTTAGGTGAAGAAGAAGATGCAACAATATCACTTTTGGTGTTGACGTCTTTGAGATAAGTCTAAAATTCGAGTAAAGAAATTTATAAACTATATGTTAATACGGCAAACACAAATCTAAAAAATGTAATCTGCGATTATATATCACCAGATTACACAAATCCCACGAAAAGAAATAACTAAAAAAAACAATTTTTTTTTTTAATACTCTTTATGCTCTATCAAAGAAACTGGAACCTAAAAAACAATCAAACAAGATATACTTAAATACCACAAATATTAACTGAGTTTTCAAAGTAAAAGAAAATATACCCGTTGAAGAATCTTTAGGACGCCTACAATTCCTTAGCATGGTTGCAAGGGAATCAAAGAAAGTGCACGAAATGATGAATTTCAAAGAAGAGACAATGAACCTCTCTCGAATTTAGATTTTTTTTCTTTGGCTGACTCCCATTTAACTTTCAGTTATTTGGGATTAAGCTTCTTTCCTTTCGTACGAGCTAGCAACCAAATCGTATCACAAGAAAAATATCAAAAGTGTAATCTGGTTTGGTCCGACTAGTTTTTTTAGTTTTGGCTTTTGATGAGTGTGAAGATAGGAGAGGGTTGATCACACGTTGTTGCTGCTGGTGAGACTTCGAGTAAATTTCAAAAGTGTTTGTATGCAGTTCTTTGATGTGGACCTTTGATGGTTTCAAAAGTGTTTCTTGTGGAGTAGACACGGTAGGAGTGGGAGCGGCGGAACCTGGAGACAAAGTAGTTGTTGGGACGGCGGTGACGTCGAAGCAAGTGTTGAAACGAGACGTGTCAATATAGAGTTTGACGATCGAGAGGGAACCAAGAATGCTTTGGACGTAGAAAACCCAAAAAAAAACGCAGATCGAAACTTGAAACAAATAGAAATAGCTTGATCTCGGATCGAAGTTAAGCTCTGATACCAAATTGATGTAGCTCGGCTACGAAGAATAATAAAATTAAAAAAGAAAACGAATAAAAGAAACGGAACGAAATTCTCAATTTTCCAATATTAATCAAGTCTACAAAAAACAATAACATAAGGTGATATTTATAAGCACAAACAAAAATCCTAATGGATAATCCAAAAAATCCTAATGGATAAATCCAAAAATCCTAATAGATAAATCTAAAAATACAATTAAATAAATAATTAATAGTAATAAAATTCATCATTGGACTTAAGCTTTATATCTCATTTATGCCTAGATATGAGCCTATTTCATGCCCAATCATAGAAAGTAAGTGAAGATAAAAAATAAAAATAAAAACACACACAGCAAAGGATTTGAATCATGATCTCAAAATGACCACCCTAGACATGGAATGATATCACCATTTAGTTAAATTAGATAAAAAGGTTAGACGGATAGGAAGGAAGGATAAAAATGTAATTACACACATGGAGGTCGCTTTTTCTCGAATCGAGGATTGATGTTACATTAATTGGGGAGGGGATTAAAAGTGTGTGTCACATGTGAATTATAATAGGAATTTTATAATTATTAGTTGTTTTTTTAAAATTAACAATTTTTTAATATAATAAAATAAATCTGTTTCGCCAACTTTAACCCTTCTTCAGCCTCTCCATCAGACTCAAAGCTGAAATTTCTTCTTCCTCGCCTTGAACGATCTAATGAATCTTATACATACCGAGGATACGACGCTTATGATCTAATGCTCTAAATAGACTAAGTAGGTAGTCCATAAGATTCCCTTATAAAGTTTTGATCGATAAGCATAATAAAACAAAGTATTAAAAAATAGATTCACGAGTGGGGATTATAAAGAAGACACATGTAACCGACTTTTGTCTCTCACAGCCACCTTCACGTGACTCCATGCTTTTCATAATCAAGCAATGCCATCTGTGAAAGAAATTTGACAAATAGTTGAAAGTAGAAGCACATGAGAATCTTAATAATATTCCCTCCCATCTCATTCTATGTCTTGTCAATTATTAGATCATGTCTGTTACTGCCATGGATAAAAAGCTAATATCATCTCTAACAAACTATTTGTCAAATTTCTTTCTGAATGTTGACTGTGTGGTTTAGGTTACCATTATTTAGTGTAAAATATAACATAAATCATGATTTTGATGTTAATTAAGTACTCATTTTAGTTTTTTTCATGTCTAATCCTCTATAATTGTGTATTTTCCAAAAACGAAGAAAACAAGAAAAAAAACAAACAATTCGGACAAGAAATGAAGAAATTGTACAGAAAAGCATCCACGGTCACGACCTTAAATGACCATGGTCGCAACCTCAAAAGATCAAGGTCGCAACCTCAACCATCTACGATCAAAGACCCAGGCAAGAGGGAAGAGACCAATTCTATGAAGATGAACTCGATGAGGTCCCAACATCACCTGCCAGCCAACCTCTTTAGGATCGGCGATCGCAAAGGACTCCCCGCTGCAACCCATGGTGAAGCTATCTCTCAACTAGGTCGCGACCGTGCAAACGCAACAACCCGCTCAGTCTGCCGCCCTTTTTTCAGCCTATTTTGGCATGCATTTTTGAAAACATTTTTTGTAGTTCTGGTGACCTTGGAGCGAGAGGCTCTCTCCTATAGGGTTCCTCTCTCTCTTGAGTTTTGTTCCATTTCTAGGGTTATGTTTGGTAGTTTTGTTTAGATTAGGTTTTGTTCTGTGAAAGTTTTGATCAGAACTCAATATTGCCAAAAATTTAAAACTCCAAGAGATGGAGAATTCTCACTTATTCTGATTGAAGACATTTGCATATTTAACCCTGTTTTGTATCTCTACTCCTTCTCTTTCTTTAATATCCGTGAACTTTGTGTTTGTTTAATGTATGATGATTTTGTGGATTTTAATGCCAAAATGTTAGGTTAATCATTTTATAGTATACATCAAATTTGACATGATTAGGCTTGTCTAATTTTAGCTAAGTTATTAAGTTGTATACTTGATTTGTTGTGTTTGATGTTAGATCCTTGGAATATTAAGTTCTTGATTAATTAATATGTGTTGAGAATCGGATCTTCGATCATTTTACTAGGTATCTCAAGTGTAAGCTCGACTAAGCCCTAAAACTGGTTCCAAGTCTCTGCATAGATTAATTAATTCTGAGTCTAATTAACCTAGTTTGTAATACTCCCAAAAATGTTCCTAACAATTTTATAAATATGTTTAGGTAAAATATAAGTTAAATCCATAATTTTCTTGAAATAAAACGAAACTAAAATTATTTCAAGTATGGTAAATAAGTAATTTAACAATTCCTCAGACAATGGTCATAACATTATAAGTTTATATGCCAAAGTATAATAATGAGTTATGGAAATGTAAAATGAGTAGAGATGAGGGACTTAAAAAAAATGGAAAAAAATGGCACAAACCAAACAAGGCCTTAATGTTAACATGGATAAAGACCAAAAGTGGTCTCGGGTGCAAAAGCTCTTCATTTTCGGAGAAAGAGAGAGACGGTGAGACAGAGGAAGAGAAGAGGGGGGTTAATTTCTCTCCATTTTTCCAGTCAGTGCATCATAAGAGTTATTGAAACAAGAGAAGAAGAAAAGAAAAGATTGGTGCACAGAAAATCAAACCATAAACCCTTTTTTCTTTTTTGATGAATTTGGGTCTAAAAGAACCCTACTTGGTATATTGGTGATGTTTGGCAGTTTTAGACTAGATTTGGAGTTATTTTGGTTTGGTTTTGTTGTTGATTTGGGGTTGTATGGAAATTAAGTATGGATTCTGAAATTTTTTATACTTCAGGAAACACTCAAACCCATTAATTGTGTAGATGTAGTTAAAAGCAAACCATAAGTCTTCCCTATATATGTTTTGGGAATTGTTTGGCTGTGTTTAGACTTTTCAGTTAGCTTGATTGTAATCCTCTCAATTGAGGAATATTTGTGCCAAGGAAATAATGGGGTTTTAGGGGAGATGCTGTCAAAATTTCTCCAAAACCCATGTTTTTGTCTTGGTCATAATTTCTTCATCCGAACTCCGTTTTGGATGTTCTTGGACTCTATGGAAAACCCTTTGAGTCTAGAATTCATACATATATAGCTTGATGAAATTGGAACTCATACTAGGCCTTGAAATTATAAAAAACAGTAGGCCCTGCTAGTTCTACTCGTAGTCACTGTTCATGAGAAGCCTTCAACTTCGGGATTTGTCATACTCCTTTCATCCAACTCCGATGTTCTTGGGACCGTGGAAATCCCTTTGAGTCTAGAATCCATCCATATATGGCAGCTTACGAAATTGGAAACCCATATTAGGGTCCTTGGGAAATCATGCAGTCAGTAGGGTCCCGTCGGTTCTGCTTGTAGTTTAGCTTTGTTCATGGAAGCCTCCAACTTTGATTTCCACACTTCTTCGCCCAACTATTTGGATGTTCTCGACTCTATGAAAAGCCCTTTGAGTCTAGAATCCATAAATATATAGCGTGATGAAATTGGAACTCGTATTAGGTCCTAAAATCATGAAAAACAGTAGGCCCTGCTGGTTCTGCTCGTAGTCACTATTCATGGGAAGCCTCCAACTTCGGACGGTCATAATTTCTTCGTCTGAACTCCGTTTTGGATGTTCTTAGACTCTATAGAAATCCTTTTAAGTCTAGAATCCATCCATATATATCTTGGTAAAATTAGAACTCATATTAGGTCCTAAAATCATAAAAAACAAGAAGCTTCCTGGGCTGGTTCTCGCTGTAGTCACCGCTCATGGGAAGCCCTAACTCTGACGGTCATATTTCTTCATCCGAACTCCTGCTTCTGATGTTCTCAGACTCTATGAAAGCCCTTTCGAGTCTAGAATTCATCAATACTACAGCATGATGAAATCTTGAATCTATAGCAGGAATATTCATAAACATACATGGTAACTATAGTTATTCATGCACAGAATAGATATGAAAATGCAAAGATACAAATAAATGATTGTAAATATCTATATATTTACCTGGATGATAATAATTATTCGAGAATATGAGATATGTACTGAACATAAAAAATTAATAACATGGATTTCGGTCTTCTTTAAAACCTGGTGAGGGATAGATGGACATGCCTGGCCACATGGAAAACAAATTTGTATCATAACACCGCTTAGCCCCTCGTTTTGTCATTGCGCCTTCGGCCCTTATAGATACCAGCTGTCCCTGATAATGGATAACAACGGTCTGCCCCTTATGACAGTCACTTGTCTCGCACAATGATGTACCAGCGCCCTTGGCCCTTATAGACCAACCACTGCTTGCATGTTGAGTACAGGTACCGCTTCGGCCCTTATAGTTCCTTTATCCACTTCTAAGGTTTATGCAGGCATGAAACATAAACAAATGACTTGAATATAAAGACATATAAAATGTATATGAACTGATAAGAAATGAAACATGTTATGATAAGTAAACAAGTGAGATATGTATAAGCATGTTTAAAATGATACATATGTTAGATGTATATGCATGTGTATAGAAGTGTGATGATCCGTGCTAGTGTCGCCCACGAAGCGACCCCACTCAAGCCAGCTTAGCACTAACATCTAAGGAGGCAAATGGTGAGCAGAGGCAAGAAGGCTCCGACAACCCCATTAGTCTCCAAGGTCAACACATAGTTAGATGCCCACCGGAAGACTTTTTGGTTTATTTTGTATATGTAATATTCTTTTATTGCCTGGTAAACAAATGCAAAGTTTCTTTTGTACGAGTCTTAACACTCCCACTTTTCATGAGCTTGAATATATTTTGCACCCACCACTACAAAATATATCTCAAAGACATAACATCAATGTATAGAATGAATGTGTTATAAAGTGTGTAGGAAAATGAATAGTGACACCTCAGCTTCAAGCATCGCACGTGGTGAGGCCCGGTGTCACATAGTTGGGCAGGATCTAGTGAACAAAGTCTAGTACTATGTGTGTGACACCATTCTAGTCCAACCTGATCATAGTCCTGAACCTGATCCGGTAGATGTCTGTTACTACTAAATTGTCACGCCCGATTGGAGCTCCGATACCAATTAACTTTTACTTAATACTATAACTTATACACTTTAAGCTCATTCATATAATGTTAAAACATTTTACTAGATATATTCTATAGCAATCTTGATAAAAAATATAAAAACAAGCTCCATATATGGAAGTGTTCATTACATTATTTATGCTAAAACAAAAAAGATGATATACATTGCACGCCAAATCTTCCAATGACCCTATGATGTATTGACCTTGGTCGATGTGGATCAGTCTCTGCCTCCTCGGTTTCCTCTTCTATACCTACATCACCTTATTTTGTAACACCCGCTGCTTATAAATTTAGTGAATTTTACATGATATGGAATTTTGCACTCTAAATATGTCATCCTAATTTTAAACACATGCATATCTTTATGACACATATGACATGTACATATATTTAATCCATTTCTCATGTCTACTTTCTTTCTTTTTTCATAACATGTTTCTCTTTTTATCGTATTTCATATACTTTTCGTGTCATCTTATACTGTATTTCTTGTTCTTGTAACTGTATACTATCATCATATAGTCGTGCTATGCTTCTCATATCATATCATATACTTTATACATTTCCTTTACATTTTCTTAGATATCTTCATGCCCTGCAGAACACCCTGTGCGGATACGGGAAAGAACTGTATGTTCCCGAAGGTACTATCACTCCGTTTCTATCCGTATGCAATTGAAGGTACTATCACCGTATGAGACAAGGATCTCTATCCCAGATGTACTGGAGCAGCCATCACCGTATCAGACAAGGATCTTGGCGACCCAAACGGGCCGCTTATAATGATTCAAACGGATCTAACAACACCCACCCCAACGGCCTCGGACAAGCATTCGTGAACTGCATGTCGCAGCAGAATCAACCCTACAGTAAAGTGTATGCCTATCTATCCAACTACCCGGTCATAGGCAAGCAATCCGTTTTTTTTTATGTTTTCTTAATCCTCTTTCAGGTTTGCTAGCAAAGGATATCTCATATACATGAATAACTACTATTATCATGTATACTTATGAGACATTCCTTATCAAATACTCTATTATAACCATTTAACTGTACTTTTTCATATAATAAATCCATATATATTTCACTTATAGCAAGTTTATACTTGTTCAGAATTTACTATCCTATCATAGGCATTAAGTTTTACTCCTTACATCAAACTCTTCCATGGTTTAAGCTTCACGAGGCGGCGAGGTACGCTAAAGACGCTTTTCACGCTTATTTGAACCCCCATTAGTCATTTACTAGGGTTCCTATACTATCGGTGTATGAATTTGGGCTTAATAATACAAAAATACAAGAAATCAGGGCTGTAGGGAGTAGTGGTACCAGTACCAACCTTGTTCTGTGAAGTGTGATCAATACTTTGGCTTGCACCCTGCATTTGGGTACCTGGCATCTGCGCCTAAACTCCGCCCGTAAATGGCAATTTTTCCTTCTTCACCCACCCTCCCCTGGTCCAATCTACCAAAAACTCCATCATGCATTCCTCCCAAAACAACTCTTAAAATGTCTGAGTAAACTCAACTAAACATAAAAAGGACAGTTAGTTTTGTTCTAACCCAAACTCAAAGGAGACCTTAATGTTCAACCCTCAAGCAAATCTTAAAACCCTAACTTTCAACAAATCTAGGTTAGATGAGTTCCTTAACAAAACCCTAGGTTTGGAACAACCAAAATCCACAAAACCCTTAGTAACCATACAAACCAAGCCCAGTACAAAATTATAGCTTCCATACAATTCCATGTACCTTCGCCTCTTCTTCTTCTCTCTTCTTTTCTTCTTCCTTTCTCTCTTCTTCTCTCCCAACCAATGAGTTTTTTTGAGACCAATAAAATGAGATATTTCGTCTCACTCCTTTTTATACTTAATTTCTTTATTTGGTGAAGACATAGGTCCTCCCACTCTTTATTATTTGCAAATCAACTTATGCTATATTCTACTACTTGGCCTATGAACTTCTTAAATTATGACCCTTGGGTCCTAAATTGGGAAATGACCAATTTACCCTTGCCTTTTGTATAAATTCCGGGTTTTTTTCTTATTTTATTTTAACCTTATTTCATTCCGGAAAAATATACTTTTACTTTTATTATACCCTAAACATGTTATAAAACGATTAGGGTATATTTCGGAGTGTTACAATGTGGATTTCACTAAGAGGGGACATCAAACCCATTAAGTGTAGATTACATGTATGTAATAGTGACTAATCCGAACTTAGTCCAAGTAGCTCTATTGCAAGGACGTAACTATGACCAATAGAGCTCTCGAGAAAAAATGTCGTTGAAAAGTATCTCATTAACGACCTAGAAGGACGTAACTGTGAATAGGTGGTTAGTGTGAGAAAACACAAGGGGGAACACGAGAGTAAGATCATTTTACCACGTCCTCGGACCAACACAAGTCGTAATTCATTCAACCCAGGCCTTACCTAGACGAATCATTAGGCATCAATGACAATAACCAACCCTAGTTCCTCTATAAGTAGTTTTTCCTCGGTTTTATTCAATTACTCTCTTCACAAAGCAATCTATGTTTTAGTTTTGTTTTGTTTTTATTAGTTTTTATTACTTTTTCTCAAACGATTGAGTCACTCAAATAGAGAACTAAGCTAGTAGTTAGGATACTCAATCCACCATAAAACCTCCAGTCCTCGTGGGAACGATCTCGGTTTGTAATTGAAAGTCACTTTATTACCAGGCAAATCTCAGACTTCTCTAGTTAAAGTAAACAAAGTTTTTAGCACCGTTGCCGAGGATTGTTTGGCTATTTCGATGTTATTGATATTCTAAAGTGAAGTTTGCTAGAATTTGAGCACTAACAATTTTCTTTCTTTTATTTTCGGATTGATATTTTATTTGGATTATGTGATATCATTTGTTTTTCTTTATTTTATATTTTCTTTATAGTGCTGAAAGTATAAAATGAACAACCGATGGATGAGCGCTATTCGCACTTGAGAAAAATATTTATTGCCTCTTGGCCAAACCCTCAATGACAAACAAAACTCAAAGAGCACCCAATTATTTCAACTACAATGGAGGTCATTACTTTCAACCCCAACACATTATGCTGAATTACTATGATTCGGGTTGGAGGACACATGAGGATTTCCCCTATAGAAGCCAAAATTTTCAAAGTCAAGGAGGCCTGTCATACCTTATCAAGAACAAATCCAGCAACCTTCTGATGAAGAAATGTTTTATGCCTTATGGACTGAGGTGAAGAAGGACAAGGTTGCATGGAAAGCCAAAATGAAAGATCAAGTCACCAATGAAGAAGCCTGTGGATAAATTTAGAAAATCCAACTGGGAAACTAGCCTATGCATTAGAGGAGCAACATTTTAGGACACTCCTAAGCGACATAAAGGATGAGAACGTAAGAGAATCTAACTTTGTGCCTTTGAGTTTTAAGGAGGAAATCCAATAACCGACATTTGTTGAGGAGAAAATTGGCAAATTTAACCTGCTAATGAGGAAGAGCTATTAGTGGAAAAGAGGCAAGTTGAAGAGCACCATCTACGGACCACAATTGAAAGTGTTTTGGTTGGGATTGACAAGTTCAATTTCCCCATTGACTTTGTGACTTTGGGCATGGAAGAGGACCAACAAGTATCATCTATAGGAAGACCTTCCAATGCCACAAGTCAAGCATGGATTGATGTAGAACATAGGGAGATGACCTTACTTGTTACGGATGAAGAAAATAACTGTTGCATGCAGATAGAGAGCTCACTTCTACTTTTTGAGGAGCAAGCACCTAGGACCCTTCAAGAGGAAACTCTTGAAGGATATGAATTAAATACCAACTCTTTTCCCACCAAAGAATTTGAATTGGAGCTTACATTGCCTATTCCCAAGGTATGAGTTTCCTCCATCCTCACGAGCGATGAGGATGAAAAGGAAGCATTGGCCAATTAAGTGGATGAAGGGTTAAAAGCAAAGCTCTCAAACTTCCATTAATGAGTTCAGATGAACTCTAAAACGGAGTGTACTTCTTAGGACCCATAAAAAATGGCGATTTTTATTCATTTATTGCTTTAATTTGTTTTGAGTTTTGTTAATTTGTGTGCATGTTGATTTTATTTTAAGTGTTTATTTGTTTTTGCTTTTCGTGAACATTGAAGCCACCCAATTTAGAGGAGTTTCATCAAAACCCACTAGACTCCTCGTTTCACTGATCACACTTGATCATTTAGGGGAGTTCTATGTTCTCATTCGTTCATATTTCATACATTGAGGACAATGCATAGTTTAAGTTTGAGGGTATTGGGGGGATTTCCCTTTTTTTTTTTTAATTTTCCAGCTTTAATTATCCTATTTTTAGTGTTTTCTTTTAGTTTCTTTTATGTGTTTTCAATTTTTAGGTTAATTTTTTTTCATTTTTAGGTTGTTTTTGGGTTTAGTTGAGCTTGTTTTGAGATAATTATGATGTCTATAATGAATAATGATTGAATCTTCTTTCACATGAAGAAAATGAGAGATATTTGAACTTAAAGCATAATGGTTTGATCTTATAGTTGATTATTTAAACAAAAGTTCTTATCACTTTGATCACAAGTCAAAATGTACCATTTTAGTCAATTTTGCTTGGTTTAGAGAAGAATTAGGTGGATATCATTCTAATTGATCTCTAAAGACTATAAAACTTGTTTAATTATCACTTGATGCAAAATCCTAGGCAACACGATAATTAGAAAATGATTTAGGTCATCCTTGGACCGGTTGAACATTTATAGCTAACCTTTTTGTCCATATATCCATAGTCACCAAAATTGAGTCATATTAGCCATTTTCTTTCAAGAAATGAATGAGTCCTTGTCCCTTTTGTTGAAGACCCTTCGATTAAAGCCCTTGTTGCCTTAACATGTTGATTTCAATGCCAATATCTTTGTGAATACATGTAGTGCGAAGGGTGGAAGTTTGTTAGAAGTGAGATTGCCAGGGTTGAAAGAAGTAAAGGGAGGTTTGGGGTAGAAAAAGAAAGAAAAAAAATAGAAAAAGGAAGAATAAAGCTCCACCAGTACTACACCTAGTATCCTAAGACCAACTAGTCTAGGAGTTGCTAACCTAAAACTCGCTACATTGGGTAGGTAGAAAGCTTAAAGATGCCCAGACATTACAACTACTCCATGCCTTGTAGTCCAGAAAAATAAAGTTCTTGGTGTTATTATGAAAATTGTGAAAATCATACAAGTTTAGGGGAGCTATGTGATGGAAAATATGCAGTAAGCTAAGTTTGAGGGGAAGCCTAGAAAGTAAAATGCGAATAATGTGATATGCCAAATGATGGACATATAAGTGAAGAAAAATAAAAATGTGTATGTTTTGGGTAAACTAAAACCTAAATGACCTATTTAACTACCCTGATCTAAGCCATACATTACAAGCTATATAAAGAGCTAATTGATCCTAAGAATTGTTTATAGCCTACATTAATGAAGAATGATATACCCAATAAGCATATGGAGTTTTACAGAGGACTCATGGTATTGGATGTATGATAAAGGGGAAACTTTTAAGCAAAAGTTGTTATAGAGCCTTGCAAGGAGAATTTCCAGTATTGGCACCTCAGGTTTGGCAAAAAATCTGGAAGCTGAAAGTACCACCCAAGGGGCAAAACTCTATGTGGAGAACCATAGCAAATTACCTTTCAATGGCAACAAAACTTCTCAACAAAAAAGATAAATATTAGCCCTCTTTGTCAACGCTGCCAGAGTGCAGAGGAAACAATTATCCATATTCTATATAAATGTTCGTTTGCAAGAGCTAACTAGGGGATCTCATAGCTCCACGTCCCTCACCTAGGATGTCCCCTATACTGGACTAGGTCGACTACTTCCTAAATGCTGACTCAATGGATAACTATGCTCTGTTCTTATTGTTGGCAACTATTGTACCAAAGAAACAAGCTAGTATGGGATCAACACTCCACCACCGCTCGACATTTGAGTAATGCGTTGGCCAGCTGCTGAATCAATGGTCCTCGGCCTAGCAAAAAGGCTTCGATCCTACCCCGGGGTGGATTTTGTCCCACGAGGGTGATGTAGCATGGACTAAGCCATCTACAGGTTAGGTGATGGCAAACCTGGACGTTGCTACCTTTTAGAGCCAGGAAAAATTGGGGCGAGGCTGCATGTTCGGAAGGACTCAACTTAGTTGCTATGATCATGGTTAGAGCCATTACTAGCATCATGGGCTTTTTCTAACAGGGAAGCAAATGCCTGAGTTTTAAGGAAGCTTTATCGTGGCTCGATCAAGGTGAGACAGGCCAACAGGTGCATCATTGAAACTAATTTAATACAACCAGTGGAAGCTTTGAAAGATACATTCAAGATATCCCTATTTCACTTAATAATTGATGATAGTAAGCGCCTTCTTAGTTCCTTCAAATAAGTGCATATCAGATTCATTAGGAGATATGCGAACGAGGTCCCCATGTAGTAGCACAGGCGACCCATTATTTGTCAAGTCTACAGGAGTGGTACCTATCCCTTCCTACCTTTATTACTGGATTGCTCTTATTAATAAAAGCCAAAAAAACAAAAAAAAAAAAAAAAAAAAACTACTACTGTTATTAGTTAATACTAGTGCAAGTATATATATATATATATCATTTCTGCTATGTAAATCCATTTTTGAGATACTCGACAAACGCTCTGTGTGATCCTGGTGGAGCTTCTGGTCGCCAAAAATGGCGCTGCCTCTCTGGCTCATCCTCAACTCTCTCCTTCCTCAGACAGCATGGCAAGTCTCAAAGACTTGGATATGTCCTCCTTCCTAAATGATCCGTCTTCTCCTCTCTCTATTTCCACAGCCAAACCTTTCTCCACCAACAACCTTGCATTCAATCCCTGATCATTAATGAATGGCAGAACCACAAGGCAGTGCCCAAATTGAAGGGTTTCTATAACCGAACCCCACCCAGAATGAAACAACGAACCTCCGATTGATGGGTGTGCTAGAATCTCCATTTGTGGGGCCCACCCTATACAGACGATCCCTCTGCCGGAGGTTCGGTCACTGAAACCAAAAGGTAGGGCATCGTCATCTTCAACGACCCAGTCGGGTTTTCTGAGCGCCCATAGAAACGGCAATTCTGATTGCTCTAACCCATAAGCTACCTCATGAACTTGATCTTTTGTCAACTTACACTCGCTCCCAAACCCAACAAACAACTGGGTGGCTTTTGGTTATTTAACCATTTTGGTTCTCCACCCACTGACCCACCGGGAGAATTTGGATTTCTGTTCCTTCTGCTGGATTTTCCGGCGGGAGTAAACCCACCGGAATCACCGGCTTGCCCATCAAATTTCCGAGTAAATTCAGGTATTCACCTTCATACTCCATGCAACTACGCACAACCATAGCTTGACATGATGCAATGATCTTGGCTAACGGCACCAGCGCTTACTTGATCCAAAAGCATTATTAGTACTGAACATGTTTAGACCCTTGGCTTTGCCTCAAAGACAGAGCCACCGAAGATGGAAACGTGACCCATTCTGGCGGTGATGTCATACTCTCCGGCGATGGCCGAACTCTCATTCGGCCATCTCCGACAAGCGAATAAGGAGGCGACGATTATCAAATCCGGTGAAGTGTCTGCAACATACTGCTTGAAGGGTTGTTGAAGGAGATCAAAAGCAACCTTTAAGTACTGAATTTTCTCGAAGCGTATGTCGACGGTAGCCTCAGCGCCCTCAGGCAAGATGCTCTCATCCTCCATTATCGGAAAGGGAAGTTCCATAAGCTTTATCGGAGATGACAAATTTGGAGACCTAGGAGTCTCTGTATGTTTTTCTTGGAGTAGATATCAGTGAAACTGGGTTCTGCTTTAGCTATGGCGTAGAGAGCTGAAGCGAATAATATGGCCGAGCGCCCGTGGAAGCATAACGTACATTTACTTGCCCTTTCCACTCTCGTACCAGTTCTAGACAAAGCTAGATACATGAGATAAGCAAAAACTAAAGTTTCTTTTTCTATCACTTTGAAACATGGTTCAAAATGTTCGAGTCTGGTGACTCGGCTGAGTTCAACAACACTACCGTTTGTTTACTTTGGTGCGATGGGATCACGAGACTCAAACGGTGGTCGGTATGAAATCGAAGTACCAATCAGAGTTTATATCACGAACCACTTGGAACAATCTTGGTTATGGAGCAAGTCTCAAAGATAGATCACGAGAAAAAGCATAGAATTTCTTGATGACGAATCTAGTTCAAGCCACATGACGAAATCAACCAAAAAATCTGATTAACGGAGATTCTATGAAAACTGAAAAGCGAATCTAAAGCGTGAACATAAAACTACAACCAAAATCAAATTTTTGATGAATCAAAGGAATTCCTCTCGGAGAGATTGAAAAATACGATGGAAAAATACGATTTCTCAATTCTGCTAATCCTTTGTTCCCTAATACCAATCAAAACAAGAAATAAAGTGATTTGTTAAGGAAATCAGAATTCCTCCTCAGAAAAACAAAAATCAACAAATTTTCACCCATCATACGATTGACTAGTTTTCTAGCCCTAAACAGTGCCACGATGGTGAGAGGCTGAGAACAAACGGCAAAGCAACTCTCACCAGGAACTTCGAAGGCTATGTTGGGGCTTGAGATGCTATTAGACAGTAGGCATGGTGCGACAAAGCTGTAAAGCTTGGAGGGTGCTACGACCACTGCTGAGTGGCTGTGTCAGAGAAATTGGAAGCAGGCTTGAATGAAGAGGTTTGGAGTGGAGAACGAAAGGGAGGGGATGCGGGCTCATAAGTTAGGCATATGATATTAAATATTATTTAATGAAAATAATATTTTAGCTTTTATCTTGATTTAATATAAAATTAATTTAATTAATTATAGGCATAATAAAAAATAATAATTTAATTAATTTTTTATAACAAGTGGATGAAAAGCACATGTTGAAGATAAGTAGTCTTTGGATAATTTTAGTATTTTTTATAACAAATTTGGATGAAAGAAAATATCTTTATAATAAAAAATCATTTATTTAAATTAATTTAAAGATAAAGATCAAATACTTTAAATTAATATTTAACTTAAACAAATGTTATAATAATTCATATTTCTATAAATTACAAAATAAGTGTACTATATTGTAACTAAAATATTTAGTCATCAAAAATATAAAATGTTTACATTTTTATTAATTTTTAATTTACTTATTTTCATCTATTTTTAATATTTACTACTTTTATAATTTTATTTATCTTGATTTACATATTGATCGATATCGACCAGATCAGAGATATCGTGATATAGATGTTCTGGTCGATCTTAGTGACTTTGAATATACACTTTGAAAAACTCATTTATTATTAATGACATGATATATCAGTGATTTAAGATATTTTGATCATGGATTTAAACGTAAACTAATTTTTATATGTTTTAATTCATTGTTTCTCTCTATTATATTAGACTAAAATTTAAAGTATAAATTTTGAAGAATTTTGATTTATATTTGAATTTCTTTTTATATTTTCACGATGATAAACATGATCGGTTAACAATGCAATTAAACAAATTAACCAATTCGACCATTTACATGTGAGAATAAAAGAAGGCTGAAGAGGCATCAGGTCGAGAACAAAAGTACATGAACGATACACCATATTCATCTAATCGAGCGAAGTTTCAGCAACATACTACATGAAGGTGTTGGGAAAAACCCTGAGATCAATCTTAGCAGAATATCAACTAGAACAAAGAAATAAACTAAGAAAAATAAATTATACAAGGATTTACGTAAAAAAAACCCTTTATCAGAGAAAAACTACAGATCAACCAAGACAAAATCCACTATGTAATAAATTTGTATAATTACATTGATGTTCACCTCTCATCTCATAAGAAAATCGATACTAATACAATAAAAAATATAAATAAAATTAGGGTACATTACGGTTGAATGAATCGGAGAATGAGTATTCTCGGACCGGAGCAAACCGAAAAAATTTCAAACTAATTCTCGGGCAAGACTAAAATAATTAATTCTCGCTCAGTGCTTTCCGAATTTTGAACAATTCGACGGAGCGGAGCAAATGGAGAAATCAATTCGGATCAGTCGGATAGGAAATGGAGAATTTTGAAGAATTTATATGAATTAAATTAAAACTCAAATTAATTTACTACACCTTTCTCTCTTTATTTAAAATTAATTTTGAATATTCAGAGCCTGCCAGTAATATAAAAACACCATTTCCCTACCAAAAATATAATATAAATCAAAATTGCACACAATAACTAAATTTAAACATTAGAATAATGTAACAACAGTATAATGATGTCTCAACACACTTAGCATAATCTAAGACTCTTCACACACATGCTGGTGGATTTTCAAAGCATGAAGAATTGCCAAAATGTCTCTAGTAATGCAATTTTAACATCAGTTCGGAAATCGAGTTAAACTAGTATTTAATACACAATATACAAATTCAATGGCCATGAATAACAATGAAATCAATCCATGAATAACCAATAAAATCATTTCATAAATAACCAATGAAATCAGTCCAAATCCAGTCCATAAATAACCAAGAAATCGATCCCAAATCAGTCCATGAATAGCTTGATGAAATCGGTTTCAAATCGAGTCCTGAAATAACCAATAGAAATCGATCCAAAACAATCCATAAATAACCAAAGAAATTAGTCCATGAATAACCAATGAAATCAGTATTTAATACCTTACTCAATATGTGAATTTTCAGCAAGCATTTCATACTCATAATATGTAGAATTTTGAATAACCATAGTAATGCGAAATTTTGATCAATATTTAATACTCACATGTAGAATTTTAGCTTCAAAAATTTAAAAACGCCCTTAACAACATTCTCTAACATCTCAGGAGTCTTGAAGAATTTCTAATAGAAACAAAAAATATATATATTAGATTTAATTCAGATTCATTTTTAATGCAAATAAAAGATAAAATTTACATCTGATAAGTAAATATCATCTGGGATTCGAAGCTTTCAAGTTCTTCCAATATTTCTTCAATTTGAATAGGTTTGTTGGAATTTTGCAACAAATCTTGACAACATATAAGAACTTCAGCTGTAATAGGAGTTAAAGAACTCCTAAATCGGTCCAAAGTCCTTCCTCCATGCCAAAACATGGAGATCTATGCAACTTTTGATAATGTTGGAAATCTAACCGAATTAACTTTCCACCATGCCAATATGTCAAATTCAAGAGTAAATTTTTCAGAAAATTCATCCAAATACCTTTCCAACTCCTTTGGCAGCTAGTGTTTCTCTTTCTCTAACTCACATAAAATAATCATGAATCTCCTCTTCCATTTAGCCATCAATCTCTCATTATGTAGAGACGATGATTCATCACTTAGTCTCTACTCTCTCTTCATTTTTTGGGTTGTACTCATCCGTCATAATTTTCAAGGCTTTTGTGATTCTATCCACCAATTCTTGTGATTCATTCTCACCATAATAAGTAGTGTACTTAACCCTCAAATAGTTCATTTTATATCTAGGGTCTAACACTACTGCTATGGCTTTTATCACATTGACTTGCTAAGTGCACCACTAATATTTATCAAATTTTTCTCTCATTTTTCTTTCCCATTTCCACCAAGAACTATCATTACTTCTCTCAAAAGTTTGCAAATCTTTCAAAAATTTTAAAAAATTATCTCAGGAAAATACACATTCGATGTACAATACAAAGAAATAGGATGCTTCTGATTACATCGCTACAAAGCGGATTTAAGAAATCTAGTAAGGTTCCTTGCATTATTCAATCGTGTTCATTAGGCAATTCATCCCCGAACTTCGATCAGAATTTATATCGTATCCTCCAATCTCTCAAAGAAAGCCTTTTGATAATTTATAGCAACTTCCAACATCAAATAAAGTAGAATTCCATCTAGTTGGACAATCCCCAATTGCAAGGAAGATTTATAGTTAACATTTGTTAGCTCATGACATTTTGAACAAATCTAATCTTTGTGGGCTGCCCTTAACTATGCCCGACAATTGCTCTAACTTTTTCAATAGAATCATGAGCAAATTTAACACCATCCTTGACAATTAATTGTAGGACATGAGCAAAACACCTTATATGAAAAGCTTCCCCACCCATTACAAAAGCATTTTTCTTTAACAATCTTTTTCTGATGTTGATGGTATCGTTTGATGGATGCATTATCAACGTGATGCACATGACCTAGTCAATCCCACTCATCCATGCAAGTGTCAATAACATTCCCGATATTAATCCCCTTATGACTTTTAATGACACAAAAATTGAAATTCTCTTATGCATATTCCATTGTGAATGTCACGTGAGCGATCCAAGCATAAATAAGACATATTACGAATACTTGTCCAAAATACGTTGTCGAAAAACCCTTTGACATTGAGATGCTTCAAACAAAGCCACGCAATTTCTTTTCTCTTCCAACATATAAAGAAAAAACAATCCACTTTACAATCATTATTACTAGATGGAATTTTAAATTGAAACGCCTCTTGGACAAATTCTTTAAGCCATCTCCCTTCAACAAACCTAAAAAGTAGTTCATCCGCATAATCATCCTAATAAAAAGCATTCCTAGTAGCTTCTTGATCAAATTCCAACATGTTAATTTAGAACTTTTCGGACCCACTTGCATTTGAAAATTCAAAATTTTTTGGGATTTGTTTGATTTGTTAAAGCATCGACTAAATCTTTTTTATAAGGAAACTCTTTTAAACTATCCTTAAATGTTTCCGCATCTTGAAGTGCCTTGAAGGCTTGAAACCCGATAACTTTTCCACACCATGCACATATAGCTTTCCCATTCAATTTACCCTCAGAATTCTTCTGTTTTTTAAAATGGACCCAAACCTCAGACCTCTCTTTATCCATAGAATTATCAGTAGATTCTTGTTTACCTTCTAATTGACTTGCCTGAGGATCCACCACTTCTTTTGTTGTAGCCATGTCCTTTGAAGGTAATGGCATAGGAGCCAACAACAATTCATCTGAATTACAGATGATTTTCTTTATTGACACTCATAGTCCACTGTTAAAAATAAGATCAATTAGTTAATTAATCCATGAAACAATTGGTATATTTGAGAAAAAATAACCTCGAACAATAAAAATTTACGAGAATTCTTATTGCTTTTACTCTTTGCTATTTCGAGGCCATCGAGTTCATTATCCTTTTTAACTCAAATATTTCTTGATGTCGGGGAATAGGAGAAAAATTAGAAAATCATTAGAGAAATAAAATAGAACATAAGCCAAAACAAAATAATTTTTATGTCTTATCCTCTGTAATGGATGAGTTTATATCCTTCTTCTTGAGTAATAGATTGCTTTTTCTTTAAAAAAATAATTTTTAAAATTATCAATTAAAAATAAACCAAATTAACATATTCAAACTTAAAATAATATTAAAAAATTGATTTATTTTTACTATTAATTAATTTGATATTTTCTTGCATTTTTTTTGAACAAACATTCAAATAATGAAGGAAATTACAACTACTTGTTCTTTAAGAACAGAATTAAAAATATGGGATAAAACATTCCAATATTTTTTCTTGCATTGAACAACCATTCCTATTATTACTTAAATTTAATATTCAATTTTATCTTTAGAAAAAATCTTCACCTCAATGAAGTCATTGTCACGTGAAGCTTAGGACAAAGAAAAGGAAAGAAAAAACAAAGTCAGCCAAAATCCGATACACGCCCCTCATAAGTTCAATAAAAACAAAGCAAAATGGCAAAGACAATTAGAAACCGGTTTAACAAATCATTAAGAGTTCTCCAGTGATAGAAACTCATGAGTGATCTGACTTCTCGCATGATGCGGTACGATCTTGTAGTGGATCTGAAATGGCGAGATGAGAAGAAATCAATGGGAGGCGGCGGAGTCAAGGGGCGCGCGGGGAGGCGGGCTCTTTGTGGTTTTTAGAGGAAATGGTGTTTTAGCTAGGGTTGATAAATAGAAAGTGTATTAGGTTTTTTTAATTTAGACATAAATGGTTAAGGTTCTTTAGTTTTTGATATTAAAACTCGATGGATTTAATATAAAAACGATGTAGTTTTTGTGTTTTATCAAAACTAAGCCGTTTTATGTTAAAACTACGTAGTTTTTCACCCATATTAATAATCTAAATTATATACATTTAACACTAAATTAGTATTATATGATTATAATTATTTAGAGTAAGTATTTACTTAATTTAATAATTAAGTAACCTTGATATTTAGTATTTCGTAACCTTGAGTTTATAGGATTCACAAAATATTAGCTATAATAATATTAAAATTTTATTAAATTACCTTTTAAAAGTTTTATTTCAATATTCATATTAAAATAATTTGAACATAACTAGCAATTTTACTATAAAAGTTATATTTATAATATTAAGAATTTTATTATATTGTATTAGACATTTATATACACACAATGACACAAATATGATATATATATATATATATATATATATATATATATATATATATATATATATATATGCTATATATATATATATTAAAGTGATCAATTAGTAATTGTTCAGTGCCTATATAATTAATTATCAAATAATATTAGAATTTCATTTTATAACAAATAATTTTAAGCTTTATTATTATTATTATTATTATTATTTTTATATATATATATATATATAAATTTTAGTAAATTATCGATTAGTTTAGGTTCTTGGTTCAATGCAACCGGGACAGTTTAGTTTCGGTTCGGTTTGGAGAACTCATGTTCTCATACCCGGCCTCCATTAAAATTTTCGGACGGTCGGTTGGATAAAGTCAAGCGGTCAACGGATATATTCGGTTGGATATTTTTCGGTTCGGTTTTTCGGTCGATTCGGGTTCTCGAGGACGGAGTGCACGATACATAAAAAATAACTAATTATTTACCACTATTCAAAAATAGCTACATTATAAATATAGTATTAAACACGAAAAAGAAGCCCTTCACATAAACATGTGGCCGTATGATCCATGTCTTGTTGGATGAAATAATGCAAGAAACTGACATGCATGAGAGAAAAATAGCATGTTTCATAAACTGGCACAACTTTTTAGGGGAATTGTGCATTATGTGTAGATGGATCCCATATTTTGTATAAATTTGTGAATCTAATCTCGCCTCTCTTTTTTTCTTTTCTTAAAAAATAACTTATTTGGAATAGAAATATTTTCTTATATTTCATATATTTATATTACCTTTTAAAAAAAAATTATTTATGTAAGAAAACAAGAATAACATTTTTTATTTCTTTTCAAAACCAAAAGAATGGTATTTTTGTTAGAATCTGATTAAAAATTAATGAAGGTTAAGATTTTAAAATTTATGTTTTTAAAAGGTTATTTAATCAATCATCATTTTATAATTAAACAACTCATCAAATCATCCAAATTTGGGATAAATTATATATTTTAAGGACACAAAAATGCTTATAGCCTTTTAATCTGCAAGTGATAAAAGAATGAAATAAAAAAAATTAAAAATAAAAAACCTCATAACTCCAATCCCTCCCTCACCCTCCCGCACCCCAACATCTCACATCATATACCGCTTTCCTAAGCCACAAGCCACTCAATTTTTTTTTCGCATTTCCAAAAGTGTTGACGGGTTAGGTTTTCAAATTTTAGTTTTTTAAGGGATACTTTCAGCCTACTATTCAATTCTTGATCAATTATATGTAAATGGCTACAAAACAACACTGCATGTTCTATGACTAAACCCTTACTCGTGAGAGCTCCCCCTCCTTTTATAATTCTTGAATAACTATATAAGCCTTATATTTTCTCCACTCTCCTAACCTCCTCAAGTAACTGTTTACTTCTTTATTATGGAGGCTTGTTCCTCAAGTTTTCTCCACTACCTCAAGTAACTGTCCACGTCTACATTAGGGAGGCTTGCTCTCCAAGTTTCTCTATTTTCTTGTCATTTCTTAAAAAAATCTCAAAAATACCATTGCCTTTTACATGGGCTTTTCAACTGGGTTTAGCCTTATTTCACTTTGATTTTTAACTTTGGGCTTGGGTTCAAGCCTAAATAAACATTGGGTCAGGCCAAATTAAATTTGAGAACAAAATCCATATATCATATACTATAATGAAAAAAAATCATTATTTTAGTTTGTCGCGTGTTAAAGTGCGCTTGTTCAACCACCGAATATGTAGTTGAAATAGTTAGGGTCTCTCCTATCTTAATCAAAGGTTTCGAGTTCGAGCCTTAAGAATGCAGCTGTGTTTTGTGGTAGAACTTTACCGTCCTTGAGATCCTTCCCTACTCGTATGAGAAATAGTCTAGATGTGGTATGACTTAAAAACATATTTATTGTGTACATGGACCCGATCAAAACATCTTGTGGTCTGACAAAAAAAATGTGTTTGATCAATGTCATATGTTTAGGCGTATTTTTATAAAATTTGATTGAACCATTGAAGATGCTAGGTTAGGTTTTGTGATCCAGGCTGTTACCAAGCCTCCTAGAATTTATTTCTTAATTGAAGATCTTCTAGTTGATATCAAGGGATTAATAGCTTTTCTTCATCAAAGTGATCATAAGGAGGTTTGAAGAGTTACTATTGTTCTCACTACAAGAAAATTGGGATATGGTAGCACTTTTTTAGCAGGGGTCAAAAAATTTCAAGACTAAAAAATGTATATAGACGCAATTATGTAATTAATGCGGCTGATAGAATTTTTGGATGACTTTTAGCTGGGTAATTGGTGTAGTGACTATACTTACGTTATGAGATCGAAATGCCACTCCACATTCTTTCTTTCTTTAAGTTTGTTGACTCGATTTATATTTTTCCTTTCCCCTCCCCCAGGCTACCCACGATCGCGATTGTCGAGCTCCAAAGCTCATTAAATGTGAGTGGCATTTTCGTAATTATTCCGACACCATCACGGCTAAATCGTTCACTCCCCTTCTTCGACACTCAGTTCAGCTGAATGGTGCTTCTTATACACTCGTTTTATACCTTGATTCTCCCTGCCTGTACGAAAGAGCTGAAGCGATTCATCATTACGAAAGAGCTGAAGCGATTCATCATTTCCTGAGAAAGCTGAGTATATATCTTTCTCGTGTTATTCGGCTCCGTATTCTAGCAGGAAAGGTATCCCCTCATGCTCTCTCTTGCAACTCTCTTTTGAGATTTGGAAATGTGCAAGAGTGATTCTGCGGATCTTCGCCCTAATTTCCTTTTGCATTGATTTCAACTTTGTGGTCCCTAATCTCCTCAAAGCCCCAGAATCTGCGGATCTGTGACTAGGGTTTCTTCATCGGTTAATGCAGGAGCAAGCCCAACTCCGACCTCGAGCGCAATTCTAGGTAATTTCCTCTTCCCTTTCATCAGATTCCGTTATTTATGAGATTGTATGAAATCAGACATTGTTGATCGATCTTTTATTTTTATTGTTCTATCAAACTTCTTGAGCATTGAGATTTAAGGTACTCTTAGCATATTGGAAATTAATCATTATATACTTGAGGATTTTAAGCTTCGTGTTTTTACGTTTCGCATTGTTGATTTCTCACATTTGCTTAATTTTTTGCTTCCTACTATAAATTATTTAGATGAGGTTCCAAAGTATGAATCCAAATCATTTATTGCCATCTTATTTTATTTTATGTATATTAAGCAATTTCTAAGTAGTTTTGGAAGGAAGTACGTGAGCAGTTACTGATGTGTATATTACTTATTAACCTCATAATAGTTCAATTACCTGAAGACCAGCTAAATATATGAAAGATTTATCAGTGAATCGGATTAGAATGCAGAAAGCAGTGTTGAAATTGGAATGCTCCCGAGTAAAGGAGTACGAATGATGAGAATATAAGACCATAAGGTCCAGACGTTTGGGGTGCTTTTCTCACATGTAATTTAACCTCATACTCCTTTGGGGTGCTTTTCCAGTGCTTCTGTTTTTAATATACACAATCTTTACCTATGACAAAAGAAAAAAAAAACTGAGATAACAAATGGGAGGAGGTGGGGGAAGTACTTTATGTACATGATGTGTGAGAGAGAGAACACTTTGTGAATCTATCTCTTATTTATGATCAAGGATATGACTAAGCTTCAGGCATATGTGCCTACATCAATGCAAACTTAAGTTGGTAATTCATGTTTTTTATTTATCCTGCTAGTTTTAGTATTGTCTCTATTGTGATCTGCCTGACCCAGACCCCTTTTGTTTGTCATAGTTATGAATCTGAGGATCATTTTTTGTTGTGAGAATGAGTGCCGAGAGCAATCTCACTTTCATTTAATGTGCAGGAATTAGAACATCATGGAGGTGAAATAGGTTATAGTTTATCATGACTCTGCTCCCTCACCTTCTTTGTAGCATTTGTCAGAATTTTCAAATCCCAAAGGTGGGGCATCTTGTATTTATTTATTCTTTGTTTTAGAAGAACTAATAGGTAGATAGCAATTCTGTTGGGATTCGCAAAATTGGCACATTAGGTTCTGAAACGGTCTGAAATTGAAAATATGAAATTGTAGTAATAGGAAGTATGAATAGGTAATAGAAACCTGTGGCCAGCATCCCTTTATCATCAATTTACAAGATTCTTCTGCATGATATCAGACATGTCAACTTTTATTTCTGTTTACCACCACTGGTATTCACCTTTCCCCATTACATCTGCTTCTGTGATAGCTAGTAGGTCATTATGTTGTTTCTCATGTTTCAAGAGCTTAAGCTGTTATCAGAATTGATCATTTTGTGTTTTTTTTCCTTGACAGCTATCTACTTGCCTATGAGAATTCCTTTTGATATGAACTAGACAGAATCTCTGCTATATGCTTTGGTTATATACTGGTGGACCTCTATTGTCTGTTTGTTTACCACAATGTTCTTTGCTAGAACTTGGAACTGATGGAAATTCAAAATGGCTATTCTCGGGAGTATATGCTTGTTGAGCTAACTTTGAAGTTAGAGTATGCATTTACAGGCTTGTTAGGATGAGTATGCATTTACTGCAGTGTGGCCAGCAAGGCCAGAAATATTTAATAAGATTGTCCTGACTAAAATCTTATCATGAAATAATTAAATCATAAACAAAGACACAAGCCACAGACAAATCCATATGAACCCGAGCACAAAAATTACATGTGAGAAAACCCTGGAAGTAGAGAAACTGGAGATCATTTTAAAGTGAGGAATAAACATGTAATTTTTTAACGTGAGTTAGAATGTTTTTAAAGATGCAAGCTCAATGCCCTTGGTTGATTTTGTAGATTTGTAAATTGGTTGGGTTTTTATTGAGAAAGTTCTTTTTTGTTCTCTTTTTTAGATGCATACTTTTGTACTTCTATTTGTGAATATCTTTCCTATTTTTCATTAGACTAGGGATGTTGAGGATTCGACACCTCATGCATGTCTTCAGTACTTGAATCTTTTTTCATTAGAAATGTTGGCATGTGCATGCTACTCTTTCACATCAACTTTTATTTTTTCTCAAGGAATGTTAAGGAAGATGTGGCAAAGAGGATCTCTGAGATCTCCAAAATCTCAGTTACTACCAAACTTGAAAAGTACTTAGGCGTCCCCTCCATTACCGGTCGTGTTCATGTAGGACTTTTTCAGCATGTTCTAGATAAAGTGGAAGGAATATTAGATGGGTGGGAGGCCAAACTCTTATCTCTAGCTGGTAGAATAACCCTTGCTCAGTTAGTGTTAAATTCAATCCCCTTGTATTCAATGCAGTCTACTATGCTGCATATCGCTCTATGTAACAACTTAGACAAAAAAGTGAGACAGATCATTTGGGGAAGTTTGCAAGGCTATCAGAAAATTCATCTTGTCAATTGGGAGATGGTAACCCAACAAAGATAAAATGGGGGACTGGGAATAAAAAAATGAGGAACATGAACTTGGCTTTTTTTAGCAAAAATGGGATGGAGGCTCATTACAGACGAAATTTGCGAGAAGGAATGGGATAACAATTTTGCCTCATGTTTGGAGAAGAGAAGATAGGGATTCTGATGAAGATTATATCTGATAGAAAGAATATTTTATCGATATTCTTAGGTCATTACACTCTTAGCTCAAAGATTGGCATTTTGTGAATTATTATTTATCTTTACATCCACTATATATATAGGTTTTTTTCATTTTAATGATTGACTAATACAAACCTCTTTAGTATGTTGTGATGCATGAAAACTTAGACTTCCCGTTCAAATATCCTTGTGAGATAAATATCTTCTTATCACATACTAAAGAACATTTAAATTTACTCTAGTATCGACTAAGATTTATTTATACTACAAATGATTCTTGAATTGTTCGATTGGACAATATAGGAAAACATAATATCTATAAAAGTTACTCTCTTATGTTCAATTCATTTGTAAGTGATTTCGAAGTCGTCCTGTTGTTCTCTGGGTACATATTTGGACAAGGTCAAACAATATGCCTTGCCCTTTCGTATTCTTGGAGAACTAAGTGGAAATCTTTGTCGAATTTTTGCTAAATGAAATGAAGCATATTAGAGTGCAACTCATAGAGATTGTGTGTATTTCTATGTGGGAGTAGGAACCACCACCCTAAATTAAGAAGTTAGAGATGTTAGAATGCATACAGCATGCATTATAATTGACATGGTTAAATTTCATGAAGTTGAAGGAAATTAAAGAAAATGCCAATAAACAAGTTATGGATGACAAAAGTCGAGGGTGAGCCAAGAATACGATAATGGGGTTTTAGAGTTCTTAGACTTTGCTTTGGTAATGCTCTGGAAGTGACAAGCTACCATGTCCTTGTGTTAGATTCGCGGCAAGCTATGCATCACGGAAATAGACATGTTATGCATAATCATTTGCAAAACCATGGGATAGTTAGAAACTATGTTCGTTGGGTGATGCATGGTGAATATGAGTTTAATGAGTCAACATATGATGATGAGTTTGAAGATCCACCTCCTGATGACATGCATGGATTGCTACATGATGCATTTCAAATGCCAAAAACTAGTAATGTGTTGGAGGAAAATGAAATTTTGCTTATTGAGACTAGCCTTGAAGAACCAAATGATGAAACGAGAATTTTCTGACTTTTTTGAAGGATGCGGAGAAAAGGAATTATATCACAGTTTGTACTAAATTCATGAAGTTAGCTTTAATGATAAGGTTAATTAACATTAAGTGTCTCAATGAATGTGGAGCAATAAGTCATTCACGATGTTATTAGAACTTTTGAATGAGTACTTCTGAATGTGATGATAATTTTTCCGGAAATTTCTATGAAGCGAAAAATACTCATGATCTTGGGCTTGATTATAAAAGATAGATGCATGCCCACAAAATTGCATGTTGTTTACCAAAGAGAATAAAAATCTTTGATAAATGTACCATTGTGGTACCTCGGATGGAAGAATGTTGAGTTTAACTCAAAGGCGGATTCGGGAACATGTTTGAGGAGGAAGAAAATTCACACTAAGGTTTTACAACACTTTCATCTAATACGAGAAGCGAAGGTTGTTTATGTCATCAGCGGCTTCTACGTGAGTGGCATGCGCAGTCGCTCTTATTAGCGATTGAGGACATCGATTTGGCTCTTTATCTTGGAAAAGTTTTGATTCTTTAAATCCTACATTTGCATTGGAGCATCGCAATGTTAGGCTAGGGTTAGCTTGTGATGGTTTCAATCCATTTAGCAATATGTCTATCGCCCATAGCACGGTTTTACAACACTTTCCTCTAATACCAAGGCTTCAAAGGTTGTTTATGTCATCAAAAACGGCTTCCTACATGAAGTGGCATGCACAAGGTCGCACTACTAATGGCTTGATGAGACATCCAGTTGACTCTTTATCTTGGAAAAGTTTTGATTCTTTAAATCCTACATTTGCATTGGAGCATCGCAATGTTAAATGAGGTTAGCTTGTGATGGTTTCAATCCATTTGCCGATATGTCTATCTTCCCGCTAGCACGCTGGCGGTTGTTCTCATCTGTACAACACACCATGGATGTGTATGAAGCAATCATTTTTCATGTTATCGTTGCTCATTCACAGCCCCGGCTAGCAAAATGACATTGATATATATTTACAACCCTTAATAGGCAGGATTCTGCGAAATTATGGGAGCATGGGTTACTACGTATGATTTGCGGTAAATAAAATTTTCTCATGCATCTTTGCTATATTATGGACAATTAGTGACTTTCACTGCATATGCAAACCTTCCCGGGATGGAGTACGAAGGAATGATTTGATTGTCCTTCTTGCGATAAAGAAACTTGTTCCCATCGATTAAGGCATGGGAGGGAATTTTGTTGCATGGGCCATGCGTCATTTTCTTCCATGAAATCCTGAAATTTAGATGTGATAAGATCTTTTAATGGTGAAGAATTGAGATTACCCTACACAATTACTTGGGGTTGATGTGTTAGACAATTAGAACATCTAGGCAATTATTCTAGGGAAGTCACAAAAGAAACGGGGGAAAATACTACTGCGTCAACACCGTTAAGGAAGAAAAAGTGTGGCTGCCCTTACCAGAGCAAGGCACAGCAGGATAGAGCAGTCAGGGATGCCACTAAATCACTTTCAAAGTACTCAAAATCATATCTTTGCGGGCGATGCGAAATTAAGGCAAGCCCGTAAACATTTACATTTAACAAAATCCATTTTACAATGTGACATCAAGCCTTTTCAAAATGATTTACAAAATAGATGTTCAAATATTTCAAATTGTTTATACAAAATATCCATATCAAAAGAACACATGAAATGAGTGCACATGTCGAGCATACTCGAGATTTCTTTCTTTATGACTCGGCCAGCTCACTGATCTTGGGTCTTATCGATCGCTATCTATCGCTCGGTACTGCGCATTGGTAAAACAATCGCTAAGCATTTTCATGCTTAGTGGTTCATCTGAAATCCATTCCTCGAGTTCGACAAATAATTCGTCTGATTTAATGGTGAGCACTGATCTTTTGGATGATCAATATAAATACAGCCCACGCCTTAAGCATTATATATATACGATAAATTATAGTTCGTGATCATCCCGCCGTACATTTTCATAATCGATATTTCCGCGATCCGGAATCAATTGAAATATGCTCCGCAAATTCAATTTAATTCGACATTGATTCAATTACGAAAATCAATTGAGTTCTGAAAATCAATTAGTTATGCCGTCATTCGATTCAGCCGATCGCCGATTATGTCAATCGATTCAGTTATGCCAATAAATTGATTACGTCAATCCGCAGTTATACCCGGTCGAATTGATTTATGCGCCGCCGAACACCGAGTCTTGAATACGAAATATCGAATCGCGACGCGATGCGCGAGTCATTTGCGGCGGTATCACATGGTTTTTATAACCGCGATGCAGTCCTGTGGAGCTCTTTGGCGGATTTATAAACAATCAAACCAGTAGAACACTCTTGAATGATCATTTGGGCTGGCGATCGGAGTGACACGTCGATAGTTCGCGATGCTGGCTATTTGACTGTTGGTATACGATCTATCCTTAATCACGAAATAAGCGGTTAACATTCTATTAAGAGCGTTAGATCCTTAATAGCAAAATATAGTACAATATATAAGCTTGGATAAGCGGTTTATTTTCAATAATCATGAAATTTTATATGCGAATATTTCCACGATCTACTTTTCTCAATCGATTAAATCAATTATTATGCTTTAGAGCAGCATGCAAAACTTGAAACGAGGAATAGGAGTTAGTGACAGACATTTCAAATTTTGTGAGGAATATGAGTAAGTAGAACAAACCTAAAAATATTTTGCACTTTGATTCCAATCCTTGGAATCTCAATCCCATGATTTGAGCTTTTATCGCAAGTCGTTACATTCCAGGCTTAGTAGTAATCAATAATAGGGCATATAGTGTTTTGGACAGGATTGATTTTTCTGAGTTTAATATGAGTTCCAATTTAAACATTCTATATGTAGATAGATTCTTGACTCAATGGGCTTTCCATAGAGTGCAAGAACCTTTCGGGCTCCCGGAGTTCGGGACGTAGGAGTTAGGACCTTCAGTTGGGAGGTCTTTAGTCAAATCTGGTAGCGAGCAGACGGCGGGGCGAGCTCGTGCCACACCGGTCGAGCATCTTCGCCATCTCAGAATATTAATGTATTCTTGACTCGTGGGCTTTCCATAGAGTCGAGAACACGCCGTCGGAGTTCAAGCGAAGGAGATATGACCTTCCAGAGTTTGGAGGTCATGTATAGTCAACTTTGGCGGTGACACGGCCCGGCGGTACACCTTTATTTGACGAGCCTTGTTTGGCGAGCCTTTGTTTGGCGACCCTTTGTTGGGCGACCATTGTTGGGCGACCAGCATTAGGCGACCCTTTGTTGGGCGACCACTATTTGGCGACCCTTTGTTTGTGACCTTTGTTTGGCGACCTTTGTTTGATGATCAACTGTTTGGCGACCACTGTTTGGCGACAGCATTTGGCGACCAGCGTTTAGCGACCTTTGTTTGGCGACCCTTTGTTGGCGACCTCGGTTTAGCGACCTCGGTTTGGCGACCACTTGACCCGTTTGGTACATTGAGTAAGACCATAACTTGGTCTGAGTCGAATTAAGAAATTGGCCTAACATCAAGTTCATTGATGTGGCTACAATTTCACAAGAAGGACTTACTGCCATTATCTTTATTTCTGATCCAAAAACCCGTTCTAAAGTGCGGTGGATTGGCGGCGGACAAAGCCCGGCAGAGCCAGATTTAATTGGGCTGATGACCTCATTAAGGACTTCTCTTGGTCTACAGGAGTCCCGAATCGAAATTCAAAGCCCAACATCAAGCTAATTGATGTAAGCTCTGATTACCTAGAAGGGCTAGCACTACCAATTTCCTTCACTTCGTACGAATCAGCTCTAGGTTCGGCTAGGCGTACTACCACAATGTGGCAGCTTCCCATGGTTTAAATGCGACCAAACTTTCCCCTAAGGCCGGATAACTGCGACAATCCATAGGGTAGAAGAAGACCAGTAGGAGAAGACCTACCTCATGGAGTTTGTCGAAAGTCCCAGATTCAGTCTACACTTGTAGCTCTTCAGCTCACTGGAAGGACTTCCCCTTCGTGCCCGTAGGAGACATGGTCGATCGTTGGAAAATCTAGAGAGGAAGGTGGAGCCTCTCTCTCTGCAACTCCCTTTTCTCTATTTTTCTTTTCTTATGAATCACTCTTAATCATACTTTTAAAGCGGAAGCTTCCTCCCTCTTTCCCTACATGCCACATGTCATTTCTGTGATTTTTTTTTTTCTTTACTCATTTATTTCTCCTAATATCACTTAGACATATAAACTTATTTACAATTGACCCCTTGGTTCCCCATTTCATTTCTATATTTTCTCTTTTTCACTTAGGTTCATTTGGATTCAAATGATCCTTCAATCGATATTAAAAAAATTTCGGAAAAATACCCCGAGTTAGCTCGATTATACGAATATATAATAATTTTTATTATAAAAATTTTAGGGTATTTTGAAATTATTCTGACTCTCCCAGCAATAAAATTTAGATCTCGAAATTACCTTGAATCCAACGATTCACGGATGCTGCTGCATCGTTTCCTCACTTTCCCAGTGGGTTCTTGATCTTATGGTTCTCAGCGACACCTTAATTGCGGAATCTTCTTATTCAAGTAATTCCTTCACTTCAGAGCCAAAATCTTTCTGGCTCTTCTTCATATCATCAAATACGGCCTCGGCTCAATTGTCTTGAGTGACTACATGTGGCCAGTCTGATCGGTGCCTCCGTAGCATGGACCGTGAAACACATCATGGATCTTTTCGAGTCGGAGGTAATGCCAGTCGTATGCCCATGGTCCCACTTTCTCAATCACTTCATGGGGGCCCGATAAATCTAGGGGCTCAACGCCTTTTCCCCAGTCTCATCACCTTCTTCAGCGATACTTTGGCTGCGCTTCGCCGTCTGCATGCTCGAATATCTTTTAACTCATGTTGGCATATGATTTACGTCTATCGTGGCCACCTTGATCTCTCTCTAATCATTTTCACTTTTCTTGAGTCTCTTGTATCAAGTCGGGGCCAATCACTTTCTTTTCACTCCAATTCGAGTCAACCTGTGGTGTTCTACATTTCTCCCATATAAAGCCTCATGAAGCCATTCGATACTTGATTGGAAGCTGTTGTTATACCTGAATTCAAGCTAAAGCAATGTATTTGATCGCAGCTACCCTCGAGATTAGATCACATAACTCCTTAACATATCTTCCGGAATGCGGATCACTCTCTGGATTGTCCATCCCGGGTTTGTGGGTGGAGCTGTGATGAAATTCAGTCGCGTGCCCAGAGGCCTCTTTGTTTTCCCCGAAATCTCGAAGTGAAGCCTCGGATCTCGGTCACGAAATAATGGATATAGGAATCCCATGTAGCCAGAACTATTTCCTTGATATCACGGCTACGCTGGCTTGTCAAGTGAATAGTCGTTCTCGCGGTAGGAAGTGGTGACTTAGTTAATCGATCTACTACGACCCTAGCTGAGTCATGCCTTCTCCTGTCAATGGTAACCAAACCCACAAAAATCCATGGTGATTCGGTCCATTTCCACTCTAGGTACTCTAATAGGCTGCAGTAATCCTGAAGAACTTTGATGCTACGCCTTTACTCTTTGACACACAAACACTTGGCTACAAATTCGACACATCTCTTTTCATCAGGACCACGAATGACATTTTAAATCTCGATACATCTTTGTGCTCACAGGGATGGATAGCAAAGATCCTTATGCCTCAACTTCAAGTATGGATTTCCTCGAATCATTTACGGTGATGGAGTACCTGAGCCAGTCCTTATAATACAACACTCCATTTTCGTTCACTTTGTGAACTCGGTTTCATACCATTTCTAATCGATTTATTATGCGACAATTTTCTCTTCTTTCCTTTGTGCCTCACAGCACTTGATTCGACAAACTCGGTCTCGCTATCGATTACTACCACTCTGAGTACCATCGTCATATAATGACAAATGGGCATTCAAGCGCTCGAAGCGTTCGTGACTTTCTGCACCAGCGTGGCCACTACACATTGGCTGCTTTCTGGGTGATAATCAATTACAGTCATAATCTTTATCAGTTCCATCATCTCCGTTGCCTCGAGTTAAGCTCTGTTGTGAGAAACCAATCTTAAGACTCTTATGATCGGTGTAGATGAAACACTTCTCTCCGTCTGAAATAATGTCTCCAAATTTTCAGCGCAAATACAATTGCGTGATTCGAATCATGCGTGGGTAGTTCCTTTCATGCGGCTTCAAGCGTCTTGAAACATAGGCTACCACTACCCCTCTTTGCATTAGGACACATCAAGTCCATTTGTGACCTTTGTCGCTCAAAATCACATATTCTCTACCGCCGTTGGTTGAGTAAACTGGAGCCTCGGTTAGAGAATTCTTCGACTTATCAAAACTTCTTTGACATTTTTCACTCCATTCATACTTTACATTTTAGGCCGATCTAGATCGCCAGCTGGAGTCATGAAAACCCATGCCAGTCTTACGTAGTATCACTGAGTCAGGAAACTACGCACTTCTATCAACATTTCTAGAGTGGCTTCCATTCAACAACCACTTATATTTCTTTGGATCTGCTCGGATTCCTTCTTTATACTATATGCTGAAAAGGACACTTCATTCTTCAAAACTCACACTTACTCGGTTTGCATACAATTTGCTCTTTCTGAGAGTCTCTAACAACTACTTTCACAAGGTGTGTGTCATGACTATCTGATCTTTTGAATACATAAGAATAATAGGTCTATGAACCTTCTGACAAGTGATCCACATCTGTTGATTCGGAAAACCACGATTCATTAGGTCCGTGAGCAGCGCATTTGGGCAATTGTCGATCAAAGCGGCATTACAAGGAATCATAATGTCCATATCGCGTCTAGCAGCGTCTTATGCACACATCGACATCTTTAATTCTCAGGCGATGGTACCCGGATCGCCAAGTCAATCTTTGAAAAGATACTTGCACCTTTTAATTGTTCAAACAAATCATCAATTACGGGTAGCGGATACTTATTCTTTCGCATTAGCTTGTTGGGTTATGCGTAATCAATACATAGCAAGTGTACCCTCTTTCTTTAACAAAAGCGGGGCTCACGGTGATACACTTGGTCCTGTAAAACCCTTTCTGAAGTAGTTCTTGCAACTTGATTTCAATTCCTTTAGCTCACAATTGGAGCCGTGCATGATTGTAATGGATGGAGTGTGGCTGGGTACAACGTCGATAGCAAACTCGAATCTCCCTATGTGGGGCAATCCACGGTAACTCTTGGGAAACACATCCGGAAAGTCACTAATGGTGGGGATATCGGATACACTAGGCCTTGCTTCACCATATCAATCACATAAGCGAGAAGTAGGCTTCACATCGCTTCCGTACCATTGTTCTAAGCGGTGGCGAGATATCACATTAGATAGATGATTTGACCTCTCTTGGAGTAAGAAGGTTACTTCATCTTCGTTCGAATGTCTTTAAGGTTACTTTTTTCATTCTACAATCGACTGCTGCTTGATGTCGGAATGACAGTCCATCCCGATATCACATGCGAGCTCCACTGAAGGATAGCTTCGATCAAATCTCCCCGAGATTCATACTCTCGTATTTTGATGGGACAATCTCTATAGACTCTGTTCCTGATAACACTATGACGACGGGTTCGTCCACCCGAGATGTCATACAAGTTTCCACTTCTCGTGATTTACTGGAGTTGGGTATGTCGGTACATATGTATGAATGAGTCGATCTGGATCTATCCCGATGCATGCATAATAATTATCAAGATAGTAAAATTCTGGGGACTATCACATACGGAGCGTGGTATGTTCCACTTTGCTTTCATTAAGTATGCTCTGTTGAACATGACCATCTTGCCTACTGAGTTTGTGTCCCTTGTCTCGGAACACTTTCGGTGGTCTGTTACTCTTGTGCGCTTTTTGTAACACTAAAGTTTATGCCCCGGTCACGTGGTCTTTATGAAATGAGCGAGCTCAGAGACCGATCTCTTCCATGCTCTTTGGATCCCTGAATCAATAGCACACCTTAAGTCTCAAGCATTCTCCTTTATGATTTCTCCCCCTTGATAAGAGCGATGGGGAGGCAATCGTCACTAGAAGGACCTCACCGGGTGTACTCGCGATGGTCTTTGGTAGAGTAGTATTCCCTACCGTGCTTTGTGCTATAGGCTGATTAGAGCCCTGTGGTCCCCTTAATTTCTTCCTTCTTCATTGTTGCGGAATTTGGGTGACACGGATTTTTCTTTCCCTGTCTTTTATCCTTTCTCTCTTTTTCCTCTTTCTTCCTCTTTCCACATTGATGCACATATCCTGATTTTGGAGAAATCCACCGTGGCAAAATCTTTGTGACATAGGCTCAGTATGTGGTCATTAAAGGTAGATCTTGAGCCCTCGACACTTTTCTTCTCGCTCTGCAGAGTATCTCGGGAGCATACTTGCTCAGTAGTGAATTCTTTGATATTCGATCCACGCTCATACATCTTTGCTTCAGATTATGAAACTCTCGTCTCATGTTGTTCAGATAAATGCGACCCACATAATGTTTCTTGAACTCATCGAGAAGAACTCCAGTGTCACTCTCTCACGATGGTGCGGTCACGGTCACGGTAACCCACCAGCGATAAGCCTAAATCACGAAGTAATGAAATTCGCGCATTCCCTTCTCTTGAGTTGTGCAATGCATTTGCACAACATTATTCGGTTCTCTCGAGGTAATTTTCTGCCAAGAAGACTCATCCTCTTTCTTTCCCATAAAATCTACAGTCGGTACCTTGCCATTCTCGATGGATGATAAAGCGCAGACGATTCGCGGTGGTTGCGGCTCTTTCTGTCACACTGAACTAGGCTGTTTGGAGGATACCCGTAGTACCTCCTATGCTTATTCCCCAGTTCATTCATTAATTGGGGCATGGGATGCTTGCCCACCTTCCACACTAGCGAGTATTTGGCGAGTCTGCAATTAAATCCTCGACCTAAGAGCCGAGATCGTCCATGCTTATCCTATTAGACAGCGAATCACGCGTGAGAGTCATGTCATCCTTTATATGCAGGCGGAAATGCATATTAAACACAATTTCAAAATCGTTTCTGAGACAATTTAAAATCATTTTGTAGAGCTTTAAGCGTAGGCTCACGATGCAATAAAGTTGTAGCGCCCTTGCGAGCTCGACACCTTGGCGGATCGAGCCGTCAGGATGCCGCTAAAATCACTGAGAATTACTCGAAATCATATCTTTGCGGAGGCGATTACGAGAAATTGGGCAAGCCCATAAACATTTACATTTAACAAAATCCATTTTACAATGTAGGCATCCAAGCCTTTTCAAAATGATTTACAAAATAGTGTTTCGATATTCAAATTGTTTATACAAAATATCCATATCAAAGAACACACATGAAATGAGTGCCACATGTCGGAGCATACTCAGAGATTTCTTTCTTTATGACTCGGCGCTCCTCGATCTTGGAGTCATTCTCGATCACTTATCTATCACTCGAATTTTTGCGCATTAGTAAAACAATACGCTCAGCATTTTCATGCTTAGTGGTTCTACTCTAAATCCATTCCTCGAGTTCGACTTAAATCAATTCATGCGATTTAATAATTGAACTTTTTCCAATCTTTTGGATGATCAGTATAAATACATTACATATACTTTGTTATATATATACAATAAATTATAGTTCATTGATCATCCCGTAAATACATTTTCATAATCAATATTTCCACCCGATCTCAAATCAATTCAAATACGCTCCCACCAAATTCAATTTAGTTCGGCATTCAATTCGATTACGAGAAAATCAGATTCGGTTCGAAAGGTAAATTCGAGTTATGCCCGATCGATTCGATTCTGTCGATCACTTCAGTTATGCGTCCAGTTCAATTATGCGATAAATTGATTCTGTCCCGATCACTTGATTATGCCCGATCAATTCGGTTATGCTTATATAGATTTAACCTAGAATCTTTGATATCACGAGGATGCTCCAGTCATAAACACGGTCCGTGAGGCTATGATGGTATCACATGGTTTTATAACCACGAGTCTGGTCCGTGGGGCTGCATTTGGTTATAAACAATCAAATAGTGAACACTACGATCACGGTCCATTTGAGGCTGGCGATCAGGGTATGGCACATCGATAGTTCGATGCTATTTATTTGACCTATTGGTATACCAATATATCCTTAATGCGAAATAAGCGGTTATGACTATTAAGGGCGTTCCAGATCCTTAATAGCGAAAATATAGTACAATATATACGCTTGTATAAACCGGTTTATTTTCAATAATCATATGAAATTTTATATGCAAATATTACACGATCACTTTTCTCAGTCAATTAAATCAATTCAATAGCACTTTTAGAAACAAACATGCAAAAGGCAGAAGCGAGGAATGAGTTGGTGACAAAACATTTCAAATTTTGAGCTTGAGGAATATGAGTAAGTAGAACAAACCAAAATATTTGCACTTTGAGTTTAATCCTTGGAATCTCAATCACGATTTGGCTTTTTCTCATCGTGGAGTCCATTTATTCAGAAACCATTTAAAGAACAATATTATTCAAGTGTACTAGTGGTTTTGGTTATGATTGATTTTCGGAGTTTAATATGAGTTCCAATTTAAACATTCTATATGCAGATGGATTCTTGACTCAATGGGCTTTCCATAGAGTGCAAGAACACTCGAATCCCGGAGTTCGGACTTGTGGAGTTAGGACCTTCCAAAGTTGGAGGTCATACCACGATCAAATCTGGCCCGACGACGGACCGGCTTTGGGCAGGCTCTAAATACACCACCTCGTCGAACATCTTACATACTCCCCAGAATATTAATGTATTCTTGACTCGATGGGCTTTCCATAGAGTCGAAGAACACTAAATCGAGGAGTTGAAAGCGAAGGAGATATGACCCAGCCAGGAAGTTGGAGGTCATGTGTGATCGCGCTTTGGCGGCGGCTGGTAGCGGTACATAGCATTTGGCGAAACCTTTGTTTGGCGAGCGCTGGCGACCTTTGTTGGGCGACCATTGTTGGGCGACTCTTGTGAAACGCGACCGCGTTGGGCGACCTTATTTGGCGATGCTTGTTTGGCGACCCTTTGTTTAGCGGTACTGTTGATGATCAACGTTTGGCGACCCTTGTTTGTGACAACTGTTTGGCGGCATTTGTTTGGCGACCTCGGTTTGGCGACCTCGGTTTGGCAGCCTCGGTTTGGCGACCATGACCCGTTTAGTGTTCAGAGTAAAGACCATAACTTGGTCTGCACAAGTCGAATTAAAAATTCAAAGCCTAACATCAAAGTTCATTGATGTATTCACAATTTAAGAAGGACTTACTGCCGTCTCTTTATTTCTGATCAAAAACCCGTTCTAAAGGTACATTAGTTGACCGGCGGACAAAGCGGCGAGCCAGTTGGGTGGGCTGACCTCGATAAAAGGACTATAACTTAGTCTACGGAGGTCCCGAATCGAGAAATTCAAAGCCTAACATCAAGCCTTCTAATTGATGTGGCTACAATTACTAGAAGGACGCACTACCAATTTCCTTCACTTCGTACCCAAGGAATCAGCTCTAAGGTTCGAGTAGGCATGCATTACCCTGTGTAGCGGCTTCCCATGGTTTAAAATGCAGCAAACTTTCCCTAGACCAGATAACTACCCGACAATCCTTAGGGTAGAAGAGAGACCAAGTAGGAAGACTATACCTTATGGAGTTTGTCGAAAGTCCGATTCGGTCTCTACTTGTAGCTCTTGTCAACTAGGAAGGACTTCCCTTAGTGCTTGGCCAGGAGACTGTGGTCGATCGTTGGAAAATCTAGAAGGTGGAGCCTCTCTCTCTAACTTCCCTTTTCTGTATTTTTCTTTTAACATGAATCGCTCTTGTCGTCTTTTAAAAGGAGGAAGCTTCCTCCCTCTTACCATGCCACATGTCATTTCCTTGATTTTCTTTGCTCATTTATTTTCTCCTAATATCCTTAGACATATAAACTTATTTACAATTGACCCTTGGTTCCCCATTTTACAATTTCTATATTTTCTCTTTTCACTTGGGTTTCATTTCTGGATTCAGCAATCATCCTTAATCAATGAAAAAAATTTCGAGAAAAATGCTGAGTTGGCTCAATTATACCGGAATATATAATAATTTTATTATAAAAATTTTAGGAGTATTTTAAATTCTGACTCTACAGCTTAATAAAATTTCGTCCTCAATTACCTTAGTCAACGATTACGGATACTCTTTGCATCGTTCCCTCACTTTCCCAGTGGGTTCTTAGTCTTATGGTTTCTCACAACACCTTGACTAACGGAATCTTCTTATTAGTAATTCCTTCACTTCACAGGAGCGAAATCTTTGCGGCTCTTTCTTCATATATCATCCAATGCGGCCTCGGCTCAATTGTCTTGAGAAGAGACTACATGTGACGGTCACGTCGGGTACCTCAAGTAGCATGGACACGTGAAACACATCATGGATCTTTTCGAGTCAGGAGTAATGCCAATCGTATGCCACTTGGTCCCACTTTCTCAATCCACTTCATAGGGACGAAATGTCAGGGGCTCAGCTTGCCCTTTTTCCCAATCTCATCACCTTAACTCGGCGATACTTTCAAAAACACCTTTGTAGATCTCATATCGAGATATCTTTTCTTTTCATGTTGGCATATGATTTACGTCTGCTCGGTGGCCACCTTGATCTCTCTAATCATTTTCACTTTTCTTCGGAGTCTCTTGTATCAAGTCGGGGCCCGATCACTTTCTTTTCACTTTCGATTAGTCAAACCTGATGGTGTTACATTTTCTCATATAAAGCCTCATAAGGCGCCATTCCGATACCCAGTTGGAAGCGTTGTTGTACCGCAAAGATTCAGCTAAGCGATGTATTTGATCGCAGCTACCCTCAAGGTCGATCCACATAACCTTAACATATCTTAGGAATGCGGATCATCTCTCGGATTGTCCATCCAGTTTGTGGGTGGAGCGTATTGAAATTGATCGCGTGCCCAGGAGCTCTGCAGATTTTCCCCCAATCTAGTAAACCTCGGATCTGATGCGAAGCCAATGGATAGAATCCCGTATGGCAAGACTATTTCCTTGATATCTGACTCGCCCCAGCTTATCGAAGTGAATAGTCAGTTCTGGCTGGTAGGTGGTAGAAGACGGATTGATGGGATCCTCTGGTGTTGGATGTGTTATCATATACGTAGTAACGACAAAATCCATGGTGGTCGGTCCCATTTCCACTCAGTACTCTAATAGAAATTTGCAATAATCCGAAGGAACTTGATGCTCGCCTTTACTCTTTGGCATAAACACTTGGCTACAAATTCGACACATCTCTTTTCATCCCAGGACCCCCGCAGGAATGACATTTTTTAAATCTCGATACATCTTTGTGCTCTCTGCGGGATGGATAACCAAAGAGATCCACTATGTGCCTCTTCAAGTATGGATTTCCTCAAATCATTACGGTAGAATTTTACGAGCCGATCCTTATAATACAACACTCCATTTTCGTTCACTGTGAACTCAGTTTCCTTACCATTTCTAATCTGATTTATTATGGCAACAATTTTCTCTTCTTTCCTTTGTGCCTCACAGCACTTGATTCAAATGAGCTTCGGTCTCGCTATCGGTTACGCCCTACAGTGCCATCATCATATAATGAATGGGCATTCAACGCTCGAAGCGTTCGTATTGACTTTCTACCAGCGTCGGCCACTCATTTAGCTCACAGGGTGATAATCGATTACGCAGTCATAATCTTTTATCGGTTCATCCATCTCTGTTACTTCCAGTTAAGCTCGTGAGGCCCGAATACTTAAGACTCTTATGATCGGTGTAGATGAAACACTTCTCTCAATCTGAAATAATGTCTCAAATTTTGAGGCGCAAATGCAATTGCGACCCGATTCGAATCATGCGTGGGATTGGTTCCTTTCATGCGGCTGGTTGTCTTGAAGCATAGTCTACCACTTTACCCTCTTGCATTAGGACACATCCAAGTCCATTTAGTGACGCATCACTAAAAATCACATATTCTCTACCGTAGGTCGGTTGAGTAAGAACCGGAGCCTCGGTTAAGAATGTTTTCAACTTATCAAAACTTCTTTGACATTTTTCACTCCATTCATACTTTACATTTTGGAGCAATCTCGTCCATCGAGTGCAGTCATAGAAAACTTATAACGAATCTTACGTAGTATCTGCTAGTCCCGGGGAAACTATACATACTGTTCTAAGTGGCTTCCATTCAGCGACCACTTATATTTTCTTTGGATCGACCCGGATTCCTTCTTTCTATCTATATGCGAAGGGACGCCGTTTCTTCCAAAACTCACGCATAGGTTTATCGCAGTTGCTCTTTGTCGTCTCTGCTTTGCTCTGAGTGTGTCATGACTATCACGATCTTTGATGCATGAATGTCGTCTATGAACAACTACGATGGCTGATCACATACGGTCGAGAAAACCACGATTCGTTAGGTCCATGAGCGCCGCTGGAGCATTTGTCGATCAAAGCGGCATTACAGGAACTCATAATGTCCATGCTCAGCGTCCTAAACGCCGTCTTATGCACATCGACATCTTTAATTCTCAAACGATGGTACCCAGATCGCAAGTCAATCTTTGAAAGATACTTGCACCTTTTAATTGGTCAAACAAATCATCAATTCTGGGTAACGGATACTTATTCTTCTTTGTTAACTTGTTAGGTTGTTGTAATCAATACATAAGCAAAGTATACCCTCTTTCTTTTTAACAAAAGCACGGGAGCTCCCCATGGTGATACCTTGGTCTAATATTTTTCTAGTAGTTCTTGCCCAGAATTTCCAATTCCTTGAGCTCTAGTGGAGCCATTAAATGCGGTGTAATGGATCTTGGGTGTGGCACAGTGCAGCGTCGATAGCAAACTCGATCTCCACATGTGAGGGCAATCCTGGTAACTCTTAGAACACATCAGGAAAGTCGCTACTTGATAGGGATATCGAATACACGGGCCTTGCCTTCACCATATGATCCATAGTAAGCGAGTAGGCTTCACGTACTTCCGTACCATTGTTCTGCAGTGAGGCGTGGATATCACATTAGATAGATGGTTGACCTCTCACTTAGATGAAGGTTGCTATTTTCATTCGGTGTCTTTAAGGTTACTTTTTTTCATTCTACAATCGACTATTGCTTGATGTCGGGACAACCGATCCGTCCCGATATCACATGAGCTCCCTGAAGGGATAGCTTCCAGTCGAATCTCCCCGAAAAATTCATACTCGTATTTTGATGGGACCGATCTCTATAGACTCGTTCCGCAAATAACACTATGGCCAAAGCGGGTTCGTCACGAGATGTCATGCTTTCGGTTTCACTTCGGCAATTTACCTAGGTTGGGTATCGATTACATATGTATGAATGAGTCGATCCTGGATCTATCGATGCATGCATAATAGTATCAAAGATAGTAAAATTCTGGCCCATCACATACGGGCGTCGGTATGACACTTGCTTTCATTGCATATGCTCGTGGAGCATGACCATCTTGCCTACCCAAAGTTTGTGTCCCTTGTCACCGGAACACTCGGTGGTGCAACCTCTTTGTGCCTTTTTGTAACACTAAAAATTTGTACCCCGATCACGTAGTCTTGTAAATGGAAACGAGCTCCTAGGAGCCCGATCTCTTATACATGCTCTTTGAGATCCACAAATCAAACAAGCACACAGTAAGTCTCGACATTCTCCTTTATGATTTCTCACAATGGGGGGGCGATGATGGGGAATCTGTCCTCTAGAAGGACCTCTGGTGTACTTTCATGACTGATGGTGCTTTGGTAGAGTAGTATTCCCTCTAGGTAGCTTTGTCTTATAGGCTGATTGGAACCACAGTGAGACCATAATTTCTTCCTTTTCTTTGTTGTTGCGGCTGGCGCACAGTTTTTCTTTCTGTGCTATCCTTTCTCTCTTTTTTCCTCTTTCTTTACTCTTCACATTCAATGCACATGTCACAATTTTGGAGAAATCCTCATGGCAAAATCTTTGTGACATGGGCTCGAATATGGTCGTGGGGCGAATCTTGAGCCTCACGACACTTTTCTTCCTCACTCACTTGCTGAGTAATACAAAGACATACTTGCTCGTAGATGTGAATTCCTCTTTGATATTCGATCCCACTCATCTGTCTTTGCCCGGATTATGAAACTCGTCTCATGTTGTTGGATCATCACGACCCGCTCAATGTTTCTTGAACTCATCAGAAGAACTCCCGTATCACTCTACGTGATACGGTCACGATGCTGAAACCCACCGCAGTAAGCCTCCATCCACAGGCGTAAGGTCGCACGACCAACTTCTCTTGGTTGTGCAATGCATTTGCCTGGCTTGTTCGCTCAGTTCTCAGGCCCGATTTTACTACTTGAGAAGACTCATCCTCTTTCTTTCCCTTAAATCTACGAGGTGATTACCTTGCCATTCTCTGATGGATGATTCGCTTTGGAGCGATTGCGAGTTGGTTGCGTCTTTGCAATGCACGAACTAGGCACAACTGGAGGATACCGTAGTACCTCTGCCGCGATGGATTCATTCGATGGTTGAAGCGAGGATGCTTGCCACCTTCACACTAGCGAATTTTACGTTTGGGTGAGTCTGGTCAATCCCTCGACCACTGAGGAGCTAGAATGATCCGTGCTTATCCTATTGAACCCGACAAGATCCGTGGGAGTCATATCATCCTTTATGCAAATGAAATGCATGTTACTTTGTTCAAATGTTTCAAACAATTTGAAAATCATTTTTGTAGAAGCGCGCTTGCGCTTCAAGCGAGGCTCACGATACGATAAAGTTCTTGACTTCACTTGACATTTCTTGGGCGGATCATTAGTCACGGGATGTGCAAAATCACTTTCAAATTACTCAAAATCATATCTTTGCGGAAGCGTTCTGAGAATGGGCAAGCCCGTAAACATTTACATTCACGAATCAAATTTCTGATGTAGGCATCGAGCCTTTCAAAATGATTTCAAAAATAGATCTTCGATGTTACAGGTGGAACATCAAATATCATATCAAAAGAACACATGAAATGGTGCACATGTCGGAGCATACTCGAGATTTCTTTCTTTATGACTCGGCGTTCCTCGATCTTGCGTTAGCTATAGATGCTATCTATCACCGGTACCTGCGCATTGGTAAAACAATACGCTCGACATTTCATCTTAGTGGTTCTATACAAATCCATTCCTCAGTTCGGCTTAAATCGATTCATGCAATTTAATAAATTAGACTTTCAATCTTTTGGATGATCGATATAAATACATTACATATACTTTTATTTATATATATAATAAATTATAAGTTCATTGATCATCCGTAAATACATTTCATAATCAATATTTCACAATCTCAAATCAATTCAAATATGCTCACAAATTCAATTTTAGTTCGACGCTCAAAATTTAGTTCGAAAATCAATTAGGTTAAATCAATTCGGTTATGCGATCAAATTCGGTTAAATGATCACTTCGGTGTACGATCAGATTCAATTATGCCCGATAAATTCCGGATTACGTCAATCATGGTTTATGCCAATCCATTAATTATTTATAATAATTAACCTAAGTCTTGATGTCGGGATATAGTCTGCCAAACCGCGGTCCCGTGGCTGCGAGGCCGGTATCACATGGTTTTATAACACGGTGCGGTCATTTGGGCTGCTGTTGGTTATAAACAGTAAATAAGTGAACACTCTGGAATACGGTCCGAGACTGGCGATCGGAGTGACATCAATAGTTCGCGAATCTTTATTTGACCTGATGGTATACCCGATATATCCTTAATCACGAAATAAACGGTTAACATTACATTAGAGCGTTCAAATCCTTTATAGCAAAATATAATTTTTGTATATACGCTTGTATAAACGGTTTATTTTCAATAATCTTAGAAATTTTTATATACAAATATTTCACAATCACTTTTCTAAATCATTAAATCGATTCAATATGCTTTTAGAACTGACATGCGAAAACTTGGAAGCGAATAGGGTTGTTAGAACAAACATTTCAAATTTTGAAACGAGGAATATGAGTAAGTAGAACAAACCCAAAAATATTTGCACTTTGATTCCAATCCTTGGAATCTCAATCTGGTTGGCTTTCCACTCCTCGTCGGTCCACATTCCAAAACCATTAAGACAATATTATTGAGTGTACTAGTGGTTTTGGTTAGGATTGATTTTCGGAGTTTAATATGAGTTCCAATTTAAACATTCTATATGTAGATAGATTCTTGACTCAATGGGCTTTCCATAGAGTGCAAGAACACTCGAATCGGAGTTCGGACGTAGGAGTTAGGACCTTCCAAAGTTGGAGGTCATACATAGTCAAATCTGGTGACGAGCGGGCCCAGGAACTGGACGAGCTCGTCTTGCCACCTCGGTCGAGCATCTTATGTCTCTAGAATATTAATGTATTCTTGACTCGATGGGCTTTCCATAGAGTCCGAGAACCCAAATGTCGGAGTTCAAAGCGAAGGAGATATGACCTTAAGAAGTTGGAGGTAAATGTGTAGTCGGCTTTGGCGGTGACCTGGCAGCAGTACCTTTGTTTGGCAGAAACCTTTGTTTGGCGAGCCTTTGTTTGGCGACCAGCATTGGGCGACCATTGTTGGGCGACCTTCGTTAGGCGACTACTTGTTGGACAACCTTGTTTGGCTTGACCAGCGTTTGGCGACCAGCGTTTGACAACGTTTGATGATGCTTTGTTTGGCGACCCCTTTGTTTGGCGACCTTTGTTTGGCGATCATTGTTTAGCGACAAGCATTTGGCGACCCTTTGTTTGACGACCTCGGTTTGGCGACCTCGGTTTGGCGACCCTTTGACCCATTTGGTGATGCGAGTAAAAAGACCATAACGGTCTCTGAAGTCGAATTAAATTCAAAAGCCTAACATCAAGTTCATTGATAAGCTGCAATTTCACGAAGGACTTACTGCCAAATTCTCTTTATTTCTGATCAAAAACCCATTCTAAGAACACAGCTGAATTGACGGCTGAATAATGGCAGAGCCAACGAATTTGATTGGGCTGACCTCATTAAAGGACTATAACTTGGTCTACAGAGGTCCAAATCGAAATTCAAAGCCCTAACATCAAGCTAGTGATGTGGCTACAATTTACTAGAAGGACGAACTACGATTTCCCTTCACTTCGTACCCAATCAGCTCTAATGTTAATTTGAAACTGCTTGTAGCTACCACAATGTGGCAGCTTCCCATGGTTTAAAATGCAATAACTTTCCCTAAGGCGAGATAACTACCCAACAATCCTTAGGGTAGAAGAAAGACCCAGTAGGAGAAGACCTACCTCATGGAGTTTGTCGAAAGTCCAGGTTCAGGTCACTTGTAGCTCTTGTCCATGAGGAAGGACTTAGCCCCGTTAACCCTTAGGAGACCTATGGTCGATCGTCGGAAAATCACAGAGAGAAGGTGGAGCCTCTCTCTAACTTTCCCTTTTCTCTATTTTTTCTTTTCTTATGGATCAATAACAATCGTGCTTTTAAAGGAGGCTTCCTCCTCTTTCCCTACATGCCACATGTCATTTCCTTGATTTTTTTCCTTTTACTCATTTATTTCTCTATGTGCTTAGACATATAAACTTATTTACAATTGATCCTTGGGTCCCCATTTTACAATTTCTATATTTTCTCTTTTTCACTTAGGTTCATTTCTGGATTCAACTTGATCATAATCAATATTAAAAAAAAATTTCGAGAAAAATACCACGAAGTTGGCTCGATTATACATAATAATTTTATTATAAAAAATTTTAGGAGGTATTTTGGGGTGTTACAAAAGAGTATATTTTTTCAATTACCTTATTGGAAAACACTCATGTTACGATCATAATTTAGATGTCATGCATGTTAGGAAGAATGTGTGTGATAGTATAATTGGGACATTGTTGAACGTGAAGATAAAACTAAGGACAACAAATAATTAGTCTAGATTTACAAGCTATGGGTATTAGAAGCCAACTTCACCCAATAGACAAAGGGAACAAAGTTGTTTTGCCTTTAGCATGCTATTCATTGACTTTGGATGAGAGGATAGAAATTTTCTGACTTCTAAAATCAGTCGGAGTTCTGATGGTTATTCTTCAAATATGGCTCGATGTGCGACTCAATGAAAGGAAGAAGATCATGGTCTAAAAGTCGCATGATTGCCATGTTTTGATGCAACAACTGCTTCCTCTTACTATTAGGTAGGGTTTTGCATAAGAGTATATCATGGGAGCTATCATTGAGTTGTGCAACTTTGAACAATTGTGCTCAAAGTTTATCGACAAATCCAATTACAGCCCAGTTTAGGAGGAATGATATCATCATCACACTATATATAGCTTCGAGAATGTTTCCTCCATCGTTCTTTGACATTATGATTGCATCTACTGTGCATCACAGCAAGTGAGGCAAAGGTCTTGGACTGTCTCAATATCGTTGGATGTACCTGATGAGGGCGGTACATTGTTATGATCCCATGCTCCTCGTTTACATAATTTCATAGCTATGTTTCAATGTATTAACATGTTTATTGATATACATTTGGTTGATAATAGGTACCCTCGCACTTTAAAGTCGTATGTGCGTAATAAGACTTATCCGAAGGTTACATTGCGGGAAAATTTACCTTAACGAGGAGAGGAATGTACATTATTTGTTCTAGATATTTGAATGATGTGAAACAAAATATAATCGTCTTTGATGAGCTTTGTTGATTTGACCGACATAAAAGATGAAGGGTTGATTATCTTCAAGTGCATCGATTTGATCATTGGGAATGCATACATGCTCGTGAACTTAGGTTGAAGAGTGGAGCCTGAAACACAGAGTATATGTGCTAACAAATTGTGATGATGTCATTCCATTCATTAAAGTGAAATTTAATTTAAATTTTAATAGAAACTCTAGTTAAAATCCTTAAGCGATGTTTCTTTGATTCACAAGGAGCATAAGCAAATCATTAGGTCTAGACATTGTATATCTATACTAGAAGTGTGATTTGGTTCATAATAAGAATTTATGAAGTGGTTTGAAAGGCGTGTAAGTATATTTCTTATTATCTCAATTGTTTTATATAAAGGTATATTGAATTCAATCTTATATTATTGCATTGTAGAACACTGTTGCATCATGAGGTCGTATATCAGGAACACCTTCTGGCATTTATCATATCAGTCCCGAATGCATGTGTTACATGCCCAAGGGGATCTGTTATTAATGGATTTAGATTCCCGCAGCTCAGGTAGTGATAACAAAAGAAAGACGCAAAATAGTGGGGTTGTTGTAGTTGCAGAAACGTCAAGCTTTGCAAGCGCTCGAGATATGAATCCAATTACAGGCGATGTCCCCTACTATGGTGTCCTTACTGAAGTTGTCGAATTACACTACCTTGGTGGAAATAGGGTCATTTTATTCAAGTGTGATTGGTGGGATGTTATAAATGTTGGAAGAGGAATAAAAAGGGATGAGTATGGCTACATCTCTGTTAATTTTACACGAATGTTATACACTGATGAACCTTTTGTGCTTGCATCTCAAGCCAAACAAGTGTTCTATGTGAAGGACTCAAATGAATCTTATTGGTATACTATCATACAGACACAACCACGAGATTTGTATCAAATGAGCGGAAATATCTAATGATTCGAGGAACCATTTCAACAAATTGAATCATATGATGATCACTTACCTCTCTCTCGGATTTGGTTGATGAAGATATGATTGTGTGGAATAGAAATGATGTCTTAGAACATCATCCTAAAATGTAATTCCTCGAAATGAAAAGAAGAGGAAGAAAGAATAGATGATTAATTTTCTCTTATTGGATGGAGGAAGAAAGAATTATGAATTCTCTACATTTTCTTTACTAATAGAGTTTTCTTATTGATACCTCAATTCTTTTGTTTTTCCTTACTTCTTTATTGATAGTAGTTTTGATTTAACTTTTTCATCAATTGTCCATATTGTACTTTGTTATTTGTGATCTTATGGTAATAGACCATATCTCATCGTCGGTAAGCGAAGCTTAAACAAGTGATTGTACACGATATTTTCAACCGTAGGGCAACAACACATACTAGTGATTACGTGCATATTTCTAACTCATTTACCCGACTGGTAGCTCAGGAGTCAAGTGTTTTACGGTATGATAACGACTTTAAAATCTTAACTTTATCTACATGCTCCTTATGAATTTATTTACTAATATTTTGTAATTGTTATATTTGAATGGTTATCTTTGCGCGAAACGAGGAAAGCAGGTCACACGTAATATTGGTTTACTAGCATTGAGGCTGGAGAGGATACGGTTTCATTAAGTAAGGTATGGTCAGTGGTGAATGAAATAAGGGTGTCGCACAAAGTTACTTGGGGACCCTTGTGCGTAATCAACACAATGTGCCTCTACAGGTTAATGGTTGGAAATCTGTTATAGTTGATGACAAAGAAAAAATATGGGCCCTTGTTTTGGTATGTTTTTTTGTTCATATCAATTTGAAGTTAAATATTTTTTGTTGTCTTATCAGCAAACAATTATTTGAATTTTAGTTTCGGGAAAAGTTTGATGTTGAGGAGGATCGAAAGATAATATATACTTCCAAGCGGAACTAAATATAAACTCACAGGAGCAAAATAGAAACAACTTACTTTGAACCTTGGGCTACAAATGATGGCGATTAAGGCATAAGCCACCCTTGTTTGATGCGATTGGAGATGAAGCATCCCGATTTTGGAGTTGAAGAGGCGTAGATTTAACATAACATTTTTTAATGATCATACATTTGCTTTTATTTACTTTACATTTGTATTTGGCTGTCATGCGAAGGTCATCTAAAAATAAGGAACGAGAGAAATTTCAAAGCGGAAGATTAATCACACATCGGGGTCTAAAGCTTTGCTGACTTAGATTTATGAACAAGTTGGTGCATCATTTTTTAATAACAATGTTATTTTAATGAATTTATTATTTATTATTTATTTATTTTACACTTTATTTATATATAGAGCGCGACGAGGAGGATGGTACCACCGACTTAATAGGATAGATATGTTCAAAAGCTCGCTCATTACATGGATGGAACTCACAATTGATGATGCATCTCGTGATATTATGGTGAATGTTTAATTATTTTTCATAACAATTATCACTTAAAATATAATGACATGCTTATATGTTAATCTAAGAGTGATTTTCCCTTAGCCTCCCTTTGGGCCAAGTTTGATGATATTTTGGTAACTCAGGCTTACAATCTGAATGGGAGAGTCTTAAATCATCTACTTCATTATCGATGGATAGCATGTACACACAGTGATGGGGCTAAAAAAGACATGGCCAATTGGTATGCGGGGTTTTGGATTTGGTGCGTCAGCCGGTGGTATTTGGAGCCACGTCGAAAAAGACGATCATTGCATTAAAGGCTGAAGGAAGCTTGAAGGAGAGATGCCCATTTTAAACAAGCGTGAAGAACAAAATCTGGCAAACAAATTCGACTCGACAAAAGCGACTACAAAACCTGACAAAGACGATTCTCGGCACAATAGGGACGTTTACATCTTAACAAGAACAAATGGAGATGATGCAGCAACACATGCGCGAGATCATGATGATGATGAATCGGATGTTTCGGTTCCAGCCGAGAAAGGGCCCAGTAGGCCCTTCGTTTGAATTGATTGATGCCCACTTTGGACATATGGATGTTATTTTACGTATAAAGAAAATTTGGATTTTGGATTTTTAAAATTTTTATTTTGATTTTGATGTCACTCCCCTAGGCGTTCATGGTTTAGTTTTAAGATTACGTATAAATACATGTTCGTTAATGGACGAAACCAAACACCACAGCCAAATGGAAGGTGATAGGTTAGAATTATTCTAGTTATTGCATGGAATCGACAAATTAGTGATTTTATAGAACTGAAACTGATAATTTCTCTTTGTATTTTAAATTCTGTAGATAAGCCTAACTCTAGTCAATTAGAGTCCCAAAGATGGATAGACATGGAATTTTGTCAATCTTTGTCGATCTTTGAATGTTAGAGCTACGGAATGAAAATACGAAGGTACTTGTGTTTTGCATGTTGTTCTTCGGTTCCTATATTTTGAGGTTGTTATTCTTATTTTTATTTTACAATCCTTTAATTTATTCGTTTTAGATCTGGAAATGTTGACATTATAATGTATATTATTGTTAAATTTTGTGGTTAGTTAGGCTTTACGTAGGGTGCGTTGATTGATCTTAGTAGCTTTGATGGCTCCTTGTTTATAAGTTAAACGATGGAATCAATGAAAAAGGGGTAAAGGCTTAAAAATTGGATTCACTTAAGAATATATTTTGTTATGAAATGCATAAAAATGGATCCACTTCATAATATTGTTACAAAATGCAGTCAGTATCGGTTGTGTCTTTCCGGGTTAAAAGTGTGTGAGTTGAGATTGAAAATGGGTGATCAAATCTTTGTTTTGGGTGAGAAAGTACATTCTCGGTATGGCTTAAATTTTGTGGGTGTGCAGACTATATTTATTAACACAAACAACTTCTTAACTTTCCATGTGGCGAGAGATGATGCATGTCACGCCCGAATCCGGTCAGGCAGATTAGGATCCGATAGGGTTCGGGACTTCGAGACCATATCTTCAGGACTCTTTACGATTTTTTTTTTTTAAATCGAACTGGTACCTGTGGGTTATGGCCCACATCTTATAACATAATCAAAATAAGCACCACCAGGAGTGGGTGTCCATCAAAATTTATACCGCCTCGCAGGAGTCCATTTGCTTATACATACTCACAAATGACTTTTAGTCAGTACATGACCGGAGCGGGACTACATGTAGTGAACCCTTACAGTGTGTTTGGCCCGAATTTGTATGCGGATGTTCTTTGGCGTCTTCTCGCACTACGGTTAAAGCGTTGCTAACTCGTGGAAACATTTCTTATAACCTGCTAAATGCACATTGCATTTAAAGCTGAATCATGATAAACATATAACGGTCATCAAAATCTTCATGAATTCATATAATCAATTGTATAGCGGTCGGATCATATTCGGAGAAAGCTTAGACATATCTGATAGCGAGGCATCGATTCATCTCTTTTACATAACTCGTGATTTTCCACCGGGATTTGGTCGAGTTCTATTCATGTCATCAAAATAATTTTGTCTACTTGTGCACGGTGACTTTTAGCGGAGATGCTTATGTCTCCATTAGGATCCATATTTATGCTTATTAGTTCATATAGCGATGCCCGAACTTATCTTATAACGATCTTATACTTACCAGAATTACACTTATAGAGACTTATCACTTATTGGATCTCTTATACTCGCATGAAACTTATTCTTATCAGGGTCTTATGCCCATAGCGGTCGGATCTTATACTATAAGCGGACTTATTCTTATTGGATCTTATCCTTATTGAATCTCTAAATGACATACATGCTCCAGACTTATCTGATACTTGTCTCGGACTTATACTTATTCGATCTCCCATAGGAGTTCTGAACTTATGCTTATACGAGGTACTTAATCGGGTATTGGTATTTATATCTATCTCGGATCTCGTAGGAGTTTACGAACTTATACTTGTCTACGGGTTGCCTTGTTCGGAGGTACCGAAGGTATCACAGTTACGGGCATTATCTTTGGATTTGCAGAACTTAATCTTATACGCGTGCAAGTAAGTACTACTTGATCAAATGTACGTTACGTGCAACTTGTGTTGGTATCATATCCCCAACAAAGAACTAAGGTTAGCATTACTGTACATGCTTATCTGGGAATTTTTGTGGGTACTACGGGTTTATCATTATCCCAGGGCTTATCTTGAGTCACGTGGTATACGAAATTATATTAGTGCCGTTGTCTTATACTTGTACTCACGAGCCTATCCTTATCTTACCAGATCTTCTGCTTGTACTACGAGTTTGTGCATTATTTGGATCTTATCACAGTATCACGGAGCATGTACATGTATTTCGGATTTATACATGTATTACAGAACATACATGTATTTCAGATCTTACATGTATGTGCAGACTTATACTTGTCTTACGGAACTTATCTTTGGTATTCGAATCTTATCCACAGTATCGCAGAGCATGTACATGTATTTCGGTTATACATGTATTCTGGAGCATACATATTTGGATCTTACATGTATATTACAGAACTTATACTGGTCTTACGGAACTTATATTGGTATTTCGGATCTTATACGTGTATTACAGAACTTATACATGTATTTCAGATCTTACATGTATATTACGGAACTTATACTTGTCTTATAGAACTTATATTTGTGTACAGGACTTATTCTTGTCTTACAGATCTTATACTTGTGTTACAGGCGATTCTTGTATTTCGGATCTTATTCTTTTGCGAAGGTACTAGTGGAGTGCAGTGTGTCGGAGCGGTCAGGGATCATATCACATCTGAGTCGATTAGATTTCTATAGATACGGACATTAGTCCTTCGTGGAGTCTGAATCACGGATTCATTGCTCACGGAGTACCCATGAGTGCGGCCCCGGACTTATACTTATTTTCGAACATACTTGAATTTGCCGTCTGAGTACGGGTAGATACTACGGGATATGTCGGATGCGGTGTGCGAAGTAGGTATACGGGGACGGATGCTTATAACAGGCTTATTATCATTCGAGACTCCAGTAGGAATTCTGAGCTTGATCGGATCACGGGTGCGAGTAGATACTGCAGGACAAATACAGAGGTACTTTAAGATCTTTACTCTTATTCTTTATTCAATGTCTTATCATATGTCTGTATGACTAACTAGACCAATCATAAGAAATGAGTAGGACGCATTATAATAAGTACTAGAAGGTCTGTCTGAGCAGTCTTGTGCACAATCGGGAGTCCGACACCGTGGGACGTGCACCTTATATGACAGAATGCAAGTAGCACCAGCGGGAGTGCGGTGCCGTCGAAATGTGGCTAACCACGCGGCCGGAGTGTCGTATGCCGGCGAAGTCTTGAAACGGCAGGGAGTCTTTGGAGCGCAGCGAAGTCTTGAAGCACCAACGGGAGTGCGAAGACACCAGCCCGGGATGTCCACTCATTCATTCTTCCGGTCCTAGGTAGTCGCCAGGATCATATATCTTTCAGGAACTTATAAAGCCATCTTAATCCATTACGTGATCGCGACATAATGTTTTTCCATGTTCGTATTCACCGTGTTTGATTCGTTTTTCGGGCTTCATATCATATTCGGGTTTCATGCCTATTCCATATGGCATTTCGGATACTTATGCGATATATGATGTCTATCCACACATCATTCATGTATTCTAGTCCCTCCCATGAATATATTTTTCTTAGGAATTGGAATCAATCCAATCGGATCATCGAACTCGAGTTATGGCATTTTCATGCCAACTAGTCGATTTCTGGAATTTTCTGGAGACAGTTTGAAATATTTATTTTCAGTGCCTTGTCTCAATATTTGACACTGGATTTTGTACTCCTTTAAAGCTAAGGTGCTAAGGGTTATTCCAACTGGAATCACACTTGAAGTCGAGCAGGGAACTCGAATCGTCTCAAGAACAACTGGGCTACTCTATGTTCAAACGGATGCGGAATTGGCTTGGCCCCACTTTGAGTGAATTTTGGACCACTTAGAGCCAGAATTTGAAGATGCCTATTTATTTATGATTGTAGTTCTCCTTGAAGTCTATTATTTTAATTGGCCCACTTGAATCACTCAAGTCGGATAAAAATGAAAGTTATGGCCAAAATCGAAAACTGGTCGGCCCAGGAGCAGGCTTGACGGGTGTCGGTACACCCCTAAAGTGTCACCGTTACTTTGGCCAAAAATGACCGAGAAACGAAAGTGCTGCTTGGTACACTTTCCAAAGTGTACCGGTACAAGTCACCCCGAAATGCCCTAAAATGTGTGTTTCCTGTTTTCCATATTTTTTGATACCCCAGATCAATTCTATACTTCAAACACACATCTAAATCATTTCATATGTCTCTTGTAATCTCTTTTCTACTCAATTCCTCTTTCAATACTTATCTTATGCACTCTATTGAACTCAAACATGATTTATATTCATCTCTTATACAAGGCCTAGGGTTTTACTCAACCCAACTTCAAGAAATCTAGGATCCCTATCAAAACCTAGAACAAGAACAATCAAGTTCATACTTTACATAACCCTTCGAACCCAAAAACACATGTAATGGGAACTCTAGGTCCTCTCATAGCAAAATCCTAGAAACAAAGATTTATGATCATTTCCACCATAATTTCATTCTAGGGTTAGGTTTCTATAACCCATGGCTTTACCCAACATATATCTAGACAAGAAATCCATACAAAACCATATAGTTCCAAACCAAAATCCAAGTTCCATACCAAAGTCAAGCATCCATACCTTTTTTTGGCTTGATCTTGGCTCCTCCATCTTCTTCCTCTTCCTCTTCTTCTCCCCTTCTTTCTCCTCTACGGGTTCCTCTCCCAAATGAGACCAATTTGGTCTTTAAATCCAGATTTTCTTAGGCCTTGTTTGGCTCTCAAAACCCATTTTTGGGTTAAGTTTCATTATTTGCTTTTAAGCCCATAACTCTTGGCCATTTGTATTTCAATTTCCTTTTATTTCATTTTAGCCCCAAATCTTCTTAATCCATGTCTTTTATGCCCCTTTTTGGACAAATTACAATTTTGTCCTTAAGTGTTGCAACTTTCCGGGTCTCTCGTTTCCATGTTTCGCATTTAACTCACGAAACATTCTAAAATTGGAAACTTACAAAATACTAAACAAGTCAGCGACTAGGAGGTATATTTTGGGGTGTTACAATGCATACCAGGAATAGAGTATATACAACTTAGAGAATGGTAATATGGGTCCTTTATCGAGTTTTCCTGATTATGCCAAGGTGGTTGGCCACCACCCGCTTGGAGTTTATGCGATAATATTGGAGGTGTATGATGCTCCTTTGCTTGAAATGCTTTCTTGAATAAAAAACCATTCAATTTTGTTTGTTGTGTTTGCTCATTGTGTCTGCATGAAACTGATAAAGAAATTGGATTCTGCTCTTGTTTGATACACCCTGTTTATCAAGAAACCCTACTAAGCTTTGCTATTAAGATGCTGAGTTTTTATGCTAAATGATGTGATCAATTGCCTTGCATCCAGCACAAACCATAAGGTTATACAACACATTTGTTTTTTGTTACACGCATTCAACTACCATTGATATGGTATTCAGTATACAAATTTGATGATGTTTTGATTTCTCCTCCCAATAATCCTAGCAAATCTCAAACCCACAGCTGGGAATGTACTTTCTTATTATTCCTTGGGCTCACCCTTATGTAAATCTATATTTTTATAGGTGAAAAGTTTGGTGAAGCAAAAAATGCTGGAGCAGATTTGGTTGGCGGAGAGGACTTGATAGAGCAGATAAAGGGAGGATTTATGGATTTAGATAAGTTGATTGCTTCTCCAGATATGATGCCTAAGGTGTTGCTCTAATTCTAGTGTTCTTATTGATCATTACTTGATATGATCAATAAGACAATAATGCTGGGGCAATCTTAGGTCTGGGTAGAGACCTTGTGGTGGTTCCAAAACTTATTCACCCTTTGCCTCCTGCAATTTCATCGCCAGAAGCATCACCTGAACGCCATATAGTAGATACATGGATGCAGGTAGGTGAAACTAACTGCTTTTCTTTTTCCTTTCCTTTCCCCCCTCCCCTTCCCCTAAAATTATTCCTCTGATATTTGCTTTTTCTTTATGTGAGATCAGGAGCTTAATGCTAACCGACCTCCAACTCCAACTCAAGGGCGTCCTCAAGTTACAGATTGTTTCGATATACTGATTTTTCAAGGCTCCGTACTGCCCACCTAGGGTTTCTGGTGTGTTCTTCTGTATAGAGAGATAGAGAGAGAGAGAGCCTGATGCCCCATCCATATGTAGGAATTCCCCAACTTGTGATATGTTAGTGTTCCTGATGAAGCTGAAGGAGGGACTGGTTGCAGGCCGGGAGTGAGTTGAATTATGGATTCCTTCAGGTTGATGTCTTTAAAGTTATAATTTTGATTTTAACTAGTTTAATTTACAATTACTGCATTACTTCCTCTACATTCTTTCTCTTTCTGCATTAATTTCTGCATTAGTTTAATTTTGCGTAAATTGATGAGATTATTTTGGGTTGTTGGAAACTTTGATTTGTCTAGCGAATATACTTTTGTCTACGATTTGTCAAATGCATTTTCTCACGCATTTTCTTTGCACTTCCCAACGTTTACTTTTCTCAGAGCCGAATCTAATTAAATATTCCATTTAACTTTATGGTCATCAACCAAGCCGCAAATTTCATAACACCTCCTATAGCCGCGCCTAACAAAACCCCTAATTATAACACCTTAGAACATCCCTATGGCCGCGGTCAGAACAAAACCCGGCTATAGAACCACCTATGGTCGCGATCATGTAACAAAACCCCTACGATAGAACTACCTATGGTCAGCGCCGTAACAAAACCCCGACTATAACCTATAGACACCCAATTAGGATTTTCCCACGCTAAAACATTTGTCCACGTACCTATGGCCACGCCTGTCATGTCCATTTTGTTTCGTTGTGCCTATATGCTATAGCTGCATTATTTACCACCTTTAGCTGGGGTCAATGACCGCGGCCATAGACTCCACTTCTTGTAGTGTCTATATCTCATTGGTTTTGATAAGTGGGTTGTACTTAAAAGCTAGGGATTGCAATAAGGTGGGGTGCATAGGAATGGTGGGAATGGGAAATTCCTGTGGTTTAGTTTTTATTTTATTTACCTGTTGGAGGCTGGAATATATATATAATAAATAACATATTATATTTTTATAATTTTATTATTATTATTATTGTTATTATTATTATATATAATAATCCGATTATACCATCGCATATTTGTCTTACCAAAAATCCGATAATTTCAATCCTATACTCGTCCCATTAAGGATATATGGGACGAAAACCCTAAAAAACTACCTTATTATTATTCCTGTTCCAAACATAAGTTTACATAGTTTCACAATTACATTCTTTAATATTATTCCTTTTTATTAATAATTTTTTAGTTTTAATGCACTTAATATAAGTAAGAATCATGTGGATCATCCAACCATGTTAGAAATTCCGTATTACTCTATCATATGAGAAACACACCTCACCCAAATTTATAACCTCATTTTTCTTGATTGACCTTTTAATTGAAGCATGCTATATAGCTATCAGCAAACAAGATTCAAATGCGTACCCCAATGAAACTAGAATTTTGACAAAGGGCCCTCTTTAACTACTACTGTTATTGGGACAAGCGAATTACCTGGGCCTACCTACACTTGTAGGGGGGAAGAAAAGGGAAGTGTTCAGCTTTGTTGTGGACAGAGTGTAGAAAAGACTTCAAGGTTGGAGGAACAAGAATTGGGGGGCTGGGTTTCAAGAAGTTGCATGACTTAAATATTGCAATGCTAAGGAAAAAAGCTTGGCGGCTGGCTGTGGATACATCCTCTCTGGTCAACCGCATTTACATGGCAAATAATTGCTCTAATCCATCATATATATGGAGAAGTATCCTTGCTGGATGTCAGTTGCGTATTGGGATGGCAATTCAACCAATATTTGGGGCAAAGCTTGGGTTCCAATAGAAGACGATGGGTATGTTTCTTCAAATGTACAAGCGGGCCTAGAAGAGGCCAAGGTCTATGACCTCATGGCTATTGAGGGCAGGATGTGGGACATGGATATTATCTCTTAACTATTCAATGTCAGGGATAGGGAACTTATTCTAAGAATTCTCCTATCAACCATCCCCACAGAGGACTCATGGTATTAGATATATGATAAAGGGGGGAACTTTTCAGTCAAAAGCTGGTATAGAGCCTTGCAAGGAGAATTTCCAGCATCTGACACCACCTCAAGTTTGGCAAAAAATCTAGATGCTAAAAGTACAACCCAAGGTGTGAAAACTTCATGTGGAGAACCATTGCAGATTGCCTTCCCATGGCAACAAAACTTCTCAACAAAAAGGTAAATATTAGCTCAATGCTGCCAGAGTATAGAGGAAACAGCTATCCATATTTTATATGAATGCCCTTTTATAAGAACCAGCTGGGGGGTCTCATAGCTCCACATCCCTCACCCACGTCCCTCAACTCCTTCCTAAATGCTAACTCAATCGATAACTGTGCTATGTTCTCAATGATATGTTGGCAACTATGGTATCAAAGACCAACATTCCAACACCGCTTGACATTTAAGTATTGTAGTTGGTCACCTACTGTATCAATGGTCATCGGTCCAGCAAAAAGGCTTCGGTACTACCAAGGGTGGATTTTGTCCCACGAGGGAGATGTAGCATGGACTAAGCCATCTACGAGTTAGGTGAAAGTAAACCTGCACGCTGCTACCTTCCAGAGCCAAGGAAAAATTGGGGCAGGCTGCATTGTTTGGGACTCAACAGGTGCTATGATCATGGCTAGAACAACTAGCATCGTTGGAAGCAAAATCCCTCACTTTTAAGGAAGCTTTCTCATGGCTCAAGGTGAGACAGGTCGACAAGTGCATCATTTGAAACTGATTCAATACAAGTAGTGGAAGCTTTGAAAGATAAATCAAAGAGATCCCTATTTCACTTAATAATTGATGACATGTACTATGCGCCTTCTTAGATCCTTCAGACAAGTGCAAGTCAGATTCATTAGGAGATATGACAGGGTTGCCCATGTACTAGCACAAGCGACCCGTTCTTTGTCAGGTCTACAGAAGTGGTACGTACCTATCCCTTCCTAACTTTATTTCTCATTAATGTTTGACTCTTGTTCTTATTAATTGCAACATTACTTTCTCAAAAAAAGAAAAAAAAAACTACTACTGTTATTAGTTAATACTATGTTATTTTTCTTCCATCGATTTCAGATGGCACCTTTGATTTCAGGAATCTTACCTCATTTCCTGTGTTTCTATTTATCATGTGCCCGCTTTTAATGAGAAAGCCTTGTTTGGCTATGTCATGACTCATGTGCAAGATGAATGGAGAAGATTAATCGGTGGGTTAGTTCCAATGTGCTGCCGAACTTGCCTATCACATATGAAAGGATGGTTCGTTTTTTCTTTTTAGAAATTGCATGTGACTTTTAATTCAAACACGTAGCGATTCTTCCTGTCTTTCCATGATTGATAAGTGGCAAACCGGAGTTTTTATTACAAGAAACGTATCGAAAACAAGCATATGAAAATTTTATAAGAAGCATTTTTTTATTCACTTTGGATACTAAGTTGTAGTACTTACAAGGATTGAATATTATGTTGTAATACTATGGTATTACAAGGAGTGGAGTCTCAGAGACTGTAGCCCCATTTTATACTTTTACCGTTTGAGTAAGTAAGGGTAACATCTTTTAGAAAAGTGAAATTTAATTTATCCAATAAAAACATTATCAAATCCAATTTATAAGAGTAGAGATTTATTAAAAACACATACACTTGAGAGTCAAACTTAAGCCAAACTCAATAAAAACATCAATGATAGTTCCTTAAGTTCAATCGAATAGTCCATCCCAAAATATCGGCTTGATAGGTAGGAGAACTTATCAAGCTTAAGTAGCATTCCACACTCTTATGTGGAACTGATGTAGGATCGTATCAATCCATACCCCTGAGAAACCGGATGTTGAAAGGACCAATGATAGGTCTTCAAGCCCAATCGGAGAACCAAAACCAAAAGACTAACTTGATAAGTGGGAGAACTCATCAATCTTAAGTACCACTCCACACTATTGTGTAGAATCGATGTGAGATCGTATCATTCCATATCCCTTAAGAAACCAAACGTCGAAATGACCAATAATAAATCTTCAAGCCCAATCGAAGCGCCCAACCCAAAAGACTGACCTGATATGTAGGAGAACCTATCTAGTTTAAGTACCACTCCACATTCTTGTGTAGAACCACTGATGTGAGATCATATCATTCTATACCCCTTGAGAAACCGAACGTCAAAATGACCATTGATAAACTGCCTAACCCAAAAGATCACCGACAGTAAAAGAACTCATCGCCTTGCGATCACCCACACTCGTAGAACGACACGCAGATCGTATCACTTACAACACCCCAAATCGAACGTCCCATCGACATTCACTCTAGGTGGATCACACTCTGACTAGCATTCACACCAGGTAGCCCTCTCCCGCTACATACCGACTCTCGATAAAAACATCAATGATTGGTAATCAAGTTCAATATGAGTGTTCAACCCAAAAGACCGACCTAATATATGAGAAAACACATCAAGCTTAAGTACCACTTCATACTCTTGTGTGGAACCGATGTAGGATCGTATCATTGTATATAATGAAAAATCTCAAAGGAAATCAAATATATATCTAATTACCTATAAACTTTCATATTTTAAAACCATTTAATTTTTATAGTCATCAATCAAAATAAATAAAATGAGTTTGAAGTATTAAATGAAAATAATATGTTATATTTAACTATATTTTTATTTTTCTTCATTTTTTCTTTCTTCATACTTTTTTTCTCTATTTTTTTCTTCTTCTTGTATTTTCCTTCAAATTTCCTGAAAAACGAAATATATTTATAAGGATGTACCAACCTTTTCAATTTGCTAATCAAAATGAATTAGAAGTTCTCAATACGAGCTGTCAATTGTAATTGACTAAAAAGAAAGATTAAAAAAACACACTTTAAAACAAATAAGTATAATAGGACGGACCCTTACGAGCTAATCAAAGGATTAACTTAGTTGGTCTCGTGGTGCTTGTTTTTTTTTATTGAATGTTAAATATAATATTTTTTCAGATTAATACTAAATAGTACTTAATATTATTAGAAATTAAGTTATTTGTTTTTTAATATTAGGTATTAAGTGATGTTAATTCTCTTTCTTATTGGGCAAATATTATGTTTCCTGTTTTGAAATATCACTTTTTCTGAATAATCATAAAAAAATTAAAAAATAAATAGGCTAAATACCGAAAATTATTTAGTTTTCAATAAAAAACCAAAAAAGAAACACGACCTCAACGTTTTAATAAAAGCACAAGTGGATCGGTTTTAAACTTCACAATCCAACAAAAATTGACCAACTCTAGTGACATTAAACTTCTAAAGATGGTCAACTAAAGACTCAAAGTACAAGGAATAACTATCAAAGGAAAGAGTAAAAAGGGCCAATAAAGGATACGAGGAAGGGCTGGTTTTTTTTTTCAAGTGCATGGTGCCTCATTTCTTCTTGCTTCTCAGGTCTCTCGTCTCCACTTCCCCTTTTTAATTTAATAATATTTAATATCAAATAACCTTATATTTGTGAATATAATATTTATCATATTTTTTGATGAAAAATAATTATTTTGGACCAAAATATCATTTCCTATTTTATGTATACACATTATCTCTTATAAGAATGGGTAATTTTTGTAAGAAAATAAAAAATATATTTTTGTCAAAATTAGGTAAACATTTTATAGAGGGTAAATTTTCAAAATTAGGTTTTTAAATGGTCTTTTAAACTAATTTAAGAAAATTAAAATTTGAAAATCTAACATTTCTGTCAATTTTTACATCATTTTAATAAAAATGTCTTTATTATTATTATTTTTTTGTAAATTATATATAAATACATGACATGAAAAAATACATTTTATCTATAATAAGTCATTTTTCAAGAAAAAAAAACATAAAAAAAATATAATTTTACAAATTTTAAATTATTTGAGCTCTTTTAACCAAATACTTCCCTTAAAAACCTACCTTCCTCCTTTTCTCTTCTTTTTGATTGTAAAGGCGAGAATGGTTATAAGATGTGTTGGTAGCATTTTCTCGCCACGTGTCAAGGTGGTCTTCAACTATGGACCTTCTATAGCACAGAGGCTATCAAAACTATGATAGATTTGAAATATACTTTAAGAATTATTTAAAAAAAAAAACAATTACCATGCATTCATCAAAATCCTATTTATCAAGCTGAAATTTCGAGGTAGACATGTCATTGAAGGTCCAATTTTTAGTAACTCCATATATTATGTTTACATATAAGTCCCAAGGTGTTTACATTACATTTTATTTAAGCCATGTTTGATAATTGAAAATGTAAGAAAACAAAAAGAAGTTAAATTTGATATATCATTTCCCTTTTCTATTTCTAAACTATTTTATCTCGTCAATCTATAAGCTTTTAATTAAGTTTAATTGTAGTCTATCATGTCTATCTCATTTCGTAATACACTCAATGTTTTAAAAAGCAAGGGCATAAGCAGGGGGGTCCTGAGTTCAAGTCTTAGTAAAGACAATTTACTATATCATAAACAAGAAACAAAATTTTGAAAATATCGACCGAAATATCAGTGGAAATTGATAAGATATACTTCACCAATAGTCGATTAGATTAAATATCGGCCATTTATTGTTAATTTTATCGATATTTTGGTGATTTATCAGATGTTTTCAGACATTTCAATCCCACTTACAACTTGCTGACTTATTTATAAAAGTCTCATGTTGGGAGGAATCTCCAATTGGGGGGTTTCGAACCCGCCCAATATACTTGAAGGTAGCACCCTCCATCTACCAGGCTAGTGATTGTACCTATTATATATGATATAAACTTTTGTTATATTATCTTATTATTTATGAATATTTATATTATTTTACATTATTGTTCACTTCGTTTTATTTTTTCATAAATCCTTTCACCTTAATTATAATATTTTATTTTATTTTTATTTTACATTATAACTTATAATATTTTTAAATCAAATATTAATTTGAAAAGGAAAAGAAATAAAATAATATCATTTAAAAATTTTAAATTATAATATATAATATTTTGAATCTCCTAATTATCTACCTAATATTTGTAATAATAATGGAAATAAATAAATAATATCTATTTAACATAATCATATTTTAATAATATATTAAATATGCAGATTTAATTTAATAATTACTAATTCATTTGATTTTAATCTACTTTAATTAAAATATTAATCATTTCTCATCATCTATATAAAAAATATGATAAATATATAAATAAAAATAAAAACTAATTAATTTTAGAATAATATTAAATTACATATTTAATTTAGTAATTATAAAACATTATAATTTTTTATCTTATTTTTAATTTATGAAAGTAATTTTAATCTTAATTTACAATTTTTTATTAATATTAAATGTTAAAATTTAATATATATATATATATATATATATATATATATATATATATATATATATATAGCATATATATATATATATATATATATATATATATATATATATATATATATATATATAAATAATTTTAATCGAATCCGATATTTTTGTAAAAAAAAATATCTATGAATTTTTTATCGATCTTTTCGATATATATGTAAAATCCAATTATCAATATATCCGTGTTTACTGATGTTTTGATCCTTTATTATAATTAAAATGTTTACCTTTAAAAAAAAACTAGGTTTGATTGTATTTGATTTTAATTAAAAAAATTATTAGATAATTAATTTTTAAAAATATTATTTTTTGTTCTACGAATGATATTTGTATTAGTGATTAAGAGTTGGACAAAGTACTTGAAAAAATCATATTCAAGTTTCCAAAAGAATAAAATACTACAATGTTGTAATATCAAGTAAATGCATGTCAAAAAAAATTCCTAGTACTTTTTAGTAATCAAACACTACTATTAGACTTAGCATTGTAGAGAGATGATGTTTCCCTAATGGACAACGCATATAGACATTGAGACAATTCGTGTTAATAGGTTGTGATTTCCATAATAGGTACCACATGTGGACATAGTGGCAATTCGTATTAATGGATTGTGATCATGATTGTGTTATATCAGATATAAGTATTCGTTAACATTGATCAACTTGAAAGTAACATGAATAATAATCATATTAAAATCATATTCAAACACAACTTAATTATTAATTGGATGACACGACACAATACATATAACTTGATTATGAGTAACTCGCTTAAGATTATATTTAAGTTTAACTTACTAACTTTGACACAAATAAGCCATAAAAATTTAAAGGGTCAACTTATATAATTAACATATCATTCCTATCAAATTTGGATTATCAGGGTTCATACAAAATTAGGTTGACAAGTGTTCGATCCAAACACAATTACAATCAACTCAAAAAAAAAAAAAAAAAAAAGACATGTCGAATTCGGAACGTGTGAGCAAATCATATCAAATTTCGCTCAACTGGGGCTTGTTGATTCCACCGATAAAACATTTCACTTTGGGCTTATCTTGTTACGGCCGCCAAAGTGTAGAGTAAGAAGATAAAAAATAAAATAAAAACACACACACACACAAAGCAAAGGATTTGAATCATGATCTCAAAATGACCACCCTCAGACATGGAATGATATCACCATTTAGTTAACCTATAAAAGGTTGGGAATTTTGATAGGAAGGAAGGATAAAAATGTAATTACACAAATGGAGGTCGTTTTTTCTCTAATCGTGGGATTGATGTTACATTGATTGGGGAGGGGATTAAAAGTGTGTGTCACATGTGAATTATAATAGGAATTTAATAATTATTAATTATTTTTTTAAAGCTAATAATTTTTTAATATAATATAATAAATTATTTTTACTGAGACTTAAATCCTTTCGTTCTCATGTTCTTGTCACTCTTCTTTTTATGTTCCAATCATTTTAACCTTAGTGTTCTAATTAACTGAGGTAGATTGTGCACATAATAAATTATCTCTATCAGTCTATCAGTACTCAAAGCTGAAATTTCTCCTCTTCCTCTGCTTTGAACCATCTCCCAACTGAATTATATATGTCATGACACATTCCAGTTATGATCTATCTCGAATAGACTATAGGCAGGTCCGTAAGATTCCCTTAAAAAGTTTTTGGTCGGATAAGAATAAATGTAAAAAGATAGAAAAAAAAAAATTAGATTCACGAGTGCGGATCATAAAGAAGACACATGTAAACGACTTTGTCTCTCACAAACACCTTCACATTATTTAGTGCACAATATAACATAAATCATGATTTTGATGCTAATTAAATACTCATTTTAGTTATTTTCATATTTAATCCTTTATAGCTGTGTATTTTTCAAAAATGAAGAAAACAAGAATAAAAACAAGCAATTTTTGTAAGAAATGAAGAAATTATGCAGAAAAACATCCACGATCACGACCTTAAATGACCACACAAGGACTAAAAGATCAAGGTCGCAACCTCAACCATCTACGGTCGTGACCGTGCAGTAGGAAGAGACCACCCTATGAAGATGAACTCTCGATGAGGTCCCGACAATAAGCCTGTCTTGAGCCAACCTCTCGGTAGGGTCGCAATCGTAAAGGACTTCTTATTGCAACCGTGGAAGCTATCTCTCGGCGAGGTCGCGACCGTGAAACGCATCAGCCCAGTTTTCCTTTCTTTTTGGGCTCGTTTTGGCCCATTTTTCTAGGCCTATTTAAGGGCGTTTTGCAAACATTTTTAGGGTTCAAAATCTTGGAGTGAGAGGCTCTCTCAGTGGTCTTCAAGTCTTTGTCTCCATTTCTAGGGTTAGGTTTGGTAGTTTTGCTTAGATTAGGTTTTGTTTTGTGAAAGTTTTGGATTGTAACTGAATATTGCTAAAAATTACAACTCTATAGAGTGGAGAATTTCAGTTTTGAGCTCAAGATTGAAGACATTTGTAGATTTAACCTCGTTTGTATCTCTACTCCTTCTCCTTCTTTAATTTCTGCAACTTTGTGTTTGTTGATAGCATGATTTTGTGGATTTTAATGGCTAAAATGTTAGGTTAATCATTTTATAGGGTTGGTTATCAAATTTGATGATTAGGGTTGTCTAATCTTTAGTTGGTTGGTTGTTTTATACTTGATATGTTGTGTTTGGTGTTAGATCTTTGGAAGCTTAAGTTCGATTAATTACTATAGCGAGAATCGACCTTCGATCCTTTTACTAGGGTATCCTTGGTGAAGCTTGGACTAAGCCCTAAAATCTGGTTCCAAGTCTCTTAAGGCATAGATTAATTAATCGTGAGTCTAATTAACCTAGTTAAAGAGACCTAGGGAATTAGAAAAGTCTAGAACTATGTGGATTTCACCAAGAGGGGACGTCAAACCCATTGGGCAGACATATGTACGTAAACATCACCATCCAACTAGTCCCAGCTCTATCAAGTAAGGACGTAACTATGACTAATAGAGCTCCCGAGGAAAAATGTCGTTGAAAAGTATCTCATTAACGACCTAGAAGGACGTAACTATGAATAGGTGGTTAGTGTGAGAAAACTGCAATGCCCCAAAAATACCTTAGAATTTTTTTTTTAATTTTATTATATATTTCGGGTATAAATTGAGCCAACTTAGGTATTTTCCGTGAATTGTTAAATGAATGTTGATTAAATGATTATATGGCTAAAAGCCAAATGCAAATATTAAATGCTAAATGAGAATTGATTAGACCTGGAAATTTACCCAAGTGTATAGGGCAAATTTGAAATTTGTAAAATGAGGACCTAAGGGTCAATTGTAAACAAGTATATATGTGTAAGTGTAAATATGAGATTTGAAGTGCAAATAAAATGAAATATGGGCTATAAAGCAAATAGGGAGAAACTTAAGTCAAAAGAATGCATTTTTTTTTTGGTCAAACAAGGCCTTATGAAAAATAAGTGACTTAAGACCAAAAAAATGAGAAAATGAGAATAGGTGTGGAAGGCCAAACATGGCCTTACACTTAAATGAGGATAAAGACCAAATGTGGTCTTGGGAGCTCATTCTTGAAAGTAACTCGCTTTTTAGAGGAGAGGAGAAAAGGAGGAAGAGGCTAGGGCTTGGGAAAGATCAAGTTCTAGTTTCTTCCCACTTCTTACCCTTGTGATCAAGCAACTTGTAGCTGAGATTTGAAGAGGTTAAGGTAAGAAAACAAAACCCTAGCTTCATCTGTGATTTTCATGTTGGGAAAACCCAAATGTTGATAAAAAGATTTTTTTTTTTTTTTTTTTGTAAATGAGTTTTGGGGTTGTTCTAGGTTGAGTTTTGAAGAGTATTGTTGGTTGGATTGGTTTTATGTAATATTTGTAAAAGGGAAATGTTGGGTTTTCAAAGGAAATTTCACAAAATTTACAAGACCTTCGTTTGTTTCTCGCTAGTAAATTAAGTTATAATCATCCAAATGAAGTTGTTCAAATTGGTAAAGAACCATAAGAGATAGGTATACAAATGTATATAAGGGAATAGGAGAAAATTTTAGCTCTAAGACTCCCAAATACGAGCTTAAAAGTGAGCTCGAGTAGCTCACGGGTTATGCTCTGTTTTGGGTATTGTTATAGTGTTTTAGCCATAAGTTGAGTTTTACTCATCCAAATTGAGTGATTCAAAATTATAGGTAAAATAGACTTCTAGGGGAATAATTTACTTGAAGGAAGTGTATGAAAATTGTAAACCCAAAGTGCCTAGAAATTTTTCAAAGTGGAGCTATGTGTAAGACCAGTTTGATTATGCCTTGCAAATTAGAGTAGTATGGATGTAAAATGCAATAACTTGAGTTTTGGTGATCCAAATTGGATGATTCCAATTGGAGAAGAAACCTTATACCCATAGGTTCAAATTAGTAGAAGGGACCATTACCAATTTATGGAGTTAAGACCCTTGAAATCGGAAATAACAAAGAGGGGTAACCGAGAGTGAGTCAAGTATACTGACTTGGCTTGGCATTAAAATGCCGTAACTTGAGTTTGGGTGATCCAAATGAGATTATTCCAATTCCTAATAAAAATAGACTCATAGAGCTAAAATTTTCTTAAAGGAAGCATGAGCAAAGTATGTCTCATGTGTCCCCATAAATTTTTTCAAGTGAAGGGGTATCGGGTAGACATAAACCTTGACCAAAAACTCCTAGAATAACCTACTAATATGTGATTGTCATTGAATTTGAATAGGGGCTAACGAGGAGGAAAGCCCACATTGAAGTCGAGATTCCGAAGATCGGAATCAAAGCGATGATTTTGGTTTGTTTTATCTTCTCCTATTCTCGTTTTAAGATTTGAACTATTTGTTCTAAATGCATAAGAAAAGCATATTGAATTGTTTTAATTGATTTGAAGAAATTGATTGTGAAATGCTCAGAATGAAAATCGCATGAGTATTGAAAATGAACCGTTTATACAAATGTACATATCAGATCGTATGTTGCTATAAAAGATCTGAGCGCCTTAATTGAATGTTAACCGCTTAGTTCGTATGAAGGATAGATTTATGATACCAACAGTCAAAATAAGAAGACCGTGAACGATTGTATTGATGTGTTACCCTATCAAGAGCCTGGGAGGGACCGGGACGGTGAGTGTTCACTAATTGATTTTTTTAACAACCAGCTTAGCAAATTCTCAAGGACCGCACAGGTTATAAAACCGCTTTTATACTCGCCTCACAAATTTCAATGCGGACCTTTCTGGTGATTCCGATATCCTGTTTACCGAAAACATAGGTTAAATTTATACGCGATAATCAATCAATCATCTGAGATTGTGAAAAAATTGGAATTGAGTGCTATGATCATAATTGAAATGAAAAGAGTATTGTGAAATGCATGATTTGATTATTAATGACTTATTACATATGGAAGTGTATATTCGGATTTGATCAATGAACCATAAATGATTGTATATGAAATAAGTATATGTATTGTATTGACATTGATCATCCAAAAAGATCTGAAAGTTTGTTTAGTAAAACTACATGATTTGATTTAAATTGAAACCGATAATGGAATTGTATAGAACCACTAAGCATGAAAATGCTTAGCGTGTAGTTTTATCTATGCGCATGTACCGATTGAACAGGAGCGAAAAGCAAGATCAAGGAGCCGAAATATAAAGAAAGAATTAAGTGAGTATGTTTCGACATATATTCACCCCATATCTCTTTTGAACATTGATATTTTGTAAAAACAATTTCAAATCTGAATAGTTATTTTGTAAATCATTTGAAAAGGCTTGATATGCCTTTCTAGTAATTGTACTTTTGCATGAATGAAATGAAATGGGCTTACCCCTTTAAAAACGCTTCCGCATATTTGAAAATGATTTTATGCCAACTGAAGTGTAATGCTACGACGTGTTTTTGATAAATGGTTTTGATCAGGTGATTGAGTGACATTAGAGCAACCCGACTCACCTGGGATCACAAATCCGTCGGGCCGGAAAGGGTGCTACATTTTATTTTGGTATCAGAGCCTAGGTTTAGGCGTTTCGGAAAAAAAAAAAAAGCCCTAAAATGATTTTGTAAAAGGATTTTGAAATGGTATTCATATACATCAGACGGTATATAAAGGGATGACATGACTACACGGATCTACGTCTTATCAGACAAACATGAGTGGTATAAGTCTCTTTTTGTGGTCGTGAGGGTGACCAAGGGAGAGGTGATAGAGATTTGTCCCATCAAAATACGAGTATGAATTTCGGGAGGCTTGATCGAAGTTATCATTTGTAGAGTTTGATGTGATATTTGGGATGGATTGCTGTCTCAAAACCAAGTGGTAGCTGATCGTAGAACAAGAAAGTGACCTTAAGGACACCGAAAGCCAGAGGGAAGTGAATTTTATCACAGAGCCTCGAACAACCTCCTAATGTGATATCCGCCGCTACAGCTAGAACTATGGTTCGAAAAGGGAGCGGCCTACTGGGCGATGTGACAGATACACGAAAAAGGTGGAGTCTAGTTTATTAGTCATCCTTACTGTTAGTGACTATCCGGATGTGTTTTCGGAAGAGTTTCCAGGATTGCCTCCATAGAGGGATATTGAGTTTGCTATCGCCGTTGTACCAGGTGCTACATCGGCATCCATTACACCGTACCGAATGGCTCCAGCGGAGTTAAAAGAATTGAAGCTTCAGTTACAAGAATTGCTAGAAAAAGGGTTTATTCGACCAAGTGTTTCACCGTGGGGAGCTCCCGTGCTTTTTGTTAAGAAGAAAGATGGTACACTTCGGCTATGTATTGATTATAGACAACTAAACAAGTTGACCGTAAAGAATAAGTATCTGTTACCTAGAATTGATGATTTATTTGACCAATTGAAAGGTGCAAGTTTCTTTTTGAAGATTGACTATGCTATCTGGGTATCATTAGTTGATAATTAAAGATGTGGATGTGTATAAAACGACGTTTAGAACGCGATATGGACATTATGAGTTCCTTGTAATGCCGTTTGGTTTGACAAATGCTCTAACGGCCATGGACTCATGAATTTGTGTTTTTCACCATAAGGTGGATTAGTTTGTCGAAGGCTCATAGACGACATTCTGCGGTATTCAAAAGATCGGAAAATTGCTTACACACCTTTCTCGGTGTTGTAGACTTTGAGAAAATAGCGCTTGTATGCAACCGAGTAAAGTGTGAGTTTTGGTTGAATGAAGTATCCTTCTTGGGCGATTAGAATAAAGAAGGAACTGAAAGTGAATCCAAAAAGACAATAGAAGTGGTCATATCAATGGAAGCTACCAAGAAATGTTACAGAAGTGCGTAGTTTCCTGGGATTGGCAAGTTACTACGTAAAATTTGTTAAGGGTTTTCTTATGATGGCGTACCTAAATATTTAGATCATCAATGTGAAATCTAGAATGGGAAGAATGTCAAAGTGAAGTTTTGATAATAAAGTATTCTTAACCAGAAAGTCAGTTATCCAAATTCCGGTCCTGGCGAATATGCATCTAGCGACGTCCACTGTCCATCACTATCCTCCAGAACGATGGCAGCGGTGATTATGACATGGCGCCTTCAACATTAAAGTCACGAAATACAGAAACAAACCCATCTTTAAGATGATCTTTCAGAGTCCAGAACCTAACCACTCTTCCTTCTACGTTTAAAAAATACTCGGACAATTTCATTGAATGGAGGAAAAACGCTCATTTACACCGGTCCATAAGAGTTCTTAAGTACTTCGCCTCGCAATCGTTTTAATCGGCAGATGAACCTGTATGGCTAAATTGATTTAAAGAGTCCACAACGCGACGTGATTATCACCTGTGAAAGTGCCAATGTAGTGGCCGACGACTCGTGAAAGACAAATGCAAATGCTTGAAGGTCAATGCTCATTGTCGCTGACAAAACCATGGCAAATAGTAGTGATTGCAATTGATAATGAGGATCGAGTTTGTTGAATCGAGTGCTAGAGGCACAAAAAAAAGATGAGAAAATTGCTGCTATAGTAAGTCATATTGGAATGGTAAAAGGAAATCGAAGCCATAAAGAATGAAGATGAGGCTCAGATTATAAAGATCAATTGAAAATTCGATGATAATGATTCGAGGGAAAGCCATACTTGAAGAGGACATAAGGATCTTTTAAGTTATCCATCCTAGCACAAAGATGTATCAAGATTTGAAAATGTCATTTTGGTGGTCCGGAATTAAAAGAGATGTATCGTAGTTTGAAAATCCGCGTTTGGTTTGCCAAAAGCAGAAAAGTGAGTGATCAAGTTCTTTCCGGGATTACTCGTAGCTTATCAAAATACCAAGTGGAAATGAGACCAATCACCATGGATTTTGCCGTCAGGTTACCGCACCGTGTGGAGGAAGTATGACTCGCTTGTCGTAGTAGACCGACACCAAGTCGCGCCACTACCAAATCGACTCACTTCCCCTACCGGTGAGCAGGCTATTGGCTTGATAAGCTGCGAGTTGTATATCGAAATAGTTTGGTTGCATGGGATTGATATCCATTATTTCATACGAGATCCAGGGTTTGCCAATTTTGGAGAAAAATTGCAAGAGGCTTTAGGTACTCGATTGAACTTCAGCATAGCATTCCACCCATAGACAGATGGACAATCAAAAAGAGTAATTCAGATTCTAGAAGACATGTTAAGGAGTTGTGTGATTGACTATGAGGGTAGTTGGGATAGACACATTCCTTTAGTTGAATTTGGCCAATACTGACAGGGTTGATCAAGTATTGGAGCAGGCGCCTTACGAGGGCTTTATATAGAAGAAAATCTCACGAACATAGGTTGTGTTGGGCGAAATTGAAGCGAAGAAGAGTGATTTGCCTCGGAAGCCGATCTGGTCTGAGAAAAAAGTGAAATGATTAAAGTAAGATTGGAAGTGGCCACTTAGATGAATATAAATCATATGTAGATATGAAAGAAAAGATATTGATATGAGATCAGCGAAAAGTATTTTTGAAAGTGTCGCCTTGGAAGAGAAGGTGATGAGATTTAGGAAAAGGGCAAGTTAAACCCTAGTTTGTGGCCCCCTATGAAGTGATTGAAAAAGTGGGTCAGTGGCACCAGTTGGCATTGCCTCAGGACATGGAAAAAAGATCCATAAATATTTCCATGTCTTAATGATAATTATATAGATCAGATTTATGTCACATATAGTATCTTGGAGACAATTGTCTTTGAGACCAAATTTGACCTATGAGGAAAAACCCTTTGGAGATCTTGGCTCGAAGTGAAAGAATTGCGGAGCAAGAGAGGTTCGTTAGTCGAGTGTTGTGGAGAAACCACAAGACTGAAGTAGCCACTTGGGAAAGTGAAGAAACGATGCGGCGCGTATAAAGTAACTGTTTTGACTAAGGTAAATTTAGAATGAAAATTTTCTTAAGTGGGAGAAGTTATGGCATGAAAATACCCTATAATTTTTTTTATAATTTTATTATATATTAAATTTATAAATTGAGCCAACTTGGGTATTTTTCGAGAACTATTAAATGAATGTTGATTAAATGATTATATGGCTAAAAGCCAAAAGTAAATATTAAATGCTAAATGAGAATTGATTAGACCAGGAAATTTACCCAAGTGTAAAGGGCAAATTTGAAATTTGTAAAATGAGGACCTTATGGGTCAATTGTAAACAAGTTTATATGTGTAAATGTAAATATGACAGTTGAAATGCAAATAAAATGAAATATGGGCTATAAAGCAAATAGGGAGAAACTTAAGTCAAAAGAATGCATTTTTTTTTGTGGCCAAACAAGGCCTTATGAAAAATAAGTGACTCAAGACCAAAAAAATGAGAAAAGCTGAGAATAGGTGTGGAAGGCCCAGACATGGCCTTACACTTAAATGAGATAAAGTCAAATGTGGTCTTTGAGCTCATTCTTGAGCAATCCGTTTTGAGGAGAAGGAGGAGAAAGGGGAGGGGCTAGAGCTTAGGAAAGATCAAGTTCTGAGTAGGGTTTCTTCCACTTCTTGCTCCTTTGTGAGTAAACGACATAGAAGTGGAATTTGAAGAGGCTAAGGTAAGAAAACAAAACTCTAGCTTCATCTTTTGTGATTTTGATGTTGGGGAAAACCCCAAATGTTGATAAAAAGAGTTTTGTTTTGATTGTAAATGAGTTTTGGGGTTGTTCTAGGTTGATTTTTGAAGAGTATTGTTGGTTGGATTGGTTTTGTGTAATGTTTGTAAAAGGAAAATGTTGGGTTTTCAAAGGAAATGCTGTCAAAATTTTATCAAGACCCTTATTATTGTTTTGGCTATAAATTAAGTTATAATTATCTAAATGAAGTGATTCTAATTGATAAAGAACTATAAGAGATAGGTTTACAAATGTATAGAAGGGACCAGGAGAAAATTGTAGCTCTAAGGCTCCCAAATACGGGCTTAAAAGTGAGCTCGGGTAGCTCACAGGTTATGCTCTATTTTGGGTATTATTATAGTGTTTTGGCCATAAGTTGAGTTTCACTCATCCAAATTGAGTGATTCAAAATTCTAGGTAAAATAGACTTCTAGGGGAATAATTTACTTGAAGGAAGTGTATGAAAATTGTAACCCTAAAGTGCCCAAAAATTTGTCAAAGTGGAGCTATGTGTAAGAACAGTTTGATTTTGCCTTACTTGAGTGGGAGTAGTATGGATGTAAAATCTGATAACTTGAGTTTGGTGATCCAAATTGGATGATTCCAATTAGAGAAGAAACCTTAGAACCATAGGTGCAAATGAGTAGAAGGGACCATTACCAATTTATGGAGTTAAGATCCTTGAAATTGGGAATAACAGTATGTAATTGAGTGAGTCGGGCATACTGACCAGTTTGGCATTAAAATTCCGTAACTTGAGTTTGGGTGATCCAATGAGATGAATCCAATTCCTAATAATAGACTCATAGAGCTAAAATTTTCTTGAAGGAAGCATGAGCAAAGTATGACTCATGTGTCCCCAGAAAATTTTGCAAGTGAAGGGGTATCGTGTAGACATAAACTCTGACAAAAAACTCCTAGAATAACCTACTAATATGTGATTGTCATTGTATTTGAATAGGGGCTAACAAGGAGGAAAGCTCGCATTGAAGTCGAGATTCTGAAAATCGGAATCAAAGTGATAATTTTGGTTTGTTCTATCTTCTCCTATTCTCGTTTCAAGATTTGAACTATTTGTTCTAAATACATAAGAAAAGCATATTGAATTGTTTTAATTGATTTGAAGAAATTGATTATTAAGAATGTTTGCAAATGAGTGCATGAGTATTGAAAATGAGCTTGGATTTATACAAATGTACATATTGTATTGTATGTTGCTATAAAGATTTAGGCATACATAATTGAATGTTAACTGTTTAGTTCGTATAAAGGATAGATTGGTATACCAATAGGGGTCAAAATAACAGTACTGCGAACGATTGTATTGATGTGTCACTCCGATCAGCAGCCCAACAAGATCGTATCGATAGTGTTCACTAATTGATATTTTTAATAACCGATCCAACGGCCCGGTGGGGCCGTCTTGTATTGCAGCGGATTTTATCACGGGCCTACGGCCCGGGGGCCGTGCGGAGATTAGATATCTTGTTTATCGAAATCATGATTAGGGTATTAAGGGTATAATTGAATTGAATTGATTTGAGATTGTGACAAATTGGAATTGAAAAGCATGATTCTTGAATTGAAATGAAAAAGTATTGTGAAATGCATGATTTGAATATGATGACTTGTGCATATGGAAATTAATATGTCGGATTTGATCAATGAACCAATGATTGTATATGATATAAGTATGTATTATTAACATTGATCATCGAAAAGATTTGAAAGTTTGTTTAGTAAAGCTGCATGATTTGATTTAAACTAAAACGAGAATAGAATTGTATGAAACGTGGCGTACGAGGCAGAGATTAAGTTGACAGCTTGTCGACACAGAATACTCGTGAATGTTAGGTAACCGTCTGTTCTGTCGGGGAAAAGAGTCTCCTTTATGCGGGAGCTTTACCCAAAGTACAGCACACATCCCAAACATAGACAATGACCACACAGGGTCTCATATACAATTATAATGAGTAAAAATGGCCGTGGGCCTGCATTATCTCTGACAGCATATCCCTGACGGAATTATACTACATGGTTGAAGTTAGTACATCACTCTTATACAACATATATTAAAATTTAAAATTCTAATACATGTATACAAGCTAACTACAAAGCCAAACCCGACTTTCTTCAAATTATTTACTCTAAGATGAGCGAATCTCCTGTACGCTCCTTTGTACTGAAATAATATATTCCTCAGCAGTGAGCTAATGCTGATAGTGGAATCTACTAAATGGAGTCCCTCCACTTTAGAGCATATGTGCTCCAAAGTAATAATTCGAGCAAATTCATAATCCTACTTGAATGTCTAAATGATATCAACCCATGTCCGAGTCCTCACGGAAGCTCTCTCACACTTGCACAAGCCATGTATGAAAACATCATTTTTAAAACAAAACTTGTTGTTTTTCGAAAATATACCTCTGAGAATTAATCGGGGTAAAAATATGGGACTACCTTCAGAAGCGAATGTGTTGGAGAACCTTAGAAGCAGTCATGGTTCTCTGCATCAGAAATGATGTTGGACCGTCTCTGACCCATTTCTCGGAAATTCATCTTGTGAAATTCCTTTCGCAACCATGTTGGATTTTCCGGAAAATCATTGTCATGCACACAGTTTAGGTTGCCGGTCGCATGCTAGGAAATGCATTATGCCATTCAGCACAATTCATACTCTTACATGCAAATATATCATCATCATGCATATATTTACATAATTTAAATCATACAAACATGTTATGCAATTTCACAATCCATTACACCAAAAATTAGTTCACGTGGGCTAATTTACATACACGAGCAATTCGATTTGAATTATTCAACCAAACACATTTTCTCACAATTTATTCGTAGAACCTTGTATTCCCACGTGACCGGTGAAACTCTCGGGTTGTTCCTGACCAATCACCAACATCGGTTCCTTTGTGATCAATTTCATAGCATTTCGACCTCATACCGCATCACCAATACAATTTGTTTCACAAAATTCTGAACCTGAAACACCAACGACCCGTAAGCGACTACGGGTGCCTGATTGGGTTTCATAAATTCCTCACCTCAGGTTCCAAGATTTGGGACCGATCAAACGGCCGTTTAAGTCCTCAACCCAACCGAAACATCAACAAAGCTCTTAAATCAAGAGTAAAACAAGTAAGATAAAACCCTTACCTCTCAGAGTTTGTCGAAACTCCTTAAAACCAGAGCCCGCGCGTAGGCCTCACTACGTAGAGCGACTTTCCTTCTTGTCTCGGTGAATTCTGACGGTTGGATCGCCTGTAATCATAGAGAGAAGCCACTATCTCTCTCTCTCTCTAAAAACACAACCTAAAAGCTACTGGATCTTTTTTTTTTCCTTTCACGTTTTGTTCTTTTACTTAAAGGTAGGAGACAATCTTGTCTACATTTCGTCTTGTGTCGTTCAGCTAAGTCCAATAATGCAATCATGTCCTCATTCTTGGATTTTTGACATTTGGCCAAATTACCTTGGCCCGAATCATTTCCATCATTCTTCTCGTAATATGTGTCACATTAGTACATGTTATATGTGACTTTTGTCACATCACATTTGTTTGTTTAGATACTCGATGCCTCGAGAAAGACATCTTAAATTTATTTGTCTGGAGTCGACCAAGGTCGTGTGTTAAGCTAGATTTCGCGAGGCGATTCAGTAGTGAAATAAGTTTCGTCATCCTAGATCTAGAAAAGATTTGGGTTTGGCCAAATTACAATTTACCATTTTCCATAAATTGGAATTTTCTCGGGTATTATACTCCCTCCTTAAAGGAATTTGCGTCCGAAATTACGGACAATCATAATCACTCACATGCATATGCAACGTGCACTATATAAGCCATGTAAACTCGTCATTTAAATATCAAAAAGCGACTAAACCCACGTACCTTCATCCACCCCAAGCAAGAAGGGATGGGTAGCCCGCATCGTGTCTGGCGGCTCCACGTTGACTCCTCTACTCCCATAGTGCGCCGTAGCACCTCACCTAGCCTCGCGGTCTTGCGTCGCAAAACGATCACGGTATCAAACACACGGTCCTCATCGAAGGTCCCATCGGTGTTAACCTCAATCATCCCCGATCACCATATGTTTTGGATGCGGGTATTCTTAGAAGCATGGAGACGTGAAATACCTTGTGAACATGACATCTTTGGGCGTGCGCATAGCCGTCGCAACAATGCCTACCCTCTCGATTATCTCCGAGGGCCCGATAAACCTCGGCGATAACTTCCCCGCGCTTAGAACGACCACTCCCTCTTAGGCATCACCTTGAAGACGCGTTCCACTCTCTCGAACTCCAAGGGTCGACGTCGCACATCGGCATAGCTCTTCTACCGGCTTTGAGTCGTGAGAAGACGTTGTCGTATCAAGCTCATCTTCTCGGAGAGTGTCTCTAATCAGGTCGGAGACCGGTGATGGAGCTCTTTCCCTTCGGTCTAACATAAGGTGACTGCATGGCCTCCTTACAATGCCTCATTTGGTGCCATCGTATACTGTTTAATAGCTGTTGTTGTAGGCAATTCCACTGGGGCAAGTGCTCTTCCCAGCTGATGATCCGGGACGCGTGCTCGACATATCCTCTAACAGCGATTAATGCCCGAAAATTGCAATTTTGAACCACATATTAGATAGGTTTTGAGTGCTTTTGCGCATTAATCATGTCATTCTCTGATTGAAGTGTTCTAGTCTTCTTAGTAACACTTATGCCATTTTAAATTTTTGGTTGTTTGTAGGCTTTGCACACTCTTGAGTTCAATCTCGAATCAAATGATGAATCATGAAGTTGGAATTCAGAGTCTCGACCATCGACATTGAAGATTCAATGAAGACAAGGCAAAATGAAGAAAATTCAATGCAGTTGAAGACAGGAGGCAATGCAGTGAAGAGTCAACAATGCAAGGATTTTCAGCTAGAGTTGCGAAAATTTTCGCTAGGATTGCGAAAATTTCGCCTTATGAATTATGACAAGTAACACCAAATTTAGTTTAAGAACTTACATCAGTTTAAGTAGAGCATAATTTTTGGCAAAAACTTGGAGTTTCGCTTCTCACAAAATTTCGCTAGCTTAATGAAATTTCGCTAACTAATCCACCACCCTTAGCGAAATTTCTTGTTTACGCTGGGCACATTGATTTCGCTGGTGCGCTATTCTTCGACTAAACGGAATTTGATGCACTAAGATCATGTTTTGTAATTAATGCCCGACAGCCTCCCGAGACTTGGTGTATTACTCACATTATCCTTTAACTTAGCCAATTCCATAGGTTTTTGGTATTTTCATACCTTGAGAGTCTATATAAACCCCTCTTGTTTGAAAGGAGGACAATTGGTGAAACAATCGGTGGAGAAGATATTTTTTGGTTTTTTTTGTAAATAAAGTCTTTTATTTTAGAGTTTTGCTTTTATTTTCTTTTCTCTCTCTTCTCTCTCCTCTTTCTTTCTCTTTCGGCTGCCAAACACCTCTTGAGGTGACAGCTCGAGATGTAGCTAACCTCCTTTCTTTGAAGAGGAAGGAAGCTAGCTTGGTGGTGGGGCATATGCATGTTGTCCTCTTGTACTAAAAGCTACATGTAGTGTATTTATGGCCCTTTTCTTCTCAAAATATGGTTAAGTAACATTGAATGTCATTTGATCTGGCCAATACTCTCCATGCTTCAGGATTCGGTCATACTGTAATTTAGATGCTGCTTGTGATTCTAGATGGTCTTTACGAGCCTCTAGAATGATGTTTAAATGTTAGAGGTTTCAAAGTGAGGGGTTGAATAGCGCAATGTTATTGATTTGGCCAATACTTTCCATGCTTTAGGATTTGTGATTCTTTAGATGGTCTTCTGAGCCTGCGAGATGATATTAAATGTTAGGGTTGCCCCAAACTAAAAGGGGCCATGTGCATGCTGTATTGACTCAAATCAGGAGATGTTTCATGGGTGAGGTTTGCTAGTTAAATATAGATCAGGTTATGCCGTGGACTATATGTTGCATGTCAGAGGATGAAGCAGAGGACACTTGTTTGCCCTAACTTGCCAAGTTAGTGACCTAATTCTTCAAAGTTACCTTTTTCACCTTTTAATTTCAGTTTTTACAGTTTCTCAGTTTTCAACTTCATTCCCACTGTTTTTTTTGAAACACAATTCCAAAGAGTCCAAATAGAAAGCCTTACCTTCATGCACTGATGCAAACCATTTTTAGGATGAAAACCCGTCCAGTGTTCGGCCACTGAACCACTATCTTGCGGTAGCTTGACTACGCGGTAGTAGGGAACAGGTGTATATAAATTTTGTTGATTTTAGCTCAGCCCTCTTTGTAGCGCGAATCCAGATGGCGGATTGCAGGGGGACAGTGCCCAATTTCTGAATGGTAAGTTGAAGAGTTGCTTGGCAGTCCACATCACGCAGTGAAGGTAGCTGCTTTACCTCTTTGCGGCTTCGATTCTGAAGCGCCGATTTTTAGCAATTAGCGATGCTTGCCTTGTTTCGATTTGATTTTCAGTTTTATTGTTGTTAGTTAATTTTAATCTTTTTCTTGAGTTGTTTGTTGCTCTTTGTTGTCTCTACAATTTTGTAACAGGTGTTTATGCAGCAGTGGGATAGAGACACATCAGGTAGAAGCCCGAATAGGATTAGTACCTGACTTGACACAGCTAGTGAGGTTAGTGTACAGCGTACCATGGATCCTATACGAGGAACAGAGCCAGCAGGAACCCAGTGGAATCGAATGCCTATAGAACCATGAGGGATCACATCCACCCTCCTGAGTTAGTGCCCCATCTGTATCATTCAACCTGGCAGAAGATGTAGCGGTGAGGCCATATTTGGTACCTCTCTACTCCCACATATCATGGTATGGAAAATGAAAATCCATACACTCATATTAGGGATTTTGAGGAGGTTTTCACCACCTTGAGGAAGGTATGATGGACATGGATTCTTTGAAGCTAAAGGCATTTCCATTGACTCTGAGACAAGGCCAAGATAGCAATCGACTCATTGAAGCTAGAACCACCATTAGAAATTGGTGGCTGCGACCCGGAGATTCACGAAGAAGTTTTCAGCACTCCTGAAGACCCGATAATTTGAAAAACGGAAATCTACACTTTTGCGGCTTCGGGATGGTGAAATTTACGGTGTTAGGAAAGATTTATGGAAACCATCGGTGCATGCCCATCATGCGGTTTTGACACTTGGATGTTGGTGAACCACTTCTATGGTGGTATGTCTCCTGCCATGAGGCAGCTCTTGGAAACCATGTGTGGGGGAGACTTTCTAAGTAAACATCCTGATGAAGCCATGGATTTTTTAAATTACGTGGCTGAAACTTCTAAGGGTTGGGAGAGCTTATACAGAGGGTGGATTAGGATGAGACCACCCGATCGACGAGGGGGTGGGATGGCATGCCTTTGCACGAAGAAAGAATAGAAATGAGGCTGGTTCAACCACACAGGTAGGAAGGTAAGAGCTTGAAGGCAGCGGCTCCAGTGGTGCATGCGGTATTTGAAAATCACCTTCAGTCCAATCCTTGCACGATTTTCCAATCCTGCCTTTGACAGACGGTGTCCTTTATGGCCCTGCGGTGAAGGATTTGATGTCGAATGTGCAAATGCGTGGGACCGATTCAAGCCACGACAATCCCGATGCTCCATGGTAATACCTACAATTCCAATTGGAGGAATCACCCTAACCTTTCCTGGAAACCCAATCCCCCTGCCTATGTACCCCCTGGTGCCAAGCCTCGGTTGGTTTCCCCTCCTGATCCTGACAACCACCATCCTCTTCTCGATCAGAGCAAGCCATATTGAATTTGAGTAAGGTGGTGAAGCTGACTTTGTTGAGAACAAAAAGAATTAATCTTAAGCCCAGCCTGAAAAGGGTCAATCTTGTAGAAGTACGAATAAGAGAATAGATGGGCTTGAGAGCAATCTCGACGAAAAATTGATAATATACAGTGTTCAATCACGAGATTAACAAGTTCTTAGAGAGTGCAAAGAAAAGAGGGAGGTTCCTTCTAAGCGGTTCAAATCTAAGGGGAATTCATGAGGTAGGATCATCCAAACGGTCGGGAATGGATGAGGTTAAGGCCGTAATAACCTGAAGTGGAAAAAGGGTTGATCGGCTATGCGAAGCACATTTGAAGAATCTAGAGCGAGGGAGAAGAATTACGACTTTGGTATATTCTCCTAGAGGAGGATCGATGAAATACCATACCACCTCCATTTCACAAGCATAGAGGAAGAAGAAATGACTCATGGCAGGCATTCTTGAGGTTTAAGGCAAGTGAAGGTTAACATGCAACTCTTGGACCCTAATCAACAAGTCTGCTTATGCAAAATTTTGAAAGATCTTTGCACAATCAAGAAGGGATTAGGCATTGAGGAAGCATTTCTCAGCGAACATCATCGGTGCCATAATTAACAAATACATCCGTCTGAAGATCCTGGATCTCCCACAATTTCGATCCAATATTGGTGGGAATTGCATAGACAAGTCATTGCTTGATTTAGGAGCAGTGTGAACCCTAATGCTAGTATTCGGTATACAAGCGATTGGGTCTCGGTGAACTTAAACCTACCAACATCACACTCTCATTGGTAGATAGATGGGTGAAAATCCCTAAGGGGATGGTGAGGATGTCTTAGTGAAGATAGACAAATTCTACCCGATGGGCTTTGTGGTACTTGACTTCTTGAACGATTGCTAGTGAACTGACCATGTACCAATCATCTTAGGAAGACCATTTAAGCCTTTACTTGATGCAATAATAAATTCTTGGGAATGAGTCATGCACTTAACTTTTGGTAACATGACCGTAGGTTGAACATCTTTCATTTGAACAACAAACATGAGTTGCTAGAAATTGAAAATCAAATTTGATGAAGTTGTTTGATTGATCGTGTCACGAGGAAAACAAAGTATCGAAGCGAGGTGACGAAAATGAAGATATATTGGTCTTGCCATCAGCACCTTCTGAACCAATTGCTCGATTCAACGGTCGTCGAGGACCCGAGATCGACAATTGGTCGCTGACCTGATGGAATTGTGGCATTTGCGGGGGTTGAGGAGATTATCTCTTGACCCTCCTTGAGTAATTTTGGTAAATTAGGCTTGGTTTGGTGTTCTCAAGAAACCAAATTACTTGATTCAACAATTTTTTGTTTTTGTTATTTGAAATCGAAATTTCCATTTTTAGCTATTTTTAGTATGTTTCTTAATTTAGCGACTTTCCCATTTTTAGCAAGTTGGTAAGTAGTTTATATTATCTTATATTAAATAATTAGATATAATTCTATTTCCTAACTTTAATTTTAATTTTTACTTTTAATAATATATTAATTTTGTTTAATCTGAGAATTTGAATTGCGAATGGTGTGCTAGGTGTGAGAGCTAAATTCGCTAAAAATAAGCAGAATTAGCGGGAAGACCCTTGGTGCCGTTGGATGCTTATATAAACACAGGAGAGGTTGGTTTAGAATGCCACTTCATTCTCCCCTCCCGATCGTGCCTGAGCTCAGCGAAGCCACGAGTCCAGTCTTGCCCATTCGTGACATCGCGCGCCGTCGTCCTTGTTTTCGACTTCCATTGCAGCGTGACGGGAGTGCGCACCCGGTTCGGAGTTTGAGCTGACCCGCGTACCTGCGGCCAGGAGCGCCCGGTGGGCATCCTCCACGTGCGCCACGAGCCACCATCTGTTGGCCGTAGGGGCTGTTTACCGACCACGTAGAGCCTCGCTGACGGTCGGTGAGCCTCCACGGCTGAGCCATGGTTGCGATCTGACTGAGGGTTCGAGTTGTAGAATTGCCCTGCCCGGCATCGGATCATTCATGAGTCATAGAGTTACCGGTTCGAGGCCCATGCTCCGGTAGTAGCCCGATGAGCCACAGGTCGGTTCTGGTGCCGAGTGCCGATGGCCCAGCCAGAGAGATCTTGATTGGATATATAGTCGCGGCGGTTATAACACACCGGTGAGTCGAGCCTTTTCCGGGTATTTTGTTCGATATTAGATATGGTTCGTACTCGGGTGGAGTCAGAATCTTCGGCCTTGAGTGAGATTTGCGCGCTGAGAGGAAAGGCTGACTCGGTCGACTCTGTGCCATTCTGGTCAGAGCGATGTCGAGGAGCCTCGGGGATTTAGAAGTTATCGGTTTCGGATGGGACTGGGCCCATCGCACACCCGGAGGAGGATTAGGAGGCTGGCCTCAAGCGAACCGCTGCATCCGGGCCCCAGGCGAGTCATCATCTTCTCGGCCTCCCTAATCTCGATTACTCAGTGCTTGAGAGACTTCATCACCTCATTTACATCGCCCGGCATCGAGGATTGAACCCTTTGTTAAGTAGGGCACCCCATTCAGGGAATATGCGACTCACGAGTTTCATCGGGGAGTCATTCTATGACGTCCACGTGAGGAGCTGACCCGGATCTTAGGGTCTGTAAGTTGATCGAGGTATTCCTCTTTACCCTTTATGACTGCCTTGCCCACAGTTGTGCAGAGTGATCTTGCGGTTCTACCACTCCATGACATCCGAGAGCCAGGCGGTCCACTAGAGATTCGATTCATTATAGATGGCTAGCCACTGGTGTACTTAGACCGGTGATATATCGGCATTGGGTTAAGTATCTTGTGGCGCCTTTCAGTTCTGAGCTTGGGCCACCGCCTCACGGGGAGATGGATTCGAGCAACGGCGGAGACATCCTTTGCTGGTCCGGTATTCTACGGGAAGCGGCTTCGCCTCGGATCTTTGTGATTGACCACTTGCTACGTACCAGCTTGTTTCCTCTTTAGCATTATGTGCAGAGGAGGGGGTATCATGGAGGGCACTTTCTTCGGATCTCGGGGATTTTGGTTCAGCCCCCTACGAGGCGTGATGGCTTCTGCTGTTGCGGTTGAGGAGAAGGTCCATCGGAAGGACTGGCTTTGGCGGAGGCGCATCCCGCTGCGTCTTGAGACTCACATCTTTGTGTTCTCGACGGATAGGTTCCCGGGGGCCCGAGTGCAGAGATGAGGAGCTAGATGCACACATGTAGTGTCGATGAATGGGTGATGACTATGCGATCTCTTTCCATACGACCACGGGACCGGGAGTCAGGGTTAGGAGGTGAGGACCACCACGTAGATGATATACCTTTGAGCCGAGGTACAGGAGGACTCCATGTCGGATCGTTCCTCCATCTCCCCTCCGCATCTGCATCGTGGTACACGGCGAATACTCTGGGCCTTCCTATTCGGCCACGTCATTCAGGAGTACATCCGTACTGGCTCCCGAGAGAGATGGCTGGTGTGATGGATGCCATCGCTCACTTGCGGCTACGGGCTACGGGATCGGAGAGTTGCGGCCCGGTCTGCCATTCTATGTTATTTCAGTTATGACCCGTCTGGGTCTTCCTCGTGATCACCCCGGAAGGAGCGCGATGCGGCTTCATTGGATGTTACATTTTGCCCGGCGGCGCGATTCAGGCCCACCACCACCACCACCACAGCAGTGAGGTGGATTTAGGTTTCAACACGATTTTTGTTTATTTACCGGCTTTATCTTGCCTACTAATTTCGTTTAGGATTATGTATTAGCCATAGTAGCGGTGATAGTTTTGTCATTGCTTTGTATTCATGTATTAGCCACTTTGGCTATATCGAAAACTATTCGATTTATGTATATCGACTTTTTGTACATATCATGTTTTGTGCCTCCACTATGTTTTAAATGTTTTCTTTTCAATTGAACAATTGAATTGCCTGATTGGACAATTGGTGCTTCATGTTGAAAGATGAATCACTATTTGTCACTTATATGCTAGGAATGAAATTCCGTGCTTAGGCAATTTTGGTCGATTCTGGAGTTCGGCATGCTCGACTGAAATTTCCCTTTATGCTAATTCTACTTGCCTCGAGATTGTTCAATAGAGGGTGGCGAAATTGTGTGCCTTCTTCCGCTTTGTAAAGCCAGCCTTAGGTATGTTGGCAACATAGGATGAGTTTGTGTTACCTAGGTTGAAGACGATGTTGTCTTCCCGGAAAAAAAAAAGCAAAAAGCAAAAGAAAAAGAAAAAGAAAGAAGAAAAGAAAAATAAAGTCGTGAAGTTTTGCCTTGAAACCGAGCAGTCCGAGGGTGTATGGTGAAACCTTTGAAACCGTGTACTAAGCACTTAGTGGTGGGGAGTCATCGATTATGTGTTCGTTACATGGGTGGATAGGTGAAATTTAATGACTTGTGGGTGCTTAATTTTCGAAGTCATTTGGAGTCCGGGGTGAAGCCTTTAGAGTTAGTGGTCATGTGATCCTTTTGGCTTGATGCCCTAAACCTTAATTGGTTGGAGTCATCGGTGGACCTAGTTACGGACTTTGGTGAGAGTCGGTTTTAAGCATTGCACTTACGATGTAGGTGAATAAAGAAAGAAGAGTGTAACCCATTACATCTAGGTTGTTCGACAACTTAAGGTCATGTCGGTGCTTTAGGTTGGGAGGTGGCAATTTTACGGTTTATTAGTTTAATGCGGTTGCATAAAAGAATCATTAGACTTAGGTGGAAATTCCAGAGTTGAGGTATGGATCCAATAATCGACCTAGGGTGTTCTTGTATGGTTTTGATTCTTTTTCATATCGGTTTTCTGACTTTGATTTCAATTTCTCGAGTTTAAGGTAATGTTTATATGTATATAAGCCCTTTTGAATCATAACAACTTTTGCAAATCACCACATGCATCTCCTTTTTCTTTGTTTGCATTGCTAAGGGGACTAACAACGTTTCGGTTAGAATTGTGATTAATGCCCAAAAGTGCAATTTGAACCACTATATTAGATAGGTTTAGTGCTTTTCAGATTATGTGTGTCATGCATTTATACAGTGTCTGTGTGAGTGATCTTCTTAGTAACACTTATGCCATTTAGAGGGTATTTTTGGTTGTTTTGTAGGCTTTGCACACTCTTGGAGTTCAATCTCGAATCAAATGATGAATCATGAAGTTGGAATTCAAGTCTCGTGTCAACCAGCCCCAGATTCAATGGAAAACCAAGGCAAAATGAAGAAAATTGATGCGATTGAAGGCGAGGCAATGCGGTGAAGAGTCAACAATGCGGGATTTCGCTAGAGTTGCGAAAATTTTCGCTGGGATTGCCGAAAGATTGTAACCTTAGAAAAATTTATGACATAGCGAAACACCAAATTTCGGCTAGAGCATCGGTTTAAGCTAGGCCTTAATTTTTTAGCGAAAGGCAGTTCGCTTCTCACAAAGGTACCATTTAGCTTAGCCCAGAAATTTATATAGCTAGAATTACCCACCCTTGGCGAAATTTCTTGTTTCGCTAGACACATTGATTTCGCTAATTAGCGAAATTCTTGACCTAAGCGAGGAATTTGATGCCTCGTCGTGTTTGTAGTGCAATGCCCAAACTAGCCTCCAAACTTGGTGTATTACTCTGTATCCTTTAACTTAGCCAGTGTAGGTTTGGTATTTTCATACCTTGAGGAGATGCATATAAACCCCTCTTTGTTTTGTAAGAAAGGAGGACAATTGGTGAAACAATCGGTGGAGAAGATATTTTTGTAAGTTTTTTTTTTTTTGTAAAAATAAAGTCTTTTTATTTTAGGTTTTGCTATTTCTTTTCTCTCTTCTCTCTCCTCTTTCTTTCTGCTCGGGTGCCCAGTACCTCTTGAGGATGACTCAAGATATGCCAGCTAGAAGCCCTCCTTTCTTTGAAGAGGAAGGAAGCTGGTAGTGGTGAGACATATGCATGTTGTCATCTTGTCTTTAAAAAAGCTACATGGTGTATTTATGGCCCTTTTCTTCTCAAAATATGGTTAAGTAACATTGAATGTCGATCTGGCCAATACTCTCTTGCTTTAGGATTCGAGTGCACACCTAGTGTTAGATGCTGCTTGTGATTCTTTAGATGGTCTTCTGAGCCTCTAGAATGATGTTTAAATATTGAGGGTTTCAAAGTGAGGGTTGAATAGCACTTAATGTTATTGATTTGGCCAATGCTTTCCAGTACTTTAGAATTTGTGATTCTTTAGATGGTCTTCTGAGCCTACGAGATGATATTAAATGTTAGGGTTTTAAACTAAAGGGGCCGTAAGCATGATACTGTATTGACTCAAATAGATGTTTCATGGGTGAGGAGTTTGCTAGTTAAATATAGATCAGGATTATGCCATGGACTATATGTTGCATGTCATAACGCGGATATTGAGGACACTTGTTTGCCTAACTTGCCAGAGTTAGTGACCCCCAATTCTTAAGTTACCTTTCACCTTTTTAATTTCGGGTTTTCACGGTTTCTCAGGTTTTGACTACATTCCCACTTGTTTTTTGAAACACAATTTAAAGAGTCCAAATAGAAGCCTTACCTTCATGCACTGATCACAAAACCATTTTTAGGATGAAAGCCCATCCGTGTTAGACACTGGAGCCACTATCTTGTAGTGGCTTGACTACGGCAGTAGTAGAAGACAGGTGTATATAAATTTTGTTGATTTTAGCTCGGCTCTTGTGTACTTGAATCAAACACGTATAGTCCTCAGTCGACCATGTTTATTGGGTGGAAAGTTGTACTCATGGTCGGTAGGTGTGCCCATGGCCTTTTGGAAACTCTTCAAAAGTGCGGCAGAAGTAAACCTCGGGTCCTATCCAGGCACTATGGATGCGGCCTCCATGTGGTCGGACTATCTCGAATATACGACCGGCGAGTCTCTCGATGAAGGTCATGCACGGTAGAAAATATGCCGACCATTGGTGTTACTATCACACCCATACCGCGTCATGTCTCTCACGATTGTCGTGGCAGTGGGTCTGAAATCCATCCGTAGCGTGCTCCACTTCCACTCAGCCACCTCGGCTTGGCTAGTAGCCCCAGCCCCACGGTGGCACCGGCCTTAACTTTGATGACACATGAGACATCATCGCCTGAAGTCCCCTCGTGTCCTCTTCATTTCCACTCAGTATGCGGCCCGAATCTGGTACATCTTCGTGTCACACGGATGCAACCAATCGAGAAGCGTTAAAACTCCTTGAGAATCTCTATCTCAAATCGGTCCAGCGGGAACCACTGCAGTCCTGTCACAAGAGACTGCACCATCTGTGTGGATGGTCGACCCTGCGTCACCCGTACTGGTACCGATCCACGATGGGCCATTATCTCGCATCCACCTTTAGGACTTGATCACTCGCCAGTAGAGGCGGTGTAGCTCACCAAGCTCCCAGCGTACCACAATGCACCTTCGATGTCTTTATGTGAAAGCCCATCCCATAGTCTTAAGCATCCGCTACTCAGGAAGCTATACTAGCGGTACTCCCGAAGTGACTTCCAGGCGGGTGCATCAGCCACCACATTTGCCTTACGGGTTGTAATCACGAAAGTGAAGTCATAATCTTCTAGGAACTCTATCCATTTGCGTTGCCTCATATTGGCGTCATTGTAAAATATACTTGATTTATGGTATGAGTACACCTCGAGAACTCCTCGCCTGTAAGTAGTGGCCAAATCTTCAAGGCGAAGACTATGGTAGCTAACTCCCATGTCGTGTGTGGGGTAAGTGCTCATGATTCTTCAGCGTCGGGAGCGTAGCTCTTCATCTGGGGTGATCAAAGACACATCCCAGTCAGGCCCTGAGGCATCCACATTCTTGTGTACCCTTGTCCCCTATCTGGAACTATCAGGATAGGAGCTGAAGTAAGTCTCCTCATCAACTCCTGGAATGCCTCCTCACTGTCGGTCATCCCCGATCAAACTTGACCTCCTTTGGTCGACCTTGTCATAGATTGCTGCCATTCGGAGAAATCCTTAATAGATCTCTGTAGTACCAGCTGATCGAAACTCGTATCTTGAAGAGTGACTGGCCTCTCGACTCATCACGACCTCGACCCTTCTGCGGGTCACGGCACCTCCTAATGCTAACACAGCGTGTACGAAAATCTCATGGGTAAGCAGGCTTCGCCTTATTGAACTTGGCATACAGCTGATGGTCTCTCAACAATTGTAAAACGATCCTTAAGTGATACTCATGCTCCCACTCTGACTGGGAGTAGATCAAAATGTCATCCACGAAAACTACGACAAACTGATCTAGATAGGGTTGGAACACCCTATGCATGAGATCATAGTCTTTACTGTTGTGTCCCGATCAGGCATCACTTGTAAACTCGAAGTACGTACTTAGCGTCCTAAATGCTGTCTTAGGGATATCTGTATCCCTAACCCTCAGCTAATGGTAACTAGTCACGAAGGTCTATCTTAAGGTAGACTTCGCGCTCCTCTCAAGTGATCAAACAAGTAAGTCGATCTCGGTAATGGGTATCGATTCTTGATGTAACCTGTTCAGTATCGATAATCAATGCCTGTCGAAGGAGTCTTGTCCTTCTTCTTTGCAAGCGAGCGGAGTGCCCGTGGTGAAGTGCTCGGTCTAATGAACCTTGTCGGTAGCTCTGTATCACGGACTGCGAGTTCACTGTGACTTTCAGCTGGTGCCATCTATGTGGAGTCATAGAGATGGCGAAGTACCCGGGAGTGAGGCTTCGATGCAAAGTCTACATCCCTCTCACGGAGGCAATCCGGTAGCTCATCAGAAAAAGCTTTTATCTCCATACTCGCGGACTACTCGAGGTAGATCTAGATCAGGTCTCACCTCGTCCTGCAGAATAAGGCCATTCTTGACAGCCGTAGCCTTGACACTGGACTCGTATTATCTTGTTTGAGGCAAAATGTCATGCTTGTCCTTGAATCTGTACGAGTGCAGTCTGCGTGTAGGCGGAGGTAACCCTCCTACGCTCACAATGGAATGCTGACCCTACAGGCATCGTCAATCCATCCCCGAGGATGACATGTCGAACTACGACATGTCCATGATCCTCGAGTCAGCGTGAGTAGAGTCCAAGAAATCCTGACTCATGACCATGACATATCATCCCCCTGCTTCTCGACCTAATCCTGAGAACTCACATACAAAGAGCTCCTCTAAGGTCTCTAGAGGTCTTTGCCCATTCCCACCATACTTGGGCCTCACCCTCTAGCTGGAGCAGCTAGTCGATCTGATCGCGTCGGAGGTAATCTCATAGCCTCCCCAACACCTTCTCGGCTTTGCATGAACCAGTAGTGCATACCATCGGATCTCCTCCCCCGATGAATGTCGAGAAGGTTGATGCATCTAAGCCTCACGGAGGTTACTTGGACCTCACGACTACTGCCACTCCAACTGTGCTATAGGCTGCGGTAGTAATACCTACGGCCTGTGAAAGGCACTTGCGATCAAATGCGGTGGCCCGGTGTTAGTCTAAGTGGTGCGACTGGTACCTCGTGGGCCCATACTCTACGTCTCGTCCTCGACTAGCCATCTACACGAGTTCAAATGGCGATTAAATACAATCTGTTATCTCTAAGGCATAACCACGGCCTCGAACCTTATTCATACAGAATGGAGTTAAGCCCACTGCTATGTCCTGCGTTCTTAGGAAATCACGAACATAATTCCCTTTATTAGATCATAATCAATCATCAAAAATTTTATTTTTTGAAAATTTCATTTTTCCAAAATTTTGTCTCATTTTATTTGATTTTATTTAATTAAAAAAAAATATTTTGAAATTTTTTTGTAATGACGATGTTCATGAGCGGTGTCAACGATGACTTCGAAGCGATGCGGTGGCTGGTCAATTACTTGCGGTGTGCACGCACTGACCCGGCGGCGCGCTGGAGGTGCGCCTGGGCGCCCGAACCTGTGGCGCGCATGGCCGTGTCGGTGGGCGTTGCGGCCAGTGTCGTGGCAGTGGACCTGGCAGGTGTCGCGGTATTTGTGCTTGCTTCCTTTATTCATGATGTCGTGGCTTGAGGCATTATGTGCGTTTCTGATCCGGCCCGCCTCTTGCTCCTAGTCCCGACCCTGAGTACATACCAGCAATGCAATTTCCTGCCCGGCCGAGCCTATGAATCCCTGTGCTTGCAGTGTATTGTGACCTAACTCAGCCAAACTCCTCTCCTATCATGTCTGACCTTTGTATCGTGACCTTCTTCAGCTCTTGCTAGCCTCTTGCAATACAATTCCCCTTATTGCAATACATTTTTTTTTTCCAGCCAAACCAACCTTTCATCCCAGCATCCTGTCTGATAGGCATGTTAGCGGCATAAGCTCCTAACTCTTTCGAATGGGCGAGTAGCCCGTTCGGGTTATCTGTAAATTTTTTTCCTATATATATATATATATATATATATATATATATACTATATATATATATATATATATATATATATATATATATATATATAATTATTATTATTTTTCATTTACCTTCTTGGAAAATGCCCGAATATATATATATACATTTTTTTCTTTTCTGAACACTCAAATAAATTTATAAAAATTTATTTTATTCTATTTTCTTCAGTTTTACACCTTGTAAAACCTTAGAAAACAATTTTCTCCCAATAAACCAAATAACTTTATAAAAATTTATTTTATTTGATTTTCTTTTTCCAGTTTTACACACTGTAAAACTCCCAAAAATTTTCTAACACTTATGTGCTACCTACTAAGCACACAAACCAATCACCATACATGATCACACATCTTTCATGTTATGCATATTATTTTCACACAACCTTCATCAAATCACACAATCACACACCAAACACATCAAACAATAACCTAAAACACATGCATGCGATGTCTAGTTTTTGTTAAGGTACCTTCTAGGTAATCTTATACCTAAACCTACATGAACACCAAGTAGTGATGGATACTAAACAGAGCTCCGCAGGTATTCGTATAGCTAAGCTTTGATGCCAATTTAGTAGCGCCCCAAAACCCGGGGTCCGTTGACAGGGTTGGCTTTGCGGAATGCTCGTGAATGTCTGGTTTCAGAGCCTTTGTTCCGCGAAAATCGGATGAGTCTCCTTTGTACGAGGGAGCTGAAGTGTCTGACATCCCGAGCATCGATAATGACCACACGGGGTCTCATATACGAATTATAATGAGTAAAATGACCACTTGGGCCTGTGTGTCTCACAATAACATATCTGACAAGAATTATACTACATGGTTAAAGTTAGTACATCACTATTATCTGACATATATTAAAATTTATAAAATTCTAATGCATGTATCTATTTAACTTCAAAGCCACGGCAGAGCTTTCTTGAAATCGGCTCTAAGATGGCGGAATCTCCTCGCATGCTCTTGTGCACGAAATAATATATTCCCTCGACAAGGTGAGCTAATGCCCAATAGTGGAATCACCCTAAATGGGTTACTCCTTTGAGAGCATATCTGTGCTCGAAGTTAACTTACACATTCAACGAGTCGTGATCCTGCTTGAATGTCTAAGTATTAACCATGTCACGAGTCATCTTGACTCATATAAGCTTTACTGCATTATGAGAAAACATCATTTTAAACAAAGCATTTGTTTTCGAAAATATCTCTCAAGAAGTGTCGGTAAAAATATAAGACTACCCTCTGAGGCGAATGTGTTGGAGAGAGCCTTCCCCGAAACTTGATCATGGTCCTCATCCAGAAATGATACATTTGGGCCAGTTTCCCAACCCCATTCTCCGGAAATTCATCCTGTGAAATTCCCTTCACAACCATGTTCGTTTTTCCAAAAAATTCATGTCATGCACACACACCTAGTTTCTAGGTTACCCCGGTGCATATGAAATGCATTATGTCATTTCAACACAATTCATATAACACATGCAAATATATCATCATGCATATATTTACATAATTTAAATACCTGAACATGTTATGCAATTTCACAATCATTTTATAGTGACTCACGTGAGCTGAATTTACATAAGCAATTCGATTTGAATTATTGACAAACACATTTCTCCATGATTTATTTAAAGTGAACACTATTCATGACCGGTGAAACCCTCGGGTTCTTGTTCACGACCAATCACCCGACATGTCGGTTCCACTTTTGAATCCAAGTTTCATAGCCATTTTTCGGCCTCATTACATCCTGATACAATTTACTGTTTCACAAATTACAACCTGAAACACCCAAGCAACCCGTAAAGCGTGGACATACAAATTGGGTTTCACATAAATTCCTCACACTCTGGTTCAAGATTTGGGAGGCCAGTCAACTGACCATTCAAGGCCTCGGCCAGCAAAACATCAACTAGCTCTTAAAATCCAAAACAATACAAGTAGGATAAAACCTCACCTCACGAAGTTTAGTAAACTCCTTGGCAGGAGCCCTTTACGTAGGCTGGCTAAATAAAGTGACTTTCCTTCTTGTTCGAAACAATTAAGACGTTCGGATGTAGTAATCTTAGAAGAAGCCACACATAACATAAAACCACAAACCTAAAAGCTCTTGGATCTTTTTTTTTTTTCCTTTCACGTTTTGTTCTTTGCAAAGGTAGGAACAACACTATTCTCTATTTCGTCTTATTATCATTTAACCAAATTCGATAATGCCAATCATGTCCTCACTCTTGGATTTTTGACATTTGGCACTACCTCGGCCGTCCATTTCCATTATTTCTCTACTCATGCAACATGTGTCACATGAGTACATGTTATGTGTGACTTTTGTTACATCACATTCCCGTTCTGACACCTAATCTTAGATGCCTCCAAAACGTGACAATTGAACTATCTCGGAATTCTCTGAAGGTGATGTGTTAATTTAGATTTCGCGAGGCGATTCAACGGTGTCTGTTTTAAATCATCCGAGATCTAGAAAAATTTCAGGTTTTGACCGAAATTACAATTTTGCCATTTTTCCAGAAATTGGAATTTTCTCGGGTCTTATAAGAACCACTAAGCATGAAAATGCTTAGCGTATAGTTTTATCTATGCGCATGTACTGATTGAATATGAGCGAAAAGCAAGATCGAGGAGCATTGAGTCATAAAGAAAGAATTGCGGAGTATGTTCTGACATATGCATTCACCCCATATCTATTTTTTAACATTGATATTTTGTAAAAACAATTTCAAATCTGAATATCTATTTTGTAAATCATTTGAAAAGGCTTGATATGCCTTTATAGTAGTGTACTTTTGCATGAATGAAATGAAATGGGCTTACCCCTTTAAAAAGCTTTAGCATATTTGAAAGGATTTTATGCCAATTGAAGTGTATTCTGACGTGTTTTTGATAAATGATTTGATAAGGTGATTGAGTGACATTAGAGCAACCCAGACTCGATTTGGACCCGCCCAGAAGGGTGGTAGGAAAGAGTGCTATAAAAACTACAAAAACATGAAGTATGATCCATTTTACTGCGATCCTCGAACCAACTTAGTCATAATTCATTCAACCCGGGCCTTATCTAGATGAATCATTAGGCATCAATGACAATAATCAACCCTAGTTCCTCTATAAGTAGTTTTTTCTCGATTTTATTCAATTACTTCAGTTTTCACAAAGCAATCTCTGTGCTAGTTTAGTTTTTTTTTTTTATTACTTTTTCTCAAACGATTGAGTCACTCAAATAGTGAACTAAGCTAGTAGTCGGGATGCCGATCCACCGCCAAAACCTACGGTCCTGGTAGAACGATCTCGGTTTGTAATTGAAAGTACTTTATTGTATGCGACACGTGCACTTAGTTGTAACAAGTTTTGTAGATTGCGGGGATTGTTTTGGTTTTCAATGTTGGGTTGATATTCTAGCAAAATTGAAGTTTTCTAATTTGAGCACTAACAATTTTCTTTTCTTTTATTTTCTTTGATTGATATTTTCTTTTGTACTTTTTATTTGGATTCTATATACTTCATTTTGTTTTTCTTTTATTTTGTATTTTTCTTATAGGTGCTTAACATAAATGAACAACGAATCGACGGATGAGTGCCTATTCGCGCGAGGAAAAATATTGGTACTCTCTGAGCCTCCCATTGACAGCCAGGCTCAAAGAGCACGATTATTTCAGCTTCTGATGAGTCGTACTTTCAGCTGACACATTATGTTGAGCTACTATCATTCGGCTTGGAGGACATATGAGGATTTCCCCTATAGAAGCCAAAATTTTCAATGTCAAGGAGGCTCAAGTTACAATTATCAAGAACAAATCTAGCAACCATCTGGTGAAGAAATGTTTTATGCCTTATAGACTGAGGTGAAGAAGGACAAGGTCGCATGGGAAGCCAAAATGAAAGATAAAGTCACCAATGAAGAAGCTCTTGTGACAAATTTAGAAAATCCAACTGGGCAACTAGCCTATGCATTAGAGGAGCAACATTTTAGGACACTCCTAAGAGACATAAAGGATGAGAACGTAGGAGAATGTAACTTTGTGCCTTTGAGTTTTAAGGTGGAAATCCAATAAACGGCATTGGTTGAGGAGAAAAATAATGAACTTGCTAATGAGGAAAGGAAATTTATTAGTGGGGAAAGAGGCAGATTAAGAAGAGCACCATCCACGAGACCACAATTGAAAGTGTTTTGGTTAGGATTGACGGGTTGATTTCCCCATTGACTTTGTGGAAGCTTTGGGCATGGAAGAGGACCGTAGTATCATCTATGGGAAGACCTTCCAATGCCACCCAAGTCAAGCATGGATTGATGTAGAACATAGGGAGATGACCTTACTTTTTGGTAAGGAAAAAGTGAAGTTCAGCCTCCGCTGGGGACACAACTTCACGGATGAAGAAAATAATTGTTGCATGCAGATAGAGAGCTCACTTCTACATTTTGAGGAGCAAGTACCTAAGATCCTTCAAGAGGAAACTCTTGAAGGATATGAATTAAATAACTCTTTTCCGCAAGAAGAGTTGGAATTGGAGCTTACATTGCCTATTCCGGAGGTGGAGGAGCTCATCCTTATGAGCGATGAGGATGAAGGGGAAGCATTGGCCACTATGGATGAAGGGTCAAAACAAATCTTTCGAACTTCCACAATGAGTCTAGATGGACTCTAAAAACAGAGCAGCTCTTGGAAGACGCCCCAAGCAAAAATAAGGATTTTTATTCATTTATTGCTTTAATTTATTTTTAGTTTTGTTTGTGTGCATGTTGATTTTATTTTAAGTGTTTATTTGATTTTTGCTTTTCAGAACATTAAAGTTGAATCTAATTGAGGGAGTTTCATCAAAACCCACTACACCCGAGCCCAATGATCACACTTGATCATCTAGGGGAGTTCTCTGTTCTCATTCTTTCGTATTTCATACATTGAAGATAATGCATAGTTTAAGTTTGAGGGTATTGGGGGGATTTCCCTTTGTTTTTAAAATTTTCTAGCTTTAATTATCCTATTTGTAGTGTTTTCTTTTAGTTTCTTTTATGTGTTTTCAATTTTTAGGTTAATTTTTTTCATTTTAGGTTGTTTTTGGGTTTAGTTGAGCTTATTTTGAGATAATTATGATGTCTATAATGAATAATGATTGAATCTTCTTTCATATGAAGAAAATGAGAGATATTTGAACATAAAGCATAATAGTTTGATCTTATAGTTGATTATTTAAACAAAAGTTCTTATCACTTTGATCACAAGTCAAAATGTACCATTTTAGTCAATTTTTCTTGGTTTAGATAAGAATTGAGTGAATATTATTCTAATTGATATATAAAGACTATAAAACTTGTTTAATTGTCACTTGAGGCGAAATCCTAGGCAACATGATAATTAGAAAATGATTTAGGTCATCATTGGACATGTTGAGCCTTTCTAACTAACCTATTTGTGCATATATCCAGTCACCAAAATTGAGCCATATTAGCCATTTTCTTTCAAGAAAAACCAATAATGAGCCCCTTGTCCCTTTTTTTTGAAGACCCTTCAGTTAAAGCCCTTGTTTGCCTTAACATGTTGATTTCAATGTCAATGTCTTGTGAATACATGTAGTGTGAAGTGGAAGTTTGTTAAAGTGGGTGTGCGTTGAATGAAAATAAAGGGAGGTTTGGGGTAGAAAAAGAAAGAAAAAAAATAGAAAAAGGAAGAATAAAGCTCCTTGTGCTACACCTAGTATCCACAAAGACCCAGCTAGTCTAGGAGTTGCTAACCTAAAACTCGCTACATTGGGTAGGTAGAAAGCTTAAAAGAGGTTGAACATTACACTACTCCATGCCTTGTAGTCCAGAAAAATAAAGTTCTTGGTGTTGTTGTGAAAATTGTAAGACCCGAGAAATTCCAATTTCTGGAAAAGGGCAAAATCGTAATTTTGGTTACAAAATTGTAATTTCGGTTAAAAATTTGGAATTTATTCTCTAGATCTCGGATGACTAAATGGATTTAATGCATCGTTGGAATCGTCTCGCGAAATCTAGCTAGCACGTAAAATTTCGTCGAATTAAGGCTTGGTCGGAATTTAGGCGTTTTCAGATGTGGTTAGGTGCCATAAAAGCGAATTTCGATGCGATGAAAGTCACATATAACAAGTACTCATGTGCCATAAGTGGTATGAGTAGAGAAATGATGAAAATGGACGGTCGAGATAGTGCCGAATGTCAAAACTGGGAAAAGAAGGACATGACGGTCATTTTGGAATTTGTTTTAAATGAGCTAAATGACAAAATTCTGAATAGTAACCATCTCCTTCATTAAACCAAAAGCAAGAAAACGTGAAATAGGAAAATTTGATGCAGTGAGCTATAGATTTTAATTCTAGAGAGAGAGAGAGCCACTTCTCTCTAGATTCTGAGCGTCCGGCCAGTCGATGATCTTCGGGACAAGAAGGAAAGCTGCTCTACGCGGAGAAGGCTTCATGTGGGTACCGGATTTAGGGAGTTTCCTCAAACTCCAAGAGGTAGGGTTTCTCCCTACTTAGGTTTTATTTCTTCTTTAAGTACTTTGTCGATGTTTGAGATTTGAATGGGCGTGAGGGCCGTTTGATCGATCCCACAGATCTCGGGACCGAGATTGTTATAAATTTTTGAGCCGAATAGGCGGCGCGTGATGCCACGGTGATATGGGTTGTTAATATTTTCAATTATGTATTAAATCATGTATTGGTTTGGAAATGGTAGGAATGGCGTGAAATCTTGAGTTCACAAAGGTGAGCCAGACGGGTGGTGATTTTCGGGATAGTGGCAGGGTTTCAGCATTCACGAGAGCCAGTGTTCACAAAATAAATTTTGTGTGAATTAATGTGTTTAATTCGAGTAATTCCGTAGAATTGCTTGTGTTTGATCATTAGCCAATGTGAGCTAATTTTTGATGTATTAAAATGCGTAATTACTAACATGATTGTGTGATTGAATTTTATGTGAATATATGCATGTTTATATATTTACATGTGACATAAATGATTAGTACCCCAGGTGCTATTTTGGCCACTATTTGGAGATAGGTTTTGAGTGCTTTGCGCACTAATCATGTCAATTAAGTAGTGAAGTGTTAGGGTCTCTTAGTATCACTTATGCCATTTCGAGGTTATTTTTGGTTGTTTCACGAGGTTTTGCATACCTTAGGAATTCGATATCGAGATGTGTTGAATAATGAAGATAAAACTATTTTCCTGCATCAAGTATCGGAATTCGGTGAAGGAATGGAAACCAAGTGAAGAAATGATGCGGTGGAAGTTAGGATGCGGTCACGGTGAAGAGCAGACAACCCCGGAGATTTTACATGATTGCGAAAATTTCGATTTGAATTGAAAATTTATGATTATAGCGAAAATTTGTAATCTAGCGAAATGAGAAATTTAAGCTAGGCTAGCGAAATTGAGAAATTTCGTAGGCTATGAAAATTTAAGCTTATGTAAGCGAAAATCCTTTGTGCTGTGAGAATTCTTTAATTTCGCTATCTGCAAACTCTTTATTAGGCTAGCGAAATTTACATCTATGAAAATCCCAACGTCACTATTGAAATTCTTTAATTTCGCTATCTCTAATATTTAAGCTAGGCTAGCGAAATTTTGCTAATAAGCGAGTGGTGTGCATGCGAAATTTTGTGATTTCACTATCTCTGTCGATTCGGCTAGGCTAAGCGAAATTTTAAGCTACCTAAGCGGGGGTATTACGCCTAAGCGAAATCTGCCTTGTCATCTTTGTGTAATTAATGCAAGCGACCTCATTTTTGGTGTATTACTTCTTTGTCCTTATTTTAGCCAAAATGTTGAAACTCTTGTATTTTTCATACGATGGGTGAGAGCCTGTATAAAGCCACAGAGTGTAACCACTAAGCAATCTTTTGTACATTTTCATTTTGTAAATATCTCCCTTGACTTCAGTTAGGGTTTGTTTTCTCTCTTTATCTCTCTTTCTCTCATTTTTCACAGGCTGCAAACAACCACCTCTTTGCCAGGGATGACAACTGAGAGATGCTTGGCTAAGCCTCTTGGCTTTGAAGGAAGGTAGCTGAAGCTTGGTTGTGGGGTAGTTGCGAGGTTGTCCTCATGTGTTAAATGCTGCAGTCTTGTATTTGTGGTTCCGTCTTCTCAAGCAGGTTGAATATCGACAATGTCATTGCTTTGTGATACTTACCTTTAGGATACAGTGCATACTTGTGCTAGATGTCTTGTTGTTCTTTAGATAAGCCTTTACGAACCCTTTGAAATGAGTTGAATGTTAGGGTTTCATGAGAAAGATGTAGATGCATATTACATGTTGACTCAAATAGGAGTGATTAAGGTTGGGATTTTCTAGCTAAACAAAGATCCGGTTATGGCTTGGACTATGGGATTTGCTTGTCATAATACGAGATAAAACCGAGGACACTTGTTACCCCAGTGTTGTCAAGCTGATGACCTAAACCTTCCTTTCTCATTCTGCTTTAGGTTTTACAATTAATCATCAGTCCAAACAACTCACCTTGTTTTTAAACAAAAATCGAAAATCCAATTAAAAGCTTCACCATTTCCAACAGATGCGAGTCATTCATAGGATGAAAACCCATCCCGATGTTCGGCCACACAGACCGCTATCTTGCATTGAAAGCTGACTTCACGACGATGGGAGAACAGGACTACAAATTTTGTTGATTCGAATCACCCCTGCCAGGTAGCACGAATCATAATTTGTAATGGAATTGGCATCATCATTCCATATGCGCGGGAAGCATCTGGGATGATAGGAGTGAGTGCATGAGGTGAGTCACAGAGTGAATGGTTTGGAGGGTTGTCTGAACTAAAAATGATCGGAGGGTGATGCATAAATAATATCAATCGTCGAGCGGCCTAATTGATATACACATCGGAGGTAGTCCATAAATAATATCAATCGTCGGAGATGGCCCAATTCATATATATAGCATGGGAGGATTGTCCATGAAATAAACATAATTCTCATATGAGAAACTAGTCAGTGTGAGGAGTCGGTGAGGACTCGGGTACGAGATGATCAGTTAGATATTCAAGTAGGATCATGCATTTCCTTGAATGTGTGTTTATTATGGAGCATTACATTGCACTTAGGTGAAGAGTAGCCCACTTAGGGTGATTCCACTACTGAGCATTAGTTCACCCTGTCGAGGGATACTATTTTCACAGTGCGGAGCGTCTTGAGGAGACTGACTCGTCTAGGCGGAGTTTAGAAAGCTAGGATTGTGGCTGATTATGAAGTATTACATATTATTAAATTGTTTAATTTTTAATATATGTTGTATAAATAAATTTGAACTCTTGAACTATGGTTGGATAGTTGGATATGTATACATTATTATGAATATTGGTTTATGGGCTCAAGTGGCCGTTTTAATTATAGACTGTTATATTGGACCGTTTGGGACAGGTTTTATACAAGTTTTGTATTTGGATAGAGCTCCCAGGTACAAAGGCTGCTTGTTTTAAGTGAAAAATGTCGAGATTAGCCAGGCATTCCGCAGTGTCCGTGAGGTTGGTGATCAACGGACCCCGGGTTTTGGGGCGTCACAGCTTGGTATCAGAGCTTAGGTATACGAATACTTAGGGAGCTCGGGTTTTGGTATCCATCACCACTTGGGTGGTTTGATGTAGAGTATAGGCATATGGAAACCTAGAGATTGAGGATTTGGGCTTAGGCCATAGTCGGGTAAGAACATCACCACTAGGTGTGGATTGATGTTGAGTTTAGGTATGAGATTACCTAGGAAATCACGGGACAAAACTAGGACACGGCATGCATGTGTTTGATGTGTTTTGTGTGATTTATTAATTTGTTGTGTAAGAGAAAAAATATTCATAACATGAATGATGTGTGATCATGTATTATGTATGGTTTTATTGTGCTTAGTGATTAGCACCTAGGAAAACCATGATGTGTTGGAAGTTTTAGAAGTTTTACGGTTGCGAAAACTGGAACGAAGGAGAAATAAAATAAATTTGAATAAATTCATTTGGTTTAATGGATGATAAACTAAAATTTTAATAAATTTTAAGGTTGAACACTAGGTTTAGTGTTGGATCAAGAGGGTTGAGGAGATTTTAGACAAAATGTCCAAATGAAAAAAAAAAAAAAAATGAGGTGAAGAATATAATTTTCTAAATTTTTACACGTTGTAAAATGGAAGAAAATTGAAGAAAATAAATTTTTATAAATTTATTTGAGTATCCTGGAAAATGAAAAAAAAAATAGGTGTATATTTTTTTTTTTGGTATTTTCCAATAGCTGGAAATAAATGGGAAAAAAAAGGGTGCATAACCTAAAATGGGCTACTGCCCATTTGAATAGGAGTGGGGCGCTTGGGCGCCTTGGGCCACGCAGAGGGCTGGGGCATGGGCTATGCACCTAGTACTACGACTGTTTTTGACACGGTTTGACTTCAGTGCGTTCTGAGTCAATTTTGGACATTGTTCGTGAGCCGGTTCATGAACACTGTTCATCTAAAATTTTTCGAAAAATAAATTATTAAAATTAAATAAAAATGAAATAAAATCAAATAAAATTAGGCAAATTTTAAGAAAATAAAAATTTTAAAAAAATGAAAATTTGAAAATAAAAAATTTGTTGAAAACAATATTTTAAATACAAATTGATTGCCTTGCATTACACATAAATGCAAAAGGACAATGTGTGCTCTGCTTGATTTATATGTATGATTAGTGTCGGGGTACGTGTTTACATGCCTTAGAATCTTTGGCGTGAGATTCAAGCGCCATGGTAATTGTATGGAGTGGTTGGTGACGAGGAGGGCGTAGAGGCGTCACGGAAAGTGCTGGTCGGGCTGCAGACATTTGACCCATTGCGCCCGGTGTTGATCAGCGAGGCCTTTGGTGAGGCGCCCAGGTGTTGCGGCGTTTGCTTCTCGCCTGGTAGCATAGCGGAGTGAGTCGGGGAGGGACTGTGCCTCCAGAGTTTAGGCGCACCGCGTGAGCATTCACGGGGAGGAGACAGATGGTGGCGGATATTGGTTTATGCGAATCGAGAGCGTCTTTGGAGGCTATGGAGATCACCTCCGTCGACCATGATCGAGGTGGCGCATTCAGTAGAGGCGAGGCCGGGTATGGTGGAGATGGGCTAGGACCCCAGAGCTTAGAGTTATGACATGGGCGGTTGGGAGTTGTTCATAGGTAAGTACTTTCCCGAGGCTGCGAGGCATGAAGGCTCGGAGTTCCTAGAGGCTGACGGGGAGGCGATGGCGTGATGGACTGCGTGGCTAGATTCACGAGTTAGCCCAGTTTGCTGATGATTATGTGTGCAGGCAGAGGTGAGGAGATTCGAGAATGGACTGAAGTTGTCCAGTCGGGCCAGGATTGTAGGACTCCGCCTATAGGATATGGATTCTATGGTTGGGACGTACGACCGTGAGAGATATGGATGCTTTCGGGCACTCGGGATGCGGTGTTAGTGGTAAGGAAGGACGGTTAGTCTTCTTTCGGTTCGGGAAAGGCGGAAGAGTTTCTAGTTCACGGGTTCCCAGTCGCAGCCATCAGGGCCGGGACGAGATGATAGTTGCAGTCGGGGGCGGGACGGATGGTGTGCTACCATTGTCGCGGCTGAGACACATAGAGACGGGATTGCCCAGAGGCAAAGGATCTCGAAGTTTGGGACAACAGTCCGGTCGGTGCGAGACGGGAGAGGATACGATGCGTTCCTCACGACCCATGATGCAGGCCGGGGCCGATCGGTTTCGAGGAGCTACGCGGGGTTGCATTTCACGGGCGGGGCGAGAGGCGGAGTGTGGGTAGAGAGAGAGCGAGAGGGTGAGGCCCTGGGGCGGGGACATCGAGTGCAGGGGCATGCGCCGTCACCAGCGAGCTGAGTCAGTGGTCGGCGATTATCTGAAGTGCGATTTTCTTCATCTAGCACATAAATTTAGAGTGTTATTGGTCACAGTGCTTAGCATTCATTCATTCTTTGCACTCGGTTGTAGTCGAGAGTTGGGCTTAGAGGTTGAGACCTTAGAGGAACCTTTGAATGTGAGTTCTCCCTTAGGGATTAGGGCGAGAATAGTGATGATATGTCGAGGTTGCGAGCTGGAGATCTAGGGGACTCTACTTACAGTGGACCTGAGGATCATGGACATGTCAGAGTTCAATGTCATCTGGTGGATTGGGCGGCCGACTTACGGGGTCGTGTCGATTGTGTGAGGCGTAGGAGGTTCACAGCTACACGCAGGATAGTACTCGTGTGGTGTTTCAGGGAGACAAGCATGACATTTTGCCCTAGACAGTATATGAGTCCAAGTGTCAAGGACAGTTAGCGGGTTGGCTAGCGAGCCTACGGAAGGACGGAAGACCCGGACTTAAGATCTACCTCGGGTAGTATGCGAGTATGTGGATGTTTTTCGGATAGGCTACCTGGGCTACTTCCACGGAGGGTGTAGACAGTGTCGAGTTGCCACAGTGCTGCATCTTATCTCTCTATGACCACGTAGGATGGCACAGTTGAATTCACGAGAGATTCGAGTCGATTTGGGAGCTATTGGGCGAGGTTCATTAGGCCCAGAGCACTTCACCATGGGCTCGGTTCTATTTGCGAAGAGAAGGACAAGACCCTTGATACGTGCATCGATTCTGCCGACAGGTTGAGCCAGGGTTCTGATCGGTGGTACCCATTCACAGAGAGTTGGCGATTTAACGATCGATTGGCGGGAGCGAGTCTACTTCAAGATAGACGCCGCCTTTGGTTACCATCGGTGAGGAGTTAGGGATACGGGTCTCCCCTAAAACTGACATTAGGGCGCGTTATGGAGCACTTTGAGTTTCACAGGTGATGCCCTTGGTTAACCGAATCGCCAGCGGCATTCATGGATCATGCGTGGATATTCCCGACCCTATTTTAGATCGGTTCGTCGTAGTCTTCGTGGATGACATCTTGATCTACTCGGTCGGAGTGGGAGCATAAAGGTATCGCCAGAGGATCATTACAGGTTGAGAGACCATCAAGCGTGCGAGTTAGATGAGTCACGAGTTCACGACTGCGAGGTGAGATTTTGGGACACGTGGTGTCGGCATCGAGTGTCGGTCCAGGCTAGAAGGTCGAGCGGTGATGGGTTAAGGAGAGGCCAAAGTCAGTCTTCGGAATGCGTAGTTTCTTGGGGATTGTTTGGAGTATTGAGAGATTCATTGAGGATTTCTCAGGATAGCGGCACCTATGACAGCTAGGTTGATTCGGAAGAATTGAGTTTGATTGGGATGGCCGTGCGAGAGGCATTCCGGGTTGAAGGGACTTAACCGGCTCCATCTTGATGGTCGGACGGGGGGACAAGGGTGCACGGTGTAATTGTGATGCCTCGGCGGATTAGGATGTGTTTTGATGTAGTCGGGAAGGATAGTAGCTTGGTTCGTGGTTGAAGATCCACGAGCGAATTACACGGCATGGAGTTGGCGGCGCCAGTCTTTGCCTTGAAGATTTGGGCAGCCCACTTTATCTGACGAGGAGTTCGAGGTGTACTCGGACCATAAAAGTCGAAATATATTTTCATAGCGGCGGACCTGATATGAGGCAAGCGCGGATGGATGGAGTTCTAGAGTTATGGCTTCACTTTGCATTACCATCCGTAAGGCAAATGTGGTGGCCCCGATGCACTCGGTCGGAAGTCACGAGGAGCGTTGGCTAGTATAACTTCGGAGTGGCGGATGCTCGGGCGTGGAGACCGAGTTTGGGCTACGATGCAGCCTTGAAGCGAACTGGGGTACCTTAGGGAGTTTAGTGGCTGCCGAGTCTGTTGGTGAGTGATTGAGTCAGTGGTAGGGCGTGAGACAGTATCTGTGGGGCCAGTCTGATCAGTCTGGTGACGAAGTACCGGGCCAGTTCACATAGATGGTAGTCTTCGATATGGGGGCCAGATGCATTATGGTTCCCAAGTTGGCCAGGTTGAGAGAGGAGATTCTCGGGGGTTTCCTTTGCTCTCGATTTGCCGTGCATCGGGCAGCGCAATGTACGGGGTCTTAAAATGCCCGGTACTATTGGAGTGGGATGAAGAGACACGTAGGGGACTTTGTTGTTGATGTCTCATGTCCCGGTAAGTTAAAGTGACGCGGTAAGCGGGGCTCGCCGGTAGTTGGAGGTATTTGAGTGGAAGTGGGACACGTCACGATGGACTTTGTGACCGCACCCGCGGGGTAGCGACGGAAGCATGACGCGGTATGGGTGATAGTGGGTAGCTCCACGGAAGTCGGCGGCACATTTTTAGCACGGATGGCCTTGCGCCGGAAGTTACCTTGGGTTATACGTGAGATGGTCGGCTACGCGCGGAGTACCAGTATCCATGAGTGTGGATAGGGACGGGGTTCGGCACACTTTTGGAAGAGTTTCGAATTTATGGGCCTGTTAACGATGATGGGATTGCACCCTCGAACCAGGATGGTCGGTCTGAGAGGACTATCTGGTGATAGAGGACATGCTAAGAGCATACGTCTGGATCGTAGGCGGTTGCGGGAGGGGAGCATTTGCCCTTAGTGGAATTCGCCTGCAGCAGACCAGGTTGGGAGTATCGGAGTGGCATCGTATGAGGCATTGTATGGGAGGCCATGTAGATCATAGTTATGTTGGGCTAGGGTGGGAGGAAGCTCATCACTAGTCCTAATACGATTAAGACACCTCAGAAGGTGAGGCTTGATACAACAACTTCTTCTCTGACTCGAGTCGGTAGAAAGTTATGAGATGTGTGGTGACCATAGAGTTCGAGGAGTTGGGGATCGTGTCTTCTTGAAGGTGATGCCTAAGAGAGGTGGTTAGGTTCGACAAGCGCGGGAAGCTATCGGCAAGAATTTGTGGGCGCTTCCGAGATGCTCGAGAAAGTAGGCACTGTGCATACGGTTGGCGTTGCAGTCCGGCGTGTCGAGGTGTCCGGTGACCGTCTCCGTGCCGTATGCTGCAAGATCGACTCATGGTGGATTAGGGACCGGATTGAGGGTTGACGCGGATGGGACACTGAGGAGGGACCGGTATGCATTTTGGATAGCGTGATCAGTTTCCAGACGCGAGACAGTGAGGCTAGTAGGGGTACTATGGAGACACTATGGGTGGAGGTCCACGTGGAGCGCGGATACGGCGGGCCACCCTATCCCTTCTTGTTAGGGATGAAGATACGTGGTTTAGTTGTTTAAGATTTAAATGTTGTTTTACATGCATGGTAGAGTGCTGCATATGCATGTGAGTGATTGTAATTGTCCACCAGATTTCGGGACGAAATTCGCTGAGGAAGGGAGAATGGAGCAGAAATTCGATTTACGGAAGCAATGTAAAAATCGTAATTTTGGTTCGCAAAGGGTGTAATTTCGGTTAAAAATCCGGAATTTATTCTCTAGATCTCGGATGACGAAACGGATTTCACCGTTGGAATCGTCTCGCGAAATCTAGCTAGCACGTAAAATTATGTCGAATTCCGAGACAGTTGGAATTTAGATGTTTTTCGAGGCATAGCGGTTCGGGTGCCGTAAAACGAATTTCGATGCGACGAAAGTCACATATAACAAGTACTCATGTGCCATAAGTGGTATGAGTAGAGAAATGATGAAAATGGATGAGCGAGATATTACCGAATGTCAAAACCGGGAAAAGAAGGACATGACGGTCATTTTGGAATTTGTTTTAAATGAGCTAAATGACAAAATTCTGAATAGTAACCATCTCTTTAATTCAAACCAAAAGCAGAAAACGTGAAATGGGAAAATTTGATGCGTGAGCTCACAGATTTTAATTACAGAGAGTAATTCTAGAGAGAGCCCTTTCTCTCTAGATTTACGAGAGCGTCGGCCGTCGCGATCTTAAGGACAAAGGAAAGGCGCTCTACGCGGAGGGGCTTCGTGTAGTCTGGGATTTAGGGAACCTCAAACTCCAAGAGGTAGGGGTTTCTCCCTACTTGGGTTTTATTCCTTCTTTAAGTACTTTGTCGATGTTTGAGCTGAATGGGGCCGTGAGAGGCCGTTTGATCTGTCCCAAATCTTGGGACCGAATTGTTATAAATTTTTGAAACCCAAATGGAGTAGCTGTGACTGCCACGGCTGATTTGGGTTGTTAATATTTGCAATTATGTATTAAATCATGTATTGGTTTGGAAAAGGCCGGAATGGTAGGTAAATCTTGAGTTCTAAAGTGAGCCGTCGATTGGTGATTTTAGGGAATAGTAGCGAGGTTTCACTATTCAGGAATATGTTCACAAAATAAATTTGAGAATTAATGTGTTTGGTCGAGTAATTTAAGTAGATTTTTCGTGTTTGATCATTAGCCCATGTGAGCTAATTTGATGTGATGAAATGCGTAATTACATGCTTGTGATTGTGTGATTGAATTTTATGTTAATATATCGTGTTTATATATTTACATGTGACATAGAGAACACGTAATGGAATTGACATCATGCATTCCGTATGCCCAGGGCATCCTAGGATGATGCAGTGAGTGCATGAGATGAGTGCAGAGTGAATGGTTTCGGAGGATTTGTCATTAAATGATCGGAGGGTAGTCCATAAATATCAATCGTCGGAGACGACCCAATTGATATACATCGGAGGGTAGTCCATAAATAATATCAATCGTCGGAGATGACCCAATTGATATATATATACATCGGAGGATTGTCCACAAATAAACATAATAATTCTCATACGAGGCTTAGTCGAGTGTGAGGGAGTCGGTGAGGACTCGGGTAAGAGATGATCAGTTAGACATTCAAGTAGGATCATGCATTTGCTTGAATGTGTGTTTATTATGGAGCATTACATTGCACTTAGGTGGAGAGTAGCCCACTTAGGGTGATTCCACTACTGAGCATTAGCTCACCCTGTCGAGGGATACTATTTTACAGGTACAGGGAGCGTGTGAGGGGACGGCTCGTCCTGAGGCGAGGTTTAGAAAGAAAGCGGGTTGGCTTTGGGTTATGAAGTATTACATGTATTAGAATTGTTTTAATTTTAATATATGTTGTATAAGAGTAAAATTTGAACTCTTAAACTATGGTTGGATAGTTGGATATATATACATTGTTATGAATATTGGTTTATGGGCCCAAGTGACCGTTTTAATTATAGACTTTTATATTGGACTGTTTGGGGTAGGTTTTATACATGTTTTGTATTTGGGTAGAACTCCCAGTATAAAGGAGACTCTACCCGATTTTCGTGGAAAATGTCGGGTCGCCCAACATTCACGAGTATTCCACGGGTTGACGGGTAGTCAACGGACCCCCGGGTTTTGGGGCGTCACAAAAATTGTGAAAATTATGCAAGTTTAGGGAAGCTATGTGATGGAAAATATGTAATAAGCTAAGTTTGAGGGGAAGCCTAGAAGGTAAAGTGCGAAGAATGTGATATGCCAAATGATGGACATATAAGTGGAGAAAAATAAAAAATGTGTATGTTTTGGGTAAACTAAAGCCTAAATGACCTATTTAACTACCCTGATCTAAGTCATACATTACACTATATGAAGACCTAATTGATCCTAAGAGTTATTTATAGCCTACATTAGTGGAGAATGATATACCCAATAAGCATATGGAGTTTTACACGGAGGACTCATGGTATTGGATATATGATAAAGAGGAAACTTTTAAGCAAAAGTTGTTATAGAGCCTTGCATGGAGAATTTCCAGTATTGGCACCTCAGGTTTGGCAAAAAATCTGGAAGCTGAAAGTACCACCCAAGGGGCAAAACTCCATGTGGAGAACCATAGCAAATTGCCTTCCAATAGCAACAAAGCTTCTCAACAAAAAAGATAAATTTTAACTCTCTTTGTCAACGCTGCTAGAGTGTAGAGGAAACAATTATCCATATTCTATATAAATGTTCGTTTGCAAGAGCCAACTAGGGGATCTCATAGCTCCGTCCCTCACACAGGATGTCCCCATCTTTGGATTCGTCGACTCTTTCTAAATGCTAACTCAATGGATAACTATGCTCTGTTCTCATTGTTAGCTATGGTACCAAAGAAACAAGCTAGTATGGGATCGACACTCCCTGCTAGCTCGACATTTGAGTAATACGGTTGGTCATTTGTTGTATCGATGGTCCTCGGCCTAGAAAAAGGCTTCGATACTACCCGGGGTGGATTTTGTCCACAAGGGTGATGTAGCATGAGACTAAGCCATCTGAGGTTAGGTAGAAACAAACTGGACGTTCTTAATTTTGAGCCAAGGAAAATTGTTTGAAGAGTGCATTGTTCGGACTCAGCCAGTTGATATGATCATGGGTTAGAATGACTAGCATCATAGGCTTTTCTAACTAGGGAAGCAAATGCCCTGAGTTTTAAGGAAGCCTTATCGTGGCTCGATCAGGTGGGACGAGGCCAACGAGGTGTCAGTTCATTACGAGCTATGCGAGCGAGGTTCCCATGCTAGCACGAGTAGGCCCATTCTTTGTCGAGTCTCTGGAGTGGTACCTATCCCGTATGCGGCTCTTATTAACCCAGAAATTTATTGTCGGTCGTCTTCTCTGCCATTCCCATCTCTCAACGTCTGTACGCAATTCTTAATTATATCAATTCGGGATGTGTGTGGAGGAGGTTGCGCGCCGTAGGTGTTGGATATGGCGAATAAGTTTCCCTGTTGGAGAAGGTGGTGAGGATAAAGAGCCCGGCGACGAGATCATCGGCGTCGCCATAGGAACGTCGTAAGTGACGGCGTCACCTTGAGCAGCTAAGATATCAGAGTCGACAATCCGTCGCGAAATCTCTTTACTTGTTCTGAGATCTCCTCGCCGTCAAGAGGAAGCGACAGGGTTTGTTCGTCTTCTCTTCTCTTCTCGTTCTAATGTCATTGTTTTTGAGCTTTTTCTCAATTATGATATTATCCATGCTTATTGAAGAAAGACTTGGGTTTTTATATATTATAAACTATAAATTAATGTATAAGATGAGGCCTTGTATAGGCTAGGCTATACAAACCTAAGAAAGGATAATATAGGACACCGATTAATGGTGTACAAGGCAGTAAGAGCAGCTTCCCCCCAAAACTAAGTAGGAGTAAAAGCGGTTATAGTAGTTGCACGAACAACATCAAGAATATGATGAACTTTGAACTCAGCCCTGCCAGCATAAGAGGAATGAGAAATAATACCAAATTGATGTACAATAGAGGTAAATTCATGGGCTTGATATTCTTGGGCATTATTAGATTTGAAAACTTTGATAGGTTTAGAAAACTGTGTTTCAACCATTTTGGTAAAGTCACGATATATTTGAGAAAGCTCAGAACGATTTTTGAAGAGATAAATCCAAGTATATATAGAAAAATCATCCACAAAAATAACAAAATAACGTGACCCACCCTGAGTAGTAATGGGAGAGGGACCCCATACATCAGAATTAATAAGATCAAAGGGAGAGAAAGCATGAGAAACACTGTTATTAAATGATAAAGCAGTTTTTTTGCCAAATTGACAAGGCTTACAATCAGAACTCTTATTTGAAACTGAACATAACAAACCCCTAGAAACTAGTTGTTTAACCTTAGAGATAGATGCATGACCAAGGCGAGAATGCCATAAAGCAAGAGAGGAGGTGCTCTATCCTGAGACGGCAGAAGCGGAGAGACTAGAGGACGGTAGATGAAGAAATATGAGCTCAAACAACCTTCAGAGCACTACGGCGGTCTGAATCATCCAGTCTAGAATCTTGCACAACCACACCAGTAGAAAAAGGTTAAGGAAAAACCAAATTGATGAGTTGCCCAACGAGATAGAAGATTAGTGAGTTGAGAATCAGTGAAACATTGGAAACAAACAAGGATGGTGTAAGAAGTCATTACCAAGATAGAAGATATGCATAGAGATGCGCCCCAAAAATACCCTAGAATTTTTATAATAAAATTTATTATATATTCCAGGTATAATTGGGCCAACTTGGGTATTTTTCTGGGAATTGTTAGGTGAATATTGATTAAATGATTATTGAATCCAGAAATAAACCCAAGTGAAAAAGAGAAAATATGGAAATTGTAAAATGGGGACCTAAGGGTCAATTTCAAATAAGTTTAGATGTCCTAAGTGATGGAAAAATAAATGAGCAAGGGAAAATAATATGAGACTTAAATGAAGAATAATAGAGAAATAGAGGGACCTAAATACAAAAAGAAATAAAGAAAAAAAAATCAAGGAAATGACGTGTGGCATGTAGGAAAGTGGGAGGAAGTTTCCTCCTTTTTAAAATACGATTAAGGGTGATCCAGAAGAAAAGGAAAAGAAAAAAAAGAGAAGATATTTTAGACTTAGAGAGAGAAGCTCTACCTTCTCTCGTTTTCTAACGTCGGACCATAGGGTCCGAGTGAAAGCAGAGGAAAGTCCTTCCTAGTGACAAGAGCTACAAGTAGAGACTGGAATCGGAGAGTTTCGACAAAATCCATGAGGTAGGTCTTCTCCTACTTGGTCATTTTCTACCCTAAGGGTTATTGGGTGGTTACCTTCCCTTAGGGGAATGGTTGGTTGCATTTTAAACCAAGGGAAGCTGCCACATTGTGGTAGTACGCATTAGCCGGACCTTAGAGCTGATTTTTGGGTAATAAATAAAGGGAATTTGGTAGTGGGTCCTTCTGGTAAATTGTAGCCACATCAGTGAACTTGATGTTAGGCTTTTGAATTTCTCAATTCGGACCCTGTGGACTAAGTTATGGTCTTTACTACGAGGCAGTCAAGTGGGTGAGAGGTGGAGTCATAGAGTCGTCAAGCGGAGGTCGGCGGACTCATTGCAACGAGGAATCAGCAGACCTCATGCAGCAAGGGTCAGCAAACCTCATGCAAAGATCATCGGGCCTGCGTCTGTAGAGCTCAACGTCGGGGACGGTCAGCTCGTCGGTTAGTCAACTCGTCCAAGGTTGACTCGCGCTGACCTCCAACCCGGGTGCCGTATCTCGCTACGTTTGAGCTCCGATTTAAGTGTTCTTGGGCTATGGAAGCGATTTAGTCGAGAATACATTCATATGCCTGAAGAAGATATTAGAGATGTCAGACCAAGGTGATAGACCAAGTTTACCCAGAGGTCATCTCGAGCTCGTTAGTTGGTCATTTCGTCGGGTTGACCTACGCATGACCTCCAACCCGAAGGTCATATCTCCTTTGTTGAACTCGATTTAGGTGTTCTTGGACTCTATGGAAAGCCCATTGAGTCAGAATACGTGTATGCACGAGGAGGATGTGGATGTCGGTTAGGGGTGATGAAGCCAAGGTTCTGAGGTCATCTCAACTCGTCGATTCAGACCAACTTGTCGGGGGTTAGACTACGCATGACCTCCAACCCGGAAGGTCATATCTCCTTCGATCCGGGCATCGTTTCGGTGTTCTTCGGATTCTATGGAAAGCCCATTGGAGTCAGAATGCTTTCATATGCCTGAGGAGGATAGAATATGTTTGACCGGGTGATAGATCGAGCTCGTCCAGGTCCAGGTCAACTCGTCGGTTCAGAGCCCAGTGGCATTATGGCCTTCTAGAGCGAGAGGTCATGCTTCATTACGTCAGAACTCCGATTCGGGTGTTCTTGGACTCTATGGAAAGCCCATTGAGTCAGAATCCATCTATATCCATCCTATTGAATTTGGAACTCTGTTAAACTCCGGAAAATCAATCTACGACAAAACTACTATGCACATGAATAATATTGTTCTTTAATGGTTTGGAATAGGGAGCGTGAGGAGGAAAAGTAGCGAGATTGAGATTCCAAGGATTGGAATCAAAGTGCAAAGATTTTTGGGTTTGTTCTACCTATTCCTATTCCTCATTTCAAGTTTTTGCATGTTTGTTCTCTAACTCTATTCTTATGTCAAGTATTTTGGGTAGTTTACCAAGCATATGAAATGAGTGCATGAATGAGTATATGAAATGAGTATGTGAATGTGTATATGAAATGAGTACATAGATTGAGTATATCTTTAAAAGGAGAATACGAAAGTGAATATGGAATTGAATGTGATATTTTAAAACCGAATGAACCGCCTGACGGGATGCACCCAATCGGCGTCCGTCACGAAGGCACCCCGAAATTTTCCAATGTCCCACTTGGCGGAGATGCACGTCGGCATCGTCATGATGGCATATGGCATTGAAGAAATGTCCCACTTGGCGGGATGCGCAATCGGGATCCGTCATGATGGCATATGGCATTTAAGTGACCACATGTCGGGGTGCAACCATCGTCATGATGGGAGAGACCCGAATTGTTAAATGTGTAAGCACATTCAGAATGATAATAGGGCGGGGATTCATCAAAAGCGGAATCCGTCGAAATGTGATTTGGATAGTCAAAGTAAAATAACCAACGTGACAAGTGTAAATGGGATTTCTATGTCATAGCCAAATCTCATAAATTGAATCATGAAATGAATTGTTGCATTGAAATTGTATGATGTGATTTGGTAAATGATTTAGAAATTGAAAGCGTGCGAAAATAAATAGCATGAGTATATGTTGAATTAATAGGCATGATTTAATGTTAAACACATGTTTGAGCGTGAATTTTGGAATGAAGCGCAGAACCTAAGCATGAAAATGCTTAGCGTATAGTTTTATCTATCTCTTGCGAGTTTCTAGTAAACGGGAAGGGGAGACAAGATCGTCTTGTATGAGTCATAGAGAGAGTACGGCGTATAAGTATATACTCCGTCATTTGCATATCATCTCTTTTGAACAATTGGTATTTTTTTTTAAAAAGGGTTAAACCCCGAACCTTGATTTTGTATAACATTTTGAAAAGGCTTGAATGCCTTCTTTCTAAATGTTCAAGAGACCTACAGTGCATTGAAATTATGTGATTATGGAAGCACTTGGTAAAAACCATGCAACTAAACACATTAAATAAACGTTTTAATAAGATAAATAGCATTCGGAGTAAACCGGGCTCGGTTCGGATCCACTAATGCAGTCGGGCCGGGGATTCGAATTCGCGACACTTTGAAGAAAGAAACTTAATAAAATGTAAAATAAAATTAAGCGGGCGTCCTCTGAGTTCAGTTGGATTTATGTCAGATGAACCGGGCTGAATTCGCTACAGAAAACTCATTTGCAGTATATATGGAAGGGAGAGAAGTAGAAGTGTGTGAAGAGACAACATCAAGAGAATAAGTCATATGATTGCAGCAAGCAGAATCAAGAAGCCATGTAGGAGAAGTACGTGTTGTAGAAAAGCGGTGTTGGATTACAACTGAAGATGGAAGATGAACATGATTAACCATATCTAGTAGATCTGCTATAGAGAGAGATGAGGCAGGATCAAAGTTGGAATGAGAGTCCATAGCTGATAATTCAGACTGGGTCAAAGCAGCAGTGTTCTGAAGAATACGCTGACGAGTGTAAAAGGTTTCAATGGAATGACCTTTGTTCTTACAGAAACTGCAGATAAGAAGAGACTTAACATTATGTTGTACGACATTATTACACTTCTGGCCTTTGGAAACATGGGTAGATGAGCGATGGGGGAAAAACAGAAGTAGTCACAGACAGCGAGGTAGTGCTGCAAGAACCGTAATTACGGATAGAAATTGGATCAGTCTGAAGACGTGTCTCATCATCAACTAACTTATGAATTACTTGTGAGACTATTGGTAAAGGATCCTGACGTAGAATATGACTTATGGCTGATTCAAACTCATCACGAAGCCCCATTAAATATGGTGCCTTTCAGCTATCGAAGAATCCTAAGAACAACAACATAATGAGGAGATCTAGGGACAGCCATAAACTGATTGACTACATGAATTGCATAGGAAATATTAGGGCAAGTGACAGTAAGATAGATTAGACTCCCAACAAGTTGTCTGTAGAGAGTAGCATCAGATAATGATTCATCGTCATGATAATTGAGGCGACAGTTATACTCAATAGGTGTGTCGACTATCTTGCTATTAGTGATACTAGCTCGAGAAATCAAATCGGAAGTATATTTGATGCGGAAGTGAATGTAACCATCTGCAAAAGAAGAAACTTCTAGACCAAGAAAGTAATTAAGAGGACCGAGATCTTTCATTTCAAATTAATAATCAACTAATTGCTTCTGAACAATTTCTCTCTAATTATGCTAACACCGAATTGGTTTATGCTCACTGTGAACAAGGACGGCTGTCAATAAGATCTACCTGCAGATGGCTGTGGCTTCGGTTTAAGTTGTGAAGGTAGGAAATAAAGACAAGCAGGTGGTGATGCATTCGAAAAATAAGTTATCTGATGGTTATAATGCCTAGGCCGTGAGTAAGCGGAAAAAAAAATTGAAGAACACCTTTCAGTACCATGAAGAAATACTTGAGTCTTTATATATTATAAACCGTAAAGTACATGTACAAGATGAGGCCTTATATAGGATAGGCTATATAAACCTAAGAAAGTAAAATATACAATTGTCATATACAATAATAGAACTTGTCATATAATTAACTTGACATATAGTAATCTAACGGTACCTATCCCTTCCTAGCTGTATTGATGGATTGTTCTTATTAATAAAAGCCTTACTTTCCCAAAAAAAAAAAAAAAAAAAAAACTACTACTCTTTTGTTATTAGTTAATGCTGAGTACAGGAAATATATATATATATATATATATCATTTTACGCTATGTAAATCCATTTTGAATGCTGACAGCTGCCTAAATATGTAGTGATCTGGTGGAGCTTAAGTGCGCCAAAAATGGCAGCTGCCTCTCTAGCTCTCAACCTCAGCTTCTCTCCTTCCTCATACACCATGTAGTCTCAAAGACTTGGATATGTCCTCCTTCCTAAATGATCCAGAGTCTTCTCCTCTCTCTATTTCCGACCGAAACCCTTCTTCACAACAACCTTGCATTTCAAACCACGATCAATGTGAATGAGCGGGAACCACAAAGGCGTGCCCAAATTGAAGGTTTCTATCACGAACCCCACGAGAATGAAACAACGAACCTCCAATTGATGGGTGTGCTAAGTCATTTGTGGGCCCGCTAAACGAGGGCGATCCTCTGGGAGTTCGGTCCATAGCCGGAAGGTGGGCATCGTCATCTTGATGACCCGGTCGGGATTTTCTGGCCCATAGAAAGCGGCAATTCGATTGCTCAATATAAACTGTCATGAACTTGATCTTTTTGTCAACACACTCACTCCCAAACCCAACAAACACAGCCCGAATTTGGCTTTGGTTATTTAACCAAGCTGAAGTTCTCTGTGACCCCACCAAGGGATTTGGATTGTTCACCTGCTTGTATTTTCCGGCGGGAGTAAACCCCACGGAATCACCAAACACCCATCAAATTTCGGTGGTCAGTATTCATCTTCGCCTCATGCAACTACAGCACAACCATAGCTTGACGCTGATTCAATGATCTTGGCTAACCTTTCGGCCAACACTTGATCCAAAAGCATTGTTAGTACTGAACATGTTGGAATACATGGCTTTTGCCTCAAAGGTCTTAAGAGCCAGAAGATGGAAGCATTGACCCGTGCAGCGGGTGATAATCTTACTCTCCGGCGATGGCGAACTCTCATTGACCATCTCCGTAGCGAATAAGAGGCCCAAAGAAGGCATGCGGAAAGTAGAAAGCGATAGGCAAGTGTGTGAATTACACCGTTCTGGTGGTTACTGATAGGGAAGAAATCGACGATTATCAAATCCGGTGAAGTGTCTGTTGGAGAATGATTCAAAGTTGGTTTTTTAATAGTTTCTATTAATTAGGAAATACTTTGTTTTATTTATTTATTTAATTGTGAGTGGGAGAGTTCAAGGTTGTTTGAGATTTTTTAGCTATGTGATAAATATGGAGAGTTAGTTTTGAATGAGATAATTAATGGATTTTATTTATTTTAATTTTGATTTATCTCTTGTAGGCTATTTAAAAGGCATTTGCATTTAATAAAAAGATAGAGAAGTGTGTTACGTGGTTAGTGCAAAATCATTTTTCTCTCTCTTCATAAAATTCCCAACATGGTATTAGAACCATAGTTCTTGAGGGTCTGTGAGTGATTTTGATGGCAACGAATAATTTTTTTGCTCCTACTCCTACTCTTACAGCAGAAAATTATCACATATGGGCTATCAAAATGAAGGCATATCTAAAAGGTCTGAGTTTGTGGGAGGTTATTGAGAATGATGCTGATCCTGCTGATCTTCCACCAAATCCAACACTAACACAACTGAAAAAGCATGAAGAAGAGTTGGCAAAGGCAAGACACTCCTTATATACATGTAGCGATATCGAATCTGAGTTTCTAAGCATAATGACTTGTGAATCGCCAAAAGAAGCAGGACAAACTCAAAGAAAGATTTTGAAAGTGATACTCAAACAAAGTTGATGCAAATTTTAAATCTCAAAAGAATTTGAGATTGACCAGAAAAGAATACGAAAGTGTGAAGGAGTAGCAGCGACAAACTCATGACCATTGTCAACCAGATCAAATTACTTGGTGAAGATTTTCCTACTCAGAGAATTGTAGAAAAGCTTCTTGTAAGCTTGCCTGAAAGGTATGAATCTAAAATTTCTTCTCTTGAAGATTCTAAAAATTTTATGATTCAAATCTAAAAATTGATTCAATAATAGCATCGAAAGTATTGGTAAATCCCTCAAAAATAAGAGGATCTTCACGTGCGAAAGCTGAGAAAAAAATAACTATTTTATAAAATTAGCATAAAATATTACTGAATCAATGCCCCTTTCTAAGTTTCACACATATCATGGTATATATATAATACTCACAATTTTATCATTTAATATTCCACAAGTTTGTTTTCTCACTAACACGAAATCTTTTGCCCGTGATACACACCCAGTTCTATTATAGATTTCTTACCAACTCTCCATGATTGCACACAATTAATATTTAATAGGGTTCCAAATCGCCTGCATTTATGGGCAAAATATGAAGGTGATTGATGGATTCAATTGGAGGGAGAAGAGGCATTAGAGCATCTCCAACGGTGGAGTAAAAAATTAAATATAAATGCTAAATTAAAAAAAATCAGTTTTAATAGTGGAGTAATAATGGAAGCAAAAGTATTGCTAGTGAATAATTTTTAGCAGTATTTATCCAAATATTGCTAGAAACTATTTATTAGCAATAAGTGTTTGAAGGATAAAAAATTCCATTTTGCCCTCAACAACAAAATTTATAGTGTATGAAGTGATATAAATGAATGAAGAGTACATGATGTAATTATTAAGGAAGAGAAATGGTAAAATTGAAATAGATTTAGGATATATAAAACTTTAGATGTTCACTGCTGGAGATGCTCTAGCTAAAACTTTAGCTAAATCTCAAAAAGTGACTTTTGGGAGCAAAAATATAGCTTTAGATGCTTCAATTTTTAGATGACTGCTGGAGATGCTCTTATTAGTTTAATCTAAGGAACAAAAGATCGTTAATATCAGCTACTATATCGGGTATCGGTCGGTATCGATATGATATTGCTAAACAATAATCGATTGATATAAAAATTAGTATAATATCGGGAAAATCGTTGATATTTCGCTGAAATATCAAAAGTATACCTCACACTCGTGTGGGCTGTAATTTTCGATAAAACATCGATAAATATCAAAGATATATTAGTAAATATTAGAGATATATCGATAAAATTTTAGAAATCTCGGAGATATATCGTCGATATTTTCAAAATATCGATCGTGCCTTTGACTTATTAACCAGTAATATGACGATCCAAATCCGTTCCTATTTTCATCCAAATGTTCAAATTTCATTCGTTTTTTTAAAAGCATCCAAAGACTATATTTTGGATCCAACGGTTGATTTTAAATTTGAAACTTGATTTAACGGTTTAGATTGATTTCCAATGAATATATGAAGATCCAACGGTTAGATTTAAACCAAAATCAAATCCAATGATTAGAATTAAATCACAATAGTTTTTTGACAATCCAATAACTATTTTGACTTCAAAATTTTTTATAAATACCCCTAAAATCATACAATTTCTTTACAAACTTGTTCATCCACATCCAACCTTCATTTGACTCTCAAATTATTTTTTCTTTGTGATTTATCTCAATATTTTGAAGATCTTGGTTTTGAATATTATCTTCAACAAGATGAGATCTCTTCATCAAATAATGTAATGGAGCCACATCGGTCTTTATTTTGGTTTTAAAAGACTATTGTAATGTAATTTCTCGATAAATTATATTGAATATCGTCTTCAACAATTATATATTTGCTTATTTATGTCTTTTTTATAGTTTAACAAAGTAGTTCCATAAATTTCAAAGTATTTTTGTTAATTTTCGCTTTAACGATATTTTTGTCAAAATATCTACTGATATTTTACCGATTTTTCGATACATCAATAAAATCCAAGTACCGATATATCCAGATTACCGATATTTTGCTCTTTGGTTTAAACTTAATAAACTAATTTTTTATGTTTATTCAAACTCGTTTAACTTGTTTCTCTCTATTATATTAAGACTAAGCAATTTACAAATATATAAAATTTTGAAGAATTTTGATTATATTTGAATTTCTTTTTATATTTTTCATGATCAAATTAAACATAATCGATTAACAATGCAATTCAACAAATAAGCCAATTGGACCATTCACACATGCGAACAAGGAGGCCCAAGGAAGGCACGTGCGGAAGCTGAGAGAACAGATGAGAGAAGTCGGTATATTATATTCATCTAATCCGGTGAAGTTTTAGCAACATACTACTTGAAGGTGTTTGCAAGAAAACAATAATAACTTTTTTTTTTCTTTTCAAAAACAAAAGAATGATATTTTTTTTAAAAATCTGATTAAAAATTAATGAAGGGTCAGATTTTAAAAATTAAGTTTTTAAAAGTGTTAATCATCATCATTTATAATTAACTGACTCATCCAAGATCGGGATAAATTATATATTTTAAGGACACAAAATGCTTATAGCCTTTTAATGCGCCTCAAGTGATAAAGAGTGGAAGAAACATAACTTCAGATATGGATTTAAAAAGTGGGAAGGACATACGAGAAAGTGGGTCGAATCCTCATGAAGTCCTACAATATGGTATAAAACAAAGGTAAAAATTAAAAACCTCATAACTCCAATCCATACCTCACTCCCACACCCCAACATCTCACTGTCCACATACCGTTATATGCTAAACCACAAGCCACTCAATTTTTTTCGCATTTCAAGAGTGTTGAAGGGTTCAGTTTTTCAAATTTTAATTTTTAGGGATACTTTCAGCCTCTATTCAATTCTTGATCATTTATATATAAATGGCTACAAAACAACACTGCATTCTATGACTACAAAGCCTACCAAGGATAAAAATATTAATCCCGATTGATAGTTCTACCAAGAATTTTATACTAGGGATAAACAAAATCATTTATTTTCTACTACAATAAATGATGATCTTTTTAGTTTGTGAAGTTAGTTTTTTTTTTTGTGTAGAAAAAATTTAGGATAATGAAAGAAGCAAAAAAAGTTTATCCTAATATGATTTCAATTAAGTTAAAAGACCATTGTTGGTGCTTTTTGTAAATGTCACTTCAACATAAATAATGATAATTAGAATGGTGCATGAGTATGCTATGAAATTAAAATGTTTTCAAACTAATACTGATAGGGTTTGGAAATAGGCGCGAAGGCCCACTCACCAAAGCCCAAGGAAAAGGCAAGCTCGGTGAAACGCCCGGGGTCCTAATGCCGGCCCAGGAAGGAAGCCCAATTTGTTCACCCGAGAGAGCCGGATAGCATGGAGCGATGTGAAGCGCCATCACGCAAATAAAACCAAATCATATCGGTAAAGGGAAGTAAGATAATTCCCGATGCGGAGTTTATCCTCTAACAAACCAAATCTCACAAACCAGAAGTGGATAATCTTCAATAGCTTCCTCATTGTCCGCTCAATGATCAACGATAGCGATAAAGGCGGAAATACTGACCAATGGGAAAGAATCCTAACCACCATCCGATTAGGAAAAACATATCTTCATAAATAGGGCACTTCCATCGTTAGAAAGGTACGCAAAAACATTCGCCACTATGGTCTATCTTTTCTCAAGAAGGCCCTGACTTGGTATCGGAGGCGACGCGAGGCGAAGCCCCGCTACTGCCCTGCTTTCTTATCCTTTTCTGAGGTGAGCAACACGAGCACAACGGGGGCCGGCCAGTGACGGTCTAGTTCGGTAGCGACCACAATACGCTCCAGCCCGATCCGGTTGAAAGCGAGCATCATCGGTTGGCGGCATACAGCCCAGGGCGACCGGTTCCTTTACAAATAAAAAAGCTGATTTCTTAGTAGCGATGTGGTATAAACTGCAGAACCCTGGCGGGAGCAGCGCCCGGTGTCGGATGCAAAGGGCTTAGGCCCGGGGCGGCGTGGGAGATCGACCTCAGCGCGTTAGAAGAATGCAAGCCAACACGGATGAGTAAAGGCGCTCCGCCTCGCAACCAACGCCTGATAAGGGAGGTTGGGGCAACTCACCGGGTAAATGCAGCAGCTTGCGGAGCGACCAGCTTGGAAGGGCACAACATCCCTCATGAGGGCAGCCCCACCTTGAACCTCGTGTGAAATGGAGCGGGAAATCCGGCGTGCGGGAATGAACCACACCCAACCCTTGGAGGGAGAAGCGGCCGAGCACAACACTTGGGGGTAAGTCGAGCGGAACTAAACCCCCTCGCAAAGGGAATGGGAGGAAGCAGTCGTGGGCAGAGAGGTTTAAGGGCCTCAGCGGGAACTCGGCCCATACGAAGGAAGTTGTGAAGGAGAGAGCTGACACTATGGACACCACAATTTCTTGGTGAGTCCGTTCTGGCGAAGTGCTCCACTTTCCTCTTAGGAGAATTCAGTGCGCGGATAAATGTTCGATGAACAGGATCAGTCGATCATCTCTCAATGCACTTATAGAGCCGAATGGAGCTACGTGGATATCGGGACCACACGTCTGCGGTCTGGAGCTTTCGCTATCACGTTAAGGGGGCTCGAGCTTTAAAAGCTTGTTAATGGCTCCACTGTCAAATAGGTCCTCCTCATTGAGCTCTCTATTGCGTTCGTCTCCAGCTAAGCCAGGCGGGAACATACGGGGAAGCCCGGGTTATCACCTCACCCGGCCGTAAGTAGGAGGCTCATGAGAAAACGCTTTGAGATCTTAATATCCGGAGTTCCGATCTGCCCAGGAGTCTCACGAAGGTAGATATACTGACGAGAAGTTCGCTATCACTTTGCATTCATCATTTGGATTGGGAGTGCGATAAAAGACTTGATGTTTTTCCATGCCCGAGAATCCTCGACCCGAGCATGGCCAGGAATTTTTCGCTAAAGCGAAGAAGTACATTAACGCGAAGAAGCCTCCATATCTAAGAGGAGCTCTTCAACCCATAGGAAAAGAAGCGGGGCGACAAGCGATAGGGACCCAGACCCTAAGGAGATAAAGAGACCCGGAAGAGATGCCACGAGACCGAAGAGAACGGTCCAGAAGGCGGGAAACCTTAGAGATCGTCTGGTCCACTTGGCAGAGGCTGCGACATCGGTATTCACCTCGATTCGCTACTTGTGACACACCGTGCTCGCGGTCTGCGCGGTACAACGCATGAATAGGTCTTGAGATGGCTGATCCCGGATGGTCGGACCACTTGAGAGATAACACCAGTCTTATGAATTCCATAGGAATTTACGGGCATCGAGCGGATGATTGCATACAACTCGGGAAGGAAATAGAATGCTTGTTGATTCGGCGCGGATATCTCAGCCGCTTCATATTTTTGAAGGCTGGAACCCGGGGTGACAACCGCAGCCACCTCGCGGGGCAACAACTCAGCTGGCCCTTAGGGAAATTCATGTGATCTCGGGAGGATTTGCCGGGAGGTGGGCGAGTCTAGCTACACTAGGAGGCCAGCAATGACGTCGATGGGAGGTAATGGGCACAAGCCGGTGTCAGGCATACCTCTACTCGACACAACCATGGCGTTCTAGGTTAGGACTGGAAGGATGCCAGCATCCCACATGATCCTTTGGTAATAGAGGCGGTTAGCCAATAACAAAAGCGATCAAGCGGGTCTTTGAAGTGAATGGAGGAGTTCAACCGACATCATCGTCGCATCGGCCTTTGACAAGATGGGCATTAGAAGGGAAAAACTGGAACCAGTCAGCACCCACCTGCGAGGATTCTCTAGAGAAAAAGTACTACCTCTAGGATCAATATAGTTAGTACTCACTTTGGGAGACCCCATTGCTAGAGCGATACTTGGCGGTGAAGTTTCTCGTATTAGATGCCCGTGCGCTATAACATTTTGTTGGGGAAGACCACTCCTCTCAGCTTACCATAAGGAAGCCATTCCCTCCGCTTACGATATGATGATCAAGTTTCCTACCACCACGACGGGTAGAATGGTTCGAGAAGCGACGTGTGGCTAGGGAGTGTTACTTGGCGTCCGTGAAGCAAAAGCGTCGTGACGCAGAAAAACTGGGCGAGAGCTCGACATGCGCGGCCAAGTAAACACAGGCCTGAGCCCTCGGAAGAGCTGGAGCCCGTACTGTTGGACGATAACCCTGAACACCTCGCCTATATCGGTTCCAGAGCTTACCGGGAGGAGAGACCTCATAAGTCTCCTCACCGAAGCTTCTTGAAGCGGAGCAGATGTCTTCGCATGGAAGCAGGGCGGATATGGAAGGGATTGACCCCTGCATCTGACCCTCCACAGGACCTCGCGTCAGTCCATCTTTCAAACCCCGGGTCGAGTAAAAAGAAGGAGCTGCCCCGGAAAAGCAAAAGCAATCGACGAGGAGATTCGACCTCCTCGGTGCAGAACAATCGGAGAGTGGAGTACGCGATGGGTGTGACGTCGTGCTCAGATTAAAAAGCAAACGACAAATGGCGACTTTGCATTGACTTCACTGATGTCAACCGAGCATACCCTAAAGATAGCTTTCCTCTACCATGGATCGATCTCATTGTAGATGCACGGTAAACCATGAACTCCCTCGGTTCATGGATGCTACTCATTTACAACGGTCGGTATGGATCCACGATGACCGGGAAAGGAACCTCATTAGATCCACTGGCTAAAAGGACCTATTGCTATCGAGTGATGCCTTTCGGACTAAAGAACGTAGGAGCTACATACCAGAGGTTGGTGAACAAGATGTTCCAGAAGCAAATAGGAGCATCGATGGAAGTGTACATAGATGACATGTTGGTAAAGAGTCGACCTCGGCGCGCTTCACACCCAAGCTCACTGTCCGGGCGTTCCCGGATCTAAGAATACAACATGAGTTGAATCACAGCCAAATCTTAACTGGAGTCTCAATCGGAAATTCTTAGGTTTATAGTCATGGCCCAGGAATTAGGCAAACCCAGACAAGATAAAGGCTGTGCTCGACATGTTGCCACCATCAAACATAAAGGAGGTTCAACGTCTAACTGAAAGAATAGCCGCGTTAAGCCGGTTCGTGTCTAAGGTCAGCGATAAATGTTAGCCCTTCTTCCAAGTTCTAAAGAAAGCCTTTCAATGGGATACACGTTGCGAAGAAGCATTTTCAGCATTGAAGACTTACCTGAGTTCTCCCACAGATTACGGTGAGGCCTTTGGGAGGCTCCTTACTCACGTATTTGGCGTTGTCGGATTTCTGGAGCTAAGCTCCGTCCTCATCAAGAGACCAGACCCGGAGGTACAACATGTCTCTTATTATAGCCCGAGCTGAGAGGAGCGGAGGAGAGGTACGAGGATAGAGCGGGTCACAGCTTAGGTAACCACAGCCCGAAAACTCCGCCCTTATTTCCAAGATCATACCATTGAAGTCCCAATAGAATACTCGATGAAGCAAGTTCTTCACAAACCAAAGGCCTCAGGAAGGTTGATGAAGTGGGCCATAGAGTTAAGCAAGTTCGATATAAGATATAAGCCAAAAACTACAATAAAGGGGCAGGTCTTAGCAGATTTCGTCATGGAATTCACCTCGGTAGAACCTGCCAAGAATGCGCAAATGATGCCTAACCTCCCTATCTGGAAGCTATCAGTAGACGGGGCCGTCAATTCTCAAGGGAGCGGAGCCGGAATAATCCTAACCTCCCCAGAAGGAATAGATATCAAATATGCACTCAGGTTTGGGTTCCAAGCCTCCAACAACGAAGCCGAGTATGAGGCCGTCATAGCAGGACTCAACCTCGCCCATTCTATGGAGTTGACCGACTTAGGGGTGTGCAGCGACTCCCAGTGTGTAAATCATATAGAGACACCTACGAGGCCCAGGTGAGAAAATGATGCTATACCTCGAGCAGTGCGGAGTTCTGCGAAAAGTTAAGTGTTGGTCGGTCGGACATATACCACGAAGCTGGGAGGAATTCCCGAGCCGATGCCTTAGCAAAACTGGCAACAACCTCACAAGAAGACCTCAGCCGACTAACGCGTATCGGTACATAGAAAGCCTTCTATGAATCTGCATGGCGGGAAGTCACTTGTTCCGGTCCAGGAGGCAGAGTTGGATGGACCACATTGGGATTACTTAATAGGTGACGTCCCAGACGACCAAAGAGGCCTCAAGATTAGGGCGAGGTCGGCCCCGGATTTTGCTAATCATAAGGGAAGCCGTTACAAGCGAGGTTTTTTCACACCCATCCTTAAGTGCATCGCGGGGAAAGACGCTGACTATGTACTAAGGGAAGTGCATGAAGGTGTATGCGGAAATCATATCGGAGCTCGGACGTTGGCGGGAAAGGTCTTAAGACAGGGATACTACTGGCCCACAATGCTCAGAGACGCGACAGAACTAGTCAAGAAGTGTAAAGTTTGTCAGGAGCATGCGAAATCTCTACGTGCCTCCGTCAGGAGCCGGCGACTTGATTCTGAGCCCACAGCGCTTGTTAGTAGGGACTAAGGAACATATTAGGGACTCTTGCCCATTAGAAAGGAGCTAGTGTAAATTTAATCATCTAGCGGGTGGATTATTTCACCAAATGGGCGAGTCGAACCTCTCGGCTACTATCACGGAAACGAGAAGATCTGTGACTTAAATGCGGCGTTCCATAATTCTCGGAGTTTGGCATCCCAGAGCCACGGTATATGATAATAAAGAGCGGTTGACAAATCTAATTTAGGATTTACATTGCTTTGACTTGGGATCAAGAACTACTACTTTGCGTCTCAATTTCATCTAATCCCAATAGACGGTACAGATCTGTGAGGAATTGTATGACACTAAAGACAGGGTGGAGGACTAAAGGTAGAGTGGAATGGTACACTCGAGTGTTATTGGGCATGCAAAACCACAGCATAAAGCGACTGGCTTTCAGGGAAGCCCCAGGCTAAAGCTCTAGCTTTTGGCATTGAGGCGGTAGCCCGGTCGAATCGGATTGAAGTCCCAGTTGAGAATTGGCGTGGATCAAAGCGAAGAGGCTCTCGCTAAATCTGGACCTCCCTGGATGGCATTGAGCCAGTCCTACAACATACGGAAGACACCACCAAGGAAGGCAGCCATACTACAACCAAAGGTCAAACCTAGGAGATACAAACTGTAGACTGGTCTTTAAGCACACTGAGGGGAAGGGAATCTAGCACATGGAAAACTAGGGCGCTAGCTGCATTGAGGAGAGAGGCCTACAAGTATCTCGCGTGGTCAAACAGAATTTATGAACTCCCGGACGGAGGGAGGGAAAAATTCTACCTCATACTTGGAATCTTGAGGCACATAAGCGTTTTATCAGGTAGACCTCGAGGAGAGGGAACATGTCTTAAATAAAGGGCAAACATGGTTTCAGAATGATGGGCGTGTGTTTATTGATTATCTTGTCAGACGTCTCAGCCAGGAAATGTATAAGGAAGTTACATACATCGAAATACGCAAATTCAAAATTAAAACTCTATATATATATATATATATATATATATATATATATATATATATATATATATATATATACCACCATATATATATATATACAATAAAGAGTACAATTGATTACATTCATTAGTGTCATTCCCTTACATGTCTCGGAGATAAGCAACAGGTACAAGCAATTCCCTCAAAAAAAAAAAAACCTCAAGAGAGAGAGAGAGAGAGGGAAAGAAGAAGAGGAGAGAGAAGGCGAAAGGAAGGAGAAAAAGAGATAGGAAAAGAAGAAAGAAGGAAAAAGGAAAAGACAGAAGAGAGGCGAAAAAGGAGAAGGAGAAAAGAAGAGAAAGAAAGAAAGAGGAGAAAATGGAAGCGATACAAGAAATGTACATTCCCTCAAACGCATTCCTAACTTTGAAGCTAGGGAATAACATAAATCCTGAGGGAAATTATGTGGAAAAACATAACTCCCTACAAGCAGGACAACAGCTGAGATCAAGCATGCATCCAAAATCCTAGGCGGATCCCATGCGAAACTGACCAGTACTTTATGCTTCATTCTTGCGAGGAAACCAGTTTACACCCCAAAAGGGAAGAAGGCAAAGTATAGGGCTCCCGTAGCATAGGAGACGCCATTTATAAGGAGAATTTAAGCTTTCGAGAAAATCATGTCGTTTCCAATTCTCCATGAACCGGCATTAAAGACACTTTCGCATCTTTCAAGTGGAAGACAAAGGCTACACACGCGGCTCGGTTTGCGAGCTCTTGTTTCAGGAAGGCCTCGGCGCCATAGAGTCGCGGCTCGATTTGAAGGCTCAAGTTTGCTCACCTCGAGGCCATGTAGCCTTAGAGCCGAGTTTGCTTCGAGGTAAATTGCCCATGCAGCTAGCGACTTAGTTTGTAGAGCTCTTAAGCTCGAGGGAAGGCCTGGCCTTAGGAACTGTGGCTCGAGTTTGTAGAGCTCTTAGTTGGGAGGAGCTTTCAGCGCCCATGGAACGGCGACTGGTTTGAAGAGCTCAACTACTCACCTCGGGTCATGCTGGCAGGGACGGGTTTAGCTGGAGCAAGCTAGCCCCATGTAGCCCTAACGGCTCAGTTTGTAGAGCTCTTCAGCTCAGGAAGGCCTCAGCGCCCACGGAGCCTCAGCGGCTCAGTTTGCAGAGCTCTTTAGCTCAGGAAGGCCTCAGCGCCCACGAGGGCAACTGAAGCCGGCTCGGTTGAGCGAGGCTCATTGCTCAGCTCAGGCCATGTGGTCAAGAGTTGGTTCAGCTCGGGCGGAATGGCCCATACGGCCCGGCTCGGTTCGCGAGCTGTGAAGCTCAGTTTGGCAGGGACTGTTTCGCTCCCGCGGCTCAGGCCGTGCGGCCTAAGAGCCGAGTTCGGCTCGGGAAGAATAGCCCGTGCGGCCCCACGGCCCCGGCTCGGTTTGAAGAGCTCTTGCTCCAGCAGCCGTACGACCAAAGAAATTAGGTTCGACTCAAGCGGGAATAGCCCGCGGGCCTCGGCTCGGTTTGTAAGAGCTCTTTATTTCAGGGGAAGGCCTCGAGCCCGCGAGCCCAGCGGCTCGGTTTGAAGAGCTGACTACTCGCTACTCGGGCCATGCTTAGCCCAAAGGCAGGTTTAGCTCGGGCGAGAATAGCCTATACGACCCATTTCGGTTTCTGAGCTTTTTCGACAGGAAGGACTCAGCACAAACTCGTAAATCAATTGCGGAAACTCTTGACTCAGCCAAAGGCCTCGACGCCCACGAGCCTGGCAACCGGTTGCGGCAAGCTCCAGCTACTTTCGGCTCAAACATGCAGCCTAGAGTCGATTTGCTTTCGAGGCAGGCCAGCCCGCGAGCCTTAGTAGCTTTCCGGTTGGCGAGCTCAAATGCTTCGGCTGAACCATGTAGCCAGAAAGTGATTCCGGCTCGAGCCCGAAATAGCCCATCACGGCGGCTCAATTTGTAGAAACTCTTGACTTAGTTTGATGGGGCTCAGACGGCCCGCTCTCTGACTTCCGGGCCATCTGACCCAAGAGCTGGTTATTTCGGAAGAATAGCCCGTGCGACTGCGGCGGCTGATTTAGAGAGCTTAGCGCGACAGGCCGATGCGACCCGAGCGGTCCATTTCAGGCGGTCTGCGACCCGTAAGGCCTTAGCGAAAGAGCCTCAGCGACCCGGCTTGTGGGGCTGGGTGAGGCCTCAGCAGCCTAGAAGGCCTTAGCGAGCCATACGGCCGAGCCAATTCGCTCGGTAGTGCCGACCCAGCGGGCCGCCAGTGCAAGAGCCTCAACGGTACGGTTGCCGAAACTCAGCGACTATTGGGTCTCGAGCAAGCGCAGCGGCTTCAGCTTATGCGAAACTCAGCGGCTCGATAAGGCCTCGGCGCCCAGAGCCTTAAGCGCCGGCTGTAAACTCGCGGCTGATAAGGCCTCGACGCCCTAAAAGCCTTAGCGAATCGATTTGAAGAGCTTTGAAGAGCTCAACAACTAGTAAGGCTCGCCTACGCAAAATTTCAACAACCCAGTTTGAAGAGTTCAAATTGTCCAACTAAAGCAATGCAAATTCTGGGGAATTAGTTCACCGCACTTAATCAACTCCATGAAGCCTCTATGGGTCTTAAGTGACAACTCAACTACTTAGGAAATGCCATAAATGCTTAATCCAGATGTACCGTAAAGAGCTACCCCTAGGCGTAGGTAAAAAAAAAAAAAAAAAAAAAAAAAAAAAAAAAAAAAATATATATATATATATATATATATATATAGTATATATATATATATATATATATATATATATATATATAGGAGAGTATATATATATATATATATATATATATATATATATAAGCAAATTAATAAAATAGGATTCATCGATAAGAATGCCGCATATATCTCGTGTTTGAAAAACCCAAGATGAAAAGAAAAACAAGTAAAGCTACTGAAGGAGTTCGGGATGTCAAGGTGAAGAAGGGGAGCGGGCCTCAACAGGAGGTTCGATCTCCGCAGTAGTTTGGGAAAGGACCCTTCTGCCTCCTCGTCACTAGGGATATCGAAGTTGAAATCCAAGCCCGGGTAGGCACTAGCAGCTTTCTTTTGAAACGCGAGCCATCCAGGGGCCCATTGGGTGCAGACCTCAGCTTTTAGACTTGCTATAGCCCCGTCCCTGTGAACAACTAGAGTTTCTTGCCTCTGAAGGTCCCCTCACAACCCATGACACTCCTCAGTCAGGCGTTCTACAGAGCTTGCAACCTCGGAAGCTTCGTGATGGGCGCCATCAAGCAGCGCCGCTTTATTACGCAGCTCGTCTTTAGCAACACACAACTCTTCCCTAGTTCCCCGCAGCTCATTCTGGGACAATTGCAGCCAGTCTGGATGTACCGTAGCCCATCTCGGCCTCCAAGAGGTCATTTTCAAGCACTGCACCTCGGGCCTGACTCCCAAAGCCCGACCCCACTACTTTTAGGGCTACCTCGAGCCTTCTCTTCCCACTTTCGTCGCGCTCGAGCTCGACATGGCATGCTTCAACCGACTGCTCACTGGCCTCCTCCTCGTCATACTGGCACTGGATTACAGCCTCAACCGGGCCGTGAACAAGAGCAGTCACCCTCGCTTTATAGACTCTAGCGGCTTTGACGTGGCCCTCGTTCGATCTGTCCCTCTTGGCCAAACTCTTCAAGTGAGTAGCCACCTGCCGATAGCCAACTTAAAGTCAATGCGCAACTCAAACCCAAGATAAAAGAAAACGCAATGAGACAATGGAACTTACAGATGCGACTCCTCAGGACAGGTCAAGGCTTCTCAATTGGTGGAGGACACCCCGAATCTCTTGAGATCAGATTCCTGCTACGGACGACCTCGCGCCAGCTGCAAGCTCGACATTGGAGAGCAAAGAATCGCCATCTCCATTAGCTTCAGGGCTTTCCCCCCTAAATTCTTCCGCCCTTGATGAAGGAGGCGCTGCGCTCTACGCAGGGGGATTCCAAACAATGATGGGCATGACCTCCAACGGAGGCTCAGTAGCCCTTCCCGAGGAGTCTCTGGCCTTTGAAGCAGAGCCAGAACGAGGCTGCGAACTTGAGGCTCTAGGAACCTCAGACGAAGGCGGCATCACCTGTCCCGCACTTGGACATGGGCAGAAGGAGAAGAAGAAGACGATCCCAACTTCGGGACTTTACCCCAGGACGGGCCGCCCTTCACAGGAGAGTCTAGAGTTTTCCGCTTCACACTCTGGGACTTCCGGGACAGCGTCTCCACTCGAGCCAAAAGCTCTCCCTTAGTTGGCTTGGTAGCGGGAGGCCCATCGTGAGAAAGCTTAATAACAGAGGGAGGTGGAGGTCTCAAGGTGGGAGGACAGGAGGACCTCGAACCTCGAACCTGAAGATCCTGGAATATTCGACCTGATAAGCTCCGAGTAAGAGCGTGAAAGGCACTTAACCAACTCCCACTTTACGAATTTGTCTTCGGGGCTAAGATCCGGGAGAACACCTGAGAGACATACAGCCAATGCAGAATTAGCGGTACCCTATAACTTAAGAAAGATAGACCAAACTAAACCAAAGCGATGCTCACGAAGATTCTTAGGAGTGGTCCAGGCAGCCGGAACGCCCAGAGTGTCATCCTCATCAAGGGGATCGTACTCCCAATTGTGGCCACTGACAAAGAAGAAACGTTCCTTCCAAAGTCAATGGGAGGATGGAAGTTCCGAGATAATCAGAGGAGCATCCAGACGCCTCGAAACAAAGAAAGCCCTCGGAGGTCTCCTTCACACTAAAAAGGTCCAGGAACAGAGCTATACTGGGAACACCAAAGCCCTTGTCCCTGAAGAAAACCAACAGCCCCGTCAGAATACCCAAAAAATTAGGCGCAAGTTGAGAGGGGCAGACGTTGAAATGTTGCAAGACTCTTTTATAAAGGCAGTAGGGAAATCCGAGGCCATCATCGGCCACCAAGAACACACCATCTCGGCACTCGAACCACGAAGAAGTCAAAATATCGAGACCGCACTGATACTTAAAGGGGCCTATAACGCCGCGAAAAGGCTCCATACAAAGGCTCGATTCTACTAGGTCCCACCGCCAAAGCATTTTGCACGGCTGATTTCAGATATTCTGATCCCCGGGGGTATTTAATCTCATCAATTCTCCCCACCTCATTCAAGGGAAAATGTGTCTCCTGGGCTGCTTCAAGAGCAACCCCGCTTAGCTATCTGAGAGGTGTCACCCGGGTCCGTCCCGAACTCGAACAACAGCGAATCACCCCAATGTGCAAAGAAGAAGAACGACCCGAACCCATAAGAGTAATAGAAACAGAACAAAAAGACTATCTCGGGTAAGGTATCACAAACGCTAAAAAAAACTCGCATCTAAGGTCGTGACGGAATGTTAAGAGAAACCAATCACAGAGAAACAAAAGCGCCAAAATCAAGGGGAACACAAGACGAAAAGGTCAAGATATTCTCGCAGAAACCAGAAGAATCGAAGAGATGGGTGCAACCCGGGAAGGTCATCATTATCATGAGACATGACGACTGCTTTTTAACCAACTCACCAGCAAACACGTGGAAGTCGCATTCAATTCAAGAAACGATACATAAAATTACGCACGCCACAAAGATTGAGGTTAACTGATGTAGTTTGAAATAGCGCGAAGGTCCACTCACCAAAGCCCAAGGAAAAGGCAAGCCCGGTGAAACGCCCGGGGTCTTGATGTCTACCAAGAAGGAAGCCTCCAATTTGTTCGGGCCCCAAGAGCCACAGTACGGGCAATGCGGAAAAGCCCATATCCCGTAAATGTAAACCAATCATATATCAAGAAGGGAAGTAAGATAATTCCCACAACGATTTATCCTCTAAAACAAACCAAATCTCTTACCAATAAGGGAAGAGTGATAATCTTCAATAACCGCCCCTCATTATCCCCAATGATCCATAACATAAAGGCAGAACACTCTACCCAATGGGAAAGAATCCTACCACCATTCAATCGGGGAAAACATACGCTTATAAATACTGTGCCACCTCATCAATGAAAGGTACGTGAAAACATTCCGCCTCAAAGCGCCTATCTTTTCTCCTCGTAGCGAATCGACTACAGATTTGAGCGACCATGAGCGAAGCCCCCGCCGACCCCTTTTTTCTTTCTTGTCATTTTCTACAGGGTAGAGCAACAACAGAGCCTGCAGACCAGCCCAACAACAATCCTAGTCCGGCCCAACGACCCCAATACGCTCCAGCCCAGTCCAGTTGAAAACGAAGCATCATCAAATACCGTATCAAAAATCAAACTTCTAATTAAACGAAAATAGGTTTCATGGTTTCCGTAACAGTTCACTAGAATCTAAGTAAAAATCCCATAATAAATAAATTGAAGAAAATAAAATGAAAGTTGAAGGAATTTATGTATTTTATTAGAAAAAATGAAATTAAGGAATGCGCTTAAATCATTAAAAATTATTGTATTTCAATAGGAAAACTGAAATGACAAAGTGCCGATAAATAAAAGAAGTTTGAAAATTCTACTTGAATGACTTAAACCGTTATAAGTGATTCATCAGTTGCGACTGATTTGGCCAGCAATCTTCCTCATGAGAGTTCCCCATTTTATAGTGAGCTATCAATAACTATCCAAGTCCCGTGATTTTCTCCCACTCTCCTAACCTCCTCAAGTAACTCAGTCCACTTCCATTAGTGGAGGCCGTTTCCCAAAGTTTTCTCCATCACCTCAAGCATCCACCCACGCCTACATTGTAAGAGTTGTTCCACCACCTCAAGTAATCGCCCACGTCTACATTAGGTGCAGTCAAGCCCCCAAGCTTCTATTTATTCAGCCATCTCTTGAAAAAGTTCAAAATGCCCCCGACTTTTACATGGACTTTTCAACTTGGTTAAGTCTTATTTCACTTGGATTTTTAATCTTGGGCTTGATTCGCACTTAAATAAACATTGATCTAGGCCAAATTAAATTTGAGTACAAACAACCATATATTATATACTATAATGAAAAAAAATCATTCTTTTAGTTAGAGGTGTACATGGGTTGGGTTGTATTGGGTAATCGGGTAGCCCAAATGTTAATTTTTATGACAAGCAAGTGTGTTATATGCTTCAGTTGGTATAGAAGATATTGTTGTTGTTGGAGTTTTAAAATTACTAGATTAAATTTCATCCATATAAAAATTAAAAATACAATTATAAGAATTATATCATATTGAGAAGAGTAAATAAAATGATAAATTGACAAGAGTAAATAGGTAAAATAATACATTTTTGAAAATTAATAAATAGACAAAATAATACATTTTTGAAAATTATGGGAACTTACCAGAAGAAAAGGCTGAAAAGATCTTGTTAGTTGTTTTACATGAAGAAAATGCCGATAAAAAAAGATAAGGCCGATAAAGAAGATTTTAGAAATATTGGAAGTCTGATATGAAATAGGAGAAGAAGAAGATAAGTGATCAGAGCGGAAGAGAGACGAAATAGGGGAAGAAGATAAGGCCATAAGTGTGACTAGAAGTGAAGAGACTTCATGGAGATCGTTACTTGAGAGAGAAGTAACGTCAAAAGTTAGATAAAATTTTCAACATCAAACATGGGATTGTTTTTAAAAAGAAAAAACCTTTTTTTAAGCCATGACAATTGACAAATATTCATTTAAAGTTTTACTTTTTTCTTCTTTTTTTTTCCAACCCATAACAACTTTTGTAAAAGATTTTTTTATTTCAGCCCATTCAAATAATCTACATGCGTTGAGCATTGGAGTTGTGCACGGGTTGGGTTAGGTTTTAATGGGTTTTAAATTTATAACCCGTAACCCACCCGCTTATATCGGTTTTTTTTACTTTTTAGGTTGGATTGGCTCGGGTAAATCAGGTTTTTCAGGTTTACGAGTTTGTTGAATAGGCCTATTTTTAGTTTGTCACGTGTCAAAGTGCGCTTGTTCAACCATCGAATACGTAGCCTGATAGTTGCGCTCCTCCTATCTTAATTGTGGCGCCTCGAGCTGTCTCAAAATACGCTTGTGTTTTGTCATAGAGTTTTACCGCCCCTCGAGATGCCTCTCGACTGCATTTCGGGAATAGTCTGGGTGATAATACTTAAAGACATCTTCCACGCACTGGCATTTTCGCCATTCAAGACACTCCTACGTGTTTGACAAAAATATGCCGATCAATGTCATTTGTTTAAGCATATTTTATAAAATTTGATTGAACCGTTGAAGATTCTAGGTTAGGTTTTCTGATCCCGGCTTTTATCGAGCCTCCTAGAATTTGTTTCTTAATTGAAGATCTTCTAGTTGATATCAAGGGATTAATAGCTCTTCTCCATCAAAGTGATGATAGGAGGTGATTAATGCCCAAAAAGTGCAATTTTGAACCCTATATTAGATAGGTTTTGAGTGCTTTTTGTACATTAATCATGTCCTTTATACCAATTGAAGTGTTCTAGTCTTCTTAGTAGTACTTATGCCATTTAGAGAGTATTTTTGGCTGTTTTGCAAGTTTTTGCGCACTTTTGGAGTTCAATGTCGAGATGAATGAGTGGTGAATCAGGCGAAGTTTGAACTCAAGTCTCACATCAATCACCCCAAGAATCAATGAGAAACCAAGGCAAAATGAAGAAAATGTGGATGTAGATTTGAAGACAAAGAGGCAATGCGCTGAATGATCAACAAAGTCGAATTTTCGCTAAGTTGCTGAAAATTCTTGCTAGATTTGCGAAAATTCTCGCAACTCAGCTAAATTTCAACCTTAGCGAAACACCAAATTTCGCTAGACTCCATCCCAATTTCGCTTAGCACCGTTCCCAGCTTAAAACCTCGATTTCGCTACTCACAACATTTTCGCTAGCTTAGCGAAATTTCGCTAGCTAGCGAAATTATCTGGCCTTAGCGAAATTTTCCATTTTCGCTAGACCTGTTGATTTCGCTAGTTAGCGAAATTCCTCAGCCTAGCGAAAATTTGATGTCTCGTCATGCTTTGTAATTAATGCCAAACCGCCTCCAAACTTGGTGTATTACTTAATTGTCCAATAACTTAGCCAATTTCATGTTTTGGTATTTTCTATCTTGAGAGCCTATATAAGCCCCTCTTGTTTTAAAGAAAGTGTGAGAATTGGAGAACAATTTGGGAGAAGATATTTTTGTGTTTTTATTTTTAAATAAAGTCTTTTATTTTAGGTTTTGCTTTATTTCTTTTCTCTCTTCTCTTTCTTTTCTCCCTTTCCCATTAAACACACTCTTGAGGATGACAACTCAAGAGATGCTTCGCTGCCCTCCTCTTCAAGTATAAGGAAGCTAAATTTTTGGTGGTGGGGCATAGTACGTTGTCCCTTGTATTAAAAGCCACGGGTAGTGTATTTATGGCTCTTATTCTCAAACTTAGTCGCATAACATGGGATGTGTTATTGATTTGGCCAATACTTCATGCTTTAGGACCTGTTTGTTCTCAGATGGTTTCTACGAGCCTCCGAGATAATATTTTACATGTTAAGGTTCTTCAAATTAGGTTAAATAACATTTAATGCTATTATTTTGGCCAATACTTCCATGTTTTAGGATGCAAGGTTTCGTGAGAGATGCACTGTTGTTCTTTAGATGGTCTTACGAGCCTCCAAATGATAATTTAATGTTAGATTTTAAACTGTAAGGCCATAATTGCATGCTACCTGCTTTAATTCAAATAGGAGATGTTTCATGGGTGAGGTTTGCTAGTTAATATAGATCCGGTTATGCCATGGACTATATGTTGCATGTCATAACGCGAGGATAAAACCCGAGGACACTTGTTTGCCCTAACTTGCCAAGTTAGTGACCTAATTCTTCAAAGTTAACTTTTTCACCCTTAACTTTCAGTTTTTTTTACAATTCTCAGTTTTCAAACCATTTTCTCCTAATCGCTTTTGAAACCCAATTCCAAAGAGTCCAAATAGAAAAAGCCTTACCTTCAGGCACTTATGCAACCATTTTAGATGAAAACCTATCCCCGTGTTCGACCTTAGACTACTATATCAAGAAGAGTTTGACTACTAGCAAAGAGTAGGAACTTAGGTGTATATAAATTTTGTTGATTTTAGCTCAGCCTACTGTGGCACGAATCAGGAGGTTTGAAGAGTTACTATTGTTCCCTATTTTATTGGTTTTGATAAGTGAGTAATACTTAAAAGCTAGGTTGAATATGGGATCAAATCATATGTGGGATCAAAAGGCTAGACATTGAGGTCTTGAGGCACTACGAATAGTGCAAGCTGTAGAAATCAATTGGGGACATGGGGCACTCAGTGCTCATGTATATCAGTGGGTGATCATGGGCACAATGCCATGATCTGGTAGAGCAGGTACATGGCAGCATAGTGTGACGCATGGTAGTGCATGACTTGTTCAGTTGCTCAAGATGGAACCCGGTAGCACATGGCTTGTTTGGCAGGACAGGAGAACCTTGCAACAATGGGGTGACATTTCTAAATGTCCATAGTAGCCAAGGGATGCAGGGAAAAGACCTGGGTGTGCCTTGCACCTTTTGGAGAAAGGTGGCAATGGACACAAATCATCAGCATGGACCAATTGCCAAGCCTAGAGGCAACTTGGACACTTATGGGAAGGCACCTTTTCATGAAGGGTTGTAGCTGGTCACAAGGGTGGTAGATTTGAATTTGAATAAGTTTGAATATTCAAAACTTGGATAATGGCCAAGAGCTTAGAGGGAAAAAGGAAACTCAAACTCAAAAGCTAGCACCTCTTCATGAAGAGGTGCAACTGATCATAATATAGTCAAATTTGAATTCAAAGATTCAAATTCTGGGAAGGGTTGCAACTGTTGGGAAGAAGCACTTTGGTTTATATAAGGACCTCTCCTCATTGTGGGCAGGGTTAGAGAATTCAAAGGGGGGTTCCTTTGTATGTAATTGCTATTGTAATATAGTGCCTTATGCACATCAGTTTTGTAACAAAAAATTATTGTTGAGTAATACAAGTTGGATTGAGATCCGTAAAAAGATATTTATGTTGTCTGCTTCTTATTTATTTGACTGCACATGTTGGGGAAAGGTTGGCTAAGTCGAGACTTAGCACCGCACACCTTAGAAAAAAATCAGTAACTAGTTCTAGAGGGTGTCAGTAGGTATGGTGAGAATAGGAAATTCCTGTTGTTTAGGTTTTATTTTTTATTATATTCAAATTAATATATATAATAAATAACATATTATATTTTAATTAAAAATTAATAATAATAATAATAATAATAATAATAATAATAATAATATTATTATTATTAATATTATATATAATAATCCAATTATATTGTCCCATACTTGTCTTGCCCAAAATCCGATTATACCAATCCCATACTCGTCCCATTCAAGGCATGTGGGACGAAAACCCTAAAAATTTGTCAGGTTGTCATTCTTGTTTGAAACATAAGTTTACATAGTTTCACGATTACATTCTTTAATATTATTCTTTTTCATTAATAAATTTTTAGTTTTAATGCACTTAATATAAGTACGAATCATATGGTTCATCCAACCATGTTAGAAATTTCATATTACTCTATTATATAAGAAGCGCACCCTCGCTCCTTATTTATAACTCATTTTCCTACTTGCCACTAATTGAAGCATGCTACAGAGCTAAGTCATCAGCAAACAAGATACAAATGTGTACCCCAATGAAACTATAATTTTAACAAAAGGCCATTCTTTTACTACTACTGTTATTGGGACAAGCGAATTACCTTGGCCTACCTACACTTTTAGGTGTTGTCTCTCGGATACCGAGTCGCGGATCGTCGGAGACGTGAACACAGGAAGCAATAACCTACAAAGCTTGAGCAAAGGAGCGGCAGTGTGTCGGCTGGCTCTCTGATGCTTAAGTTAGTTAAGGAGATTGAGAGCGTTCTCACTATCAGTCTGGCAACCATATAGTTTTCACCTTCCTTTTTCTTAGCGTTACCTCCCTTTTCTATGAAGAAGGATGATCATCCACTTTCCATGGGAAGATCCACCTCCTATGGGAAGTGGGTGATTGGTTTCCGAAATGGAATCCGTCTCCTATGATTCAACCATTTTTCCCTTTTGGTGGCGAGGTCTTAGCCTCAAAGATCGGTTGATCATTTTAAGGGCGGTTTCGTGCGAGGTTTGTGGGAGGATAAGTTCTCAAGTTGCAAGGAATCAGCCGGAAAATCACTGGCTAGCCATTTTCTTAAAGATGGCAACCGATTGGATGGGGGTGTAGATGTCCACAGGGCTGGACTTTAGGCCTAGATCCATGTTCGTGTAGAAACGTTTGGGCCTCTTTTGGGCTTTGATCCGTTTGGGGCCTCTCTTGGGCTTTACTGATCCGTTTGGGCCTTCTGAGTGGAGATGTTGGGCTGAGAATTCATGCTACCCGACAATGCCCCCGATTTTTCGGGTTTGGGGAGTTCAATGTCTTCCGTTTGGAAAAATCTTTGTGTTGTGACTTGGTTGTAAATTAGGGAATAGAGACCATTAATGATTGCATGTTCCAACGTGCACGTTTTCGAGGAGTGTACTATTTCTAGTATCGCATTTAGTACGGATTTTTGAGTTTCCCATGGGTTTATAACCCTTATAAAAGGATGCAGGGTGTTGAGTTTTTATCTCACTAATTAGTTTTGAATTTTTAGTGGATATGCAAGGCTTGTCGTTGGCAGATGCTGCTAGTGCTAAGCTTTTCCAATTGCTCTTGGGCTAAACGTGATGTTGATAGAGGTCGGCCGGTGATTAAAAGGAATGTCTTGGAGCTTGCTAATTTACCTTAGGAGGGATATTTTCAAGCCTTATATGCCCACTTGGGTGGTCCGTGAACTTGGAGGGAGAAAGCCTTCCTTGACATCGACGAAACTCCGTGTCTCCATGTTCAGTGATAAGCCCCCTTGTATGCCCCTCTGCTTTGGCATTGTTGATTATACTGCTAGAGGCGGCCGGGGGTTTTTCCTCTTTCTTAGCCTCTACGACAGCAGTTCTTTTTTTTTTTTTTTTTATTTTGGACCCTACAACAGTGCCTTTTTCCTCAGCTTTTTCTTCTTGCTTTTCTTTTTCTTCCAGTTCCCGTTCTTTCTCTTTTATTTTTTTCTTCTTTCTTTGACTCAGTTTTCGGCTCGGGTGGGTTATGTAATTGTCTTAGGCTCAGGTTTTAGCCTGGATGGGTTATGTAATTGTCTTAGGCTCAGTTTTCAGCCCGTATGGGTTATGTAATTGTAAACACCACTTGGTGTAATTAATGAAATCGTGATTCGGGAAAGTTTTGTGTTGTGTTTTGCTTTATTTTTATTGTGTTCGGCTAATCGGTTACTAGCGTCAACAAACTTCAAGGGTTATGGCGTCTAATGGATATTAGCATGAGTTGGAACTAGGATTATGGTGTCTGATGCTGATGTATTCGAGGACGGATCGTCCCATATGGTTCATGACTGGGCCCAGATAGATTGTTTGACCTGAGCCCGTCCATCAGAAGGGGCATAAGGGCACTAGCTTGGGAGCCCACGAACCTGGCCCACACTCGTTCACTATGCCCTAGTAGGTGAAGCGTCGTCAAGATTCGAATCGCTTGGAAGGGTGATGTGTTCAACGGCGCATTTAATGCATTCGTAGGGGCTAGACGTCTTATTCTTAGGGAATAATAAGTGGATTTTACTTGCTCCTATCGTATCTTCCCCATTTTCTTGTTTCTCTTCTGTTCAAGAGCTTCTACGGATATTTTGCTGTGGGGTTGCGTGTTTTGCAGATAGTTTTTTCGGGCGTTCTTTTCTCCTTACCTTCTAGGTAAGCCCTGTTTTGGTCTCAAGTAAGTTAGGTTCCAATCGCCGACATATGTCCGGCGACGTGAATGTAGAAGGGTGTTTTCTGGATATGTTAGAAATTTGGGGTTTTCACGGCTGAGGTGGGTTCGTGTGCGTTCGGCACACCAATTGGTGGTATTCTGACATGGAGCCGACTTCCACTCATTTGTCCTTTGTTGTTGTACGCGCAATATAGACGAAAAGTCAGAAGAGTTCTACTAGTCAGACCCGGGAGCAAGAGAGGGCACGGCGGGATGCGTACGCAGCGGCATTATTTCTTCTCTGTCTATGGAGGAGTTGAGGTCATATTGCCACATTCCTGATAATATCGATCTTGAGTTGTCGGATGGTCCGGTTGAATCCACTATCTATAAGGAAGACGATGCAGTATATTTTACTAGGGAACAACTCGCAGTTGGGCTTTGCTTTCCCATTTCACCTCTAATCAAGCAATTTCTACACTTTTCTAGAGCACCGCCTGCTCTTGTCCATCCAAATATCATATGGATTATGATTGGATGTAGCATACTGAACCTCCTTTACCAACTAAATATTTTGTTCGAGGAGGTTTTCTTTATTTACACATTGAAGATGACGCATGGAGGTCGACTGTCTTTGTCGGCCCAAAGCCCTCGGCTACAAGGGTGTGACGGGGCTCCACGGCTCGCTGGGGCGGCGAGGGCGTCATCTTGATTAAAGGCAGGTGGCATGAGACCGGGCTCCTGACCTCCCGTTCACCTTAAGCGGGAATGTCATTCCCAAGTGTGTTCGATTTTTAGGATTTATCGTGCGGTTGTATGTTTTGCCCTACGTAACATAATAAAACTCCTTTTCTTGCAGGGAAAAGCCAGAGAGGTAGATTGGTAAACTGGGTGGAAAAAGCTGGCTTTGGGAAGATTCAGAAGTTATTAGAGATTTTCGAGCGGGAACAACATCACAAAATTCTTTTAACGGTGAAGAATCTTCATGAATTGAGTCGCAATCCCTCTCCCTATACTCTTCCAGTTATTCCTCGCCCTCTTCCCACAGAAGTAGTGGAGGGTGAGCACTACGTTCCCATTCTTAGAACTACGACTTTAATCCGGGCCGGTTCGTCCCCGGCTCGAGGCTTTCGAGATGAGGGTGGTTGATGCAGGTGGCGATTAGTCTTTGGCCCAGTAAGTCTTCCGCTAGAGAGGATCTCGGCGTTGCCCCCCGAGCATCTAAGGAGGTTGCCAAGGGCAACCATTCCAAGCGTCTTCCCTTTACGAAAAGGGTTCGTCTTGCCCCAGTATCCTAAGGCGGAAGGCGGTGCACAGTGATGGAGAACGCTTTATGCGGGGGGGTCAGGAAAATTTTGTCCCCTAGGTTGCTCCAATATCGAGTCTCCCGCCTGCTAGCGAAGAGGAAGAAGAGGAGGACGAGATGGCTGATCTCATTCATAACTTTGGTGCGCGGAAGGAAAAGCTTGAGGGTACCAGCGAGACTGGCCCGGTGGCTGCAGGAGTTATGGGTGAGGGTGATCCAACATAGCAGACGAGGGGATTCGAAGCGGGGTGGTAGTCATTATGGACTCTCCTAAAATGGGCTTTCATGGTCGGCCAGGCTGTAGGCTTGCTCACTTAGGCGGTTATGAGAGGGTTCCTCTAACTCATGAGGAAGCCGGAAGTATTCCGCGTAGCGGTTGCTAGTCGGCCCGACCCGAGGCAATGTTGTCCGAGGGTCGAGCTGGTAAGGTCGTTGCCTTCGAGCCGGTGCCGCTCTGTTCTTATATTTCTCTGTGAGGGGCAAGCTCGCCGAGTGGAGGAAGTATCGGCTCCCTGGGCCGAAGGAGCCCTATGGAAATTATCAGCGTTGGGGCCATTCAATCGGGCGAGATCTGAGCCACCCATTTGAGCAACTATACCCGACAGTAGCTACCGAATGGGTTCAGGTCTTGACTGAGAAGAATTGAAAAATATGTCGTTTCGATCCCTGCCTACACTTGTAAAGAAGATCTCAAGCATGCGATCGAGCGACATCGCGTCTGCCATGACTTTGTCGGTTAGGCGGAAATGGTATGTTTGCAGTTGTATGCACTTCTCTAACATCGGTCTTGACACACCCCCACCCTACTGACGATGTGCCGGCAACCTGGAGCGCTCGGTAGATACTTCCAACGACTAGAGAATCCTGTGAAGCTAAGCCGTGTTGCTTGCTGAAAACTTGTATAAAAATTTTTCTTTTCTAAACATGTTATTTTATAAAATTTCAGCAGCGTAACAGTTGCATATAGGACATGTCCCCAAAGTGTAAAACAATTTACCTTCCCGCGTATCACCGTGATAACAGCTGGCACAAGAGCACGGAGCTTTCATCATTTCATAAAGCATGAAACTATGTACATACATATGCACAACTATACAAGTTCAAAGTACTCTTCTGAGAAATATATACAATGGTGGGTAATACGGCACATATAGCCCAGTAGTAAGGAGGACCCTGATATGTCCCAGCGTTTGGCGTACCTGTACCTGAAAATTAATTTTTAAAACTGAGAAAATAATAAGCTAAAAGAGCTCAGTGAGTGTATACTTTATAAAATGCTTGTTTTTTTTTTCTGAAAATGTCTCAAAACTGTAAAACTATCTTTTGCAAAACATTTTCAGAAAACCTTACTTGTTTTGTTATAAAAGTTTCTAAAACTTTTCATAAAATGCTTACTTTCTTTGCTATAAAAGCTTCTAAAACTTTTTATAAACTTTTTGCTTGCTTTGCTATAAAAGTTTATAAAACTTTTTATAAACTGCTTACTTGCTCTGCTATAAAAGTTTATAAAACTTTTCATAAACTGCTTACTTGCTTTGTTATAAAAGTTTCTGAAACTTTTCATAAACTGCTTGCTTGCTTTGCTATAAAAGTTTATAAAACTTTAATTAAAATGCTTGCTTGCTTTGCTATAAAAGTTTATAAAACTTTTTATAAATTGCTTGCTTGCTTTGCTATAAAAGTTTCTAAAACTTTTTATAAAATGCTTGCTTGTTTTGCTATAAAAGTTTATAAAACTTTTTATAAACTGCTTGCTTGCTTTGCTATAAAAGTTTCTAAAACTTTTTATAAAATGCTTCTTTGCTTTGCTATAAAAGTTTCTACAACTTTTTATCAACTTCTTGCTTGCTTTGCTATAAAAGTTTCACAAGAAAAAGCATAAGCCAAAATGCTTGCTTTGCTATAAAAGTTTCTACAACTTTTCATCAACTTCTTGCTTGCATTGCTTATAAAAGTTTCTAAAACTTTTCATAAAATGCTAGCAACTGCTATAAAAGTTTCTAAAACTTTTCATAAAATCTTACTTGCTTATTAATTGGTCGATTTTAAAAATTTGTATGTAAAATGCTTATAAATATAATGATCAACCACTTGAGGCCTTTCTTGCTTGTTGTACCCTAGTAAACACGGGAAACCTGTGTCTCTACCATGCTAGTGGAAGGACCTCGTGTCCACATCACTCTAATACCCTGGTAAACATGGGAAACTTGTGTCTCTACCATCCGCATCGCCCAGTACTGGCTTAAACCGCAGAGGAGAGCACGTGTCTCTCTGCAGATGCCGGTGGAAGGACCTCATGTCCACATCACCCAAGTACCTTGGTAAACACAGGAAACCTGTGTCTCTACCATGTCGATGGAAGGACCTCGCGTCCACATCACCTATGCCGGTAAATATGGTGGAATGCTCCATCTCCACATAATAAGCTAGGTGGAAGGACCTCTTGTCCACATCACCTATCGCGGTAAATATGATTTAACAAATCAAAACCATAAGCTTTAAAATATAAGTTGGCTTGCTTGCTTGCTTAATAAAGCATATGGCTTGCTTTAGAAAATATGGTTTAACAAATCAAAACCATAAGCTTTAAAATATGGTTTAACAATTAAAACCATAACATGCTTGTTTGCTTTATAAAATATGGTTTAACAAATCAAAACCATAATATACAAATCGTAAAACGATTTATAAACAACTCTCTTGGTATTGAAAAATAGAGTTTAGAACACTCACTTTTCGATTACAATAGTGGTACGACTTATGAATTTTTCGCCTCCGCTTTTACCTTACATATAATTTCCATTTATCACATAATAGCATATTATTTATTTTCCTCACAATAACCCACAAAATGGCCCAAATCTCGGACCCATAGAAAACAAGGCACCTCTTGGTCCCTTCACGGTTCGTCACCGAATTATTGTGATACTAAAACACACCACAAAACCCGAAAACATCAGTCCCGGGATCAAAACCAAATCTTAACATAGTCCGAGACTGCTCGAAAATAGTTATGAAATTCCTGTCTGGATTGTTTGAAAACAATCTCGAAATTTCAACATGAAGCTGTCTGCTTGGAGTCGAAGTCGTAATTTATTTGTCAGAAAATAGTCCAAAAAATTCCTAAAAATTCTTAAACTCAGTCCAAAAATTTTGGGACTGAAATTTATGACCTCTCAGGACCTCTAAGAAAATCCCAAGCCATTAAATGACCTTTAGGATAGAAATAATACAAGTAGAAAAATTCCTTACCTCTTGGGGTTTGGCCAAAAACTCTAAAGATTTTGAGTCTTACAGCGTAGCCCTCCGTTGCGTGGATCAACTTTGTCTTCTGCTCCAATGAAAACTTACGGTTCGATTTTCATAGATCTGAGAGAGAAGTTTCTCCCTCTAAAATCTCTCTCTCCTCACGCTCTGTTTCTCATGCCCTTCTCTCCATCATACACCCTTCTCCTTTTTGACTTTATCTTTTTATTTTTTATTTTTTATTATTTTATTATTATTATTATTATTTGGATATATAACTCATATTGTCTCATTCGGGTCCATTTCTACCCCGAAAAAATGTATTTCTTTTCAGTTCACTTTATTGTAAATGAACTTAGCTCAAATCATTTCTTGACTTCCGAAATTTTTGTAAAAATCTCATCCCTGAAGTCACTGACGACTTATCACCCAGAAAATCGTAAAATATTCCGATTGTATTAGAGTCATGAAACTTTTAAGGTCGGCTAGATTTTCTTGAGACAAATTTAAGGTGCGATCCGTTTCGTAAATCCGAGATCTAGCTTTTCTGAAGCACCACTGAACCATTCTAGCAATTTATTATTATTATTATCCTTTAACTAATTAAAGGAGTTTCCATAATTTATACTTTCACCCCTCCACTTTCCTTAATTGCAAAAGTGCCACCATTCTTTGAACACTTTACAATTTCATCCTTAAAAACAACTTTAAAAATTACTACTATAGCACTCAACTAATTAAGGAAGCTCTTGGTGCACATATGCGAGCCTACAGTTACATGTACCGTATACCCTCTTGGGACGGGGCTTTACAAGTACCAAATTATAGCTTTATTCTAATGCATTATTCTACAGGTGGTTACGGCCATCCGAGACATGACTACCCGGCCTGAGTTTCGGACTCGGCGAGGGATGCGGAGTGGATTGCGACTCTCACCTTGATCGGTCGTTTCTAACCACACAAGGCAGAGGCGCTTCCTTAGGCGGGCGGAGTCAAGCTCGGCAGCTGAGGAGGGGATGGGGCTAGAGGAAGCATTGAAAGGATGGCCCGAGCCGAGGCAGAGAGAGATGCTGCCCGCGATGATGCCTTGATGGCATGCATGGATGCCGATGTGGCAGGGAATGCTAGGGCTAGGGTGGAGGCTGAATTGGCTATGGTGAAAAATGCCTTGGCTGCTGTAGAGAAGGCTAGGTGGTAGGCGGACGACAAGGTTAGTCGTCTGACCGACAAACAAGTCTCTCTGCTTTTAGAACTCAGGACTTGTAAGGATGAAATATCTACTATTCGAGCAGAGGCCTTTAAAGAAAATGAGGCCCTGAGGGAGGCTTACGAGGGAGTCTTGGATGTGATATTTAACTATGGGTATGGCTGCTGTGCTTTCGCACATAACATTTGTGGTAGCCAACTCGAATTTCTAGACCGGATGCAGGACACGTCCAAGCCGTTATCTCCAGGGTTTTTTATTAATCCTCGATGCCCCCGGACGTATCCTACAGAGATTCGTCCCGCGATGTCCATCCTAATGAAGTGACGAATGCGCTTGAGAGAAAGGCTCCTATTGCAGTTCTTGAGACGGGTAATAGCAAGGCGGGTGAGCATCTTCACGCCTTGAGGTTGGATCAAATTACAGAGCCTACTCTCATAATAACGGGAAGTGAGGGGACATGGTGTTTCATGGTTGTATTTCATAGTTGCTCATTGAGCTCTGTTTCTTCACCTATGTGTTGCCGCCTCGGTTTTCGTTTGTTGTTTGAAACCAAGTTCGATAATGAAGCATATGTGCTCAAATAATGAGCATGTGATGTTTACTAATCGATGTGGGTGCTTTGCTTTCATAAACTAAGTTAATTTATCCAAGCAAGAAAAGGTGTACTAGGTAGGACGTGCTTGGATTCTAGAATGATCCTCGACTAGCTAGGTTCATTGACCCTTCATACACTACTTCCTTGCGGGACATCTTAATGAACCGGTACAGGTATCAACCATATAGGGCGGTGGACATCGACCATATCCGGACTTAGTAGCGAGGTTGGGCATCAACCACTCTTGGTAAACGAGATATCAAGCATATCGGACTTTGTAATGAACGGTGGGCATCAACCATCTTGGGTGTTAGGACCTCCAGCCTTATCAGGACTTTGTAATTAACCCATTTTGGGCATCGACCGTCTTTGGTAGGTGGACATCAACACCTCTGGACTTTGTAATGAACCGGTTGGGCATCAACCCATCTTTAGTAGGCAGAACGATTAACCTTGTGGGACTTTGTAATAGACAGCTGGGCATCGACCACATCACAGGTGCGGCAGAACATTAACCTTATTTGGACTTTGTAATCTGGTGGGCATCGACCATCACTGACGTAGGACATCAACCTTATTCGGACTTTGTGTGAACCGGTTGGGCATCAGCCATCTTGGGTCGATGAATATCAACCTTATTAGGACTTTGTAATGAGCCAGGTTGAGCATCAATACATCAGATCCGGTGGGACATCAACATATGGGACTTTGCTTGTGCGACACATTTGGGCATCAACCATGCGGGCGGCGGGACCAGTAACGCCATCTTGACTTTGTAATGAACCAAGCTGGCGTATCTTCCATCTTGTGAGCAAGATATCATATGGACTTTGCTGTAGACATTTGAGCATCAGCCATAATGGGTGTGCGGGACCCATCAACCATGTCAGGACTTTGTAATGAACCCGAGTTGAGCATCAACCATGCGGGCATAAGACATTAACCTTATCGGGACTTTGTAATGAACCGGTGGGCATCAACCATATCTTGGGCATCAACCATCTTTTGGGCTGGTAGGACATCAGCCTCCAAGACTTTTATAATGAACCCGGTAGGCATCAACCGTGCGGGCCGTGAGGACATTAACCTTATTCGAACTTTGTTGTAAATATTTAGGACAAGAACAAAGTTAGAAATTGTATCATTCTTTATTGATAATACCTTTTGAGATGCATAACATTCTAGGTACAGGCATCTCGTTTAGTTTGTCTAAAGCATACGATTTGGATTTGCCAGACCGTGTTATAATATACGGTCCTTCCCAGTTTGGCAGGAATTTTTCGACTAACGGGTCAGTTGTATTTTAGAAAACTTTTCTTAGGACTAGGTCCCCCGGCTAAAACATTCGGGGTTTCACTCATTTGTTATAAAGGTTTGCTAGCCTGCTGTGGTATGATGCTATCCGCATAGCTGCTGCTTCATTTCCACGTGATTCATACGCTATGTCTACAGATCTTTGATCCCGCAATTCCAGCGATTTGACTATTTGTGTAAGAATTGATTGACATGGGCATCTTAGATTCTGATGGGAGCCATAAAGCGTCCATCCCATAAGTGGCGCGAAGAGATATACGATTGGTCGCGGTATGCGTTCTATAAGCCCATAGTTCCTTAGGGAGTTCATCCACCCACTTGCCTTTAACTGAATCTAAACGTTTCTTTAAGGCGGTTAGTATGGTTTTATTTGAGGCTTCCGCTTGGCCATTGCTCTACGGATACCGAAGAGTGGAGTATAGATTCTTTATCTTCAACTCCTAGCAGAAGTTTTTGTATGCTCAGTTGTCGAATTGAGGCCCATTATCTAACATAATTGATCGAGGTATACCAAACCGGCAGGCGATATTCTTCCAGATGAACTGCGTGACATCCTTATCCTTGATTGATGCAAAAGCCTCGGCTTCTATCCACTTGCTAAAATAATCAATCGCTACCAGCAATAATTTCTTATGAACCAAGGCATGAGGAAGTGGCCCGACTATGTCAATGCCCCATTGGGCGAAGGCGGGCTCGTAGCGAAATAAAATCTGGCGGGTGATCTGAAAGGCGAAATTTGTCGTTGGCATCAATCACACTTTCAAACATAGTCGGGAGTGTCAGATCTCATGGTTGGCCAATAATACCCTTGAGTATGGGCTCACGTATTATAGCGTTACTGCGCTACGGATGATTCCCACATATCCCTTCATGCAATTCGGTTAATACATAATGTCCCTGTTCGGCATTTAGGCACTTTAAGTATGGCCCGTCCAAGGACCGTTTAAACAACTGCCCATTAACCAAAGAGAACTTGGCCGATTGGATTTGGACCTTGTGGGCTTTGTTTTTGTCATCTGGGAGTTCTCCTGTGTTGATATACTGCACTATAGGGTCCATCTAGGAAGGGGAGACTTCGTCCACCTGGCTTACCCGGGTAGTGACAATTAACGAATCCGGCTGATAATAGATAGGCAGAATCACTGTTTATGTTATTGGAAATGAAGCGGCAATGGTGGCCAAGGCATCCGCTTTCTCGTTGTAGTCTCTGGTGACATGCTCAAGATTCTAGGCTAAAAATTTGTCCAAGCGTTGTTTAACCAAGGATACATACTTCTCCATTCGAAATACCGCCGATTCATATTCTTTGATTACTTGCCCGTAACGGTGCAAATCACCGAATCGAAGCCTATCGCGAACCACGGTAATTCTTTAGTTGATTAGGCTAGTAACTTCATGTCGACTTCGTTGTTAAGAGCGTTAAAACTTTGCGAGCGGATAAGCTTACCTTTCGATTCTCTCTTACGTAGAAGGAATTTTAAGTTGCAAGCGGAATCTGAAACTCCGGTTTGATGAAACGCCCACGATCCGCATTAAATCCGCAGTTTATCTTGTCTCGTCGCTCGGATCAGGGGATTTTTGCTAGAAAATCTGCCAGAACCTGTCTTTTTTTAGCCAATCTTGGCTTGTACAGAATATCGAATTCGCTTAATTCAATCGCCCATCTAGCCATCCTCCCGGACAAGTCAGGCTTGTGAATGGTGCTCCGAAGATGAAGGTCAGTCAGCACGACAATGGGGTGTGCTTGGAAGTATGGGCGGAGCTTCTTTGTTGCTACCCGAGAAAACTAATAATCACCGCCTACTGCGAGGCGGGCGTAAAAGTTCTAGCGTCGACGAGACTTCTTGACAAAAACAACAGCCTATGCTTTTTATTCTCATATTCATTAAACAGAGCAGCACTTACTGAGACATTTGAAACTGCTAGGTACATAAAGAGTGTTTCACCGGCTTTCGGGCTAGCAGGGTTGGAGGATCTCACGAGATACTGTTGATAGCATTGGGGCTTCATCACATTTCCTCATTCCACGGGTCCGGTTAGCCCCTAGTGGCGTTAGCAAGGAATGGCTTTAGATGATTTATGTAAACCGAGAGATATGAGCAGCTGAGGCGGCTTAACGAGCTGATCAATTGTTGTACTTCTTTTCTAGAGGTGGGAGCCGGGGACTCCAGAATAGCTTTAAGTTGAGCGGGGTTGGCTTCGATGCCCCTCTGAGTTACCATGAAGCTAAGTCAGCGTATTGACTCCCGAGCGCATTTGGAAGGGTTGAGCTTCATTCTGTATGCCCTTAGGAATTCAAAAGTCTCTTGCAAGTGTTTAGCAAGGTCCAGGCGTTCTTTGGAATATACCAGCATGTCGTCAATATAAACCTCCATGGTCCTTCCAAGTAATGGCCTGACATTTTGGTTACTGGTTACTAGCCTCCCGATAGGTTACCTAACATTTTTAAGCCGACATTACATTGTGAACAGCCGCATGTATGATGGAAGGATGTTTTCTCTACGTCTGGCGAATGCATGGGTATTTGATGATATCCCGAGAAGGCGTCCAGAAATGATAACATCCCATGCCCGGTTGACGCATTGACGATCTGGTCTATCCGGGATAGAGGGAAATTGTCTTTCCGGCATGCCTCATTGAGATCTGTGTAGTCCACGTACACTCTCCATTTTCCGCCTTTTTTTAGGACTACAACTACATTAGTGAACCATTCCGGGTACTTTACTTCTCTGATGAACCCTGCTTCTAAAAGATTATCCACTTCCGCTTGAATAACCTGATATTGGTCCGAGTGGAACGCCTAATTTTATGTCTGACCGGCCGGTCGAAGGAATGACATTTAGTTTGTGAGAGGCATGTACGAGGTTAATGTCAGCCATATCTGAGTGAGTCCAAGCGAACACATCTATATTATGGAGCAGAACCTTCTGTAATTGGTCTTTCTCTACTCCGGATATGAGGGAACTAACGTAGGTGGATTTATCCTACTCAGCTAAGGTCATTGATTCTAGGGGGTCAACGGTCACCGCTTCTCTGCCCCTCGCTCTTCCACTCGCGCCTGCGTGATCCGTAGCTGCTATTCGAGGCCCGAGTGGGTTCGAGGCCTGACTATGGGAGCTTTCATTTTCTCTCACGCCCTACACCGATAATTGGTAAGACGCCGCCATAGTCACCGCTAAAAAGATCAACTTGCCTGGGCCATATCAAATAATCGATCATTTGATGATACCGGATGATACTGGCCATCAGATGCGCCATGCTCGACCGACAAAGGCGTTGTATTGGCCTAGGTCTTCAACAACTGAAAACAAAACCTGCTGGACCACCAGCCCTACTCTGACGGGGAGGGTAATGTCACCCATTGTCACTGTGGTTGCCCCGTTGAAGGGGACAGGATCACAACCGATCCAGCTCATCCAAGGAGATGTTCATTTGCCCGAATGCAGCAAATATAACAGACACAGCAATGGTCAGATCAACAAGTACTCTGTTCACATCAAAATCATTGATACATAAAGTGAGTATAAGTGCATCATGGTGTGGTATAAATGAACCCGATCGTTAATGAGGAAGGGATATGGGGTTGTCGACGACTGATCATCGCATCGTTCGAAATATCGGATTGTGTTTATCCGCCCAAACGGGTGGCTACGCAACAACCTCTTCTCTCTCGGTGCTTAGGATCGACATGATCACCGAAGTCGCCTAATATATAGTTGATGGTAATGGGGCTTCTAGGCGAGCTCTACGCCGGCCGCTATTTGACCGCAGGCGACCCCGCCACGAACCGTCTCCCGCATATACCCCGGCGCGGCCTACCCTGATTAACTTTTCCACCATAAACTTCAATCTTCGACATCGGTTGGTCTCGTGCCCGTGGCCCCTGTGGTAGTCACACCTCAAAGACTGGTTGCATTGTGCGGGATCAGATTGAATGGGTGTGGGCTTATTTGAAGCTCCAGATGATCCCTGAATGAGCTGAAGAAAGCCTCGTCATACGAGATGCTTCAGAGGGGTAAGTCATGGAGGTTTCCTTTGATTGGTCTCGAGCGTCAGTTCTTTCTCCCTCTTTAGTTCAAAGGACTTTAGTGACCAGCTTGTCATAGGGTCGTGTGGATCAACACCTGCCTATAGGCAACCTGGATGTTATCTTCCAATATTGAATATTTATCCTCGCATGTGCTAATCTTCAATTTTCGTAGGCGCATCTAGGATAGCGAGGAAGAACGATGGTCATTCCAAGCTCCTCCTAAAATTCGGAGGACCTCATCCATAATCGTATGAACCAATTTGTTGGATACTCCTCAAATCTCCTCAGAAATCACTACGTAACTCATCTTCCCGCTCAAGATGGTCTGTAGAGAACTGATGCTTTCCGTCGAATCGAAAGCAATGTGCATCAAACAATGTCACTCACAACTCATTAAATGAGTCGATAGATCTTCGTGGGAGCTTCAGGAACCAAGCCGTGGAGGGCCCTCTCAGCCGGCCTAAGAACACTTTGCATAATAAATGGTCGTCTCCCGTGTTGAGTATCATCGCCTGATTGAAGTGCAGCATGTGGTGATACGGGTCAGATGAGCCATCATACATGTCAAATGACAGTATGAAAAAGCCATGCGGCAGCTCATAGCTTAATATATGTTGGCCCAATGGGGAGGACAACATGTCTTCTGGTCCTCGAACGCAGCTGGTGCGGTATACTGGGTCGGGTAGTTCGAAGGTGGGATAATTCAATGGAAGTGACGTATGCCGCTACTCTTCCGCCACGTGGGTTTGTTCGTGGGCGTGGTTCCAATCAAGGCCTCTTGCCTAATTCTCTCGTACTGAGAGGCATACCGACGGACGGCTGAACGACGTGGGGCCCTTCCTTGATTCGCCTCCATGTCGTTTTTCGGGGTGCCGACCGGGAAGCCGGAGATTACCAGAAGATAACTCCTTGTCCGCTAATATGTCGCCGCCGCCGCTTCCTGATAGTTCTCGACACGCCCAAAAAGTGCAATTTTGAACCCTATATTAGATAGGTTTTGAGTGCTTTCTCGCGCATTAATCATGTCATTTATATCTTTAATGAAGTGTTCTAGCCTTCTTAAGAGCACTTATGCCATTTAGAGGGTATTTTGGTTGTTTTACTGTGCATTTGTGCACTCTTGAGTTCAATCTCAATTACAAAGGATGAATCATGAAGTTGGAATTCAAGTCTCACCATCAACCACCCCAAGAATCAATGAGAAAACAAAGGCAGCTAAGAAAATTCGAATATACAAGGCGGATAGTGCGTGAAGGATCAACGTAGAATTACAGAAAGCCAGTGAAAATTTTCGCTAAGATTGCGAAAATTTCGCAACCTTACGAAAATTTTTCGCAACCTGCTTCGAAAATGCCAAATTTCCCGCAGACCACCCAAATTTCCCGCTTAGTTAATCGTTCCTTGCCTAAAATAATTACCGCTTCACAAGAATTTCAAGAATGATGAATTCTCGCTAGCTAGCGAAATTGCCCACCCTTAGCAAAATTTCTTGTTTTCGCTAGACCTGTTGATTTCGCTAATTAGCGAAATTCTTCAAATTTCAGCGAAAATCGATGCCTCTGGCCATGCTTTGTACTCACGCAACCGCTCCAAACTGTGTATTACTTTAATTGTCCTATAACTTAGCCAATTTCATAGGTTTTTTGGTATTTCATGTTTTCGAGGTGGCCTATATAAGCCCCTCTTGTTTGTAACCAAAGGAAATTTTAGCAAATAATTTGTGTAGAGAAGATATTTTGTAAGTTTTCATTTTAAATAAAGTATCGATTTTAGCTAGGTTTTATTTTCTTCTCTCTCCTCTTTCTCTTACTTTCTGCTGCCAAACACCCTGAGATGACAACCTCAAGAGATGCTTGGCTGCTCTCCTTTCTTTGAAGAGGAAGGAAGCGCTTGGGCGGTGGGGCATATGCATGTTGTCCTCTTGTACTAAAAGCTACAGGTAGTGTGCATTATGGCCCTATATTCTCAAAACATGGCTCAGATAAATATCAATGTCATTAATGTGACCAATACTTCCATGCTTGTGATCCGCATATTCAAATGAGAGAGGTACCTGTGATTCTTTAGATGGTCTCTACGAAGCCTTTAAAATGATATTTATATGTTGGGTTTCTAAATTAGGTTGCTAGCATTTAATGTTATTGATTTGGCCAATACTCTCCATGCTTTAGAATACAAAGGCATAATTAGTGATGTATGTACTCAAGGTTCTTTAGATGGTCTTTACGAGCCTCGAGATGATATTGAATGTTGGTTTCAAACAAGAAGGGGTCATAACTCCATGCCACCCGTATTGACTCAAATAGGAGTTGCTTCCATGGGTGAGGTTTGCTAGTTAAATATAGATCCCAAGCATGCCATGGACTATAGGTCGTATGTCATAACGCGAGGATAAAAACCCGAGACACTTTGTTCGCCTCTAATTGCCAAGTTAGTGACCCAAATCTTCAAAGTTAACTTTTCACCTTTTACTTTCGCTTACAATTTCGCTCAAACCATTCCCACTCGTTCTTGAAACACAATTCCAAAGAGTCCAAATAGAAAGCCTTACCTCATGCACACTGATGCAAACCATTTTAGGATGAAACCATCCTCGTGTTCTAATTCTAGACCACTATACTCAAGAAGAGTTTTGACTACAAAGAGTAGGAACTTAGGTGTATATAAATTTTGTTGATTTTAGTCACCATCGCGGGCACGAATCAAAATGGCGTTGTCGGGGATGGTGCCAAACTACAAATGGTAAAAGTCAAGAGTACTTGCGGATCCACATCACAAGTGAAGGTAACCTTTTTACCTTCTGCAACTCGCCGTTGTGAACCCGCGCTTTTATCAATTAGCAAAGAATCGTAGACCGCTTTCAGTTTTTGATTTAGTTTCAGTTTTTCATTCAGTCAGTTTTTATTGTTGTTAGTTAATTTTAATCTTTTTGCAAGTTGTTTAAGGCTCTGTCTCTAAATTATGTAATGTGTGTTTATGCAAATAAATGATGTAGACACATCAGTAAATTCGCATAGGATGTAAACAACTTCGACCTACCTAGTGAGGTTAGTGTACCAACCGATACCATGGATCCCATGCTACCCGAGGAACAACAGAGCTAACCAGAACCCTCTATGAATCCAAATGCCCATAACCATGAGGATCACATCCACCCTCTCCTGTGAGTTGCCCCATCCTCGTATCATTCCTCCCGTCGAAGATGTAGCAGCCGAGGCCATATTTGGTACCTCTACTCCCCTGACATATCATGGTATGGAAAATGAAAATCCATACACTCATATTAGGATTTTGAGGAGGTTTGCACTACCTTCAAGGAAGGTATGATGGACATGGATTTGTCAAGCTAAAGGCATTTACTGACTCTAAAGCGACAAGGCCAAGATATGGCTCAACTCATCGAGGCCTAGAACCATTAGAAATTGGCCAGCCGCAGTGTCTCGAAGAAGTTCTTCGCTCATGACCAATAATTTGAAAAGACAAATTTACACCTTTGCGTACCAGGATGGAGAGAGATTTTACCAGTTGTCGGGAAAGATTTATGGAAACCATCAAGGCATGCCCTCATCACGGGTTTGATACTGATGTTGGTGAACCACTTCTCTATGGTGGTATGTCTCCCCGCCATGAGGCGTACTTCTCTTGGAAACCATGTGTGGGGGAGACTTTTGCCAAAACATCCCGATGAAGCCATGGATTTTAAATTACGTGGCTGAAACTTCTAAGGGTCAATGAACCAAACCCTAGAGAATTGGATAAGATGAGACCACCAGTCAATCAAAGGGGTGGGATGTATGCTCTGCCTGAAGAAATAGAGATGAGAGCTAGGATTTCAACCCTAGCTAGGAAAGTAGAGGAGCTTGAAGGCAAACAGCTCCAAGAGGTGCATGCAGTGACCGAAAACTCGCTCAGTCCAATCTTTGCACCAATTTCCAATCCCCTGTGCATCCAGCAGAACCATGTGCTATGACCCTACAAAGTGAAGGATTTGATGTCGAATGTGCAAACACCGTAGGGACAATTCAAGCCACAATCCAATGCTCCATATGGAATACTGCACCCAATTGGAGGAATCACTTAACCTCGCATGGAGACCTAACCCCCCGCTATAAATTTCTGAGCCAAACTCGCCTTTGGTTCTCACAACCACAACAGCCACCATCCTCATCTCCTGTGGAGCAAGCCATTTTGAATTTGAGTAAGGTGGTAGGCAACTTTGTTGAGGAACAAAAAGGAATCAATGTGCAACTGGCACAAAGAATTGATACTGTAGAGAATACATGAACAAAAGAATAGACGGGCTGAGAGCAATCTCAACCAGAAAAATCGACAACCTACAAAATATTCAATCACCAAGATCAACAAGTTGGGCCGGAGGTACAAGAAAGAGGGAGGTTCCTTCCCAACAGCTCCAAACCCTAAAGGAATTCATGAGGTAGATTATCCACCCAGAACGGACGAGGTTAAGGCCATAATCACCCCGAGAAGTGGAAAAGAGGTTGATCAACCTATGCCAAAGCCTGTTGAAGAATCCAGGCAGGGAGAAGAATTGCAACCTGAGCATATTCTCCTAAAGGAGGATTCAATCAAATACCGCATACCACCTCCATTTCCACAAGCACTTAGAGGAAAGAAGAAGGCATCTCAGCAAGCAGGCATTTTAGAGGTCTTAAGGCAAGTAAAGGTTAAATATACCTTTACTGACTTAATCAACAAGTGTCGCTATGCAAAATTTTTGAAAGATCTTTGCACAATCAAAAAGGGATTAGGCATTGAGAAGAAAGCATTTCTCACTGAACATATCAGTGCCATAATCCAAAGCAAATACATGTCAAATACAAAGATCCTGGATCTCCCACAATTTCAGCCTGACATTTGCGGAATTGCATAGAAAGTCCTTGCTTGATGAGCCGTGCAGAATCTAATGTCGTATTCGCATACGCGCTAGGGTTCAGAACTTAAACCTACCAACATCACACTCTCATCGCCGATAGATCGCTGAAAATCCCTAAGGGATAGTTGAGATGTCTTAGGTGAAGATAGACAAATCTACTTACCCAAGAGGGATTTTGTGGTACTTGACACTCCAACCAATTGCTAGTGAACCCAATCATGTACCAATCATCTTAGGAAGACCATTTCTGGCCACTGCCAATGCAATAATAAATTGCCGGAATGGAGTCATGCAATTAACTTTTGGTAACATGACCATGGAGTTGAACATCTTTCATTTGAACAACAAACATGAGTTGCTAGAAATTGAAAATCAAAGAACTAATGAAAGTGTTTTAATTGGTCAGTGTGCAGGAAAACAAAGTACCTAGGAAGTGCAAGGAGTAATCAGCCAAGAAGATGAAAAAATATTGGTCTTGCCAACAACACCAACTGCAAGCCAATTGATCAATTCCAAAGCCATCAGCAAGGACCACATCAACAATTGGGCACCCAAAACCATGGAATTAGCTCAGCAATCAAGTAGGCTGAGGAGATCATCCTCCTCGACCTCCTTGGAGTAATTTTGGTATATTGAACTGGTTTGGTGTCTCAAACCAAATTGCAGTTCAAACAATTTTTGTTTTTTTATTTTAATTAGTCAATTTCCATTTTTAGCTATTTTTAGTATGTTTCCTAATTCTAGTGCCTTTCCATTTTAGCAAGTCGGGTAAGTATTTTATATTATCTTATATTAAATTATTAGATATATTCTATTTCCTAATTTTAATTTTAATTTTTACTTTTAGTAATATATTAATTTTCATTTTAATCCTAAAATTCGACCATGCGGTGTATTAGCGTGAGCCAAATTCCGCTAAAAATAGCCGAAAATCAAGGTGAATGACCCTTCACGCCAAGCAAGCTTATATAAACAGGGGAGGGGTCAGTTTAGAATGCCACTTCACATTCTCCTCCCACTCGCGGTCCCGAGTCCCACCAAGCCCCGAGTCCCGCCCCGCGCCGACCGCCACCGCCACCGTCGTCCCGAGCCGCCGCCACGCCGCCGTGACTGCAGTGCTCGCACCCCGCCCGTAGCTTCGAGCCCCGTGCCCATCGTACTGACCGAGTCAAAGGAGCCTCCTGGGCGCCCGAGCCATCGCTGCCGGGCTCGCCGGCTTCGCAGTGTGTGCCCCGCCCCAAAGATCTCGACATTTATCGAGCCCCGATTTGCCGCTCAGTGGCCATTTCCACCATAGGGCCGCTGAACCCCCCGGTTCGCTAGCTTTGCTGTGGTGGCTCGCAGGCCCCGCAGAGCTCCGGTTCAAGACTACAGTGGTCTCGGCTATATTTTCAAAGTGAGGTCGAGCCCTTTTCCAAGATTTTTATTTGATATCGCATATTCGCACTCGGGGCGGGTCCCGCCTTCGCCTCGTGAGATTCAAAGACGCCCGAGTGGGCCCCAGCCCCGCCCCGCCTCGTATTCATCACCGTCCCAGGCAGATCCGAGCCTTCAGGGATTCGACGTTATCGACACACCGACGGGACCCCCGGCCCCATCACCGCACTTCTAGGAGGAGTTGGGGGATCTAAGCGGGCCCGCACATCTGCCCAAAGGAAGTCATCGCCTCCACCAGCCCCCACCATCTCCAAGCATTTCAACCGCGGAGGCGACTTCATCACCTCGCCCGTCGCCAAGATAGAGGATCGAGGCCCATGTTCGCAAACCCCATTCGGAATGTACGACTCAATCGCTGCAGAGCTTCATCAGAGTCATTTTATGACATCCCCGCACGAGGGTCGACTTTAGGAGTCTTTTTGAGATTGATCGAGGAGTATTCACTCCTACCCTTCATGACTCCACGATAGTTTTATTACCCAAGAGTGGTATCAGCTTACCCACTCCATGACATCCGTGGGACATGACGTCCACTGTAGAGATTCGCTCGCATAGACGATCGCCTGTACCTGCATCAAATTCTATATTTCAACAAAGATCGATTGCGCATACCGTCGTTGCAACTCGTAGGGTTACAGAGCCGCCCGTACCCACCTCAAGCGAGACAGAGATGGTCTGAGCAATCGGCCGAGATGCTACCGTCCAAGATTTGACGGAGGTTCCGCCGTATGCCGCCATCGACCATCTTATACGTACCAAGCCTTGTCTCTCCGCAAAGATTACGTGCAGGAGGGAGCCATATCGAGGCTCTTACCGGACTTCTGAGGGATTTCGTTCAGCCCCGCTGAAATGCGGATGACCTCTCTAGCAGTTTGAGGAGAAGGTCCATCGGAAGGACCTGGCCCGAGCGGAGAGCATCCCGCTACTGATGCCGAGACTCCTCTGTTATGTTCTCGAGCAGATGGGATTCCCAGAGGAGCCCAGGCTAGAGATGAGAGCTAGATGCCTACATGTAGTGTCAGTAGACCGGGTTATGACTATGCCCGTCTCATTCCATACGACCACGTAGACCAGAGGAGGTACCGGTCGAGGGTCGCGGACCACCACGTAGATGATATACTCCGCCCGAGCCCGAGGTACGTGAGGACTCCCCATTTCAGATCGTTCACCCCATCTCTCCACATACCATCAAACAGCGTAGCAGATACTCCGGGCCTTCCTATTCAAAGACATCATTTACCGGAGTACATCCATGCTAGCTCGAGAGATACCGGGTGTGATGGATGCCATCTCCGAGCCATTCTAGCCACACAGTCGCCCAGATCGAGGTCGCCCAAGTTAGCCATTCTATCGACTCGCATTACACCCATCTAGGTCTTCTCATGTTCCCGGTCGCCGAGAGGAGCCCACCACCGAGATGCAGCCTTCACTGATGTCTGCCAGAAGAAGAATAGCCAGCCTCCACCACTACCACCACCACAAAGAAGGACGTGGTTAGGTTTCTTTTTATGATTTTTGTTTAGTTACCAGCTTTATCAACTGCCTACTAATTTTGTTTAGGATTTATGTATTAGCCATAGTAGGCAGTGATATTTTTGTGTTTAGCTTTGTATTCATGTATTAGCCATTTTGGCTATATCAAAAGCTATTCAGTATGTATATATACAGCTTTTTTGTACATATCATGTTTTGTGCCTTTACCTTGTGTAAATGTTTTTCTTTTCAATTGAACAATTGAATTGCTACAATTGGACAATTGAATTGCTTCAATTGGACAATTGAATTGCTACAATTGGACAATTGAATTGCTTTTTTGTCGGGATAATTGAATCATTGTTTGTCACTATATGCTAGGACAAATTCCATGCTTGAGATGCTTTATGGTCGCCAGTTCCGCATGCTCAACTTGAATTTCCCCCTTTATGCTAATTCACACACTGCACTCCAGATTGTTCCAATAGGCAGTGAAATTGTGTGCCTTCTTTCGCTTTGCAAAGCCGGCCTTAGGTATGTTGGCAACCTAGGATAGGTTTGTGTTACCTACAATTGAAGACCAATGTTGTCTTCCAAAAAGGAAAAGAAAAGAAAGCAAAAGAAAAAGAAAAAGAAAATAAGAAAAGAAAATATGTCGTGAAGTTTACTTGAAACCCGAGCACGGTCCGAGGGGGTGTATGGCGAAGCCTTTGAAACCCGATGCCCTAAGCCTTAATTGGTCAGAGTCATCGATTTCCTTGCGGTTCGTTACGGGTGGATAGGTAGAGTCTAAACGAATAGTATGTGCTTGATTTTCAAGTCATTCGAGTCCGAGGTGAAGCCTTTGCAGTTAGTGGTCATTGATCCTTTCGCTTGATGCCCTAAACCTGAGTGGTCGAGTCACCTGCGGACCCTCGCTACACCACTTCGTGAAGTCGACTTTAAGCATTGCATCCTACATTATAATTGAAAAAGAAAAGTGTAACTAGCCCTATCTAGGTTGTTCAACAACTTAAGGCCATGTCAGTGATAGGTTGGGGGGAGGTGGCAATTTTGCAGTTTATTAGCTTAATCTGGTTACATACAAAGAATCATTGTACTTAGGTGGAAATTCAAGTTGAGAATTATGGGATCCAATATTGACCTAGAATTGTTCTTGTATGGTTTGATTCTTTCATTTTGCCAAATTTGATTTCTCAATTTTTCGCTTTAAGGTAATGTTTATATGTATATAAACCCTTTTTGAATCATAACCTTTTCGCAAATCACCACATGCAATTTCCTTTTTCTTATTTTGCATTGCTAAGGACTAGCAACGTTTTGCTTGGGTGTGATTACTAAAAAGTGCAATTTAACCCTATATTAGATAGGTTTTTGAGTGCTTTTACGCATTAATCATGTCATTTATACCAATTGAAGTGTTCTAGCTCTTTAGTAGCACTTATTGAGGGTATTTTTGGTTGTTTTCTGTTGGTGTATCAGGCACTCTTGGAGTTCAATCTAACATGCATGAATCATGAAGTTAAATTCAAGTCCTGAGCCATCAACCAGCCCAAGAATCACTGAGAAAACAAAGGCAAAGTGAAGAAAATTCGCCATGCGCTTGAAGGCAGATGAAAGTGCCAAAATAAGGATCAACAATGCAGAATTTTCGCTTGTTATGGTAATTCGCAGATTGCGAAAATTTCGCAACCCAGCGAAAATTTCGCAACCTGCTTAAAATGCCAAATTTCGCTGCACTCCAAATTTCGCTAGCACCTGCCTCAGCTTAAACACTGATTTCGTCACAAGAATTCATTAGCTTAGCGAAATTCTCGCCAGCTAGCCAAATTGCCCACCCCAATGAATTTTTGTTTCTAGACCTGTTGATTTCACTAATTAAATAAATTCTTCACCTAGCGAAATTGATGCCTCGTCATGTTTTGTAATTAATGCCAACCGCTCCAAACTTGGTGTATTACTTAACGCCCGCAACTTAGCCACTTCATAGGTTTTTTGGTATTTTCATGCCTTGAGGTGGCCTATATAAGCCCCTCTTGTTTTGTAACCAAAGGAATTTTAGCAACAATTTGAGGGAGAGAAGATATTTTTGTAAGTTTTCATTTTTGTAAATAAAGTATTGTATTTTAGCTAGGGTTTTATTTTTCTCTCTTCTCTCTCCTCTTTCTCTTACTTTCCCGTCGCAAACACCCTCTTGGAGGATGACAACTCAAGAGATGCTTGGCTAAGCCTTTCTTTGAAGAGGAAGGAAGCTAGCTTGGTGGTGGGGCATATACTGTTGTCCTCCTCTTGGTACTAAAAGCTACTGTGTAGTGTATTTATGGCCCTTATATTCTCAAACATGGTTGCATAACATTGAATGTCATTAATGACCAATACTCTATGCTTTAGGATCCAAGTATATTCAAGGAGAGGCACTGATTCTTTGTGGCTTTATTCTTACGAGCCTTTAAAATGATATTTATATGTCATTTCTCAAATTGTGGTTGCATAGCATTTAATGTTATTGATTTGGCCAATACTTCCATGCTTTAGAATACAAAGGCATAATTAGTGATAGATGTACTCGTTGTTCTTAGATGGTCTTTACGAGCCCCAGATGATATTGAATGTTGTGGTTTCAAACAAAGAAAGGGCCATAACTCCATGCTACCCAGATTGATCTAAATGAGTTGCTGCAGAGGTCTATACAGATCCGGTATTATGCATGATCATAGGTTATATGTCATAACGCGAGGATAAAACCCGAGACACTTGTTTGCCCAACTTGCCAAGTTAGTGACCTAAATCTTCAAAGTTAACTTTTCACCTTTACTTTCGCTTACAATTCTCGCTTTCTAAACCATTCCCACTGTTTTTGAAACACAATTCCAAAGAGTCCAAATAGAAAGCCTTACCTTCATGCACCGACAAACCATTTTAGGATGAAAACTCATCCGTGTTCGACCTTGGGACCACTATACGCAAAGAGTCGACTACCGGCAGCAGTAGAACTTAGGTGTATATAAATTGGCTGATTTTAGCTCAAATTTCATCGCGGGCACGCACCATTCCTTGCCTTTACTTTGTTTAACTGTAAGTGTGCGGCTGCTCCTCGTGCATTTTTCAACTGCTCTCCTTCTAAACGAGCCCGCAGGCTTATCATTTTCGCTATTGCATGATTAGCACGACCGCACTAGCCATTCGGTCTGCCTGCTCTCCCGTGATTGCCTCCATATCCCCACACCAACGGCGAACCGGCCTTCGCGGGACCGGGGTTTGTCGGGTTGCTGGGGCCATACGACCGGGTCCTGCGAACTGGATGAATGAGCAAGAACCACAGATTCTTTAGGGAGCGAGGGATCGCTTGATAGTCAACGAAGCCTTACACGTTGCCGATGTGACTTTTTACTTAGTCGTTCCCACAGACGGCGCCAATTGTTGTCTCTCGGATTCTCAGAGTCCACGGATCGTTCGGACATGAACTTGGCAGCAAGAACCTACAAAACAAACCAGTGGATCGGCGACTTGCAGCCTACCGGGCTCTCCGATGCTTGGGTTAGTTATGAGATTACTATATCTTCACTGGCCAATCTGCAAATTGCATATTTTTCACCTTCCTTTTTCTTAGCTGCTACTCCCTTTTCTATGAAGAAGGATGATCATCCACTTCCATGGGAAGATCCACTCCTATGGGAAGTGGGTGATTGGTTTTCTAAATTGAGCGCATCTCCCAAGGCTCAACCATTTTTCCTTTGGGTAACCAAGTCATTCAGAGTCTTCCGCCTCAAAGATCGGTTGATCATCTTAAGGGAGGTTCGTACGAGGTTTGTGGGAGGATAAGTTCTCAAGTTGCAAGGAATTAGCCGAGAACTCACTGGTCGACCATCTTCTTAAAGATGGCAGCCGGCCGAACGAGGGCGTGGATGTCCACAAGCTGGACTTTAGGCTTAGATCCATGTTCATGTAGAGACGTTTGGGCCTCTTTTGGGCTTTGATCCGTTTGGAGCCTCTCTTGGGCTTTGATCCGTTTAAGCCTTTTGAGTGGAGATGCTAGGCTAAAATTCATGGTACCCACAGTAGGGAGGAAGAAAAGGGAAGCGTTCAGCTTTGTTGTGGGCAAAGTTTAGAAAAGACTGCAAGGTTGGAGGAATAAGAATTTATCCATGCCGAAAAGGAAATTGTGGTCCAAGCAATTCCGAACTACGCAATGAATGTGTTTCTTCTTCCACAAGATTTGTGCATTAAGATTAAAAGAATGATGAATTTACATTAAGAGATGAGACAACTAAGTTCAGGAGGCATTAAATGGACAAATGGAAAGACTAAGGTGTCAAAACATATGGGGGCTGGGTTTCAAGAAGTTTCATGACTTCAATATTGTCATGCTAAGGAAACAAGCTTCACGGCTATTGTAATAGATACATCCTCCGTCGTGATTATGGAAATTGATGTTATCTCTAAACCATTCAATGTCGAGGATAGGGAACCTATTCTAAGAATTCCCTTATCAACCATCCCCACAGAGGACTCATGGTATTGGATGTATGATAAAGGGGGAAACTTTTAAGTCAAAAGTTGTTATAGAGCCTTGCAAGGAGAATTTCCAAAGATTGGCACCTCGTGCTTCACAAAAATCTAGAAGCCAGTACCATCCATGTAAACCAAGTGGAGAACCACAAGAGATCGCCTCCTATGGCAACAAACTTCTAACAAAAAGATAAATTTTTTAGCCCTCTTTGTCAATGCCGCCAGAGCAGGAAACAACTATCCATATTCTATATAAATGTCCGTTTGCAAGAGCCAGTTGGGGATCTCACAGCTCCATGTCCCTTATCTAGGATGTCCCCTATACTTTACTAGGTCAACTACTTCCTAAATGCTAACTCAATGGATAACTATGCTCTGTTCTCAATGATTTGTTGGCAACTATGGTACCAAAGAAAAAAGCTAGTATGGGATCGACAATCCACCACCGCTCAAGTAAGGCTTCGATACTACCCCGAGGTGGATTTTGTCCCACGAGGGAGATGTAGCATCAACTACAAGGTTCAAAGAATCGATCGAGTCTGGTACAACTCGGCCGATTCGTAACCGACTCGGCCATAACTCTGTCTGTCAATTAGATACCAGATACGAGACGGGCATTGAATCGGGTGGAACTCGATATAAATCAGTAAGACTCGATGAACTCGACCGAGTTCCCAAGATGACTCGATAGACTCGGTGGAAGAAAAAAAATCGAAATCCCTCAGTACGAAGGAACTAAAAAAGCTGAAAAAAAAAACTCACCTTTCAAAGATTCCTCTGAAAAGCCAAAAAACCCGTGACCCAATTTCATAACACAACAACATGAATACAAAACAAAGAACGGAAACGAAGAACGAAGAACGGTTCTTCTTCCTAGATCTGAGATTTTGACATTGAAATCTCAAGAAACGAAAAACAGAAGAAGAGGAGGAAAGAAAACCTCAGTCGCCGACTTGCCGTCACTCAATCCAAATCCGAGATTTCATCAGGGCTCTGGTAGGCTTGCTTCACAGTCACCTGATTCATTGAAATCGTAGCATACACAAGGTAGAGATTTGGTGCTCGGAATCAAAAAAATATTTATAAACCTAAACCTCTTACTGTCGTAGCATAGCTACTACAGTATAGTGGTTATGGGGTTGAACACAGGGATGGGTTTTCTTTGTGCAAGTAACTAACAGTTGATTCAAAATGGTGATTTCACTTTGGATTTTTGGGTTTTCATAAAAACAGTGGGCTTGGTGATTTGAAGACTGCACTAAAATGTAAAATAATTCTCAAGCCTCAAAGAATCGGGTTTGAGGTTCTAGGGCAACCGATGTCCTCGGTCCTTTTTTTCTCTCACATCGGGGAGAATGACCCAGGTCGCTTTCTCGAACCGGATCTTCGCTTAGCTATAAACCGAACCCTAATAATAGTTTTCCTCTTGAGATACAAGATTCATTGGTCATTAAAGTTTCGTACAGAACCGATTCTTAATCTACCCTACAGTGACAAATAAATGGCAACTAAACGAGCCTCAATGGATCTAGCAATAAGCATCCATTGAACCCTAGAAGATTGCAAAGTACTAGTCAATCAGGATACATCAAAAGGATTTGAACCCATAGTGAGAGATAGAGACATAAATGACAATAACTGCTTGCGTTAAAAACAAGAGGACTAGCAGTTTACCTCAAAACCCTAGCCCAGCAGCCCTACTCTTCAAGGATAAGAGGGGTTTAGCCAACCATCCTTTGAGTTGTCATCCTCAGGGGATGTTTGGCAAACAAGAAAGTGAGAGAAAATGAGAGAAAGAAAAGCAGGCAGGACAGCTAAAAGCTTTCGCGCCAAAATTTATTGCATAAAGTGATCCCTTTACAAAGCCTTGGATTGGTTTCATATAACGCTCGTAACAAGGGAAATTACAAAAATGTATGAACTACCAATAATACCTAGAGTGTAGTTTAGGAAAAAGTTACAAAAAGTTGGTCAAAATGGGGTCAAATAGGACACAAGGAGCAGGTTGCGAAAATTCGCAACTCTGCAGAATTTCACAGGTTGCGAACTGCAGGTTGCAAATTTTCGTCACCTGCAAAATTCCCGCAGGGACCCAATTCCTTCTATATTCTACTCCATTTTCCTTCTAGCTTTTGACCCGCAACTTCTGAGTTCGGCTTAGATTCTTCGTGTTTGAGTCGACTCAACAATTTGGCGAGTTTAACTTACATAAACTACAAAAATAGCCACAAAATGCAATTAGTAGTAAAGCCCGGGACCTTAATGTGCCAATTAGGTTAATTAAGTTGATTAGTACACAAAAAGTGCCTAAACCTCAGAATAATAAATGTACTAAAATAGCACTATTTGAGCACTAATCACTCCCCCCAACCGGCACATTGCTAGTCCCTTAGCAATGACAGAAAGAAAGAGAGAGCAGACAAATTATGTTCACAATAAAAAAAAAAATGATATTTCAAAAAGAATGCAAATGAGTAATGCCTAACCCTCAGTATGAATCACCAAGACCCTGCCCAATAACCATCTTGAGAGAATGAATGACATACATAATCAAGCTTCAGAAGAGTATTCAAATCAAGAGAATCAACCTGAAACTTCCACCAAAATCTAAGTGTTTATATGATCAGTTTTCAACAATGAACTCCGCCAACCGCACTCTTCCCTCCCCCTTAACCGAAAGCATCGCCATAACCTAGAACATTAACCTAATTCAAATAAATCAAGATCCACTCTTATTCCACTCTTTTTGCATTGTAGGGGTGCAATGCTGAGGAATCGACTTCACCAAAGTCCATGTAACAGGGATCCACCGATGACTCCCAACCAATTAAGGCTTAGGACATCAAGTCATAAGGGTCTTTCAACCACTAACTCTTCAGGTTTTACCCCAGACTTTGAATGATTTCGAAACTCCAGCACATACAACTCACTAAACCTCACCCATCCACCCATGTAGCGAGCACTAAGTCGGTGACTCTCAACCAGTTGGCTTAGGGCACCAGGCTTTCAAGACTTTCGCCATATACCCCCTCGGACCGTGCTCGAGTTTCAAGGGCAAGCGTCATGACACTTCTTCTTTCTTTTCTTTTTTCTTTTTGTTTTTCTTTTTCACTCCCTCTTTTTATTTCTGGAAGACTCATCAGTCTTTTCACGGGATCCTAACCTATTCAAGGCGGCCAATGAAACTAGATCAAGTTATTGCAAGGCTCAGGAGGCTAGGCAGTTTTTCAAGTTATTGCTGAAACCTAATGTGCACTGTGTGTGGTTAGCTAAAAATGGAAGAAAAATGTTGAAAACAATGATACTTCAACTGGCCATTCACTCAATCATGCATGGAACTAATCTAATGTTAACAAAATTGCATGAAGAGCCAGCTTTTCAACTGCGTGCTAGGCAAAACAAAAATGGTGTGATTTTTGAAGCCATAAATGTGAGTCAGAGATATGTATAAAAAGAAATGCGACAATTTTCAACTTTACAAACAAAACTAATAAATTTTCCAACAAAAGTGGTAAACAAAGAAGCCTCTGGACATCATAAATGGGCTTTGCTCAAAAATAGCAACAAAAAAAAAAAAACATGAATATAAGAGCGTTTCCTTGCAACTCTCGCCCCAACCAAATGTCGATTGTCCGCAATAAATCGTGGATTGACAAGCTAGAGAAGCTGGAAGTGCCACCTCAATGTGTAGCCGGCGGAAGGTTATCCTCATCCTAGGTAGCCGAGGTGTCTGTGTAAATGGAGGAGTGGTTATTATTGTCGCTGCCTCGCAAGCAAGTCAAAGGAGCAACCATAGGGCTAGTCAAGCGAGGGTGTTAGAACCGAAAGAGGATGAACTCAAGAGGCCTGGCAGGCACCGATGGGAAATCGTGCTTCCAAAGGACCTGAATCTCGCACGAGGAACGCTTTGATTCTGCAAGGAGTATGGTGCCGTTTGAGCGACGGTGGCCTCGTGCATGTCATCCTCTCGGCCTAGGGCTACATGGATACCAAGAAAGGATGTCAAGGACTGAGAAGGCAGCGAATCGTGATCCATACGTGGCCAGGAAATCCAAGTAGAAATGGTGATATGTCATGAGGTGGCGCTGATGAACTGGGTCCAGCTAAGTCTTTATGAGCTGTGGTATTAGGGGCTGAGGGCTTTAGAGGTACAGAGGATGCAAGAGCTATGGGTAATGGAGCAGTGGTAGCTGGAGCTGGAACTAAGGATGCTGGAATCTGAGGCTCCTCTATATGCACTACTGGAGGTGGCTACTCCTCTATAGGAAAGTCAACTGTTGGCTGGTCCTCAGCTAGATCCGGAGGTGGGAGGTGATAAGAACGAGGCATAATCTGCCACCTGTCAACAGTGATAATGGCCTCGCAGTTGATGAGTGCCTAAAACACTCAGGTTATGCCCGCGTCGGTCTTATGTTTTCATGTTTGTTTTATATTTAAATACGTAATTTTTTGTGGCCGAATCCCGAAGTTGCGATCGGGTGTACATTATGTGGTGCAATTGGTACAAAGACAATTTTGGCTAAATTCGAGCAAAGAAAGAGGCGCGCTTGAAGGTACCGAGCGCCGCAACGCTCTAACGCCGCTGATGTCACCATCGCCAGGACGCCCCAACGCCGCGACGCCGGGTCAACTACTATGCGTCAACGTTTTGAACGCCGCGACGTCAAGACGTAGTGCTATTTTCATCATTTAAAGCAAACAGGTGCGAATGAGAGGTATCGGGAAACGCATGCACGGAAAGGTCGGAAATCGTGAAAGCAAAGAATGACATCGATCCGGAAGAAGAGCCCATGGATTTGTATTGCTTCTTCGTTGGCTAATAGAACTGATGTTTTATATATTACATATTAGTATTTTATTAGTCAGTATGTTCTAGATCTATATCTAGGGTCTTGTTGAACCCTGTCACATTTGAATGGATTAAAGTTTATTAATTTATATTATTCATTGATTTCTGATTCATTATTATCTGCTTTACATCTGTGGATCAACTACATGGTGATGTTTGGCCAACATTAGCATGATCATACTAGAGATCCGAGATTCGAGAGATGAGGATACCTAGATAAGGGAGAGAGTGTACCTTTGGTTGATTCGTAAATAGAGATATTCCTGATCCCGAAGGTGGTACTAAGATTAGAACATTTAAGCATTTCTCGTAGTACCGAGGTCGAGGTAGAGATACACTCCAATTCTACTAGCGCAGATAGCGAATACACCGAGAGAGGGTATCTCGTGAAGCAAGATCACCTTGCCACACGAATCATCAATCAACTGACTAATATCATCTTTAAGAATAATCCATCAAAAGTGGCAGGGGGAGGCATAGCCCTAATCTTCATTCAATAGTAATTCGTTCAAATTTGTAGTTTAGCTTGCATTCAGATATTAGTACCCTTTTCACACATTATGTATACCCAGATAATACTCGAAAAGCAAATCTCTGTAGTCAACACACCTATCCCCGTGGATCGATATCCGTACCATTGGTACACTATATTACTTGGGGTGACGCGTGCACTTGCGCACATAGGCATATATTTTACACACCACGTTTTCGGCCTGTCAAGTTTTTGGCGCCGTTGTCAGGACAAAGCCGAGATTGATATGTGAGAATAGCAATTAGATATTACTCTGAAATTTTGTTTTTATTTGTTATTACAAGTGCTGGTAATTTGGTCTTGTTGTTTCGTGTGATTGCAGTTTAGATTTCAGTGAGTACATGCACGGCGAGATCAAAGTTGACTAACATCCGCTTGATCCCGAGCTAGAAAGAACTTACACGTAACACGCCGAGAACAGAGAACTAACAAATTTTAAATTCAAGAATGGAAAACAATGAAGCATGTGATCTCAAAGATTGAGCAAAACTGTAGCCCAGAGAGAGGCTTCGAAATGGTAATCACTAAGGAACTACAGCACCTAGGCCGCTATACACCAGATGATCCATTCATGTTATTGTATGAAGCTCGGCTTCTACCACCCACTGCAAGTTCGGGAGAAGCATAAGACGGCCACCAATTCGTGCAAACAACTTAGTTGAAGTCCACCCACAGATGCCTAACATCTTATTCCACCGTTGCCTCTATGAGAATCCCAATATGCATCCTCACCAACTTTCTAAAGTGTGTGACACGATCAAGTACAATGAGTTATCGAAGAATCACTCGACGCATTGCTCCCACTCTCACTGTGGATGGGGAGCTGGGCATTGGCCAACAAGTCACCACCATTCCATTACCTCATGGAACGATTTAGTACAAAATTCCCGACCAAGTTCTTCCTCTAATTTCGAAAATTGCACAACTTGTGCAAGAGATCACTTTAGCAACTGTAGGGAGAATCGGGCAGAGGTAATGACGTGATTAATTTAATCATCGAGAAAGTGCCCACATCACAGACCAACCGCATGGGATGCAAGTCCATACTTTATAATGGTCCGAGAAAATGCAACCAGAACGCTGATTGATGCCTCGCCGAGGAGCACTAATGAAGAAACCACGGACCAAGCTATGAAATTACGGAGAGATCGCGCAACTAACGCAGATGTGCGCTAGAAGACTACACCGATGCAAGAGCCATGGGGGCCGCAGTGTAAAGTTCTCAATAAATACGGTTAAATCATATTGCCTGACTTACTAAGCACGATTGACTAGACAGCAAGGTACAACAAATGCCATACGGACCGGCCATGGGGATTGTGTGAGTATGTGGAGGACAACATGACCCAGCACGGAGATGCCGGTCGAAACCAAGCGGTAGGCGGGCTCGATCGTGTCAGGTTCAATCGAGTCGATCCGCAGCCAGCAAGGACAGTATGGGGGAAATAATTATCAGAATCAAAATCAAGGCCAAGGGTGGCGTAATAATCAGAATCAAAATAGTCAGAACAATTAAGGATATGGATGGAGGAATAATCATAACAACATGCCAACGAACCGAGTTAGTGAACCACCTCCTGAGAAAAAGGTGGACTTAGAACAAGCCCTTGCACAAATGTTGACTTCACACACTGCCTTTATGAATGAGACCAAGGCGAATATGCAGCAGCAAGCAACTCAATTGAACAATCAAGCAGCACAGTTGAGAAATTTGGAGGTACAGATTGGTCAAATGGCCAACTTATTGACATAAAGACAACCAGGTGCCTTACCAAGCAATTCAGAAGTAAACCCAAGAAGAGATGGGAATGAACATGTCAAAGCAGTTATGCTGAGAAGTGGTAAGGAATTAGAATCACAGTCACAACTCCCGGTTATAGAGGAGGTAGAGACGAAGAAGGTCATCCAGCCTAGTCAAAATGATGATGTAGTAAAGGAGCAGCGGCCTAATGAAACGATGCATAGGAAACACCCCTCACGAAGCAAAGGACAACCCGCAATTCCATATCCTAGCGCTGAGAAGAAGCATAAGTTGTATAGCGGGTTCACTAAGTTCATGGAGGTGTTCGAAAAGTTACCGCATCAATATCCCGTTTGCGGATGCCACAGACGGATCTTTCGGCTATGTGAAATTTATGAAAGATATTCTATCTCAGAAGAGAAGATTGGCTGATTTCAAAACAGTTAATTTAACTGAGGAATGTAGTGCCATACTACAGAGGAAGCTGCCGCAAAAGCTCAAAGACCCAGGCAATTTCACTATTCCATGCACCATTGGAAATGCTATCTTTGAGAGAGCTCTTTGTGATCTGGGTGCCAGCATTAATCTCATGCCCTTATCCATTTTTAAACGGTTGGGATTAGGTGAGGCGGAGTCCAACGATCACGCCGACTCATGACGGATCTTTGAAGCATCCGAGAGGGGTAATAGAAGACGTCCTCGTGAAGGTTGATAAGTTTATCTTCCCAACAGATTTCATTGTATTAGATATGGAAGAAGATAAAGAAATACCCATAATTTTGGGTAGACCGTTTCTTGCAACCGGCAGGGCAATGATTGATGTTCAGAGAGGAGAACTAAAATTGAGGGTGCAGGACGACGAAGTCAAGTTCAACGTGTTTGAAGCAGTGAGACATCCAGCAGAGAGTGATACTTGCTTCATGGCAGAGATAGTAGAGGCTATAGTGTCTAGCCAAAGTGGTCTCACTGACCCTTTGGAGGCTAGCCTAGTGGAGAATGATTATGAGAACATGAGCAAAGAGGCAGAGGAATATGTTAAATGGATGGACTCTTTCGGACCCAATAGGAGGAAATACTTAGATCTCTGAGTGAAGGAGTAAACCTTGGTGCCATCGGTGGAACAACCACCCCGAATGGAGCAACCCTGCAGCCATTTGAAGTATGCATACCTTGGGGTAGCATCACTTTACCAATGATCATCTCGGCATCGCCAGGCCCGGAGTGGGAAGTGTGAGGGTCCTTAGAGACCATAAGTGCGCTTGGGTGGTCTGTAGCCGATTTGAAAGGATTAAGCCACTCACGTGCATGCATCGCATTTTGCTCGAAGATGGGCATAAACCGGTGGGGAAGCACGCGGAGGTTGAATCAACAATGAAAGAGGTAGTCAGAAGAGGTATTGAAATGGCTGAATCTTGGGGTAATTATCCTATTTCGGGCTGAGTGCATGGAGTTAGGTAGTTCCAGTGGTACCGAAGAGAACAAGCGATCATAAGCTGAGAACAACATGTGCGCGCTGCGAATAGTCACCGAATTCAGGATTTGTATTGATTACGGAAGCGAACAAAGCCACACGAAAGATCATTTCCATTGCCATTTCTGAATCGGAATCTTTGGATCGATTAGCCGGTTATGAATACTATTGCTTTTTGGATGGATATAAACTCTGATCAAATCGCTATAGCCCCGAAGATCGAGAAAGGCGACATTCACATGTCACATGGGACATTCGCGTCGGCGGATGCCCGCTGGGTATGCAGCGCCGGGCACATTTCAACGATGTATGATGGCCATTTTCTCCGACATGGTTGAGAAGACAATCGAAATCTTCATGGATGATTTTGATTTGGGTAATTCATTTTTGACAAGCTATGCAGAGAATTTGAGATCGAGTCTTGATAAGATGTGAAGAGACCCGACTTAGTACTCGGTGGGAGAAGTGCCATTTTATGGTACAAGAAGGTATTGTACTTTCGGTCATCGGTTCCAGCGAGAGGAATGGGGTGGGCCAGGCGAATTGAAGCAATTGAAAAACTACCTCTGCCTCGTAATTAAAGGGATCGAAGTTTTAGGCCATTTGGATTCTATAGGCGTTTCGCCAGACTTCTCTCAAATTCTAAGCCGTATCAATCTTTTGGTCAAGGACCCCATTTGAAGTTTGATTCGTGTTTGCGGGCATTTTTCGGTGTTGAAAGATAAGTTGGTGTCCCATTACATTGTTGTGGCCCCAAATTGGTCCTTTCCATTTGAACTTATGTGTGTATGCGATTTTGCTGATTGGGGCGATGCGGGCGAAGCGAGAAAATTTTCGGATAATCTACTATGCAAGCAGAACCTTGAATGATGCACAATTGAATTATGCCACTCTGAAAGGCGTGGCTATTGTTTTTGCTGACAAATTCGGGCCTTATTTGATTGGTAACAAGGTGGTAGTCTGTGATCGATGCCATTAAATACTTGATGACTAAAAAGACACCAAACCTCGATTAATCAGGTGGGTTCTTTTGCTGCAAGAATTTGATGTTGAGATTAAAAACGAGGGTATAGAACACAGTGGTAGATCATCTTTCACGATTAGAGCGACGATGATATTCCAGGTGAATGATGACTTTCGGATGAGCGAATCCTATATTTATGGAAGAAAAGAGGCGGTTCATGGTTTGCGATTCACGTGATTATTTGGTAGCCAAGGTACTCCCTCAAATTTAACTATCGATAGAAAAAAACATTTTTCGCACATGCGAAAGCAGTACTATTGGGAGGCCAATTCTTCTGAACTCTTGTGCTGATCAAGTGATCCGAAGATGTGTGCCCGAAGATGAAATGACCAGTATACTGAACCACTGCCACTCTCTACCATGTGGTGGACATTTTGGTGGCCATAGAGCAGCCAAAGTATGATCAGGTTTCTATTGGCTACCTTATTCAAAGGCGCTCGTCATTTTGTATGCTGTGTGAATGTCGAAGAATGGGGTATTTGAGAAAGGGCGAATCACCCATACACCCGTTAAGGTAGAGCTATTTGACTTATGGGGGATAGATTTCATGGGACCATTTCCCTCATCTTATAACAACCTATACATTCTGCTAGCAGTAGACTATGTATCAAAGTGGGTGGAAGCAATTCCGACCCGCGCAGCGATGCGAGTCGTGGCTCGAATTTCTTCAGCGGCTAACATATTAGCCGATTTGGAACCCCTCGAGCACTGATCACAAATAATGGTACTCACTTCTGCAACAAGGTAATTGACAAGGTTTTGCAAAAGTATGGGGTGCATCATCGCACATCTCTTGCATATGCGCGGTCGAATGGATAGCGGTGTCCATCCCGAAAGTGGGCTATTTTAGAGAAGACAGTTAATAATTCCATAAAGGATTGGTCTAAAAAGATCGAAGATGCACTCTGGGCGTACCACACAGCTTTTAAAACTCCCTTGGGTATGTCGCCTTTCAGACTTGTGTATGGCAAAGCATGCCATCTTCCAGTGGAATTGGAGCATCGAGCCTACTGGGCAACTCGATGAGATTGAATATGGACTGAGTGCATTGTTGGTGAGAAAGCGGCCCCTTCTGACTCAGTGAACTAGATGAATTCAGGAACGAAGCTTATGAAAATGCCCGTATTTACAAGGAAAAGACAAAAGCCTGGCATGATAAACACATCACTAGAAAGGAGTTCACGGCAGGGTAACAAGTTCTCTTGTTTAATTCCCGCCTAAAGCTCTTCCCGGGAAAATTGAAGTCTAGATGGTCCGGGCCTTTCACAGTTACCAAAGTCTTTTCACATGGTGGGGCAAAGGTCACACATCCTGAGAAAGGCACATTCACAGTCACCACCCAATGGTTGAAGCCGTATTTTGGAGGCGAGTTCCATGCGGAAAACGAATCATTCCTTTGGCGCATCCCGGGCGGCTCGATGATGAAGTCATAAGAGCTCGGTCCCCGAAACACATTGAATTCGGGGCAACCGTCAAGCTGCGACATTAAACATAAGCGCTTCTTGGGGCAACCCAAGTCTTCTTGCAATTTTCCTTTCTATGGTTTACATTATTGGCTTTAAATTGTTTTGCTTTGATGTTCTCTCCATAATCATTTATCTCTTTTTATTTGTCCATTCACCGGGACCACGATCGAAAGTACTGGGGCATGCCCATTAATGTAGCGCATGAGAGAGGTCCAGAGACCCATAATTGCATGAGGGGAGTGTCTTTTACCTTCAACCTTTTGATGATTTTTTTTTGTGCTTGTTGACCCTTCTCTGGAACGTCGCGACGTGAGATCCCAACGTCGCGACGTGGATTTTGAACTTCTCTGGAACATCGCGACGTTGATACCCAACGTCGCGACGTTGATTTTTAGCAGTCTCTGGAACGTCGCGACGTGAGATCCCAACGTCGCGACGTTGATTTTGATACTCTCTAGAACGTCGCGACGTTGTTATCCGACGTCGCGATGTTAGTTTTACACCTCTCTGGAACGTCGCGACGTTGGTATCTAACGTCGCGACGTTGGCTATTCTGTTCTACGAAGCGTCGAGTGTTTGCTTTGGCGTCGCTGACGTTGGGTCTCTCTAGAGCGTCGGCGTTGCCCCAAGCGTTGCGGTTGCTTGTTAAGGCCCACGTTTCACCTTCATTTTTTGTTCTACCTGTCCATTCTGCTTTACCCTAGCTTTCCCTGTGTCGATACTCCACACCGATCCTTACCGGAGTTCCCTACCTCACCGGTCGGAGGCCTGGATTTTGCCCTCCGACACCCTCGCTGCACACCACCGGCACTCATCACCGTCCCCTCTGCACTGCCCAGGTCTCATAGTCCCACTACTCTTCACTTAGGTCTCACACTGGTCTAGTCCTCCACATTTAGATCTAGTAGTTCGTCTTTAGGATCACATTTAGGTCTAGGCGTTTACATTTCAGGTCACATTTAGGTCTATTTGTCTTTTTCTTTCTGTTTCTTTTTTTTGTGCACTCTAGGTGTTTGTCTTTTTGTCGACCCCGAATTTGGGGTGCCCATGTGGTGCTAATTCCTCGCAATGCCCTGCTAGCAATCCGATCCACCTCCAATGTGGAAAAAGTGAAATTGCCCTGGCGGGGTCGGTCGGCGGACCGGCCCCGAATTATGATGTCACGCGATTCGTGAATGAGGGTGCCGCCGATCGGTTCGACACCATCTGCGAAGCCATTTCGTTTCTCGAAAGGAAGGGTTTCCACCACCGATGATTTTCAGGAAGACGATGGCAGCCAAGGATCGCGGCGCTACTTGACCACCTCATCCAGTACGCGATGAGTGTAGTGCGAAAATTTACGTAATCGCCTCCGTCGTCAAAGAAGGTTAAGTGAGGGTGTTTGGTCGACTTCAGTCTTGGTCGATCAATCACTTTTATGATCTGCCCGTATTCCCTCGGGTAGTTTGATGCGGCTGCGAGCACCACGACTACCCGAGATCATTCGGGTGTTGACTAATGACGGGGTGAGTGGAAAATCAATAATGAGGCCATGCAGTCACTTCAAGGCCCGAACGCCTATATCTAAGGTCGGCATCACTTCATCACGTCGCGTCTTATTCCGACGACGAACGTGTGTGAAGTGATAGCCAAGTGTGCCCTGCTCAACTATGCCATCATCCAGGATATACCTTTTGATGTTGGGCAGGTTATCGAGGATGCTATCCTCCATAACCGGGACGCTAAGATGAATTTGGGGCACATTTTCCTCATCTTTGGCTTATACAAATGAGCTGGGGTGCCCCTCGATGACAATGAGGCGTGGTTACACCCATCGAGCCATATCGGTCAGCGAACCGACGGGTGTGCTATGGCACGAGGGAGCATACGATTTCGGCCATGAGCCCTCAGACGAGGACGAGCTTCCTGCCTATCAGGCTCGTTTTGGACTCCTGGGCGATCCCCAGGGGGACATTGGGCAATCCTCGTCTCATCCGCCTCCACCACCACCACGCGACCCTACGGAAGCGGCTCCTCGATCCCTCACCCGACCTCGAGGACCTGGTGCTCTCACTTACTGAGCGTTTTGATGCATTATGGGACGAGACAGGAGCGCAGTCCTCATCACCACGGGATATGGGCGCCGTGGCGTGTGCATACGTGTTGGCCCGACCGAGGCCACTATTCTTGGCCTGTTGCGATCCCTCAGGCTCGGCTTGTTCCGGCTCACGGCATTCCACTAGCGCCCAGCGCCACCACCGGGTGACGGTCGATCACCGGGGAGTTCTCTTCACCTCTGCCCATTTCTTGCCGGTGAGACCGCCCGGGTATTTTGTTGAAGGGGGAGTGCTTGGTGATTGAGTTTTATTTGATTAGTTTTATGTTTTGTTTGCATTGATGCATATTAGTACATTTCTGTTTAGTTTTATTTACACTTGTTATGTTAAGATGTTTAGTCTTGTGTTTAGTCATGTTTGTGTTTTAGGTATGTCATATATATGTGTAGTGGTGTCGTGTTTAGGGGCTGGCATTATGAGATGCCATGCTTTAGAGTAGGTGATCAAATTTTTAGCCGAACACACTTGTATCAATAGAGAAAGGTTGCATTGGTCGTTTGAATGTTCGGGAATTAGGTTGAATAGGAGGGGGAGGCATAGTGAATCATCTCCGGTGATTCAAGAAACCATTTCCCCGAGGAACTATCGCTCCCTTTGCGAGATGATCTCTAGGGTATGCCTAGGTATCGAGCCCGAGCTACTAAGGTTCAGCAAACCTTGGGAGTTTCTAAACACTAAAGAGATGGGACACCGTCAATAAAAGAGGATTGCCTTCGAGCTGAATAATATAAATAAATAAATAAAAAAATAAAAAAAAGAAAAAACAGAGATAGAATAAGTGGGATCTTCGATGAATCCGGGCACGATCGAGGGCTGTCGGCTTTAATACGAGCAGTGTAGGAGTCATTGACCTTTGCCATTACGGGACGAAGATGGAAGTTTCCTGGCAGAACCCTTAGGTTTAGTTGAGTGTTTGGGGTGGCGTTAGGGCTGAATGCCCGATGCCCTTGGCACCAATGGTGAAGTCACACGACTAATCCCCGCTACATGGACACTTAACATAAACTTATGGGCACTAGTTTTGTTCTATGTAGTGAGTAGATATATTAGGTAGTACAAGCGGTGCGTTCTTATCCTTTTACGTTTAGAGTCTCCCATTCAGGCGAGTTGAACTCAAGTTTGGGGCGTCGAACTTAGTATACTGCTTAGAGTCATTATTTATACGCACATGGGGTCATTGGAAGGCCATTGAATATATCGAGCGGGTACTAGTCGACTTCAGGAAGTTCAACCTAGTTCTTTCGACATTCGAACACCTTTAAGATCACAATAACAGCTTCAAATAAACTGACATAGGTGAGTCGATTCAATTTGATCCTCTATCTATCAGCCTTGGTAGCATTATCTTTGTGTCAGAATATAGTACATAGGGTGTGTGTTAGGTCTAGAGTCAGTTCTTACTTGGGGACAAGTAAGAAACTAAGTTTAGGGGTGTGATGAGTGCCTAAAAATCTCAGGTTATGCCCGCGTCGGTCTTATGTTTTCACGTTTGTTTTATATTTAAATACGTAATTTTTGTGGCTGGAATCCTGAGTTGGTGATTGGTGTACATACAGGTGCAATTGGTACAAAAGGCGACTTTTGGAGCTCAAATTCGGAAGCGTGGGGTAGTGCTTGAAGGTGTGCGAGGCGTCCCGACGTTCCAGCGTCGCGACGTCACCCGTCGTGGCGTCGGCTCGCGACGTTAGGTCATCTATCTGGTCGACAAGCGACAGCGTCGCGGCGTCTCCCAGCGTCAGCGGCGTTGCAGCATCGCGACGTCGATCACGAGTGCTGTTTCTCATCATTTAAAAACAAACGGGTGCGAATGAAGTATCGGAAAGCGTATGGGCGAGGCATGGAAATCGAGGCGGCCGGCGACATCGATCTGGAAAAGAAGAGCCAGTGATTGTATTGTTTCTTAAGTTTTGACAATGATGATGTTTATATATTACATATTAGTATTTTTTATTAGTCGATTATGTTCTAGATCTATATCCTAGGTCTTGTTGAACCACGTCACATTTGAATGGATTAAAGTTTATTAATTTATATTATTCATTGATTTACGATTCATTATTATCTAGCTTTACATGCGTGGATCAACTACATGGTGATAATTTTGGCTAACATTGGATCTCCCCAGAGATGAGATTAGAGATGAGGATACCTAGGGATGAGTAGACGACCTTTGGTTGATTCGGTAAATAGAGATATTCCCGATCGAAGGTGGCGATTAAGGTTAGAACATTTAAGCATTTCGGTCTTAGAGTTGAGGTGAGATACGCTTTCGATTCTACTAGCGAGATAGGCGAATACACCTCGAGAGAGGGTATCTCGTAAGCAAGATCACCTTGCCATTAATGAATCATCAATCAACTGACTAATATCATCTTTAAGAATAATCCATCAAAAGTGGCAGGGGGAGGCATAGCCCTAATCTTCATTCAATAGTAATTCGTTCAAATTTGTAGTTTAGCTTGCATTCAGATATTAGTACCCTTTTCACACATTACGTATGCCGGATAATGCTCGAAAAGCAACGATCTACGTAGTCAACACACCTATAAAGTGGATCGATATCGTACCATTGGTACTATATTACTTGGGCGACAGCGTGCGCACATAGGCGTATATTTTACACCACATTTCGGCTTGTCGTGAGTCTCGTAGCGCTCTAACTGGGCTTAACATGGCAAATATGCTCCTGATACTTGGCATAACTGGTCTGAGGGAGCAGGGAGAGTGGACTCGGCTGGGTTAGATTCTGCGGTGGACCTTGTCATAGTGGAGCAAGGAGGTCATGATGAGCTGGAAGAGCATTTGGAGACCAGCGCTTCCGGAGATGTTGTATAAAGCCTTTGGGTGTTTCCTCCTCTGTACCCGGATGTTAAACGAGGAATAGATTGGGCCCATGGAAATATGATCCAATAGGGAAGCATCTAGGGAAAATTTGTCTCTGAATAAGATGGACACAGGCTATCGTGTCCGGGATAACAATGATCATCTCCACAGTAGAGGGGATGGGCGGTATACGTAATCAATCGAGTTGGCGAGGACCACCAGAAAATTGAACATAGCTGCAATATCTGTGGCCCGAAGTATCCTTGGTCGGCCATCGATAGCAAAATAAATAGCATTCGGATTGGGCTCTCGCCTGGATGTCATGGTGTGGTAGAACTCTATGACTACCTAGGGGTAGAAAAACCGGCGTGGGGTCATAAATGGCTCCAGGGAGTACCTCTGCACTAAGCCGCGCCGAGTCTCTGACTGCGGATCTTCAGCAAGGTTGGAAGATCATAAACTTAGTTATGCGGAGTCCACAGTATTCTGATCGAATTTCGGTAATAGGACCGTGATAGTGGAGAGGAATGGAGTTACTTTGTTGATCGACGGGGGACGGATCGAAGAGCTCCAGGGTTGCCCGATTGGGTGTGCTTCAGGGCTCTTGGGGCTGGGCCGGAAGACTCCACAGATTCGGAGGTTCAGGCCCTTTTTGAAGGTGGGGCCCTCTAGGTTGGCCTTGAATGTGGAGGGGATGGGAGAGTAGGGCCAAATCTAGTATCATATCTGCGTGGGGGCGGGAGGCCGAGGGCCGTAGGGCCTTAGGGGAAGCAGCACGGGCATCGGCGCGGGCATGACGAGGCCTCCCCGGCTAGCGAGAGGTAGTGAGTCTGCGGCGGCGGTGGGCGACCTCTGATAGCGGTGGCGCCCGGCAGTATATCATAAAGGCGGGAGTGGACTATGACAAGGAGGAGCTGATGATTGCACCTAGGGCCTGAAGCTGTGCCCTCCGCGTGTCTTAACCATGCCTGGGCTGGAGAAGGAAAGGAGATGGAGAGAATAGGAGGAGGAGGATTTCTTTGCTAAGGAGGAGAAAGGATTTTAAATGAAAATGGAAGGAGGGGGGAGTGGTTTAAATAGATGGGTTAGGGTAGGTGAAAGGTTGAGCCCACTTAATGTTCATAAATGGGTGTTAAAGCTAGGGCTCAAAAATTTGGAAAAATTAATGTATTCTTGAAACGAAGGTTGTAGAAAACGAGGAAGGTGAGCGGTGCGAGCATAAGAAATTTATAGCTGTGCGCGATTTGCAGTTAATAATTCACAAACACGGAAATTTCTACCACTATGACGAAAGCCACCTTTCTGCTACACCTATAAAACAAAGAACAAAATTCATGAGAATATGCAAATGAAAGACACAGAAAAACATTACGAAAACTAAACTAAAAATAAAGGAATTATGCAAAACCATAAATAAAACCGAAATTAATAAATAAATTCTCAAAAAAATTTTGGGGTTGCCTATAAGTCTCTGCAAAGACCACACCCACATAGGGTAGCCTTTTGGATTCATGGGGGGTCAAGGAGGGGAATCTCCTCCTTGTCTATTGTGTGTTGTACTGCATAGGGCTTCAGTCTTTGCCCATTGACCTTGAACACCCTGTTGTCCTTAGAATTAAGTAGGTCCACTAATCCATTGAGATAGACTTGGTGAATGATGAATGGCTCAATCCATCTTGACTTGAGTTTTCTGGAAAGAGGTGGAGCTTGGAGTCATAAAGCAGCACTTGGTCTCATTGTTTGAAGTTTTTGTGGATATCGGTGATCGTACCACTTCTTTAATGTCTTTTGCAATCTTCGAGTTGAAGTAGGCATCATTCCTCAGTTCTTCTAGCTCATTGATATCAAGGACCCTTTTAAGGCCAGCTCTTCCCATGTCCAAGTTCAGCTTCTTGACTGCCCACCATGCCTTATACTCAATTTCCACAAGCAGGTGACATGCCTTACCATAAACTAGGTGATAAGGGGACATGACAAGGATGTTTTTGTATATTGTTCTGTATGCCCATAAGGAATCTAGCAGCTTGAGAGACGACTCCTTTTTATTGGAGTTCACCACTTTCATCAATATTGTTTTGGTTCTCTGTTGTGAGCTCAAACTTGACCAACGGTTTTGAGGATGGTAGGGTGTACTTTGTGTTTACAGAGTATAGCTAGGAGGTTCTCAAAAGGCTTGTTGCAAAAGTGTGAACCTCCATCACTAATTATGGCCTTAGGGACCCCAAACAAGGAGAAGATGTTCTCCTTCAAAAATTTCAACACCACCACGTAGTTTCTTTGCTTTCTGAAACCTTTGCTTAATCACTTAGACACATGAGTCGACCCCACCATAATGTAAACATATCAAAGGAAGAGAATGGTCCGATCGATGCCCCAAACATCGAACAAATCAACTACCTGTCACTCGGGTTTAGAGGCATCGTAAACGATGGCGAGAGATCTTTCCCAACCTTTGACATTTGTCGCATTCACGACACATGGTGTGGGCATCCTTGAAAAGTGAAGGCCAATAGAACCCAGATTGTAGCACCTTTATGGCGGTTTTCTGGGATGCAAAATGGCCTCCACATGCATTCTCATGGCAATGGGTAAGTATCCCTTGTTGTTCTCCCTCAGGCACACATCTTCTAATTATTTGATCAGCACAGTATTTGTACAAGAAGGGCTCTTCCCAATAGTCGGAGTGAATTTTAGCGAAGAAAAACATTATGTCTTGTGCCTTTCAGCTAGCTCTCTTGTTGCCAAAAAATTAGCGATGTGGGCATACCATGGGTTACTCTCTGCTAGGAGCAAGGATTCCTCAGGAAACTCATCGTTGATCGGAGGATTGTGAGTGTTGTGTACTATTGTTAGTCTCGAGAGATGATCTTCAACAACATTCTCCACACCCTTTTTATCCTTGATTTGCAGGTTGAACTCTTTAAGCAGGAGAACCCATATGATAAGCCTAGCCTTGGCAATTTACTTTGTGAGCAAGTACTTGGCTAGAATGATCGTGAAGATGATTATGTCGGACAACCAAGTAAGCATGGAAACTTGTCCGGAGCGCAAACTGCCTGGCTCTTCTCTGTGGTGGTGTAATTCCTCTATGCCTCGTTCAATGTTTTGCTTGCATAGTAGACCACATAAGGTTTTCCCTCTTCTCTCTGCCCGAGAACTGCTCCAATTGCGAGGTCGCTTGCATCGCACATAACCTCGAAAGGTAACTTCCAGTTTGGGGCTCTCACTATTGGTGCAGTGGTCAAGTAAGCCTTAAGCCCCTTAAAGCTCTTCTGGTAGTCTTCATCTTAAATGAATTTGGCATCTTTCTCCAATAGCTTATATAGAGGCTTGGCAATTTTTGAAAAATCCTTGATGAACCTCCTGTAAAAGCCTGCATGCCCTAAGAATTGCCTCACAGTCTTCACATTCGTAGGAGAAGTCAGTTTGGAAATCAGTTCAATTTTTGCCTTATCAACCTCAATTCCTTTGTTGGAAATAATGTGTCCCAAACCATGATTCACACAGTTGAGCATAAAATGGCATTTTCTAGTTCAACATAAGTTCTTCTACATACACCTATGTAGAGACTGAGTCTCAAGTTGATCGAAGCATTCTTAAGCTCCCTCCATAAACTGTAATATCATCCATGTATACCTCCATAATGCGCTCCACCAAATCACTGAAGATGCTAAGCATGCATTGCTGGAATGTGGCAGGGGTATTACACAAGCCGAAGGGCATCCTCTTATAGGCATATGTGCCAAATGGGCAGGTGAAGGTGGTCTTCTCCTGATCTTCTATAGCAATCTCAATCTCGAAATAGCCTGAATAGCCATCCAGAAAGCAGTAGAAGGGGTGGCCAGAAATTCTTTCAAGCTTCAGTCCGTGAAGGGTAGAGGAAGTGATCTCCCTTGTCACCTCATTTAATGCTTACGTAATGCGATACATAGCCTTCAACTTGTGGTAAGAGCGGGTGGCTATTTCCTTTCCTTTTCATTGTAATACGGTGGTGCCCCTAATTTTTTTGGGCTGTACAGGTTGGACTCACCCAGTGCTATCGGATATAGAATTAAATGATACCAGCTTGTAGAAATTTTAGGACTTACGCATGTACCACCTCCTGCATATGGGGTCGACTCCTCTGCCAATTTGCCTTCATAGGTTGCTTCCTCCTCCAAGTAGATATGATGGATGCAAACTGCTTGGCTAATTCCCTTTAGGTCAGTGATTTTCCACCCAATAGCCTGCTTGTTCTCCCTGAGGATGCCCAGCAGGCTATTCTCTTGTGAAGTACTGAGCAGGGAGGATATGAAAACTGGGCATTGCTCATGTTCTTCTAAATATGCATATTTTAATTCTACGGGCAAGGGCTTGAGATCCAGCTTTTGAGGCTCATTGGCCCTCTTCCCGGTCGGTAAAGGCGAATCTCTCTTCTTTTTTTTCTCATGGGCCGTGTATAATTCTGAGTCTTGGAGTTCCTGCGGCTCTTTAGGAAACAATTAACTGACTCCCTCAATTAGCACATCACGCTATTTCTTTGTTGATCAACTTGTTCATACAATTATCATTGTCCAAACTTCCTCTAGACCCTCTTCCCTTGTTTACATATCACTTTTACTCAAGTGGAAGATGTTAAGATTCTAAGGTCATGTTCCCCCGAATGTAAAGTTGCATAACTCCATTCGTAATTGATATTTGCATTGGAGGTGGTTAAGAATGGTCTTAGGGATGATAGGCACATAATTAGTCCCCATTGCTGGAGTTACGTGCCGAGCACAACAAAGTCTACGGATGATAGAATTTGTCCACTTGTATTAAAACATCCTCCATGGTGCTGCTTTTGTGCTTTTTATGGATCTATCGAGGGACGATGTGGAAGTGGGCTTAAGCTCTCCCCAGGCCTAGTTGCTTATACGAATAAGTGAGTTGGCCCACCTAGCTCCCAAGTCTAGCGATTGCCTTTTCTGCACAAGTGCCTCTTTGGGTATTCATCGAGATGGTAGGAACAGCTTAGGATCTTTGTATTTTCTTGAGTCTTACACTGAAATATGGCGACATTACGTTGGAAGGCCTTCTTGTCAACATTTAACCCTCTCTTCACTATGTACAGGTCCTTTAAAAATTTGGCATACGTTGGAACCTGTTTGATCATGTCTAGCAAGAGAATGTTGACCTTCACCTGCCTTAGCACTTTTAGAATCTCAGCCTAGTTGATGGCCTTCTTCTTGCTTTTCGCGAGGGAAAAGGTGGAGGGTGTGCTCTCTTTGTGCATCTTCTTTATTACTAACCTCTAGTTCAAACTTCTTTTGCCTCCCCAGTACATTTCAACCTCCTTTCCACTTCTCAAAGTGATCACTGCCTTGACTTCATCTATCCTAGGAGTTAGTTCGCTGGAAGAGCTCAATTCATACTCCAGGATTGGGTTGTGTCCCAGAGGGAGTTCCCTTTTTCACTGCATCTACTCTTGGTTGAATTGACCTTGAGAAATTGAATCTTGTAGGTTGTCGAATTTTGGGAAATTTCGGAGCGCAAGTTCTCTATTTTCTTGTTTAGTGCCTTACCATATCAATCTCTAGTTAACGAGTAATCATTGCCTTTTGTTAACCCGCAAAGTACTCCTGCCTTGCTTAAGTTCATGATAGCTTGTTCAACTGGGGATGATGATGGTGGTGGATATGGCTGGGATGAAGAACCATCTTCTTTGGCGTGCGTAGGGGGCTACATATGGTGGGGCTTTTCACTTCTGAGATTAAGATGGTTCCTCCGATTAGGGTTATAGGTGTTGCCGTTTGGGCGAGTGGTTGGTGGCTTGTTGACCAGCGACATTGGCATGCTGTTTTGCATCCTTATCCTGCCGAAGGAGCTTCGGTTAGGCGATGCTCCTTGGTGCTTAGTGGACTGACAAATAAAGCAAGGTTGGTTAGGCATAGATTCCTCGATCTTTGCTGCGCACCTCGTGGTGATTTTAGCTGACTCATCGACCTTCTAGCCAAAGTGGATAGCTTTGCCTTCATCTCCATGTCCTCTGTGAGTGAGTACATGCCTCCCTTTGAATTGGCTACTGGTCTCATCCTCTCTGTCTCTCTGAGGTTGGGTTCATCCCATGCTTTGGATGTCTCAACCATATAATTCAAGAAGTCCATGGCTTCCTCTAGATGGTTGCTCATGAAGTCCCCTCCACACATAGTTTCCAACAACTGCTTCATAGCAAGGGACATTCCATTATAGAAATGATTAACCAACATCCAAGTATCAAAGCCATGGTGTGGGCAGGAACTGATGGTCTCTAGGTACCTTTCCCAGCACTGGTAGAATTTCTCATTTTCATAGGCTACAAAGGTGTAAATCTGCCTCTTCAAAGTATTGGTTTTATGGGTGCTGAAGAATTTCTTTAAAAACTTAGCCCACATATCTCCCTAATCCCTAATAGTTCTCGGCCTTAGAGAGTTGAGCCAGATCTTAGCCTTGTCCTTCAGAGTAAGAGGAAAGAACTTTAGTCTCATCAAGTCCACATTGGAGATGTCCTCTTTGAAGGTATTGCATACTTCCTCGAATTCCCGGATGTGTGAGTATGGATTTTCACTCTCCATTCCATGGAAAGTGGGGAGCAGGGGCATAATGTAGAGTTTGATAATTGTGTCCTCTGAAGGGGGCACAATGCAGGAGGGTGAACTTACCCTTGGAGGATGTATATGATCCCTCATTGATCTATATGCATTGGGATTTCTGTGAACCCCCTGTTGGCTTTCTTTGCTCCTCGGAATTGGAGGCTCCGTCGACCCTTTGTATATCTTTAGAAATTCACAACTTTGTTCTTATGGAGCCACTTGCTCCTTTCTAATCGACCCTAACGTGTTCCTGTATCGATTATTTGCATAAGCTCACATGAAAGAGTAAAAAAACACAACAAGAGACAAAAACAAAACAGGCTACCAAAAAGGTTAATGTTAGCAAGAAAAAAAAATGAAGATTGAAATTGTATATGGACAGTATAAAATTGAATCAACCTAACAATGAACTGCTAGGGGAAATAATAGTAAAAACAAAAAGGTTGAAAATTCACCAACACTTGTGATGTGGATCACAAGTTCAACAACTCGTCACTTGCACTTAGGCACCATCCCTAGCAACAACGTCATTTGATTCGTTAAAATCGTAGCATGCACAAGGTAGAGATTTGGTGCTCGAAATCAAAAAATATTTATAAACCTAAACCTCTTAATGTCGTAGCATAGCTACTGCAGTATAGTGACTCTAGGGTCGAACACAAGGATGAGTTTTTTTCGTGGAGGTAACTAACAGTTGATTCAAAATGGTGATTTCACTTTGGATTTTAGGGTTTTCATAAAAACCATGGGGTTGGTGATTTGAAGACTGGACTAAAATGTAATAAAATGTAAAAAGAATTCCTTGAAGCCTCGGGCCACTGGGTTTGAGGTTCTAGGGCAACTAAGAGGTCCTCGGGTCCTTTTCCTCGTGTTGGGGAAAATGACCTATAGTCATTTCCCGAACCGGATCTTCGTTTAGCTATAAAACCGAACCCAAATAGTTTTCCTCTTTAGATATAGCATTCATTGGTCATTAATGTTTCAAAACAATAAAAACTAATCCTTTAATCTACCCTACAGTGACAAATAAATGGCAACTAAATGAGCCTTAGTGGATCTAGCAATAAGCATCCACCGAACCCTAGAAGATTGCCAAGTATTGGTCAATCAAGATACATCAAAAGGATTTGAACCCATAGTGAGAGATAGAGACATAAATTACAATAACTGCTTGCGTTAAAAACAAGAGGACCAGCAATTTGCCTCAAAACCCTAGCCCAACAGCCTTACTCTTCAAGGATAAGAGGGATTTAGCCAACCATCCTATGAGTTGTCATCCTCAAGGAACGTTTGGTAAGCGAGTAAGTGAAAGAAAATGAGAGAAAGAAAAACAAGCAGGAGAGCTAAAAGCTTTCGCTCCAAAATTTATTACATAAAGTGATCCCTTTACAAAGCCTTGACATAGCCTTATATATTGCTCAGAACAAGGGAAATTACAAAAATGTATGAACTACCAATAATACCTAGAGGGTAGTTTAGGAAGAAGTTACAAAAAGTTTGTCAAAATGGGGTCGAAGCAGGACGAGGGACGAGGTTAAAAAATTACCAGCACAACGAAATTTACTCTTTACCAAAATTCTACGGATTCACGAATTTTCGTAATACTGTAAAATTCCTCTGAGGACCCGATTCCTTCTATCATGCTCTATTTTCCTTCTAGCTTTTGACCCATAACTTAAAGTTCAGCTTTGATTCTTCGTGTTTAGTCTGACTCAGCAATTTGGCGAGTTTAGCTTGTAAACTACAAAAATATACAAAATGTGATTAGTAGTAAAAGTAGGAGACAACAATGTACGATTATAGTTAATTAAGTTGATTAATACACAAAAGTGCTCAAAGCACATAATGCGAACTCAAAATAGCACTATTTGCCAGGCACTAATCATTGCGCCCGCCCGGCCCATACGGCTCGCTCCAAGGCAGCAATTAAGTGAGCCCAAGAATTCTAATTTTTCTAAAAAATAGTAAAATGGTAATTTCGAGTTAGAAGTCGAATTTTCTAGATCTTGGATATTAGTGGACTTCAGATTAAGAATCGTCTGCATGAAATCTAGCTACTACGTAAATTTCGTGCAGATTCGAGGCAGTTGAAATTTCTATTGCTTTCCCAGGCATCTTGAAGGTGGTATGGACATGGCATTTGGTGCTCAAGATGAGACAAGTGTCAAGTGGAGAGCTAGTCAGGCATGAGGCTCTAGTATTGAGACCAGGACATGAGACCTTGTGGTGGTTAAATCCATGGTAGATGGATAAGTGGTAGATTATGATACGAGAACCACTTAGAAATAGACCGTGCATGAGGATAAGTTCTCTTGACCAGCCTTGACTGACGATTTGGGAGGGAAAAGAGAGAAAGAAAGAGGAAGAAAGGAAGAGTTTAGAAGCCTTTTCTTTAGATTTTCCGGCGATCGGTCGTCGAATCCGGCGAAACAAAGAGGCAAGTTGATTCCCCTTTGCAAAGGCTCGCATAGTGCCAGTGTTGTGAAGTTTGGCAACTCAGGTAGGGGTATTCTCATACTTGTTTTTATTCATGCTAAGTCATTTTAATAGATGGGGATGTTCCTAAGGCCTGGTGGTCATGTATTCAGTTTAAAGATTGGGATTGAGTGGTGATGAAATCCCTAAGTCGTCCGCGACAGTCCGGGCCGTGGGTTGGATTGTTCATAACCTTGACCTTGTGTGTTGTTGTAATGCTATTTATTGCTTGATTCTTTGGGGCAGTTCAGATGGATTGCCATATTGTTTTATTAGTCCATATGAAGCTAATTTTGGTGTTCCATCTACTATGTATGAATAACACCATCATTGCTTTGTATGAGATTTTGTTCTAATATGTATGATATATTAACATATATTATTAGAAATGGCATATTGCATTTCATATGCACTGGAGCACCCTAGAATGGTAGTTGTGAGTGCATGACATGTTTTGAGAGGTTGACTCAGAGTGCCAGTTATCGGAGTATGTTCACAGCGAATGAAATCTAAGGGTTGTTAAAGAATTATATCGGAAAGTTATGAAGGAGATTGTTTGGAAGGTGTCCAACAATTTCACGCCGGAGATGGTATCAATG